>CM033439.1:17820000-19070000 GCA_019425775.1 Rafetus swinhoei | reverse complement strand
AGCCTGATGTGTAATCTGACATGGATCACGGGAGAGCGGAGCCCGACGGTGCTGTTGTATGGTGCTGTGACGAACTCCCATGTCATATCATGGAAACTGGCTTGCCACAGTGTCTCGGTGCTGGCAGCACAGAGAAGGGGCCTGGTGCTGAGGGGGCCAGTGAAGCCAAAGTAGGGTTCACGTACAGCACTACAGGAAGAGTCATTGACACCAGCAGGAAGGTGTTCTGCTGCACCCCAGGCAATGTAGCAGGAGCTGACTGTGGTACTGAGGCCAGCCCTGGAGGTGACGCCACTACTGGTAGTGGTGCCATGGACAGTTGCATCAGCAGTTGGTGAGGCTCCTTATACACTGTTGATGTTGGCATCATAAACTCAATGAGGTCCTGAGTGGACTCAAAGATGTCAGGCATGGAGGGCAAGTCCAGGTCTTCCTCCACCGCCTCAGGCTCTGAAGAGTCAAGTGACACTGGACTCAATGGCCCCACCCTGGGTGCCAGAGTCAATGGTGCTGGGGCTGAGGTGCCCAACTTGGACAGGTTAGCACCATGCAGGCAGCCTCTGGGCCCTTATTAGGCTTCCTGGAGGGAGAGTGTCCTCGGTTGGTCTTTTTCTTTTCTTAAGACACTTACAAATGGGAGCGGTGCCATGCTGAGGAGCTAACCTTATGCACAGGTGATTGGTGCTGATAGTCCCAGCACTCCTCCTGTCTCGGTGCGAAAGTGTCCCGCACTGAGGCTAGCACACTACACACCAACAGAGATGAATTGCACCCTGGGGCAAAGTGCTGACTCCATCAGCAACAACTTAAATTTCTGGTTTCTCGCATGTTTAGCATGGGGCTTGAAACCCTTGCGGATGTTACACTTGTCTTGAAGATGATATTCTCCAAGACACTACAAACATTCAGCATGTGGGTCACCTGTAGACATACTTTCTTGCAATTAACACATTGTATAAAACAGTGGTCTCCAACCTTTTTACACCCAAGATCACTTTTTAAATGACAAAACAAACCAAGATCTACCGCCCCGCCCCTTCCTTGAAGCCCCACCCCCTCTATTCTTCTCCTCTCCATCACTTGCTATCCCCAACCCTTATACTGCTGCTTTTTTTTTTTTTTCCAATTCTTCTGTAGGAGGAGGTTTTTCCAACATTTAGCCTGTCTAGACTGGACCAAATGTCAGAAAACCCCCTTCTTTTGGAAGCCCCCTTATTCCTCGTGGAAAGAGGAATATAGGGGTGTCTGAAAGAGCATGTTTGCTCTTCCACTAAGAAAAGCAGAAGAACAAATGCATCCTTGGATGCAAAATAGTTTTTCTGGGATATCTCCGGAATCCTGAAAAACTCCTGCAGTCTAGCCGTACCCTCGCTGGGTTGAGACAGGATGTGTAGGCTCTGGGGTGGGAACAGAGCCGGATTAAGACCTTTAGAGGCCCTAAGCACTGAAAAGATTATGGTGCCCCCCCATATTAATTCAAAATAAAAACAATACTATACCATAAAATCTCATTTTTTTTTGGTGCCCCTGCTTTCCTGGTGCCCTAAACACATGCTTAGTCTGCCTATTGGGTAATCCAGCCCTGGGTGGGAATGAGGAATTTGGGTGTGGGAAGGGGTGAGAGGTGCAAACTCTGAGAGGAAATCTGAATGCAAGAGGAGGTGGAGAAGGGAGCGCTGGCTCGGGGAGGGGGCTCCAGGCCGGGCAGTGTTGGAGTCACACGTAGGGTTGGGGTACTAAGCAAGCCACAGGCTTGTGGATGTGAGGGTTCAGGAATTTGGGTTGGGGTATGTGAGGGGCTCAGGGCAGGGGGTTCCAGCGTATGATAGGCTCAGATCTAGGGTCTGGGGGAAGGAGAAGTGCAGGAGTGTTATGCTGTGGCCAGATGAGGGCTTGGCCCCAATTGGGGGTTTGTTGGCCAGGCTTCATTTTTAAATAAAATACTATGTCAAACACAAAAAGCTTCTGCATTGTCTTTATTTCTGAGAAGGGCAGGGAACCGGTTTTGAGTCAGAGGTCACTGACCCACAGAAAAGTCAGTTGGGGCCACACAACTGAGATACAAAAAAATCCACCCCTCCTCCAAAACCCCCCAAGCCTCACTAATGTGGCCCCAACTGTGCTGGTGGGAGCAGGGGACATGGTACTGGGGAAGGGTGCTAGTGGGTGCTGGGGCAGGGTGCCAGTGGGGGCAGGGTTCTGTGGCTGGGGTCAGGAGAGAGACAACAGGGTGCTGGGAGGGCAGGGGACAGGGTTCTATGGCAGGGGACAGGGTGCCAGTGGGGGCAGAAAGTCCCCTGCACCAGCCTCCTAGGATTTCCCTCCGCCCCCCAGAGGAGGGAAGCCCTGTCGCAGGCCTCCTCCAGGCCCAACTCCCCCATCCCGCGGAGCAGGGAAGCCCGCACACGTGCCCCCTTGAGGCCAACCCTCCCTCTCGCGGAGGAAGGAAGCCCCCGTCGCACGCCCCCTCTGGGCCCGACTCCCCCCTCCCACGGAGCAGGGAAGCCCGCGCACGTGCTCCCTTGGGGCCAACCCTCCCCCCCGCGGAGGAAGGAAGCCCCTCCCTTCCCCTCCCTCCCCGACTCCTTCCGTATCCCCTGCAGAGGAGGGAAGCTCCGGGTGCGCGCCTCCTCTGGGGACTCCTAAACCCTCTCTCCGCTCCCCTGGAAGGAAGCCCCAGCGCGCGCCTCTCATCAGGACTCCTTCCCCCTTCCCCGCAGAGGAGGGAAGCCTCAGCGCGCGTCTTCCCCTGGGACTCCTACCTCCTCCCCCCGCGCAGCAAGTCCCTGGCGCGCCGCAGACCTGGAGGAGGGGACCAGGCAGCGCACTTCTGGAAACCCCAGAAGTGGTGCACAGCTGCCGGACTTCCATCCATCCCGCAGGAAAATGGCACTACCTCCATTGTCACTGGAGGTAGGTAGTGGGGCTTCTTGGGGGTGGGGAGAATTCGGGGAGCCCCCGAACACCTCGCGATCGACTGGTCGAGCCCTCCCGATCAACAGGTTGGTGACCACGGGTATAAACCCTTGGGGCCGCTGCATGTCCCACAGGCTTTGCGGATAGTCTGCATATGGGGTGGGAGGGGAACCCTGCAGAGATGCTATTTACCTAACTGAGAACAAATCTATCTACACAACAAAGAACAGTAACTATGCACTAGGGAAGAACTACTTGCTAAGCAAGAAGTCCAAAGGTCTAACAACCGTCACTGACAGAAAGAAGGAACTGAAGTGGGAGTCAGGTCAGTGGGGGTATATATATGACACCATGAGAAGTCACTACAAGAGGCACTACAGTTGACCCAATGGGTACTGGTAGGGAAAAGTCTTCAGATTATCATGCATGCGGCATGCGCACACACATATTGCAATGCACATGAGCAATCACTTGAAGAAGAACTGTCAAAACAAGATCTAATTGCTCTACCATGCAACTGTTAGAGAAGGTCTTCATGGACTAACTAGTTTGAAATGCCATGTTCAAAAACAAAAAGACAGGTGGTGTACACCATAAAAAAAACTGAAGTTGGTAGATGGAATCTTAGATGATAAAAAGGGTTTCAGTTTGTAAACAACCCCATTATAAATAGGTAGTTTTTGTCCAGCACACCGATGTAAAATGAACTGAACACTGAAGCTTTGTCTGCACTGCCGGCTTTTGCTGGCAGAGTATGCAAATGAAGCGCTGATTAGCATTTTGTCATGCTCCATTTGCATAATCTATTCGAGGCATTTTTGCACAAGGGGTTTTTGAGTAAAAACAATCAGTGTGGAGATTTCCTTTTTGTTCAAAAAGGGTTTTTTGCACAAAAAGGGCTCGAACAGATTATGCAAATGAAGTGTAACAAAATGCTAATCAGCGCTTCATTTGCATACTCTGCCAGCAAAAGCTGGCAGTGTAGACATAGCCTGAGAGAACAAGCTTCCCAGAAGGACTGGTGATGCACTAGTTTTTTTTCCTTGTACCATACGGTTTTGACTATAGAACATAAATCAACCAAGACTGGCTATGTAGTTTCTTGAACATTTTGATGCTGAAGTGTAAGTGTAGTCAAAATTAAATTGGCCATGTATGTTAAGCAACAAACATCTTGTATTTTTTAGCAGTGACCAGAAAAGTCACTCTCAGCTTTTTGGAAATTTAATTTTACTATGAAAGACTATTTCTAAATATGTTGCTGTGTCCCTATCCCCATCACTGTTATTCACAGCAAAAACATGAAGTATCAACACAGAACAAAAACTGACATAAGAAAGCTCCTCTCTCTCTTCCCAAATCAACAAACTAAGGTACATTTCCAATACAAAAGTACCTTTTCCTCCTTCATAGTTATTACTGCTGCAGCCTTGGATTGTTGTCCCTAGTTTTGCTACAGGTGTTTCTACATGGAACATTAGTTCAGACCAAATGGAGTGTAAAATTCTAATGCAAACCACTGTCTCATGCACCAACTGACAGATTTGTATCCTGCTTGCACACACTAAACATCCTCTGTTACACATTAGGGTAATTAGTTCTATTTCAAACATTATTAAATTAATACACTCCAGGGAACTTTTACTGCATGCCAGTACAGCTGGGCCACTTAATGCACAACATGCTGGTATCCATTAAATCAGTGGCTTTCAACCTTTTTTCATTTGTGGACCTCCAAAACATTTCAAATGGAAGTGCAGAACCATTTGGAAATTTTAAACAGGTTGTAAACTACTGTTCTATGGTAACGACAACCTTTTGCAAACCCCTTAGATCTAGTCTGTGTAGCCCTGGAAACCACAGACCACAGGTTGAAAACCACTGCATTAGAATTTACAGCTCAAGTGGTACAGACTAACATGGTGCAGACATGCCCAAGAGTTGGTACTTGTTCATCATACCTGTTGGCCTGTTACATGACCATGTAACAAAGGTGCAGGGTTATATTGCAGTGGCTGACCGAGCAGTGGGTATCTTGGATCTCCTGAAGATGAGAGAAAAATAGTCTTTATGTTTTTTTCTCTCT
Organism: Rafetus swinhoei; assembly: GCA_019425775.1. Lineage (NCBI taxonomy): Eukaryota > Metazoa > Chordata > Testudines > Trionychidae > Rafetus > Rafetus swinhoei. The sequence continues at coordinate 19,064,998 of CM033439.1, read as the reverse complement.
CTAAAAAACCTCCCCCCCCCCCCCAATGCTCTTAACAGTCTACCCCTCACAAATATCGTAGGTAATATAGTATGAATGCATACAAGGAAATAATTTTAATGTGATTATTACCAGAAAGAATACAAGGCTGGCCTCTTAAGAGAGTAAAAAAAGCATGTCAAGAATTTATCACGCAATAGTAAACTTGTGGGAAAATAATGGATTGATCATAAACTATCAAATTCAGAAGTCACAGACCCAGTGTTCCTTGCATTTAAAAACATGTTTTAAAAAGTTATAGGAAGTACTTATGTCCCCTGCTTTCTCTGCCATAGTTTCATCTAGATTCAAATCTCCTCAAATAGTTTTCATGAGTTAAAACTTGTTAACGCTCCACCCTGGTCCAGTGCTACCCACATCTTGAAATTCCTATTCACTTGAGGGATCCATACGGTGAATGAATAGAAATCTTTTAAAATTATGCAAAGGGACTAAGGAACTTCAGAGATATGCTTAACAATGGGTCATCTAACATTCATGCAAAAGTTAGTGAATACATTAATTTTTTAGTAGGGAAAGTAACTGATAGAGAGAATATGTTAAAAAATAAGTAAGATTTATTTCTCGAAAGGGAGGAAATATTGAATTTATTTTTCTGCCTGAAAACTTTTCCCATATCACACCCATTGTAGAGCTTCATCTACTTTTCAGTTTCTGACAGGTAGCAGCAACTAATCACATAATAAACTTTTTAGCCAACCTACTCAATTGTAAGGCGCTATTCACTGGCTCACTATTCTAGACTTGGTTATTTGAACACTGAGAATCAGCTGTCTTGCCAAGAAAAAGAGTAGTCGTGTCTCTAATCAGTGAAAACACCACACTCATTGTTCTTCCCTTAAAACGATGCCAGCAGATTCCACTCTTGGCTTTTTATAAAAAGTTTTTCTGAGAAAACAATAATTGCATGAGCATGGCAGACCCAAAGGACAGAGATGTCAGGACTCTCTACTTTCTGGCTCATTGATCACTATCTAACAGCTCTACATCAATTATTAGTAGCACTACTGTAGTCATATTTAGAAGCTCCTTTCTCACTCTGCTAGGCAGTGTAAAATGTAACAGCCTTTGATCCAAAGAGTCTACAGTGTATTAGTGGCTCAATCTGCGGCTTAATCAATGGGTTGAGGATGAAGAATGAAGAGTCTGGTGAAAAGGCAGTGTCTCTTATCCTGCATTTTTATCTCTCCTTCCCATGTACCATGCCCACATCAAGCATGTACTATGTTTAATCAAATACATCTAAGAGTAATTTGTTTTGTTTTAATTAAAATATATCCCAAATGTACAATTCCTCAGTGCTAAAAGTTATTTATGAAGGAGCGGCATGGTTCTAAAAGGCCCCTACTACTAGCATGAAGTTCACAGCTTTTTTATTTTATTTGGGGCAAAGGAAAGTATGGAAGCATCAAGTTATTTTTTACAATTAAAGGAATACATTTTTGAACACTCTGGCAAAAACCACTAAAATCAATCACAATTTGCCCTCTAAGTTGATTGAAAAAAATTACATACCACAATAAATATTAATGTATGTTTTTTATGTATTTCAGTTAGCTAAAAATCTTACCTTGTCCAGGGACAAAAGATCTAGAAAACTGGGACACAAGAGAAAGAGGTGTTAATGTGGGATGGAGGTTTTTCATATTTGATAGTTGAGCTGGTGCTGGTGACTGGGCTGGTGAGGTGACAGGGCTATTTAGTTGAGCATTATGCTGAAACTAGAGTAAACATGACAAAGATATTGGTCCCTGAGAAGTCAGTGATTTTAAATTTATTTACCTGAATCTCACATATTTACAATATTCAGATGCTGGACACAAAAATGTTAATATTACTGTTTGACAAGCACTGGATTTATTTTGTTCCTTTCCAGAAATGAATTCTCTCTTTTTAAATATAAGATTCATAATACAAATGATCCCAGGAAAAAGTAAATCATACCTGTGTGATACTCTCTAAAGTGCTAAACTCTGTGGATTTCTGTCCTCTTTGATGGTCACAGTAATATTTATTATGTTTCCACTGAGGAGGTGAATGGGTTCGAGGCTGAGGATTGTTGGGTATATTTAGCTGCATCATTACTACTCCTCCACCTGGTGGTGGAGCTACTGCTACAAAACAAGAAGTGGGAGACTATTGTTAGAAATCAGTTCATTGTCAACTAAAGATTTATTTACTGAACATTAGGAAGGTGACAAGAAAACAATAGTGAGCTAACAGGTTGCTGGTTTTTCAAATTACAGGATAGACTATTCTCTAGAATAGTTTATTTCCACTACCAAATAAAAACTTTGTAGATTATTTAAAAGGAAGATAGCAGGATTTGTTAAGATGAGTTGAGCTACTGAAACATAACATCATTACTAAAATATTTTCTAAGTGATTTGTTCATTAAGCAATAGTTAAAAGTGCTCTAAATTTACCTCAGCTGTATTTTCTGAACCATCATTAGAATAATTATTACGGGAATATAGGTGACTATTTAAGGCACAAAATCAAATAAAAAATTAATGTCTAAGTTAGTAGCAAGGAATTTTGCCCATTAAGTCAAAAAGTAGCTGGATAAAAATAATTTTTTTTGGCAATTAACAATCTCTATTATAGATTATAGATAGACAAATTAGAGTGCATCTGTCTGTGAGTCTGTTCAAGAAAGTCCTTCTAAACGTTAAGAGCTAGGGCCACCAAATTTTGTATGCAGCTCCCTCTTTGTCTAATTTAAAGCAATGTCAGGGTTTGGTTATGCCCTGACTTCCCTTCTTCTCTGCAGTCCTGAAGTCCCCTGTTGTACACCAAAACTCTCATCCCCAGCCCCACTCCAGAGCCTACATCCCCAGCCAGACCCCTCACCTCCCTCTTATGCCCCAATCTCCTGCCCAAGTCCAGGCCCCCTCCCAACACCTTAACCTTTCATTTCTGGCCCCACTCCGGAGGCCACGCTTCAACACCCCACCACATCCTGGTGAAAATGAGCAAGCAAGGGAGGATGGGGGAGAGCGAGCAACAGAGGGAGTAGGGATAGAGAGAGCAGAGAGACAGGGCCTCAGGGAAGGGACAAGGATATTTGGTTCTGTATAATTCGAAAGTGGGCAACCTTAGAATAAAACAAATGGTTTCATGTAAGAATATATTGCCTACCTTTATAAAGTGCCAAAGATACCACAATCCACACATTTTACCACAAACTTTTACTTGACTGGTGTTGCTTTACATTTTGGATACAGAAGACTTCTTGCATATTTAAATTTGGAAGCCATTAAAAATCCTATAGTTTTCATTTCACTACACAACAAATCAGTTAACACTCACAAAATGCCCAGAGGATTTTCTAGTGAGGCTTCACATAGCTACATTACTTTTACAAAATATACAATGCTACCAAATGTTTACTAGTATTTTACATGAAGTTCTATGAATGATTTACACCAAACACATCACAAATAAATGAAGTAAAATAATATTTTGCACATCTAAATTTTCTGCCAGCCTCAGATCAAAAAGCACTTTACAAAATCAGGAAAGTGGTATCCATGTTTTAAAGATGAAGAAGCTAAGGCACAGAGTGGTTTGTGACTTGATCAAGGCCACTAAGGGAGTCAAATTACAAAATAGGGAATATAATTTAGAACCATTGGTTTAGTCTGTTGCTGTAACCTGCAGCAACAATAAATATTCATAATATACATTATATGAATATCCAATTATATATAGGGAGAATACATGATAGGATTGTACAAAGATTTTATCAGGCATAGTTGTAATGGTGGCATGAAGTGGTAAAGGCATAAATGAAGCTTGCATTTCATCCTGAAAGTTTGCCAGTTAAACCTCTGAATTACAGATCATGACATATGCCATGTCTGTGTGTCACATATTTTACTGGGATTATTTTTGTAACTCTCCATCTGTTCAGATTCCCTGAGCAACAGGAATCCAACTGTTGAGACACCGACTGAGAAAAATACATTTTCCTAAAACTTCTAAAGTTACCTAACACAACTTTTCTAAACTAAAAAGTTTCACCACCTGAAAATGCTGCTCTAACACAAAAAGTGTCTGTGTACTCCCTGTACGTATTTAGTGCCTTTTTGGATTAACCAGAAAACAACACCATTAACACACACGTGCAAAACACTTGTTTCTTTCTATTTCTGATTGTTCTGCAGAGCCTATACACTCAAGACAAGGAGAGCTGGTTTCTACTGCACTTTATGCAAGTGGGTTTTGAAAAAAAATAAATTCTAAGTTGTTAACCCAAGACAAACCTACTGATGGTGACAGGGTTACACCATCATTACACAGATGCCATGGTGGGCATAATTTGGTTGGCAGAACTTTTGTTACTGGTTATGCTGCATGAGGAAGAAAACCCAGTTTAACTCTTACGACTGGACTGGATTCCCTTCTAGTGCTCCAAATGATCTGATCCCAGAGGCCCACAGTCACTTGCCTATAAACCCTTACAAACAACAAAATACACTGAAATACACTGTCTATCCTCTCCAAACTGGGTTCTTGTTCCCAAAGGGCAGTGTTACCTGAATTACCTTTTCTCCTCTCAATTTTATTTTTGACTCATGTCACTTAGATTTACTCCCCTTCACCCTTTCAAACTTTGTTTGATAGATCTGATCCATGCCTTTCAATGGCGTTAAATCAAAACTATCAAGATGCATTATGAACTAGCCAGAGTGGGAGAACACATTATTGAATTGTTAGACCGTCAGGTTTATTTTTGGGCATTCTGGAGTGACTCACTGTTCAAGAACCATATATAAACAAGCTTCAAACACAAAGAAAAAATGTACACTGCAGATGAACTGAAACAGTATGCTGCTAAAAGAAGTCTGCAATCTTCCCAAAATACTGAAAATCAACCCCTCAACAGTAAGCTTAATATTAGAAAGGAACTATAAAAATTATCTACTAGAGATGTTAGATATAGTGTAATTGGATAGTCGTGTAACTGCATTAAATCTTATCGGTTACATGACTATTTGATAGTCCCTGGGGGCGGGGCCGGCAGCCAGTACACTCCAAGCCCCACTCCCGGGGAGCTCCCTGCCACCTCATACTGCTTCCTCTGTATCAGGTGGCAGGCAGGAGCCAGTCCGCAAGGGAAGCCAATTTAAAAACCAGCTCCTCGCGTAGACCAGCTGCCTGCTGCCCCATGCTGCTGCCTCCAATACACAGACAGCAGCGCGGGGTGACAGCAGCCCCTGTAGTGGGGCTCCAAGCTTCCCAGAGACAGAGGCTGGTCCCAGCAGCAGCCCCTGTTTGTGGTGGGGGGTCCAAGTTCCCTGATGACAGAGGCTGCTCCGCCTCCCACAGAGCAGCCTCTGTCCACAGTGAGCCTGGGCCCAGTGCAGACAGAGGCTGGTCCCCGGTAGCAGCCCCGGTCCACAGTGTGTGTGTCTGAGGCAGCATCAGAGGAGGGGGACAGCATAGGTGACACAGCGGAACTGGTTCTGGGGGGAACCAGCTTTTAAACCTGCTTGCCTGCCTTCGCTGCCTCTGTAGGAGGCAGCAAATGGGGAGCAGGTGAGTCCGAGGAGCTGGCACATGCAGAGAGCCAAAAGCTGGCTCCCCGCACATATCAGTTCCAGCCTGCCCCCCTCACCCTCTGTGCTGATGTCTCTCTATCAGTGCGGGGGGTGGGGGAAGGCAGATCCAATGCTAGTGGAGAGCCTGCTTAAAGCCAGCTCCTCACGGGCACCAGCTCTCCCCCTTGCTACCTGTGAAACAGACGCAGCAAAGGAGGGGCAGTGGTGTAGTTGATAAGATTAACCTATAAGCCAAGACTTAACAGTTAATCATGTAGTGGACTACACATTGACATCCCTATTATCCACTAATAAACTTTTCATATAAAACCAGTTTATAGGCAACACAGGACCATCAAAAAAAGGAATATGAACAACTGGTCTGTTCATCATACTAGAAGATATTTATAATCTTAGTTCTAAAATTGTCTACAGTAAAACCTCAGGGTTATGAGTACAAGAGTTATCAATTGACTGGTCAACCACACACCTCATTTGGAGTTGGAAGTACACAATCAGGCAGCACAGTGGAAATAAAACAAACACACAAATACAGAATAGTACTGAACAATAAAAGGAAAGTTTAAAAAAGATTTGACAGCATAGAAAAACTGTTTCTGTTGGCTAAAAGCAGTATTTTTCTTCTGCTTTTCAAAAAGTTTCAAACTTGTATTAAGTCAAAGTTCAGTTGTAAACTTTTGAAATAACAACCATAATATTTTGTTCAGAGTTATGAATAATCTTCATTCCCAAGATATTAGAACTTCAGAGTTACTCCTTTGAGTCACTTAACCTTTAATATATCAAACTCCCTATCAATAAAATAGGGATAATACTAATTTTACTGTAGTATTACTCTATACATGCTTATTTAGGGCCTAACCTGGACGTCCTGAATAACATGCATAGACCCATTATTTTTGGGAACTGTTCAGAACTTCCCAGAATTGAGTTCTAAAATGTCAGTCCCAGAGGAGTCACTATCTTTAAAATTCTGACCACTGTATACAACTTCAAAGAGCTAAGCAGCACTTCATAAAGACTTAAACAAAAAAAAGTATGGAACTATCTCCTGCATCTTCCCCATACTCCAGAAGGGTCCATCCCAAACAAGAAATCACCACCTGGCTCCCACACAGTGGAAGGAAAATAACTAACAACAACAAATCAGGAAACCTACTTGGAGATCATTCAAGAAACCCAAGACAAATATAAAAAATCCTTATGACAGCTGTCCAACACAAAAACAAAAAGTGAAACCTACTATACCACTCTACAACGCACTAAACACCTTTGTAGAAATCAGGGTGCCAGGACCCACTACATGGATACGTTATTACACCCCAGCATCAATTTGTCATCAAGAAAACCACTAATTGGAACTGAATGATAAATTCTGATGATGCACTAATTTGTGTAGAACTAGAAAATAAATCTTTTTCTGCCACTACCTCAACATATTCTTTTGCAACCATCATCACATCTCCCACAACTACCAGTCACTATCAATAGTCACAGGAAAAATAAATCATCTGACATCCCACAATATATGAAACCACACATTTGACCATTACATTGACAGCTTCAGGAAAAAAACCTTGAAATCCTTAAATGTCACATCACAATCTGTCCAGTACTGAGACGATAGCTACACAGTTCTTGAAATCCAACCAGCAGATAGTAATTAAACCAGCAGACAGGATGGTGCCATCACAGTCCTGCTGTGATGACTACATTAACAAGGCTAACCAACAACTCTCAGACACCAGCATAAAAAACTCAAAATGACTCCACAGCAGGGCTCACCCTAGAATTTAAGAATATCAACAAATCCTTCCACAAATACCTCAAAAAAACCCTCTACATCCTCAGTCCCATGACCCCATGCTAGGAAGTCTCTACATACTTCCCAAGAGATACAATGTAGACTCATCATATCTGGCAATGACACTCTTATTGAAGGAATTTAAGGATTCATTATCACACAAAAGATCAGTTTCCTTCGGGACAAAACTAACAACCTCCCACAGAACCCCATCCTTTATGTCACCCCCTTATCTACCAAAATCCCTCACAATGATAGCATCACTGCCTGCCCCAAATATCTACAAAACAGTGGACAACCCTCAGGTAACACCATCCAAGACATAGCTTCAATACAGGGGAAAAAAACCTGACAGAAAACCCTTAGTTTGCAGTAAAACCTGCAAACATACCTCAACTGCTATGATTATAATACCCCTGTAACATACCTTTCGAAACTTATGGGTCCTATAATGCCTATCACAACAGGCCTCAATTGGAGTATTGTGTCCAGTTCTGGGCACCACATTTCAAGAAAGATGTGGAGAAATTGGAGAAGGTCCAGAGAAGAGCAAAAAGAATGATTAAAGGTCTAGAGAACAAGACCTATGAAGGAAGACTGAAAGAACTGGGCTTGTTCAGTTTGGAAAGGAGAAGACAGAGGGAACATGATAGCGGTTTTCAGGTATTTAAAAGGGTGTCAAAAGGAGGAGGGAGAAAAAATTGTTCTCCTTAGCCTATGAGGGTAGGACAAGAAGCAATGGTCTTTAGCTGCAACAAGGGAGGTTTAGCTTGGTCATTAGGAAAAACTTCCTGTCAGGGTGTTTAAACACTGAAATAAGTTGCCTAGGGAGGTTGTGGAATCTCCATCTCCGGAGATATTTAAGAGCAGGTTAGATAGACATCTATCAGGGATGGTCTAGATCAGTGTTTCTTAAACTGTGTTCTGCGACACACCGGTATGCCGTGAGGCAGTTGGAGGTGTGCCGTGGAGAACAGAATTCAAAATGGCCACCCTTAAAGGGGCAGGCAACTTTTTTTTTTTTGCACTCAATAACTTTCCCCCGACCCTTTTTTTCCCTCAATAACTTTCCCCCTGACCCTTCCCCCCCGACCTTTTTTTTTTTCCCCCTCAACAAAAAATCCTTGGTGTTACCCATAAAAAAAATTTATTGTTTGGTGTTCCTCGGTCTTAAAAAGTTTAAGAAACATTGGTGTAGATGGTACCGGGTCCTGCAGTTTGGGCAGGGGACTGGACTCTATGAGCTCTCGAGGTCCCTTCCAGTTCTAGTGTTCTATGAGTCTATGATTCTATGCAGTGTACACCAGGCAGAGCATTATAAACAACCATAGGCGAAACCACACCAAGAAATTATAAAAGACAAAAATTTCATATCCTCTGTGAGTAAGACCCTACTTGAATCTCAAGATGATTGTCAAAACATTGCAGCTGAATTGTGGACAAGCCGTGGAAAAATAACAATGGACATTTTTTACAGTAATAAGGTCCATTATTGTGTTTCTCTGATTTTCTGCTGTTGCCTGCCTGGGGTTGAGAGCAGTGGCTCATGCTGTCAGCTGCCTTGGGGTGCCTAGTATCACAACTGCAGCGAAAGCATAATCTTGAAGTATTTGCAATATCCATAATATTGAAAATTAATTAGGGCTTCACCATGAATAAACATGTTTCACAAAACAATCACTCCATAGCTGACCCATCTTCAAAGGAAATCTGAATACCCTTAAAAGACAAGCCTAGAGCTTAAAATCACACCTCTATTATTAGGCACTAGAAATCATGGACTTTAATAAAGACACCGGATTTATGGCTTATTACAATTATCTGTAATCCACTAGCCCCCTGTGACGGGGCGCCGAGGCCCCACACTGGCCCGGGGAAGGCGGGCACCCTGCTGGCGCTGCCGGCGAGCGCCTACTGGCCGTGCGCCGGCTGCTCCCAGGCCGCGGCACGGAGAGAAAGTGCCGTGGCGGCCGCCGGAAGGGAGCAGAGCGGAACGCGCAGCTGGCCGGCGCCTGGGGCGGGCCACGCGCCAGCTGCTCCTGGGCTGCGACACGGAGAGAAAGTGCCGTGGCGGCCGCCGGAAGGGGGGAAGGCAGAACTCCCAGCCGGCTGGCGCCTGGGGTGGGCCGTGCGCCGGCTGCTCCCAGGCTGCGGCACAGAGGGGGAGTGCCGCGGCGGCCGCTGGAAGGGGGAGGGGCGGAACGCCCAGCTGACCAGCGCCGGGGGCCGGGCGTGCGTCAGCGTCCGGGACGGCGGGAACTTCAAAACCCGCCGGGCCGCAGGGAGAGGGGGAAGGCAGGCAGAGGCGAGCGGACTCGCCAGAAGGGGGCAGGAACTGGCCGCCTCCCAGAGAAACAAGAGGACCCGGTGGCGAAGGGAGAAGGAGGAAGGAAGTAGCCCAGGGCAGGGCGGTGAACCAAGCCCGTGGGCTGGCGCGTTTAGGGGCACGACCCCGTCAGCCAGACTAGGACTGCCGTGCAGTTCGAGTGCTTAGGGCCCTGGGCTGGGGCCCGCGAGTGAGGGCGGGCCCGGGCCCGGGCCCCCCTTCCTCCTCCGTCTCTAGAGGAGACCAAAACTCAGTGCGACGTTTAGACTCAGAACTAAAGGGTGCGGCCTAAAGGGGGCCGACCGAGGGGGATTCAGAGGGCCAGATGTCCCAGGACGGGATAAGGGGAGGGGCAGACCGAGGACATTGGACCCGTGCCCCGCCCACCCGTCTGGGGCGCGGTCACAACCCCACTTTTTGTCCTATGACTAGCCTCTTAACTTTGAATTGTCTCTTACACCTTGTATTAACTACTTATGCTAAACACTCTACTCCACCTTGTATTCAGCTGTGATATTCTGAGTAGCTTTCCCAGACATGAAGAAGAGGTGGTCTAATAAAAGATATTACTAAGAATGGGAATGGGTACCTGGTTAATGCAGCCTCACATGTGGAGGGAGAAGTGCCAGCAGCCCTCCTTCCCCTCCACAAGGATGATGACTCATAACCCATGTGGGCTGGGAGCCAGCAATCCTGCAAGGCTGGAGCAGCCCCTGCCCGGGGCGCACCTCCTCAACCACCCCCTTTTGAATCAGTTAAGCGGTCAAACATACCTACATATTACTTACCTAGACATTGCCTCACCCACTATGTCTAATATCCTGGCAACCAACATGACTACAACAATGCAAGGTAACATTTGTAAAACACTTTGTATGTGAAAAGTAGGTATGTAGAATCCCATTTAAATGTTATGTCTAACCAGTTAACCAATTAAATGGGTGAGCGGGGGGATCTGCATGCCACAGCTGGGCTTGAGTGCTCTCCCCATCATGGACAGCTAGACCACCCTTGCTCGCGGTGTGCCTGAGCTGGGCCCACTGTGGATCAGGACCACTCACCCCAGCCACGTCAGGATCCCTGGGGCTGGAACAGCCCCTAACCCTTGGAGGGCTACTCAACCAGTTAACTGGTTAAACATTCACATCCCTAGTGAAAAGCTATATACGACTGCTATTATTTGTGCTATAATCATCAGGCTTATTATTTCAGTACCCACACAAAATACCATTTTATTCTGAAAAGTGATTTAAGCTAGTCAGGTGATTCTGCTAAATCATGGTCTGATCTGGAGAAACTTGCACTAAGTGAGGAGTGGAGAACATTTTTCTGGTCGGGGGCCGCCAACCCACAGAAAAATCAGTTGGGGGCCACACATAAGTGAGAAGCAAAGAAAAAAAACCACTCTCACTATCATGGCCCCCAAGTGAGAAGGAGAAAGACACTCCCCACATTGCCCTCACACACCATAGCCTAGTGGAGCCCACGCTAGTAGATTGTGTGCTCCAGCCCTGCAGGGGAACAGTGCCCCCACTGGAGTGCCAGCACGATCTCTCCAATGCTGGGGAGAGCCCTGAGCCTCGGGTGCTGGAATCAGGCAAGCTGGGGGAGGCCTTACGTTCCTCACTCCTGCAAACAATGCCACTGAAATTGGCCATGATTTTGTTTGGAGTTTCATTTTTTAAAAAGTACAATTATGTCGGGTAGAGAAGGTCATTGGAGGACATGCATTTCAGAGAGACACACTTGAAGTGACAGCTGATAACTTGGCTAATTATTAGAACAATTTGGTAACTTACTATACTTCTTTGGACAGAATGGTTATTATAAACTATGAAAGTAAAAGCAACAAATAAGCCTACTATATAAAAATCTGTGACGAGTTAGTTTCCTTTGACCTCTAATTGAACACATTACTCTTCCCCTGCCCATAGCTCAAAGAATGGCTATGATTTTTACCCGTCCCAGCATTAAACTGCAACAAGGGAGGTTTAGGTTGGACATTAGGAAAAACGTCCTGTCAGGGTGTTTAAACACTGGAACAAGTTGCCTAGGGAGGTTGTGGAATCTCCATCTCTGGAGATATTTAAGAGCAGGTTAGATAGACATCTATCAGGGATGGACGGTACTGGGTCCTGACATGTGGGCAAGGGACTAGACTCGAAGACCTCTCGAGGTCTCTTCCAGATCCAGTGTTCTACGATTACCTCTCCATTATTGTTCCTAGTTCAATTGATGAAATCTAGAATTTTTTCCTGAGCACAGGAGCTAAAAACATTGCTTCCAGGATATACCTAGCCTCTGCTATAAGAAGTGCAAAATCAACTCTCAAACTTAGACATTCCAATTCTATATTATATGGCCAGTTGGAAGGAAGTAGAATCATCCTTACAGATTTACAATCATCCCTATTGAATAACTTTTCTAAAGGGATCTGCCAATAATTTTAATTTTATTCCTTTTTAAAATATATGTGGGACTCTAGTCTACATAAAACCATAGGCATCAACAAGCATTAGAAAAGAGAATTTGAACAGAAGTTGCACAAAAGTTCCAAACTAACATGTACCATTACTGTGATGTACTTACAAAAACGATCTCTTTATTAATAAATCTAGTTTGTGTTTGCAATATCCTACAGTCTCAACTCTCAAGCACATATACAAGCATGGCATATTGAAATAAGCATTACATTTTAAAGAATAATTTGCAAGCTTTCCATAACATGCAGCAAACAAAAATGAGAAATCAGGTTAAACCCCCAATGTAATTTAATTACATCAACTGCCGGTCTTAAAATATATTTATAAAGCTAATGCAGGGATTCATTCTAAATTGCCTCCTTCTAGCCACTTGCATAATAATAGCTAGAACCTTTTTCATAGTGTTTTAGTAAATGCTGTTATGTTTACTTCATCAACAAAACTATATTTCCATACCTGTACACTGTTGTCCTTGAAGCTGCTGTGAGTTGCATGGGGAAGATGTTCTAGGAAACTGAATTGGCTCTGATCCTGGAGGCTGTAAATATCCTACTGATGAACTACAGTAACAAAATAAATAAATACATAAATAAAAATACAAAGATGACATTTAGATGAGAATTTATAGATATTGATTCACACAGACAAAGATTTATCCAGAAAACAGAAAAAAGATAGAGCACAGAAAATGAACACAACTTAGAGGCTAAAACTAAACACAAATGGAAAAAATATTAAATCATTCCAACTGTTATTTTATCTTAATCATTTTGAATTACGTAAGAATAAAAACAAAAAAACATACTAAAACAGTCCCAACCTGAGATGTTTTGTTTGTGACAGCTCAGAAAAAAAAATATTGGGGAAAATTATTTCAACTAATTGCTGGGGTAAATAAAACAGTACATGAATCAGACAAAAATATTCTTTACTAGATACCAAAGTACCTCTTCACTACTGGCATTCCTAGCATAAAAGTTTATTAAATACCCCCAATAGGTAAAACACTTTTAACAAATATACATGTCCACAAAGAGATCCTATCTGTCTATAATGTCTTTTTTTCTTGACAGTCACTTATTGAAATTTGGAAATATTTAACACCGCAGTATGGTTTTCTACTTTGCGGCTCAAAGTGCTCCAATACGAAAAATCTATTTAGTAAGAGCAAGATGACCTCATTAGCACCTGGATGGTCTGTGTTGAGAGTCAAACATTCTCTACTGAAGTAAAACATCCCAGATGGAACACAGAGACTTCAGAGCAAAATTTGCCTGAATTTTTTACATAGGACTTGGTCCCTACTGTGACACTGCAGCTGCTTTGAAAATGTATCAAGAATGTGGAATAGTGATGACGGATAATCACGCATAAAAGGTCAAGAATTCAAAATATTTTACATAGATAATGCTATTTAGCAATGATTCCTTAAGCACTGCAATACAAGAGTTCACATCTGAGGAAGTGCTAAGGGAACTATGTTTTTCCAATAACTAGAAAAAATAAGCCACTTGCAGCAAACTGATACTTTCTGTAACTTTTTGAAGTTCTAACACTAACAACATGGGGCAAGAGGTTTTATGAAGATATGTATTTGTGCAGTCAAAGAAAGATTTGTCAGTAATAGAACTCCATAGCAAGTGCTCAACAGGTGTAATTCTTCTGTGTTTAATGTGCACTCTCAAACATTCAAGAATCAAGAGCATATAAGTCACAAAGGCGCTACCTATACAAATAGTGAGGCTGTATAGCTGAGTTCGTTTACAGCCAACAAAGCAGGTAAGATATCTATGAAACAGCTACTATAGCCAGAAAAAAGCCTGAATGTCCAAAAATATCTTATATTCTTGATTCATAGCCAGGTTTGTGCCCACGGGTTTAATTAGCTCACTGTACCAAAGTAGTCTATGTTCTTTCCAGACAATGTGCCAACAAAGGCAGAAATCTTCACTTTTAATCTACTTTGAGGACTCAAATCTCAATTACTGTCCCTTCCCAAGGTCACTTCTGTGATAAAACTTGTGATTAAGTGTCATGGCAAAAGGAAATACTCCATTTTATGGGGCTTGGTGTAAAACTCATGTTCCCTGAATGATTCAGCAAATACTCAACCTAGAAATTCTGTTACAATAAGCTACTTTGAGAAGTTTCCTGATTTTTTTTGTTTTAGTTTTTCAGTCACAAGTAAATGTATAATATAGTGTTCTATCTACCTTGCATGAATAATAGGAAATAAAGGTAACATAAAAAATACATAATTTTGTTGCCTACCTGTAAGAAGTAACCACAAAGCCACACTAAGAACAACTACTACTGAAAATATTAAGATCCTGAAGCAAATTTTGTAAAGTAATGAGCAGATTATTGAAGATCAAGTTACCGAGTTACCTTAAATTATTCTGTTGACCTGATGGAATAACACTGTAATAAACGGGTATTCCTGTTGTGGGCAGTCCTTGATTTGACTGACTGGGAATTATAACAGGCTGCTGATATGTTTGCTGGGGCATTCCTTGGGACCCTTGAGGCACTGAGACCTAAAGATTGAAAATAAATTTTAAAATATTGTCTTTTGAAGACAAATTCCTTCTCTGCCTCCAGACCACTCAACACACACAAGTTTGTTAAAAATACAACTAATGTTAAACACTAAAATGCATGCTAATTCCATAATTACTGTATTAGAGATTACCCATCCTAGAAAATTCCTCACCTCATTACGTACATACATACTCTTAATTCAATTTTTGATCAACGTGTGGAATCTGATGTATTTTAATCAGAAGTAATTGTAACATTTAAATATTTGTTGCATAAACTTTACATAAGTAAAATAATATGCGCCTAACTGAATATGTAAAGTTATCAGACTATATTCATAGCATGCAGCAGTTAAAACAGTGGAGCAACCTGCAGCCCACAGGTCACATCTGGCCCACAAGACATTCTGTTCATTGTTGCCCAGATTCCGCTGGTTTCCATACATGTACATTTTTTTCCCCTACAAATACTACCAAAGTGACATGCATGTAAAGCAAGGGCATGTGAAGTGAAGTGATTGCATAGAACATTGGCTATAAGAGCCATATGCTCCCTCTGCATTGAATGCACTGCTATGGTTCAATCAGCATGCCCTGCAAATTCTAGGTACGCAAGTGCAGTTAGAAAAACTACTCTGTCCCAGTAGACTGTCTTGATTATGACAACCTTGCGGACCACTGACATGAAGAAGGGTCACTTAAGCGGCTCACTCGCTATCTTAGGTTGCTCATATCAGAGTTAAAATATAACTTTATTTGGGTGAAGGAAGGCAATGTCACATGCTTGCAAGTAGCAGTGACTTAAGAGTGTTTTTTATTGTTTCTTATACTGTTTCATTTTTTGTTGTGATCTGGGGCATTACTTTTTAAAAATATAGGAGAGTTTTGAAGATGGACCATGACAAGGGGAGAAATCCAGTTCTGTTCACCCAAATGTCCATGACAGTTAAGAGGCTAATATGCCATTTTGCTTGGAGGATAAGGCAGGAAGCCCAAGTCTTACTCCAAGAGAAAATAAACTAGTAGCCTTAAAAGCGTGGACTGCAGAGTGGCAGTGGTAAAGGTGCAGATGAAAGAAAGAACAAAAAACAGGACTATGTAGCACTTTAAAGACTGACAAGATGGTTTATTAGGTGATGAGCTTTCATGGGCCAGACCCACTTCCTCAGATCAAATTGTGGAAGAAAATTGGCATGACCATATATACCAAAGGGATACAATAAAAAAAAGTGAACACATATGAAGAGGACAAATCAAATTTCAGAACAGAGGGGGGATGGGGGGGAGGTAAATGTCTGTGATCTAAATGATATTAGAGGTGATAACTGGGGAAGCTATCTTTGTAATGGGTAAGATAATTAGCATCTTTGTTGAGACTCGGCGTAAAGTGTCAAATTTAAGCATGAATGACAGTTCAGAGGATTCTCTTCAAGTCTGGTGTTAAAATGTTTTTGAAGCAGGATGCAGGTAATCAAGTCATTGAGACAATGCCCTTTCTGGTTGAAATGGCAAGAAACTGTTTTTGTGATCCTGTCTAATATCTGTTTTGTGTGCATTGATTCTTTGGCGAAGTGTCTGAGACGTTTGTCCAATGTACATAGCAGACAGACACTGTCGGCACATGATAGCATAAATTATATTTCTGGATGAGCAGGAATATGTGTTCTTGATCTTATAACTGAATTGGTTAAGTCCAATAATGGTATCAGCAGAGTGAATATGTGGACAAAGCTGGCAACGGGGTTTGTTGCAAGGGAAAGTTCCAGGGTTGGTATTAGTGTGATATGTCCTGTGGTTGTTGGTAAGAATCATCTTGAGGTTAGGTGGTTGTCTATAGGAGACTATGGGTCTGTCTCCCAGAGCCTCTCGGAGTTTAGTATCCTGTTCCAGTATACGTTGTAGTTTATTGATAATGTGTTGGACGGGTTTAAGTTAAGGGCTGTAGGTGATGACAAGTGGTTTTCTATTGTTGGTTTTCTTGGGTCTGTCTTGAAGTAGATGGTTTCTGGGTATTCGTCTGGGTATTTGTTTTTTTATTTCTCCGGGTGGGTAATTGAGGTAATTGAGGTTTATAAATGCTTGGTAGAGATCCTGAAGTTTCTAGTCTCTGTCAGTGGGATTAGAGCAGATGCGCTTGTATCGAAGGGCTTGGCTATAGACGATGAACCGTATGGTGTGTTAGAACATAAGAACGGCCGTACTGGGTCAGACCAAAGGTCCATCTAGCCCAGTATCCTGTCTGCCGACAGTGGCCAGCACCAGGTGCCCCAGAGGGGGTGGACCGAAGACAATGATCAAGCGATTTGTCTCCTGCCATCCCTCTCCAGCCTCTGTCAAACAGAGGCCAAGGACACCATTTTATCCCCTGGCTAACAGCCTTTTATGGACCTAACCTCCATGAAATTATCTAGCTTCTCTTTAAACTCTGTTATATTCCTAGCCTTCACAGCCTCCTCTGGCAAGGAGTTCCACATGCTGACTACACGCTGTGTGAAGAAGAACTTTCTTTTATTAGTTTTAAACCTGCTACCCATTAATTTCATTTGGTGTCCTCTAGTTCTTCTATTTAGGAACTAATAAATAACTTTTCTTTATCGGCCCTCTCCACACCACTCATGATTTTATACACCTCTATCATATCCCCTCAGTCTCCTCTTTTCTAAACTGAAAAGTCCCAGTCGCTTTAACCTCTCCTCGTATGGGACCCGTTCCAAACCCTAATCATTTTAGTTGCCCTTTTCTGAACCCTTTCCAAGGCCAAAATATCTTTTTGAGGTGAGGAGACCACATCTGTACACAGTATTCAAGATGTGGGCGTACCATAGTTTTATACAGGGGCAGTAAGATATTCTGGGGTCTTATTTTCTATCCCTTTCTTAATAATTCCTAGCATCCTATTTGCCTTTTTGACCGCCGCTGCACACTGTGTGGAAGTTTTCAGAGAACTGTCCACGATAACTCCAAGATCTCTTTCCTGATTTGTCGTAGCCAAATTAGCCCCCATCATACTGTACGTATAGTTGGGGTTATTTTTCCCGATGTGCATTACTTTACACTTATCCACATTAACTGTGTTCTGGATGGGAGCTGGAGGCATGTAGGTAACTGTATGAGTCGGTGGGTTTTCTGTAGAGAATGGTGTCTAATTTACCATTGGTGATTTGTACTGTGGTATCCAGGAAATGGATCTCTCATGGAGAATGGTCCAGGCTGAGATTGATGGTGGGGTGTAGGTTGTTAAAATCTCTGTGGAGATTAGTCCTTTTCATATGTGTTCACTTTTTTTTGATTGTATCCCTTTGGTATATATGGTCATGCCAATTTTCTTCCACAATTTGATCTGAGGAAGTGGGTCTGGCCCACGAAAGCTCATCACCTAATAAACCATCTTGTTAGTCTTTAAAGTGCTACATAGTCCTGTTTTTTGTTTCAGCTAGACTAGACTAACACGGCTACATTTCTATTACGATGAAAGAAAGAGTGTAAGATACAGATATGAAAACAAATGAAAGAAAAATTTAGGATATGAAGAATCCTCAAGGAGTGATGAGCTAAATTACTCGAAAATGTCAGGTTGACAAACACATATGCATTGGTGAGGGCAGAGGAAAAAATGGTTACTTACCTTCGTAACTGTTGTTCTTTGAGATGTGTTACTCATGTCCATTCCACTTAGGTGTGCATGTGCCACATGCACAGACTGTCAGAGCGTTTTTCCTTAGAGGTACCCGTTGAGAAGCCCCCTGAAGTGGTGCCACAATAGCAGTGCGTATATACCCCTAGTGGCCCTCCATCCCCTCAGTTCCTTCTTGCCAGAAACCTCCAATGCAGGGGAGGCGGGTGGGATGTGGAATGGACATGAGCAACGCAGCTCTAAGAACAACAGTTACAAAGGAAAGTAACTGTTTTTTTCTTCTTCGTGTGCTTGCTCATGTCCATTCGACTCAGGTGACTCCAAAGCCAAACCCAAGGAGGTGGGGTTGGAGCCTACAGGGAGACAGACTGCCACACAGCCCTGCCCACTGCTGCATCCTCCCTGGCATGCTGCGCTATGACATAGTGGTTTGTAAAAGTGTGTGCTGCCCTGCAAATCTCTACAATGGGCACCTGAACTATGAAGGCGATAGAAGACACTTGGGCTGTGATAGGTGAGGCTGGAACCTCCACAGCTCATAGCATGCCCTCATACAGGAAGTGATCCAGGACAAAATATGCTGGGCTGACACCGGCAGGCCCTTCCTTCTGTTGGCCATGGACACAAATATTTGGGGGTGGACTCCGAAAATAGGCCTGCTCTCTAGAACAGCAGGTCCTAAATGGTGTTCTGGAATTCTGGCAGGATGCCAGATACTTGGAGCCATGCACCCTTCTGCAAGACTAGGCTGGTTGCCATTGTATGGGCCGTCATATCCAAGGAGTCCAAAGCTGCCTGAAGAGCCACACGGGACACGACCTCTGACAGGGCCTTGTATTCCTGCCTGGAGTCCTAGGGCAGCGACTTCCTAAGCTTATCCATTGCTTCCCAAGAGTTGAAGGCATACCTGCTCAGGAGCACCTGCTGGTTGGCAATCCTGAGCAAGAGGCCCCTGGAGGCACAGGTCTTGGGGCCCAAGAGATCTGACTGCTTGGCCTCCCTTGAGGAGTGGGAGCGGGTTGGCCCTGACACTTGCGATGGTTAGTGGACTGTACCATGATTGCGCCCGGCAGTGGGTGTGAAAACAGGTGCTCATGCCCTGCCTAAGTACAGCCGCTCTGCCCTCTTATCCATGGGTGGAATGGAAGTGGGCGTCTGCCAAAGCGATTTAATAATCTTGCCCACTATTTTGTTCAAGGGCAGGGCCACTCAAGATGGGGACTCCGAGTTGAGAATGTCCACCATTGGGTCGGAGTCCACAGAGGCCCGCTCGAGCTGCACCACCAGGCTCTGCGCTAGCCTCTTGAGAAGGTCCTGATAGGCCTGGGAATCCATCCATGGCATTCATAGGGAGGCCAGTCACAAGGCCTCACCCGGGGAGGGGGGGACGGGATGACGAGTACTTGTGAACCGAGTCCTCGTATTCCTGAGGTGGCTCCGAGGTGGAGCTGCTTGGCTTTGAAGGCCCTGATCCCCGTCCCCTTCCAATGAGGACCTAGGGGATTCCCTCCGAGTTGATGTCAGCTGGCCCAATGCCGGTGACTTAGGCAGTGGCGCGACAGAGGGTAGCACCCAGGGCTCTAAGTGTGAGGAGCCCGCAATGGAGAGAGCACTCCCTTGGGCCTGACAGTATGCCTACTACAGGGTCCAGAAAGGCCACTGATCCAGGTGTTGCCACTGGGGTGGCAGGTCTGCTGGGGTTACTGGCCCAAGGAGCTGCGGTGCTGTGAGTGGTGCCGAGAGCGGGAATGGTGCTGGGATCCAGAGCAGCACCTGGTCTGGGAGCGGTGCTGGGACTGGGAATGTGAGACCATAGTCCGGGACCACATTGACTCCACTTCGGAGTCTGAGGAGGAGTCTGACCAGGGAGAGCCGAAGATGGGCCTGGCAAGTGGTGCCGTGAGGAGTGTCGGACAGGTGGCAGGTCCAGACCAGTCACAGGGTGCTAAGGGTGGTGAAAGCGGGCTCGCAGTCAATTCTATCAGCTCTCACGCCACTGAAAAAGCATCTGGTGTGGAGGGCCGGGTTGATGAGCACAGGTTCCTCCTCCTGACTGTGCTCCCTGGCCACACTTGACCATGCTCAGGCCCAGGAGCAGCAGCCCTTGAGGCTGGTGCAGATGCATCAGGGTGCCCAGACTGAGGGTGCACTGCGGGCGCATGCCAAAGTGGCAATCTGCCCTTCTACGCTCTCTTCTTACTTGGCATTGGCAGTTGTGAGAAGTGCCGGGCAGTAGGGTGCCTCAACGCCACTAATGCCCCAGAGGATCCAGGTGCCTCTTTCACCGAGGGCGGGGCTCTGTGGGACTCTGGTGCTGTGTCCATGTCCAGTGCTGGGCAGAGTGTTGACTCCATCAGGAGTATTTTCAAGCGCGAGTCTCTCTTGCGCTGAGTCTGGGGCTTAAACTGCAACAGATCTTGCAGTTGGCCGGGACATGGTCCTCACCCAGACACTTTAAGCACAAAGCATGCGGGTCTCCACAGGGCATAGAGTCTTGAGGCCCTAACATGCTCTGGAGACAGGATGGAAAGGGGATGCAACAGGAGAACCCTGACCCAATGCACACACTAACTAATTATAACTATGAACAAATGACAAACAAAAAATGAGGAAAGCAATATGGAGAACAACGGGGTTCAACTAGGTGCTAACTAACTGCTAAGAGTGAATACCTCTGGGATCACGCTTGTGAGCAAGTGAGATAAGAGCTCCAATAACCAGCACGGGAGATAAGAAGGAACTGAGAAGGTGGAGGGACAGCAGCAGTATATATGTGCTGCTAAGGTGGTGCCACTCTAGGAGGCTCTCCTGCTGGCCCAATGGGTACTGCTAAGGGAAAACTCTCCGACAATCTGTACACGCGGTGCGCGCACACCTAAGTGAATGGGCATGAGCAAATACTTGAAGAAAGAATAGTTACTTACCTTACAGTAGTGGTCTCCAAGCACTGTCATAATCAGGAGTGCTGACCAGCACCTGGTGACTAAGGGGTTAACTAATATTTCCTGTACCTAGCCAGATATCAGGTGGTCAACCAATAACAATGCAGGTAGGAATTTCAAACTGGAAGAGAGGGTTTTTTTCTCTCTCTGGTTTTGTTTGAGAGGCAGAGCAGTTTCTTCCAAGACTGAGGGAGATGGGAGACACTTCTCTCTCCAAGAATGGACTTCTTAAAATGTGTAAGTAGGGAAAAGGTTAGACAGTCCGTCAGGATTTGTTGTTTTCCTTGTTTGGGAATTTGGAAATAATGTCTGAGCTGTTAATTGTGTTTTTCTTTGTAACTAAGTTTTAGCCCAGGGGGTTTCCCTGAGTATCTATATCAATTCCATCTAGCCACTTTACTTTATGCTTGCAACTGTAGTTTTGTTTTGATAATAAAGAATTGTTTTCTTTTCTAATTAACTGTGATTGGTTGATTATTGTGTCCTTTGGACTCAGCGCCTAGTTACAGAATCCATTGTGTCTGAATTCCCTCTGTTTTTCCCAACTCCAAGTAAAACAGAGGTTGGGGCATGGGGAGATTTTTACCTTAAGGAGGAGATTTCCCAAGTGATCTCTTCCCTGGTTTTCTTGGAATTACTTGGGTAGTGGCAGCGGATTCCCCAAACTCCCGGTATTAGGATTTTTTTTGGGGGGGGAGCCTGTAGAGGCAAGGTTTTGGAGTGCTCTTGTGGGCCCCCACTTCTGAATTCATCATGTTAGAGTAGGAACAGCCTTTGCAAGCATGAGTTCACTTTTTGAATTTAAGTGCAATCCAAGATCTACCTAAAACCCAAATACCCTTGCTGGGCCTCCTTTGTACCCCTTCTCCAAGGCCCCGGCCCTGCTCACTCCATCCTTCCTCCCTTTCACCAGGCGGGGGCAGAGGGTTTGGATGCAGGCTCTGGTCTTGGATTAAGGGATTTGGAGTGTGAAAGGGGTTCTGATCTGAGCTTGGGGCAGGCAGTTGGGGTATCAGAGGGGGTTGTAGGTTCAAGCCCTGGGAGGGCATTTGGATACAGTGGTACTCAGGGATAGGGCAGGGACATGGGGTGCAGGAGAGGGTTCATAACTGGGGTAAGGGTTTCGGGATGTGGAATCCAGCTGGGCTCTGCTTACCTCAGGTGGTTCCTGGGTAGTGGTGCAGTGGGGCTAAGGCAGGCTCACCCTGCCTTGACCCTGTGCCACTCCCAAAAGCAGCCAGCAAACTCTATCCCAAGTCCTGTTGTGCCCCCTCTCTGCTCTATGGAGATCGGATACAGAGTGGGAGAGGGGGCACCTTGACATAAAGTACCCCTTCCCTGCCCTGCACAGCAAGCAGGAGGCTCCTGAGGGGACTGCTCCAAGGCAAAGGGCAAGAGAGTCACAGCAGTGGAGGGAGGGGCACCTGAAGTGCCAGCACTTGATATCCTCTTTGCCAAACCAGTTAGGATCATCTTTCAGAGGCTCAAAGATCTACCAGTTGATCCTGATCTACTGGTTGGTGACCACTGCCTTACAGTAATGGTAGTTTCATGCTTTTCACAGGCAAGGGAGATTAGATTATTTTTGCAAGCAGTGTCCACTGTGGCCAAACCCATCACCCACGATGTACCCCCTGTGTAAAGGCACATATGGCAGAGTAGGCCCAATTGTCCTTCATTGTCTATATCCATATAGAGCTCTGCAAGTGTAAGACACTATAATAGGAAGGAAGGAAAACAGGATGTGGAATCCATTTGGACAACATATCTAGAACCACAGTTCCCACATGGTAAATAACTTTCTTCTTTAAGCAATTGTCCACATGGATTTCACTGTTGGTGATAAACAGTTGCCAGCGTGCTTGGATATGGATGTAGAAGTTTTACTTAAACAGCAACTACAAGACATCATATCAAAGTAGGTGTCCAATAAGGAAACTTTTACAAAAAAAAGAAAGAACTTGTGGAATGAACTTGCAAAGTTCAAAAAACAGGCAGCAGTAGAGGAAAAGGCATAGCTGTTGTTATGAAACCTTTGCTTCTTCCTTGGCAGTTCTGAGATCCTTTGAGCTGGCAGAGGAATGCTGCTTGAAGAAAATATCAGGTAATACTTACTTCCACCTGGAACAAAGGCTCAGGGAGGAAAGGCACCCTAGGATCCTTTAAGGAGCAGGACATCTCACTCATTTTTAAATTAAAAAGTTTGTTGTCCTCAAAGGGTAGGTCCTCAATAGTTGCTTGGCTACACAGGTGTGTCTAAGACAATCTCTTTAGCTCCAATCTTCATAGATTTCCGGGGAGGTCCACAGTACACACCACTATGTCAGCTGCATTCAATGCAGCCTGTAAGGAAGTGTAAGATACCAGCTGTTCTTTAATTCCTCTTGGTCTTCTTAAGGTAGTCTGTCCACAAATTGAGACAGTTTGTTCCAATTCAAATAATTGGTATTTAGCTATATGCATCTGCCAACTTGCAGACAAACAAGACTGTGTATCTGAACAGATGCAGACTACTCAACCCATGGCCAATGGGCTGCATGTGCCTATTAACACACAGCTGCATGCTAAAAGTGGAGCTGTGTGCCAGGGTTTTGGGCATAGTGGGGTCCTAAGCTGACCCACTGCCTAGCAAGAGTCCAGGGCAGGGGGTCCGGGCTGCCACTGCCTTGCCATGCAGCCCAGGTAACACATTTCTGCCCACATTGTGTAATAAGTGGAGAACCACTGCCACTAGCTACAGATGTGCTAAGGACCAAGGTTCCAAGGTTGCCTGTACAAAACTGCCAGGTACTGAATGACTGGTACCAATAGAGAAACAGTCTGCAGGGTTAGTGGGTACTTCCAGCTCTAACATTTCGTTCTGGGGCACCAGAAGGATTCTTCTAAGACTGGTGGCTGCTCCAAGAACGCTGAACCTGAGACAAGTCAGAATTATGACTCATGTGCCTTGTGTATGTATTGAGGTCTAACTGCATCCTTTGTTTTAAAGTCCAAGGAGGCTTGCATATCTACTATATATTTAAGAGAGTTTGTCAGAGAGAGTCTGTGTGTCCAGCTGTTCAAGAACTTCTCCTAAACAGTAAGAGCTAGGATCACCAAATTTGGTATGCAGCTTCCTCTAATAACTTAAAGTAAGGTCAGGGTTTGGTTGTGTGGGGAAGCAAAGGCTGAAAGCTCCCTGCCCCCCATTCCTATGGGGAAGGACGACACAAAACCATACAGAAAATAGACAATCACCAGGCAAGTGAAAAGGGCTGGCAGGGGGGCACACCAGCCCCCTCACTTTAGGGAGGCCAGGGGGCTGCAGCTTCCCCCACCCTATTAGTACCAGAACATTGTTGGCTGTTCCCCTTCCTCAAGGAGCGAGGAGAAACTGCACAGTTTGCTCCATTCCTCACCCTGGGTGGGGAGTGCAGGGGGCAGACAAACCTGGACCTGCCCCAACCAGGGGACATGCACTCCTCCTCCCCTGGCTTTGCCTGCTGGAGTTGCAGTGGCTATGAAGAGGCACTTCTCACCTAGCCTCAAGCTGCTGCAATGAGAGAGGGCTGGAATAGTCCTGTCTCCCCAGGGAAGCCTGCATACTGAACCCCTCATCCACAGCCCAACTGAGAGCAATGATTTAAATGAAAACAAAAATTAACTGAGTTAAGGACCTGAGCAAAAACAGGTGAATCTTCTAGTAATGCTATAAAAGGTATAATTTTCACTGGCATTTCTAGCTTTTTGAGCCTGCTTACAGAAGCGGAGACATATGAGAATTATGCCTCTCTCCTAAACAAAATGGGCACCTCGAGTGCCCATCATTAAATGGCATTAAAGCTTCACAAAAGGGCTGGTTTTAAATCCCAGGGATTTCACTTCTGCCATTTTGCTAGAATCCTGTAAGGAAGAGGGCAAAGGAGTGAGTTCCAGCCTTGTAATTAGGAATTTTGGATGTGTTACTAAAAGGCAACAAGTCTAGCTAGAAACAAACATAAAACTAGCACAATCCACAGAGAAACAGGTGGCCATTGTGCAGGTTCTGTAGTGACACTTTATGAAGTGTTGACAGATCTTTGCA
Source organism: Rafetus swinhoei (assembly GCA_019425775.1). Lineage (NCBI taxonomy): Eukaryota > Metazoa > Chordata > Testudines > Trionychidae > Rafetus > Rafetus swinhoei. The sequence continues at coordinate 19,039,600 of CM033439.1, read as the reverse complement.
TCTGTGATGGATAGAAGTCCTGGCCAGCACTAGTGACTAAAGGGTTAAACTCAGATAGCTAAGGGTGTTGGCAGGGGGCCAGAAGTACCAATGGGGATACAATGCTGAATTGTATATAGATATCTGCTGCCATTTCTATTTGTGTTAGTTTAAGCCAGGAGTTGGAAGACAGAGAATGATTTAAACCCAGGTAAGACTGCCATGCCTCCATGGATTGTGGGGTATGAAAGTGGACTAAACCATGGAGGGATTGTGAGTAAATAAGGGACAAAATATGTATTTAGATGCAATAAGCATATTTTTCTTGGTTTTGGTTAAACTTGTCTGTGGGAATCTATTCTTTCCCTTCCCCCACTCACCATATTCAAACTACAACCCAAAGAGCTATGGTTCTTTGTGTTTTGATCTGTTTTTTCTTATTTGCTTTGTAGCACATAGCAATCAAGTATGCTTTATCAAGTATATCTTTTTGCCTTGTTAATAACATCACCCTTTTAAAGGTGATGATTTGATTCTTGTGTCCTGGAATATAACAGGCGGATCTCTGTGTGTGTCTGCCTAACTTGAGAGGTCAGCTATCAGAGATACAGTTTGTTTTATGTGTTTTTGCTTCTTTTTTCAAGCTCTCTGGTGGCAGAGGAGCCTGGGGTACCCCTGAGGAAGGAATTCAAGTGTTCCTTCCTGGTTTTTCAGGGTTCTTTAAAATCACTTGATGGTGGTAGTCTAGCTTCCAAAGCCACTATCTGTGACACTGAGGAGGTGGTTGCTTTTTTGTTTTTGTTTTTTTGAGTTTTTTTTTAAGCAAAGCCTACAGATTCAAGGTATTCAAGGTCTTTTGAAGCCCCCACCTTTTGCACTTGGAGTGCCAGAGTGGGGAACAACCCTGACAGCATCAAAATAACTTCATAAATGAAAAGTTATCCAGTTGAATATTAATTGTTTGTGCCTCTGCTTCATTACAGATGGTTACTTTAACATAAGTAAGTGTTATACCAGTGCTTCTTAAAGTGAAACAAGTATTGAAGATGAAACTTTAGCAGGGTCATAAAACGGCAATAATGCAATTGGGCAAAATAGAGGATGGTGACTGAAAAAATTTACAAGAGGCACCTCATACAATTATTCTACATAGGAAATTCTTTGCTCACCATTTACCATATACCAATTATTTCACCAAGGGATGTAGCTTTACTATAGAAACTAAGCAATGATAACCATGAAAAACTGACTTAATAGGATAGAAAAAGGCCTCAATTCCCAAGTTCCACATAATAGCATGGAAGACAAAAGCTACAAATAATGCCAAAAATGTTCTCGCCATCCCTACCCCCAGAAAAATGGAAAAGCTTGGCTCATAGGGATTTCAAAGTTTGACTCCTAGGAATTCTAAGAATTAGTCAGGCGTTTTCCTTGTAATAAAGGAAATAAACAACAACAAAATGCAGACGTCACAGGAGCTCTGGTTTCACGAACTCTGCACCATATTTAATGTTATTCTTTGACTGTAACACCTGGCCCTCAAAGCAACTATTCAAAAAGGAAAGTTGTGTATTTATAATGCTCCTGCTTAAGACAGTTCACATTACAGGTTGGACCTCTCTGGTCGGGCATCCTTGGGACCTGACCGAACAAGGGAATTTTCAAGAGCAGGGGAGATCCTCTGTCACTGGTCTCCCAGCTCATTGCCACCTTGGCCTCTGGCTCCCCCCAGATGCTGGTGCCACTGCCACAGGCTTCGCTGGGCTTCCCGCCCCAGCAGGGCTCCCAGCCTCAAGCCCCCCTTGCCCATTCGGGAGGGCTTCCAGCCCCAGGACTTTCTGGTCCAGGATCCTCCATGCAACCTGTACCTTTTAAAAATCCTCTTAAGCTCCCCTTAGCAGGGTTTTTTTCAACCTACCAAGTTGTTCTGAATTTTAAAAATTGTTTTAAATAGTCAAACAAACAACTAGGAAGTTCTGAAAAGATAACCTACCTGATATGATGGCACTGAAGTATATGGAACAATCACTCCCTGTATCTGATTTCCAATGTTGTTGTGTTGGTTACTGACTAGATTTTGATTCTGAGACTGCTGAACTCCAACCAACCCCTGGTAGGCTTGCTGCTGGTTAGGCATAACTTGGTAGCCTGGAATTACACAAATATTTAAATCTTGTTTTGAAAAACAATTACATTACATCTATAACATTTTTTACACTTAGATGCATATATTAGAAGTTATGCAGCTTTCTTAAGATCTCTATTAGAGCTTTATTATAGGAAGCTCAGGCCAAAATTAAAAACAAAACCAAACAGGCTCCTCCTTTTGTAATCCAGACTTTGCAGCATAGGGACATATATGACAATCTGAAAATGAAATACAGTAGAAAACGGATTGTACAAAAAAGTGAAGTTTAGTGTTTATTCTTCAAGCAATAAATAATGCAAAAATTAAGCTTGATTTTGTAAATTCAATTAATTTTAATAATTTAAGAGGCTATTCCTACCTCTGGTAAGGAAATGTTGCTGTTGCTTTAAATATGTGAACATTAACGCAACAGCTTCCATTTAAAAATGTGATTATTCCAGATTTTTCTAAAGTTGCCTAATAAAAGCAGTTAAATGTTACAACACTAACTAGGAGTTCCTCAAACAAACTACTATTCAAAGCTAATGCGAAATAAACCATTGGCCTTTTAACTCTAGCAGTTTGGTGGTCATAGTGCAATTTACAGTAAGTATAAAGATAATTTAGAGGAATTTGTCTACACATTCAAATATCAAATACAAATCAGAATCTCTGGTGATAAGAGCAATATTAATGTGGAGACTATTATTTTCCATGATCCTTCAGCAAATGGCTTCAAATGCCACTGAACAACGTAGGATGGTTATATGGTTACTACCTGCACAATACTATAAATGGGCTAGTCAATCATTAACACGTGTGCAACGCCCATTAATACTAATGTGAATTACACAATGTATCAAGGACAAAACAATATATCCACTTGATTTGACTTGTAAGCTAGTAAGTTTACTTAGCTTTCCCTGTCAGAAGCACTTTTATTTTCAATAAGACTTAACTTTTAAAAACTAAAAAAAACCCAAACAAAAAAAACAAAAAATCCTTAAGGAAGTTTTGGCAAAAATACCACAATTTCAACATCAGAATGATAATGAAAACCGCAATAACCTTTGAATAAAAATGTGTGTTATAGAAGATAACATCAAACTCCATTAGTTTTTATTACGGTGATCAGCTCAGATAAATAGTATAATAAAATTGCATTGATCTGATAGTCCACCCAACAATTCCACTGGTTTTCCAAAGCTCCCTTGGGGACAAAACTGTTCTGCATATGGACAGTCTGGTGGTGGCATTACAGCCATTTGTTGCCCATGACTACAGACGCCACAAGGTCCAGGCAACCCTGCCCCTATGTATCACCCCCACAAGTTGTCGTGGTTTACTGATCACCTCATGTTTCATCTGTGGCAGGTGAACAAACTGAAGCACTGATGGAAGAGGTCTGATCATAAAAGCTTGAAAACGAGTTTTTAGGTTCTTGCACCAAGGTAAAGATGGATGTCAGGAGGTCCTTCTCCTCTGCTATTATATAGCTAAATCTTGCTCAATGGAACCATGGCATCTGGTAGTCATCTAATTAACCCAGTTTGCTTCCAACTAGTTTCTAAATGAACTTCACCTGATTCTCTACTCTCTTGCACCTTGCATAGTCATTTACATGTGCACTAAATGAATGTGAAATGCTATCAAACCATAGAGAGGGTGCAAAATATACAAAATGCAAAGGCAGTGGAAATTCAAGGGCAAGTGCTGCTTAGTGGTGGAAGGTCTCAAGTCTACTTTGTGGACAAGACTGTCAAAGACATCCTTCCGGAGCTCTCACAGTAGTAACATGATAGAAGAGTACAAGGACACCATATTCTCTGGATAAATTTCATCCATGCTCCCCCCAGGAAGAGGTTCTATTTATGACATGTGAGAGTGATTCAGCCATGTGAATTGACAAAAACGAGTTGGGGATACCCAAGCTCATTACTGGCAAGGTTAAAGAAGGCCAGCTGCCAGCAGCCCTCAGACATTCAGCCTTTGCTTCCAAGAGATCAATCTACTTTAAATAACCTTGCCAACTATCATCTAATCTCTAAGCTTCCTCTTTTCCAGGAAAGGTCATTAAGAAATTGGTGGGAGTCTAACTCCAACTGACATACTCCAATTCTTTGGATAATGAGTCAGCCAATTCAGCACCACCAGGTTCAGATGCAGAAGACTGCCAGGGCTTGGGACAGCAGATCCTGCTGGAGTAGCAGCTGTAACAGAACACCCACTGAGTGGTCCAGCAGCATGCCAAACAAGTGCTGGTGTGGCTATGCTGGTACTATAAGAATCACCTTTGCCCTGTCCTACTTGATTTTCATGAGGACTCTGTAAATTACTAGAAGGCATACAATAGAGCCCTGGAACAAGGGAGCAGGAAAGCTTCTGACCGGGAGCCTCCGTCCATCTTCCGAACTGAGCAGAAAACTTGGCATTTCCTGTTCTGCCTCCACTTGGAAAGTTCCCACCTCTGGAAGAGGAAATGAACCATTTCTGGATGGAGGAACTATTGACGAGACTAGACGGCCCTGCTGAAGTGATCTGCCAAAGTGCTCCTGGCCCGGGGAGCTGTGCGGCTACAAGTTTGATGCTGTGTTGTATGCAGAAGTTCCAGAGCTTGAGATCTTCCTGGCAAAGGGCAGATAATCTGGCTCTGCTGTGCTTGTTGATATAGAACATAGCTTCTGTCCTGTGACAGGACCTGGAGCACCCTGGTTTTTATGTGAGGTAGTGTTACCCCGTCACCCCGATCCACCCCGAGTCTGGGTGGGAAGTCGTCCGGTGGTCGGGGTTTTCACCCCGAGGTCGCCTCTAATGCTACGTATATCCCGGCATAAATCGAACCAGCTTAGCTCACCTGCCGAGAAGCGGGGAAGGGGCTCGAGCCCTCCCACTCTCCGAGCCCCGACCCAGGGCCCTAAGGCAGGGACACTAGTCCCTTGCCAGTGGAGGGGGTTGAGACCCCTAAACCCTCCACGCACGGGGACCACAGCCCTGCCCTGGGTCGCTTCTCCCCGTTCAACGTTTAGTTCCCCAGCGTGGGGATAGACTCACCGGCGGCCGTCTTCTCAGGGGTTTGGACCCTGGCGGCTGTCCGCAAATTCGCCCCTCTGGGGAAGTGGAAGGGCACCCCCGGCCCTGGTCACTCTCCCCCGTCTTCCCGCCTGCGGCCCTTTTGAAAGGGCCGCGGTTTAGCGTCTCCGGCTGGCCCTGCCCCCTCGCACGCCGCCCCGTTCCCCGGGCGGTCCCAGATGACGTCACAAGTAACGTCATCGTAGCGCGTCTGCTCGGGCCGCCGGTCTCTGTCCGCGGCTGCCGTAGCCGCGAGTGGTATGGCCGTGGCGTTCTCTGCGGCCGCCCCGCTGCCGTCCGTCACTCCTCCCGCCTTTATCTCAGTGCGGGGCAGCACGGCCGGGCCGTCTGCCCCGTCACAGGTAGGAAAGCTTGGCAGACCAGGCAAACCACTCCTTAGCTCCCTGACATTGTTGTGTAGGAGTGATCATGATTTGACAAACAACCTCGCACTGTATCTGTTGGGGACATAGTCCAATGCCAGCCATGTCTGCAGGGGCCTCTGAGGTGGAGGAGCATGTTCTAGAACAAAAGTGCAGGCTGTCATGTAGCCCAGCAACCACAAGCATATGTGAACTGTGGTGAGAGAGTGGGCTTGCATGCATGAAATCAGGCCCACCATGGGTTGGAACTGAGCCTGAGGGAGGAAGGTTCTAGCCTGACCAGAGCTGAAGACCATTCCAATGAACTCAATTCCAATACAATGCATAAAGGTTGATTTTGCCTTGTTTATTATGGTAGGTTTTTTTAATTCACAGTGCTGCCCTTTAGTTTCCTGTCAATCCTGAGTGTGTTTATAAACTGCATAGCCCCAGATCACGACAGGGGAACAAACCAGATTGAGATGTCACTGATCCTGGGACTGGCCCTTTATTACCCAGTTGTCAAGGTATGTATACATTTGCACCACTTGCTGCCTCAGGTAAGCAGCCACTGCTTGGGACTGAAGAGAGACCAAAAGGCAGCATGGTGAATTGAAGTGGTAAGTGACACAACATAAAACGTTGTACCCCACATGCATTCTTCAAGGGCAGCATAGCAGTCTCCCAGATCCAGAGAGAGAGTAACGGAGGCCAGAGAGACCATGCAAAACTAACTTCTTGAGTGACTTGTTGAGGCAGCACAGATTGAGAACAGGTCTGAGGCCCCCTTTTGCTACTTGGTTTAGGAAAGAGCGGGAGTAGAACCCTTTCCCCTTCAAGTCTGGAGGGACTTACTCTACCACTCCCAGGTGCATTACCTCCTGAACCTTCAGAACAAGATATCACCTGCAAGTAGGGTCCCTGAAGAGGGTTGTAAAGAAGGGTTGGCCATGAACTACAGGCGTTTGAGGAAAGAGCAGGACTGTGGCACTGTTTTCAGGTGCATCTTTAAAATGCCTGCTTCAGGCTTCCTTGGCCTCTGGAAGAACCAGGCTGGGCAGAGGAACAGGAAGATAAAGGGTGCACATTTAAATCCTTTGTCTCTATCCTTCCTGTTAGGCATCCAATGACCTTGATACAGGCAGAGATGGTGGGCGATGAAACAGCTTTCTATCTAGCTGAGGGATGTACAGGTCCAAGGAACAGAGGGTGGCTTGGGACTCTTTAAGGCTATGGAACCATGCATCTGTCGGCTCTGAAAAGAGCCCTGCTCTCTCAAATGGGAGATCCTAAAAGATAGTCTGTATCTCCTGGCACAGCCCAGAGGACTATATCCAAGAACTGCATTTCATGATCGCTGCAGAGGTGACTATCCTGGCTGGTGAGTGTCAAAGGCCGTCTGAAGGACACCTCTCACCACCACTTTGCACTCCAAGTTCAAGTTGGCAGTCACCCTTTAGAGCAGTGTTTGGTGCTCCTAGAAGTCTTTGGGAGAGGTGGGGAGCTGCTGCTGTTCATTTGTGAGGGGCCCATCGCTGCTTCATCCATAGATAACAGACTGCACAGCAGGGGAAGGGGCAGCTTTCCCTTGCTCATCTGGACTGTAAAACACACTAATGCACTTGCAATGCAAAACAAGGCACTCCAACAAACCATTATGGACAAGGAACTGAGAAGGTGTAGGATTGACAGTACTTAATACACCAATGCATAAGTGTGCCACTTAAGGGGGTACTACAACCAACCCTATGGACACCATTAAGGGAAAAAACTGCAATGACTGCATGTAGGTATGCACACACCTAGAATGAAATCAACACCAACAAGCACTGGAAGAACTTGCCTGATTTCACAGTGAATTGCATCTGGATCATACTGGATTGAACATAAAAAAAACAGAGCGAAACAGTATGTAAAGGCCACATGTACTGCATATGCTAACTCAATAGTTCATTAAAATCCATATGGACAAAAAAGGTAGTGAGTGAGCTGTAACAAAAGTCCGCTTTTCTATTTGAAGTGCTGGTCACTTCTCAAGATAAATTTAGTGAAGCTTCCCTCTTTCCGGAAATAGTGCCTGGAATTGACTCAGCAACTTAGAAGGAGAAGGTTTTATCTTTCGGAGGTAAATGATGTACCATTAATTTTGTAGGGTGCTCAAAAACATGATGATGATTGCTAGAAAAATACCTACATATAAACAACATTGCTTACACATATTCAAATGACTAGTAATGTAAAACTATAATAATCAAAACCTTTTACAAACACATACATGTGTACACAGACACAAGCATGTGCATGGATTTTGTAGAATTAGAAACCATTCAGAGAAAGGCAATGAACATTTTTAAAGAATGGAAGAACGTATAGGGAGAGAGATTAAAGAGACTGGCATTGTTTGCCTTTGAAAAGAAACTAAGAAGACGACATGATAAAAAATATAAAGAATGGCTAACATAAAAGAGAGGGAAACAGCAGCCATTTCTTGCATCTTCCTAAAGCATCTGATATTGATCACTTGGACACAGAATGCTGGAGTAGACAAATGCTGAGTGCAAACTAGTTCCCATATTTCAATGGAAATTTTAAATTAAGTTCAACAATTTCAAAAGGACACCAACTCGGCCAGATTCATAAAAACACTCATATTTTTGTTTCAAGTGTCAACAGGATTCACAGGATTCAGTGTAAGTCTACTTGCATCAATAGATTTCATGAAATTAGTAACTTCATGATGAATGCAATCAAGCATTGGAGACAGAAGAACTAGTACATTTCTATATTTCTATTCTACAAATAACCTGAACCTGATAAATCAAAACACTTCACCTGTGACCAGTGTTCCCTCTAATCTGTGGGACAGCACAGCTTCACACGTGATTAATTAGCCCCGCCCAGTCAGTCAGCTTCATGCACTGAGACCTGAGCCTGTGACTGGGTAGGGCTGATTAATCACCTGTGAAGCTGTGCAATCTATCACTCAGCTTAGAGGGAACACTGCCTGTGACTCCAGCTGACAAAATAGAAAGATATTTTCCTCAAGTTAGCCCCAAAAACACATTTTTGAGGGCTCAGGTGGGTTGCTTTCTACTAAGGGAAGAGCACACGTTATAACTGTTAAACTGATTTAAATGCATGTTTACAGGAAAACTATGTTTGTTATTCCTGCCTTGCCTCACTGTGGCTCTAGTCAACAGACCCTGACTCGAGTTCTAGGCACTAGGCCCGACTGCCCACATCCTGGTATCTGACAGTCTGTGAAAAGCCAAGCTGAATAGTACACTGCAAATTGGGCATGTTAAGACTAAGATACATAGGCATGCATATGTGGGTGAAGTTTCCCCATTATGCCACTCTAGTTGGGTTTTGGTATTTTCACTGGCTCTGAAATTTTCTCCAAAAATACATGAACATAATACATCAATTCTCTCAGACTCTTCCTAGGATAAAAATAGCATAATGTATTTCACATGCAAATAACAAAAATGCAATTAATACAAACATTTATTCATTTAGAAAGATCACAAAAGTGCATCAAATAAATGCATACAAATGACTAAGAAATATTCAGGGTATTATCAGCCATTTGAATAGATATTGTAAATTGATTTTACTCATACCTGTTTGTGAAAAGGAGCAGCACTGAAATCTGAATGTGATAGGACAGTTAATAGATTAGGATATTATCTTCAGAAAATTATACAGCTGAATATTAGTTCCATTATTAAAGAAACAAAATTAGACAGTATATCTGTGCATTAGATTCAGAATACAAGACAGGCACTTCATATGAATATTTTCAACTTATTATTTTCAATGCCATTTAATTTATACTTTGAATCAATATTAAGGGCTTCCCAAAGACAATACTCACAGCTTAATTTAATATGAAGAAATCTGATTCTGAACTAAACATAAAACTTCCCATTCCCTTAATTATCCTTACAGTTTCTTTTTAAATAAATGAGATGCTTCAGTGTATTTGTTTTTAGATGATATAAGGCACCTGAAAAGCCTTATACTGTGAGTAACTATATTAATATTGAAGCTACAAGATAGGATGGATGCAATTAATAATGCTGCAAACTAAATTCTCATTTCCAAGCAACTGCAATGTAGCTCTGAATATTTTTCAGTCTCTTATGCACTTCCAGAAAGACAATTTTGCAAACTGAGAGAAAAACCAGGACAATATAAATCAATAGCTAAGAAGGTTCCCCAGAGGGTTAAAATAATGTTCTATTTTTAGCTTTACTGTTCCACCTCAACACAGAAAGTGGCATGACAGAAATGCAGCACTCAGCAGAAAAAGACTGCACCTGCCGGAACAGATGGTTTTATTTTCAGAAACATTCTGAACTAGCAGCTCTAATAAAAGAACATATGCTTCTTAATATTTGTTCAGCAAAGTAATTAACAATAATACTTTATCTCTTAAATAAAATAAAAATCTTGTTTATGGCACCAAAGCCTACATTTAATGCAGAAAAACACCATTAAAAGAGATATATGTTACTTTCATTCAAAAAAAATAACAAAAGAAACATGGCTAGAAAAATTCAGACAAATAATGACTAGTGGTAATTTTTAGAGTTAGAGGTTGTACAGCAGAGACTGGTTTTACACCTCATGGCATGAATCACTTCCTCAATTAGCTGAAGCACCATCTTCCTAAAGGTGTTTTTATGTTCAACACACATTTTGGACAAGCAGGCTGTAAACTATTTAATCAAAAGGCAGCATATAAATCAAGCACACACCTGAAACCCCTTTAAAAGGAAGTGAGGAAGCAGCTGAAAAAGAGACCGGTTCACTGTGAGAAATGTAACTCTCTCAGACAGTGTTACGGCCCCGAATCCAACAGCTCATGAAGAAGGCCAAACCATTCCACACCTTTACAAAATATAGCTTCACTTCTCTAAAACAGTCACAAATGTAAACAAATATTTTAAAAACCCAAGTTGTTTTATAGTTATTAAACTTCATAATATAAATAAAATGTAGTTATTGAGCAATACAATTAAAAGTATGATTTGTTAATTCTCTATTTGTAGGGTACACTCTAGATTATCCAAGAGGTATGCTGCCAATGTCACAGAGGCAGGTACTGCAAATAGGACCAATAATTTTAGGTACAGCTTTGTACTGACTCAATATAGCAATATTCTGAATTTTTACCTAACAAATCTAAAAAGAGGACACTACAAAAAACAAGGGCACATGTCCATGACTTTCTCAGGTGGTTGATACTAACATGTGGTACCTAGAGTCTATGTTAAACAGGTTACTGGACTTAGTCTACGTCAATGATTCTCAGGAGGTTGACAGAGAAATATCTACATGAGACCTGTGAAGAACCTAGCTACTGTAGGATGTGAAAATGAGCAATCATGAAAGGGAAGGCAAAAAAAGAAGATATCCTTCCAGATGATGTTGTGGTATCCTCTTGCACTGAGGATACCTCTCCGGGGGAGGGAACGCCAGTCATTAGGAAAAGGCAGGTGTTAGTAATGGGGGTTTCGATCATTAGAAACATAAAAAGCTGGGTTGGTGAGGACTGGGAGTACTGTATAGTGACTTGCCTGGCTGGTGTGAAGGTTGCAGATCTCTCAAGACATCTAGATAGACTTATGTGTAGTGCTGGGGAGGAGCTGGTGGTCGTGGTACATGTAGGTACCAACAACATTGGGAAGGATAGGAGAGAGGTTCTTGAGGCCAAATTTAGGCTGCTAGGAAAGAGCTTGAAATCCAGGAACTCTATAGTAGAGTTGTTCTCTGAAATGCTTCCAGTTCCATGCGCAAGGCCAGGTAGGAAGGCAGAGCTTCAGAGTCTCAATGTGTGAATGAGACAATGGTGTAGAGAGGGGAGGGGGGTTTAGATTTATTAGGAAATGGTGAAAATTTTAGAATGGGGAGCCTATACAGGAAGGATGTGCTCCACCTAAATCAAAATGGAACCAGACTGCTGGCACTTAACATTAAAAAGGTTGTAGTGCAGTTTTTAAACTAAATGCTGGGGGAAAGCCAACAGTTGCAGAGGAGCAATGGAGACATTTCTTAGGGAAGAGTCCATTAATTGAGATTCTCTATGTTCTAGTCAGGAAAAGAGGACGGCAGTATGGGTTAGATCAGATGAGACACAATCAAATGAAAAGGAGTCTAACACATCAGGAAATGGCAGACAGAAAAATAGTGACAAATTTTTTAAGTGCTTATATACAAACACTAGAAATCTAAGATGGGTGAACTAGAGTGCCTCCTTTTAAAGGAGAATATTGATATAACAGGCATCAGGGCAACTTGGTGGAATGAGCACAATCAATGGGACACAGTCATACCAGGGCACAAAATACATCGGAAGGACAGAACAGGTCATGCTGGTGGGGGAGTAGCACTATACATGAAAGAAATGTAGAACCAAGTGAAGTAATCTTAAATGAGACAAAATGTTCCATAGAATCTCTATGGATAATTCCTTGCTCCAATACTAAGAATATAGCAGTAGGAATATTATACACCACCTGATCAGGACAGTGATAGTGACTATGAAATGCTAAGGGACATTAGAGAGGCTATCAAAATAAAAAACTCGATGATAGTAGGGGATTTCAACTATCACCATATTAACTGGGTACACGTCACCTCAGGACAGGATGCAGAGATAAAATTTCTTGATACCTTAAATGACTACTTCTTGGGAGTAGTTGGATCTGGAACCCACAAGGGGAGAGACAACTCTTGATTTAGTCCTAAGTGGAGCACAGGATCTGGTCCAAAAGGGTAAATATAACTGGACCACTTGGAAATAGTGACCATAACGTAATAAAATGTAACATCCCTGTGGTGGGAAAAACACCTTAGCAGCCCAACACTGTGACATTTAATTTTAGAAAGGGGAACTACACGAAAACGAGGAGGTTACTTAAACAGAAATTAAAAGATACAGTGACAAAATCTCTGCAAGCTTCATGGAAACTTTTCAAAGACAGCATAAGAGAGGCCCAACTTAAATGCATACCCCAAATTAAAAAACACAGTAAGAGAACCAGAAAAATGCCACCGTGGCTTAACAATCAAGTAAAAGAAGCAGTGAGAGATAAAAAGACATCTTTTACAATTGACAACCTGAAATCTTTATATCCCACAGGTATTCTAGCATGACTGAAAGTTGCAGAGATTCAGGCAGAGGGTTGTGGCAGCAGCAGCAAGAATCTCTTCAATTTATTCAGGTATGTAGTATAGGTTGACTTCTTTCTACTTTTTAATAACATCTGCTGCACTTCTGTAGAGCAGGAAGATTCTAATGCTGTGAATCACAAAGGAACCATGCCTGAGGTGGAGAATCCCAGGCTGGGGTGAAGGACATCACCTGCAGCCTGTGAGAGCAGACCAAGAATGTTCCAAAGCTTGAACAGTGGTTGAATGCACAGATGAAGCAGGTAAGGGGACCAAGCTTCTCTCTGTCAAGTTGGCAGTATAAGGATAACTGGCTTTAACCTGTAGAATTATGTTCATCACTCTTAGCATCAGAGGTGTTGAAGCAGACCCTTTGTCCAAAATGGAAGACAGGCATCCCACAAAGAGTGGTGGCCCTTGAGCAGAAAAGAGGGCCCTTCTTGTTCGTGGAGGTAGTGAGGAGAGCAACTTCTGGCAGTCCCAATCCTTGGAATACACTCCCTACCTTAGATTTGTAGTCCTGGGAGAAGCATCTGCTGAGAACATCCACTGTGGAGTTCTGAACAAGTGGAGTGTAGAAAGTTGAAATTGGGATTGATTATTTATGCACCTCTTCCATAGTTTCTTCGCTTCAGTGACTGGGTTATCATGGAGGGTGGATGATCAGCCCTCTTTCTCTCAGCTGTATGAACTTCCATAGTTCAGTGGATCTATGAAATCCAGAGAACTGAACATGACATGATGTCTGGGTAGCCTGTAACCTACTAACTCTTCTCTTATTTGTAGGCATATATATATATATATATATATATATATATATATATATATATATATATATGCCATGGGACTGTAAAGTAGTCATAGTCCTGTAGTGCATGCAAGAGCTCCATCCATGGTCTCAGAGAAATGCTTACAATCATTGAAGGGGAGGGACTCAACAGTGTTCTGGACTTCTCGCAGACATTTTAAGAGTTGGAGTTATGATCCCGTCCACATAATTACCACTGTGGAGATGGACCTGGCAGGACTGTCCACAGCATCCAAGAATGCTTGAAAAGCAATTCTGTCCAGTAATTGCCTCTCTGAAATGGACTGAAATGGCTCCTTATGTTCCCCAGGCAGATGTTCAATAAAGGCTCGTTTGTAAAACTGAATTTGGCTATGACTGCCTGATAAGTTTGTGATCCTGAATTGTTGTTGATGTGCAGATCTTCTGTCCAAAAAAGTCCAGTCTCTTTTGGTCTTTGTTCTATAGGGAGACCTGAAAGAGTGCTGCTTATCTTTCTCGTTTACTGCATCCAGCACCAGGGAATTAAGGCAGAAATGGGGAGAACAAGAAATCAGAGCCTTTTTAAAGGGACCATAATGCTTTTCATTTAGCTGTTTACTTATTGGTGGAATGGTAGCAGGTGTTCACCATAGTCTTAGCTGGATCCAGGCGTGCCTCGTTAATAGGTAATACCACCATGGAAGGGGTTGCTGACCGCAGGTTATCCAGTAGTTTGGTCTGTAAGTTCTTGACCTTTGAGTGGAATCTGAAGAGTGACAGATACCCTCCTTATAAGATCTTGAAATTTCCCGAAAATCATTGACCATGGAATGTGGCAGAGGCATAGCCACCTCATCTGGAGATGAGGATGAAATAGGTGTTTGAGGGATAAGAGAAACATGCTCCTCAAACTCTAGCCTCCTTATGAGATGGTACCAGTAGCCTGGCAAGTTACTGATATTAAGTAGCCCCCAAGACTAAGGCCTTCTCTACAATAACTTGTTTTGTCACCAAAAACTGCCCTTTGGCAATAAAACAGTGAGAGCGTTTACACTGCAATGTGACTTTTGTCCGAAAACACACCCAGTTTAGGCAACAAACAACTTTCAGCCTTGTGAGAGAATTTTTTTCTTTTCCCCTCACTTTATTGTCAACAAAGAGTCAGTGTGGGCTCTGCTGTTAGTTGTGTCAGGAGAATTGCCTTCCGCCAGTATCACACAATGCCTGCCCTAATGGCTGTGCTCAGTGTTTGTGATCTCTGCTGCCCTGCAGGCATGCATCCCTCCCTTTTCAAAGTAGTAGTAGTAGTACTTCCCTTTCTGGGAGGTATCTGACAGTTGAGTGAGCTGCTCTATTTCAAGAGCAAACAAAGAAAAAACTAATTTTAATGCTTCTGTTCTGTGGAGCTAGGAATACAGTAGCAGGAGGGCTGGTGAGACTACCGTGCTGCTTTGACATTCCTTAGCAGGAAAGCTCACAGAGCTATAAGGGAATACCAAGAAGCACAGGGATCAGTTCTGCCTTCCCACAGTACCGCTCTGTGGGATGGTTACCTACATTGTTTTTCTCTATCAACATGGTGCTATCAATATGGCCATGAAAAGTCGACAAAGGGAGGCAGAAAAACCGGTCTGATCCGGTTTTCACTTTTGGCAACTTTTGTATGTCAACAACACTTTCATTGCCAAATCTTCCAGGTGTAGACATAGCCTCAACCTAACCCTAATAGACACAAACCAAACATCAGGAATGGTAACACACATAAACCTGTAACCTTTAACCTTCCTGGATAATCAGTAATGGATTTGAATATAGCCATCCCTCTACAAAAGAATTTCAAAACGGATTACAAAGTGAAACTGCTGAACTGTAATTCATTTGCAAATTCAACACTATCAATTTAGGACTGAATAAGGATCTCAACAGGTTAACACATTACAAAGGCAATTTCCCCTCTCTCGATATTCACATCTCCACAACAATGCTGTGAATGACCCACTTCCTCCACCCTGACTTGATTGTCTTCATTAACACAAGCAACTTCTTTCTTTTATATACACCTGCTTCCGTAACTTCCACTCCAATTCATTTGATGAAGTGGGTTTTACCAATGAAAGCTTATGTCCCAATAAATCTGTTAGGGTATGTCTACACTACAGTGCTATTTCGAATTAACTTAATTCGAAATAGTTAATTCGAATTAAGCTAATTCGAAATAACGCATCTATACACAAAAACTATTTGAAATAGCGTTTTACTATTTGAAATAGCACACTGAGTGGACCCTGAACCGAGAGTTAAGGTTGGCGGAACCAGTGCTGGCAGGGCATCAGGTTAGGACTTAGTGCGTGGGGCTGCTGCCTGAGGCTAACTGAGCTCCGTGCTCAAAGGGACCCTACCCCACCCGGACAGACAGTTCTCAGGGTTCCCGCTTGCTTGTCTACCTCGATGAGGACAGCAAAGCAGTCCTGTCTTGGAGTGCCCTAAGTGCCCGAACTCGGGACACCACAGCACTCTGCCACATGGAACCAGAGCTGCCCCTGGGCACGCCGGTGCGTCTCGTGGGGTCGTTGCCATCAGCCTGGATGCACTTGCTTCAGGCTGCCATCCGGGGGGGTCCATCGGGGGGCTATCAGGATCCAGGAGGCCCTGAGGGAGAGCGTCCACCCCGAGGAGCCCTCAGAGGCTCCCCAGTCCTCCTCACCGGGGGCTTGTGCCCCATTCCTCCCTCATGTACTTCCACTTACCCCTCTCTAGCCCCCCTTCCTGATGTCAAATAAAAGACACGTATGTTCAAAAATAGAAACTGGGTTTATTGAACAAAACTGGGGGCGGATGAACCTCTGGGGATACTGGGAAAAGGAGGTGGGGAGGGGAAGAGAAAGGGTGGAAGAGGGGAAGGGGAAACCTGGGAGGAGGGAGCTGGAAGGGGGAAGCAAGGGGGAGAAGGGGGAAGGGCAGCTCAGGGTTGGGGATCTCACTGGACCAACTTGACTTTCATGCTAACCTGCTCCTGGGTTCGCATGTGGCCTTTGGTGGCCAGGCTGGCAGCTATCCCGCCATAGACGGCCACGTTCCTCCGTCTAGTGCGGAGATCATGGACATTGGGGGCATCCCCACCAAACCTGAATAAGGTCCATGATCTTCACCCTGGACCAGGAAGGCGCCTGCCTTCTCCAGCCCCTGTCAGGCTCCTAGGAGCTGGCAGACTGCTCCTGGGGAGCGGTGGAGGGCTGGCTGCCAGTGGCTTGCTGGCTCATGGTTTGGGGCCACTGGGTGGCCACTGCTGGCTCTGGGCTGGCAGGCTTGGAGCTGTCACAGGCACTGTGGCCAGGGTCTACCCCTTTAATGGCCCCGGGGCTGGGGGAGAGGAGAGTAAGTTTTCCTGGTTGTGCCCAGAGTGGCCACCAGGGCTCCCTGGGAAGGGCTGGAGGTCCCTATTTGAATTAAGTGTCTACACAGCACTTAATTCGAAATAGCTATTTCCAATTTGGCGTTACTCCTCGTAGAATGAGGTTTACCAAATTCGAATTAAATTCGAAATTAAATTAAATTCGAAATAGCGGTTTGCATGTATAGACGCTATTAAAGTTAATTCGAAATAACAGCTGTTATTTCGAATTAACTTTGCAGTGTAGACATGACGAGTCTTTAAGTGCCACAGGATTCCTCGTTGTTTTTCCACAGATTTTTGTTACTCTAAATTATCTTAGGTGGGCAGAACCCATATGAAAACAGTTAACCACAGCAAATTTGCCCAGCTCAGTAACATTAGAAGGCACTTAAGCAAATTTAAACAATCAAAGTCTTCTCTCATTCGCAGTACCTGAAGTACTGCCACAAAAGCAAAGGTACTCTGAAACATAAGGAATTAGAAAAGACATCTTTTTCACTTGGAAAAGAAAGGAAATTGTTCTTCCACATTTCTGCAAAGCCCATTATTCTTGTATCAGGGTGCTCTTTTTTATACAAAGCAAGGGAGATGTATCACACAAGGGTTAGTTTTCAGTTTATTGGTACTAGTAATTAACAGCCTTAACACATGGTGATATACAGTAAAACCTGTACTATCCGAAACTTAAGCATCTGGAAAACTGTAGAATCCAGGAAAAAAAAAAAAGCCAGTGGAGGGGGGGGGAGGGGAAGGAAACTGGCCCTTTAAGTGCTGGGACGCTCCTTAGACGAGCGTGCAGCACGTACCTGGGGGAGGGGCGAACGGCAGCCGGAGGCAAGGAGCAAGCGTCTTGGCTCCCTCCGCGGCTCCTGGCACCCCTGGCAGGCCAGCTCCTCCGCGGCTCCCATCCCCTCCCCCGGCAGGCTGCCCCCACCATCTCCCGGCTTCCACCCCTCATTATGCCACATTCCCCGTGGCTCATGGCCCCCCCAGCAGGCCACATCCCGGTTCCGCACAGCTCCGTGCCGTGCCCCAAGATAACCAGAATTTTTAGGTTACCGGCACGCCCTAATGCCCGGGTGTGTTGGATAACACAGGTTTTACTGTATTATGATAGAGTAAACAATATCCTAATACTTAATGAGTTATTTATACTGATGGGTCAAGTTACACAGTTAAAAACTTATATGTACTTTTCATTTTGGATCTTGTTATACACGATGTTTCCCATTCAGGCCTTTGCACCTTTAGAGAAGAAGAATGAAAAATAGCTTTTTAAAAAGAGGAAATGTTCATAAGGCAGGATGGATATGCTGCTACAGGTTTTGCCTCCCTTAACTGGGACTCCCTGGTCCGGCACGGATCACTGATGTTCCTGGACCACAGAGCCCAGGAAGAGGGAGGTCTGGTGGCAGGGCAGGAGAGCCGTAAGGGGCACTGGCAACTCAGTCGGGAGCTCAGAAAGTGTGTGTGTGTGTGGGGGGAGGGGAGGAACGGACAGCATGGCGGGGCCCCACCCAGGGAGCTTTGACTCCAGCAGCAGCCAGGGAGCCCTGGCCCCGTCCCTGGAGTTCCGGACGCATTCTAGCTCCACTGACCGGGGAACAGCACCCCCAGCTGCAATCAGGGAGCCCTGACCCAGGCCGCGGAGCTCCGTCCCCGACCCTCCACTGTGGCCGCAGAGCTCCAGCCCCACTCGCGATGCCAGGCAGCTATGCAGCCAGGCAGCTGAGGAGTTCTGCCCATGCGCAGCTCTGGCCATGGTGCTCCAGCCCCGGTAGCAGCAGGGCTGGAAAGAGCCCCGGGGAGCTGAGGCAGAGGCAGGCTGGAGCCCTAGCTCGGTGGCAGCACTGCCACAAAGGGAGGGATCTTCCCTGGTCTGGCAAATCCCCTCGTCAGGGACTAGTCAGGTCCCATGGGTGCCAGACCAGTGAAATCCAACCTCTACTACAGTAGCAACTGCTGGAGCCCCAGCCCTTTAAATAGCCACCAGAGCTGTAGGCGACACTGATGACAGGCCAGGGGACGCTAGTACCAGGCCCTTCGCTTCTGCCTGAGACCCCACCCCTTCCAGGGAGTCTGGAGTAATTTAGGAGAGTCTCTCATTTTCTAAAAACTTAGACAAGAAACTTAGACAAGTAGGAATTTTCCCAGGTGACCTGAAATAATTATTTTAATTCACTGACTACTATTAATCCCTCTGGTTAACATATCATTAAGTTGTAAACATGAAACATGTTTTGGTAAGAAGTTTACATATCCAACACATTATTAAACAAAATTATTTTAAATGTATGTGCTGCTGTGTGTGTTTTATTAAATTCCAATTACAATCCTAACATAGCTTGATTCAACTCATGAGCAAAAAGTTAATTATCCAGTAAACATACACTATGCCAATCACCATTTTAAAACACACTAAAAATGTACTGTTAATAAGAATCTTAAAATTCTAAGCTGCATTAATGGTTCTCAAACTTCACTGCATCATGGCACCTTTCTAACAACAAAATTTATTACATGAGCCCAGGAGAGAGGACTGAAGACCGAGCCTGTCCAAGCCTCACCACCAGAGCCTCATCACCCCCTCGGCATATGGGAGAGGAAGGGCAGAGGTGGAGCCCAAGAGATTCTGTCCTGGGCAAAGGACATATAAACTTTGCCCTGGGCAGTGGGGCTTGGGCTTCTGCTTTAGCCCTGGGTGGTGGATCTTGGGCTTCAGACTTGCTGGTGCCCAGGGACAACACCAGCCTCGGTGACCCCATTAAAATGGAGTTGGGACCCACGTTGGGATCTCAACCCAGTCTGAGAACCCCGAGCTATACAATTGTTTAAAAATATATATTGTTATAGTCTATTCCTCCCAAAGTATCATAAAAATGTCCCAAATTTAGTTTAAAAGCTCTACTTAGCTGTAAATCAACATGGTTTTAATGGTTGTATTTAGGGTTGCCAGATGGTTGAAACAAAAATACTGAACACCCCCCTCAAAAAAAAAAAAAAAAAAAAAAACCACACTGAGAAAAAATTCTGTTGAAGGGGAAAAAAAAAAAAAAAAAGACTCCAGAGGAGCTCAGGAGGAGAGGAGAACTGGCCGCCGGAAGCAGGGCTGGCGGGGGGCGCAGCGGGGCTCGCCGGGGAAGATCTGGAGCAGGAACCGGCCAGTGGGACGCAGAGCTGGCCGAGGGGCCGGGGGGAGAGGGACTGGCCGTGGAAGATCCGGAGCAGGAACCAGCCAGCGGGACGCAGAGCTGGCGGAGCGGCGGGGGGGAGAGGGACTGGCTGGGGAAGAACCAGAGCAGGAACCGGCCAGCAGGACGCAGAGCTGGAGGAGGGGGCAGGGGAGCGAATCAGCCGGCAGGGAGCAGGACTGACCCGGGCTGTGCAGATCTCAGGGTGCTCCCGTCCCGTGCGAGTCAGTCCGGCTGTGGCTCCACCACGCGCTTGACCAGCGCGCAGAAGCATGGACCGGGCTGCCCCTCCTCCTCACACGCAACCAGGGCTCCCAGCGCCGACTACGCCCCGCCTCCCAGTCACTCCCCTCACCCCCGCTAAGCTTCCGTCCGGCGCCCAGACGGAAAACCAGGAAATACTGGACACTGCACATGTCCGGTATTTTCTGGATTTTTTTACCAGACAGAGGGCCCAAAAACCAGACTGTCCGGTAGAAAACCGGACACCTGGCAACCCTAGTTGTATTAACAAATGTGACTGCAACTTTCTTTAGAAAACCGCTGAAATAGAAATGGAAAAGTTGACTACAATTGATAGTTTAAATAAAGGCTTTCCACTTGGTAATTTAAATTGCAGATTTAAATCAATCAACCCTGACACAAAGGAGAGTATAATGATTTCAACCAATGACCACATGCCACATTTAAAGAACAATCCCAATTCTTCATATTAGGACTGCTACAAAGCTGTACTCTCTTTCAATTTGTTCTTCACTATAAGCAAAATTTGTTTTACTGAGACTTCCACATCTGACAACACCAGCAGCTTCCTTTAACACTCATAAGCACAGAAGTAGTGAAAAAAATTCTACAAACCTGTCTGCTGTGCAGGCTGTGGCAGTGGTGGGTTTTGCTGTGCGTTATAATGGACAGACGTAACAGGTCGATATTGTTGACCGGAGTGTGAATACTGGCTGGGAGCACAATAACAAGCTGGTATCTAAAAAGGAGCAACATTTTCAAGATTCACATTTTTAGATGTATAAATGGCAGAATGCAAAACACTGACTGCTGAAAGAATCACAGAAAGGCAATTTAGAGATCACTATGTCTAATTAATAAAAGATGCAATCATTTCAAATGTTTAAGAGACAATTCAATTTCGATGTTATCCTCCATTTTTAGTAAGAGTATTTTGCTCTATTTCCACTGTATCAAAACAGCTCCATTTTGTTTATTTCTGTCCATATAAAAGTATCATCAGTCAACTCCAGTAAATTCCTGAACAAGGTCTGAGGACAATGTGTTTTAGTTAGCTGCTTCTTTGGAAAAAGCAGAGGAAGCTCTCATACCAAAATAAGTATCTGCTTTGTTTGAGTTTTTCAGCACTTGAATAGGGCAGTGGCTCCCAACCTTTTTGAAGATACAGACCCCTTTTCAATCTATTAAAATGTTATGGAGCCTCCCCCCAAACAAAACAGCTGTGCCTGCATGTCCCTCAGCACACTCCGCTTCCCGAGTAGTGCCCCTCAGCCCACTGAGGAAGCAGCACAGGCTGAAGGACATGATGGCTGCTGGCAAGTCCCTCAGCCCCGAATGATTCCTGAGCCACGAGAAGCAACGTGGGTTGAAGGGCATGCTGGCTGCGAGAGGATCTGTGTGGACCCTCTACAGCAGCGGTGCGCAACCCGTGGTCACGGCTGTCTTCATGGGGGGTTGCAGTGCTGTGATTTGGTATTTTTGGTGACATCACCTGGCAATTCGGGGGTCGCAAATGAAAAAAGGATGCGCACCACTGCAGACCCCCAGGGATCCATGAACCACAGGTTGGAAACCATTGGAATCAAGGATTAAAGAAAAAGATTATTAGAATTCCTACAGACATCTTCATGGTAAACATTTTAAAGATAGACATATTAGTGGTCCTCTTTAAAACTAGGCTAAATAAAATATGTGCAGAGCCCAAGCATATACAAAAACGTATGTTAAATTTGGTTATATTTACTGGTAATTTAAAAATCTCACTACAGGTTGTACCTCCTTAACCAGCATTCCCTGGTCCGGCAACATCTGTGGTCCGGCATGGACCACGGATGTTTCTGGACCACAGAGCCCAGGAAGAGGGCAGTCTGGCAGCAGGGCAGGAGCACCATAAGGGGCATCAGCAACTCAGCTGGTAGCCGAGAGTGTGGAGGGGAGGAGGGGAGAGGACTGACTGCATGCCGGAGAGTTCTAACTCCAGCAGAGCTCCCTGCCCCAGCAGCCGGGGAGCTCTAACCTGGCCACAGTCATGGACCTCTGGCCCCAGCCAGGGAGCTATGGGCCAGGCCACGGAGCTCTGTCCCCATCCCTCCACCCCAGCGGCAGAACTCCGACCCCAGCTGTGAAGCCAGGAGGCTGTGGAGCTCTGCCCCAGCTGCGCAGCTCTGGCCGTGGTGCTCTGGCCTCAACAGCAGCAGGGCCAGTGAGAGCCCCAGGGGGGCTGAGGCAGCAGTGGGAGCAGGCTGGAGCTCTAGCCCCGCCGCAGCACAGCCATGAGGGAAGGAACCTTCCCTGGTCTGGTAAATCCCCTTGTCTGGGACCAGTCAGGTCCAACCTGTATCAATGATACCATGTGTTTCTAAGTCTTTAGGAATTCCTGGTAAGCCACGGAGATCAAAACATGGAATTAAGAAAAATCAAGTTTACTAACCAAATCTACTGAAATATAAAATATTCACTAACAGCGTTAAGGATAATCTTTTAAATAGCTGTCTGAGAAGAAACTATAAAACCTTTGTACCTGTGGTAGAGATTGCTGCACATATCCCTGTTGCTGCAGCACTTGCTGGTTGACAGGATGGCTGGATGCAGAATAGCTGGGAGTAGGAACTGGTTGACTTTGTGGTGGTGGCGGCAGAGGTGGGGCTGCTGCTATAACATAGCCAGATTGTTGTGGAGGCTGAAGGACTAAAGTGGACTGGAACATGGTGGCGTGAGGATCAGCACCATCAGCTGGTTGCTGGCGGGCAAGACTCATATGGCTAAATTGTGATCCTAGGTTGTCTTGCTATAGAAAAAAAGGAAAATAAATGTTACATTCCCAAAAACTGAAACTGGGTAGTTGCTAGGTAAATTCTTCAGTAAGTGAAAAATTAAAACATGCACCTGTGCAATAACCATATGTTAAAACTAAAAAAGAATGTCAAGGCAAGCTTAAGGACAGAAACGGAACAGCATGTTTAAGAACATGGATTATGATTAGGATTAATTGTGTAGTAATGATTAGGGTTAATTGTGGAGAAGTTACACACAAATGGATAAATCTTTAAAAGGTTTAACATAATTGGGCTAGAAAAAAAAACTTTCTAAAAAGGCAGTGGAACACACAGATACCATGCCACAGCTATGTTATGGCCATCTGGCCCTCCTCAGTTACTCCTGAGGAGGATCATATGGCTGCTATGTATATTCTTCACCTGCTAAGAAAATACAGCATTTGGAAAACCATCTGCATTGCATACAAATATTTTCTGTTTTTTTTTTATGACTTCTGTATTTTGTGGAACAACATCCTGTGTTCCATGATAAAATCCTGTCTTCTCAATGGTGAAGATATGTCTAATGAAATAGTTAGCAGTTTTCAATTGCACATCAGAAAGTATTTATTATATTTTAACAAGTGAATTTTAAGCTATTTATTTGCCACCTTAAGCTATTTTGGGCTTTTTGTACATTGACTTATGTCCTAAAGACAGCTTGCTGACTCAACAACCCAGCTTAGTTCTTAGGCCTTATATTTCAATGTTTACTTTTTAAAATAAATATAGAGGAAAGTTGATGCTCATAAGGAGACTGATACATGAATTCTTACACTTATTCACCACAAATTCATACAGTGTAGGCTGAGGCTGAGCAAGTTATTTCCATTATCTTGCCTATAATGCCTAAACTGAGCTAGAGAGTTCACCCTAGAAAGATGATACAGTAGCTGAATCCTCATGGGCTATTTAAACCTGCTGTCTTTTTTATTATATTACCAATAAACAAACACAACAGTCTTTTTAGGAGTTGTGAATTCCTAGAATCTAGATTCCTGACTGAGACTGTCACCCATTTTACTGTGTGAGAATGAATAGCCATCAGACAGTATTGAATTTATAATGCTACCAGAATGGCCTGCATTTGAACCAGGTATACATAGGTGAACTGCTTTGTACCCATTACTCAATGTATCTCATTCTCTGCCTTTCACCAATTTCTGTTTTAATAAAGCTTAAATATAAATCAGACTAACTGATGGATCAAAAAATTCAGAGTGCAGTTATTTTCTTCCTTCAAAGCTGTAAACCTAAATATAGATAACTCTAATTAATCAAGTGATTTTAGCTATACACAGCCTAATGAAGTCAGATGAATATGTATGTACTTTATTAGAAACAGGCTTCTATATTATTCCAGCACTACTGATCAAAACATTAGCGCTATATAAAACTACAAATACATTAAAAGTAGGTAGTTACTAGGTAACAGAAACATGCATTAGGTCGGATGACAAAGCAGAAATATGGGAGCTAGGAAACCTTCAGCTCTAACATGGGCTCTGATTCAGATTCCAGCCTTGGACAAGTGACTCGTTTTTTGATTTCCCTATGCCAAACTGGTGGAATGATACCCATTTATCTCATAGGCTTATTGAATTACTTAATGCTAGCTAAGCACGTGGAAGATGCATTGCAATATACATGACTGCAAATTCAAAGGCCTGTTCTATGCACACAGATCTGTTGCTGAAAATGGCTGTCAGCAATGGATCCTTCCAAATCAATGCTGAAAACAATTTATCTTCTTATATGAATGGTATACATTGTTTTAATGCACTATGTGCTTCTGCCAAACACAGAACACTTCTTGCATCAGTGCTGAAAACCTTTTTGTCCTATCAAACTGTTTTCAGTGCCTGTGCACAATGACTGATTACTGACACTTTGTATAAGCAGTGAGCCCGCCACACACAACCTTTTAGGTACAATAAGGGAAGGATGTAGCACCTGAAATGCAGCAGAGATCAAAACACTCACTTTCAATAGAAAAAGCCACTAGTAACGCTTTGATTCATTTCCCTCTCACTTTACAGATAATACTACTACTTCAGACCGTGCTTTACAATTAAAAAATGCTATACAAAACAAACCAATTTTCATGAGGCTGACCTACAAGACAATAGCCAAAAGTCTCCTAATTTGAATGCGTGTGTGGGTACCACACCCAGAAAAAGACTTAAAACAGTGAGTAAGAAGCTATTTAAAGGCATGGTTAAAAATTAAGGCAGTGAAGGATACTAACAACAACTACAGCTGAAACTGTATTTCGAGAATTAAAATAAAAATGTAGTATTTTATACCATCCTGCCTTTATTAGCATACTTGAATGAATGTTCATGGTTTTCAATGATGTCATTCTGGTAAATTTATAGGAGACTATCACCCCACACCAGCATACATACATATCTATGCTTAACAAGTAATAGTATTTAATTTATTTTACATGTGCTGTATATACCACACACCCTATTTATTAGATTATTACTATATATAATAAATACCCCCTAGATTTTTTTTTATAACTAAATATATGTTACTAAATTGATTTAGTGCCATTTCAGCAAATTTCCCTGATAACATCAGCCATCAAAACATCCACAGCGCACTCTCTCTATAAAATATCTGGAATCCCCAGCTTCAGTTAACCTGCTTTGCTAGTCAACTTCATCCCTTAACTTTGGCATCAAGACTGGTATTCCTGCTCACTCACCTTGAGTGAAGCCCTAACACTCTATGACACACAATCCCAGTGCTGGCATCTGAAGAGGCTGTGCTGGTAAGAAGACCTAGCCAGTGCACCTGACAGAACACCTTGAGCTCTCCTTTTCACTGGGCAAGAATGTTGAGGGAAAAATAAGGAACAGTGAAGCTCTTCCTACTGCTCTGGCAAAAGGGCTAAAACTAGGTGCTCTACAAAAACAACAAAAGGAGAAAGAGATTGGGGCGGGGCTAAGGGAAGAAAAGCAAATAGAGTAAGTAACAGCTGAGAAGGAAGGGAAGGAAGAGAGAAAAATAAAGGGGCATGATAAAATAAATATTGTCTGGCTATGGGAGCAACAGTAGCAGGGGAAAAAATTACCTCCATTATATATATTGCCCTCAAATATCATACAGTATACAAGGATCTTAGGAACTGGTTTTCCATTTGGGCACTATTTTACTGCAGTTGACATTGCAGCCAGTCAGTGTTTGTGTTATACACACCCTCACACAAACTAATCAAAGTTCAACATCCACTAAAGATTCACCCATGCAGAGAAGAGGTGAATAGAAGATATAGTACCACAGAATATTGCTGGGTAGATGAGACTGGCAGGAGCGGGGGTGGATAAGAGACTGTAGAGTACTGAACAGGCTGTGAAGAAGACTGCAGAGACTGGATAGGCTGAAGAAGTAACAGTTTTATAAACATGGTTAATACCAGAGAAAAAAAATGGGAAAAAATTGAGTAAATTGAGGTATTTTGCAATAGCACAAGACAATATAACGTAATAGAAAATTTAAAAACTTCATACAGTAAGAACTAATGTGTTTTTACATATCAAGAAGTGCTTATTTTTTATAATTAGTACATAATAAGCTATATGACAAAGCAGCAAAAGATAATTTAAACATGGATCATTTTGCTATTTTCGATAGCTATATGTAAACCACGTTTATAATAAAAGGTAACAAGTACATATTTCAGTTTTTAAATCCAGAATTAAGCAAGTACTAAAATCAAATCAAAACATGCCATTTTATTATAGAGCAAAAGGTGCACTTTTAAATACAACTGCATTTACCACTCCTTACATGAATATTAGGGGCATTACTAACAACATTTACACTATGTGACTGAAATAGTATGTAAATATAGAAAAAGATTTTGGCAACTCAGTGTCTTAGACACAGATAGTCTATAATGCAAGATTACTGTGTCAGAGAAGCAAGCCTGCAGTCCACCAAGTCTGGAATTATTATGGAGAAGGCAACCACAGCTCTTGGGAGGAGGAAAGAAAAACATACATTCGGCCTTGCTCTTTATCCCACATACTGGTAATAGGCAGTATGGATGAGCCTGATCAGTTTCAAAAACAAAAACAAAAACAAGACTTAACTCTAATAGGCTGCAGCGCTTAAGCTATAGTATAGGTTGCAAACAGAGCACATAGGACAGAGGATTTAATACAAGTAGACAAAGATCATGGTGATGGTAAAAAGTAGATAAATAACTTTTCAACAAGTCTGAGCCAGGTGTGTATCACTAACTAAGACTGATGAGGCAAATGATTGTACTTAGATGCTTGCAATCACTACTGTAAAAGTAGGACTATTTGGGAGCTGGGTGTGGGGGGCTCATCAGCCTTAAAGTGATCTGTTAGCTTCCTCTAATACAAGAGTAGGAGGTTAAAACAGATCCAATTCTTCATGTTATTACACATCACAATGTGATGTACAAATTAATCCTCTGAAAAAGTGTCATGTGGTCATTTCATGACAAATTAAGAGATCTGGGACAGGAACTTGAAGAGAAAGGGAATGTAGTTCTCCATGTTAAAATTAAGTAATTAGTCTAATATACAGTACCAGGAGAGGGCAGAAGGGATAGACACTTCGGCCCTTGTTAAATGTTTACCATTTGAGCCCTGGTTCAGTTACTTTCGTTCTGCTAAGCAGTAACAGCGGTGCTAATAAGGTGGCGATGCTTGCTACATCCTTGATATCAGAACCTTGACAGTTCATCTTTCTGCTTTTTATGTGTTTTAGGAAAACGGGACTGCCCAGTCACATCGTCTGGAAGACTGGCAGGTCTGGTGATTAAAAAGAATATTCAGTTAATGTATGTGGCTAACTTGTTTCTTTCAAAAAATTCCACAACTACTCATGTTTACGAATGTCTTATTATTGATTGGCAAGAATGCTCAGTTGAGCATTATGTATTTGACATGTGCACCTGTGATAGGATGTGATTAGCTGCTGGTTGCTGCTGAGGTGCTGGGGGGGGAGGTGGTTGCTGTGGCAGTCCAGGCACTTGGGTCCTAGCAGGTTGCTGAAGCATAGGAGGGTTATACACAACAGGAGTGCCATCTGGGTTAACGAACGGCTGACCTAAGGTGTGGAGAAAAAAAGGACACACATTATTTAGGCTAAGGACAGACTGACAAATATAGTTAAATTCAACAATATCCAAAATAAAGTCCGATACGATAACATGAGATCTGAAAGCAATATGTACCGTTATACCAATTTTTGTTACATTACTAAAAGCTTGCCATTACAATTAGAATAGCAATTACCAAAGGCCTCATTTGCAAGACTAATTTTAATTAAAAGGCCATATGTTTCTGCGGTAAATAGCCATTGTGTCCAGAAAATAGCTAGTCATTTACCAAATGCAAACTTATGGACTAAATGGGATGACAAATTTGTCTAACTCTTGAAAGATCTTTTTCAATTATGTAGACTGAAAAAATATAAGATGCAGAAGAAAAATTCATAAAATGGTTTATCTCCTCATATCCTTAAGCAATTTAAAATGTCTCTCTTTTCAGCCAAAATGTACAGTAATGTAAAAAAAAAAATCTGTCTCCATAAAAACGGCACTTATAATTACCATCACCTTGACTGTCATTAAGAACCTTTAAAAGAGCCATTGTCCTAAAGTGAATTTATTTGAAAGATCAGTTCAGCTGAAAGATTACTACTAAAATCCCATGCAATATTTGTAAAGCAAACATTGCAGCAGTCTGCTAATATTAAAGAATCAAAAAGTGAAAATTATTAAAAACTGACTGGGTAATAGTGAAAATGACTGATTTCAATGTTTGAACTTAGCAAAGATGCAAAAAGGAAACAACAACAACAAAAAGTAAAGCTAGATTTTAAAGCTTTTCATCATAATCTAGGGTTTTATTACTATCACTTAAATTTAGCCAGAAAATTTCCATTTAAAGAGAAGGGACAGAGACAATTTCTCATCTCATTTCCTTACATTAGCCTGAGCCTAACTAGACTGGTAATTATGGAATTGCTCAGAATTTCTTGTTTAGTGTAGGCAGTGGTGCTTACACATTTGTGTTTGTATGCTAATGAAATATTTTTTTACCTATGGATTAGGTCACATTACTACAGAGAAAAATTTAGTTCCCACATGATATTTCAATAAGGGGCCTAAGAGGGAAGCTAAATTAAGGAAATCAAATAATACCACACAAATAGCCTACAGAAGGATGTGGGAAGGGCCCAATGTTCAGTCTATGTCCAGACTTGGTGCTGAGCGTATTTCTCAGCTTGAGTAGGCACACTCATGCTGTGCGTGGACAAGAGTGAACAGCACCACAGCTTAGCTGTCTCACAGGGTTCACTGGGTTTGTACTGTCTGTACTACTGCTGTCACACTACTATTTTTAGCATGATGGCTTAATTGAAGTTGGGAACTGACACCTCAGCCTCAAGTATGGATGTAGCTTAACACGGGGCCCATTCATTTACATGTTCCATCAACAGTAAAACTCCAATTGTCCGGCATCCAGCGGTCTGGCACTCCGGATAGTCAGGCACCAACTGGAACCCGGAAGTGCTCCAGCCAGCTGGACAATTGGAGCTCCTGTGAGCCCCATGCGCTCTCATGGGCTGGGAAAGGGAAGGGGAGGAGAGGGGAAGGGGATTATACCCCTGTGATGGGTCTGCCGGGACCGCACTGCGTCCGGCAGGAGGGTGGGGTACGGCACAGCGAGGGGTGAACCATCCGCTGTTTTGCAGAGAGGCGGGGGAAGCCCCGCGCAGCCTCCTGCTAAAGGCCAGCTGGGGCTGCAAGCGGCAGCGGCGGACTTGGGGAAGCGGAGGGGCAGAGCAGCTGGGGTGCTGCCAGGTTGGTCCTGCAGCGCCGCCCCTCACCTGAGTAGCGCTGCGGGACCAACCCGGCAGCACCCCAGCTGCTCTGCCCAGCCACTTCCCCAAGTCCGCCGCTGCTGCTTGCAGCCCCAGCTGGCCTTTAGCAGGCGGCTGCGTGGGGCTTCCCCCACCTCTCTGCAAAACGGCGGAGGGTTCGCCCCTCGCCGCACCGTTCCCCGCCGACTCCCCTTCCCCCTCCGGTCACAGTGTGGGTCCCGGCAGACCCATCACAGCCCCCCCGCCAGAGTACCTCCTGATACTCCGTCATATCTGATAATCCGGCACCCCGGGTCCCAAAGGTGCCGGATTATCGGAAGTCTACTGTATATTAGATTTGGCTTAATACTTCTCCTTCAACCTCAGGGACTGGGGATCCATGGAGATATTCTTTACAGACTTCAGGAGTCAAGGACTTCTCATTCCTCCTCACTTTTCTGCCCCCCATCCCGCCCATATTCTAGACTCATTAAGATCACTCTTATCCCCACTGTGAGAAGGAGAGGGAGAGATGGGCGAAGAGCCTTCTCAGACTGTCTGGAAGAGAGAGAGGAAACACAATAATTCTCTAAAGTCTGCAGAAATCACTGTCAGGGAGAGTAACAATTTAACCTGTGGTCTTTGAGCTCTAACTCATGATAAAAGCTAGAAGAGTCATTACTTCTTCTTAACTGCCCATGAATATTGGTTATAATCTGGGAACTCTTCTCAACAGAAATGTTGCTGATATTCACACTGTTCTGGAAGAATATTAATGTTATTCAATCATTGGTACTGAACAGTCTTTTCTTGTAAACATATCAAACAATCCCGCTATAATGAAAGCAAAATTAATGATTGAGAAAAAGTCTAAATATGTAATTAATGGGACATGCCATTTGAAATCAAGACAGTTTTATAAAGTGAATTAACAAAACACAGGAAAACTGACTAAGTATATAGGAGCAAAAATGACTAGACACAAAACCTGTGAAACACAAAGTGAAAGAACTGAGGAAAAGAGAAGGGGTTTTTCTCTTTACATTAAAATTTTAGGGATTATTTATATCAGTAAAGATCATAAAATGATCCAAATATGATTTTCAAGTTGATGTTTCTTTGAAGGTACAATGACTGACCAATTTAGCAATGACTCTGCAAACTTCTAATCATTAAACCCAGTGAGTACAGGAGAGCTAAACTGACTGGTAAATTTGAGACATTAGATAGCAGGAATGTAGGGATTATTACTCCTTAGTTTGAATAACAGTGTAGCTGTTAATCAGTACCTGGACAGGGAAATCATCATCACCTAGCCAGCAGGAAGCCTGTTTACTTACGGCTCTGGCTAAGACGGTTTTAATTCCAGTATAGACAGAACCTACAGTTCTGAATGTTTGTGTGTGAACACTTCACCTTGTCATTAACAGTGATGTGGCATAATATAGATAAATGGTCAATTGGCACATGGGACATCCACTATGGAATTGTTTTTTTATTACTAGACTAGGAAAGTCTAGAGTGCTGCTGCAGTGCCTAGCCCTAAGATACCAAATACACCGTCACTAGTGTGCAATAACCAGCGAGGTGCTGGGAAATGCTTCCTATTTCTGGTACTGGTTTCACAGTTTATAGCTTTAGCCATTCCTTATGTAAGGCTCAGATGGAGAAACATTTAAGTAAATGTTAAGTAAAAGTACAAGCTGAACCATGAATGTAAAATGTTTGCTGTCATATGGCTTACCATATTAGCACAAGAAAAAATAGTCAGGACTGAAAGACAATGGATTTATTTAGTTGAGTACAAAACTAGAGTTTCAGGAGTGAAACAATTTAACTTCCATCCCCCCTGCCTCAAAATATGACCTTGAGTGAAACAAAAAGGACACTAATGAAATAAAAACAAATTTAAAATATGTAACTTGCCATATATTATAATTATTAAGATAGAGCTATAGCTTGATAAGAAATCCCAAATATCTCATATTTTATCATTTAAAATGATCAAAGAACCCTTTGTTTACACTAACTTGATTATATAAAAAGTAACCCCAAATATTTGGTTCATTACAAATAATATATTATACATTTATAATAAGTACTGCTGATCGTTTTTGGTAGTTCCTCAAGCACAGACTTAGCCTTATTGTAACCTGTAGGTTAATCCAATCTGGTAACAAACAGCAGGTTTCCTCCCAGCCCTATTATTGTGAGTTAACCATTATCCTTACATATCAGAACAGCGTTTATATTCAGTACACTGAGAAAACACTAAAAACATAGGATACTGAAAACATTTGGGTGGTGGGAGGGAAGGAGGAAAAAGACAACACTACAATACATTCACAAGTTAAACAATTTACATGTTATTCCAAAATTCTAAACTGTAATAAAAACATCCACAACTGGATACCAACCTGTTTGAGGGTTGACCAGAATACTGCCAGGTGGTATGCCTGCCGCTTCCAAGGGAAGCAAAAAGAAGCTAGTGCTAGTAGGTGTCACTTGCCCACTTATGCCACCATCAAAGGAAAGAGATTTACTAGAGCTGACAGTTGGATAGACAGCAGGTGTGCC
Organism: Rafetus swinhoei; assembly: GCA_019425775.1. Classification (NCBI taxonomy): domain Eukaryota; kingdom Metazoa; phylum Chordata; order Testudines; family Trionychidae; genus Rafetus; species Rafetus swinhoei. The sequence goes on along the minus strand of CM033439.1, from coordinate 19,007,035 downwards.
ATGAGAAGGCTGGCTTAGAGCTGTGACTGGAAGAGGCTGCTGGGTGTGAGAAAGAGAACCCGTGGATGACCCTACACTACTAGAAGACTCTGAACCTAGGAAAGGAGTAATGAGAAATTGTTTTTACCTAGAGACAGAAACATCACACTCATTTAAATATATAATTTTTAAAGCATACCCTTAAACAACAGCATGTAACTACAGGATTGAACTATGAATTTTTCAATACCATCTGAGTAAAGTACATCTATTACAAGCGTCTTTCTGTAAACTCAGGGACCGATTCTACACTGCCTCTTTGTTTAGTCTTTTATAACAGAACAAAGTGAATATCAAATAAAAATGGGGGCATAGTATACTAACTTTGCACAGATGCCAATGACTTTTAAGGTGCAAGAGATTGGAGAATCAGGCCCCGAGTTCTTGGTAGCCAAAGCATGCAACTAAAAGCAATTTTCCAATAACCTCGCCACTGAGAGGTCCCTAAAACTAGTCTCTAGATATTTTTGAACTGCACTTGTCTTTTCCTCAACTCCCCTTTGTATACATGATATTTTCTATGAGATCTTTCCTATAATAGTTGCATAACATGCAGGTGCAGAAAAATAATGGCAATGTTTAAGCAGAAGTAATCTTAATCAGCAGCCACTAAATAATCTAGAAGAGAAAATAAAACTCAAAATAATGCTATCATGAAAATTATGTTTCTTTTAAAAATCAATTAAATTATTTTAAGATTTCAGCTGCCTTTGCAGATAATTAATAATTATAAACATTTTATATTTGTATTGCATTTTTACTCATACATCTCAAAACAGTTAAAGATAAATATTATTAGCATCATTTTACAAATGGGGTAACTAAGGTACAAAGAAATTAAGTAAACAGCCCAATCCACAACCATTGTATCCCAGTACTATGATCAATCTCCATTTTCTCATAGGTCCTTGACTTGATTTCACAGTTTTCTTACGTCTGCATCAACTTCTAGATTATGTAGAAACATTAGACTCATCTTTAACCATGTTGACTTATACACATCAAAGCCCAAATTTTTTTATTATTTTATATATATATATATATATATATATATTTTTTTTTTTACTTTAGATGACCACAAACCTTGACTGCAGTGAAACAACCACCATCAACCACCTTTTTAAGTTAGGGTCCCAACTTTCAGAAATCAGAATAAAATGGTTGATTTTTAGGAAGATATTTTGTTCTAATTTAACGTGTGAAAATCTTTCTATAACATATCTGATATAGATGATGATACAATGTATTTTGACTTTGTCAAAAGTCACCAAATAATGCTATTCCATTGCTCAACTAAATAACTTAAATTTATGCTACAGATGTTGAAATGTATACAAAGTAGTAAAGATACATTTCTCAACAAACAAAATTTTATCAGATCTTCATTTCATACTGAAATTCTGCTTATAATGTTAGTATCAACTGTGTTCCTGCAATATGCTTTATGTACTTTATTTCCCTTTTATATTTTGGTGTGGGGGAAGTGGGTGTTTAAGGGGCAGTTAAATGTTTAATGGATCTTTGCTCAAGACAGGGTTCATCACACTGACTGAAGCCAGGCATAAATACAGACAAACACTCACATCCTTTTACTTCCCTATAAACACTACCTGTAATCTTAACCACTAGACTTGCTTTTTTCATTCAAGCCCTGAAACCCCCCTGTGCAGAGAATGCTAATTGTGTCATATGGGCTGATCATTTAGACAGGTCACCTATATTTTAGTATGTCCTAAAAGGCTGCCAAATTGGTTTCACTTTCTACCCCAGTAGGACTTGAACCAAGATCTTCTGAAACAAAGTACTGTTTCTACATAAAGAATAAATTACCAGCTAACGTACCTTTATTCACAGATTATCATAGAATGAGTACACAGAATCATAGAATACTAGGGCTCTATGATTCTATGTACTCATTCTATGACTCTATGTACTCATTCTTTAGAATGAGTACATAATTCAATCTTCCCTGGATTTTGCAGTAAAACAGTTTACTATGATAACAATTTACATTATTGGGGTTTATTCTGAATTAAGTGTAAACTTGATTTGTAACACTACCAGTTAGAAACACTGGAACAAATATGAATAATCCTCCATAGGCTTTATTACTGAACTAGTTCTAATGAAAGGGACATCAACATACAGTTTTCTACAAGTATTCATGCAACTTTGACTGAAGAGATGAACTGAAGCAGTTCTGAACTCTAACTCTTCTCCCCACCCCTATAAAACAGTAAATTGTTTTATTCTGACAAGTGTTTCTACCTATTTTCATGGGATACAGTATCAACTCCACTAGCTAGCAAAGGCTCTCTAACTTGCTATTGGCTTCACAACTAGCATTTCAAGATCTTCAATTCATTTCCAATATGAATTCTATTTCTATACAAAGTTACACACACAATGGGGCCTAATCCTACAGCCAATCTTAGCATACAACACACATTGCAGACAATAGTTGTTTCGTGCAGAGAGGATTTACAAGATTGGGCCCTGTGCCTATGTATAGCGTGCATTAACTATCAGGCACACTGATACATTTGCTGCTACATAAAACTATTTACTTGTACAAATTTATTATACCTGTCTTAGACAGCTTGCCTGTGCTTTTGCTGCTTCCAGAGCTATCTCCTCTTGTCAGAACTGAAATCCCACTGAAGCTGCTGGCTTTTGTTACAGCTGGCTTCAAATTGCGGCTGGAACTATCAGAATCTGTGCTGCTCCAGGGACGGGGTTCAGAATATTTCAGCTCATTCTCAGTACTGCTTTGATGGCTGTTGGTGGATCTCCCTGAAGCTTCCTTATTTACTCTGTAATTCATAAACTAAATTTTTAATACAAGCATAATTTGCAAAATAAGGAAGAAAAATTAAGATGAAATGCACAAATACTTTAAAATTCAAAATAATGCATTCAATACCTAAATATCTGCCGCCTTTGCTGTGTACTATTAGTTTCCTCCTCTTGGATTCTGTTGACATTTTTAACAAGATAGCTTAGTTTTTATTAAGAAAGTATAGATAGGAACCAATTTAAATTGTGAATTTCTTACCTTCTCTCAATAAGATAATTCTCTTGGGAACACAGGGACTGGGGAAAAAGTATAGAATAAAATGTAATTTTAATTATTTGTTTAATGGTGCATAGAGTGTGTAATCAAGACAAAACCACATTGTGTTAGTTTGTTATTCCAATATTTCCTGGATAATATTCCAATCTTCTTCTGTATTGATGATGCCTTTAAACTTTGTGTCATAAGCAGATTTCATTAACACACTCTTACTTTTTGAGCCAAGATAATAAATGAAATATTAAATAAGGTCAGTCCCAAGATTGTTTCTCAAGGAACTCCACCAACTAATTCCCTTCCCTAAAAGTTCATCTTTCAGTACAATCCATTTTTACCACTTTAGCCAGGTCCTTATCCATTTCACAGTTTTTGTAATAATGCCCATCTTCTCCAAAATTAACTACTAATAATTTTCCAATCATGCCATATCAAATGCTTCACTGAAGTTTAGTGAGATTAGATACTACTCCATTTCCCTGAACCCTCCCCCGCAATAATCAGTTATCTTCTCAAAGATAGGTATCTGATTAGTTTGGCACAATCCGCATTTGGAAAACTAATATTGAATTTTATTCCATTTTCCATTTACTTCTATATCTTTAACCAGCTTTTTCCTTCAATGTTTGTTCTGAAGCCTTGCATATTATTGGAGGTCAGACAGATGGGTCTGTAGTTGCCTGGATCACTCCTTCCCTTCCCATCTCCCTAATTAAATATAGGGACTATGTTTGCTATTCTTCAGTTGAGTGTTTCCATCCCAATGTAAAGGTTTATTATTATAATTTTATATGACAGTTTTCAGTATGCTGCTATGGAGATTATCTAGATCCCCTCACTTGTGTGCATTATGATCTTTGAAGTTTATTTCCACCTTGGATATAACAACCTCAATTAGCTATCCTGTCCTTTCCTCGTGTTCTACATTATTATTTTTACTGAATATTGAGGCAAAGTGCTCATTTAAGTTTGTGTCTCATACCTACACCACTGCCACTAGATAGGAGAGAGAAAGGAAGGTCAGGGCAAAACTGGAAGGCAAGGTCAAATCAGTATCTTAGATGTCTATATACAAATGCAAGAAGTATGGGTAATAAGCAGGAAGAACTGGAAGTGCTAATAAATAAGTACAATTATGACATTGTTGGCATCACAGCAACTTGGTGGGATAATACATGATTGGAATGTTTGTATGGAAGGTACAGCTTACTCAGGAAGGATAGACAGGGAAAAAAGGGAGGAGGTGTTGCCTTATATATTAAAAATGAACACACTTGGAGTGAGGTGGAGATAGACATAGGAGACGGAAGTGTTGAGAGTCTCTGGGTTAGGCTAAAGGGGTTAAAAACAAGGGTGATGTCATGCTAGGAGTCTACTACAGGCCACCTACCCAGGTGGAAGAAGTGGATGAGGCTTTTTTTAAACAACTAACAATATCATCCAAAGCCCAAGATTTGGTGGTGATGAGGGACGTCAACTATCCAGATATATGTTGGGAAAATAACACAGCGGGACACAGACTATCCAATAAGTTCTTGGACTGCATTGGAGACAACTTTTTATTTCAGAAGGTTGAAAAAGCTACCAGGGGGGAAGCTGTTCTATATTTGATCCTAACAAATAGGGAGGAACTGGTTGAGAATTTGAAAGTGGAAGGCAGCCTGGGTGAAAGTGATCATGAAATCATAAAGTTCACAATTCTAAGGAAGGGTAGAAGGGAGAACAGCAAAATAGAGACAATGGATTTCAGGAAGGCGGATTTTGGTAAGCTCAGAGAGCTGATAGGTAAGGTCCCATGGGAATCAAGACTGAGGGGGAAAACAACTGAGGAGAGTTGGAAGTTTTTTGAAGGGACACTATTAAGAGCCCAAAAGCAAGCTATTCCGCTGCGTAGGAAAGATAGAAAATATGGCAAAAGACCGCCTTGGCTTAACCACGAAATCTTGCATGATTTAAAATAAAAAAGGAGTCCTATAAAAAATGGAAAGTAGGACAAATTACAAAGGATGAATATAAGCAAACAACACAAGAATGCAGGGGCAAGATTAGAGAGGCAAAGGCACAAAATGAGCTCAAACTAGTTACGGGAATAAAGGGAAACAAGACGACTTTTTATAAATACATTAGAAGCAAGAGGAAGACCAAGGACAGGGTAGGCCCACTGGTCAGTGAGGAGGGAGAAACAGTAACAGGAAACTTGGAAATGGCAGAGATGCTTAATGACTTCTTTGTTTGGTCTTCACCGAGAAGTCTGATGGAATGCCTAACATAGTGAATGCTAGTGGGAAGGGGGTAGGTTTAGAAGATAAAATAAAAAAAGAACAAGTTAAAAATCACCTAGAAAAGTTAGATGCCTGCAAGTCACCAGGGCCTGATTAAATGAATCCTAGAATACTCAAGGAGCTGATAGAGGAGGTATCTGAGCCTCTAGCTATCATCTTTGGAAAATCATGGGAGACAGGAGAGATTCCAGAAGACTGGAAAGAGGCAAATATAGTGCCCATTTATAAAAAGGGAAATAAGAACAACCCAGGAAACTACAGACCAGTTAGTTTAACTTCCGTGCCAGGGAAGATAATGGAGCAAGTAATTAAGGAAATCATCTGTAAACACTTGGAAGGTGGCAAGGTGATAGGGAATAGCCAGCATGGATTTGTAAAGAACAAATCATGTCAAACCAATCTGATAGCTTTCTTTGATAGGATAACGAGTCTTGTGGATAAGGGAAAAGCGGTGGATGTGGTATACCTAGACTTTAGTAAGGCGTTTGATATGGTCTCACATGATATTCTTATCAATAAACTAGGCAAATACAACTTAGATGGGGCTACTATAAGGTGGGTGCATAACTGACTGGATAACCATACTCAGAGAGTAGTTATTAATGGTTCACAATCCTGCTGGAAAGGTATAACAAGTGGGGTTCCAGAGGGGGTCTGTTTTGGGACCCGGCTCTGTTCTATATCTTCATCAACGATTTAGATATTGGCATAGAAAGTACGCTTATTAAGTTTGCAGATGATACCAAGCTGGGAGGGGTTGCGACTGCTCTGGAGGATAGGGTCATAATTCAAAATGATCTGGACAAATTGGAGAAATGGTCTGAGGTAAATAGGATGACGTTTAATAAAGACAAATGCAAAGTGCTCCACTTAGGAAAGAACAGTTTCACACATAAAGAATGGGAAGCGATTGTCTAGGAAGGAGTATGGCAGAAAGGGATCTAGGGGTTATAGTGGACCACAAGCTGAATATATGAGTCAGCAGTGTGATGCTGTTGCAAAAAAAGCAAACATGATTCTGGGATGCATTAACAGGTGTGTTGTTGTGAGCAAGACACAAGAAGTCATTCTTCCGCTCTACTCTGGTTAGGCCTCAGTTAGTATTGTGTCCAGTTCTGGGCACTGCATTTCAAGAAAGATGTGGAGAAATTGGAGAGGGTCCAGACAAGAGCAACAAGAATGATTAAAGGTCTAGAGAACATGACCTATGAAGGAAGGCTGAAAGAATTGGGTTTGTTTAGTTTGGAAAAGAGAAGATTGAGGGGGGACATGATAGCAGTTTTCAGGTATCTAAAAGGGTGTCATAAGGAGGAGGGAGAAAACTTGTTCATCTTGGCCTCTGAGGATAGAACAAGCAGCAATGGGCTTAAACTGCAGCAAGGGAGGTTTAGGTTGACATTAGGAAAAATTTCCTGTCAGGGTAGTCAAACACTGGAATAAATTACCCAGGGAGGTTGTGGAATCTCCATCTCTGGAGATATTTAAGAGTAGGTTAGATAAATGTCTATCAGGGATGGTCTAGACAGTATTTGGTCCTGCCATGAGGGCAGGGGACTGGACTCGATGACCTCTCAAGGTCCCTTCCAGTCCCAGTATTCTATGATTCTTTTCTTGTAGTATTTTTATTTATATGGCTACAAATGTTTTGCTATTTGTTTTAATTTCCTTTGCAGTTCTAACTCATTTTGACTTTTTGGCAATATTCACTTAATTCTTGCAATTTCTGACTTCAAGATGCAGCTTTCTTTATAGATCAAGCCTTTCTTCCATTCATTTTAGGCTGTCTGCTTAAACATTTGACCTAAAGTAATTCCAAATCTCATCCAGATTTAAATCTCTGAGCTCATTATTCTAACTCATTTAACTAACCAGTTCTCAATTTCTCAAACTCTGCCCTTTTAAAAACAAAAAAGCTTTCCTTATCAACTTTTTGTATTAGCCTTCCATGCATTTTCAAATTAATCAGCTCCTGATCATGTGATCCAATGCTATTTTTATGACCACTTCTTCTATAATGCCCTCACTGTTTAACAACACATCACCCCTTGCTGGTTATATGGTGAAGAAATCTGTTGGCTATTACATCTAGGAGTAATTGGCCCCTACCGTTATTAGTAGCATTTGCTCTCCAATCTATAGCTGTGAAATTAAAGTCTACCATATCAACAAATTCTGGGAGTAGTTCTCTTTGGCTATCTCTAGATTGCAGGCTTCTTCCAGAAGAAGCTTTTCCGGAGATCTTCCAAAAAAACTTCTTCCAAAAGAGAGCATCCCCACTGCCAAAGCGCATCGAAAAAGCGATCTGCTTTTTCGAGAGATAGCATCCAGACTGAATGGACGCTATCTCGCATGTAAGCTGTGATTACTATGGATGGAGTGGCCACCAGGGCACCTGTGCTTTTTCCTCTTCTTTCGAAAGAACTCCCTCTTCCCCACCCACACACGCCTTTTTCCAAAAGAGCTCTTTCAGAAAAAGGCTTCTTCCTCTTGGAAAGAGGTTTACCAATGTCAGAAAAACCCCTCTGTTCTTCTGATTTTTTTTCGAAAGAATGTGACTGCAGTGTGGACGGAAGTGAAGTTTTTACGGAAAAACAGCAGTTTTTCCGGAAACCGCCCCCCCTCCATACCTCTGCAGTATAGACATACCCTTTCTTAGGGTACGTTTACACTGCAAGCTTATTTCGAAATAGAGCGTCCACACTGCAGGGAAGCCTCAAAATTAGTCCGAGGCAGGCTCCCCTAATGTGGACGCGCTATCTGATTTAGAACCTGAGGAGGCACTGGGGAGCAACATAAGAACAGCTATACTGGGTCATATTTTCTGTCTTATTCTCTAGCCGTATTTTAATGACTCCTAACATTCTATTTGCTTTTTTGACTGCCACTGCGCACTGAGTTGATGTTTTCAGAAGGAATAACTTAGAATGGCCCTGGTGAGGAGCTATTTTGACATAGCAACAGTGGAGCGTACACACATGCCCTTTTCTGAAAGAGCTTTTTCGGAAGAGGCATTATTCCTTGTGGAATGAAGTTTACCAACACTGGAAAAAGCCCTTAGTTATTTTGATTTTCTTCTGAAATAACACAATTGCTGTGTGGACACTTGCATTGTTTTTCTGGAATAACGACCGTTATTCCAGAATAACAGTGCAGTGTAGACATACCCTAATGGTGCCTACTTTATCCATATCCAAATATATCTCTGCAGGGTCTAACAGATCCTTAGCCCTACTCCAGTACTTTCACAGTCTTTTCCCAAAATGGTTTTGGCCCAAACCAATCCTGTTTTATCCATGCTATCTTTTCTTATTTCTCTACAGCCTACTCCATCACTGATGTACAGTGCTACCCCCACCACCTCAATACTCTGTTGGCCAAAAGAATCCAAACTTAAATGTCTGGCTCAAACACACCAACAGTTATCTATTTGGACAAGAGGGTTAAACAATTGTTTCTTAGTTTAGATTAACTGCTTTCTAAAGGAATTAGAAGACAAGGAAAATATACAAATTATAATAAGAAAAAGAAAAGTTTGAGGTAAGTACTATAGAAGTCAGGATAATATGTTAAAAGTTTGTTCTTTTCTGCTGTTGGACAAAGTGAATGAATAAAATGCTTTTCAAAATACACAGGTGCACCAAACTAGTTTTCCAAAGTTTATTTCTCCGCATTTTGGAATGACAAACTATTTTTAGTTTTCTTGTGCAGATAACTCAAAAAGGCAATTAAGTTAAAAGGTGCCTTTTAACATTGATGTCATTCCTGTTTTGTTTTGTTTATTTCAGAAAACAAGGCTGAATCCCTGTTATCACTGCCAAGTTAAGGTTGTTCTGACACAGTGAGTTGGATATTTTACTCACTTGCACATTATCATCATAACCAAAATCATCAAAACTGTTAATTAAATATTGTTTTTACTGTAAATAGATGCAAATCTACATCAGTAAGAAAAATCATTTAAAATAAAACTATGGGTACATTTATATATGAACCAGTCAGACTGAAAAAAATTCTTAAGACAAAGATTCAGTGAGCTTTCCTTTTGACTGAATACCTACATCTTGTGCAAATATTCGTTCTCTAGCTCTCTGGTATTCTTCTTCTCGTTCTTCTATAGATTTGCTTCTTCTATCATCTTTTAAGCGTATTCGCATCTAAATTAAATTCAGTACATGATTAAATTTAATACCAATTTCTACGTGAAAACTATGAATTTATAGGCAAGGCATCAATTTGAAAAAATAAAATACAATTTAATACATTTACCTGGTTATCATCTTTGTCTAAACTAGAGTTATCTCTTTTAAGGATGTAACGTTTCTGAAAATCTTCACTTTTCTCATCCTTTATATGCTCACAAAACTTTTGATCGGGGCTAAGGAAAATGGTAATGAAAAAAGTTATATTTCAGACAAATTATGAATAATTTTATAAATATATAAACCCATACAATGTATATCAATGTAAGAGACATACTGGCACCAAGTAAAATAGTTGGAGAAGGATTCTAAAAAGTATCAGATATAAAATATTACAATTTGATTGGAGTGCTGTGTTTCAGTAATAAGCTGTTGACCTTCAAACTGAAAAAATATCGAAGGTATAAAGCACTTTTGTACCTGACAACTCTTGCTGTCATGAGGTATACAAAACCTGTTTCTAAGACAGATCTATTCTTCCTTCAAAGTATGTTTTCAAATTTCTAGTTAAGGCAGCAAACAAGCAGGTTTCACTGGGGGCTCAGAAGTGTCCCATAATCCATAGTTGTAGCAATTCAAGAGAATTTGGGAAGTGCATGACATAAGTGTCTACTATGAAAACTGTTTAAACAATCAACTTACTTCAAAAAGAATTTAGAATAAAGAGATGGGAGCGATGGAAAACAAATTAAACAGTTAAAATTTGTTAGAAAAAAGGAGTCGGAAGAATACAATCATGCAAGCAAGCAGAAGTCTTGGAAGAATGCAGAAAGATGACAAAGCCAGAATTTAGGATAGGGTTATTGTATTTTTTAAATTCCAACTGCCTTATAAATGAATCATGAGACTCCCTCCAAACTACTGTTTGGTACCAAAAACTTCTGACTATAACAGCAATTATGCTAAATTATTTATAAATACATGATCTGTTCTCAGACAACTGGAAGAAATTTGGTAATAGAAGGGTGTAACATATATACGGTCTGTATTTTGGGGTGGGGTGGTTTAGTTATTACTCAGAGCATTTGTATAAAACCAGGATTTTTCTTCTTTATAACAGGAAGTGCAGTACTTTTAACCAAACCTAACTAAATGGTGGCTGGATGCCCAAACATAATTAGCAGGCATTTCAGAGAACCTTTAGACTGTCTTACCTCTTTCTTTTAAAGATCTCTGAATTTACTGCCCTGCAATCACCAACTTCCCACTCCACTGAGACGTCCCAGTGTGGACTGGGTTGTTGATATCAGTAACATCACTGATCGACGCTGGAGCGGGGAATCTGCCTATGAGGAAAAGGGAAGTTTGGTTTTATTCAATATGGAGCAGATCTCCAAGATTTTCTTTCTAAATTCTTATTTTATATCCCAAGTGATTTAAAATAAGAATACTGAAAACCTTAAAGAGTCATCCTACTGTCTATAGGTTAAAAGAAATGCCTGCTAATTAATAATTGTGTTGTTAGGGCTTCCAGAGATTATTCACAAGATTGTTAGGTGGATTTTTGTTTTTAAAAAGAAACATTTCAGTTTGCAGTTAAGAGTTCTTCTGCTATTGCTATTTATTCCCCACCTCAGGTAATCATAATCCTTTGTCTGAGGCATCAGATCTTGTGGGTATGGAAATGCCTGATTTGAGATATACGGAATTATAATTTCAGGTAAGGAATTCATAGCAAAACCAGTAAAATAGTAAAAATATTTAGGACCTCAAAATTATGTATACTGTTCATCTTCAAAGCACTCTACAAACATATATTAGTTAAACCTAAGGCCCTTGTCAGAGTCCCATTTATTACTCCCATTTTACAGATTACAAAATTGAAGTAAGTATATTTTGTGGCCCAAAAAACAGAGGGAATCCATGTTAGCACTGAGATTAGAACTCAAGACCTAGATTTCTGCCCAAACCACTTAGAACACGCCTCTCTCAAAGATCCTGTTCCATGCAAATATACTGAGTAATATAAACAATCAAAAAGTATAAGAAAATGCGTTAGTGTGGTTCTGAGAGAACAGCTCTGTGTTGTAAATCTTGGGTTTCAGTTAGTTCTAAACTTTCTAGAACTACAGAGTTTAACATAACAGTGGGGTTAAATTAGACATCATCTTACTTAGATAGGTGTGTGCACATGCATGTATGTAGATCACAGGTCTTTTGGATGAAACAAACTGTGTGCGGATACTGAAGATCTGATGATCCCATGTCTCTATGTAAAAAGGGTTTGCCCTGTATTCTGGGCAAGACTGTCCCAACCCCCACAGTTATTTAGCTGTGGTACTCAATTTGACTGTTACCTTCCACCTATATATATACTTAATTACTTAACAGTGGGATAAAAGTTAATATATACATTTAAGATATTATTATTGAAATCTGTTCTCACAGTTGTCCAATCTGTTCTTTAAATCTGGATTCTTAAATTCTAAACACAATCAAAACACTAAAAATTTTAATAAAGTTCAAGATTGTTTAAAAAGAAAAAACTGACAGGGGAAAGTTATATATAAAATCTGTACCTTAAAAGTTATAATTCAAAATGCAAATAGTAACAAAGTAAACAAGGACAGTTCAAGCAATACTGGAGACCTGCCTAATCCCCTGCCCCTATCTAATGAGCCTCCACATGACAGAAGCCAACACTTGTCACTTCAACTTGCCACAAGTGATCTTATCATTCTAGTTCTGGGGCTATAGGTAAGCAACAAGAAATCCATGTAGAAATAGTGGTGTGTGTTTCTCAACAAGAGTTACAGAAATAACTGATGGCTTTTTAAAAAAAAAAATACATAAAGCCTTTGATGTAACCATGAAATAGATACTGTGATCTCACCAAGAACTCGGGCTCTTATTAATTTAACATATTTTATATTGATGTTCATATTCCACATCATATAGCACTAAATGGACAATAAAGATCTCACTAGACCCATCCTTGGAAGAGAGTGAGCTCCAAGTGCTGATAGATTTGAAGCCACAGGGGTCAATCTAAATTGTATCATTGTCTGAATTAGCCTTGAGTAAATCCATGCACCAAAATTGGAAGAATTCTTTCAAAATTATGACAACTTACATTCTTGTATTGCTAGTTTTGTTTACTATCACTGATTTCCCACTCTGGTCCACATTATGTTCCAGTCCAAAGTAAGCAGCTACTCTGTGCAACAGCATTCTATGGTAAGATGTCATGGGAGGGAACTTTTTGCGTGGACTTCTGGAAGAGAAAAAATACTAGTTTTACAAAACAACAAAAATACTTTTGAATAATTTTTTATTAAAATTGCAGCACTTACTCGTTATTACCAATGAAATCTAAAATTTCCTGTTCTAATTTCAGCAGCATCATTCTGTCCCTGAAAATAAAATACAACACTCATATAGGAAACACTCCAGAATTGCAAATATATTAATTATACACATATATAGATAACATCCCTTCCCATAATGGCCGGGCAACAATGGCAGTTTATCAGCAGGACAACAAGGTATCTAATTTTCTAGTGTGTGGATTTTTAGATTAGAATGGTTTTGTCTTGTAAGAAGCCAGAATACAAATAGCCCAGTTAAATCTTCTCTTCCCACGAGGATCAGCTGAAAGAACTGTCATTCAGATGATGTGCTCAAATGAAAAGAATGAAATGGCTTCAAGTCACTACCATTGGGGTCTTCTGCAGGTCCCTGACCAAAGGGCTGCCCACACTTCTATCTTGGGTATGGCCAGGACAGATGGCAGTTGTTGGGTGTCTGCAGTCTCAGAGCAGACGATGGATGGTTCCCTGTGTCTGTCTCTCCTATGGTCAATGCAGCTGACACACCTTCTCCAAAGTGTGTGGGGAAACATTGCACTAGTGCACACGCCAAAGGATCTCAGCAAACACACTGAGCACATTAGGACAACTGCCTGTCCTTTCCCTGAGTTAGGATGAAGGAGGGAAATGCATACCATTTGAATTGCCTTAATGTGACATTGAAATTCAAATAAGAGTTATATTACTTCTTAAGGCATTAATGGGGTTAACTAAATCATAAAAGGTTATATGGTTCTAGAATCTAGAACTATATTTCTGTATATGGCTTGCCAAGATATTCCAAAATTTCTATCCAAGAGCTCTTGATAGACACTGACCACACAAAGACACTGACCACACAAAATGCACAATTTCTTACTGTAAACTTAGACATTGTGATGTCTTCTATTTAGAGCCAACGTAAAATGAGACAATGTTACAGAATATGTATACACTTGAATCTTTGCCGTTTTCATACCTCACTATAGATAATAGTACATGAAGCGTTTTAAAAAAATTATAAAGCATTCTTTGATAAAAATGACTCTTACATATTTTCATTATTTTTGTGAATTGCACAACTTCATTCTCAATTTCCTCTTCCAGTTAGGAACATGAATAAAAGATAAAATACTTCATTTTCATAGCATTGTTTCAAATATGGCCCAGGCAGGTAGTGAAAAGTTTCCATCTGTTGTCTGCTTATAACCCACATAATGTGAGTTTCAATGCCATTGTTGGTATCACTATTATCATAATAATGAATGCAACAGGCATTAATTAGAACCCTTATTTGAAGACTCTAGTAAAGGCATCAAGAAATTAATGGGAATGGAAAACTTACTGCATTTTTACCCCTAGAAGCAGTTAATTCAGATCAAGATTGAAACAAACTGATGGAGGTATGAAGGGATGCTTGCCCTGCTGTTGCCAGTACTACATTTTCATGTAACCTGGCAATTTTCAGAAGCACAGATGTTAAAAATGTTACAGATACTTAAATGTGAAGATGAAAAGAAATGATAATCATTTAGTACAGAGGTGGGCAATAATTTTTGAAGGGGGCCACTTCACAAATTTCTGAAGTGGTTGCGGGCCACCCTGGAAGGGGCAGGGCCTCACCCAGAATGGGCAGGGCCAAGATGCTTCCTGTGCTCCCCCACCCACAGACCCTGATTGGCCTGGGAGTGGGGGGAGTGTGTGAAGTCTTTGCTCCCCAGCTTTTTTGAATAAGGATGTTAAAATTGTGATTATCTGGCTAATCGCGTAGTCAATACAATTTGTATCAACGACACGATTAGTTGATAAGGGGGCTCTCCACAGAGCTGCAACGGGAGCCAGCTGGAGCTAGGAATGAGCAGTCCCGGCTCGTGCCGGCTCAGGACCACTGCGGCTCTGCATTTTAAATGTAGTAAGAATAGTTGGGGTCTTATTACGTTTAAAATGTAGAGGCGCAGTGTCCCAGACCAGTGCAAGCTGGGACTGCTCGGTCCCAGCTCACGCCGGGTCCAGCATCCTCTGTTCACGGCGGTCCGGGCTGGCCATGAGCCGGGGCTGCTCCAGAAGCAGCCCCTGTTCGCAGTGGCCAGAGCAGGCTGTGGACGGTGGCCGCTGCTGGAGCAGCCCCTGCCCATGGCCAGCTGGGACCGCCATGAACAGGGGCTGCTGCAAGAGCAGCCTCACCTATTCCGCCCCCTGCTGCCTCTAATAGAGCTGGAGATGGTAATGGGGAGAAGGAGAGAATGTGTGTAGTCAACAAGATTAACGGTTAAGCCTAGGCTTATCAGTTTATCTCACAGTCGACTGCACACTGACATCCCTATTCAGAATTTTAAAAAAGTAGTTAACCACACCAGTGAAACCAGTCCATACCCATAATAGTATTCTTATTGAACTAAGAATGAATTTGGACTCACATACCTGGAGATGGGGATGGTATAAGGTAGGTAAATCAGATGTGCACAAAAAGGGAGAGTGTTTTGGCAGTTTGAAAAGAAGAGTACAAAAATCAAGCCCTGACATTTAACCCTTTGTTTTTTTTTAAACTGTTTTCAGAAACATGCTATAAATTTATTTTATAGTTCTATGAAATTGAGTGAGGTCAAAATGTTGTATACATTCTGATGCTTTAATATAAAATTTGCTAGACTGCTCCCAGCACCAGAGATCTATTTTGCCTTTAATATTCACATATAATTTCCTTTACAGTGGAAGTGCAGTTACTGTAAGGAAATAACTTTAAAAGTGACACCTTGCATTCCACATACCTCTCTCCTCCATAACTGATATACAAACTTCACACTATCTTTGAGTTAATTTAGATTTTTTTCTTACTGACAGTTATGCAGGCACAATCACCAAAACTGAGATGGTATTTCCTGATTATATTTTAAACCACCACCACCAAAAACAATTCTGGAATAAGAATGTATCCCTCAAAACCTAGCCTTAGTTTCTTGGCTGTGCATTAGAGTAATCTCCCAAAGATTACAGAGTGATATCAGAGCTGTTCTTGGAAGGCTGATGTTGCCTAACATGTCTCTATTTGGCCCTGAAACCTCTTCTTACTTATGAGGAAGAGCAATGTACGTTCAGTGTATCCTGTTGCCCCACTCCTCTCTAGACCTCAAGTAGTTTTTCCAGTACCCCCAAAGCCTGCTCACTAGAACTGTCAAATCTGTTGCCAGGAAAACTCTGGAGCCCCAAAGAGATGAGGAAAGCGTTTGTTTCTTGATGTTCAAAGCAGAAAAAAAGAGTGGCTATATTAGTTATGTGGCACTGATAAGAAGAGGTGGTGGTTATGAACTCAGAACACCCATTTTGTAGACACAAAGGGTCATATTCCTCATCTTGGTTCCACAGGTAAAGCTTCTTCTAAAGTGATTGCAATTTACACATATATAACTTGACGTAGAATTTGGCCCATACTGGCAATGCCAATGAGTGAATTTAAGAGTACTTTTTTTACTATAACTAAATCTAAAAAGTATTGACATATTGCAAAAAGAACAAACCTCAGGACCAGCTATTCAACACCAAGTTAGTATTGTAACAGACCAATTTTTTTCATAACCCAGTAAAAATATTACACAAGGATGTTATTCCTGCAAACACAAGTAATCCTAGTGAAGTTCTAACATGGATAAATGTAGGTCCAGGTCAATTAGGGTACAGGAAAGCCAGCATTTTAAAATGTTTCAGCACTCCACATCAAGTATAAAAGATCATGTCTAAGACCTTTGCAAGCCAAGGTGTTTCCAGTGAAAGCTCTCAACATACATCAGATTAATTAAAAAACACAAGAGGTAACAAAATTAAGTTAAATCAAAACATTTTAATTTAACTTACCTGGGATTACTTTTTAGTGTATTTACTAAAAATTCATGTAGATCTATGCCAGTTGAATCTGTGTATTCTTGGCTGGAATCTACAAACAAATTAACAATGTCGTTGACAAGATCATGTGCTCATTCATTGAATAAGTTGCTTATATTAAAAGTCCTGCTCATACAAATGAATGAACTAGGCATCTAGTAAATCTAAGATTTAGATCAGAGGCAGGCAAGATATAGCCCACAGGTCGGATCTGGGCCTCAAGCCTTTTAATCTGGCCTGCGGACCACCTCTGTGGCAGGGAGCAGTGCCAATCCAAGCTCCTACCTGCTCTCTGTTGCTCTCTGCACTGTGCGGGGAGGATTCATGCCTTGCTCCCATCTCCAACAAAATCTCAGTTCCCAATGCCCAGAAACTGGCCAATAGGAGCGGAGAGATTTTTCTGGGGGGCCGGGGCAGCATGCGAAGCCTCCCCGCGCAGCACACAGAGCCACATGGAATGGAGTGGCTGGGGCTGATAGCAGGCAGAGAAGCCTTCCTGAGAGTGCTGCTGGCTGGGAACTGCTTAGGTAAGTGTCTCCTGGCCAGAGCCTGTCTCTAGCACTTCACCCCCTTCCACACCCCAACTCCCTCCCAGACACTGCACCTGCTCCTACATCCCTCCGCCAGGCCAGAATCCTCTCCTGTATCTGTATCCCATCCTGGACCCTGCAACCAAATCTCGTGCCTCAGGTCACAACCCCCTCCTTCACCCAAACTCCTCTCAGACCCCATACCCTCTCCTGCACCCCAGTCCACTACCCCAAGCTCCCTTCTGCACCCAACCTCCGTCCCTGCACCCCGCCCCATAGAAAAGTGTGGCCACTGACCAAAATCTTGGAGTGGCCCCCACCCATCAGAAATTATTGCCCTTTCCTGATTTAGATTCATACACTACACATTAGCTAATCAAGTCTCCAAAAAGCAAGGAAGAGTTCTGTATAGTTTAAAAGTCTCTCTTTTACCAGTAGAAGTTGGTGCAATAAAAAACCTACCTTGTCTCTATAGTAACTAAGGAAAAGCAACAAAGTCTAACCTTGAAGATTCAATATGAAATCATAGGTTTTATTATTACTTTTGTAGTCAGCAGAGGTAACTGCATATTTTCAAGCATTATAGATTTGCCCTAGACAACATGTAATTCTTTGCAAAATACAAGTCTAATTTTTGTGATGTGTGATTTATTCCTGAATGGTTAGAAGCTCGTGTTCAGTGTACCTCTCCTTTAGTGGAATTTCTCATGTTCAGTGTACTTGTCCTTCCAGGGAATATCTCATGTTCAGTGTACCTGTCCTTCAGGGGAATTACACATTTAAGAAAGACCTTCTGAGACTTCTCTTCAACAACTTTCAAACATCCCATAACTATAACAAACCTTTCAGATTATGTAGTGCCTCTTCTGGTTCCTTCTGTTTTCAATCTATTAGCTTGGGTACCTTATGCTTTGTGTCTCAGAATAGGCAATATACAAAGAAATTTTAATCGACTTTAGTACCATGTACTGGAACCCATGGCCACATCTGAGCACCTCCTATTGGTCTAATTCTTAGGGCTGTAATGTTAATAAAAATATACTGAGGCTCCAAATGAAAATTAGCAGAGACTTGTGGCTTGGCCCCAGCTGCCTCTAGTGGTCAGTGAGGGAGCCTTCACTGCCAATCCTCTCCTGGCAGCCAGAAGAGAGCTGCCACCCACAGACTATGGAGAAAGGGTACACGAAAGTTCTATTACTGGAAGCAGTAGAGAGGAGACCAAGGAATCTCTCTTCAGAGGTTGTGGGGAGGTGAACAACTAGCTCTGGTCTACAGTACCCCCCCTTATTTCAAAATAATAAGCAGAGCAGCCACATTACCAAGACTGTTATTTCAAAATAACAGGCTGGTTATTTCAAAATCTGTACTCCTGCTTATTCCTGGGGGAATAAGCTTATTTCAAAATAACTAAATTTGAAATAACTCCTGAAATAACTATGTCAAGATAACTTTCTAGTGTAGACATGCCCTTAGAATGTTCTCTGCTCAGGCAGATGAGAGTTGAAGTTTCTCTTCTCTTGCAGAAGCCGGAGCACTGGAACAGGGAGCCATCAGTCTACAAAAGAGAAGTACTAGTACACCCTGTCACCAGAACAGGAGACCTCTTCTTGGTGGCTCATGCCAATACTTCTGCTCCAACAAATATTAGTAGGTTACAGCAGAAAGGGGCACCATGCAGGAATAGAGCCAAAGGAGCAGAAAGAGAATTTAAAATTCTGGATTGCCTTAATCCAGTGTGCATTAAATTGCTCTTGAAAACAAACTGCCAAATTTCCAAGAGCATTACTAGTAAAACATGCATGATGCTGAAAAAGGAAGTGCTCTTTATTTTTGTTCTTTTATTAAATTCTATTAAATTATTCTATTAAAGGTGTTTAATCATCAAGTTTTTAAGCAAGAACAATTCAGTGATCATCAATGGAAAACTCAACTCTAATATTGGGTTAAGTTTCTATTTTCAAAATGCTTAAAACTACCAACAGGCATGTAACAAGATGACTTACAACAATTGCCTGTCTCCACTATTCTACCTTTAATTTCCCCATCTCTTTCATAATTTGTTTAGTGAACATATTAAACACACTGCTTAGGTTAAAAACAACATCAGGGTGTGGTTTCCCCCAACCCTGCTACCATTCAAAACTTGATTTCAAACTTGGGAAGACATCAGTTAAGTACTGTACCCCAACTATTTTCATTTGTGTAAACGTCTCATTTTCAACAAAAACAAGAGGGACTGAAATCCAGAAGAACGGTTGTTATGGATTTGAAATACATGTTAAATACTAGAAATTTCATTAAAAAAATACTGGTTTATGGCATTTACAGCCCAATTTGTTTGATTCAAGATGTCTGGAAAAGTCTTTCGGGATAACTTATTTGAACAAAAGCGGACCTAAAACTTAAAGATCACCCATTAGCTGACATATATATTCTAAGTTTTGCATTTAAGAAAGTGTTGTGCACCACGGGCAGGAACAAATTTATATTATTTTTTGCATATCTGCTATCTCAGGGTATGTCTACACAGCAGGGCTTAACTCGAAATAAGCTACGCAAATTGAGCTACGTCAATTGCGTATCTTATTTCAAAATAGCTTATTTTGAAATAGGGAGCGTCTACACAGCTCTTATTTCGAAATAGAGCACTCTTCCTGACAATGAGGGTTACAGAAGTTGGAGTAAGAAGTCCTCCGGTTTGACAGTATTTTGACACTATTTTGAAATAACTGCCTGCTATGTAGACGCGGACTAAGTTGTTTTGGAATAGCGCTAGTTATTTCGAAATAGTGTTGCAGTGTGGATGTACCCTCAGTTATCCTCTAATTGTTTTTTGGTAAACTGAAAAGAATAGTACGTCCCTAACAAACCAGTCCACAACACTGTCAATATTCAAGATGTTTTTACTCCTACTATTGATCCACTCCCATCTTCATTCCAAAGGTCTTAGAAATATTTTTTTCCTCTAGGGACCTCTGAAGAAGCTATTACATATTTCAGTAAGAATATTGGCTTTTCATGAACATAGGGAAGGAGTAGTACAATGAGACTCCTCCTGTGTACAACCGTTTCCCAATAGTCAATCAACTATCCCAAAATATGTGTGAAGATAAGGCAGGCAACATCTTCACTACATCCATGCCAGCCTGCAAAGTGAGGGAGGGAACACGTTAATAGGTCTGCTGTAGCATGCATTCTCTTCTGCAAACTGGGGAACTCCCCAAGAGATGGTGCCTCCTGAGATAGATTTCCTTTCCCCATTCCCAATAAAAGATTTTCTTGTTTTAAAAAATGAGTTAAGTTTCAATTACATCTTAGAAAATTAAAATCAACTTATTTTCTCATTGACTTTTCCCTCCCATCATTATGTACATAAATTACCTTCTCAATACTGGGATTCTGGCAGTGAATGACATTTAAGCATTTTTTTTCTCAACACAAAGTTACACTGACCATAAACAGATACACTGAAAGAGAGGTGGTCAAATTAGGCTTATCAGTCTTCTGTTTCTCTAACTTGTAAGTAAATTACACCCCTTTCTCAACCACCACCCTGACAAATTAAGGAAAGGGCTCTGATGTTCACCCAAGTGCAAATGTTAATGCATCAAAAGTTGTGTATATAGTGTTTACACACAGGAACTGTACATGCACAAGCAGATCCTGGGGTGAGATGCCAAAGAAGAATCAGGCTCATAGACTTTGCTAAAAAACAATATACATTTCAGCCCAACAGAATTATTCACAGTAATTATTCCATCACAGTCACTCAAGGTTATTAATATGGACATCTAGATAATTTACTTCAAATATAATTTAAAAGCAGTGTCATAACAAACCTCTTGATAACATTTTTCTTGACAATTTATCACTGGATTTTTCCTTTTCTGTTTCATCTTTTGTGGGCTTCTCTTCTTTCTCAAAAGACTGCATTAACTGGCTCTGAATTTTCTCCTGTTGAAAAGTAAGATTAGTCATCATGGAAGCTATTTTAAGTGAGCTATAGCCATACCAGAAAATTGCTTTGTAATATGTTCATTGATAACAGTAACCAGTGTAATAATTATCTTCAGATCCTCTTAGGATCAGAGAACCCACTTAAAACAAAAACAGTTATCTAAATGTAGAGAGAAAATATGGAAAGTAGATGCATTTAAATGTTTAAAGCACATATACATTTCAAGGACATATCTCATTTCATGGTATATTAAAGTGTTCTAGGTGTTTAAGAAAATATATAGCATAGGCCAATCAGTTTTTTAAATAGTGAACTGCTCATTTGATGATTAGGCTCCTCATTGCCAGCTTCTAATTCCCCCCACTACGCAACCACACAGTGAGAATGCTAAGTAAGATTTCATAGCACAAGCCAATGACAAGAACTTCCTGTACAAGTAACTTTAAAGGGGACCAGCTTTCCTAATTTCACAAACAAGTTGTTTACATTTCTTTTAACAGTTTAGTGTATTAAGATGATAGCAAATTTGACAAATTTTACCCATGCCTAGAATTTTTAGCTTAATATAGGGTTGCTAGCAACATATATTTCCATATAATCCATTTCATAATCTGCATTTATTTTGAAAACTATATACACTGTCAGAGACTAGATCTTCCCAAAAGAGAACACAAAAGTTTACTTTTTAAATTAATGTAATCTAAAAACCATCCCTACAGGGTAACTTGGGCCTTCATATCTTATTTAATCTCTGCTGAGGCTGCCAGTGAGAGTGACAGCTCTAGGGATGTTAAATTGTGTTTAATCAGCTACTCCAGTAGTTGATGGAATTTCCATTGACTATTTAATTAGTCGATAAGGGGGGAAACTGCAGAGCCTCAGCAGGGTTAGCCCCTGATCCTAGGAGCTAATCCCGCTGCGCCTCTAACTTTTAAATGTATTTAGAGCCGTCAGGCTCTTAATACATTTAAAAGGCAGAGATGCAGCAGGGGGGTCCAGGCACAAGCCGGGAATCAGCTGTCCTGGCTCACACCCAGTCCCAGATACTGCGACTCTGCCTCCTCTGCCCCCACGTGGAGACGGTGCTGGAGGGAACTGGCTTTTAAGCTGGCTCCTGCTCCCCTGCAATGCTGCCTCTCTCTGATAGAGGCAGCAAGGGGTGGGAGGGAAGCAACTAATTGAGTCACTACACAACTACCCGATAGGCATTTGCTTATCAGGATGTCAACTAGTCGCTTACCTCCCTAGACAGCACCAGTGGGTTTTTGTGCGTGTGATGACTTCTGCATATGAACAACTAATATTAATTTCTCATTTCAACTAAAGATGGCATTGCTATGCATTTTCAACATTTGAAAATTAGTAAGTCTAACAAATGTTGCTGAATGTCTATATCGATGTCTATCTTAACACCAATACTATAGATAAATATTGAACTGTTCTAATTACCTATTGTACATACTATTTTTCTACAGACTTCTAAGTTTCAGTATTTGCCAGTACTAATTTGCTCCTCTGTGTATTCATGTCTTAGCCCAAAATATTCATCAGGCTGAAAACCTGCAGTTTCCACCACAACATCTTTTTCAGCTCTCTGTAAACCTGAATACAGTATGAATAAGCAATCATTTTCTTTGCATTCATTTGAACTAAAAGCACGTGTGGCTCTTCCTTTAGCTACATTGTTGTCTTTATGTTTACTAAGGCTTTGTCTACATGTCACAATTTAAAGTGTTGTCGCAGCAGTGCTTTTATATGGCACTATCATCATGGCAGTACCATATTAAAGCACGCCCAGTGTTCTAAGTAAACCACTTTCAGGAGGGAAGTAGCTAACACTGTCCACATGGGTGATTTTCACACTGAACAAGAAAGTTACAGGCAGTAACTTGCCAGTGTAGACGAGCCCTTAGAAAAAGAAAATAATTAACTTCTCACTAGGTAAACTTGGTCTGCATCACTTGGATTCACCATTATGATATTCTATTACACTTAAGTCTGTATGTAGAAAGTTAATTTTCACACCATCACCACTATTAATTTCATCAGGTTTCATCTGACAATTGGCTCACTCTACACTCATTCTAAATAGAAAATATTCAACAATAGTTTAAAGATCTGGATTAATCAACTTTGTTTAATTTCTTTCCTAATAACTTCCTGTAATAATGAGCAACAGTAAAAAGGAATGTCCCATCTAAATAGATGCATTTCTTCTATCGCCACTGATTCCTTAGGACTATGATAGAAAGCTTCTTGTGTTTTCAATTTTGTTTGCTGTGAAGTCTGAAGAGTATAATGAAATATGACCCACTTGCCTGGAAAGCTATAGAAAAAAAATATATTTTTAGCCTTTATTCCCTACGTACGACTTTGTGTGGTTTAGTCTTAGTAAGTATATTTACTCTAGACATATTGCTTTATCAGAATCCACACAAATTCAAATAGAACTTTCCCATCAGAAATCTTCATTTACTTGACTGTTCACATTAGGATACTGTTCATTTCCACTGTTAATAGCCATCTGAGTTACCCAGCTTGAAAATATACTCACTTCCTAAGTCCAGAAGAGCTATAGAATTTGACTTAAAAGGATTAATGCCTTGGTCTCAGCTTTCACCCACACCCTCTAGAACCAACAATCATGAATTGACACCCAGTGAAAAAAAAATCAAAACCACTGAGTGAACAAATAAAATAGTCCTTACCTTTCACATATTCTTCCTTTGTCTTTTTTTTTTCCTTAGGGAAAAATATCCTTTAAAAGAGAAAAAGCTCAATCCTATTCAGAGACTCTGATGGACTCATCAGCAAATAAATTACTAAGATAGAAACCATCTTCCCTTTTTGAAGTTGAGGAGAATCATTTCCTGGAATTCGCATACATCCTAAATTGAACAATTCGCCATCTTATCTCTAAATAAGTTATTTTATCTTCATAAGGACCTTGTAGCGAAAAGATCCAAGTGAAAAGGTCTAATATTAAATATCAGTCTCTGGGATTCACTAGTCCAGTTACAATTTCCATCATTCTATATTAAAAATTCAAATTTTATAAAATTGTATTTCTATAGCACTTCTCATCTATGGAGCTCAATTAAAAATGTTAATAAATTAAGCCTCAACTCTCTATAGAAGTATCATCATCCCTTATCTCTGTAAGAATCTACCAGTCATAAGGGCTAAGTATAACTCAAAGACTGTGAGGCAGTCTTAACTGTTTCTGGGGCCAAACCTATTGATGAACCAGTAAGTCTGGGATTGCCTTTCCCTCATGAATATTTAGTAGAATATAAAAGTACTTCATAAAATTAAAAAAATTGACTTGTTGGATAATTCTGCTGGCAGACCGTGGAAACAACAGAGCACTTGTGTAACCTGTATAGCCATAGATAGTCACTCTTGAGGCTCTGCAGTCCAATGGTTATTTAGGAAAAACAACTTCAATGATGTAATCCTCATAAAAAATGGGCTCTTCCAAAACAAACAATTTTAGTGATCATTTGAATGAGCAGTTCATTCATTTCACCTCTCTCATTCTAACCAGATTTCAAACTCTTGATTTTGAAGAAGGCCTGAAGATTTCTATATAGAAGATTCTGACCAAAAAAGTTTTCTCCCTTTCTCACAGTAAACATTATAATCCTCAGTTTTGATGGAATATTAATAAAAATGGAATTTCCTACATGCAAGACAATAATGGATTAAAATATTAGTCAAAAAACAACCTCACTGTCATCCCCAATTATTTACTTTTATAATATCATATGATAGTCTTTTCATTCCATTAGTACATCAGGAGGATATTAAACAACAGATACTAACGCCAGACATTTTAAAAACAGCAAGCCCGGATGACTTGCATTGAAGAGTTTTTAAAGATCGGGTTGAGCTCCTCTCTGGACCACTAATGTTGATTTTCAAAAATCTTGTAATACAGTGAAAGTTCCAGAAGATGGAAAGAAAGCTAACTGTTGCACTAATATTTAAAAAGGGTGAACAGGAAGATTTGATATCTTGTTTTGATGAGATTACAAGTTTGTCTGATACAAGTAGTTGTGCTGAAGTAATATACTTGGCCTTCTATAAAACATTTGACTTGATAATGACATTTTGATTAATTTTATATTCTGGTTTTAATGAGGATTAAAAGCTGGCTAACTGATGGGTCTCAGAAGAAAGCATGACTGATAAAGTTTGCAGATGACAAAATTCAGAGACTAGATGAAGGTGATAGATCACAAATACAAAGTGATATGGATCATTTAGTACACAGGGTGCAGGCGAACAATGTATGTTTTAATAAAGCTAAATATCAAGTAAATACATCTGAGAATAAAGACTCCATACTTACAAGATGGGGAAGACTATCTTGGGAAACAGTGATTCTGAAAAAGATTTAGGATTGCCATGGATCATCTGCTGAATGTAAGGTGCAAGTGCAATGCTGTGACTTGATTGCCTTCTTTGATGAGCTAACTGGCTCCGTAGACATGGGGAAAGTGATGGATATATACTTTGACTTTAGTGAAGCTTTTGATAGGTTATCCCACAGTATCTTGCCAGTATGTTTAAGAAGTATGACTTGGATGAACAGACTGTAAGGTGGCTAGTAACCTGGCTAGGTCATAAGGCTCAACAGTTTGATGTCTAGTTTGCAGCCAGTGTCAAGCAAAGTGCCCCAAGGGTCAGTTTTGTCAGCATCTTCATTAATGATGTGGATGATGGCTTGGACTGCACCCTCAGCAAGTTTGCAGATAACACTAAACTGGGGGGAGAGGCAGATAAACTTAATTTGAAATGAGGGGCCACTCCAAGATTTTGGTAAGTGGTCCAGGGGGCTGCACTTCTGTGGAGGGTGTGCAGGGTCTGGGACGGCCAGTGGGGTGTAGAAGGGAACTTGGGATAGAGGACTATGGTACAGGAGGAAGTGTGGGGTCTGAGAGGGAGTTTGGGTGAAGGAGGGGGTTATGATCTGGGGCAGCGGCTTGGGGTGAAGGGTCCAGGAGGGGTTATGGGTTCCAGATTGGATTCTGGACTGGGGAAGTGGTGTAGGGGGGGTGCAGGGTCTGGGAGAGAGTTGTGACCTGGGGAAAGGAGTAGAGAGGGTTTGGGTGGTGACATGGGGCAGGAGAATGGGGTGCAGGATCATGGAGGAGTATGGATGCAAGAAAGGAGTCTGGCCTGGGGGAGGGGGTGAAAGGTCTGGGAAGTAGTTGTCACCTGAAGGAGGTGGGGAGAGGGGATACAGAGTGTTTGAGTGGTGGCCTGGGGAAGACAGCTGGAGTGTGGGAGGGGCTGGGGTTCCAGAATCAGGCTCTGGCTGGGAAGTGCTTACCTAGGCGGCTCTCAGCCAGCTGCTCTGCACATTCCCTGTCTGTGTGCTGGGCAGCTGCTCCATGTGGCTCTACTCCAGCACAGGGAGGGAGTGAGGAGGCATCACTCTCTGCCCCACCTTCAGCAAAATTTCTCAGCTTCTACTGGCCAGAAGCTGGCCAATGGGCACCAGAGGATTTTGCTAGGGGGCAGGGAGAGCACACAGCTTTCTCCTCCCTGCCCAGACTGTATAGCAATTAGCAGCCTGCTGTTCAAAGCGCCTGCAGCTGCTCTGTAATAAGGGTGTTGGTGAGGTAGCCGGAAGCCAGATCTGGTGGCTTGGTGGTCTGGATTTGGCCCGCTAGCCACCTCTTGCCTACCCCTGAACTGGAGAGTAGAGTTAGAGTCCAGGCCAGTGTTCCCTCTAAGATTTTCCATTCTTGGGCGGGCTGAATTTTCTTTTCGGTGGGTTGAAATTTCCTATGTGCAATA
This sequence comes from Rafetus swinhoei, assembly GCA_019425775.1. Taxonomy (NCBI): domain Eukaryota; kingdom Metazoa; phylum Chordata; order Testudines; family Trionychidae; genus Rafetus; species Rafetus swinhoei. Next base: position 18,979,986 of record CM033439.1, on the reverse strand, counting down.
CCAATATTGAGGTAGTATGTGGATGTGCACTCATCAGTAGAAAGAAAAATCATAGGTATAAATATATATTTTAAATAGTCCATAGGGTGTGGAAAAATATATTATAACAAGGGATAATTAACATGGAGCAATGCTTATGATTATTCAATATGAAATAAATAAAAAGAAAATTAACACTACCCTGGGCTGAAAAAGTGAGTTGTGCCCACAAAAGCTCATATACTATTTATATATTTTTGTGAGTCTAATGTGCTACAGGCCCATTGTTGTTTTTTGAAGTTTTTTAACTTACAGACTAACACAGCTACCCCTCTGAGACCTTGGAGTACCGTACATGTATCATCATATTGATAGATGCATGTTTCAAAGATCTTGCAAATAAGGTTTCATCCTACAAAACAGCTAGAATCACACTTAGTACTTGAAGATTCTGACTCATATGAGCCAGAAATCTAAAAGACTGCAAAGATCTGGCCTGAATGCAATAGCGTTTACCATGTATTAATTAGTAACACAGGATTTTTTAAAAAATCATTAAGAACAGAGTTTTAGATATCTGCAACACTCAAAAAAAATGCTGTTAAAAGAATCCTTTTCTTTCTTACCTTAAGCCATTAACACAAGGGTGGGCAATAATTTTTGATGGGGGCCACTAAGAATTTGGTAAGCGGTTGAGGGCTGCACTCTTCCATTATATTAATGGAGGAGGAGTGGGGGTCTGGGATGGAGGTTGGGTGCAAAAGGGAGCTTGGGGTAAGGGATTGGGGTGTAGGATCTGTGAGGGAGTTTAGGTGAAGTAGGGGATCATGACCTAAGGCAACAGACTAGGATGAGAAGCGAGTGCAAGGCCTGGGAGGGGATTGTGACCTGTGGCAGGAGTGCAGGAGGGGGATACAGGGATTTGGGCTGTGACCAGGGATAGCAGATCGGGGTGCAAGGTCTGAGAAGGGGTTGTAACCTGAGGCAAGCTGTAGGAGGAGATGCAGTGTCTGGGATGATGTATGGAGCAGGGGTGCAGAAGGTTTGGGTTACATAGGGTAGGGGTGTAGAACGGGGGAAAAGGGTTGGGGGAGGGAGAGGCTGGGGTGCCAGAAATAGGCTCTAGCTGAGAGACCTTATCTGGCTCTCAACCAGTAGCACAGCAGGTTTCTTAGCCAAGACCATGGCCAGGGGAAGTTCAGGAGCCATGTTTATTGCTCTAAACTCAATGTTGTGAGCCTGGGAGATGGAGGAGGAGCACTTCACATGCTACCTGTCATGCAAACAGGCAGCTGCCATTGGTCGGAACTGACCAATGGGAGCTACGAGGGGCAAGGGCAGCATGAGAAGCCTGTCTCCCTCCCTCCAGGCTCTCAACATTCACAAACACACATGTGGCCCTGCACCCGGATTTCCGGAGTGCCCCGTGAGTGCGGGGCAGGCAGGGAGCCGGCTGAGGTTCTCACAGCTGGATCCAGCCTGCAGATCATCCTTTGCCCAGCTCTGGAGTAGAGGCTGGAGCCAGCTTCTCCATTTATAGCAGGCAGCAGCAGCAGCAGCAGCTGCTGCTGCTGCTCCTCTGAGAGGGTGCATGCTCTGTCCCTCTTCCCCCAGCTGAGCTCCCTGCCTGCTCAGAAAAGGGCTGCACACCTGCGTGGGTCTGCAGCTTACAGGGAACCTTGGTCCAGAGTGAATTACACAAATAGGAGAATGGAGTCAAAAGAAATCTCATGAGGTTCAACAAGGACAAGTGCAGAATCTTGTACTTAGGATGGAAGAATCCCATGTACTGCTACAGGCTGGGGACTGAATGGCTATGCAGCAGCTCTGCAGAAAAGGTCATGGGCATTACAGTGGATGAGAAACCGGATACAAGTCATCAGTGTGCCCTTGTTGCTAAGAAGGCTAATGGCATATTGGACTACATTCGCAAGAACACTACCAGCAGATCGATGGAAGTGATTATTCCTCTCTATTTGGCTTGGTGAGGTGACATCTGGAGTATTGTGTGCAGTTTTGCATACAGTAATTCCTCATTTAACATGTGCCCGCTTAACATGTTTTCGCAATAGCACGATTTTTTTTTTTTAGGGAACGTTTTTTGAATTACACGACCGTCCCCAGATAACACAATTTCTCCAGCTGGCCTGTTGCGCAGGGCTTCCCCCGCCTCCCTGCAAAGCGGCAGAGGGTTCGCCATTCCCCAGGCCGTTTCCCAGGCCATTCCCCGGCGACCCCACCCTCGCCGGACGCAGTGCGGGTTCTGGCAGACCCATCACAGAGGCATACTCCCAACCCAATCCCCCTCCCCTATCTTTCCCTTCCCCAGAGCCAAACACCTCCCCTCCCTGCTGTAGCCCAGTCCCCTTTCTCCCTCAACCATATGTCCCAGTCCCAACAGACACCACCGCTTGAAACACAACCCCCACCTTTTCCATTATTTTCAATGGGAAAATTGACCCCGCATAACACGTTTTCACTTAACACGATCATTTTCTGAAACATATCTATAGTGTTAAATGAGGAATTACTGTACCCCGCTACAGAAAGGATGTGGACACACTAGAGAATGTCCTGCGGAGGGTAACAAAAATGATTAGGAGGTTGTGGCACATGACTTTATGAGGGGCTGATGAAACTGGGCGTGCTTAGTCTACAGAAGAGTCAGGAAGGATTTGATTGCAGCTTTTAACTACTTGAAAGAGGGTTCCAAAGAGGATGGAGCTAGCCTGTTCTCAGTGGCGGATTACACAACAAAAAGAAATGGTCTCAAGTTGCACTGAGGGAAGTCTAGGTTGGATATTAGGGAGAAAAAAAAACTGTTTCACTAGGAAGGTGGTGAAGCACTGGAACAGGTTAACTAGGGAGATGGTGGCATTTCCATCCTGAGACAAAGCTTGACAAAACCCTGGCTGGGGTTGGGCCTGCTTCAAGCAGGGAGTTGGACTAGATGAGCTCCTGAAGTCTCTTTCAGCTCTAATCTTCTAGGATTCTGTGATTAAAAGGGCTAATGTAACCCCATCCAAGGGTTACTTCCAGTAGAAATAGAAAACTACATTGCCTCTATACTTGGCACTGGTGCAATTACTGCTGGAATACTGTGATTATTTCTGGTATTGATAATTTAGGAAGAATGTTGATCAATGGAAGATGGTTCAGATAAGAGAATGATAATGATTAAAGATGCCTTATAGTGAGAGGCTCTGGGCATGATTACACTACCCACCGGATCCACTGGAGGGTGAGGGTTGATTTATTGTGTCTAGTATAGATGCGATAATTAACTGCTGAATGCGCTCCCATCCACTCTGGCACTTGCACTAGAATGAGAAGTGTAGGCAGAGCTCATGGGAGAGTCTTCAACTTCAGTGAAAACACTGCAGTAAGTATGCCGACTTGAGCTACTTTTTTCACATAGCTGAAATTGCGTAACTTAAATTGTTGGTCCACAGTATTGTAGACTAGGCCTTTAGAAATTCCATATATTTAATTTAACAAAGAAAAAGTTAAGGGGTGACTTGATTAACACGCTAAATAGAACAAATTTGTATTTAATGGCAGACATTACAAATCTAGCAGAGAATCTCGATCCAATGGCTGGAAGTTGAAGCTAGTCAGACTGGAATCATGCATACATTTTTAACAGTGAAGGCTACTAACCACTGGAACAATCTGCCAAGGGTTGTGGTGGATGCTCCATTGCTGACAATTTTAAAATCATGATTGGAAGTTGTTCTAAAAAGTATGTTCCAGGAATGATTTTAGGGAAATTCAATGGCCTGTATTATATAAGAAATCAGACTCGATCACAATAATGTTTTCTGCCCTTGGACTCTGAATAGCATACATTAAAAAAAAAAGATATACTGTTGCAATAGAAATTGTAACATTTTGACATGAACATCTTCATTATGTAGTACTCTTAGCTAATCCATACAGATACTCATTTTTACCACAAAGTTGCAGTGGCACATCATCTTTGGCCACTTCTACGTTAGCCAGATAAAATAACAAAATGTTACAGACATAACTTAAGCAGGTGCACTATGTTATTCAGAAATGTCCTGAACACAATAAACTAATGTACATTACATAAAAAGTTTAATTATGATGTCTCTTGCCAGTTGAGGTGAACTCAAGATTCACATTTGTGCTGTACTGCAAAAGTGGATTGCAACAATTGTTTTCAAGGAGTAACAAACAAAAGTGCCTAAGCTATGTTGGCAAACACTCCTTCAGAGCCAATGCTTTCTACAGCTTGCAAAACATGGGATAACACATTGGTCATATCGAAGTCCACATTGTAACATAAAATTAATTACATATTAAGATAACAACCTAGACTACTGTGGAATAATACCAATTTATCTGCCTCTTCTAGTATGGAAAGACCTTGATAAAGTGAACTGAGTTGTACAGTCTAGCACTATTACTTTTATTTTCATCTTTTCTTTATGAAGACCCCATATTTGTCCATTTTCAGGAAAACATTACTAAAGAGATGTGGATATGTAAAACCAACACAAGTTACCAAGACTACATCCAGTCTTCAGACAACTATTTTTGTTACTGTCTTTAGGAATGTTACGTGTTTTGGAAAGAATTTCAGGAAGTCATCATGTAATAATTATGAGTTTAAAGTGCTCATGATTCGTGGGGATCCATTCCTTGTAAACTAAACAATAATCTAGAATCAATCTGAAAAGATTAAAACTAGAATGATAATGGACATCACAACAGGGGAAAAGTGCTCTAATTTAAACTGCCTCGGTGACTATTACTACTTCCTGCAGATTCATGGAGCTGCTGGGATGTGTAAGTGAGGGAGAGAAAGGCAGTATTATTCTCTATAAGCCATTATCATGGTCCTTCAGAATTCAGTGACTATTTAAAGTACAATGTACCAAAGGAATTACTTGCATTAATGTGTACATGTGGAACATCTCTCTTTCCTTCTCCATTTATAGTCACCATTATTTGACCAGTTTAGACCCTGTGGCCTCTTCCAAAAAAACACAGGAAGGAGAGGTGTATGCAATCTTCCATTTAGAAAGTCAGCATGAAGACCAAGAACAATCGAATGAAGTAGTAGGTTGGCAAGAGAATGGTATGAGAACTGGTAGTGCGTCCCAACAGGCAGTTTTAGCCACTCTAAGAGGGAATAGAGCACGTTAATTTACAATTCAGGTTGGTATATGTGAACAAAGTAGTGTAAAAGAGAAGAAATTAATAAGCAAGTAAACAGAAAGTTTTATAGGCAAATAGATCTATGTAACTATTCCAATAGTGGTGAAGTTAGCAAAAGGGAAAACAGTAGAAAAAGCTTCTGTTGTGCCAAAATAATTTATTGGGACTAAGATACCAAAGTAAAATATTGCATAACCGTTTAAAAATTATTTTTTCCTGCTTTTCTGTGTTCAAGAATTAAAAAGAAAAATTACAAGCTATTTTTACACACAAGGTAAGGAAATACTACTTATAGTTTCTTTGGAAAATCCCCCCCTCCCCTCCAAAATCAAAATTAACCTTTTTTTCTATAAAATGACCATGAGGGACATTTCAGGAAAAGTCCAGTTTAGTTACTAGTCATTAAGATCAATACTACTGTTAAAGTCAATATGCAGAACTCCAAGCTAAATTCAAAACATTCACAAGTTTAATGTGATTCCTAAAAATAAGAAGCTAGCAAATTATTTTACATTCTAACTATAAAATTGTTCTTTACTTTAGTAACCAAATGATTTCCAATAGTGCTTTAGCTATGTACAATTTTTGCAAAAATATGTTAGAGCAATTAGGAATTAAAAAAACCCCAACCAAATTAAAAACAACGACCCCTAAACCACAGTTCTAGATCATGATGAAAGAAACAATATTTTGGTCGAACAGGAGTGGGGCATTGGGGAAGGTTAATGATTCTCTGCCAAGTATCTGTTGAACGAGTATTCTAAATCTTTATCTATCTATAAATGTTATAGAGTGTGTCTGTCTGTGAGTTCATTTGTTCAAAAACTCCCCCTAAATGTCAAGAGCTAGGGCCATCGAATTTGATATGCAGCTTCTTCTACTCCTAACTTAAAGTATGGTAGGGATGTTAATTCCCATTTAATTGGTTAAAGGTGAGGCTTATGGGTTAACCATTCACGTAAAGCAGGGTCAGGGTTTGGTTATGCCAAGACAACCAAAAGCCCCATGAAAAGGATTTTTTTTCCAGAACATGCAAACGGAGGGTCTGCTGTTTGGAGGACACGATATGAAAGTCACCACTGGTGGCAGAGAGCCCGCAGGGGAGAATTATGCTCCAGAGTGTCCACCTGGGGATAGCAAATTATCACTACCCAGGGAGTGGCCAGGACTGGGGCTCTGCCTTCTTGCCCGCCAGCACACAGAGTAAGTAGCCCCCTACCCCAAACCCTTTTTCTCCTCCTCACGGCTCTTGGCTACCACTCCGGGGAGGGTAGTGGAGAAAAAAATGGCCGCTGGTGATGGGAGGGAAGGCTGGGGGAAGAAAAAAAGGCCCTGTGGTCCAGAAGTCCTGGGGGTGAGAGGTAGGGATATTAGCAAGTAGTTGACTACTCGATAAAATAAGCTGAGTGGAGTAGCCGACTACTCACTTCGCCTCCCCTTGCTGCCTCTGCATGAGATAGCTGGGGGTTGGGGAGAAATCACGAGACGGTGCTGGGGGGGACCTGGCTTAAAAGCTGGTTCCCCCCAGCAACATCTCCACAGTGCTGCCTCTCCTCCCCCCGCCTCTATCACAGGCAGCAGACGCTGTTGGTTGGAGTCCAGGCAGGGAGCTGGGCCCCACACAGACAGGGGCTGCTGCAGCCAAGCAGCCCCTGTCCATGGCAGCCTGGGCTGGCCGTGCACAGGGGCTGCTACTGGAGCAGCCCCTGCCCATGGCCAAGCCTGGCCTCTTCGAACAGGAGATTCTGAACTTGGCACATGCCGGGATTGAGCAGTCCCAGCTCGCACTGATCTGGGATGCTACACCTCTGCATTTTAAATGCAGTAAAAGCCTGGGAGCTCTTACTACATTTAAAACGCAGAGCTGTAGTGCAGGCGGCTCCCAGAGGCAGCACAAGCCAGGACTGCTCAGTCCTGGCTCAAGTTGGATCTGGGAGCTACTCCCACTAAGCTCTGCAGAGCGATCCTTATTGACTAATCGTGTAGTCGATACAAATTTTATCAACTACATGATTAGCCAGATAATCACAATTTAACATCCTGAGCGAGAGAGGAGAAGGCCCCTGCCGGATGAGACTGCCCCCCTGCCCTAAGCCTCTCCTCACTCTTGCACTCCTAAGCAGCCTCCTGCACTCCCCCCCCCCCACACACACACATTCCCAAAGCCCTGCTCTTAGTCCTGCACCCCCCACATAAGCCAGCTCCCTGTCCTAAAAACCTGGGCAATGCTGAGTAAGTCTGCTAGTTTTAAAATAAATATAAGTCTTTTTTTTCCCCACTGTTTACATGTTAAAAATAGATCTAACTGAAGACTAGTAAGTCTGATAAGATGGGTGAGGTAATACCTTTTATTGAAAGAGTTTCTGTTGGTGAGTAAGACAAGGATTTAAGCTCTTAAACGAAAGCGTGTCCAATAAAAGATATTACCTCATTTGCCTAGCATCTCTAATATTCTGGGACCAACATTGCTACATCATCACATAGGACTATTACGCCTTTCTTTCAAATATTCTTTGAAGAGCAAATTACTTCAACCAGGTTTCAGAAGCTTCAGTCACATTATTTTTACCTGGATGTCCTGTGATATTTCAGCTGTGGGAGGCGGTGGAGATTCTTCACACACAGCAAGGCTCCGAACTAGCTTTAACTTTGTATTGGACTAAAGAAAAGTATTTTTAATTAACAACTATATAGTTAAAAAACAACGACAAATGTACATCAGAACACCTCACACTGTAATCCCCTCATTTTTGAAAGGGAAAAAACAAATAGTCAAACAGTCACAGCTTTGACCATCATACATCACCACAGCAGAATAATTCCAATTAATAAAAAAACATATAAGCATGGGAAACGCATTTCCTCTTTCTAGCAATAAGCCACCAAAAATATAAAGGCAAACCACAAAAAGCAGACAACTAGGCAAGACAAAAATCCAAAAGCAAAACAAAAACTATTGCCAAAAATAAAGGCTATAACTAAACTCAAGGCATTTTTCACAAAACAACAAGGTTTTATCAAGCATGAAGGACTTCTGTAGCATGCCAGCACACAAATCTACTGTACCTTTGACCTTTTTCCTGTTTGTCCAAAAGACTGCACTGGCCGCTAAATGGTGGGCACGACAAAAAAAGTTCATATTAAGCTTTATACTTAGACTCTAGAAGACATTTATTAATGCAAAAATATGCAGAGGAGAAAGAAAAGTTATTTAGTAGATTTGATCATCACGTAAGTAAAGGCATATGTTTTTAGCCTAAGGGTTGTGAGTTATCCTATTTTCCATGGAAAAAATCTCAGGCTCCACTTCTTCATTCAGCATCTTGCAAAACATGGGCACGGAGAAAAAACTGTGTTACCAGTTTTATACAACTGTTTTAATCTAAAGTCAAGACCAGTTAATACTCCCTGGCAAGTCCTATGTTTGTAGTTCTCGTGGGGCAATTCCTTTAGCAACCACTCTTTGGGCTTGTCTACTAATAATTTTGAAATCTACTTATCTATACTGACTTAGAAATGGATGTAGCTAAATTGCTGCAATTCCCAACATGGATGTAGTTAGACAGGTATCAAGATATTTATCTTGGTGTAGGTTATTACTGTCACTAAACGGGCATAGTTAAATTGGAATAAAAACTGTGTGTAGGCTACCTCCCAAACCACTTATGTGGAAGATAAATTAGTATACAAGGAGTATCAGGAGTTACATTTTTTTTTAAAAGGATGTTACTACAGAACCACTGATACTGAAGAATATTCAGATTTATTTTATCTCCAACCTGTTGTTATGCCATCAAAAGAGTACCTAGGTGGGGCATCTCATTAGAATGAGTATACAAGTGAAGGAAACTTCATTTCAAAGATCTAAAAGACAGGTGTGAGGGTCAAGAGGATGATTTAAGATAACAGATTTGCTGCTATAACGGCTCTAATCTAATCATATGTACTTGGGCATTCAGCAACATTAACGTCTGCTGTTCAATTTTTTTTAAATAATTTTGCAGATAACTTTGTGTTAAAAGAAATCAATACATTCCCATCCTGATCTTTAAAAAGCTTTCACCTCTGAAGTAAATTACATCATAAGAAATGAGGAAGCATGAAAGGCTTATAGTATTTCAAGTCTTGCAGTCTCCCCGTGCCCCCATAATCAGGCCTTTGTATTAAATCTTCTGAAGGGCTAGTACCTTAGTACAGCTTTTAAAAGAGTCATGATGAACACGGAAAAATACTCAACTGTATATAGCAGGGACGCCCTGTAAGTCTCCCTAGTATATGTTGGTTCTGCACAAGCATTGTTGGAGTTTGCAGGAACTATTCCGTTTTAAGTCCTCTCACTCTTCTGTTGTGCACACGCATACGCACACAGAGAGGACCAATTCATACAAATGGAAGTCAGCTGAAGGAAAAAAATTCCCCGCTTTACGACCTTTTGCTATATGTCCATTTTTTAAAAATGTATCTTAGATGGATAGCGGGGATGCCCTGTACTCAATTCCTGTATTATGGAGAATCTCTTCTGATTCATTAGAGAATGAATCATTTACCAGGTAGAACTAACAATTTCAAACTTTAGAGCCTAGAAGCTGATGCATGACGGGCATATGTCAGTATAGCTTACCCACCTAGGGCAATGGGTGAACTGGCGGTTAGAAGAAGCTACCTCCCTTCCCATCCCCTCCCCCAATGGAGCCCAAGTCCTGTCCCCAGTCCTGAAGCGCAAGGCAGGCACTGCTACTGCTCTGCCCCTACCCCCAGCCCTAGAGCACAAGGCGAGCAATGCCATCACAACATTCCCAACTGGAGCACCAGGTAGGCACCAGCCCTAGCCTCTCAGAATCCAGCGACAGGCCATCCTACCCTAGCCAGGACCACGGAAGAGCAGAAATTGATTGGCACTCCTGGAGGCAGAGCATGGGCAAGGCCATGCCAGGCTGTTTGGGGAGGCTCAAATTAGCATGTAAATAGCTTGCAAACTGGCTTCAACAGTGTCATGCAAACACCTGTTTTCATTTTGAGGTGACATTTGTAATTAAGAAGTGGGCAGCATTTTCTCCAAAAATGTAAATAAGCTTGTTTGTCTTAGCAATTGGCTGAAGTAGGAGTTAGTAGACTTACAGGAGATTCTTTGAAAAATAGTATTTCCTTTGTCTTTATTACAGTGCAAACACTTGCAATCAAAAAGTTATATGAGTGTTGTACACTTTGTATTTTGTTTTGTAATTGAAATCAATATATTAGAAAATGTAGAAAAATCTATATTTATAATTGTAATGGATAGGAGGAGTGCTGGCCAGCATTTGGTGACTAAAGGGTTAAACTCAGGTAGTTAGGGGGTGTTGGCAGGGAGCCAGGAGAGCCCATGGAAGAGGGTGCTGAAATTTGAACTGACAATATGCCTGCCTGCTGTTTTCTTTGTGGGAGTTTTAAGCTAGGAGCTGGGGAAACAAGATAAATTGAACCAGGCAGAACTACTATGCCTACAAGGAATACTAAGAATGGAAATGGAATAGACTTTCAAGCATAAATTGTAACTAGACAGGAAATGTCTATTTAGTCATGATCAGGTTATTTCCTTTGTTTTATTGTTTGGTTAAACTTCTCTGTGCTAAGGCCAATGCCCAGTCACCCAACACTGTATCTAAACTGTAGCCCAGAGATACTATTTTCTCTCTGTTTTAATCTGTTCTCTCTCAGTTGCTCTGTAACACCTAGCAACCAGGTATGCTTTATCAAGATGTTTTATCAAGTATCCTTTTGTTTTCTTAATAAAATCACCTTTTTGAAGGCGATGATTTGATTCTCCTGTCCTGGAAGGTAACAGGAGATCTGTGTATGCATGCCTAAGATTGAGAGGTCAGCTATCAGAGACTGCAACTTGTTTTCTCTCTTGTGATAAAATAGCTTGGGGGGTACTCCTCTGGAAGAAGTCCAAGTGCTTTCTTCCTGGGTTCAAGAAAGGGGTTTTTGGTTCACTTGGTGGTGGCAGCTACTTCTCAAGGCCAGGGAATCTGTGACTTTGGGGAGCTTTAGAGTCTATAGAGGCAAAGTATAAAAGATCTCTTGCGGGCCCACACCTTCTGCACTTGGAGTGCTAGAATGGGGGAACAGCCTTGACAATAATGGAATATCAACTTAAATAGAGCAATTAAGACTGCTACTAATTGTGACTATTTTTAAAAGTCTAGTTAATTTGTTTTGTGTTAATTGCATGAATTAACTATGCTTGACATCCCCAAATGTACCATATTTGGGCCAAGAACAGCATCTTAATTTGTTTAGTGTATTTTGTAAACCACCTTGTAAATTGATGGCTCTGGGAAACATGCAGGACATAGTATATGGCTTTGCCGCGATGGTGTTCCTCAACTATGGTGGGGCAATAGATGCAATGCACATCCATATCTTGACACCTGACCACTTTGCCAAAGAGTACACAAACCATAAGGGGTACTTCTCGATGGTGATGAAGGCACTGGTTGATCACAAGGGCTGCATCACCAACATCAACATGGGATGACTGGGAAAGTTGATGCGCATCTTTACGCTTGTATCTCCTGCCTCTTCAGAAAGCTGCGAGCTGGAACTTATTTCTCAGACTGGAAAATTAACATCAGAGGCATTGAAATGCCAATACTGATCCTTGGAGACCCAGCCTTCTCTTTGCTCCCGTGGCTCATGAAGCTGTACATAGGCAACCAAGACTGCAGCAAGGAGCAGTTCAAATACAGGATGAGCAAATGCAGAATAGCAGCAGAATGTGCTTTTTGAAGTTTAAAGGGAAGATTTTGCAGTGTATTGACTAGGTTCAGATCTCAGCAAAAGAAATATTCCCATGGTTGCGACAGCCTGCTGTGAGCTCAATAATATCCATGAAAGTAAGGAGTAAAGTTTTATGCCAGGGTTGGGGGCTGAGGCAAAGCACCTAGCCAGTATTATGAGCAGCCAGACACCAGGGAATAAGGAAAGCAGAACGAAGGTCACTGGAAATCAGAGAGGCTTTGAAAAACAGCTTTGTGAATGGCCAGTTATACATGTTGTTCTTAATGAGGTGCCCACTGCATTAAATGTGCTTGCCTGTAAACACCTACCCCTTCAACACAGTGACGCGGGAAGAAAAAGAGTTCAGGGCAGTAGCAAATTATAAACCCCCATGCAGGCATCACAGGTGTGAGGCGAACAACCTTTTGCTCCCAGACACATGCCTGGGAGTTGAATGTACGGCTCCTCTTGACTCTCCCTCCCCACATTCTAGAGCCCCTCAGAGAGAAGGCTATGGAACTTAGTGTGGTGGAAATGCAGGTTTACAAGGGCTGGAGGGGGTGCCTGTGCTGCTCTCATGGAAGTTCTCCACACCTGTATCTCCTGCAGCAGCGTTTTCCTCCACTCATTTAATCGCTCCCATCCAAGTGGGCAAATTGCATTTGTTCTTTGAACATGTCATCCCTAGTGTATTTTCACCTTTGGATTTGTTCTATCCTGACAGCTGGAGGAGCTAGGGGAGTGTGCAAAATGCTCGCTTGCTGTAACAAAAAGTGAAGGGCAGACTTTACAGGAGATATATTGTTAAGTCTAAAACCTAATCTCTTAGCATAAAGGAAAGTCTGTCCAAAGACAATAGGGATGTGTTATGTACAACACTTATGCTTTTAAGCACCCACTATGCAGCAGGTACACCACAGAGATCTGAGGAGAGCAGTTGGACTCTGTCTGGTGGCAGATATAGTAAGGGATAGGCTGGGGCGCACAAGCTTGTGGGAGGAATGGGGTTTGGGCATGGTGGAAAGGCAGGGCAGGGGTTTATGTGGTGACCGAGTTTTGGCACAACTCCCCAACCCCACTGTTTGCTGGGATAGTGCAACTTTCCCTTCCCGCAGCAGCATGCAGGTGGCGGGGGGACAGAGTCTAGGCGTACAGAAAGGGCAGGGGTTCATGCAGATACCAAGGAGGCTCTGCGTGGGAGAAAGGGATGGGTGTGGCAGCACTGCAGGGGATTCCATGCCTCACTGGGGAATGAACAAACAAAGGTTTACTGCAGAGACATCCACTAACAGCTTCCCCTGCTTCATCCAAGTTGCCATGTGAGATATTAATCTTCTCCAAATCACACAGAGTGATTGGGAGCAGATGCTGACTGAATATGGCCAAAAAGCTTATGCTGCAATGATGCCAGACCACTTACTGCTGGCTTGGCAAGGTTTCCTACCATGGAGGACAGCATAAGCCAGGCCTCCCCAGAAATCTTGTTATTAAAGAATTCCTCTAGGAGAGCTTTAGAGAGATATGCAGGGAGGATTCCCACTCCGTCTCCAGACATTTTTAACAAGCTGTTCTGGGGAGTCCCTGCTATGTAGGCACAGTGGCCACCACAGATCACACTCAATTGCCTTAACCCACTTTTAGCATGATTTAAAATGTGAACTCACCAGGGCTCAGCAGCAAGATGTCCTGGGAGGAGGGGATTGTCTCCAAGGTTATAAAAAGGTCCTGACTGAGATCGGATGCCCCGCTTGCCTGCTGACCATTCTCCTCCTCCACGCTGCTGCCCAAGCATGGGTGGCTGGTATGCTAGGCAGGGGAAGGTTTTGCCTTCCCAAACTGCCAGCCTGGCCCCGCCTACACTCTGCCCCCAGAACACCTACTGTAGATGTACTAGGGCAGAGTGTTGCTGCCTCGGAGAGCTCACCCTCCCTGTGCTCTGAGGCCAGGAAGACTGGGGATGCGTACCCTCCACCCTCCCTGTGCTGGGGGAAGTGATGGCAGCACACTGCCCTGCCTTCCCATGGGGGGGGGAGGGGCAGGGAGGTGGCTTAGCTCCCGTGGGGGAGTGGGACCTCGGTAGAAGGGGCTGAGTTACATGTGGGGTTGCGAGCTTGCCTCCCCCAGCCCTACCTTCACCGATCTCCCATGTGCTTGAGACTTCCTGAGGAGTATCTTGGGAGGAACCCACGGATTGACTTGGGAAACTGGTTGGTTTCTTTTTGCAGGATCCCATCCAGTTGCTCATAGAAGTGGCATGTTTGCAGTAATGACCCAGACTGTCCGTTTGCCTCCTTTATCTTCTGGTACGCCTGCCTCAGCTCCTTTATTTTCACAAGGCACTGTGGGGTGTCCCCGGTGCATCCTCTCCCCCCCCCAGCCATGCTCTTTGTGATATTGACATAGGTAACAGCATTTATTTTGCTGCTCTGTAGTTCTGCCTGAACAGATTGGTCTCCCCACACAGCAATGAGGTCCAGAATCTCCTGCATGCTCCATGATGGTGCTCGTTTGTGACTCTCGGCATTTATGGTCAGATGTGCTGCTGAGGCATGCTGCCTGCTCTTTGGTCTGCTTGCCTCACCAGAAATGAAATTCACATTTTCCCAGGGTTTTTCCTATGACCCTGGAGAGCAGCAGTATTGAAAGTCCTGGGCAAAGCAGTCACAGCGGGGCACCATGTGCCACCTCCCAGAGGCCAACAATATCGACTTTCCCAGTGCTGCCTTGACTATGCAAGGTCAAGTTTACTCCTCATGAAAAGCAGGAGTACCAAAATTGACTTTAATGTCCTTAAAGTTGATAAAACAGGCTTGGTGGTGTGAACTCATTGTTTAGAAAACTGACCTAATGCATCTAAGTTTGACTGAAATGCCCAGTGTAGACCAGGCCTGTGTTATCAAGACAACTAAGTAGGTTTGCTAACATGTAGCACTGTGATAGCCTGCATCAGAGCATACTTGCTGGAATGCCTGACAACATTTGACCACAGACAAATAACGGGACAATTGACCATCTTGCCAAACCTATACTAGAGTGAAGTAACAGAACAATTCACACAAAGCCAAAAGTGTTTGCCTACTTCTCCCAATAAGCTTTAGATAAATCTGCCTATTTACCCATGTGTATTTAGAGTTTTAAAGGCCTCCATCAAAATATTTACACACATGAAAATATAAAACCAATCAATGCGGAGTACACAAAACCATACCCATACAATTAGGAGTTCAGCAACATGGATTTTCAAACACACTAATAATATCAAAAGAATGACTTAATTCAACATTAACATTACCCACAAAACGAAGTACAATATATGCATTCCATATTTCATTAAGCTGAGTTACAGTAACCAATTACAACTAAATTTAATAGCCAGCATTGGAAAGCACTTCCTTAATCGTCCAGTTCAAGTCCCTGTGTCAATCATCATCTTAAAAAGTGAAGCAAGTCTCAAGACACTATGAAATACAACTGTGCATGGAAAGTAACAATTTTGTTAAGTTTCAGGTGGAGACATCTTGAAAGCATTGCAGTCTGTTTCTCTTTACCTATGTGAGATTTAACCCAATGTACAACTGTGTTGGGGAGGCAATAAAAATGGAATTCTTATATAACATTATGGATACGCAATATAGCTGCTTAGAAACCATGTTGACAAACAGAACAAATATCAAAGAAGGTAAAGAGATCAGTTTAGATAACAATAGATGGGATTCTCTTATTTAACTACATATAAATGTATGTAAAAGTCTCTATAACGAAATCACAAGACACTATGACTAAAGACAGGTCCACACCACAGACTTCTTCGTACTTCTGACTAGGGATATTAGAGAGTAGTCAACTACTTGATAAGCATAAGCTTGTCGTGTAGTCAAGTGGAGTACTTGACTACTCGCTTCCCCCCTCTTGCTGCCTCTGTGTGGGGACAGGAGACAGTGTTAGGGGGAGCTGGCTTAAAAGCCAGTTCCCCTCAGCACCATCTCCACAGGGCAACAGGAGGTAGGATAGGGAAAGCTGCTGTGAAGCAGCCTCTGCCCACAGCAGGCTAAGACTTGCCATAGGCAGAGGCTGCTCTGGCAGCACACCCTGTCTGTGGGAGTCCCAGCTGGGCACCCCCGCGGATAGGGGTTGCTGCAGCCAAGCAGCCCTTGTTTGCGGCAGCCTGGGTTGGTTGCGCACAGGCTCTTCTCTGGCCATGGCCAGCCCTGGCTGCTGCAAACAGGGGCTGCTGAACTTGGCGCGAGCCAGGACCGAACAGTCCCAGCTTTTGCAAGTCCAGGACACTACACATCTGCATTTTAAATGCATTAAGAGCCTGGGAGCTCTTATTACATTTAAAATACAGAGCCACAGCTCGGAGGGCTCCCGGAGCCAGCACGAGCTAGGACTGCTCAATCCTGGCTCAAGCCGGCTCTGGGAACTACCCTGCTGCAGCTCTGCAGAGTGGTCCTTTTCGACTAATTGTATAGTCAATACAAACTATATTGACTACACAATTAGCCATATAACCGCAATTTTACATCCTTTACCTTTACCTTTGACTGACACAGCAGTGCCTGCAGAAGTGTGCTCTCTGGTTGACCTAGATGTACCAGCAGATGTCCAAACTATAGAGACAGCTACCCTGGCAAAGCTATGCTCTTCCCCAAGATTTTCACTCATGGGAAAGGGTTTTACTAATACCAGTGGAAGCATTTTACCAGCAGAGTATACAGTAGACTTCCGATAATCCGGAAACTATGGGACCTAGGTGGTGCCGGATTATCAGATATGCCGGACTATCAGGAGGTACTATAAGCTGGTTATATATATACACACACTGTATACATTATATACTGTATATAAAGTGTTCTTAACCCTTTTTTATTGTACATACCGTATACAGTAACATTTTAGTTTTTTTAAGCCTTTTTTACCCTTTTTGCTCAGTTCAGCTGCTGCCGCTGTTACCTTGTAACTCATTTTTTGCCGAAGCTCACTCACTAGGCTCTTGCCATTTTGATGCCGGACTATCAGGAGTGCCGGGCTATTGGATGCCGGACTATTGGAGTTTTACTGTATTAGTATTCCTAAACCAGTAAGGCACTCATAGTGTAGACACAGGTTAAGACATAATCAACATCACACGTGACATGAAGTGCACATTAAAATCACATTTTTATGCATTTTATTCACAGACATTTCTAAAGCACTCAGTACTTTGGTACACAAATGTCATTATGGGAAGGATGGGGAAGAAAAGCAAAAATTGGACACACAAGTAACATAACACTGAGGAGCACTGGCCGATGATAAGAACACACTTCTATCTCATTTATTCAATCACAGATAGTGAAAATGTCTGTGATTTCAGTATAGGGCTTTTTTGTTTGTTTGTTTTTGCTTGTTTTTTTAGTTGAGAATACACTGCTTTTAGCAGCATAGAAGATGGAGACCTGAGATCACCTACGGAAAAAAAGGTATGTGTTTTTTTCCCCTCTCCTTCTCTCTGTATGACACACACACACGCTAACCCTAACAAAAGTCGGAGGTAGAAAAATGAGGGCAGGAGAGACTAAAGATTTGTCTTTTCACCATACAGCTGGGTCATAAGAAGTGGAGCAGCATAGCTGCTGTTTGTTGCCTGTTTTTCCAGACAAAATATTTCCACCCCTCACCAAGTCACATTCATATTTTTGGCAGGACAACATTGCTACCAACAATGTGCTCTTCACACTGGCACTTGTTGCAGCAAAACTTTGGACTTGTGCTTTTTTATAAGCACCTCTTAACAAATGTTTTGTCGTTCAATTGCAAAGGCAGATTTAGCTCAAGGGGTATTTAAATTAAAACACACAGGGATGAAAGCTGTGGAACTTGTTTGAGAGTAGGGATGACGTATAAGTACAGAAAAAAAATCTGTTTAAGAACATTCTAAAATTTCATCTAATTCTATCAAGAAATTGAGAAATCTATATAATGTAAACCAAAATGGAATTAAACAAAATTAAAACATTAAACAAAAATTAAACATTTTGCATTATATATGTATATCTTATTTAAGGCACGCATAAGCGCCCTGGCTCCTTACCCTGCACAAGCTCTCCCTCTACCACTTGCGCAGCTTTCTTTCCACTATCTCTCTCACCCATTTCCCAATGAGACTACACTTTCCTAGGCTCAAATAGACAGCTAGAACCTTCCATCACCATTTTTTCCTCTGCTAGTGTCAGACTGAGTCTTAGGGGTATTTCTGTAATTGATTATTCACAAGGTGACATCACATGCACAAATTAATTATTTTTAATGTGTGGATGACAGTATATTTATGATTGTAATCTATGTACAACATATAAATCTTCAGATATATTTTTATTACATAAAAAATCCTGTTTTAATGTAATTATTTTTCAAAACATGCCTAACACACCTTATATTCTAACAGACAATAGACTACTAGGTGATTCAAGTAAAAATCTTGTGAACACTTATGTGCTCTTTAGAACAGACTCTCCGTGTTTCTGGAAAGCAGAATGCTCAGGCACTGCTACAGTTTTAGTAAATATTTAAAATAATTACTACTAGTTTTCATGCTACTCATAAAATAACCTAATAGCATCGTTTGACAAAACATTCAGTTTCTAAAATAACTGTGCCTAAAATAATTTCATTGTATGAGTCTGAGTCCCTATTAGCTCACACACTGACCAATAAGAAATTAGCACAGCCAAGCACAATATCCTAATGGATTTTTTCTAGACAAGTGCCTCGTATTTCAAAGTCTGTTAAAAAACAACTTTAGGGTCATCAGAGAAAAATTTGACTATTTGAAAAGGTGATTGCCTTTCCCAAATTACAATCTGGGGTGGGCCACTTTAATGATGTGAGGTGAAAATATTCTCCGGAGAATATTCTCTGAGAACGAGAATATTCTGAGAATATTCTCAAAAAAATTATTTCCCGAGAATTTTTGAGAATTTTCTAATTTTTCATTTCCTCTTGAAATAATATATTGTATTCAACTTTTAGAACACCCTGAATGTTAAGAGCTTTCGTGATCATTCAAGATAGTTTGAGAACGTTATAGAATGTTCCAGAATGTTATGGAACTTTCTACAACATTAATGAGTCAGGAATTCTTACTGTTATGGAACTTTCTGGAAGCATCACAAAAAATATATAAAGAGGCAATAAGATATTTATTCTCTTTTGTGAAAGGTGTAATTGTGTTTTCATCAGTATGAAAAGAAGAACTAAGCCTAAAAGTGATGTGTGGGATTATTTCCTTCATAAAACAGTTAAAGACAAAGTGTTATATGAATGTAAGTACTGCAAGGCTGAATACATCAGAAATGCGACAAGCATGAGAAAGCATATTTCCAATTGTTTGAAGACTCCTGCTTACATCAAGGAAAAGGCAACAAAATTCTCAGAGTCCAGAAGCAGATCACCTCAACCATCAACTACATCAACATCTATAGAACACTGTGATAGTGCTAGTGAATTTACATCACCACCTTCCACATCTAGTTCAGCCAAGGGGTCTCGCTCTATAAGTCGCTACTTTGATTCTATGAACGAAACTGAAAACAAAGTTTTGGATGAATTTTTTGCACGAGCTATATTCTCATTGGGATCGCCTCTTTCACTGGTTGAAAACGAAGATTGGATTACTCTCATGCAAAAATTAAGACATTCTTACAAGATGCCATCCAGGTACACACTTTCTAACAAACTTTTGGAAGCTGAATATCAACGTGTTGATGCTCTTATAAAAACAAAAATTGCTGAAGCCTCTTCTCTTGCACTGCAGTGTGATGCTTGGAGCAACTGAAGAAACAAATCTGTTATAAATTTTATTATATCAACACCCCAACCAATGTTTTACAAGACAGTGGCAACCGATGTTGAACGCCGTACTGCTGACTATATGGCATTCCGCATGGAAGAAATAATGACAGAAATAGGCACTGAAAAATTTGGTGCCATTGTCACGGATAATGCTGCAACAATGGTGAAATCCTTATCAATGCTTAACGAAAAATACAATCACATTGCTATGTACACTTGTGCTGCTCACACACTAAATTTGTTAATTGGTGACATCAGTAACTTAAAATCTGTTCAAGAAACTGAAGCTACCTGTAAAACTATTGTGAAGGAAATTAACAAATGGCAAGTTTTATGAGCTCCTTTTACAGCATTTCAAAAAAAAGAAAAATCAAACTTGTGCACTTAAATTGCCAGTTAAAACTAGGTGGGGTTCCATTTTAAATTGTTTGAAAAGCTTATTGAAATCAAAAAATGTCTTAAAATGCCTTGCTGTCCATGAAGATTTACAGACTAAACTGAGCAAACATACCAGGAATTCAATCCTGGATGATTTATTTTCAGTACAGGTCCAAAAACTGCATGCACTGATAAGTCCTGTTGTGAAATGGATTACGCTGCTTGAATCTGACCAGCCAAAAATGAGCAAAGTTCCTGAATGTTTCAGGGAATTAAGCGATCATTTTGATAGGCTACTTCCCGAAAGTCCACTTACCAAACAAGATAAACAGGGTGTGATGAAAAGTTTTGAAAAAAGAAAAGATATGGCTCTAAAAGACATTCACTATGCTGCAAATATTCTAGATCCAAAATTCAATGGTGAGTGCTTTATTAGAAATGAACAAATACAAGGAACTGAATTCATCGATAAATTAGTCACAAGAATGTATGGCACTGATCACTCAGCAAAAGTCATTGCAGAGCTTGCAGAGTATCATGTTAAAGAAGCGAACAGGAATTGCTAACAGGGAGTTTGGAGAGGGAGTTCTCCAGGTGAAAGAGGAGTAAAAACAGGACCCTTGTGGTAAGTGGCTGTCTGGAGTGTGTGTTTGTGTGTGGGGGAGTTATTTGCTGTGTGCTGAGCTTGTGTTTATCTGGTTGGTTGGTTGGTTTGATTGTTTGTTTGCTTGAAGGAGCTTCTAAAAGGTTTGAAATCTAGAAGCCTCTGTTAATTGGCTAAGCCTCAGTCAGGGGGAGGGGCTACCAGAGCTATATAAGCCTGTGACTCAGCGACCAGGGAGCTTGCGAACAGGAATTGCTAACAGGGAGTTTGGAGAGGGACTTTAGAGGGGGAGGTTAGAGGGCTCTAGTGACTTCTGGCCTTCTTTAAAACATAACTCTTATAATAATCTATATTCCAGAGGTTTAAAAAGAATCCCAGTTTATACTTAAATTTATTCATTAGAAAAATGGAGACAGAAGCCCAGCAGCAGAGTGGGGGCTATCCTGTTTATTGCGTCGAGTGTAACATGTATGATTACCTGCCCTGTGGGCGGGTGGCGTATGTGTGCACCCGTTGCAAGGAGCTCCTGACCCTCAGAGACCGAGTTCGGGCTTTGGAGGCCAGGGTGGCTGAACTGGAGGAGCTAAGGGAGGTAGAGAGATTTGTGGATGAGACTTTCTGGGACACTGTAGTACTGTCCCACCTCCAGTCTGAGAGCCCCAGTGCTCTTAAGGAGGATGAAAGTCTCAAGGGAACAGAGCATTCAATGGGAGCAGAGAAACCATCCCGTGGTTGGGACCCTCCTCCCAGAGGATGTTGCGGTATCCTCTCGCACTGAGGATACCTCTGAGGGGAGGAATGCCAGTTCGGAAGAGGCAGGTGTTAGTAGTGGGTGATTCGATCGTTAGAAACATAGATAGTTGGGTTTGTGATGACCGGGAGAACCGTATGGTCACTTGCCTGCCTGGTGCGAAGGTTGCGGATCTCTCGAGGCATCTAGATAGACTTATGTGTAGTGCTGGGGAGGAGCCGGTGGTCGTGGTACATGTAGGTACCAATGACGTAGGGAAGGGTAGGAGAGATGTCCTGGAGGCCAAATTTAGGCTGCTAGGAAAGAGACTGAAATCCAGGACCTCTATGGTGGCGTTCTCGGAAATGCTTCCAGTTCCACGCGCAGGGCCAGGTAGGCAGGCAGAGATTCAGAATCTCAATGCGTGGATGAGACGATGGTGTAGGGAAGAGGGTTTGGATTTATTAGGAACTGGGGACACTTTTGGGAGAGGGGAGCCTATACAGGAAGGATGGGCTCCACCTAAACCAGGTGGAACCAGACTGCTGGCACTAAACATTAAAAAGGCCGTAGAGCAGTTTTTAAACTGAGAGATGGGGAAAGCCGATTGGTGTGGAGATGCACGTAAATCGGAGGGAGACTTCTCTTAGAGGAGAATCCATTGATAGAGATTCTCTAAGCTGTAGTCAGAAAGAGAGGAGGAGAGAGGCAAACCATGGGCCAGAGCAGACAAACAACGCGTACAAAGGAATCCAATGCATCAGGGAAGGGCAGACAAATAAGCAGTGGCAAATTTTTAAAGTGCTTCTACACAAATGCTAGGAGTCTGACTAATAAGATGGGTGAACTAGAGTACCTAGTATTAAATGAGGAGATTGACATAATAGGCATCACTGAAACCTGGTGGAATGAGGAAAATCTGTGGGACACAATCATACCGGGATATAAAATATATCGAAAGGATAGAGCAGGCCGGGTGGGTGGCGGAGTGGCACTGTATGTGAAAGATAATGTAGAATCAAATGAAATAAAAATATTAAATGAATCAACATGTTCAATAGAATCGCTATGGATAGTAATTCCATGCTCCAAAAATAAGAAATTAGCAGTAGGGATATATTACCGACCACCTGACCAGGACAGGGATACTGACATTGAAATGCTGAGGGAGATTAGAGAGGCTACCAAAACAAAGAACTCTATAATAATGGGGATTTTAATTACCCCCATATTGACTGGATACATGTCACCTCAGGAAGAGAAGCGGAGATAAAATTTCTCAATGGCTTAAATGACTGCTTCTTGGAGCAGCTAGTGCAGGAACCCACAAGGGGAGAGGCAATTCTCGATTTAGTCCTGAGTGGAGCGCAGGATCAGGTCCAGGATATAACCGTTACAGGTCCGTTTGGGAATAGTGACCATAATATAATAACATTCAACTTTCCTCTGGTGGGAAGAACACCTCAGCAGTCCAGCACCCTGGCATTTAATTTCAAAAAGGGGAATTACACAAAAATGAGGAGGTTAGTTAAACAGAAATTAAAAGGCACAGTGACTAGAGCCAAATCCCTGCAAGCTGCATGGAAACTTTTAAAGACACCATAATAGAGGCCCAACTTAAATGTATACCCCAAATTAAAAACATAGCAAGAGACCTAAAAAGAGTCACCGTGGCTTAACCACCATGTAAAAGAAGCAGTGAGGGACAAAAGGCATCTTTTAAGAAGTGGAAGTCCAATCCTAGTGAGATAAATAGAAAGGAACATAAACACTGTCAAATCAAGTGTAAAAATGTAATAAGAAAAGCAAAAAAGATTTTGAGGAACAGCTAGCCAAAAACTCAAAAGAAATAACAAAATGTTTTTAAGTACATTAGAAGCAGGAAGCCTGCTAAAAACCTGTGGGTCCCCTAGACGATCGAACTATAAAAGGCGCAATCAAGGACGATAAAGCCATTGCGGAGAAACTAAATGATTTCTTTGCTTCAGTCTTCACGGCTGAGGATGTTGGGAGATTCCCAAATCTGCACCGTCCTTTGTGGGTAATGAATCTGAGGAACTGTCCCGGATTGAAGTGTCATTAGAGGAGGTTTTGGAACAAATAGAAAAACTTAATGTTAACAAATCTCCGGGACCGGATGGCACTCATCCAAGGGTTCTAAAAGAACTCAAATGGGAAATTGCTGAACTATTATCTGTGGTTTGTAACCTATCCCTTAAATCGGCTTCCGTACCTAATGACTGGAAGGTAGCCAACGTGACACCAATATTTAAAAAGGGCTCTAGAGGCGATCCGGGCAATTACAGACCGGTAAGTCTAACTTCAGTACCGGGCAAATTAGTTGAAACAATAGTAAAGAATAAAATTGTGAAGCATGTAGAAGAACATAATTTGTTGGACAAAAGTCAACATGGGTTCTGTAAAGGAAATCCTGTCTTACTAATCTATTAGAGTTCTTTGAAGGGGTTAACAAACATGCGGACAAGGGGATCCAGTAGATATAGTATACTTAGATTTCCAGAAAGCCTTTGACAAGGTCCCTCACCAAAGGCTCTTGTGTAAATTACATGGCCATGGGATAAGAGGGAAGGTCCTTTCTTGGATTGAGAACTGGTTAAAAGACAGGAAACAAAGGGTAGGAATAAATGGTAAATTTTCAGAGTGGAGAGGGGTAACTAGTGGTGTCCCCAAGGGTCAGTCCTAGGACCAATCCTGTTCAACTTATTCATAAATGATCTGGAGAAAGGGGTAAGCAGTGAGGTGGTAAAGTTTGCGGATGATACCAAACTGTTTAGGATAGTCAAGACAGAAGCAGACTGTAAGGGACTCCAAGAAGATCTCACCAAACTGAGTGATTGGGCAACAAAATGGCAAATGAAATTTAATGTGGATAAGTGTAAAGTAATGCACATTGGGAAAAATAACCCCAACTATACGTACAGTATGATGGGGGCTAATTTGGCTACGACAAATCAGGAAAGAGATCTTGGAGTTATCGTGGACAGTTCTCTGAAAACTTCCACACAGTGTGCAGCGGCGGTCAAAAAGGCAAATAGGATGCTAGGTATTATTAAGAAAGGGATAGAAAATAAGACCGGAATATCTTACTGCCCCTGTATAAAACTATGGTACGCCCACATCTTGAATACTGTGTACAGATGTGGTCTCCTCACCTCAAAAAGATATTTTGGCCTTGGAAAGGGTTCAGAAAAGGGCAACTAAAATGATTAGGGGTTTGGAACGGGTCCCATATGAGGAGAGGTTAAAGCGACTGGGACTTTTCAGTTTAGAAAAGAGGAGACTGAGGGGATATGATAGAGGTGTATAAAATCATGAGTGGTGTGGAGAGGGCGATAAAGAAAAGTTATTTATTAGTTCCTAAATAGAAGAACTAGAGGACACCAAATGAAATTAATGGGTAGCAGGTTTAAAACTAATAAAAGAAAGTTCTTCTTCACACAGCGTGTAGTCAACCTGTGGAACTCCTTGCCAGAGGAGGCTGTGAAGGCTAGGACTATAACAGAGTTTAAAGAGAAGCTAGATAATTTCATGGAGGTTAGGTCCATAAAGGCTATTAGCCAGGGGATAAAATGGTGTCCTTGGCCTCTGTTTGACAGAGGCTGGAGAGGGATGGCAGGAGACAAAGCGCTTGATCATTGTCTTCGGTCCACCCCCTCTGGGGCACCTGGTGCTGGCCACTGTCGGCAGACAGGATACTGGGCTAGATGGACCTTTGGTCTGACCCAGTACGGCCGTTCTTATGTTCTTATGTTTTTTTGGAAAATCATATGTAACAAAATCAGCTGGCTCAGTAGATGCAGTAACATGGTGGAAAGGTATTTGCTATAGATCAAAATTAGGGAAAGCAGCGATCAACATATTGAATATGCCACCAACAACGGCAGCAACTGAAAGAAGTTTCAGTACTTACAGTATCATTCATAATGCAAAAAGAAACAAGTTAACACAAGAAAGGGCAGGCAAGCTGACATTCATAGCCCATAATATAAAGCCTCTTAAAAACCCAAATGATGCTTCGTTGAAATCCCCAAGAGAAAAAAGGAAACAGAACCAGAGAAATGAGGAAGAAGAAATTGATGATGCTGAAGAGAAAGAAGTAGTAGTCAAAGAAGAGGATATGTATGAGGAAGAAGAACAGATAGAAATATATGGGTCAGATTCGGAAAGTACAGATTCTGATTAGACTTGTATTCAATCCAGAAAGTTAAAAATATTTGTATCCTGCAACAGAAGATTTGTAATAAAAGTTCTAGTAATTTAAACCTCTGTCTTTTTTTCTTTACTTTCCCAAATTTTCATTTTAACAATTGGAAACTTTCATGATTCTTGAAATTTTATTAAAGAAAGACATTATCATAAATAGTAAAATTATTTAAAAACTATTTAACAAGTATTTAAGAGAAAATTCTCAAAAATTCTTGCATTGGAGAATATTCTCAAGAGAATTCACAAGAATAATCTCTGAAAGTTTATTCCCGAGAATTTAACATCACTAGGCCACTTATTATCATATGTAAATGGTTATACATTGTGAGCAGTCAATTTGTTCTGTTCTGTTCCAGAGAACAGGACTTCTGCCCCTCAATGAAACAGATGAACCAAACAATACCTTTATAAGAAAGCCACGGAATAATTTTTTTTTAAAAATAAATACAAGTGTAATGTGATTTGTTGGCAGATTAATTTTGTAGGATGGGCAGAGAAGAGGATTTTAAGAATAGATTTGAATGCACTAAAATCACTTGCTGCTTCACTATAAGGAGCGCATTCTAGGCCAGGGGTGGGCAATAATTTTTTATGAGAGGCCACTCCAAGATTTGGTAAGCAATTAAGGGCTGCACTTTTCTATGGAGGGAGTGTGCGATCTGGGAAAGAGGTTAGGGGCAGAAGGGAGCTTGGAATAGGGGACTAGGGTGAAAGAGAAGGTGTGGGGTCTGAGAGGGAGTTTGGGTGAAGAAGGGGGTTGTGACCTGGCATAGGGGCTTAAGGTTCAGGATCTGGGAGGAGGTATAGGTGCAAGAGAAGATTCTGGCCTGGAGAAGGGGCATAGAAGGGGGTACCGGATCTGGGAGGGAGTTGGGATGTTGGAAGGGGTGGGGATGCCAGAGGCAGGCTCTGGCCAGGAGGTGCTTACATAAATGCCACCTAGCCAGAAGCCCAGTAGGACATCTTCAGGCAGTCTCCCTGCCTGCCAGCAGCTCCATGCTGCTCAAAGCACCTGGCTGTTCCATGTGGCTCGCTATGCAACTGTGCTGGGGGCAGCAGCAACGCATGAAGCCTCCCCACATCCACATAGCACAGAGAGCCACATGTAACAAGCCAGACACTTTGAGTAGCATGGAGATGCTCCCTGCTGGAAGGTCTCAACAGGGCAGACCACTAGCTGGATTAAAAGTCTTTGCAAGATGGATCCAGCCTGCAGGCCATATCTTGCCAGCGTGTGTACGGTTGAAGAATAAAACTGTCCTTTAAATGAATTGTATCAAAGTAACACGATGTGACCTCATGAATTGTGGCCCAATTTTTATGAATGGGATTTGGATTAATTTGTTAGTAATCTGTTAAAAATTGCCTTTGAAGAATCTATTATTGCAACTTCTTTTGTAACTTTTTTATATATTGTAAATAAAACCCCATTTTAAATGGTTAATACATTGTAAGTGAAGTGAATCCCCATTTCAAACTTTGTACGGATTTAACTTTGTTTAACTCTATATATTTTAAAAAAAAACTTTTCCTGCAGGACGACAGAGTGATGTCATTATGTCACTCTGAGTCCCGCAGTCCTTTCCTCTCTCCTCCCTTTTCCCTCCCTTGTGCACTGCAGCTGGGGGGAAGAGCATGGGGCCTACGAGACACCGGAGTGCCCCCCTCCCTGCCAGCAGCAAGGGGGAAGAGCACGGGGCCTGCGTGGCCTTTCCCCCTCGTGCGGGGAGCAGAGGTAGAGCGGCCTTTCCCCCTCGCGCAGGAACGAGAGGTAGAGCAGCACGGCCTTTCCCCCTCGTGGGGATGGGGGCAGAGCTGTGCACCCTTCCCTCCTTGTGGGGGAGCGGAGCAGCAGCCTAAGGGAGCGAGCTGGGCCAGCCACGGCCTCAGCCCAGCCCAGCCCAGCCTTCCCTATGGCCAGAGGGAGAGAGCTGGACCTGCCTGGCCCTGGCACCTAGTGACCGGGGGTTGGGAGAAAGCCAGGGCAGGTCAGGGCTGCCATGCCTTGGCCTGGCCCTCCCCGGCTGCCACGGGGAGAACCAGGTCTGCCTACCCCCAGAGAGGAGGGTTGCCATAGCAAGCAGAGGGCACCACCTCTTACTCTCATTTAAAAATGTGAATGTGTATATGTAGTAAGATCAATCCCTGAAGCCAGCCTGTCTGCATGACCAGCTGCAAACACCATCTTGTTCTTCAGCCATCAATATGAGTGAGTCCTGCAAAAGAACCCACCCAAGAAAGAGAGAGACAAAATCTCCAGCAAGAAAAGACCAAAGTCACATCTGCTGTTAACTGATGGCTCATGGTCATACAATGCCTTGGGGCAGTGGGACAGGACAGGATCTATGAACTAAAACTTATAAAAAGATGGGTACAAAACTATAGAATTGGGTCTTTTCAGTTCTACAATCATCCTACAGGAGCACTGGTACACACCAACATGATCCAACACTCTTCCTTATGTCCAGGCCACCTGGCCAGTGGACTAGCATGTATAACTGAGGCTGGTAATTATATCCCCCTCTGTAAAACTGTGTGTATGAGTGTGTGTATGTGTGGTGGACAATTTTAGTTGCTAGGGACAGTACATTAACCGATTTCACAATAAACACGGCATATTGCCTTATTCCCCAAAATACGATTCTGTTAGTTCTATTTCTACAAGTATAATACCTGTTCTAGGCAAAGAGGCCAGGAAGGAACAAAGGCTATATATACACATACACCACCACATATATCAATATAATTTATGACACTCGCGGGTATGAATAACCCATCCTCTGAGCAACTTAAGTTACACCAATCTAAGCGCACTATGTTGGAGGAAAAGTTCCTCCCAATGATATAGTTACCACTGATCCTCGGGGTGGATTTACTAAAGTCAATGGGAAGACTCTTTCTTGGTGTGGTTACATTAAAAAGCTTATAGCAGTGCAACTGCATTGACACAGCTATAAGCTCTCTAGTGTAGTAATAGCCAAAGATGAGTAGAAGACTACAAGAAAACTGAAAGCACTGAGAAAGCTGCAGGAGCAGTTGAAAGAAAACAAATGGTATGAAGCAATATGGGTGGCGAATTAGCCACAGTAAAACAAAGTGACAATGGATCCAAAAACTCTTATCTGATTTTCACTATATTTGATTACATTATTCACACACTACTTGAGGAGACAAACCACACAATTCATGCACTCTTGAAGAGACTGAGGAGTCACTTTTCTCATTCAAATTGTGCTTGGAGTGATGTATATACACAAGTGCACATTACTGAGTAAACATACAACTCCTCAAGTACTGTGGTATTTGGCTCCTTTGTGTCGTGAATATTTGCTTCAAAATGTCACCATTGGCTTCCAGAACTGGGAAGAGTCAATTTCACTACATTAGGGAAAGAAGGGAATAAAGAAAAAAAAAAAAAAAAAAGAGTATAGAGAGTGATTAAAATAATTATTATTCTAGCTCATGCAATAATATTCTGGCTAGTTTATGTGTTTTATTTGAATGGGTATTTTTATTTGGTCCCAGAGCATCACCTGGTCCAAGTATTAATACTGTCTGTTGATAGGAGTAGGGGAGGAAGTTTTCAAGGGAGCAGGTATGATGTTGTGAGAGGACTGCAGCAGTGTATTCTTCCTAAACGGCTGCGTTCTGTGCTGTCCAGCAAATGATCAGTAGCATCAAATAAATGATAAACTCCTTTCAGTTTTCTGACATGAAAATCACACCTTCCAGAGCTTCTCAGATTTGGAAACCTAGCAAAGGGATTTAATTTTGTCAAATGGAGGCTGGAATGTTAGCAATGAACCTAATTTAAGAGAAAAATTCTTTTAGAGATATTATCTAGAAAAGAGCTCTGACAAAGTGAACCTATCGGTAATCCACATTCTACTAACAACTACTTTGCAAAATTCAAAGTGTCTCTTAGCGGACTCTCTCACTTAGTAGTTTCTCTAGTTAATCTTTATCTGCACTTGAAATTATAGTAAGTATAGATGCTGCCTCTCACCTCTTATTTTAGAATGTAAGTTCTTCAGGATAGTGACCATCTCTTTGACTATAACTGAACAGCACCTAGTACAACAAAACCCCGATTGTGACTGACGCCTGTGGTCACTACCTTTAATATTAATATTAAACATTAACTAGCAATGCTGTAAAGTTGTACAGGGTTGAAATTCTTTGTTATGCATCTGTATATTACCTAGTGTGACCAGTACTAAGCCTCCCGCTTAAGCCCATGGCAAGGCTTCTAGGGACTACAGAAATATAAGGAGAAGGTCAC
Organism: Rafetus swinhoei; assembly: GCA_019425775.1. Classification (NCBI taxonomy): domain Eukaryota; kingdom Metazoa; phylum Chordata; order Testudines; family Trionychidae; genus Rafetus; species Rafetus swinhoei. Next base: position 18,950,004 of record CM033439.1, on the reverse strand, counting down.
TGGCACAACAAGGGAAGTGTGGCTTTTCATTGGTCTGAACATGCAGAGCAGCTTGTTTTGAGAAATTTTACCTATCAGTTGAATTTCAGACATTACTTCTCAGGAGAAAAAATATACTGCAGTAAGAACAGAATATCGGAGCGGGTAGGCCCACTGGTCAGTGAGGAGGGAGAAACAGTAACAGAAAACTTGGAAATGGCAGAGATGCTTAATGACTTCTTTGTTTCGGTCTTTACCGAGAAGTCTATAGGAATGCCTAACATAGTGAATGCTAGTGGGAAGGGGGTAGTTTTAGAAGGTAAAATAAAAAAAGAACAAGTCAAAAATCACCTAGAAAAGTTAGATGCCTGCAAGTCACCAGGGCCTGATGAAATGCATCCTAAAATACTCAAGGAGCTGATAGAGGAGGTATCTGAGCCTCTAGCTATCATCTTTAGAAAATCATGGGAGACAGGAGAGATTCCAGAAGACTGGAAACGGGCAAATACAGAATGGGAAGCGACTGTCTGGGAAGGAGTACGGCAGAAAGGGATCTAGGGGTTATAGTGGACCACAAGTTGAATATGAGTCAGCAGTGTGATGCTGTTGCAAAGAAAGCAAACATGATTCTGGGATGCATTAACAGGTGTGTTGTGAGCAAGACACAAGAAGTCATTCTTCCGCTCTACTCTGCGCTGGTTAGGCCTCAGTTGGAGTATTGTGTCCAGTTCTGGGCACCGCATTTCAAGAAAGATGTGGAGAAACTGGAGAGAGTCCAGAGAAGAGCAACGAGAATGATTAAAGGTCTAGAGAACATGACGTATGAGGGAAGACTGAAGGAATTGGGTTTGTTTAGTTTAGAAAGAGAAGATTGAGAGGGGACATGATAGCAGTTTTTAGATATCTAAAAGGGTGTCATAAGGAGGAGGGAGAAAACTTGTTCATCTTGGCCTCTGGGGATAGAACAAGAAGCAATGGGCTTAAACTGCAGCAAGGGAGGTTCAGGTTGGACATTAGGAAAAAGTTCCTAACTGTCAGAGTAGTCAGACACTGGAATAAATTGCCCAGGGAGGTTGTGGAATCTCCATCTCTGGAGATATTTAAGAGTAGGTTAGATAAATGTCTATCAGGGATGGCCTAGACAGTATTTGGTCCTGCCATGAGGGCAGGGGACTGGACTCGACCTCTCAAGGTCCCTTCCAGTCCTAGTATTCTATGATTCTATCTGTCATTCACTCTATTGCCTATGTGTTTAATTTTATTTTTACAAGATATATTTATTTCTCTCAGATCCCTACTAGATATCTAATTAGGCAAACAAGCATAGCAATGATAGTAGCTAGCAATTTGTTTGGCTAGCCTTAGGCCAACTTAACAATACTCCACATGTTCTATACTGTAGATGAAGGGGAGAGCACAGTTTGTTTTTTTACCCTCATGTCACAACCCTGGATTCAGCTTTGATGAAGTTAACGGATATTAAGCTCTGATTAAAGTGAGTCATTACATTACCACCATAGACTTGTACAAGACCTGAGTGGGAGTCATTTACACAGTTGAAAGAGATACCAGAGCTTCTTTCACACAATATTTTTCATGAGAAAATTGGCAAAAAACTCAACTCAGGGAACTAGCCCTCCTGAAAGAGACCTCTGCTCAAATATCAGTACCAAGGTGTCCTTCAGTACCATTGATAACTGCATTAAGATAGATTAAAGAAGCATTTGCTATACTGCCTTAAGCCCAAGACAGTGGTTTTATCTCAAAATACAGTTTATCACACTCAAAATTAACTACTATCAATCTCTCTGCAGATACCAGGCCCTACTACTCTGCAGCTACCAACTACTGGTGAGCCTCTCCTCTCCTGACTGGCCAACACAGGCTTCTAGGAGAGAGATGCCAGCTACAGATGCTGGACTGTACAGTGACTTTCTTCAAGCTACGGATACACATAACTTTTTGCCCAACCTGCACACTTCCATATGGTAACCTATGTAGAGTATACCTAACACCAAGCCGACAACTCTATTTGTTTTGTTAAATTATGAAGCTGGTAAAATCATGTGTTTTCTGAGCCTAAATAAAACAATGTCAAATACCTTGTCACAACCCTTATCTATACAAAAGTCAATCAAATGCCAAATGTTTATTACAAAAAAAAAAAAAAAAATCAACAGCAAGTGGTAATTTCACTACAAAAAGTAAATGTTCAACCCAGTAATGTTTAGAACAACAATGAAGAAATGAAAATAAAACAAAGTTGTTGCACTGTCCCTCTCCAGCAGGGATAGGGAACCTGAGGCCCGGGATGTGCCTCTGGCTTGCCTGGATCTGTCCCCCAAGGCTCATGGCCCCCCAGCATCAGGGAGCCCATACGGCACTCCAGTCCCCCCGCTGTCCCACTATGGGGCTAGCGCACACAAAATCTACTAGCCTGGGCTCCCCTAGGCTCTGGTATGCAAGGGGAATGTCTCTCTCTTGATCAGTCGGAGCACATTTTAGTGACATGGGGTTCTTTTTCCCCCCGTTTCTCACTTGTGTGCAGTCCCTGACTGATTTTTCTATGGGTCAGTGCACCCCACCCCAAAAAAGCCTCCCCATCCCTGCTCTACAGCATGGAAAACTCAATTTCCTGCAAGAAGTTCAAATGAACACAAAGGAAATATTAGTACAGATAAAAGCCTAAAGTGTTGTTCTTCCAGTAGGAAACTTGCAGTTTACCTCTAACCTGTTCAAAATAGCTAACCATTAAATATGTGTGTGTGTGTGTTGCTAGAAATAGGAGGGGATAAGAGTGTGGGTGGTAGGTGAGACATAATCCTCCAGATTCACAAAAACTGGCAAAGTTTGCTTGGCCCTGCCTCGACTAGGAAATGTATAATAAGTAATCACAAGGAAGAGTGGCAGAGCAAGAGAAAGATGTGTTTACCATTCTAATTTTTCATCTGTATAGAAGAGAAAGACTTCTTACCAGCATATCATTTTTGTTGTCAGTACCACTTTCATCCTTTTCTACTTGAATTTTTTCATGGCTTCTTGATTTGATAAGGTTTTCGACTGTGGTTGTATCTTTAAATTCTGTCTCTGAACCATTCATTGTATCAATTTCATCCTTTAGAGTAAGAGTATCAGACATCCTCATCAGAGAAGGTTATTTTAAAATTCTACAGGAAATAAGGAACCTTGAAGAGGAGAAAGAAAAAGTATTTATATTTACTCTATAGAGCTGAAATTTTATACTAATTCAAAAAGATTTACAGACACACAAATAGCACTTACAATAAACTCTGCCACCAAAAAATCATTTTCTTCTCTAATTTATTTATTTTTCTTATCTTAGGTCATTAGCTCTATCACCTTAATCCAGATGCTACAGGTGCACCATACAAAAGAAAAATATTAGCTACAAGTTTATTCTAGTAAGTCATTAGTAGACCTCTGACTCACACCCTCCTCCACACCTTACACGTGGGCTTGTTCAACTACAACAGTGGGTTTCAATTCTAATATAAGAAATTGAAGTTTCTCTAATTCGAAGGGAGAACGTTGATTTGAAAAAGTACAGACAACTGGTCTGGTGGATCAGTAAGCCAACACAATGAAGATTCAGGAACTAAATGAAACTACCACTTCCCAGCCAGTGATAGTCAATATTAACAATTGTAGATACCAGAAAAAGACCACTAAGAATTATAATGGTGGAAAAACAGTACCTAATGAAGTATAAGAACAAATAAACATTCCACAAATCAAATATTTGGAGTCACTATAATGCCAGAGCCTAATTTACACCACTGATAATATTTTTACATGAGAAAGATTTTAATTACAAATATAAAGATCTAGAGTACAGATAATACTTGTTCCTTATTACCTGATGTATCCTACAGATTTGGAATTGTGATTTCCCACAAAAATGAAATAACACAATCCAACGTTCCTTTTCACAGTTATTAACCAAGATGTCAGTTGTAATGAACCATCTGGAATATGGCAGGAGGAGTCCCATGTCCTTGTCACCAGTGTGGAATCCTGGACTGAACTGTACAGTCTTGTATCAATAATACCATCCCTTTTAGATGCCTAAAACAATAAAAATTGTTATGTTGATAACTTATCATTAATGAAAATCTGGAATAATTCTTTTGAGATGAAAAACAAAATTAAGTCAACTTATTTTATTTCCATTCATTTTTTTGACAATTTTGTTCTACTTATTTCAATTGGAAGAAGCTGTATCGTTTTTAACCAATTTATAAGCAATTTCCCATGTACAAAATAATGAATAGTTATACTACGACAAAAAAAATCATCTCTATGCCACAGATATTTTCTGGAATTGGGCTGTAATAAAGAGTTGTTTAAAATATATAAAAAAAAAAATAGAAAACAATAATTACTGAATACAGCCGCTCCCCGAGTTGCGAACGGTCGAGTTACGACCGTTTGCACTTACGACCAAAGCTCCCATGGAGCGGTCATAAAGGCAGTCCCCAAGTTACGAATGCGACCCGCGCTTACGCACAGCACGGTCGCGTGTAACTCAATGGGGTCCGAGTTACAAACGGATCGAGTTACGGCCAAGTGTTTGGTTCGTAACTCGGGGGAGAGGCTGTAGTTGAAACTTAAAACTCTTGGCAGAACTAAGTCTCTAAAAATCACCATGTCATTCATATTACAAGGCCACATCATCCCATGGACCCACTTTCCTCATGCTTTCTAAGATAAAGAACTCCGGCAGACACATCACATTTGGCTATAGCACTTACTGAAGGAACATCAGGACTCATAGAAGCCATCCTATAACCACTCAATGTATGAAGGGCCAATTTCCTTCAGGACAACTCTCTTACTCCCACAGAATGCCATATTTTGCCTCCTTGGTCATCATCTCCCTACACATCAATGTCCCTCACAATGACAGCATCATTGCCAGCCTCCCGTATTTAAAAGACAATGGACAACATTCAAGCATCACCAGAAATACTGAACTCCTCCACTTCATCCTCACCCATAACAACTTTACATTCAAGAACAATTAGTCTAAACTGTAGGAACTACCACAGGGTGCTAGGATGGCTCCCCAATAAATCAACCTTTTCCTGGACCACATTTAGAAAAATGTGCCACAAACTCAATGATATACCTAACATACATCAATGATACAACCCAAACTCCCTCACAGGATTCCCACTACAACTTCAACCACCATCATCCATTAAACTTTCTCTAGAAAATTCCCACAAAAGCATCTGATGTCTGGACATCACAATCACTTTCAACAATAGAACCCTACAAGCAAACTATATACAAGAACCATGTGGATCACCACTCTTTCCTCCACAGATGCAAGTATTACACCAAACACACCAAGACATCTTATTTGCAGCCAGGTACTCAGACAACACAGAATATGTTCTGAGGAGAAAATCTGGGATACACATCTTAATACTCTTAAAACTACCTTCACCAAGCAAGGACATTCCATCAGAGAAATAGATCACATTATGGGTCCACACCTGAACTCAAATGGCATATCAAACAATTGCAACCCTTACGTGATGGGTACCAAATCCTCAAAAATTTTTCCCAAACACCCTCTTCTGGAGTTCAAATCCCTCACTCCCAACCCCACAGAAGCAAGCTTTCCACAGACTAAGATACATCAACTCAAAATGGCACCAGACTCTGCCAGAACACCCAAAGAACATGCAGAAATATATTCAGTGCTATGATAATCAACACCCCCATCAAATATCTTTCAAGATCCATGGGTCCTAATGCCTATCACAACATTGGGTGGTCATCAATCAGTACATTAAATGCCCCAAACAATTACCACGTGAGTGAAACTGGACAAATGCTACGCTCTCAAATGAACTCACACAAATATGACAGAAGACAAAAATATCCTATCATCCACGGCGAACATGTTTCACAAAATATCTACTCCATATTAGGGATGGTAAAATGCAGGTAAATGCGTAAACATGTAACTGCTGAAAACTCAGTAGTTACACAGTTATGTGCACTTGCAGCTGGCTCCCCAGGAGCCCGTGCGCACTGCTCCTGAAGAGCTGCCTGCCACGCCACGCTGCTGTCTCTGATACAGAGGCAGCAGTCCGGGGTAGGGATGTTAACGACTAGTCAACTATCCGATAAGCAAATGCCTATCAAGTAGTCAACACACTAGTCAATTAGTTGCTTCCCCCACCATTGCTGCCTCTATCTGAAAGAGGCAGAGGGGTGGGGGGAAGAGGTGGGGTGATTCAAAGCGGCAGCGCCGCATGGAGCCTGAGGCTAGACCCTGGGCTCCATGTGGTGCTGCCGCTTTGAAACACCACGTGCAGCCCGAGCCAGTGGGGGACTCACCCACTGAGCCTGGACTCCATGTGGTGCTGCCGCTTTGAAATGCCCTGGGGAGCTTGAGGCCAGCTGGGGACTGCTTGAGTCCCCCACTGGCCCCGTATTCTCGCAGCACTTTTGCCGGCTGTTGCTATACTTCAAAGTTGGAAGCGCCATTATTGACTAATCGAATTAACCAATTAATCTAAATTTAACATCCCTAGTATGGGGTGGCAGGCAGCTCTCCAGGCCACCACGAACATTAATACATAAGCCCGGACTTATCAGTTAACCGTTTACGATTATACATTCACATCCCTACTCCATATCTGACCTGTCAGTCCTAATTTTCAAAGGAAACCTGCATAACATATTCAAAGGATAAGCATGGGAGATTAAATTTGGAACTCTACTAAGAATAAAAAATATGGACACAAAGACACTGTTTTCATTTCTCTTTGGACTTATGACTGCATAGATGTTAATTTTATGTATTTCATCTTGTATGAAAAAAGCACAGAAATGTGAAATTTTATTTTTTCAAACACAGAACATTTTCTAGCAATTCAACTGAACAATTCAACTTTCTGATGTCATAAGTGTGTGATAAAGAGTGATATCAGAAAAAAGTGGTTTTTAAATCAGTTAAGAAAAGAAAGATATCAGGTTTGTGTTAGAAGTAAATTTGGCTGTGTAATGAGAAATTATAAATACAAATGTATTCACAAGTGCTGCCAGGTGCCCTCCACTGCGCTCCTGTTGTTTAAATGTATTTAGAGCCAGCAGGCTCTTAATACATTTAAAAAGCAGAGGCACTGTGTTCTGGTCCTGGGCACGAGACGGGAATCAGCTGATTCTCAGCTAGCTCCCAGTCCCCGCTACCCCCAGCTCACCTCCTGCTATGGAGATGGTGCTGGGCGGAACTGACTTTTAAGCACTGGCTCCTGTTCCCCCTGCCTTTCTGCCTCTGATAAAGGCAGCAAGGCGGGGGGCGACGGCGGGGAGAGGGGAGTGAATAGTCACTTACATCCCTAGATCTAACACCATCAAAAAAATGTACTATAAGGCAATGGAAAAGACACACTTGAACAATACAGTCACTGCTCGTCATATTATCGGGGAAAAATTCCAAAGCATATTTTGAAAGGACAGAAATGAAGAGAGGTGAAGTTACAATATAAAGGAAGCAACAGCTAGCTTGGTCAAAGTGACTTTTCCTGCCAGGAGCTCCTTGTGTCTATCTCACTCCACATCACAATAAATAATCAAATCATAACTTCTTATTCTTGTCATATACACTTCTGTATATTGGGCTCTTTTCACCCATAACAAGTGCAGCCAAAACTTGGGCTACAAGGCAACAGCTCTTAAACGACACATAGCAACACAACATGATAGTTTGGTACAAGAAATGAAAAACACTGTAACTATAGAAACTGTGGAGATAGAAATAAATCTCCAAGGCACTGGAATTAAAATCCCCTCCCTTGCAAACAGTGTTAGAAGACCTTTATTTATCATCATTGGTCAGGAATTTGGTTTTATATATCATCTGAGACACAGCATCAATGCCCTTTAATGTTACAATTGAAGCATTTCCGCAGCGGGAGGAGTACAATTAATTGAATCATCAGCACAACAAGCTGCAAAACTGAGGATTACCCTGTAGGTATGACCAAAACTAACCACATTTAGCTTATGAAATTTAATGAGATATGCACCCTGAGGTGATATGTACACATCTAGCCACTATGACAGTGTTTCTTAAACTGTGTTCCGCAGCACACTGGTGTGCCGCGATGCAGTCAGAGGTGTGCCGCAGAGAACAACAGAATTCAAAATGGCCACCCTTAAAGGCCATTTTAAAGTTTTTTGCTCAATAACTTTTCACCGCCCCCCCCCCCCCTTTTTTTGGCTCAACAAAAAATCCTTGATGTTCCTCATTAAAAAAAAATATTGTTTGGTGTTCCTCGGTCTTAAAAAGTTTAAGAAACACTGCACTATGATCCATGTATTTGTATACTTTTTACTTTAGTTATGTCTCCAAGTCACAGTGCCCCATGTTAAGTAATTTTACAGCAGATCATGGTTTTGGAAACTACACAGTTAGCTAAGTACCTAGTAGGGATGTTGTGATATGATTAATTGGCTAATCAAGTAGTCAACATAATTTTTATAGACTACTCAATTAGTTGATAAAGGAAGACAGCTGGGCTCAATTCCGGCTTGCGCTGGGTCCAGGACCTACCGCTGCTGTGGCTCTGCAGTTGACATATACTAAGAGCTGGATGGGCAGGCAGCTCAGCTCAGTCCTGGCTTGCGCTGGGTCCATGACCTACCCCCACTGCGCGGTCTGGGACCCTCTGCAGACAGGGGCTGCTGCCGGAGCAGCCTCTGCATGTGGTGAGACTGGGTCCGCTGTGGGCAGAGGCTGCTTTGCAGCAGCCTCCTCTTGCAGCACTCTCCCTTTCTCCCCCGCCCTGCTACCTCTCAAAGGAAGCAGCAATGGGGAGGCAGGTGACACCACACAGATGGTACCGGGGAGCATTAATCTGGCACATCTGAGGGGAATCTGGTAATTTGTTGACTGCCTAGTGGGTCATTGAGAATCTGCGTCTAGAAACACATAAAGCATATTTGAGATTAAAAAAAAAAGTTGTTTCTGCATTCCCAGAAAAAAAGCTTTTAACACATGGAATTGTCTAGTTATCCTTCTGTGATGGAGACAAAAATATGTAACTCGCTCAGGTGCCAGGCAGGTATGACAAAGAAAAACTATTTGTGAATGACACTGCCCTGGATGAGTCTGCTCAAAGCTCCAAAAATGAAAAATAATCAAGCCTACAATACTTGGAGCAGACCTGCAAGGAAGGCTAAAGATTACTTTTCATTTCACTCCCTTTGTGCCAAAGATAAAGCCATAGTAAGAAAATGGGCTCTAGTGAGCTCTCGATTAGAGACACTGACTGGCAAAACAGACATGGAAACACTGATCTTGGAAGACCATATTTACACTCGGGGAAAAACTGTATTTTTAACATTAAGGAAACATATTACAATTCTAGAGTAGACAAAGCAATTGTATTTTTAGGCTTCCTCACCTCAACTAATTGGTATGTGTTTAATCTACAGGAAACCTTTGCCATTTGTGAATACTGGGAGCCTCCGAACTTACCACAGGTCCAGGCAGCCGCAGTGAATTCACCACAGCTCTCGTCCCTCACCATCCCTACAGGCAAGGCAAGAGACTCAAACAAACGGAACTACAAATGGTGATTCTATGACTTGTGAAGGTCTCCTGTATATCTGTTTTCTGAGTAAAGACAAAGCCTCTTAGAGAAAGGACTATGGGGGACTTTTCTGTTTAGGACTTGTCTCAGAGTCATTTATGATTTCTGTCTGGCATTCGTTCCAGACAAAAATTTAAAGATCATATGTACATATAAAAATATATGAGTTTCTTTCCTTAGGGTTCTTGGGAACCAAAAAGTACATTTAGATCAAACAATAGGTAATGTGAAAGGGAAAATGGACTGACTCAGAGAGGAAATTCCTGAGACACTCCTCGTACTAATCAAAGACAATATAGGTATGAACAGAGAAGCATTTCACCCAATCAGCGAACGGAGTTGATGGCTACAAAAAACAACGTTTAGGTTTCAGTCCTTCAAAGATAAAGGCTCAAAAGGAGAGTGCTGCCAGATTATGAGGATAAACCCGAATGGCTCTGATTTAATGGTCAAAAGGAAGTATTTTTCAACAGTAAGACACCGATTGAGTTAATGCAATATGATTAAAAATCCCTGTCAAGATGAATGTTGAATGCTAACACTTTTGAAGCACAGCTAGCTGTATTTTTAGCCTATGAAGGGATCCTAAGGCAGGGAGAATAAATAGATGCTACAAAAGCAAACACAGGAACCCAATATTTGAGATGCCTGGAATCCCTTCTGAGCAGCTTTTCTAAGGCTTTAGAAAAGCCTCTCTTTGTCTATACTCCCAACTGATCAATGGTACTTAAAAATGCTCCCCCTTCATCTGAGGAAAGACAAAAGTTTTACTCTAGAAAGTGGCATTGTGAATGGCTTCTTCTTGACAGGAGGATTCTCCTGTTGACAATGCAAACCCCACTGAAGAACTGGATTGTACCCACAAAATCTCATGATACCATCAACCTATTTTGTTAGTCTTTAAGGTGCTGCTAGACTATTCATTGTTTTTATGTTTTTCCTGTGACAGACTAACTCGGCTACCCCTCGGCTATCCCTCTGAAACCTACTCAGAGCAGGGCAACATTTTGTTGGCAAAAGTACCAACACTGTGTCTGGCAGTGCAAACACTGCCAGACTTTTTAGTGACATAGCCATGTCCCTAAAAGCCGTGTAGTGTAGACAAAGCTTATGAGACAGGAAGATCAGTGTAAGAGCTAAAGGCTGCTGTCATCACCCCATCTAGAGCAGCAGAGAAGAAACAAGAACTGCAGCATGAGTACTCCAGCAGAGGGCACCACAACTCCTCTGCATCCTGACCTGGCTAGCTTTTGCCTGATGATTTGGAGATCAAGGACAAATCCAAGCATTACGAATCATGGTCTAGGACACAACCATTTTTTGTTCTCCCTCTTTTTATTTTGCAGTTATGAAATGAACCCCCGGATACAGCCAGTTCTATTTAGGTCAATATTAGCAGATCACATGTTCGAAATTTCTTTTAACCATTATCTAGCTTGTGTACATAAACTACTTCAATATGATTGTCTGCTCTCACCAATAATGCTTCATTTGAAAGAATATGCCATATTGTTACATGCAGTTAAGAAAGTTAATATCCCAGCATTATGCAAATTCATCTCCTCTTTCCAAAATGTTGGCGTGCAGTAAGTGCTTTGTGGACATGGGACTCTACATATTTGCTTATATTTCAGATTTTTTGAGGCAAGAATGAGACTAGCAATTATGACCACAGACATTTAGTCTGGGCCCTATAATAAACTATAAAATCATGTTTTAGAGCATGTATACATTAAAATACACAGTCAGCTCAGAATTTTTTAAAGAAATCCATTAGTCATGAGCAAAAACAGTTATAAACTTATAACAATTTTACAATTACTAACTGGAAGACTTTGGGGAAATTTATCCATGCTATACCTCAGTGACTTCCAAAGGTTTACATCAAGGATAAATTTTGCTCTTTTTACCTCTACCACACATTACACAAATATATTCTTTTCAAAGTTCTACATAACCAAGGATAGGTTAAATTACTATACATTGCATTAATATCAGAAGCTTTTTTATTTGATGGCTATAGTTTATTAAGGAGCTACAGGGGGTAGCCGAGTTAGTCTGTTACAGAAAAAAACAACAAATGGTCTGGTAGCACTTTACAGAATACATCTATATGTTTCATTAGTCTATAAAGTGCACCAGACCATTTGTTATAGTTTATTAAGCTATTCATAAACATACATTTAAAAGAATGTAGAACCTGAGAGTTATCAACACCTTAAGAATGGAGATTGTTTCCAACTCTGAAAAAAGTTTCAAGAGTACACAACTGAATATTGATTTAAAGCTTTGAAACGTTACTATGCAGAAAAAATGCTTTTAACCAGTTTAATTTTAATGAAACAAAAATAAACAAAGAAACAGTTTCCTTCCCTTGTCAATTTTTTTTAAATCACATTCTCTTTATTTAGTAGTTTAACAAAGTACTGTATGCATTAGCTTTTTTTGAGTGTGTGTGTGGAGGAGTGTCTCTTGTGCTGCCTGATTATGTACTTCTGGTTTCAAGTGATGAGCATGGTTGACTGGTCCAGATTTTAACTCTGAGATATAGTGGCAAATTGTATAAAAGTACTGTATTATTAATATTTTTCTAAAATGAATTAAGACTAGAATGTATTACATTAGGTACATTATGCCTCTTTGCCTATAACACCTAGGGAGAATTTTTAAAAATCCAGCTGGATGGAAATGGTTTAGGGCAGCGACAGGCAACCAAGAACAGTGAGGGGGTCATATAAGTGGCCCTCCATCTCAGTGGGCCATAGTCACAAACAGCTGATTTGTTCTGTTAGGAAGGGGGAGAAGCAGGGACTGAGCTTATCAGGTGATTCATGACATTCCTTGAGTGCTAGAAGGGGGAGGAGTAATAAGTGCAGGGCTCCAGTGCACAAGAAGCATGTAGAGGAGGGGACAGACAGCGGGTCCATGGGCCACAGGTTGCCTACCGCTGATATAAAGCATTTACTTAACATATGCATTACTTTCAGACAGAAAGGCACTTAAGAGTTAGAAATGTGAAAGTGTAACCATGTACAGTATACGGTTAACTGATGAGCCTGAGCTCATTGGATAACATGCACAGTTACACACAGGCTCCTGGTATGCATGGGGAGACGCTTAAAAGCGGTCTCCCCACGCACATTGGCTCACGCTGAACCACCTCTCCCCCTCTACTGCTGCACAGGGTGGGGAGCAGGAAGAGACAGGCGGAAGCTGGTACATGCAGGGAGCCAGCTTTTAAGTAGTGACCCCAAGCACCATCGGTATTCAGAAGATTGTTATCTCATCTCACCTGGAAGGCACCAGGTGTAAAATACTCAGTCACTTGAATGTTTTGGTTTTTTATTCTTGTTTTTTATTCTTTTAGTATTTTATTCTTGTTTGAGTGGCACCAACAGTTCGCTACGCACTTTTTACAGATATTAAATACGGAGACAATTTTTATTTTTTCAGGCTATGTCTACACTACGCATTTTGCCAGAAGAGGCAATGCAAATGAAGCACTGATTAGCATTTTTACAAAAACCTCTTGCCTCTTGCACAAAAAGAGATTATGGAAGAGATTATGCAAATGAAGCGCACAAAAATGCTAATCAGCGCTTCATTTGCATTGCCTCTTCCGGCAAAACGCATAGTGTAGACATAGCCTCAGTGAAACGGATCCTGTCTTTCTGCAAAATGGAGAACTTATCTTGACTGGAGCATACTGCCACCACACCACCAAAAAAAACAATAAACTCCCTGCCCCCCCAAGCGATCAGAAACTACAAGGTCCTAATTTTCCATTTTTGCACTTCAAAAATAGCAGCTAGAATCATAGAATACTAGAACTGGAAGGGACCTCAAAAGGTCAAGACCAGTCCCCTGCCCTCATGGCAAGACCAAGCACCACTACATCATCCCTGAGAGATATCTATCTAACCTGCTCTTAAATATCTCCAGTAATGGAGATTCCACAACCTCCCTAGGCAATTTATTCCAGTATTTAACCAGCCTGAGTGTTAGGAAATGTTTCCTAATGTCCAACCTAAACCTCCCTTCCTGCAATTTAAGCCCATTGCTTCTTGTCTTATCATCAGAGGCCAAGGAGAACAATTTGTATCCCTCCTCCTTGTAACACCCTTTTAGATACTTAAAACTGCTATCTTGTCCCCTCTCAGTCTTCTCTATTCTAAACTAAACACACTCAGTTCTTTCAGTCTTTCCTCATCATTCATGTTTTCTACAACTTTAATCATTTTTGTTGCTCTTCTCGAGCTCTTCTCCAAATCTTTCTTGAAATGTGGTGCCCAGAATTGGACACAATACTCCAACTTAGGGTTAATCAGTGTAGAGTAGAGTGGAATAATTACTTCTCATGTCTTGCTCACAACACTCTGTGACAGGGTGCAGTCACAGATGACCCCTGGGAGTGCTTCTCAGAATGCTGACAAAGCCACTGACACTTGACTCTTTGCTTTCTGGGGCTTTTCACCACCCTGTTCTTCTGGGCCAGCTTCCCTGGTCTCTCCGAGACAAGGCCCAGTGCTGAGATGACCACCCCTCTGAAGAGCAATACAGACACTGAAACACTTCAGGTCCAAGCAAAATGCAGTTTTGGGCCCAGCTTCCAAGGAAACCACTTTCCAAATAGGATCAGAATCGCAACTAAACTATTTAGGTAAGCTCCCTTTAATAATGTAAGGAGGATGCACATGGTGATGCTCCTCCAGATTAAAAATTATTTACACTGGGCTTGATAGTAAATAAAAGTGGTTTTATTAAGTAAAAGCAGTAGGATTTAAGTGGTTGCAAGTGAAAACAAGCACAGCCAAGTAGATTACAAATGTAAAATAACAAAAAATGCATAGCTAAATCTAACACTTATCACAAACTTATTACAAACTCACCCTAAAACTGTTCTTATTTTAGCTAAGCCTCCAAACCAGAGAAGTTCCTTTTCCCTGCAGTCTTTGGTTCATCCTCTTGGGTGTACCATGCCAGCAAAAGACAAAGAAACTGCTAGCTTGCCATTGTTTTATAGATTCCACTTTGGACAGGAATTCTGTTTCTACATTCCTCACTTACACGGAAAATTACCTGGTCAGGTCCTACCAGGTTGGGGGGGGGAAGGGTGTAATGTGACTTCCTAGGACCAACCACTGCTAAGACTTAAAGGACAAAGGAGGCTGTTTTCAGCTGATCATTTGGGGTACGTCTAGACTACATGCCTCTGGCGACAGAGGCATGTAGATTAGGCTACCGGGCATAGGAAAATGAAGCGGCAATTTAAATAATCGCCACTTCATTTAAATTTAAATGGCTGCCGTGCTGAGCCGATCAGCTGTTTGTCGGCTCAGCACGGTAGTCTGGACACGACGCTCCGCGATCGACATCAAAGGCATTTGTCGACCTCCCAGGTATGCCTTTAAAAAATTTAATTACACAGTTAAAGGCATACCTGGGAGGTCGACAAATGCCTTTGATGTCGACCGAGGAGCGTCCAGACTACCGCGCTGAGCCGACAAACAGATGATTGGCTCAGCGCAGAAGCCATTTAAATTTAAATGAAGCAGCGATTATTTAAATCGCCGCTTCATTTTCCTATGCTGGGTAGCCTAATCTACATGCCTCTGTCGCCAGAAGCATGTAGTCTAGACGTACCCCTAGACCAGGCGTCAACAGCCTTTCCGAAGTGGCGTGCCAAGATTTAACTCTCCTGCCTTGGGCTGTGCCACTCTCCCAGGACAGGGAAGGAACTCTCTCCACCATGCACCCCGTGGACCACCTGGATCAATGCAAACCTTTCCACGGAACACCAGTTGCTAATGGAAACTCATCGTTAATTACATAATTATGCCCAAGCCATTTTGCTAGTGCTACAGCTAAGGAGAATAATAATTTAAATTAAACCAAACAGACTAAGCATTTTAACTTTCCCATGTTTATCTAAAATGAAGTTTTATAAAGTAAAATATTAATTTGTGTTAAGGTTGTCAATTAACACGCGTTAACGCCTGTGATTAACACAGAACTCAAAGCGTTAATTTTTTTAACGCATTACTCGCAGACATTTCCACGGCACTCCTTGACATTTTGAAGGGGCAATGGCAGCGCTGCAGGAGCCCGGGATCAGCTGGAGTCCCCAGCTGATCCTAGGCTCTGCGTTGGGCTGCCCCTTTGAAACGACGAAGCGGCATTTCCAAGGGGCAGTGCTGCACAGAGCCAGGGTCAGCTGGACACTCCAGCTGATCCCGGGCTTTCACCGTGCTGTCCCTCTGAAATGCCACGGCAGCCTTTCAAAGGGGCAGCGCTGCACCGAGCCGGGGTCTTCTGGGGACTCCAGCTGATCCTGGGCTCCCGCAGCACTGCTCCTCTGAAACGCCGCTGCAGCATTTCAAGGAGCAGCGCACGCGATTAACTGTGCAATTAAATTTTTTAATCACGCAATTAATCACAATTAATTTTTTAAATCACTTGACAGCCCTAATTTATGTCCAACACAAAAGGTTTCAATGTTTTATTTATGGTGGGGTGGGGGCCCACTGACCCACCGAAAAATCAGTTGGGAACCACACAAGTGAGAAGCAAAAAATACTCTTAAAAACCCCCCCAACCTTCACAGATGTGGTCACCAACTGAGACACCTTACTCCTCTGGTGCTCCAGCCCCACAGGGTAAGGGGACGGGACAGGAAGGACTGAGGTTCGGGGCTTACCATAAGCCAGATTTACTTTTCTGGGTTTCCAGAGTTAGTGGATTTTGTGGACCCCCTTGGGCGGGGACAAAAATGAGGGGTTCAGTGTGTGAGACAGTGCTGCCAGCAAGTGGGATAGGGATGGGGGTGCAGGATCTAGGTGGGAGGTATGGTGTGGGGTGTATGTGAGGGTGCGAAGTCTGGATGGGAGGTAGCATGCAAGAGCAGGATGGGAGTAGGGTGTCTGACCAGGAGGAGAGAGCAGAAGCAAGGGAAGGGGAAGGAGAGGCCTGGGGAAAGGAGCAGCCACGCTGACTAGGCAGGGGGAAGGAGCGGCCACACTGTCTGGCTGAGAGGGGGGGAAATGAGTGAGGGGTTGGGGTCAGGGCATGAGGGGGTGGTAGGCACTTACTCATTTTTGTGCCAAATGGCAGGCTCAGCGCAGTGGTGGCAGCAAGTGTGGCCACAGTGCAGGGTCACCAGCTTGCACAGCAGCCACTGGCATAGGGGGCAGCTGAGCAGGGGTTGCCTAGCACCTCACCTGCTCCCTTGGGGTTGCCAGCGGGCCAGGGAGGCAGGCGCAGCACTCTCTCGCGCAGGCTGAGTGCCAGGCTCTCAGCCAGCTCCTCAGGCCACAGGTGGGCCAGCCGGGCGGTGGTGCTGTAGGCTGCCGTGGCCTCAGCCATGTGACCAGCGTGGGCCAGAGCGTCCCCCCCGGTGCAGACAGAGGCCCCGCTTAGGCTGCGGCAGCTCAGACAGCTCTGAGCCATTTGGCTCCATGCTACTCACTCTGCTCGCCAGCAGCTCCAAGGTATAGAAGTCCCCTTGGCAGCGGTGGCCCAGAGGTGGCGCAGCAGTCCTGCAGGGGGAAGGAGGGGCTGGCAGCACACGGTGGTGGGGCAGGGGGTAACAGGGAGTCGCCAGCAGCAGCCCGCATCAAAGCCAGCTTGGGGGCACCTCCGAGCACACAGCTACTGTGAGCACAGCTTAACCTGCTGCCGGGGAAGAGGGAGGGCACCGACAGAAGGTTAGGCTACACGTGCCTCTCAAAATTGGCTCACATGCTGCTTGTGGCACACATGCCGGGGGTTGCCAACACCTGACCTAGACACTGAAAGTAACAACCTTGATGACTTTCATTTGCACATTTAAAACCATAAAGCACTCCACATGTATCTCCATGTAGCCTCCATATACCTTACTTTACACACAAGAATGATACATACACCAAAATAAGATATACAGTCCAGCAGATTATGCTATTAAGATTGATAGATTACATAAGCTATTTTGTGCAAAGCATCTTCAAGTTATGCATATCTGAGTCCATAAATCCATTTAATAAAGCATGGTGGGGAGATCTGTCACACACACTCCTGTTAATGCATCCCAGAATCATATTTGCTTTTTTTGCGACAGTGTCACACTGTTGACTCATATTCAGTTTGTGGCTATGACCCCTAGAGCCCTCTCTGCAGTACTTCCTAGACAGTTGCTTCCCATTCTGTATGTGTGAAACCGATTGTTCCTTCCCAAGTGGAGTACTTTGCATTTGTCCTTATCAAACTTCATCCTATTTACCTGAGACCATTTCTCCAGTTTGTCCAGATCATTTTGAATTATGATCCTATCCTCCAAAGCACTTGCAACCCCTCCCAGCTTGGTATCATCTAAAAAACTTAATAAGTGGACCCTTCATGCCAATATTTAAATTGTTGATGAAGATATTGAACAAAACCAATCCCAAAATAGACCCCTGTGAAATCCTACTTGTTATGCCCTTCCATCATGACTGTGAACCATTAATAAGTACTCCCTGAGAACAGTTATCCAGCCTGTTATGCACCCTCTTATAGTACCCTCATCTTGGTTATACTTCCCTAGTTCCATGGTGTCCAATCAGTTCTGAAGCAGTGGCTATTGCTATAGAGAACTAGCCAAACTCAATTGGCCAAATAGCCACATTATCAAGACAACTAACCACACTCAACCAAACAGCCACATGTGGCTAGTGGCTAGCGTGTTAAGACACCATGGCCTTAGTTTATTGATAAGAAGGTTGTGTGAGACCGTATCAAATGCTTTACTTAAGTCTAGGCTTACCATGTCCACCACTTCACCCTTATGCACAAGACTTGTTATCCTATCAAAGAAAGCTATCAGATTGGTCTGACATGATTTGTTCTTTACAAATCCATGCTGGCTGTTACTTATCACCTTATTATTCTCCAGATGTTTGCAGATGAATTCCTTTATTATTTGCTCCACCTGGTTAATAACAGAATGAAGTGAAATTCTGAGCCCAAAGAACCTGTGTTTGAAAAAGGCAGATATTCTTAGTATTCCATCAGAACATCAGCACTTTGGTATTACAGTTGAACAGCTTTCTACCTACCTTTATTTTATTTTGAAACAATTTGAGGACCATAAAATAGACTAACCTTAAAAGACTTTTTCACCTCTCACTCTTTTGTTTGACCAGATCCTGAAACAGTTTTCAAGCCATATTGATTTCAGATAAGTGACAGATTAATGAGGATGTGGATAGTAAATAGTAAAATAGAAGCTGATAATCATTTTAGCTCAAGTAGTATATTCTAGTTAAAAACAAAAATTCGCTAATATACCTTTAACTTTTCAGAATGTGATAAAAAAGTTATAAGCATTTATACACTCCTCAAGTCAAAACTAGTAGTCATGTCTAGAAACTGTATGGTAAGACATACAATATTTTCTATAGTACAGTAAAATCTGCACTCTGTCCCAAAGGGAAAGCTCTATAAACCAGCATTTCTGATTTTCTTGGAAATTCTGGTTTATAGCCCAGTTGGCAAAGGGCTAGCAGGTTCCCTACTAGGCTCCACTTAGTTCCCTGGAAGCGGTGACATGTTTCTGCTGCTCTTAGGTGGAGGAATGGCCACAGGACTCAGCCAGTGGGATCTGCAGGGGTGGTTCCTGTGGGTGGAAGTCGTATGCAGAGCTGTCTAGCCACACCTCCAACTAGGAACATCAGGGACATGTTGCCTGTTCCAGGGAGCCACACAGATCCTGCACCACAAAACTCCTCTTACACCCCCAACCTCCTGCCTCCAAACTCCCTCCCCAAGCCTGAATCCTACACCCCCTTCCATACCTCAAGCCCTTCAGTCCCAGTCTGGAGCCCCCTTCTGCACCCCAAACCTCTCATCCTCACCCCCACCCTAAAGCTGCACCCCCACCCAGGCCCCTGTCCTGATCCCTTTCCCACACCCCATCCCCCTGCTGCAGCTAGGAGCCTCTTGCTGCACACTGAACACTCAGTTAACCAGACTAAGTGACTAACTGACCCTCCTCCCCATTCCATCAATATGCCGCATACAAAGTTTGTACAGGTTGGACCTTTCTGATCCGGCACCCTCGGGACCTGACTGGTCCCGAACGAGGGAATTTGCCAGACCAGGGGAGGTCCCCTGCTACTGGCCCCCCAGTCCACCTCTCCTCCCCACTGACGGACTCAGCTGCCCCCCCGCCAGGCTGCCATGCTGCTGTGTCCCCGGCCCCACTACCGAGGCTGCCGCACCCTCGGCCCTGGTCATATTACCGGGGGCTGCTGCGGCCCCAGCCCCACTACAGGTCATGCTGCACTACTGGGGCTCCAGCCCTGGTCCTAGCACCAGCCTCACTGGGCTCCAAGCCACCAGCCATCTTGCCACTGGGGCTCCCAACAAGGACTCCCTGGTCCAGGAACATCTGTGATTCTGCTGGCCCAAGGAAGTTGCTGGACAAGAGAGTGCTGGTTTTGAGAGGTCCAACCTGTACTTTATTTTGAACATTTGTCCATTTCTTTCCATCACTGTTGTCTCAACACAACAGTACACATTTGGTTATTCCCTACTTCAACCATTTCTCTTATCAGAAACACTGCTGCCAAAACCATTTTTCCTGTTTAGCATCTACCCCACAGCTCCAGGTTTCTCTGCAGTGGCTTCCATTTTTTTTATTATAAAATCCAAACCACTTCGCATGTTTTGAGCAGTCATAATTCGGGCCCTGCATATTTCTGTTCTCATCTCCTACATACTGTCCTATAACCTATATACTACCCTTCTTAGATAACTGCTCCATTTGTTTCCTTTGCCTAATCCCAACTCTTCATAATGCTCAATACAAGTAACCTCCCAGTTGCCTTCAAGAAAAACTCTTGAAAAGCCACTTTTTCCAGTTATAAGACCACATCACACTACCAAACAAACAGGTGAACTTATTGCAATGTACTG
This sequence comes from Rafetus swinhoei, assembly GCA_019425775.1. NCBI lineage: Eukaryota > Metazoa > Chordata > Testudines > Trionychidae > Rafetus > Rafetus swinhoei. Next base: position 18,929,455 of record CM033439.1, on the reverse strand, counting down.
TAGCTGCTTGTGACTTCAGATTATGAAGTTTATGACAAGAACCCCAATGGCAGTTTACCGTATCTCCATAGTCCTTAAAATGCACATTAAAATAAGGCATACGGGGATTTCCATAAATTGCTGGCCATTTCTTTTGGAAATATTCTTGCTGACTGGATTTTATATATTTAAAACACACCACCTGACAATCCAAATAAATATTTTTATGTAATTAAGCAATTATATTTTTGTGAACAAAAACCTAAAAAAATGTGAGCTATGATTAATCTTCTATTGGTATTGGATCAGTTAAAGTTATCTGTGATGTATGCTCCATTTGACTTGGCTTTACCTAGGTACATTTTTTTAATGCACTTTTTCCCCCCAGTAAATAAACCTTTTGAAAGGTTTTCCTCTACTTATGTATAATATTAATTATTTACCAAAATGTGTATCTAAACACAGGTTAACAGTCATTTCTTTAGCTCCGCATCAATTTATGATACCAACTGACAAAACAGAATATTAAAAAAAAAAAAAAAAAAGATAAGTGTAAAAACGTCTTTCACCCAATGCAAGAAAAATATAACTGCTCGATTATTTCACTGAACTGCTCAAAAACACTTAAGCAAAAGCATATAATATCAAATAAAAAAGTTTGCATCAGCAAAATATACTTAGACTACACTTGATCTTAGCCAAAAGGCCGAGAAGCGATAACACTTCAAAATCTTCATTTCAGCTAAAATATGTGAAATACTTAAACCCACAACAATTTTACTAAGCAAACCCGCAGAAAATATTTATATACAATTAGATTTTTATTCTTAAAACATAGGAGCTTTCATTTTGTTTTTCATTTCCATGCACAAGAATGGAAAGGCTAGACTTGAAAATGTCTAAAGTAGGAGTTTTAAGTATTGCCGATGGTTTGAACAGGATTTCTAATTTTAACAGAGCATGGCTTCCAACTAACCAATCTGTACCACAACTGTTAATAACCAAAAGACTACAGTTAGCCAGGAAAAGTTTAAACACTACACAAGAATTATTATGGGCATAAATTTTGACACAATTTATTACAGTAAAAAATATCTAGTGATCTGGTAAATCACTATATTTTTTATATACTATGCTATTAGTTTTCACCATAGTTTCAAAGTGCCATTAGGTCAATCAATGCCAACAGATTTTTCCAATTTGTATTTTGAAATGCCTTATAAAATGCTAGTGCACGAAAAGAGTTGTGTGTGCATAGATTTTGAACTGGTAACAAGAAATAAATTTTACTAGCTTGTATATTTGACATAGTTCATGTCAGAATTTTCCAACTGTATAATTAAAAACAAAACTGAAAAAAATACTAGTCCTTTTCTTAACAGCAGGTTTACTTTATGGATTTCTTCTACAATAATCAAAACAATGACAGTTCTGGGCTTTGCTTTATTAGCAGATTAACTTATGAATTTAAAAAATGTAGTGTCAATCTTGAAGAAATCAGCAGTCTTTGTTTTCTAATCCCCTGAAAAAGATCATTCTCTCATCTAAATTGGATTTGTTCTAGGACATAAAAATGAGATTAATGTCCTGCATAGATTTAAATATATCTATCATGTCTTATACAGCCTTTTCAAAATGAACCTAGAGCAAAGGTCTTTTTCCTATTCAAACATTTTATCTATCATTATCTTTATGAAAGAAAACATTTTAGCTTAATCAGTTAAACCCTTTTATCAGTACAATGGCAAGAGACCAGTAATGCAAAATGAACAGTTTTTTTCCATTGTAAATAGTGCAACATTTTCCATTTTTGCAATCTAAGCAAATTATGCCTTGTCTCAGTAAAGGATAAATTTACAATAGGTTTTTTTTTTTCTGATTCTGGCACTAGTACAATATTCAGCTATAAAGAATATCTAGCAAGAAGACCATTCTCAAACAAGTTTACACACACATTCACACACACAGGCACATATTTTTCATGAGTATTTTTGTAATCATCTTTCTTAAAACAAGTGATCTACTTGTTTCTCCTTTAATAGCTGTACTTTTATTAACATTTTCCATGGTAACTGCTAAGACCTAAACATCAGGTTTTAAGAATATTAATAAAATGAAAACAATTAACGGTTACAATTAGCATGTGAAGATTTTTAGCTTTCTTTTCAGATTATATTTTAAACATTACACTGTGTAATTCACATACCTGCATTATACTGGCATTTAGCTTCATTATGCAGACTTACTGAAGGTATGCTTTCCATAATATCTCATACCTAAGCTTTATATTGCTTCTTTAAAAGAGCTTATTGCACAAATGCACTTAGCTTATCATTCAGGCATTTGTAGGTACCTGCTAAAGCAATCTGTTAAGGCACTTGCTGAAGCCTCAGAGACAATAGAAAATCAACAGCTGTATGTTGTGATGTCAGTAATACCCCAGCCAGTCACCACACAGAGAAACTAAAACGCATCAGAAGCTATATTGAGCTCTTCGTTAGCAATTCAGTATCAAGTGATGCAAAAGCCCTGTGAAGCTGTAAATGTTCTATAAAATGGCTGTAGAGGGGATTTTAGACATTTTCTCTATTAAAAATTCTATGGCAAATCTCCCAGCATGAAAAATTACTATGAAATTATTTTTTCTGTTAATTGTCACAATTGTACCTATTGTGCAAAACTAATATTGCTATGCAGAGAGTAATTTTCTTTCTAAATGCAATGCTATTTTACTTTTTCCATTTCATATTGTAAACAATGAGATTTTAAAATCAACAGCTGTATGCAGATACTGCATGCATCTGACGAAGTGGGTCTTTGCCCACGAAAGCTTATGCTCCAATACATCTGTTAGTCTATAAGGTGCTACAGGACTCCTTGTCGCTTTTACAAGTATGTTTGTTAATCTCTAAAGTGCCACAGGACTACTCATTGTTTTTAGAGTTACAGACTAACATGGTTACCCCTCTGAGACTTTTAAGGTTCAGAGTGATGGAAGTTCTCAAAACTCTCTTACATCTATCAAATAGTGCAAAAAGATGACCGGTTTGCATTACGGTCAGCTGCATTAAAATTTATAAATTCATTACAGCAGTTGCATACTAGAAACAACACAGTTAAAAAGAAGATTCGTCCTTAAAGAAAATACATACTGATAAATTATTGTTACAAGTTAGTTTTCTAGTGCCTTCTGTTTTTACAAGATTATTGTAACTGAAATTAGGAAAAATATTTTCCTCTTTTTTTTATTTTACTCTGTGCATTAGATGGTATTTCCAGTCTGGTCAATTTTAGGATACATGCACAGCTCTGCGGAGCGTTGAGGAGCACATTCATGTCCAGGTCCTAGAAGATGGTGTTTAAGCTGAAAAAAGGCAACATGCAGCAGACAGGTAACTGCACAGAGAAAAGGGGGAGGAAGAATGGGCTCAAGAATGTCTATTATTGTTGCACTCTGGACAGCTCTAGAGATCCTAAAACACAGTAGGGAATAAAAGAAAACACTCATGAACAACGTAAAGAAGGATTTCTTTAGTGCAGTGGTTCATAAAGGGTACGTCTAAACTACACCCCCTCTGTCGGCAGAGGGATGTAAATTAGATGCATCGAAAGAGCAAATGAAGCCGGGATTTAAATATCCCATGCTTCATTTGCATAATGGCAGCTGCCGCTTTTTTTCCGCAATGGGGCTTTTCAAAAAAAAAAAAAAAAAAACACACACCACAACAACACACCCTCCGGCAGTTTAGACGAGGTATTTTCGACAGAAACGCCCCGTTTCAAAAGATCCTGTACTCCTCATTTGGCTGTGAGGGGTGCCTCACAGCCAAATCTGGCTTGCAGGGCAGGAAGCAGCTCCACGTGCTGTCACTCCCCCCTTTCACCTGGCTGGAGGAACAGCAGTGCAGGAAACGATTCACCTAGAAACTTTCCCCACTGCTCCAATTGGCTAGAATTGTACAGGATTCCATAACATTCGATACAAAATGATAATGTATGGCGGTAGATTTAAAAAAACCAAAAAGACAGTCAGTAGACACAGCGTGCTGAGTTGGAGATGGGCGCTCAGTAGATACTGAGATCTAGTCATGTGTAATATCTTCAACTGCAGAAATTATAAGGCCACTTTCCACTGCATTTCAACCACACCTTTCAGGAATGGTGCTTACAGAGAGAAGTGAAGGGCGTAATCCAGAGGGAAGTAAAAAGAGTAATCCAGAGGGAAGTAATGCAAGACCAATATGCAGCAGGTGTGAGGCCAGCTTGGGTCACATGAAGTTCTATTTTCAGTACACAGGAGAGCTGAAAGGTATAGAAAAGTCAGTTCTTCCTAAGAGCCCTGATAAAAGAGATTGAAAGACACAAGCTGAAAGACCCAGGAAGCATTGGACAAGATATTCAGTGAAGGTTTAAAAATAAAACAAAAGAGTACACAGCTGGTTTTCCCTGAGCTTCACTGGAGCAAGCTACAATCTTGTTCTCTTTTGCACAGTAAGCAAGCCCTAAGGTATGTCTATGCTGCAGCTGGGAGTGAGCCTCCCAGCCTGAATGGTCAGATTCATATTAGCATGCTAAAAATAGATAAGCAAATGTTGTGGCACCAGCAGAGGCTCAGGCTATCCAACCAAGCTCAAATTCGGGGAGAAGATGGCAGAAGTAGCATGGGCTTGAGCTCAAATGGCTAGTTGGAGCCTCTGCTGGTGCTGCAATGGCCATATAACTAGTCACATCTTAATCATTAGCCTTCTTGGAACTGTGAGCATCTCTTTGCACCCAAGGCAAACATTACTTTGCCTGCTCACTCAGTTCCTAGGAGACTAATGGTTAGAGAGGTTTCTGGCCAAACAAGCACCTCAAGACTGTCTAGCTGCTCAGAAGACATACTATACTCAAAGGGCAAATCAGCTGAAGTGGACAGTTCACAGTTGGGTCCAAAAAGATTCAGTGGTCCCCAACCTTTCAGTGCTGCCGGGAGCCCGGTGGCGGGGCCACTCACGCGCTGGGCGTCCGGGGGCCGGGCCACTCATACGCCGCATGTCTGGGGGCGGGGCTGCGCATGCGCTGCGCGCCCGAGGGCGGGGCTGCCCATGCGCTACGCTCCCGGGGCCGGCACCGCGCATGTGCCGCGAGGCCGGGCAGCGCCCTGCGCCACACGCCCGGGGCCGGCACCACACATATGCTGCGTACCTGGGGCAGTGGCCGCCCATGCGCCGCGCGGGCGGGGCCGTCCCAGATCATTCCACGGGCGCACATAAATGCCCCGGCGGGTGCCATGGCGCCCGCGGGCACCGCGTTGGGGACCACTGATCTATGTGAATCTCTATTTGTGCGTTATCTTGAAACTGCTCAAGTTCTTTTTTTTTAAATTAACTCCATGTACACAATAAAACCAACTTGTTTACAATATGCTGGCAACGTCACTCTGCATCTATCAACTGATGTGGAAAATGGCTTAGGAATACCACTGCTAGGTGTTTATCTTGAATACTTATATACCCAACCCAGGAAAGGTACTCTTTTTAATCTTAGTTTCATATAAGACTACTTATTTTCTATGCAGTTTTTCCCTAAGGCATGTCTACACAGCAGGGCAAAAGCCAAATTAAGATACGCAACTTCAGCTATGTCAATTGCACAGCTGAAGTCAAAATAGCTTAATTCTGCTTTTAGCGCTGTCTACACAGCAGGAAATCAAAGGAAGAACACTCTTTTTTCAGCTTCCCTTACTCCATGTGAAATGAGGGTTACAGGAGTTAGAGTAAGAAGTCCTCTACCTCAACATTCTTTCAAAATAGTGGCTTGCTGGGTAGATGCGCATTTTGTTATTTTGAAATAACGTCAGTTATTCCGAAATAACACTGATGTGTAGACATACACTAAGAGGCCAACCCCACATTACATCCCTTTAAGTCTCATGAGTCCCAGATGTCTCTTTGGATATGTCTACAATCCATTAGGGAACAAGCCTCCCATTGCAGGTAGACTTGTGTTAGTGGGGTTCATGCTAACATAGCAAAAATAGCTGTGCACACTCCTGCACTTCAATTAGTCAACCAAGTTCAAACCCGCACTAGCTATCAGATATTATGGTGTCAGGGCCTGTCTACACAGAAAACAACCCAGATTAGCTACTGCAAAATACTAGCGCACCATGCAGAGACTCCTATTCTACATTTAAGCAACAAATAAAGCTTAATCACAAAAAGGCAGGCAGTGAGGAATATATGCCCACACAGCAGCTGTGCACAATAGCAACTGCACTTTAAATTCACAATGTCACTATTTCACTCCAACCTCCCCATGAATAGCCCACATAAACAAACCCTCAATGTGATTTAGGGTTCAAATGGCACTGGCACAAGAAACACAAGATGATTCAAATCTGTTTGCCCACTAATTCAGAAGAGCCTACTTCCTAACAAGCATAACTCTCAGCCTTCCTCATTTATTTTTTTCAAGAAGTGAAATAATTATCTTAATTATTTCAAAGGATTATATATGGGTAAAAACAGCATCTTGAATTTAGAAGGTTTTGGAACAGCAGTGGGTGTGCTGGTGAATGCAGACAGTGATGAATATAGTGCATTTTATTGCTTTCAGTATATAATTACTGTGAAGTTTTTTTGTGCTTTCAGCTAGGATGTTTTGTATGAATATAAATATTACCACTAATTATCTACCCATGTTAATTATCCCCAAGACTAGATACAAGTTTATAACAAATTTTAACAAAAAAGCAGTCACCTTTTCAAGGACCAGAGGTGATTGATTCTCAAGTGTATTCTGGCCAAGGGATACTAATTAAGTTAATATTGCTGTGGTGGTTTTCTGTCTGATGTGAAGAACTATACACAAAGGGTTGAGGTTTTTTAGTAAGCTGTATTTTTCCCCCAATGCACAAAATTTATCTTCACAATTAGTTTTTAAAATAATTTCAATGTATGAACATACTTAATTACATGCATTTTAAGATCCTTAATATGAATCCTAAAATGTAACTGTGTAACCACTGAAAATTTCAGCCATCCTGTGCTGCTGCCTCTGTATCAGAGACAGCAGTGCCAGGGGAAGGGATGTGAGCTCTCTGTGCATAACCCCCCACATATCAGGAGCCTGAGTGTAACCAGGGACGTTAACATATGAACCCATGCTCATGGGTTAACCATATCACGGTTACACTTTCACATCCCTAATTCATATCAAATATCTGTGCTCATATTTTAGAATTTAGGAGGAACATCGGGAGGATTAGATTTTCAAAGGGAAAATCCAAGGCACCACTGAAGCAAGTAGGAGTAACAAGTAGGTAAATATATGTACATGACATTTCCTTGCAGTACAGGGAGACATGCATAGGGGAAAATTTTTTTCTAATCTTTCTGTAATTATCATTCTTTGAGATATGTTGCTCATGGTCACTCCATGTTAGGTATGCGTGTGTGCCCTCTGCACCATTTCTGGAGATTTTTCCTTCAGCGGTATCTAGCATACTGGATCTAGCACTCTCTGGTGCCACATACATACATGCTGATATAAACGGGCTCCACACATTTTCCGTTCCTTGTTACTGGCAAACTCCTACAGAGGGATGAGAGGGTGGATCTGGAATGGGCATGAGGAAACCATCTTTAAGAACAATAGTTATAGAAAGATTAGTAACTGTTTTTTTCTTCCAGTGATTCCTCATGCCCTTTCTATATAAAGTGACTCACTAGCAGCCCTCAAGGACGTATGCTCAGCATTCATAGGCATAGGGATTACAACTGTTCTCCCAGATTTGGCATTGTCTCAAGCCTGTTGGGTGTTGGTGTAGTGCAGTGGTCTCCAACCTTTTTACACCCAAGATCACTTTTTAAATGAACAAGCCAAGATCTACCGTCCCATCCTTCCCCCAAGACCTCACCCCTTCTGTGAAGCCTCGCCCTCTCTATTCTCCTCCTCTCCATCACTTGCTATCCCCAGCCCTTATATACTCTACACTGCCGCTTTTTTCCCCCGATTCTTCTGTAGGAAGAGGTTTTTCCAACATTTGGCCTGTCTAGACTGGACCAAATGTCAGAAAAACCCCTTCTTTCAGAAGCCCCCTTATTCCTCGTGGAACGAGGAATACAAGGGTTACCGAAAGAGCACATTTGCTCTTCCACTTAAAAAAAAAAAAAAAAAAGGAAGAACAAATGCATCCCTGGATGCCGAAGAGTTGTTCCAGGATCTCTCTGGAATCCTGGAAAAACTCCTGCAGTCTAGCCATACCTTCACTGGGTTGAGACAGGATGTGTGGGCTCTGAGGTGGGAATGAGGGATTTGAGGGTGGGAAGGGGTGTGAGGTGCATGTTCTGGGAGGAAATTTGGATGCAGGAGGAGGTGGAGAAGGGGACGCTGGCTCGGGGAGGGGACTCCAGGTTGGGGAGTGTTGGGGTGAGATGGAGGGCTCCAGGCTTGTGGATGTGAGGGTGCAGGAATTTGGTTTGGGGTATGTGAGGGGCTCAGGGCAGAGAGGGCTCAGATCTAGGTTCTGGGGCAGGGTTCAGGAGTATTATGATGCTGCGGCCAGATGGGGACTTGGCCCCAATTGGGGGTTTGTTGGCCAGGCTTCATTTTTAAATAAAAGACTATGTCAAACACAAAAAGTTTCTGCATTGTCTTTATTTATGAAAAGGGCAGGGAACGTGTTTTGAGTCAGGGGTCACTGACCCACAGAAAAATCAGTTGGGGGCCACACAAGTGAGATGCAAAAAAATAACTCCTCCAAAAATCCCCCAAGCCTCACTAATGTGGCCCCAACTGTGCAGGTGGGAGCAGGGGACATGGTACTGGGGAAAGGTGCTCGTGGGTGCTGGGGAAGTGGACAGGGTGCCAGTGGGGGCAGGCAACAGGGTGCTGGGGTGGGCGCAGGGTGCCAGTGGGGGGCAGGGGAGGGAGGGCAGGGTGCCAAGAAGACAGGGTGCTGGGGACAGGGTTCTGCGGGGGGGGGGCAGGGTGTTGTTGGGGGCAGGGAGTCCCCCGCACCCACCTCCTCCCTGGATTCCTCCCCCGCAGAGGAGGGAAGCCCCGGCATGCACCTCCTCCAGGGACAACTCCCCCCTCCCGCAGAGGAGGGAAGCCTGCGCCTCCTCTGGGGACTCCTCTCCCCCCCACAAGTTTCCATCATGCCACAGACCTGGGTGAGGGGAGCACCCAGCGCACTTCCGGAACCCCCAGAAGTGGTGCGCAGCTTCAGGACTTCCGTCTACCCCGCAGGAAGCCAGCACTACCTCCATTGTCGCTGGAGGTAGGTAGTGGTGCTTCTTGGGGGTGGAGGAAAATGGGGGGGCCCTGAACACCTCGCGACTGACTGGTCGAGCGGTCAATCGCGATCGATTGGTTGGTGACCACGGGTGTAGTGTGAGAACATATGCACTCATGAGCAAGTTGAGACCCTACATGTTTTGGATCAGGACCTTGGACAGAAACAGTGCTGAAGAAGCCTGAGCGCTCATGGAATGAGTCATCAAGATGGTGGGAGGAGGAACATTCAGATGCCCGTCTACAGGAGATTATTCAGGATGAGATATTTTGGGCTGAAACTGGCAGGCCTTTCCTACTTTTGCTGCCACAGATTGTTGTGTAGATATGCAGAATGGTTTAATACTCTTAGTATAAAAGGCTAGGGCACACCTGACATCTCATGAGTGAAGATGCCACTCTCCTGAATTCTTGTGAGGCTTTGGGAAGAAAACAGGTTGGTTGCTATGAGATCACCTTCAGCAGGAAGGCCAGATGGGGCATGGTTGAACTTTGCCCTTGAAGAACACAGTGTATGGTGGTTGTAACATAAAGGCCCTGATTTTACAGATTCTTCTGACTCAGGTAATTCACACCAGGAAGGTAATCTTCCAAGAGTGAGAAGCAGCAGAGGGCATGACACTAGCAGCTAAAAGGGAATGCCCATGAGTTTTGATAGAACCAGGTTTAACTCTTTAGGGGAACCAATTTGCAAACCTGAGGGTAAAGCCTCTCCAATCGTTTAAGAAAGCAGACAGACCTCCCTCATGAAAGAAATCTGACCCACCGGTGGGTGAAAGGTCAAAATTGCTACCAAGTGTATTTTGATAAATTTGAGGGCCGGGCCAGACTTTGCTGTTTTAGTAATCCAAGATGAACTGAAAGCAAGACAAAGTTTGAGAGAGACCTTGTTGAAAGGACATATTGAGAAACACTTCCACTCGGTGAAGTAGATCTAATAGACTGCTTCCTACTAGCCAGGAAGGCCTGGTAAACTTGTTTTGAACAGACTTTCTCCTACAGGTCAGTCATGGAACTTCCATGCAGTTAGGTAAGGAGCCCCACAATTCGGGTAGAGTCAACAGCTATAGTCTTGTGAGATCAGGTCTGGGCAAAGTGGGAGCAATAGTGGGGTCCTAGTGATAAGTCTAGCAGTGTGTCGGACCAGAACTGATATAGCTATGCCAGAGCTATAAGAACAATTCTCGTCATCTCCCATTTGATTTTCAAAAGGATCTCTGTTCACTGTAGGAGGACAGCATGTGAAAGGGAGCCCAGGCTGTGTATGCACAGGAAGCTAAAGAATTGGAATTCCCTCTTCTGCCAGGTGGGCTGATTCACAACCACGGGAGATACCACCTCTGGAAGATTAACTTGATCTCTGGTGAGAGGACAAGTATCTGCTGAGATGATCTGGCAGGGTTCTCTGCACGGATTCTCAAAGTGATGGAGAGCTTCACCCAGAAGTAGGATAAATGGATGGCTTACTGAGAAAGGGTACAGTAACTTGTTCCTCCCTCCTTGTTGATATAGAACATGGCCACCATGTTGTCCATCAGTACTATACTACTTTGCCTGTGATATGAGGGAGAAACACTTGTCAAACTAAGTTGACCACTCTGAGCTCCCGGACATTTATGTGGAGGGACAGGTCTTCTTGGGACCACAGAGCCCTGTATTCTGAGACGACTGAGATGGGCTCCCCAACCTAGACTGGAAGCACCCAATGCTAGCAACACTGACAGCCGGGAGGGTGACAAAACTGACACCTGTCACTGCCAATCAAGTGTCCCTCCACTAGCTGAGAGAGGCGAGGACCAGGCCTGGAACAGTAAACACTGAATACAAGTTGTGTCCATTCAGTGAGTGCATTGAAGCCAACATGTCTGCAAGGGTCTAAGATGCAGCGTTGCACATCGCACAAAATGTAATGTCAATTATTCCTCCTTAGAAAGGCTTGCTGGTTACAGATATACAGCTGTAGTCCATCCACTGAATAAATTTTCCTGCCTATCAGATCCAGTTTCTTCAAGTTTACTGTGTTGGGTAGTACTTGGTGGGCCCTGTTGATCCCTCTTAATGGCCACCAACGTATCTAGGGATCCAGAGGGGGATGAGAGTATTGATACTCATATCCTTGGTTAGCATGCAGCATGTCTTCTCTGATCTCTTCAAAGTAGAAGGGAGAAAAAAAAAATTAGGTCTGCCCACTCGTCAGAGCCCTGACTCATTACAATTTCATTAATGGACAGGGCCACCTTAGACTGGCTGATGCAGCCAAATATCAGTGAGGCTGGGAGACGATTCCTTGGGTTCCTCAACCTCTAGCACTAGCTTAGCATCTATCCTGTTTAGAACCTCCTGGTGGGCTCTAAAATCACCTTGCAGTACTGACCACTCTGTCCTGAGATTACCTCATCTAGGGAGATGGAGGAAGATGCCTGTAGCAAAGGAGGAGCTTCCTCTCATATTCTACTGCTATTACCTACATTGGAGCCAATGACAAATGGAGCCATACAGGAGCCCGCCTCTCATTTGCAATCAACTATGACTGGTGTGATAAAAGACCCAGTACTATGGCTGTTAGATAACATTTAATTGAATCATCGGGGATAGCCGAGTTATTCTGTACAGGATAACCTTTAAAAACAACAAATAGTCTGGTAGCACTTTATAGACTAACAAAACATGTAGATGGTATCATGAGCTTTCGTGGGCACAGCCCACTTCTTCAGATGACCGGAGTTTTGAGTTTAGGGTGTCCAGACCCAAAATAAATAGGGGAGAAGGAAGAGGAAAAAATGGAAGGGGGCAGGAAACAAGAAGCAGAGAGTATGTAAATATCAAAGGGAAAACTGAACAGGCAAAACTGGTAATCTATAAGCACCTAAAAATTGGATAGTTAAAAGAAGCAGATAAGGATAGTAGGATAGCAATTAGAGAGGAAGAGTACTAACACAAGAATCTACACAGACAAAGAGCTGTTGGCATCTTCATTGTTTGTTTGGTTGATAAGGTCCCAACCAGCCATTATCTGGATTGAGGCCATAGGTGTAAGAATTAAATTTGTGGATGAATTGTAATTCCAACCCTTCTCTATGTATTTGGCTTGTAGAATTGGTCTGTAACTAGACAGACACTTGGAGATCTTTTAAAGTGTGACCAGGTAGATTGAATAATCATGTAACCACATCAAATCTTATCAGTTACTCAGTTATTCAGTGGCCCCCAGGGGCAGGGCCGGCAGCCAGTGTATTCCCGGGCCCACTCCCAGGGAGCCCCTTGCCACCACACAGTGATGCCGCTGTATCAGAGGCACCAGTGCAGGGTGACAGGCGGGAACTGGTCCGATAGGGGAGCTGGTTTTTAAAAAAAAAAAAAAAAAAAAAAAGGCTCCCTACACAGATTGGCTCCCGCCTGCCGCCCCTCACTACCACCTCTGATACAGAGGCAGCAGCACAGAGTGGGAGCAGCCTCTGTCTGCGGGGATCCAGCCTCACAGGGTCTGCCGCATGCAGGGCACTCCTGCTGGCCAAAGAAGCGCCCCCTGCCCACTCCTCCTTTAGTCGATTAACCAGTTAAACATTACTTTTAACTGGTTAACCAATTAAATGGGATTTTACATTGCTATTCAGAAGCCCTCTGTATTGCACTGCTTGCTTTCAATGGATGGACTGGATTTTTTAATTTTTGTATCCTACATTTTAAAGCATTTGTATACTTCAACCTCACACTTGGAGCAAATCATCAAGCCAGAATGTTGTTTTGGCCCAAGTGGATTTCTTCATGTCTCTTCCCTTATCTCTCTTTTTAAATGAACTTCTGTCTTGTAAAGTCCGATTCACTGTGGATAAGTAAAATACTGTTAGTGAGTTTCTTCACATTACCATGAAGCTAAATGGCAGGTGCATAAATATTGTGCTTGAAACAGTAAAATTTGGGGGAGGTTTGCAAACCTGATCTAAAGATTACTGTAGAGTATATGCACACTACAGTACATAGTATTTGCCTAAATTAATGTTATCTTGACATAGGTGATTTGTTTTCTCTATTTTGAAAATCATAGTAGTAGGAGATTGCCAAGGAAGGAAATGGATGCTAAATCTTTTAAGTTATTTTTCCTAATAGGTGTACAGACGACAACAGTCACAGAGCTTCTGAGTGTGCTTTATAGATGACTTCATTCCCTGTGCAATCTTAAGTTAAAATCATTGTGAAAGCTGAATTTCTGAAACCATTTTAATAAAGATAACATACTTTGTGTTGTCCTGGTGGCTTGGTTGCTATCTGCTAGAAAACAGCTGAAGATTTTTTTGGATTTAAGTCTGGCAGAGACTGCAGCGGTAACAAATCTTAAGCAATTAAGCTTATGCACTGAAGCATGGGGATGAGGATTTTGACTGTAGCATAATTAAACCTTTAGAAACTAGCTGGAAGGATCTTACTGTATATTTTAAGTGCTGAGTATGATATCTTCTCACACATTCTTTCCAGGCAGCTTTTTACTACCTAAAACTATCAGTGAGTGCCACCAATCAATCACAAATTGGACCACTGATCAGTCACTACCACCAGCCCTCTGACAAATTTCTTGTAAGTACTGACTCAAAAGGAAATGGCAGATTAATCACAAATCCAAGCTAAAATCTTGTACCACAGCCTATATACACAAATCTATCAGGGATGATCTAGATGGTAACTGGCCCTCCCTTAAGGGCAGGGGACTGTTCTTGATGACCTCTCGAGGTCCCTTCCATTTCTAGTATTCTATGATCAAATACAAATGAGAGAGTCAATGTTTGAGTCTAGGGTAGGGATGAAAAAATCCCATTTAATTGACTGACTGATTAAAGGGATGGGGTGGTGAGCCAATGGGCTGGAGCACACATACCCAGCCCTCCACGGCAGGCAGGGGCTGAACCAGTATTCTGCAGTCAGAAGCTGCTCTGGCTTCCCAATTAGAGCAGCCCCTACCTTGGGGCTCCCAGGCCGGCAGGAGCAGCCAGTCTGCAGTGCCTCTCCCCCTCCCCCCACCAGTTAAACTTTTGCATCCCTGTTCTAGGGCCTTGTAGTGACTCTTTGATAAGACAGAAACTGACGTATATATGAACAAAGTCCTGTATAGAAAACAGACAACTCAGAATGGACTTTGCCCATTTCTTTTGTGCAATTAGGTATTGAAGATTTGTATCACGAGGCATGCATAGAAAGTTACTAAAGATGGCTTGCAGTATTGTGGTTCAATCTAAACAACACATGAAGCTGCTGAAGGCCATGCCTAGCCTGCAAAGAAAGATGATCCTAATATTCCTGTATGATACAGCATGTGCAGGTAGAAATCCTTCGCTAAATTCTTCTTATGGAAAATATTAGCTTACAGAAACACATGACTGGAATTTCTTTATGCAGACACCACACCAGGAGCCCTTTAACATGAAACTGGATAGTCAGGTGATAGAGATTCCTTTTGGCCTATCTTGTAGTCCCCTCAGTGCCCACAAAACAGCTGGCATCCTAGTTTTTCTCTCTGAAAAAAAGAGAACAGTGCAAGCCTATTGTTATCTAGATGGTCTCTTCAGAAGAACTGTCTTCCAGTCTAAAAGCCCTACGTATATCTTAGATGTCCTACATTTTCAAATAACAGGTTTCAAAATTAACTCTCACTATCAAAAGCTTCAGAGGTATAGCCGTGTTAGTCTGTAACTGGAAAAACTTAAAAAGCAACGAATAGTCTTGCAATGCCTTAGAGACTAACAAAACATGCAGACAGTATGAGCATACGTGGGCAAAACCCACTTCTTCAGATTAATGGAGTTATTAAAGGTCCAGTTTCTAAATAAATGGGGGGCAGAGGGGAAGGGGAGAGAAGGAAAAAGAAGGAAAAAAGAAAAAAAGGGGAAAGAAATAGTCAATTAGAGCATCCATGCTACATGAAGCTGATAGAGAAGGTACTAATTGTTCTTAAGTACCCATTGTTTTGTTTTTTGTGTCATTAGGATATGGAATGTAGCAGGCCATCCAGCCAATGTCTTTATTCATACCTCTGTTATAGGAATCAAACTTGTAAATGAAGTTAAGTTCTAAGGCCTCCCTGTGGAGTTGGCTTGTGAAATTGGCCTGAGACAATACGGTGATTTTGAAATCCATTAACGTGTGCCCGGGCAAGTTAAAATGTTCTCCAACAGGTTTGTGTGTGTTAGCTTTTCGGATATCTGATTTGTGTCCATTAATTCTTTTTCTTAGAGACTGTCCAGTTTGGCCAATATACATAGCAGAGGGGCACTGCTGCTGGGATTTGATGACATACACCATATTAGTGGATGTGCAGTTAAATAAGCCTCTGATGTGGTGGTTTATGTGGTTAGGTCCTGTGATGATATCACTAGTACAGATCTGTGGACAAATCTACACAAACAACCCCTAATCCCCGAACAGGAGTTTTCTATCTGCTACCCAAAATACACAAACCTGGAAATCATGGACAACCCATCATTTCAAGCACTGGCACACTTACAACAGGATTATCTGGCTATATTGACTGTCTGAGTGAGCAGTCAAAGTGAACTCTGTTCAGAAGATAATTACAGGGATTCAGGGGATAGAGAAGTTAATCAGCTGGACTGAATCCTAGCTCTTCTTTGAAAGTGTTATGGTAGAGAGGGGCAATGGCTGTGTGGATTAAGGCTGTTTTACTTTATACTGGACCGAGTTAATGCCTGGTTGTTTGGGCACAATGGACAGGGGAAGTAATCTACCTTGCTTTCCTCTCAGTGTGCTTCAAATTAACAGACTAGAAGCCTACCATTTTAATTCCATTCTTGTGTTTGTCTTCACATATGTACTGATTAAGATATTACAGTAAAAAAATTATACAGTGCCTTCACTAAGATAACATGAAGTATCATAGTTAAAAATTAACTATAACTGACAAAATATATAGATCAATTATTCTAAAATGTGCCAGGTAAGATATGTTCTGCTTCAGGCCTTGAAGAGATTGCACTCACATTTTCAGAAATGACCCAGGGCATGTCTACACAGCAGCGTTATTGTGAAACAACAGTGTGCGCGCCTACACAGCAAGCCCATTATTTCAAAATAATTTTGAAATAACAGGCTTTTTACGCCAACTTCTGTAACCCTCATTTCATGAGGAGTAAGGGAAGTCGAAGGAAGAGTGTTCTTCCTTTGACTTCCTGCAGTGCAGACGGTGCCAAAAGCCAAGTTATTTCAACTTAAGCTATGCAATTAACATAGCTGAAGTTGCGTATTTTGATTCAACTTCAGCCTGCAATGTAGACAAACCCCCAGGCTGTGTCTAGACTGGCAAGTTTTTCCGCAGCTAAAGCAGCTGCTTTTGCGGAAAAACTTGCCAGCTATCTACACTGGCCACTTGAATTTGCGCAAGAACACTGACGATCTAATGTATGATTGTCAGTGTTCTTCGCATAAATACTATGCTGCTCCGTTCGGGCAAAAGCCCTCTTGCGCAAATGTATTTGCACAAGAGGGCCAGTGTAGACAGCTCAGGACTGTTTTGCGCAAAAGCCCGATGGCGAAAATGGCGATCGGGGCTTTCTTGCGCAAAACGCGTCTAACCTGTACGCACGCTTTTCCGCAAAAAGTGCTTTTGCGCAAAAGCGTCCGTGCCAATCTAGACGCTCTTTTCCACAAATGCTTTTAACGGAAAAACTTTTCCGTTAAAAGCATTTGAGGAAAATCATGCCACTCTAGACGTAGCCCCAGTGAATAAGAATACTTAATGGTAGGAGCAATGCCTTATCAATTATCTTGTACTTTTTTTTGCTCTGCTTGCTAATTGGTATAATTGATTAATGGTGCATCTCTCAATCTTTTCTACACATCAGGAAAATTCTATTGTATTTGACTTTTGAGGTCCAGAAAAAATGAGTGTCAGGGAACCAGTCAGACTGCAATGAATTGCAGAAATAATCCAGTTAATCATCCAGATCTCACTATTGCTAGCCATTATGGAGTTAGATTAACAACTGTGCCAAGTCTTCCTTTTTCTTTTTTCTTTTTTTGTGTAACTATGTTAATAGGGTAACCAGCTCTCTTTAAACACCAGGAATGTGCCTGGTTTAGCAAAATGTAGGAGTACCTATTTCTATGAACACTGCCAAGTAGTCATTGGTAGGGTCTGAACTAGTAAAATGGCTGACTGGCTACCACTTCAAAGGCCTACTCCTACAGGGACCATAATATTATTGGCAATCTACAATCTAATAGGTCTCCAGAAGTAAATCACATTGGAGTGGGAAGGAGAGAAAGAAGAGTTGTTTAGTGAGCATCATTTCAAGTACTTATTTATGCCCATGCCACATTAGCATGCATGCGCATGCTGGTATGCTATCAACACTCCAGTTGTCTAAGCCGCTGGGAGAACTTCATTTAAGAGAGCGCTGTCGGCTTTGTCAGGACGCTAAAGGCTCATACAAAGACAGAGAGGCTAGTCAGATGGCTGTCCTATCGGAAGCTAGGGATGTGAAACGTTAACCAGTTAACGGGCGAGCATTACCCTAAATGGTTAATGCTTACCAGCTCCAATTAACCTCAGGGGCAGAAGCAGCTTCCCACCTGCCCCGAGTAGAGGGCTGCTCCAGCCCTGAAGGGCCCATCCTATCTGTGGCGGGCCTGGCCCAGCCAGGCCCCATCACTGCAGGCTACATGCTGGCTTGCTGGGAGGTGGCTGCAGAGCCCACAGCAAAGCACTCGCTGGGAGTGGGCTGGCGCATCTTGCTGGCACTGCTCATGGGGAAATGGCTTTGCTGTGACAGGGAAGCCTCCTCTCTGGGAAGGCTTCACTGCAGGCTCTGCAGTATAAAGCTTATTTTCAGCAATTACACGGTTACCTATTTAACTGACTTTTTAGATTCCCAGTCTTAAACCAGTGCTGGATTCAGCACCAAGCACTTTGGGCACTGTGCACTTCCCAGAACCATTCTCAATCTCTGGTGCTGAAGAAGAGAAACCAATGGTTTCACCACCCTCCTAGTAAAAATGGGTTTCCTAATATCCAACTAGACTTCCCCTACTGCAACTTAAAGACTATTGCTTCTTGTTCGGTCATCTGCCACTACTGATAACAGCCTAGCTCTATCCTCTTTGGAAACCCCCTTCAGATAGCCTTCAACTATCAGATCCCCCCTCATTTCTCTCTTCTGCAGACTAAATAAGCCTAGTTCCCTCAGTCTCTCCTCATAAATCATGTTCCCCAGCATCCTAATCATTTTCATTGGCCTCTGCTGGACTCTCTCCAATTTGTCCATCTCCTTTCTATAGTGAGGAGCCCAAAACTAAACACAATACTCCAGATGAGGCTGCACCACTGCCAAATGGAGGGAAGTGATTATTCCTCTCTATCTGCTGGCAAGGCTCCTACTAATGCAGTCCAATATGCCATTAACTTTCTTGGCAACAAGGGCACACTGTTGACTCAGATTCAGCTTTTCATCCACTGTAATCCTCAAGTCTTTTTCTGCAGAACTAACACTTAGCCTAGCTTGTAACAGTGCATGGGATTGTTCCATCCTAAGTACAGGACTCTGCACTTCTTATTGAAGTTCATCTGATTTATTTTGGCCCAATCCTCCAATTTGTCTAGGTCACTTAGAATCCTATCCCTGCCCTCCAATGTATCTACCTCTCCCCCAGCTTAAGGTCATCGCAAATTTGCTGAGGGAATAATCCATCCCATCATTCAGATTTTTACTGAAGATGTTGAAAACTGGCCCTAGAACTGGTCCCTGGGGCACTCTGCTTACTACTGGCTGCCAATTAGACAGCGGACCATTGATCACTACTACCCATTGAGCCTGATGTACTAGCTGGCTTTCTGTCTACATTATAATTCATTCATCCAAGCCCTACTTCTTTAACTTGCTGGCAGAAATACTGTGGGAAACCATATCAAAAGCTTTGCTGAAGACAAGGTATACCACGTCTACCACTTTCCCCATATCCACAGAGCCAGTTATCTCATCACAGAAGACAATCAGGTCACAGGATTGCACTTGGAGTTCACATTCAGCAGATGATCCATAGCTGCACATACGGTGCTGCAACATTTCACGTATAGACAAGCTCTAAGTGTGCAGATAGCTCTTAGGTATTTTTTTTAGCCTATGAACAGATGCATACATTTCTATGGACTATTAATTAAAGATTAACTTTACTAGCAGACTCCACCCAATTGTCTTTGCAAAGGATTGTACGTATAGCAGGGGAAAAAAGGAACAGATCCATCCAACGCACCAAAGCAGTAAGAGAGAATTTAAGTAAGAGCATCTTGTAACTGAAGTATTGGAGTGCCACCTACTGCCATTCCTGTCTCTTCCAAGATTTTGGGGGGACCCATGCTGCTACTCTTGTGTGGAACTTGCCTCGATGAAAGGAAAAGGTAGCACCTAGGAATGTAAAATCCTGCTTAATTAGTTAACAGGTTAAATGTTAAGTTTAACTGGTTAGCTGAATAAGTGAGGGCAGGGAATTGGGAGCTTTGTGTGAGTACTGAAGCAGGAGCCTCCTGGGGCTGGAGCAGCCCTCTCTCTGCAGCAGTTAACTATTTACCCGTTCACATCTCTAGTGGCACCCCTGTTGAACTATCACTCCAGGTGTGGCAAAGGGGCATGGTAGAACCTCAGAGAAAGAGTGGGGGCATAAGGAATTCTGTACCACTGCTCAATGCAGAATTTTGCAGAAATTAATGTTTGTGCGTAAAATCCCCTTTCCTGCACAAAAATGGGCTACGGTTCTGCAGTCTGCCACTGTGCCCAACAAAGCCAAGCTCACACACAAAAGATACTTTTGGGAAAAGGGAGAAGGAGCTAGAAGGTTCCTGGCAGTTTGCAGTTTCCAGCATAGCCTGAGGGAAGAAGAGGAAGGCATACCAGAAACCCCACACAAGCCCGAGATTGAGCATCAGACTCTCCCTCCAGCTGGATCCTCAGACTATGAGAGGTAGAAGGGTGGTGTCTGGGCTGGGGGGAAGCCATGGCTGGGCTCGGGAGGGCAGGTATCTGTACAAGAGGGTGCCTGGGCTTGGAGGGAAAGGGGGTGCAGGTATCTGGTTCAGGAGACCCCACAGTTGGTAAGGTCTGAGGGGCAAGTATCTGAGCTGCAGGTGCCACGACTTGACTCGGGGGGGGGGGGGGCAGGAGGGATTCACATGTATTGGTGGTTTATTTAACTCTGTACTGTGTGTGAGTGTGAGAATTTGCAGAATTTTAAAATAGTGTGTGCAGAATTTAATATTTTTGGTGTAGACTTTTTTGGTTGCAGAATTCCCCAAAGAGTACAGGGCATAGGTTGGGGTTTATGTACAATGCCGCGTGCCCTTATTCAGTCCATGCCAGTCGTAAAATTTTTGCAGATTAAAAGAGTTATTTAGATTTTATTTAGTAACCACCAAGAAACATCAACACAGGTGAATATACCCCTTTGGTGATTTAAAGTGTTTATTTGCACTTTTATGATGTCTGCTTGCAATGGGTATAAAGTCACATAGGGGCTATATTTTATTTACATCCACACCACACAAGGTCACAGCCTTCAAAACAACTAGAAATTCATAACATTCACTGCCTTCACAAAGCGACTGCAACAGCTCCAAAACAACTTAAGCCTTGCTAAGATGTTTGGTAAAATGGAAGCATTTACTCTGCAGCACCAAGGCCCAACACAGAGAAATCTGGCAGCAACCCCCAAATTTAGGTTACTTAAACACCATCCATTATAAAAGATTCTTGCAACCTTTCTTTAAGAAATTCTGACATCTTCATTATTTGTAGTAGGGATCTGAAATTCATCAGGAGGTAAACTTGGCACCAAGGTAGGTGCTGTGAAACTCCATTCAGATTACTTTCAGTTACATACTGCTGAAAGGTACCATTTCCAGTTTGTCACTTGCATTATGTATCTTAATTTTGGCAGCACGCCAGAAATCCTAAACAGTTGCACCAGAGCTCCCCCTTGTGGCCTCAAACTGATGTACACTGTAGTGGGAAGACAGGGGAACTCAGCCAGTCTGACATCTGCAGCAATGGGAAGAGAGTGCATAAGGGCAGTCTTCCACTGCCACGCATCTCATAGGCCAGGACTACTCAACACGTGGACCACGGGCCACATGCTGCCCGCACCCTGTTTGCCTACGGCCTGCGGTGCAGTTTGGATTTAAGCAGGGCTCACCATGCGGCCTGCAGCTGAGAGCCAAAACAAAAAAAAGTAGTCATTATATTAGTCTTTTGTCACTATGGTTTGAGTAGTTAAATTTATGGACTGTCATTGCTCATTAAAAGTACTGTCATATAGGTGGAAGTCGGGTAAATATTGAATTTTATTAATATCAGCAGAACTGACTTAAATGGGGCCTGTGTGTTGTGTAGTCTTACCTTAATCTTTGTATTCATGTCCATCACTGTGAAAGAACCTATTTGCATATATATATATATATATATGCGCAACCACACTTAAGTTGCGGCCCTCAGCATGTGCTGTGAGTATCACTGTGACTCCCGGGGCTTCCAAAGTTGAGTAGCCCTGTCCTCGGCCATGCCCTTCCTTGAGAGTACCCCTGAAGTCATTCAGTTCCTCCTCCTTCAGAGAGAGCGATAACACCCCTGGACAAGATTCAGCCCAGCTCCAGTAGTGGAGATTACACTGTGAGAGAAAGCACTCAAATGGAGCTCCTACCCTCCCACCTACTAGATCCAGATGATATACCATATACCACACCATTTCCCAGGGTAAGGACCGGGGGGTCCTGAAAGTGATTCTGTCATAAAAGTAAATGGAAATGAGAAGAACAATTCTAGACTTGTTCTGCTATTGACTTGTTGAAAACCACACGTCAAAACTTTAATTATGCACACAACAGCTACATTAAAAAGAATGTTTAGGCTTGCAAAGTTAAACACTAAAAAGTTAGAAAATGCAAGAATCAAGGTTACCCATGCAACCTTAACTCACCCCTAACGTATTTGCATAATACTAAATAACATTTTACTAAATGATCAGATATAATTTGTGGCACAGAGACTCTGCCTCTTAGTGCACAGAACGGATGGTACTTTCTGAATGGGTATCTATTCAATATTTCTTTTTTATACTCTTTCAATGTGTGACTTCACCTCATGCATTATTTACTGCACGCTATCCACCCACTTCTTCAGATCACTGGAGTATTAAAAGTCCAGATCCAAGAATAAACAAGGGAAGGCCGGGGGGGGAAGAGAC
This sequence comes from Rafetus swinhoei, assembly GCA_019425775.1. Taxonomy (NCBI): domain Eukaryota; kingdom Metazoa; phylum Chordata; order Testudines; family Trionychidae; genus Rafetus; species Rafetus swinhoei. The sequence goes on along the minus strand of CM033439.1, from coordinate 18,906,961 downwards.
GTAGTAGTGAATTAGATAGTTCAAGTTACAGGAGACTGACAAGAACAATTTGCACCTCTGTAAGTACCCACTGGTTAGTTGGTTACGTTATTAGGATGTGGAAGGTAGTGTTTGAGCCAACCAATATCTTTATTCATTCCTCTCTGATAGGAATCAAAAACTTATAAATGAAGTCAAGTTCTAACTCTTCCCTGTGTATTTGGCTTATGGAATTGGCCTGAAACAACACAGTGACTTTAAGATCCATTAATGAGTGTCCAGACAGATTAAAGTGTTCTCCAACAGGTTTCTGTGTGTTGCCTTTTTGGATATCTGATTTCTTTCCATTAGAGAGACTGTCCAGTTTAGCCAATATACATGGCAGTGGGGCATTGCTGGCATAGATCACATTAGCGGATATGTAGTTAAAAGAGCCTCTGATGTAGTGGCTGATGTGGTTGAGTCCAGTGATGAAATTGCTTGTGTAGATGTGTGGACAAAGTTGGCACCGGGGCTGATTGCAGGAGTGGGTTCCTGGATGATTATGATGGAGGTGTATTGCATGGTTACAGCAAAGAATTTGTTTGAGGTTAGGGGGGTTATCTGTAGGCAAGGACGGGCCTTTCCCCCCCCTCCCCCCCGCAAGGCCTGTGAGAGTGAGAAGTCATTTTCCAGAATAGATTGTTGAAATGCGTTGGAGGGGTTTAAGTGTGGGCTATAGGTGATGACTAGTGGAATTCTGTTTTCTCTTCTGGGCCTGTCTTGAAGGAGTTCATGTGTGGGTACTTTTTTGGCTCTATTGATCTGTTTTTTCACTTCTCCAGGTGGGTATGTCAGTTTTTAAGAACACTTGATATAGATCCTGTAGGTGTTTGCCTCTGTCTTTGGGACTGGAGCAAATCCAGTTGCATCTTAGGACTTGGCTGTAAGCAATAGCTTGAGAAATGTGTCTGGGGTGGAAGCTAGAGGCATGAAGTTAAGTGCAGCCATTGGTAGGTTTCCAGTATAAACGGTGGAAATGTGTCTAGTCTGGGTGAGGGTCATGAGGCACCCCTGTCCCCGGGCCACAGTACGGAGCAGCTGTGACAGCTGTGTGCTGGAGGCAGTGGTTGCACTCTGTGTGCCTACCCTGATCCCCTGCTCTCCTTGAGTCACTCAGTTATGTAAAAAATTTTGAAGGTTGTACTTACTTTGATAATTCTGTCTCTTTTCTGTTTGGTTGTATGAGAAACAATCCCGTTCTAGGCACATCCTGTTTTCCTGGCACAACCACACCCTTAGGTTGCTTTAAGTTATGATAAAGTAAGCTATATACAGAATTTAGCTCTTAACATTTAGGAGGTTGCCGTGGCTAGACACATTCTTTCAAATATATCGTAAATTTTCAATATACTTTACTACTATTTATGCCACACTACAACCAACCTAAGTCATACTTCTCCATTATTTTAAATATACTATATAACAGCAGCACACTAAGGTATCAAAACTCATTTATACACTGTCCACATACAGTCCTAAGTAAAATAAGATCAATAAATGTAATTGTATAAGTTACTCTGGAGCAAGAGGTGCTGTGTCACCAACTACATTAAAAACTGAAATAGCGAGTGTTATTTAAAAGTGTTGCATCACAAGTTCTTTGACAGAGATAACTGTGAGCATCTGAGTGGGAGAATAGGGATGTGAGAGGGAGTACCTTAGGTCAAAGACATGAAAGGAATTAAAATATAGAAAACTGCCCATTTTCCTGATTATAAAATCAAGCATTGGCACAATTTATCTTAATACAGAGCAAAGTTAAGTACAAGAGAAAGACTTACTTAACAGAGCTACTTGTTGTACAATTAAGCTTTTTAAAAAAAATAATCCCAAAATGCCCAAGTGAATCTGAAACATACAGAGGGGAGAGGCTTAACAGCAAGCAGTGTTTAAAACTAGTGAGGGTGGGAAAGCCAGCAGCAATAAAACAAAGGTGAGTTGGAGTGAAAAAACAAGGCTAAATATTAGAAGATAATGGGAGAAAAGGATAAAAGATTGACAAAAAAATTTAGTGGGGGAGAGGGAAGAGGAGTCATATGCAGAATGAGAGAAACAATCTTGGGAGCCAGTATTATTATTATTATTAATCCTCTTCGCTCCTGATGGAGCATAAGGCGCCAACGAATCTTCTCCAGCCTCCACAGTCCTGACAAAGCCGTCTGACTTCTTCCCAGGTCGTGCCCTTCCTTTTCATGTCCTCCTCCAGGTGCCCAATGGCCTCCCTCTTTTACGCTTTCCAGGTGGAGTCCATCTGAGTGCCATATGAGGGAGTCTTGTTTTGCTCATCTGAAGGACATGCCCCAGCCATCTCCAACGTCTCTGCTTGATCTCGTCCACAACATTGTTGATGCCAGTGTTTAGCATCTGAGTTTGGACAGAATTAAGTGACCTCTCCTTTTTAGAGGGATGTGAGCTTAATGAATACATTTCTGGAAAACTGATAAGGAATCCCATGCCAATATATCATATTCCATTCACCGACAACTGGCATTTAGGTATATCCATTATTGTTCCTCATACTGGACAAACATCTGAAGCCTGGTCATCTGAAGAAGTGGGCTGTGCCCACGAAAACTCATGATACTATCTACATGTTTGGTTAGCCTTTAAAGTGTTACCAGACTATTAGTTGTTTTTTAAGTTTTTCCTGTTACAGACTAACTTGGCTACCCCTCTGAAACTTTTAAACATTATATAGTCAGAGTTGACAGAAATTTGCTATTATGTTTTTATAGAAAAAGAAAGTGATTTAAATAGTAAAAGTGTGAACATTCTATTAGAAGTTACTTGAGTAGCAAAATAGTCCACTACTCAAGACCTACTACTGTGACAGAAGAGCATAAAAACTTGAACATGACAGCAGTTATAGAACAATCTTATTACAGTACATACCACGAAACAATTCTTATTTTCAATTCTTATTGCCAGTCTTACCAAAGAATGTCACGTGACAAAGAAAGTGGTAGACTAAGTCATATGAAATCTGCTAACACCAGAATTATCTCCTACAATGGCAGAATGTTTAAATAAAGGCTCTGGAAAAGTAACTTTTTTCAGATCTTCCCCCTTCATTACAACAGTTAAGCCCAAAATCCTATTTCTGCATATAACACTATATCAACAATAACACTATATCATAAAAGTGCTGGCACGCAGTATTTGCTTTAGCATAAAGTCAAGAACCTTACAGCTATCTGTAGCCCAGAGAGAGAGAGAAAACACTGTATTTTCAGCTACTTTTTCTTTATTTTCTTACAGAACAAAGTTTAATCACAAATTGTTTATGCTTTGTGAACTGATGCTAAGGCCTTAGTCTGGACATTTTTGTTTAGAAAAGAATTAAAAATTAACTACGTGTATTTGAAATACAAGATCCTTTCTAATTTGCAAGTTCCATGATGACCTATGTGGAGGCATAAGGTTTTAGCAAACTTTGTGTTTTAAAGATGTCCACATTCTAAGGCTATGTCTAGACTACATCCCTCTGTCGAAAGAGGAATGTAAATGAGGCAAATTGAAAATGCAAATGAAGTGTGGATTTAAATATCCTGCGCTTCATTTGCATATTCACATCCAAGTGCTTTTTCGAAAAAGGGTTTTTTGAAAGTGAAAGTGCAGTTTAAACGGGGTTCTTTCGAAAAAAAAACCCTTTTTCAAAAGAACCTGTACTCCTGAAAAAATGAGTACAGGTTCTTTCGAAAAAGAGGTTTTTTCGAAAGAACCGTGTCTAGACTGCGCTTTCACTTTCGAAAAACCCTTTTTCAAAAAAGCACTTGGATGTGAATATGTAAATGAAGCGCGGGATATTTAAATCAGCACCTCATTTGTGCGTTCGATTTGCTTCATTTACATTCCTCTGTCGAAAGAGGAATGTAGTCTAGACATAGCGTAAGATTAAACATCATTCTGGGATGTATTAATAGGGACGTTGTAAGCCAAACATAAAAAATTCTTCTTCCAGTCTACATAGCATTGATAAGGCCTCAACCAGAGTATTAAGTCCAGTTCTGGGCACTACGATTTGGAAATTATGTGGACAAATTGGAGGAAGACCAGAGGAGAGCAACAAAAATAGTTTAATGTCTAGAAAATGTGATCTAAGACGTAAATATTTTAAAAAACTGGGTTTGTTTAGTCTGGAGAAGAGACAACTGGGAGGAGTGCGGGCAGGGAGGAAAAGACAGGACAACACCCTGCAAATTCATTGTAAAGCAGAGGGCAATGAATTGCTCACCTTAACCAAGAAGTAGTGGGCTTAAGACTACAGTAAAGATGATGTAGGTTAGACACTAGGAAAAGCTTCCTGTCAGGGTAGTTAAGCACTAGAACAAGTTACTTCAGGAAGTTGTGAAATCTCTGTCATTGGAGATTTTTAAGGAGGTTAGACAAATACCTGTCAGGGATAGTCTAGATCAGGGGTTGGCAACCTTTCAGAAGTGGCGTCCAAGATTTAACTTACTCACTTCTATTTACAGATCTTTGTGCAGGGGAAGCCTGGGTATGGTGACCATATTTTCTGAACCAACTTCAGCTAGGGAGAACAGTTTAATTCAAATTATTAAACAGATAAAGCATTTTAACTGTCATGTTTATTTAAAATGAAGTTTGATAAACTAAGTAAAATATTAATTTATGTCCAACACAAAAGGTTTCAATGTTTTCTTCCTCTCTAATTGCTACTATGGTTCTTATCTGCCTCTTTTAACTATCTGTTGTTTTCCTGTTTTTCCAGTTATATACATACTTTGCCTTCTCTTCAATACTTATCTACCCTCTGCCTCTTTCTGTGTCCCCTCCCCCCTCCATTTTTTTTTTTCCTTTTTCCCCCCATTTATTTTGGTTCTGGACATCCAACACTCCGGTCATCTGAAGAAGTGGGCTGTGCCCACAGAAGCTCATGATACCATCTACATATTTTGTTAGTCTTTAAAGGGCTACCAGACTATATGTTGTTTTTTTAAAAGTTTGGGTTGGAGGCCAGTGACCCACAGAAAAATCAGTTGGGGACCACACAAGTGAGAAGCAAAAGCACTCCTCCAAAACCCTTCAATCCTCACTGATGTGGCCCCTACTGAGATACCTCATTCCTCTGGCACTCCAGCCCCCATGGGGTGAGGGAAAGAGACAGGGAGGACTGAGATTCAGGGCTTCCCATAGGCCAGATTTACTTTTCTGAGATCCTGGAGTTAGTTGATTTTATGGAACTTAGGCTCTGTGTTCGGGACAAAAATGAGGGGTTTAGTGTGCCAGACAGGACTGCCAGTGAGTGGAGTAGGGATGGGGTGCAGAATCTGGGAGGGAGGTGGGGTGCAGAAGGGGGAGAGGCTGTGAGGTTTAGGTGGGAGACAGGGTGCAGAAGCAGGATGGGGATTGGGTGTCTGGCTGGGTGGGAGGAGGGTGTTAAAACAAGCCAGGGGTACAGGGTCTTGGGGGGAGGAGGGAAGTGAGTGAGGGGGATTGGAGTATGGAGGTCTGGGCATGAAGGGGGATGCTTACCTGGCTTCGTGTCCCCTTGCAGTTGGGGGTGTCACTGCCCTGCCATTCCCCCAGCAGGGTGGGGAGGAAGGAGCTCAGCTCCCACCACACAGTAGGGAGCCCGCACAGCCCACCAGACTGGTTCGCAGCGGAGAGCAGTACTGCTAGCAGCTCTATGCGCTGCTGCTCCCCAAGCAGGGTGGGAAGGGGCAAGGGGAGAGAGAATAGCAGCACACTGCGCACACCTGCCAAGCCCAAGTGCGCCCCACCTTGCAGCACCGCAGCTGGGCTCTGCGCAGCCCCTCCCAGAGATGAAGCAGCAGCTCTGAGGCACTGAGGTTCAGGAGTGGCTCCACTGGGTTTGGCCTCGGACCCAGCCGCCCACCCCCCGCTTCCAGCATCAGTGGCGGCCACTGTAACAACAAGTGGCTGCCTGGAGATAGAGAAGGAGGTGGAGCCACTGGACTGGGGCCCTGCACAGCAGAGGCAGTCTCACGGGGTGATGGAGGGGGCCGCACAGTGGTGAGGCAGCTACAGTGGGTGACATGGGCTCGCCAAGACTCAAAAAATGCTCCAGAAACCGTGTGCCACTGGAAGCTGCCCTGGCTGCTCGCTAGCAAAGTGCCCTGAGTGCCTACGTTGTGTGTGTGTCTGAGGGGTGGAGGAGAAGGTAGGGTGTCTGTTGCTGCTGGGCTGTGCTAGCAAGAGCCTGTCCCAGCTGGGGGAAAGGAAATAGCAACCTGTGGAACTGGGTGGGGCTAGTGTTCCCTGCATGTTGGATCTGGCGGGGAGGCTCGCCAATGAAAATCATCCTGTGTTGCACTTATGGTATGCATGCCAACCCCTGGTCTAGATAATGCTTAGTCCTGCCTCACTACAAGGCACTGGACTAGATGATCTAATGATGTCCATTTTCAAATCTACTTTCTATGATTATGTGTATCTTGAGCAAACATTGTTAACAGAATTTTTGCCTCCACCCCTCCTACTATACTCACAAAGTATACCAAATAGAAAACACACACCTGCAATCTGCCTAATCACATCACCCATCTTTAGAACTATGTATAAAGGAATTACACAGACTGCTTATTTTAGCAATCCAGCTTACAAAACCTGTTTACAACAACAATTTGAATCTTTAATATAATAGGTATCTTAAGAAGATTAAGTTGCATTCATATTTTAATTTTCCTTTTGGTTTTAAAAAAAACAACTCTTCTCCAGTGCCAACCATTTAAAACTTGGAGCCATTTAAAAAGTGTCACTCTAAGAACCAATCAAAACCAGACAATGATGTAGTTTAGGAGTTATTCTATCTACACTTTGGATTACAATGTGCTAGATACATGATGTATTCTGAAGAAGTGTCCAGAATGTGGCTGTACAACCGTATATCAGAGCTAACACTTACATTTCCTCCATCCAGAGTGAAGACATTTAAAAATGCAACCTATGTCAGCCCAAATAACTTCAACAAATCTACACAGTATATAGTTTCTTAACAGGGTTTTTAAATATATATTAAGTTTGAAGCAGCTTTTTTAAATTTTGTAGCAAAAACCTACAAACATGAACTTATTCAGAGTTGGCTCAACATGAGGCCACAGAGAAGTCAAGTTTAGGACAGAACATAGGACAACCTTATTTTCAAACAAGCAAAAAGCTTCACATCCAGTTGGATCAACCCACACCCATTTCAATTGAACTAGCCTATTATACCTATATGCCAATACAATCAGTATTTTGGAAACAATCCTTTGCTTGCCAGCATCATTAAATGTCAACTAAGGCCTTCACCTGAATACTAAATTACATGAGTTTTGCTAATCTAGCATCAGGGAGACAGTTTTTAAAGTATCTCCATGCCCCAACTTTTATAACTGGGAAAATCTGAAGCATTCACTACTTCTTTAAAAGGGCAACATGGCATAGTCACATCAATTTCTTCACTGGTCCTTTCCCTTCTGATAGTCCCGGCTCAAATGCTTCTGCCTTAATCTAAGTATAAAAATCACTGTACACAGGATTGTTCCACCCTAAAAAAATCCTAGGGGTGCAACAAGTCCAGTGCAGGATCCCAGAGTACAGCTACAAGAAAAGCCCCTTAGAAGTCCTTAGATGCAGCCAGCTTTGGCATCTCAGCAGGTGGACTGCCTGCCATCCCCAGGGTGCCAACACATCCACCCCTGTGCTAGGGCCCACCTCGATGCAGATACCCCTACCCACCCAGGTACAGCAGCCCCCAATACCACCACGCCAGTGCAGTCCCAACCTCAGGGCGCAGCTGCCCCCACCCCGACTACAGCACCTCCCAGAACACTCAACCCATTGCTGGGTCCCCCACCCCCAGGATGCAGCTGCTTCCAGGGTCCTCCTCCCCATGGTGGGCTCCACTCTCCCTCCAACGCAGCTGCCCTAGTGTCCCCACCTTAGTGCAGGCTCCTTCCCCCTTCGGTGCAGCTGCCCCTACTATCCCAACCACAGCGCAGCCCCCATTCCCAGGGAACGGCTGCCCCCAGTGCCCCCCCTTCTAGGGAGCAGCCGCGCCCAGACCCAGCCACTCCCCCCGTGAGTGCAACACGCCCGCAGCCCTTGGGGGCCGGCCGGCCAACGCCGTCGCGGACCCCTTACGCGGCCCGGGGGCCCTGGAACAAGCGCCCCTCCCTTCGCAGGGCGGCGGGCGATGGTTATGAAGGGCGGCGCGCTCCTTACCGCGATGGCGCTAACAGCCGCGCGGATAAGGGCGGCAACGGGCCGGTTCGGTGACGGTGATTCACACACGCGGGAGAATTGACCCCATCACCAGCCCCCGCCAGCGGCTCCGGTTCCTCCTACTGCCGCTGCGGGGACAGAGGCCCGCCCACTGCCAGTGTCGGCGAATGGCAATGCAGAATCCCGCTAAGCGACGTCTGCCTTAACCATTTACAGTACAGCATCCACCCCCAGAGCCGACCCTCAGTGGTGCACATACTCCTTCGCGCACGAACTCGCCCACCCAGCCGGTCGCTGACCAATCGTAATGGGTGAGTTAGCTGAATGACGGCTCTTATTACCAATAGGAAGCCGGGTAACCGGCACACAGAGACCCACCTAGGTAGGGACAACCAGTGGAATCACGGCGCTGCGTTGACAGACGGTTTTCATCGCTAATAACAATTACATTGGCACTTGTCCCCATAGTGATATGATAACCCCGCTCCTCGCGAGCTCTGGCTGTGCGCCCAGGTAGAAGGGCCAGCAGCACGCGTCTCTCAGCCGCCCAAGCTTCCTTAGACTACTTGGCCCAACCGTGCCCTGAAGGATAGCGCCGCTCGCGCACGGCGTCCTGGGAATTGTAGTCTCCTGTATTAGGATGCTCAGAGCCCTCCCCGCGCCCCTTCTCTCTCCCCAGCTTGTCTAGCAACTCGGGCGGCGCGAGCACACAGAACTCGGTAACGCTTCCTATCCTCCCCCGCCAGCTCGCTTATTGATAGGGGGCGCTACCGCCGCCTTCCAGTCAATCCACGGCACTGCAGCCCCACCCATTGCTCTGTGGGTTCGTCACACTGTCAGCTGTATACTCCCCTTCAACACAGCCCTCCTCATCTGCCACACTACATTAACTGCAAAGCCCTTCTCTCCCCAGAACCACTAGTGCTTTCCGAACAGCTGGTCCTACTCGCTCACACCCCACAGAGCCTTTCCAGAGAGCCTCACATCCCAGTACAGCGTCCGCTGCACAGCTCTCCAACCCCCCTTCTTGCGTCATTCTGCATAGCCCCTACACACGCCTGTATAGCACTCACCTACCTAGCTCCCACATCCCCCGCGTACTGCACCCGTGCATAGCTCTTTCATTTCCCGAGTAATGCATCCCTGCACTGGTCCCACACCCCTCATATACCGTAACACTGCATAGCTCCCTCAGTTCTGATGTAGTGCACCCCTGCACAGGTCCCACGCCCCTCATATACCCGTAACACTGCATAGCTCCCTCAGTTCTGGTGTAGTGCACCCCTGCACAGGTCCCACACACCTCATAGACCCGTAACGCTGCATAGCTCCCTCAGTTCTGGTGTAGTGCACCCCTGCACATGTCCCACGCCCCTCATATACCCGTAACGCTGCATAGCTCCCTCAGTTCTGGTGTAGTGCACCCCTGCACATGTCCCACACACCTCATAGACCCGTAACGCTGCATAGCTCCCTCAGTTCTGGTGTAGTGCACCCCTGCACAGGTCCCACGCCCCTCATAGACCCGTAACGCTGCATAGCTCCCTCAGTTCTGGTGTAGTGCACCCCTGCACAGGTCCCACACACCTCATAGACCCGTAACGCTGCATAGCTCCCTCAGTTCTGGTGTAGTGCACCCCTGCACAGGTCCCACACACCTCATAGACCCATAACGCTGCATAGCTCCCTCAGTTCTGGTGTAGTGCACCCCTGCACAGGTCCCACGCCCCTCATATACCCGTAACACTGCATAGCTCCCTCAGTTCTGGTGTAGTGCACCCCTGCACAGGTCCCACACCCCTCATATACCCGTAACACTGCATAGCTCCCTCAGTTCTGGTGTAGTGCACCCCTGCAGAGGTCCCACGCCCCTCATATACCCGTAACACTGCATAGCTCCCTCAGTTCTGGTGTAGTGCACCCCTGCACGTCCCACACCCCTCATATACCGTACCCCTACATAGCTCCCACACTCCCCGTGAAGCGCCCCCTGCATGGATGCTTAGCGTCCCTCTGTATTTTCCCCACACTGTCCACACACGCCTGCCTAACATAGCGTCCACAGCCTCACACCCCACTTCCTTGATGCTGCCGCCCCACATCCTTTCCCTAAAAATCCCTGTCACCGCCCCCCACCATATTCCCGCGCATCCCCTGGACGAAGCTGGGGGTGGGGCCGGGCGTCACGGCTCAGCCTGACAAACCCGCGCTCCCAGACCAGCGGGAAGGGACGACTGGGTTGCTCCGGCGGGGAGGAGTGGAAGGACGCAGAGTAAATGCAGAGGCAGCCCCCCCCTCCTCCCTGGGATCTCAACCATGCCCATCCCTTCGCGCACCGCTGACCACTTATTGGCGGGATTTCTTTCCCCTCAGGAGTAGCGTGCGGGGAGGGGCGATGTTTGGGACTACGGCGGTTCCGCCCCCTGCCAGACGCCACTTCCGGCGCTGGGGCTAAAGCCGCGCCAAACCGGTGTTGTTCTGCGAAGTTTGTGGGCGCCGCGGCACTGACGGTAGGTGGGAGCTAGCCCGGGGCGGCGAGGCAGCGCGCTCTCGGCTTTTACGCGGGCTAAAAGGTGGCTAAGCAAACTTATCTAAAAGCCCTGGGCCTTTCCAGCGGCCTAGGGCGCGGGGCGGCGCCAGGGTTTGCCTGAGGGGAAGCTGTACCCGCACCAGTAAGCTCAACACGCAGCTCTGTGGCACCTCAGAGACTAACAAACATATTAAGTCGTGAGCCTTTGTGGGTAAAACCCCCTTCGTCCCGCGAGTTGGGGTGGAAATTACAGAATCCCGGCTACAGTATAGGTAACCGCAATGGGAATATCAAATGCTATGGTCACATCCAGCCTGACTTAATTAGCTTAATTAACGATGGTCCTACATTTGGCAGGTAACTGCTTTTGCTGTTGTGTAGATCCATTCCAACACATCTGCTCAAGTGGGGTTTTAGGCAGGAAAGCTCATGACATAATATATACCTTAGTCCAGGGCATAATTTTTTAATGGGGTCGCATGCCAAGATTTTGGCAAGTGGTCAAGGGCTGCATTTCTATGGAGGGGGGTGTGGGGTCTGGAGTGGCGGTTGGGTGCAGAAGGGAGCTTGGGGTAGGAGACTCCTGTGCAGACAGTAGTGTGGGGTCTGAGAGAGAATTTGAGTCAAGTTGGGGACTGATCTGGAGCAAAGGCTTGGGGTGCACAGTCCAGGAGGGGGCAGTAGAGCCCCTTCCCCAGGCCAGAATCCTCTCTTGCACTAAGAGGGGGTGCTGGGTCAAGGAAGGAGTTGTGACCTGGGAGAAGGGGGAGAAAGAGGTACAGAGGGTTTGGATGGTGGCCTGGGGCAGGTAGTCAGAGGGGAGAGAGCAGGTGGGGTGCCAGAGGCAAGCTGTGGCTAGGAGGTGCTTACCTAGGTGGCTCCCAGCCAGCAGCCCTGCATAAATCTGAGGCAGACTGCTCCAGTCCCAGGCTTCTGGCTGTTTCATGTGGTTGTGTTCAATGCATGGCGGGGAAGGGAGGGAGGCTTCCCATGCTGTCCCTGAGCAAAATTTCTCAGCTCCTATTGAGGGGGCAAAGGCAGTGTGCAAAGACTCCTTCCTCCCTCCCCAGCCAGCCAGAGCGGAGAGCAGCTAGCTGTTCTCTGTCTCAGGGTTCTGGCAAGGCAGCTGTGGGCCAGATCTGGTGGCTTGGCGGGCCAGATCCAGCCTGCTGGCAGCCTCTTGCCTGCCCCTGCCTTAGTCTCTAGTCTAAGGTGACACAGGACTGTCACGTGATCTGGGAGATTGTACTACTCATATAGCACTATTTATCCATAGATCTCAAAACGCTTTACAAAGAAGTACCCCAATTTTACCTATGGGGAAACTGTAGCACAGTCTTGTGAAGTGACTTGTCTAAGGGCACTGGTCTGGATGCTGGGACTAGAATCAGGTTTCTTCTATTCCAGTCCAATGCTCTATCTGCAATCCCTCCCATAATAAGGAAAATGTTAAAAAGAAGGATTGGTTTCCTAGGTAGTTACCCAAATCTTGCATAGATTTTTTTTTTTTTTTTTAAGGGCCAAACAGGTTGTTTCTCAATCTGGAACAACTTTAGGTGCACTGAAATAATGCAGTATCAACTCAGATTTGCAGAATGTGGACTTATCCTTGCTTAATTCAGAAATAGTGTAAAAAATCTGAATAAGAGGAATCTCTCTCTTTTTTTTTTTTTTTTGAGAGAGAGAGAGATACCTATAAAAATGTATGCAATCAATAAAACTCTTAGTAGAGAAAGCTAAGGGAACAACACAATTAGAAATGCAATTTAATAATAAGAAAAGCTGTCTCTGAAACTACTTTTAACTAACTGATGGACTGGGCTGGGTCTGGGCACAGCTGAGGGCGTCTGCTTAGGGTGAAGTGCTCTACCTGGGGGCTCCTTACAGCCCCAGACCGGAGACCCTCCCAAACAAGTCACAAACCAGTCACACCGAGTGCTTCAGCTTCCACTTTGGCCAGCCAGAAGCCTCAGGAGCAAAACCCCTCTGACACCCCAGCTCTTCCTGTGCCCCAGTCAGCCCCAATACACAGGTGAGGGGTTATAGAACCCAATCTCACCTTCCCCGAATGGGTTCTTCCAGTCCCAAGAAACCAGCCACAGATCCCAATTAATTTACACTCTGGATCTTACCCACAAGATCACGCTGAGCCAATCCTTTAGAATATAAAGGTTTATTACTAAAAGAAAGAAAAGCATGAGAGTAAGGTTGTTAAAGGATAATACATTACATGCATCGAATCACCCAGTTCTCGATACAGGCTCTTAGCAGAGATGTTATAAACTGCTATCTTAAAAGTCTCTGGTGTACATCCTATGTCAGGATGGGTCCATGGTTCTTCCCGGCTCGTTGTTCCCTGCAAGGCTGCATCTGGGATCAGGAGCTGAACTCCAGACAAGATGGAGGGTGCCATACGGCACTTAGATAACTCCCCTGGTATCTCCCTGGCCAGAGAAGGTCACATGGTCCAACGACCTATCCCTGTGTCCCATGCTGGCAGCCCTTTGGCCCTGGCTGGTTTGCAGATATCAATCACGTTCCTGAGGTGTGTATTGGCACCTAGAGATTCCTTGTCCCTGCAGCCTTGTTAATTAGCATAGCCACTGGCTTAACATTCTTTGCCCATTGCTCTGCCTCAGACAGAGACTTTTCCAGCATCCCTGTAGAGTGCATGTTTATAAGTCCACATACAGATATCATACAAGTACATGAATAGCATATACAAAATCAGTAGAACACAGTCTTTCATGTGACACCTTACATGACCTCCTTTCTACAGACTTTTGGGGCAACCCCCCCCCATAAGTGCAGCAGTGATCTGGCTGCTCCCCTTAAAATCCAGTAACGTGACACTAATGCCTAGAAACTACATCTTAAATTGAGTTTAGAAAGGGAGATTAGAGAGGCTATCAAAATAAGAAACTCAATAATAGTAGGGGATTTCAATTATCCCCATATTGACTGGGTAATGTCACCTCGGGACGAAATGCAGAGACAAAATTTCTTAATACCTTAAATTACTGCTTCTTGGAGCAGCTGGTACAGGAACCCACAAGGGGAGAGGCAATTCTTGATTTAGTCCTCAGTGGAGCGCAGGATCTGGTCCAAGAGGTAACTGTAACAGGACTGTTTGGAAATAGTGAGCATAATATAATAACGTGTAACATTTCTGTGGTGGGAAGAACACCTCAGCAGCCCAACACTGTGGCACTGAATTTCAGAAAGGGGAACTATGCAAAAATGAGGAGGTTAATTAAACAGAAATTAAAAGGCACAGTAGCTAAAGTAAAATCCCTGCAAGCTACATGGAAACTTTTCAGAGACACCATAATAGAGGCCAAACTTAAATGTATACCCCCAAATTAAAAAACACGGTAAAAGAACTAAAGAAGAGCCACCATGGCTTAACAACCATGTAAAAGAAGCTGTGAGAGATAAAAAGGCATCTTTTAAAAAGTGGAAGTCAGATCCCAGTGAGGAAAACAGAAAGGAGCATAAACACTACCAAATTAAGTGTAAAAATGTAATAAGAAAAGCCAAAAAGGAGTTTGAAGAACAGCTAGCCAAAAACTCAAAAGGTAATAACAATGTTTTTTAAGTACATCAGAAGCAGGAAGCCTGCTAAACAACCAGTGGGGCCCCTGGATGATCGAGATACATAAGGAGCACTTAAAGATGATAAAGTCATTGCGGAGAAACTAAATGAATTCTTTGCTTCAGTCTTCATGGCTGAGGATGTTAGGGAGATTCCCAAAGTGTCATTAGAGGAGGTTTTGGAATTAATTGATAAATTTAACAGTAACAAGTCACCGGGCCCAGATGGCATTCACCCAAGAGTTCTGAAAGAACTCAAATGTGAAATTACGGAACTATTAACTGTGGTTTGTAACCTATCCTTTAAATCAGCTTCTGTACCCAGTGACTGGAAGATAGCTAACATAACACCAATATTTAAAAAGAGCTCTAGAGGCAATCCCGGCAATTACAGACTGTTAAGTCTAACATCAATGTTGGGCAAATTAGTTGAAACAAAGAATAAAATTGTCAGACACACAGAAGAATATAATTTGTTGGGCAAAAGTCAAAGTGGTTTCTGTAAAGGGAAATCATGTCTTACTAATCTATTAGAGTTCTTTGAAGGGGTCAACCAACATGTGGACAAGGGGGATCCAGTAGATATAGTGTACTTAGTTTTCCAGAAAGCCTTTGACAAGGTTCCTCACCAAAGGCTCTTAAGTAACTTAAGTTGTCATGGGATAAGAGGGAAGATCCTTTCATGGACTGAGAACTGGTTAAAAGACAGGAAACGAAAGGTAGGAATAAATGTTAAATTTTCAGAATGGATAGTGGTGACTAGTGGTGTTCCCCAAGGGTCAGTACTAGCATCAATCCTGTTCAACTTATTCATAAATGATCTGGAGAAAGGGGTAAACAGTGAGTTGGCAAAGTGTGCGGACGATACTAAACTGCTCAAGACAGTTAAGAGCAAAGCAGACTGTGAAGAACTTCAAAAAGATCTCACCGAACTAAGTGATTGGGCAACAAAATGGCAAATGAAATTTAATGTGGATAAATGTAAAGTAATGCACATTGGAAAAAATAACCCCAACTATACATACAATATGATGGGGGCTAATTTAGCTACAACTAATCAGGAAAGATATCTTGGAGTCATTGTGGATAGTTCTCTGAAGATGTCCCCGCAGTGTGCAGCGGCGGTCAAAAAAGCAAACAGGATGTTAGGAATCATTAAAAAAGGGATAGAGAATAAGACAGAGAATATCTTATTGCCCTTATATAAATACATGGTATGCCCACATCTTGAATACTGCGTATAGATGTGGTCTCCTCATCTCAAAAAAGATATACTGGCATTAGAAAAAGTTCAGAAAAAGGCAACTAAAATGATTAGGGGTTTGGAAGAGAGATAAAAGAGACTAGGACTTTTCATCTTAGAAAAGAGGAGAGTAGGGGGGAATATGATAAACAGGGCTCGACAGTTAGTGTAATCTGCTCGCCCGTGGCGAGTAGATTACAAGCCGGCACAGCCGCGCAGTGCGATCAGCGCATGCGCAGCGTGCCGAATCGCGCAGCTGGCGAGCGGGGCTTGCCGCCGCTTGGCGAGCCCTGATGATAAAGGTATATAAAATCATGAGTGGCATGGAGAAAGTGAATAAGGAAAAGTTATATATTTGTTCCCATAATATAAGAACTAGGGGCCACCAAATGAACTTAATGGGCAGCAGGTTTAAAACAAATAAAAGGAAGTTCTTCACACAGCGCACAGTCAACCTGTGGAACTCCTTGCCTGAGGTGGTTGTGAATGCTGGGATTATAATAGGGTTTTTAAAAGAGCTAGATAAATTCATGGAGGTTAAGTCCATTAATGGCTATTAGCCAGGATGGGTAAGGAATGGTGCCTCTAGCCTCTGTTTCTCAGGGGGTGGAGATGAATGTCAGGAGAGAGATCACTTGATCATTACCTGTTCCATTCACTCCCTCTAGGGCACCTGGTATTGGCCACCGTCAGCAGACGGGATACTGGGTTGGATGGACCTTTGGTCTCACCCAGTATGGCCATTCTTATGTTCTTATTCTTATGGGGTTTTTTTATGGAAATACTTACAAGTTTTATGATAGATTTCACTAGAAGCTTTAGCCAAAGCATTTTCTGGTTTTCTGGAGATAGAATCAAAAACCCACCATCAAGTTCAGGGCCTCATAAAGATCAGATGGTAGGTGCAGCATAATTTAAGATAAGATATAACAAGAGGAATAAAATATTTGCTGGGAAAGGTGGATGAGGGTAAATGTAGTTTAATGGGCTAGTAAAGAGCACCACCTCTTGGTCCCAAATAATGTAACTTAATATTTATGCATCAGTAATCCCCACTTGTACCTTCTCTAGCAGTTAATGGAGTTTCTCCAGTGCTCATTTCAGAGTTTGGTGAGTCAGAAGCCTTTGAGTTCTCCAGTGGTCTTATTCAGCAAATAAATTAGAGAAATGTTCCAGAATTTGAAAATTCTCTCCCTGTAAATGACCTTTTAATTGTGTTGTATACAAAACAGTTATATTTTCAGACAATAAATGTTTATGTGAATGCTTTAGAAATTACCTTCTTGTCTTTTCTTGGTATTGAATAGTCTCAATCATATTACACTGCTCTTATAAGAGAAGCTCAAAGTGCTTGGTGAAGGTATCGCATGAATTTTACACAGGATATAGAGAAATGAAGTGTCTTGCTTCATAATGATAATTTATCAGATCAGTAACAGAGATGGGACTGTAACTCAGGACACTTTCCTGTCCTGTGCTCTAACTTGTGGGCATGTAGCCTTTGTATTCACCACTAGGCATTTATGCAGCAAAGCGTTTCTTAACTTCCTGGTAAATAAGTTTACATATTTGATAGCCTTATTGCTTTGGAAATTTTCCTAGTCACGAGTGCAAAATGAATTTTAACTTCTTATGCAATACCAAAGCAATTACTTTGGCAGTGCTGTTATTCTTGACAGCTTCTTTTAAATCAAATTCCACTATTGAAAGATTCAAGCAGACTAATCCATTTGTCAAAAGATTGAAATGTGAGGGCAAAAAAATGTAATCTTAGCAGAATCTAGTGTAACTAAATGCAATTTCATTTGTCATTTTTGTCAAACTGCTTTCTATTACAGCAGACGTTAGGCAGCAACTTGATCAGAATTGTTCATTTCTCTTCATAATGATATTCCATCTATAGCAGAGGTGCCAAACTTTTACTGACCTCCAAGCCAAATACAGTAATATTCAGAAGTTTGAGAGCTGGGCACACCTATTCAGGGCTTCTGCCCTGTGGCAGGGGTTTGGGGGCTTCAGTCCTGTGGGAGGTACCTGCTGGTGCTTGGGGCTTTAGCAAGACTAGGGCTGCAGCTCTTAGACCCACTTCCTACTGCGAGGAAGTCCCTAGCTTCACCGTTCTGCTGCAGGGCAGAAGCCCTGAACTCCCCCTCTCTGTCTCTCTCCCTTCCCCATCCCACCCACTTGGGTACGTGGAGAATGGGGAAATGTGGGGGGCTCCAAAAGCTGCACTTTAACTATAAACAGTTTGACTCTAATCTATGGTGTTGAAAAATAAGGCGAAACCCCCCCCGCACCGTTCCCCCACACACACACCCCTAAGATCAGTGTAAAAATACTTTTCTGGAAGTCATTTCCAGTAGAGTTAATTGCAGAATTCAGAGATGAAGAAAGCTTATTAGATCAACCAGTTATTCTGCTTTCCAGTTTAAGACTGGATATGGAGAATCTTCAGGTGTTTCTCAAATTTAATAGTTCTGATTCCCACCTCCATCCTCAATGGGAATCCAGTTCGCTATTGAGTTAATTTTTGAGTTTCAGAGTAAGGATGTTAAATTTAGATTAATCAAATAATCGAATAGTTGATGTAATTTGCAGGTGGTGCTTTCCTTCAAATGCAAGGAGCACTGGGTCAGTAGGGAACTGCTTGAGTCCCTCGCTGGCTGTGCTCTCCATGGCACTTCCGCCTTGAAAATGAGCAAGAGCCCGTGCTACATTTCAAAGGCGGACGCGCTGCCAGTTTGCCACTGCGCCCCTGCCCCTTCTCCCAACGGAGATGGTGCTGGGGGGAACCGGCTTTTAAGCCGGCTCCCCACAGCACTGACTCCTGCTCCTAGCCTTGCTGCCTCTGATAGCTTTTGCTTACTGGATAGTCGACTAGTCACTTACATCCCTAGTCAGAACAGAGATAGTGGGATATTGTTCCTGCCCCTTTCTCTAGCAATTACTTTAATCCTGGATGTGTCAAAGACACTTGGTAAAATCCACTTGAACTATATACAAATGGAAAAGACCTAGTTCCTGGCAGACATGAAACTCCATAACATTATTCTTAAAGCCTGCATGACCTTTCTAATGGTTCTCCAAAACTGCACAGTGCAGATTTTGGTGGACAACATGTCCAGAATGCACTATATAAACAAGCAAGGAGATATTAGTGTGCCCTCTGTCTGGAGATTATTGTGTGCTGGATATTGTGCCTCTGACATGGGATAATTCTGTGCCTGTTCTGTTCCAAGGAGTCAGTAACAACTTGAGGAACTTGAGCAGGCACTTGCAGAGGTCCATAGTACAGTAGATATTCCTTTACAGAGGGAATCTGATAATAGACCTTTTTGCCAATGCCAAGTGTGAGGATCCTGTGCCCTATCTAATACAGGAGTTTAGGTTACTATCATTTATTTTACTTCTGCAGTGGTCCTAAGGCTTCTTGTGTACTTTTTGACCAAATCCCCTGATTCTGATGGTGATTTCCACGATCAAATGAGTCACAGCCATGATCATTCTCATTGCTTCATACAGGCCATGACAGTTTTGTGAGACCTGCTATACATCCGTTCAACTGCTTATCCAGCTTTCAGTTCTGAGCAGAATGGTCTTGCAGCACCATGGCCAGATACTGCGTCCAGACTTGAAGCCACTACATAGGACAGTGTTTCTCACTGTGCTCCGCGGAGCCCCAGGGCTCCGTGAGACATCTCCAGGGGCACTGCAAGGATGACAAACTGGAAACATCGATAGGTACAACACATACAATCAATGGACCACTGGGGCTCCGCATAAATTTTTACGCATGTAAAGGGCTCCAGAGCCCAAAAAGTTTGAGAACCTCTGACATAGGATATTGTTTGTGGCTGTTAAGTGGTTAAGCACCACGGATAGAGACTGCTACGTCCAGGAAATACTAAGAGCAGGAAAACTTCCACAAGAAGGGAAAACCCCTTGGTATGGGCACTCCAGTGTGGGCTAGACCAAGGGCTGATATAATTTACAAATATTGTCAAAAATTGCATTTGAAACAGACTAGCTTTTTGTTCAGTTTTATTTCAGGGTCTGCCTCGCATTAGGGATGTAAGTAAGTAGTTGACTACCCAATAAGCCTATGCTACCTCTGTATCAAGGGATAGGGGAAGCACGAGCCGGTGCTGGGGGGAGCCATCTTAAAAGTCCATAGGCACTACAGATTATTCTAGTATGCAATGTTGCACATTTATCCACTCTGAAGTAGGGTTGTAAGCAACCAGTTGACTATCAGAGGCAGCAGCTTGTGGGGGCAGGGGAGGCTGCCATGAAGCAGTCTCTGCCTGTGGCACACCCAAGCCCACCACGAGCAGAGGCTGCTCCACATCCTGCGGCCAGCCTGGGCCAGCTCCCTGTTGGAACCTCTTGCAGATAGGGGCTGTTGGACCCATCGGAAGCCAGGACTGAGCAAGCCCAGCTCAGTCTTGGCTCACACCAGGTCCAGGAATGCTGTGGCTCTGCATTTTAAAGGTAGTAAGAGCAAGGCCAGCACTTACTACCTTTAAAATGCAGAAGCACAGCAGGGATAGCTCCTGGGCCCGGCCTGAGCTGGGACTGAGCGCCTTCCCTTATTGACTAATTGTGTAGTCAATACAAATTGTATTGACTATACAATTAGCCAGTTACCTGCCTTTTAACATCCTTACCTCATAGCAATCTGTGGTTGTCCTCCTGGTGTAGTTGTTTTCAGGGTTTGTTTTTTTTCCTCACTTGATGGATTTTTAGTTTTTTAAAAGACTCTTACTTGTCTGGGACCTCAATTTAATTCTGCCAGGGCTCTCAGAGCTTCCCTTTGTAGCTTGTTCAAAATGCTCCTTACATCTTTTTTGGAACCCATTTTCCTGGTTGCTGTCATTTTAGGTGAAAAGTGAGTACTGGTGTTTGTGGCTGCAGCCACGCATGCAACACTTTGTAAAGATAAGATGGTATGGAATCCTGACCAGAAATTCATCTCCAGTGTGATTTCTGAATCAATCTATCTTGTCCTCCTTCCAAACCCCACACACTACCAAGAGAGAAGCAATTTGACAGTCTAGATCAGTTGGGGCAACCTAGGCTAGTGAGTGGGCCACGTGATTGGCCTTCCTTCATCTCAAGTGGGCCGCAAGATTGTCATAACCAAGATGGTCACCTAGCATAGGGTAGTTGTGCTAACTATGCTTGCAAACATAGAATTTGCAGGGTGTGCCTTTGGAACAGTAGCAGCACCTCCCCCACCCCTTCGCCGAAGCCCCACCCTCCTCATTCTGAGAGGATGGTGTACAGGGGAGGGGGACAGAGTGACATCAGCAGCCCCAGCCTCCCCCACCCTGCACAACAAGCAGGAGGCTCCCAGGGGGCAGCTCTGAGGCTCTGGGCAGGAGAAGCAAGGCAGTGTGGGGAAGGGCAGCTGAAGTGCAGGCACTTGATAGCCTCCCAGCCAAACCTATCAGGATCACCTGTCAGAAGCTCCAAGATCTACCAGTAGATCCGGATCTACTGGTTGGTGAACCCTGCTTTAGTAATACTGGTGGGGAAAAAACTACTCAGATGAAAATCAGTAGAATCTGGCAACCCTGTGTGTGGGCAATGGTGGGCCACACACAGAATCCAAATGGGCCACATACAGCCCTCAAGCCACCCACCACTGCTCTAGATGTTCTTGATTTTTATTATGTTGACAGAACAAAATTATTCACCCTGTTTCCTGAGTTGTTCTTGATGTGATTGGTCAGTCCTAATGTCAGGCCTTCTTGTCTTAGAAGCTACTGAAATGGATAGCACTTTGTTACTGTTTACTAATGTGCCTGTCCTACTGAACATCACTGCAAATAAGAACACAAGCAACATCATCTGTCTGCTTCGGAAATATTCCAGTTTCCAAGGTCTACAGGATGGCAACATGGAGTAACCCACTGACGTCTTTCAAATACTATGCTTTGGGCTCATCCACCAGATAAGGTGCCAATTTGAGAGAGGTGTACTGCAACATCTCTTGGACTGATGTCACTGAGATTCCGCATATTGTTTTGGAGGGATACTACTTTTCTGTCATCAGCATTGACACATGCTGTAAGAGAGTCATTACTTGCCCTATGATAACTGTGGTTGTTTCGAGATATTGTATGTGGATTCCATGAACTGTCCTCCATCTCCACTTTTCAGAGTCCTCTGTTGTCATCGGCTTTGAATTGTGAGAGAAGTAAAGGTGAGGATGGCTGTAACTCTCCTTCATGCCCTGACACAGGAGCACAAGAAGGCACATGTTAATACTTTTACTTATTGCTATGTATAGCTATAGCCTGTATTGACTTAGGCTATTCAATACCTAATTCCTAGCCTCTTGTTTGTTTCTTACAAGTTCAATATGTCAAACGCAATTCAAGAAACTTCTACAGTTGAAACTTCTTGTTCAGAAGATGCTGATACTAAACTATCCTTCCTACCTGAAAAACTGAGAGAGAGACTGCTTCCTTTTCAGAAGAAAGGCATCTTGTTTGCACTTCAGAGAAGCGGCAGGTAATTGCTTATCTCATGGTAATTCTGTTTTAGAAATCTGTGGAACAATTACAAAAAGCTTAGAAGTAAGTGACAGTTAAGTTTCTAAAACATTCCTTGACTTATTTAAAATATTAGTAATTATATAGAGCTAAAATTTGTTTTTATTTTTCTTAGCATAAGTAGATCCTGATAATGCTATATTCTTGAGCAACCCTGCAATACCATATCAGTGCCTATATGAAGGTAAAAATCAGTAAGGACAGAAAGTTTGTTTTACACTTCTAACAACTTCTTTAAAACTGACTATTCACTTGTTTCTATAATGTTTGGGTTTTTTAAGGCATAGCTGAGAATGTTCAAAGGAAAAACAGCTTGGGGAGTTAGAAGATAGAGAGGTTTTGTTGAAAAAAGGATACCACCAAATGAGTGAGCATTTCAGCTTATTTCAATTGGGGTTGGTTTACGCGGGCTTGTGGTGACTTGTGAACTGGTACTTTTCTGTTATGTCTACTATCCTTTGTTATAATCTAAATTCTTATATGAGTAATTAAGACTTCCTATATTTTTGTAAAAATCTTTACAATATAATAAATAGAAAGAAAGTCTGGCCTCCAAATTCCCTCTCATACCCCCACCCCACACAGTCTCCTGCTGCCAAACTCCCTTCCAGACTCTGCCCTCCTCATCTTATCCTGCACTCCACCTACTGCCCAGACCCTACATCCCTATCCACTCGCTGGCAGCTCTGTCCCGCACATTGAACCCCTCATTTTTGTTCCCACCCCAGAGCGTAAGGGGGGGTCCACAAAATCCACTAACTCTGGAACCCCAGAAAAGTAAATCTGGCCTATGGGAAGCCCTGAACCTCAGTCCTCTCTATCTCTTCCCTTTTCACTGTAAGGGCTGGAGTGCCAGAAGAGTGAGATGTCTCATTTGGGGGCCACATGAGTGAGGATTAGGGATTTTTGGAGGAGTTTTTTTTTGCTTCTCACTTGTGTGGTCCCCAACTGATTTTTCTGTGAGTTAGTGACCTGTGACCCAAAAAAGGTTCCTCATCCTTGTCATAAATAAAGAAAACATTGAAACCTTTTGTGTTGGACATAATATTTTACTTTATTAAATTTCATTTTAAATAAACTAATATGAGAAAGTTAAAACATTTAATCTCTTTAATAATTTAAATTAAACTATTCTCCCCAGCTGCAACACTAGAAAAATGTCTCAGATGTAATTACATAATTAACAGTGAGTTTCCATTAGCACAGCCATGGCCAACCCGTGGTTTGCGGCAGCTCTTGCCCTCCAAAAGTACGGCTCTCAAAGCTGCTCCTGCACGCGCGCCCCCCCCAAACGGCCCCCGCTGGCTCCCCCTCGGCTTCCCTGTGCTTATCAGGTCGGAGCTATGGGGTTTTAAAAGTGGCGTCCAAGATGGCAGCTGTCTTAAAGGGGCAGCCTCTTTTTTTTAAGTTAATTTTTTTTGGTTTTGCTTGACAATTTTGTTCTGGAGGGCTTTTTTTGTGCTTGACAATTCTGGTGAGGCTCTTCGCATTTTTTCTGCCACTGCTTTGGCTGTCTTTGTTAAATGGGTTGGCCACCCCTGCATTAGCAACTGGTTGTCTGTGGAAATGTTTACATTGACCCAGGTGGTCCACGGGGCACACAGTAGAGAGAGGGCTCCCTTCCCCTAAGAGAGTGGCACGGCCCAGGGCAGGAGGGTTAAATCTTGGCATGCCACTTCGGAAAGGTTGCTGACCCCTAGACTACAACAATGGTTCTGAGCAACTTGAACTGCTGTTCTTTATTTCCATGAAATGTTGATTCTCAAGCACACTGATGGCAATTTGAATCAAAACATTGGTAATGCTCTATTGATGATCAAAGCATGCAATAAAGAAGACTGAGTGTATTATGAAGATCTTTGCTATCCACTTTGGAAGGATACCTTGTAATAGGAATTGGAATCTGGGAGATTACCACCATTTTACTCATATCTTGAAACAAATCCATGATAATACATTGTGAGGGAGGCGTTACTAAAGTAGTTGGACCCAAACTATATAGGGTTATAAAGTTTAAAATGAATACTTTTGATTTTGTGTAATAGTGAACTTGGAGTCAGGACTGATTGCAACATGGTATCACTGTTACCGCTATTAAGTGCTTTCTATTGCCATGAAAATCCATGTGCTGGGTATATAATGTATCAGTGTAATAAGGACATTTGTGGAAAGAATTAGTAGAAAAATACACCATCCTAATTTGCTGTGATGACTTACAGTACAGAAGAAAAATGAAAGTTGACAGCTAGGAAGAGCACTGGATGTTTTTTGTGAGATGGTCTGCCCCGCATGACCTCAATTAATATAGCAGGCACAGAGATACCAAGAATTTCAGTGCTCAGAGAAGTGGCATATTTTTTTTTTCAGTGTAACAAAATAACATTATGAAGTTACTGTTGCACTATGTTTCATTTAAATACCCTTACCCTCATGTTTGAGGTCACTGTAAATATAAAACAGTACAGTGCAAACATTGTGATACCTTAAGTTCTAAGGAGTGCTTAGAAATCATTTAAATTTTTTCTTTCTTTGTGTGTGGAGGGGAAAGTTTGTCCCTCCCCCCCCCAAAAAATCTCTAGTTTTCCATATTTAATCTTTGTCCTTAAAGTTTACCATGGCATGTAACCTTTACTTGGGTCAAACTATGTCTGAAATTCATCTAAATGCTGTACATCTGGCCACAAGATTTGGGCCAGGCAGCAAGGAGGAAGGATAGCACAGTAGTTAGGGTGTTGTCTACTACTGGTACTTGAGAGATCCAGGTACAGTTCACTGTTCCACCACAGACTTTGTGTGTTCTTCCTTAGGCAAGCCATTTGGGATGGGGGTAAATTGCAATGTGAACCAGGATCTGCACAAATCAAATGCCCAGGCTTAGCGTTTCTATGACCAAGCTTAAATGTTCACACTGAATATTGATTTTTTACATTTGGAATTTTTAGATCTGGGTCTCTCATCCTGCTAATATGTCCATTATTGCCTTACACAGACCTGAGCCAAATCAATCTTGGGCTTTCTACTGCTCTTAGCTGGAGCCTTTCTAGACTTTTTGTTTGTAGTGCACTGTAGGAAAACTTGATGCTGCATCCTGTGGCATTTCACTGGAAGCCTGCCAACACAGCCTTTCAAGCTGTAATTAGGGTCTGCATTTCTACACACAATATTTTAAAATTCTACAAGTTTTATTCTTTGATAAATAAATGCAGAGTCTCCAGTATGGCAGTGGGGCCACTGGCTGCGTGAAGGTGAGACATCCTCCGCCCCTCTTACCACCAGGACACAGAATCATAGAACCATAGAGCTGGAAGAGACCTCAGAAGGTCATCAAGTCCACCCCCTGCTCTAGGCAGGACCAATCCCAACTAAATCAACCCAGCCAGGGCTTGGTCAAGCCGAGACTTAAACACCTCCAGGGATGGAGACTCCACTACTTCCCTAGGTAACCCATTCCAGTGCTTCACTACTCTCCTAGTGAAATAGTTTTTCCTAATATCCAACCTGGACCTCTCCCACCACAACTTGAGACCATTGCTCCTTGTTCTGCCATCTGTCACTACTGAGAACAGCCTCTCTCCATCTTCTTTGGAACCTCCTTCAGGAAGTTGAAGGCTGCTATCAAATCCCCCCTCACTCTTCGCTTCTGCAGACTAAACAAACCCAACTCCCTCAGCCTCTCCTCATAAGTCATATGCTCCAGCCCCCTAATCATTTTGGTAGCCCTCCGCTGGACCCTCTCCAATGCGTCCACATCCTTTTTGTAGTGGAGGGCCCAGAACTGGACACAATACTCCAGATGTGGCCTCACCAGAGCCGAATAAAGGGGAATAATGACATCTCTGGATCTGCTGGCAATGCTCCTCCTAATGCACCCTAATATGCCATTAGCCTTCTTGGCTACAAGGGCACACTGTTGACTCATATCCAGCTTCTCATCCACTGTAACCCCCAGGTCCTTTTCTGCAGAACTACTACTTAACTGGTTGGTCCCCGGCTTGTAACTGTGCTTGGGATTCTTCCATCCCAAGTGCAGGACTCTGCACTTGTCCTTGTTGAACATCATCAGATTTCTTGTGGCCCAATCCTCCAATTTGTCTAAGCCACTCTGGACCCTATCCCTGCCCTCCAGTGTATCTACCTCTCCCCCTAGCTTAGTGTCATCCGCAAACTTGCTGAGGGTGCAATCCATCCCCTCATCCAGGTCATTAATAAAGATATTGAACAAAACCGGTCCTAGAACCGAACCTTGGGGCACTCCGCTAGAAACCGACCGCCAACCTGAAATCGAGCCGTTGATCACTACCCGCTGGGCCCGGCCTTCTAGCCATTTTTCTATCCATCTTACTGTCCATTTATCCAATCCGCATTCCCTTAACTTGCCGGCAAGAATATTGTGGGAGACCGTATCAAAAGCCTTGCTAAAGTCAAGGTATATCACATCCACTGACTTTCCCACGTCCACAGAGCCAGTTACCTCATTATAGAAGCTGATCAGATTGGTCAGGCACGACTTGCCCTTTGTGAATCCATGCTGACTATTCCTAATCACTTTCCTCTCTTCCAAGTGCCTCAAAATGGATTCCTTAAGGATCCTTCCATGATTTTTCCAGGAACCGAGGTAAGACTGACCGGCCTATAGTTCCCTGGATCGTCCTTCTTCCCTTTTTTGAAGATGGGCACTACATTTGCCTTTTTCCAATCATCCGGGATTTCTCCCGATCTCCACAGAGGGTGCATCTATACTGCATCCGTAGGTCAAAATAAGATCTGCAATTTGAGCAATGCAAATTGCATATCTTATTTCAATCTAATTTCAAAATAGTTTATTTTGAAATTTGGTGCTGTCTACACAGTGACAAATTTCAAAATAAAGTGCTGTTCCGAAATGTCCCTTAACCCTCATGGAACGAGTGTTACAGGGATGCCAGAATAGCGCACCCATTATTTTGAAATCAGAGTCCAAGTGTGAAGGATCTAGAGATGTTAAATTTAGATTAATCAACTAATCGAATAGTCGATGGACTTTCCATCAACTACTCAATAAGGTCGCCTCCACCGTTGAAATGTAGCAAGAGTGGGGCTCTTCCTACATTTCAAAGGCAGAGGCTCCGCCAGTTCCCTGCTACCCGCCTTCCCTTCCCCCCTCGCGGAGATGGTGCTGGGGGGAACCGTCTTTTAAGGTGGCTCCTGCCCACACACCCCACTTGCTGCCTCCCTCTGATAGAGGCAGCACGGGGGGAAGTGACTAGTTGAGTCACTAGTCGACTATCTGATAATCATATGCTTATTGAATAGTTAAGTAGTCACTTATAGCCCTAGAAGGATCTCTATGCTGGAGATCCAGGTGTGGGGCGAGGGGGTTCTTGTGGGACAACCTGGATGCAATCAGCTCATTGGGAGGGGTCTTAGTGTAGGGGGGATCTGGATGCACAGAGGCTTGCTGGGGAAAGGGGGATTTCAAAGCATTGGGGTTGTGCAGGAGCTTCTAGGTAAAAATGGTTGGGGCTCAGCAGAGGGATCTGGGTGTGGGGGTCTCAGTGGGGGACCTGGATGCTGAGAGTGGGACTTATCAGAGAGGGATTCTGGGTGCAGCTAGTTGGAGATAAGTGGCAAGGGTATCTGGATGTGGGGGCTCAGGATAATGCAGGGAGTAGAGCTCATCAGGATGGGGGTTTCAGTGCAGGTAGCTCAGTGGGGGTTGGTTTGGTTGCAGGGGTATGGCATTGTTCTTTCTAATATTATTCCGCACATGGCTGGAAACATAGTTTTATGTGCACTGAGGCGTGTATGAATGTGCACCATCAGAAGAAACAACCTAGCTGTGGGCACTCTGCTAATCCGCTGGGTGACATTTGAATTTCTCCTGAGTGGCCTCACAAGCATACAGATTGTGGGGAACACTGGGTGGAGGGTCCAGAGGCAGGGAGCTTTGGAGCAGGGGGTGAGGCCGAGGTTTGGGTATGGCTGAAGTCCCCAGCTGATCCCAGACTCCGTGCGGTGCTGCCACTTTGAAAGCCACTCCACGGGGAGATCGGCGTCAGGCTGCATTCAGCGTTTCAAAGCAGCAGCGCTGTGTGGAGCCTTGGATCAGCTGGAGTACCCAGCTGATTCTGGGCTCCAGGTGGCAATTCACCTTTGAAGTGTAGCAACAGACCTACCCTTCAAAGATGGCTGTTGCTACCCTTCAAAGATGGACTCGCCTTATCGACTAATTGAATAGTCGATGCATTTTGCATCGACTATTCGATTAGTCTGTTATTCACTGTTTGACATCCTTAGTCCCTATATAGTGACACCCCCCCTCCCCTTGTACAGCTAAGGAGTGATGGGGGCAGGAAGCAGGGGAGGATATTGATGTTAATGCATCTGGAGGAGGTATCTGGGAGTGGGTCTTCTACAGCCCCAGCCATTCTTTACAAGGGAAGAGAAAGTCCTGTCCTCTCCTGCCTCCAGTCCAGCTAGGATTAGCAGCTGATCCTAGGTAAGGGTAGGAGTCACTTGCTGGAGTGTCCCCATCACTGTGGTAATTTACCCTCTGCCCGCTGACTTAGACAATATACCTGCACTGCAAGGGAATGGTGTATGACTGCTCTTGTAGCTTCCCTGTCAGAAAGTGATGTTTCTGCGGGAAGCAAAGAAATCTGTAGGAAACATTAATTCTGTGCCCGCAAAGTGAAGCAGAATTCCCCCCCAGAGGATGGCATGCTCCTGGCAGCCAGAGTTATCGACATGGAGAAGTCGTCATTTGAAGAATTTGTCCTGCTTCGGTTACATTCCCATGTCTGGAAACAAGCTACGTTCCCATGTCTGGAAACAAGCAGAATATCCATGAGAAGCTGGTGAATGTTTTGGTGGCTTTTTCTGACCTATCAAAAGCACCTGGAAGAGGGGAATAATACAGACATAACAGACTCCAACTGGATATAACTGCTAGTGGATCATGTGTAGAGCGGCGCTTCTAGAGCAGGGCCACAATCGCATACTCATGGTATCACATAGATATGAGGATATGGTATGAGCAACAGTAGATTCAGAACTTTCACAGGAACGAAGCCATTTTTCTGGAGGTTTGTGAATAGCTTGCCCTGACCCTGTAACATCAGGACATACACATGTGGTCAACTGTGTTGTTCCAGAGGTGGATTGCTATAACCATCTAGAAGTTGGCCACTCCTGACTGCTACAGGTCATTGCCAATCAATTTGATGATAGCAAGTCGATTCTGGGGACTGTAGTTGCAAAGGTTTGAGGTGATCTGTTGTACGATATGCTCAGAAAGCTACAGGAAAAGCCCACCTTACAATGGCCCGAGATAAGACCCCCTGTGCTTAGTCATTTTTTTAAGTGCATAAGGGGCCCCCGACTTACTTCCTCAGCCTGTATTTACGACGGCGCACGGCGCCGATCATAAATGCGGATTTGAGTTATGATGCCCCCGACTTGCGACACTATCCCAGGAACCGATCACATTGCAAGTCGCGGGCAGCCTATAATGGGCATAAACAATGCCCTTGAAGTAATTGCCAGTTTTGAAAGAATGGGATTTCCCAACTATGCTAGAGCCATTGATAGGACATTTGTGCCTTTAGTTTGCCCTTTTCAGTGAGCATATAGGAACATAAACTGCAAAGGATACTACTTCAATTTCTGGATGCCAACACAGGCTGCACTGGAAAAGTTCACAATGCCAGTGTTTTCCACCAATCAGGAGTCTGCCTTCATGGACTGGCCAGAAGGCTAGTCTCATCGAGTGTCATTATCAGGGCTCGACAGCTAGGGCAATCTACTCACCCGTGGCGAGTAGATTTTAGCCCGGTGCGGTCGCGCAGCGCGCTCAGCGCATGCGCAGCGCGCCAAACCTCATGGCTGCCGAGCGGGGCTCGCCACTGCTTGTCAAGCCCTCGTCATTATCATAAATGTTATTTTAGGAGAGCACATGTGACCCTGACCAGCACCCAGTGACTAAGGGGTTAACTCAGGTACCTAGCAAAGGTGTGGGGGCAGTCAAGCAATCAGCCAATAAAAATTCAGATAGGAATTTAAAACTGGGGCTATGTCTAGACTATAGGCTTCTTCTGCAAGAAATCTTCTGCAAAAACTTCTTGCGCAAGAGAGCGTCCACACTGCAAAAGCGCATCAAAAAAGCGATACGCTTTTGCTCAAGAGAGCATCCTGACTGCCTAGATGCTCTCTCGCAAGTAAGCAGTGATTGCTATGGACGGAATGTCCAGGGCACCTGTGCTTTTTCCTCTTCCCTCTTGCACAAAAAAATTCCTCTTACCCATCCACACACAACTTTTTGCAAAAGAACTCTTTTGCAAAAAGGTGTTATTTCTCATAGAATAAGGAATACCTACACCGGAAAAAACCCTCTGTTCTTTTGTTTTACTTGAGCAAAAACACGCTTGAGGTGTGGACGCTCCATGAGCTTTAGTGCAAAAACTCTGTAGTGTAGATCTAATATGGGGCAGAGGGGTTTTTCTCTCTCTCTCTTCTTTGTTTGAGATCAGAGCAGTTTCTTCCAGAATGGAGGGATATGGGAGACACTTTCTCTCTCCAAGAACGCACTTCTCAAAACGTATAAGTAGGGAAAAGTTTAGATGGTCCGTCAGGGTTTATTGTTTTCCTTGTTTGGGGATTTGGAAATAATGTCTGAGCTGGCTAATTGTTTTTCTCTTTTGTAGCTAAGAATTACAGCCAGGGACTTTCCCTGAGTCTATGTCAATTGTGGCTATTTACCACCTAGCCAATTACTATGCTTGCAACAGTAGTTTTGTTTTGATAATAAAAGAGTTTTCTTTTTGTTTTAATTAACTGGTATTGGTTGATTGTTGTGTCCTTAGGATTAAGTGCCTAGTTACAAGGACAGAGTCCATTGTTGTCTGTGGATTCCCTCTGTTTTCCCAATTCCAAGCAAAATGGAGGTTTGGGTAGGGGGGGAGAGCTTTACCTTAGGGAGGGGATTCCCAAGTGATCTCTTCCCTGGAAAGGGGTTTATTTTTATATTTTTTTGTAATCACTTGGGTGGTGGCAGTATGGAACCAGACTTGTCTTTTTTGGATCTCAGGGGGACTGAGATTGAATTAGTTTGTGTCTGAGAATCACAGAGACAGGTTTTGCAGAGTTTATTCTGCTAGCCGGCCTCCCATCTCTGCAGGCAGAGTATCAGGATGAGGGAATTGAACCGTGACAACATGTAACGCTTTTTGCCTTGGCTTATGAAACCATGTACTGATCTCAGAGACCCTGGGAAAAGGCACTTTAATTATGCCTTCACGAAGCATAGAATGGTGGTTGTGCGTTTAGCAAAAGGAAAACCCTTTGGCACTGTTTTTACAGAACCATTTGGATTACCATGTCATCCATGTTATTGTGGATAGCTGTGCTCTTCGTAATCTTAAAAGCCAAAGAAGAGCCATTTGTGGTCCTGCGTGGATACAAAATTAGTATTTGCATATGCACACCAACTCTCCTCATATTCTGCAGCCTCTGTACATGTCCGCTTACCGTGAAGCCTTCTCCTCTTTGTAGCTACTAATTGGCCTTGTCTAGGATGTCCACTGTAAGGTTGTCACTAGGGATGTGATTGTGTAGCTGTTTACCCTAACGGTTACTCGCAATCCCCCCTCCCAGCCTCCTGCTCTGTATTAGAGGTGGGGGGAGGCAGGAGCCAGTGTGCATGAGGAGCTGACTCTCTGTGCGTACTTGCTCCCATGGAGCCGCCTGGTCCCTGCGCTGCTGCCTCTGCTGC
Organism: Rafetus swinhoei; assembly: GCA_019425775.1. Taxonomy (NCBI): domain Eukaryota; kingdom Metazoa; phylum Chordata; order Testudines; family Trionychidae; genus Rafetus; species Rafetus swinhoei. Next base: position 18,875,075 of record CM033439.1, on the reverse strand, counting down.
AGAGGCTGCAGGGCCGGTGGGGGTCGGGGAGAATGGGAGCCGGCACTCACGGGGACCTGGCTTTAAAGCTGACTCCCCATACACACTGGCTCCTACTTGCTCTCCTCCTTGTAAAGGTGTAACTGCTGTAATTTTCAGCAGTTTTTATAAAATTAAACGCATTTTAACATCCCTAGTCATCACAGACATGTTTCCTCTTTGACTGCCCTGGTCAAAACCCTGATCAGTATAAATTTATTATCCAGTTTGCCTCCCCCCAGTGTGGGGAGGAATATGCAACAGCCTTGGCAGCTTGAACTATGATTTTTCCGTGTATTTCACTCCAACTCACTGCTTTTGATTAAAACGTAATGTAAATGATTAATTACAAAAAACAGATTATAAATTATAGCAAGCAGACAAAAGCAGATTACCTAGTAAATAAACTGAAATGCAAACTATGCATAACATACTAGATAATTGGATATTAATTAGCAGTTTTCTCATCTAGAGAAATGGTACGGGCAGGCTTGCAGATTTTTAAGTGATAAGATGCACTGGCTTTACAGCTTGGAATCCCACGCCTTTTGTACACAGGCTAGAAATCCCTTTAGCCTGTGTCCAGCAATCTCCTCCTCTCCCCCTCCAATTCAGTCTTTGTCCCTCAGATGTTTCCAGGAGTCTGTTGTTCTTCACTCCCCAAACAAGAAATGATGTCATTCCCTGCCTTACATTACTCTGTAATATGATGGGAAACTTTTGCCCCAAACTCAGTTTGTAGAAAAACAGTGACATCCCAAGATGTAGTCCAGGGTCATGTGGTCTGGTTACATGTCCTTGCATACCTTGCTGAATCATAGCAGCCATTATTTACAGGCTCTCTAGAATGTTCATGGGAAGGTTGATGGGCCATCAGCACTGTCTGGCTTCTTCGCTGTAGTACCTGAAAGGCTAGCTGTGGGTGTTACCCAGAGTAATCATGATTGAGGTAGATATTGAATAAATATTCCTAACTAAATAAAGAAAATGATACGTGCATACAAATGGGATAATCACGTCTAGCAGACCATAACTTTTCTAATGACACCTCATGTGACCCATCTTGTACAAAATGTATCATAATTAGGACAAATCATACCATAACATCACTGAAGATTTTGGGGTGCAATATTGCTGCAGAATGATGGGGAGTTTTCATTCTTGACTTTCTGATAGTCACTCAAGTTGCTTAATCTGCTTGACCACTATTTCTTGTATACACATTGTCATTTCTTTTACCCAAACTGACTGTCTTGCACCAGAGATTTTAAGAATCGGATGTGATCTGTGATCAGACAGCTGCATTCTTGGCAAACGAGTTGGTGGTGACAATTGACTCTATTGGCAGTGTATGAAAACACAACTGAAATAAAATTTAAGGATTAAATGTCAAGCAGATGTACTTGGACATGGTGGGTTGCTTCCATTTCCTGGGAGTCATTTGGTTAGCATTGGGATAGAAAACCAAGAACACTTTAGGATAGCACTGTCGGACTCTCACAGTGCAAGTCTAGGTACCCATGTCTGATCTGCATATGCAATGCAGCATGATGCCTTTTAGAGTCAAGTGCTAGTGGGACTTGGGCTCAGATCCCCCTTCCTTGGTGGATCTTAGAGCCCAGGTCATGAGGGTTTGGCAGATTTATGTGTATATGGAAAGAGAATTTGGGCTTAAGCCTGAGCCTGAACCTGGTCTAGCATTACAGAATAGATATACCCTTTATATCTCTATTTTCTCAGTTCCCCAACTGTAAAATGAGGACAATTAGAAGTATGTTCCTACCTCACAGTGGTATTGTGAGGATAATTACATTAACAAATCATGAGGCTACAGTAGTTGGGCTCTATAAATGTCTTTCATATGCAGCACAGACTGAATATGAGATCTGTAATTGCATTTCTTCATAATATGGCTGTGTTGTCACTAGCTAACAAGGCAATTTCAGTTTAATGGATTTCTAATAACTTGAAGTAAAATGGTGTTCAAAATTACAGAACATTGTCTGATTAATCATACTTGTTTCTTTTCCCCCTCAGTGCATTATGTAATTCTCTTTAATGTTAATTAGAGTTACTTGTGTATATTTGAGGGAAGCATAAGCCTTTTGAATCTGTAATACTGAATGTGACGCATAGCTGTTTTAAGGAAATTATTTAAAATTCTTCTCACCCTATTTTTTATTAAACAGCTAACTGCCTCCCCAATTTTTTTCTTTTAGATGCAGTATTTGCTTAGACCAAATATCTAATGCTCTTCTGAATTATTGGAATAAATTATTCTTTTCAGCAAGGATATAATATTGTAAATAATAGAATGTAGGATTTATAGACAGGGATTTTCCTCAGCCTACTCTTAATTAGTAGAAGTTGGTATGCTGATAAGTATACTATTGTCAACATTGTCTGTGGTGTGAGAGGTTATGGTCTGAGATGTAGTGAAAGTGAAGTAAATTCTTAGAGTAGAACAATCTAAGGCAATGTAAAATCATAGGCTGCTGAGAGAAACAGGCATTCAGTCATGAAGCAAGAATACCTACAACTGTGTTTCTTCCCTTCAACTGAAACGATGTGCAGCCCTTACAACCTATTCTGTACTGGAGCTTGAGCTTAATTTATTACCACTGGTACTTTTAATTTCAAAATGTGTGAATGAAAAGAACAAGCAACTAAGAATGAAAACAAATGAATACCAAAAAGAGAATAATGGTTGTTAGGCATGTTAAAATGCGTTTAATTATGGAATCGTGTAACCGCTGAAAAATTCAGCAGTTACTCGTGGGAGGGCAGGCAGCTCCCTCCTGTGGTCCCTCCCCCCCCACCGTGCTGCTGCCCTTGATACAGAGGCAGCAGCGCAGCGAGTAGGGGAGGCGGTTTCCCAGGAGGCAGTACGCTCGGGGAGCCAACTTAAAAACTGGCTCCCAGTGCATACCAGTTCCCACCTGCCCTCCCCCATGCTGCCACCTCTGAAACAAAGGCAGCAGCGCAGCTGGGGCCAGGTGACTCCTCAGAAGCCAATATGTGTGGGTTCCCACCTGCCTATCTACACTAGAGTGCTAGCGCCTATGGAGCCACCTTCCCCCTACATGTAAATGTGTAACCCAGGTGTGGGAAGCCAGAGGCAGGGGGCCAGATGTGGCCCCTGGATCTGACCCCCAAGGCTCCTGGCTGCTGGCCCGGCTTTGCTCCCAACCCCAACCGGGCTCCCAGTCACCGACTCTTCCCCTCCCCTCCCCTCCCCCCCTTCCTTCCTCCCAAACACTGGTCCAGCTTCACTCCTGGCCCCAGACAAGCTCCCAGGTACCAGTCCCCCTGAGCCGGACTCATGGTCAGCTGCGGCTCCCTGCTGCTGGGACATTGTCAGCCAATGGTCAGGGCAGTGAGGTGTGTGTGTGTGTGTGTGTGTGTGTGTGTATTATACACCTGAGACTTCAACTGCTAGGACCGGGGTCCCTTAGCAGTGGGCAACCTGGAGGAGGTTGACGGGCGCCCCAATAAGTTTACAGGGAGAGCTTATAACACCTCAGATTTTAGCTGCTAGAATCCAGAAATCCCTTCAGCGGGCAGCCTGGGGAGGCTGAGAGGTGCCCCAATGGATCTGTCACCTGGGAGTGACACAAATCCAAACGCCCAAGCTCTCCCTATACCTGTCCCCTATGACCGGCTGGAGTTCTTTTAAATTGTGCTTGGTTCTGTTACAGCAACTGAAGGAGTCAGGTTAAAGCTTAAACAGTTACTATTTTATTGTTACAGGGTGAACTTAGCTGTTAAATGCTACTGCTGTGTTACAGATAACACAGCCACTACAAAAGGACAGGACAGAAATTACACTTAAAACAAAAGTCACTTACAGGTACCATGAAACCCTTTTGGTTCTCTGAGCTCTTATTAAATGCATGCAAAATAGACACATAGCAGGTATATATTCTCACCCCTGCGTTCCAGACTTGGCGTGGCCAGCGTCTTTCTCTCAATCCCTCGGGAAGAAGTAGGGAGAGGTTGGGAGTCCCACAGACCTCGGGAGACAATCAATACCTGCCAGCAGGTATAGATGATTGGAGGCTCAAATGGGGTGGGCTACTAAACCCCTCTTTATACCCCTTGGGTCACGTAAGCTTCTTCCTGGTCTCAAGTGGCCAATTAGGAAAAATGGCTTTGAATGCCAAGTTTCCCACGAAGGGTGCAAAGCATAATTCACACCTGGGAAAATGCAGACAATGGGCACTTCTAGTATGTGATGGGCGAAGATTCCTCTCCTGGGACAGTGCAGGCGTGTCAATTACTGGTACTAGCCATCAGGGTGGCGGGAGGCCCCGGGTCGTCAGCTAGCCCATTTACTGTCTGGTTTCTGTTTATGGTAGAGTCAGGGACAGGCAGCACACCTGCGTTCCCAGGGCATCAAAGGCTGACTGCCTTTCTCTTGCTCTCTGGGGAGGGGGGGGAACAAGATGGGGTTCATGTCTGGCTACAGACATTCTGGTCTCGGATTAGTAGAATCATTTCTATTTGTCTAGTAGAATTTAGATGTACTTAAATATTGGCACACATGGTGATGTAGCTGCAAGGGAAGGAGGTCATACCACTTACTCCAAATATGAATCCTAGTTAATTTTTTTGCTTATTAATAGTATCTTTATAAATATAAAGATATAAATAATACAATATACATGTAATTTCTTTACATTATTCCTGTAGTGTAAATGCACAAAAATCTAGAGCAGAAGTCAACTCCACAAATAACTCAGTTACTGATTTCCGATAGAAGATATTTAGAAACATTGACAGGGAGGAAAAATAACAAAGGACAAAGTGACCTGATATGAAACCCTGGAATTTGACATGGCAACATTGACAATTGTAGGAACAGAAATGAAAGGGTTTTTTTCTCTAGTGTGCTTTCTTTGGGAGAAGGGGAAAACATTATTGATACATAAATAAAATATGTTCATACAATCATGTTTTGTATAGTAGGCTATGTTATAGAAGACTGCATAAAGAGAAGAAAATGCTATGGTCTCTTGTTTTGGAGTGTAGCTAACTACAATTAGTATAATTTATATTTTTTCATTCATTCCAAGGCCAGAAGGGACCATCATCTAGTCTGACTCCTTCATGATAGAAATCATAGAACTCCCCAAAATTAATAAAGCATATCTTCTTTAAAAATCCAGTCTTGATTTAAAAAGTTGCAAGTGATAGAGAATTCACCATGGTCCTTATTTTTGGTCTGAATTGTTCCAAAGTGTAATCACCCTTGCTGTTAATAAATAAAATTGTGCCTTATTTTTGGTCTGAATTTGTTTAGTTACAGGTTCCAGCCATTGATGCATATTATACCTTTCTCAGCTAGTGTGAAGAGCCCATTATTAAATGTGTTCCTTTTATAGATGGTAATCGGGTTACGTCTAATCTTCTCTTCATTTAAGATAAATAGCTTGAGCTCTTTGAGTTTGTTGCTAAAATATAGTATGCCATTTTGTAACTTGGCTATCCAGTAGTGTTACATTGTGATTCCTTTTCCAGAAGAGTCTTTCAAAGTCTCTTTCCACAAACAGCATTAGGCAGTCCTCATGCCTGCTTCTCTGATTATGCCACTCACTGTGACTCAGGCAGTCTTTGCATTCACTTCACCCCGCAATAACCTCTCTGCAGAGGATGGTAGGGAAACCCAGACTTCCTCCTTTCATTGCCATGCCCTCCAGTTCAGGGTCCTGTAGTGAGCAGTTAATGTCGGAAGCTACATCTGCCTTACTCCCCTTGGTCCTGAACCACTTCCTACTGTGCTTGTCCAAGTTTTTCATTGTCCAGCCTTTCTAGTCTGACTTCTCTCTTCTAGGCGTATTAGGTAAACTCTTCCTCCTAGATGCCTATCCCTTTTCTCAGGGATACCTATCTCTCTTTCCTTCTCCCTCATCTCGAAGGCAAACTACAAGCTTCCTCCCTGCTGCTGCTTCCCCCTGCCAGCCTGGTAGTTTTGTAGAAGCCCCACCTGTTCCTTCACAGTTGATCTTTCTCATAATGAGTGCCTTCTGCACAGTCTGAATTTTTCCCATTTTGCAGCATAATTGGCTGATTAGGCCTGCCTGGCTTACTTCAGCTCTCTCAGGGATGATATGAGGAGTACCCCTCATCACAGCATCTGAGGATTGCATTATCTGTCAGCTGAAGATCCATTGCTCCTCCACTCTCCCCCAATCTTGTTCAGCAATATTGCTTCCCAGGATAGAGTACTCCACCCCATAAGTATGTTCTATGTTCTTGGTTCCTAGAGGCATACATTTATATTTAGCCATATTAAAACACATTTGTTACATCTACACTGCGCTGTTTTGTGCAAGAAATATGCAAATGAGGCGAAGCTTGGAATAGCGCCGCGACTCATTTGCATAATTAATGAGCAGCTGCTTTTGGCGCAAGAGGCTTTTGTGCAAAAACCCCCTCCCCTCTTGCGCAAGAGCCGTTCTTCCGCATTTTTTTCAGGAAGAACGGCTCTTGCGCAAAAAGCAGCCGCTCATTAATTATGCAAAGGAGGCACGGCTGTATTCCACACTTCACCTCATTTGCATATTTCTTGCACAAAACAGCGCAGTGTAGACGTAGCTATATTGTGGTTTTGTGCCCAGATTACCAAATGATCTAGAATCCTATTGAGCACTTCTGTATTTTCTGCATTATTATTGATAGTACTACCATTTCCATCCAGGAATGGATTAATATGATGGTCAGGATTCTTTTTGTCTATCTAAACACTCTTTATTGTCCTTAACTCTGCTGCCTATGCAGTTTTGGAAGTATCTATAGTCCTCGCACGTGGACAACATGAAAGAAGCAGCAGTGTTCGAACCAGTTTTCAATATTCTTTTTTCCTCTTTTCTTTTTTTTTTTTTTTTCTTGTTACTGAATTTGGTTCTCTTTTTATGGCTTCCTTGCATTATTCAGCTCCTCTCGCCTGTAAAATGTAGCATTTCTTTTAACTTCTTTCAGGTTTCTCTGTTTGGTATATGACCTTTTCATTTTGTCAAAATCTTTGCTTTATTCCTTTTCTTTACTACTTCCTTTATCCATTACAACAGACTGATTAGCTTTTTAATTTTATGGGCTTGTTCCAGTTTCTTGTCTTTGCCAGCAGCTATGAATAAGAAAAATACAAAAAAGATTAATATTTAAATGCAAAATAAATCCATGTGTGCCTAAATACATGCACATCAATGCTCCCTCTAATTTTTTCAGTCCATGTGCAGAATGGGATTTTTATATGCATTACCAATTTTGAGGTATTATGGAGATATACACTAACAGTAGAAACAAAAAACCTAAATACAATCTGTATTGTATCAAGTATATAATATGTATTTTTAAAAGATCCCTCTCTCCACACTGCAGTCCTGGGATTTGGGAAGAGGCATCTCTCCTTGCCGCAGCCCTGCATTCCTCAAGCTCCCCATAACACCCTTCACCTCACCCCACTGTCCCTATCCATCTCCCTGTTTCTCATCTCACCCTAGACATCTTCTAGGTCCTCCCCTGGCTACGCCCTATGTGCTTCTTGAATGCCAACACTTATTGGGTTCCTTGTACTTGATGGCATCTTCTGTGGCCATACAGGGGCGCATCTTAGAGAAACACAGATGCAAGTGTGATAGGCTTTTTTTGTATAGTTTCCTGCCATTATTTGAAGAGTTATATGTTGCTAGAACTCAGTTTTATTACTGAAAATTAGACTACCTGCCCTCATCTGGATTTCAAAAAGAAATCCTCTTGATAGTGCTTGCTACACAATTTAACTCAATACCTATCAAGTGTCACTATAAAAACTAGAAGACTTTTCTTTGCCATTGTGTTCACTTTGTCTCCCAAAAGTAATTTTCAATACATATTTCCTCATAGTTACTGATTTTTCTCTGTTTTTCTTAGCTTGGTCAATATAATTTTTTGTTATATAATTACACTCAAACAAATCAATGTAAAACTTTAAAGCCTACAGTTCAATCAGTGCTACTTGTAGTTCAGCCAATCACTAAGACAAACAAGTTTTTTACATTTATGGGAAGTAATGTTGCCTGCTTTTTATTTACAGTGTCCCCTGATAATGAGAATAGGTATTCACATGGCACTTCTGTAGCTGGCATTGCAAGGTATTTATGTGACAGATATGCTAAACATTGGTATGCCTCTTCATGCTTCAGCCACCATTCCAAAGGACATGCTTCCATACTGATGATGCTCGTTATAAAAATAATGCATTAATTAAATTTGTGACTGAACACCTTGGGCAAGAACTGCATATTTCCTTTTCTGTTTTATCCACATTCTGCAATGTATTTCATGTTATAGAAGTTTCGGATGATGATTCAGCATATCTTTGTTTTAAGAATACATTTTCACTGTAGATTTGACAAAATGTAAAGATGGTAACTGTCAGGGCTGTTTCCCACTTTGGCACTCTGAGTGCAGAAGATGGGTGCCTGCAAAGAGCTCAAAGGGGGAAGGGGGACGGGACCCTTTGCTTATACAGGCACTGGTTACAAAAACTTCATCCCAGAATCACAATACACAGATTTGGGGGAATCGCTGCCACCACCATGTGATTTTTATCCCTAAAAAATCAGGGGTGAACACTTGAATCCACTCTCATGGGTACCCCAAGCTCTTTTGCCCTAAAAGAGCTTGAAAAAAAAGGAGAGGGGAAAAAAGCTGCAGTCTCTGGCTATGTCTACACTGCTGGGTTTTTTTGTTTTTGTTTGTTTTTTCCGAAAAAAGATACGCAAATTGCGGTTGGCAATTTGCGTATCTTTTTCTGATTCTTTTTTTTTTTTTTTTTTTTTGAAGAGGCTTTTCCGACATTTGGCCCATCTACACTGGTCCAAATGTCGGGGAAAAAACCCCCTTTTCGGAACATCCCTTCTTCCTCGTAAAACGAGGTTTACAGGGATGCCGAAAAAACACGTCTGCTTTTCCTAATTTTTTTTGTAAAAGCAGACACATTCCTTAGACGTGGCAGAGTTTTTTCTAGGATACCTCGGTGTCCCGGAAAAATTCTGCAGTCTAGACATAGCCTCTAGTAGCTGACTTACCAGTCTGAGGCATGCAGATACACAGACAGACAGACCTTCCAGGACCCAAGAATCAAATCATCACTTCAAAGTGGTTTTGTTTTGTTTTTTTTAATTACAAAACAAAATATAAACTTGATGAAGCATACTTGGTTGCTAGATGTTACAGAGGAGCTAAGAAAAACAAATTAAAACACAGAGAAAAGTTTCTGAGCACAATGCTAGATGGTAAATGGGGAGGGGAGGCATAAATTCACACAGAGTGGTTCAAACCAAACCACAAAATAAAGAAAAATTACCCTGAAAATGACTAGATTTACTTTTTCCTTTACTTACTTCCAATTTTCTCTTTGTTCAGTCCACTCCCATGCCCCAAATTCCTTGGAGACATGGTAGTCCTGCCTGGGTTTTATATCATTCCATGTGTCTCAACTCCTTGTTTTTCTCTCCCGCATAAAGGAACTAGGCAAGGAATCTATATCCAATTCAAATTTCATCCCTCTATCTCGATTGATTCTCCTGGCCCCCTGGCCAACATCTTTGCTAGCTACCTGAGTTTAACCCCTTAGTAACCAGGTGCTGGTCAGCACTCCTCCTGTCCATTACAGTAACAGAATGAGATTTCTAAAAATACTTATAGCACTCAACAGATTCCTAAAACCTTGGGAAGTTCCTTCCAAAATCTGAGAGGGACTAGGTGGGGAGCATGCTTTCTTAAAAGAGCAACACTCCAATGTGGAAACTTCAGAACCCAAACCACCAAAAATAAAAATCAACCTTCTGTTACTGGCATCTGATTCAGATGATGAAAATGAATATGCATCAGTCCACTCGGTACTGGATCGCTATCAAGCAGAACCCATTACCAGCATGGACGCATGTCCTCTGGAATGGTTGTTGAAGCATGAAAGAACATGAATCTTTACTGCATCTGTCACATACATTTCTTGATGTAGTGTGGTCATAGAAGTCACCTTGAGATTGTTCCCTGGTGTGCTGATCACACCACTGACACCCACCTTCTTGTTCTCTGGGACTCACCACCATCTGTCTTTCTCTGTGTAAAAGTTTTACACAGGGAAAGTTCATGAGGATGTTCTCCCTCATATCAATGCGAGAGATGCACAATGGTTGTCTCACCCCGCTTCCCCCCTTCTCCCCTGTAACAATTATTTACACTGGGCCTGATTGGTAAACAAAAATGTTTTTTATTAGGTACAAACAGTACAATTTAAGTGGTTGTAAGTGAAAACAGATAGATCAAAGTAAGTTATTAAATTAAAAGTAATTGAAAATGCATAAAGAGTTCTAATCCTCAAAGAAGCATTGCATGCAGTTTCTTACCCTAAAGAGCTGTTCTTATTTCAGGCATAATCTTCAAGTCTGAGACAAACTCTTTGTATCCTGACTTGGGTCTCCAGCCTTCTTTTAGAGTGTCCCAGGGCATTTTTCCAGGCTAGCTGGAGACCTAGGGGCTGATAGCTTCCCATTGCTTAAATACACTCTCCACCAGCATGGACATCTTTTTTGGTTTGTTTGTTTCTTTGTTTTACATTCCTGCCCTCTCCCCTTCGGTGAAAAACTACCAGGTTCAAAAATAGATCCCAGATATGGTCACATATTTTCCTAGGACCAACCATATTCTGGGCCTAAAGGACAAGCAAGGCTATTTACAAATTGTTAAGGTGATCAACAAATCATTAACGCTTCTGGGGCCAGGTAGAAAAGGGGGAGGGTACCAGTAATGGCTCTTACTAGCACATTTAAAACTATAAACAGTCTCATACTTCATATTTCTAACTTCACATACAAGAATGATACATACACCGAAATAGGATATACATATCTAGCTGATTATAACATGAAAATTTGTCTAAAGCATCACAGAGTTATACATAGTTATATTCATAAGCCAATTTTCATAAAGCATGTGGGGACCATCACAGTTTGCTATAATACCATGTGAATACTTGTTCTCATTTTCAGGGTGATGTTGAAAACAGGAAGCAGTCAACAGGAAGAACTTGAAGTGCTAATAAACAAACACAACTATGACATAGTTGGTATCACAGAGACTTGGTGGGATAATACACATGATTAGATATTAGTGTAAAAGGTATAGCTTAGGAAGGATAGGTGAGGTAAACAGGGAAGTGGTGTTGCCTTACATATGAAAAATGTATACATTTGGACTGAGGTGGAGATGGACATAGGAGATAGACATGTTGAGAGTCTCTGAGTTAGGTTAAAAGGGGTAAAAAAACAAGGGTGATGTCATGCTAGGGGTCTACTACGTACCACCTACCCAAGTAGAAGAAGTGGATGAGGCTTTTTTTAAACAACTAACAAAATCATCCAAAGCGCAGGATTTCGTGGTGATGGGGGATGTCAACTATCCAGACATATGTTGGAAAACTAACACAGCGGGGCACAGACTATCCAATAAGTTCTTGGACTGCATTGAAGATAATTTTTTATTTCAGAAGGTTGAAAAAGCTACTGGGGGAGCTGTTCTAGATTTGATTTTAACAAATAGGGAGGAACTGGTTGGGAATTTGAAAGTGGAAGGCAGGTTGGGTGAATGTGATCCTGAAATCATAGAGTTCATGATTCTAAGGAATGGTAGAAGGGAGAACAGTAAAATAGAGACAGTGGATTTCAGGAAGGCAGGTTTTGGTAAACTCAAAGAGCTGGTAGGTAAGGTCCCATGGGAAGCAAGACTAAGAGGAAAAACAACTGAAGAGAGTTGGCACTTTTTCAAAGGGATATTATTAAGGGCCCAAAAGCAAGCTATTCCGCTGGGTAGGGAAGATAGAAAGTATGGCAAAAGACCGCCTTGGCTTAACAGAGATCTTGCATGATCTAAAAATCAAAAGGAATTATATAAAAATGGAGACTAGAACAAATTACAAATGGTGAATATAAGCGAACAATACAGGCACGCAGGGGCAAGATTAGAAAGGCAAAGGCACAAAATGAGCTCAAAATAGCTACAGACATAAAGGGTAGAAGACTCTCTCTAAATATATTAGAAGCAAGACTAAGAGTAGGGAAAGGGTATGCCCATTGCTTAGTGAGAAGGGAGAAACAATAAAAGAAAACTTAGAAATGGCAGAGGTGCTTAATTACTTCTTTGTTTGGTCTTCACCAAGAAGTCTGATAACGAAGGCATGTCTAACAGAGTGAATGCTAGTGGGAAGGGGGTAGGTTTAGAAGATAAAATAAAAAAAGAACAAGTTAAAAATCACTTAGAAAAGTTAGATGTCTGCAAGTCACCAGGGTCAAAGAAATGCATCCTGGAATACTCAAGGAGGAGGTATCTGAGCCGTTAGCTATCATCTTTGAAAAATCATGGAAGGCGGGAGAGATTCTAGAAGACTGGAAAAAGGCGAATATAGTGCCCATCTATAAAAAGGGAAATAAGAACAACCCAGGAAACTACAGACCGGTTAGTTTAACTTCTGTGCCAGGAAAGATAATGGAGCAAGTAATTAAGGAATTGATCTGCAAACAACTGGAAGATAATAAGGTGATAGGTAACCTATAGCACAGATTTGTAAATAACAAATCATGTCAAACCACTATGATAGCTTTCTTTAATAGGATAACAAGTCTTGGGGAAAAGGGAGAAGAGGTGGATGTGGTATACCTAGACTTCAGCAAGGCATTGATATGGTTTTGCATGATCTTCTTATCAATAAACTAGGCAAATACAACTTACATGGGGCTACTGTAAGGTGGGTGCATAACTGGCTGGATAACCATTCACAGAGAGTAGTTCTTAACAGTTCACAATCCTGCTGAAAGGACGTAACAAGTGGGGTTCCATAGGAGTCTGTTTTGGGACCGATTTTGTTCAGTATCTTCATCAATGATTTAGATATTGGCATAGAGGATGCTTGTTAAGTTTGCAGATGATACCAAGCTGGGAGGGGGCTGCAACTGCTTTGGAGGGTAGGATCATAATTCAAAATAATCTGGACAAACTGGAGAAATGGTCTGAGGTAAACCGGATGAAATTTAAAAAGGACAAATGCACAGTACTCCACTTAGGAAGGAACAATCAGTTTCACAGATACAAAATGGTAAGCGACTGTCTAGGAAGGAGTACAGCAGAAAGAGATCTAGGGGTCATAGTGGACCACAAGTTAAATATGAGTCAATAGTGTGAAGCTGTTGCAAAAAAAAGAAAACATGATTCTGGTATGCATTAGCAGGAGTGTTGTGAGGAAGACACGAGAAATCATTCTTCCACTCTACTCTGTGCTGATTAGGCCTCAGTTAGAGTATTGTGTCCAGTTTTGGGCACCGCATTTCAAGAAAGATATGGAGAAATTGGAGAAGGTCCAGAGAAGAGTAACAAGAATGATTAAAGGTCTAGAGAACATGATCTATCAGGGAAAACTGAAAGAACTGGGCTTGTTTAGTTTCAAAAGGGGAAGACTAAGAGGGGACATGATAGCAGTTTTCAAGTATCTAAAAGGGTGTCACGGGGAGGAGGGAGAAAATTGTTCTCCTTGGCCTCTGAGGATAGGACAAGAAGCAATGGGCTTAAACTGTATCAAGGGAGGTTTAGGTTGGATATGAGGAAAAATTTCCTAACTGTCAGGGTGGTTAAACACTGGAATAAATTGCCTAATGGGGTTGTGGAATATCCATCTCTGGAAATATTTAAGAGCATGTTAGACAGACACCTCTTGGGGGTGATCTAGATAGTGCTTGATCCTCCCTTGAGGGCAGGGGATTGGACTCAGTGACCTCTCGCAGTCTCTTGCAGTTGATTTGTTAGGGTGACCATATTTCCCTGTGCCCAATACAGAACCCCAACGGGGGTTGGGGGCTGCTGGTACTCAGGGCTTCAACCCCTCCGTGAAGGGTAGGGAGCTGCCAGCATTCAGGTCTTCAACCCAGCAGTGGAGGTGGGGAGGGAGGGGAGCCGCTTGTTCTCAGAGTTCCAGCCCCACAGTGAAGGGGAGGAAGAGCTGCCAGTGCTTGGGGCTGCAGCCCCACAGTAGGAGGGTGGGAGAGAGGAGCCGCTAACACTTGGGGTTCTGGCGGCTGAAGCTCCTAGTGCCAGCTGCTCCTTACCTACACAGCGCCGCTACAGAGATGAAGATCAGCCCCACAGCATGCAGGGAGAGGAGAGTCACCAGCACTTGAGGCTCCAGATCCACAGTGGAATGGGGGAGGAAATGGGACGCGGCGGGGGCCGCGCTCCGTGGCAGGAACTGCTTAGGCTCAGGGCTTCAGTCTATGGCTGGGGCTGTCCGGAAACAGGGCTGAGCCCTGTGGCAGCAGAAGGGCTTTAGCCCTACAACAAGAGCTGCCTGGGAACAGGGCTGCAGCCAGCGGTGGGGGTGACAGAGAAAGGGGTTTCAGCCCAGGAGGGTGCTGGCAGTCAGGGATTCAGCCCCATGTTCTGGAAAGGCTGGCAGACTTCCCCCCCACCTTCTTTACGGTGGGCTGCACAGGAAGGGTAGACATTACTACCTGGTTTCTTTCTGTGTTTCTCCCTCTGCACCCTGCCTGACTCCAGACACCATGTTCTGGTGCCTGCTATACCACCAGCCACAAATAGGAGGCTGCTGCAGCTGCGCTGACTAGGGAACTCAAGGGCCAGAATATGCTGTGCAAATATGGGACATTTTGCCCCTTTTTAAAAAAAAGTCAGGACACCTGGAAGACATCTTAAATATGGGGCAGTCCTGGTAAAAACGAGACGGATGGTCACCCTACACTGTTATAATTTTCTCACTGCATACTGTGATTACTGACACACAAATGAAATGGCTGCTTGCGCACTTTTATATAAAAATATACTGAGTTCACATACTTTAAATAACGTTGGGGTAAGATGTTAGTACTAAAGTGTTGACTTGTGAGTAGGAGGCAAATTATATGTTGTGGTGTTATATAAAACTGACTCACATGAGTGGGTACAAATCCCAAGGATATCAGGACACCCACACTAGCAAAGGAAACATGTCAGCTTCCTCTGTACAGTATGTTTCCAACAGATTGAATGAGGCTTGTTTTTATTAAAGAAAACGGCATTATTTTTTCATAACCTTGGTGAAAAAAATCACTTTACTACTAGAACTTGTTTAAGTGATTTTGTTTTAACTGCCTTGCTTTCAGAAATATTTGTACAAGTATAGGGCTTCTGTTCTCTCAAAGTTACATGTATCTCTTGATTTTAAAAAAATCAATAAATAACTTACTAAAATTTATCAGAAGTTTAATTTGGTTGTATAAATAAGCAATAAATAGCTATATTAGGTAAGTTAAAACTTCATAAGGGCTATAGATATTCATTTGTGGAGCTAATCATCTAGATTTAGAAAGAAACTTCCTTTATTCGTATGTTACTCTGCTGTTGTATATTATGAGGATTCTTGCAGTGTCCCAGTGCATCTGGAATTAGGCATACTCAGATAGGATACTGGGTTAGGTGGACCACAAGTCTAGAAAAGTATGCCAATTTGTATGCTTATAAAATGAGTGTACATTTATTGTATTGTATAATTTTGATTGGCATCACATTATGTTTCCCTGCAGATTTACAAACATAAAGTGTCCCATTTAAGAAAATAAAGGAAGGAAAATACTCAGGTGCATTTGAGGCATTATGTCAACAGATGAGAGTTCCTTAATTACAATAGCTACTGTTAAGACTATTAACTCTAACATGTCCAGGGGTTTCAGAATTGTGTCTGTGTCTGTGTCTGCTGTAGTAAGCCATTCTAATTCTTTAACAGAAATAGTTGGCTTCCCTCTCTTGAGTACCAGGGATTGCTTCATGGATTAGCAGGACTTCAGAAATAATTCCTTTAGCCTTTTCTGCCTCGGGGGCTCAGAGGTAGGTTGTAGATTCCTTCCCTGTTCCTGCCACCTGCTTGATTGATCCTAAGCCCATTCTCTCCAGGATTCAGTGTGTGAAAAGCCTGCCAGCACTTCCTGCTCTGTGCAGCTTATTCCTTATGGGGAATTGCCTAAATCCTGGTATGCCTCCCACCTTCTTGGCTCTACTGCTGCATGCAATTCTCTCTTTAGATTGAGCTATAGGCTCAGGTCACCTTTTCTTATAGCCTTGTCACATGACTATCAACTGACTTTCCTTCTCCCCATTTCCCATCAGTGCTTACTTGAGCTTGCTTATGTGATCTTTCAGGGGATTCATGGTCCTAAATAATTGATTTTACAAGTTCAGAGTCTTGGAACAGACTAGCTAATATTGGACTACAACTGTTTCTAAAGGGGATAGATTGCTTCGCTTCATATAAAAGAAAATATGAGCATGAAATTCTCCTTTTCTTGCCTGCTGAGCCATATTGTGTTGCATTACAGCTCTAGGAGCTTACTCTTAACATACAGGATCACTATAGAATGCTTATATGGAAGGATTAATTCTGAAATATGGACATCTTAATTTTAATAAACTTTCATGTAGTATTCTGGTTTCCACTAGGGATGTTAAAAAGCAGTTACATGCACCTTCAGTACAGGGTGGCATTTAAGCCGACTCCCAGCATGTACTGGCTCCTGCCTGCTGATCCTGCTCCTGGGGAGCTGGCAGCTACCCCATGCTGCTGCCTCTGATACACAGCCAGCAGCACGGAGTGGCAGCCAGTTTTCCTAGACTGCTGCCTAGCCACTTTTAAGCTGGCTTCTGGCGTGCACGGCCTGTTGCCCCGCGTTGCTGCCTCTGGTGGTTCGCACCGGAAGTCACCTTTTAAGCTGGCTCTCACTTGCAGCTCCACTCCTGGGCGGGGCCAGCTGCCACCCCATCACTGCTGGCTCTGATATGTGGCAGGAGCCTGTGTGTAACCCTTTAAACAATTATACTTTTACATCCCTTGTTTCCACTGTAAATGAAACATTTCATTTTAATATGAGCTTCCTCTCTTTTCTTTGTATCTCCTGCCTTCCCATGTTCCCTGTGCTTTCTTCTCATGGGAACTCCCAGAGCTCTAAACTTTAGAAATAGCGTGGTATATTGTGCCTGTGAAAAGCTGGGCTATTTCTCGTTGGAAATGTAGTCTCCATTAACAGGCCAACACAGCCAAAAAAGTGCAACTCTGCTTATTGTTTCAAGAGTTAGTACACTTGACTTTGTTCAAGCAAGCCTTGCTTGTATGAGAGCAACCTCATACTGAAAGGTGTATGGATGAGAGTTGGGTTGTGGCACAACTAGAGTTACAGCTCCAGCTCATAATGAAGTGAAGATAAGTCTTCAGTATGCTGCTACTAATAAACTAAAGAAAGGTATGTTTTTGTAAATTGTGTGGTATTCTTCCTCTTGGATAGGGGAAGATTCATGATACATGCTCAGTGTGAAATCCTCTGCTTATAGGCCTTTGTTGGATGATGAGCCATTCACAGGACCATCTTTATTTTGGAGGGTGTCTGTCTTCTCCTAGAAAACTGTAAAAGCATAAATATTTAAGCCCTTTTATTAGGGATCCAAAATCCTGTTTGATCAGTTAATCAGCTAAACATGTTTAAGTGGTTAACTGCATAAACAGGGATAGGCAGAGGGGGCCTGCTCCAATCCAGTTGGACTGGAGTACACTCCTCCCCAGGCGGGGGGTGCTCTGGCCAGGTTGGGGTGCCTTTGCCTGCACCGGGCTGGGCCCACCGCAGGCAGGGGCTGCTCCAGCTAGGCTGGAGTGATCCTGCCCACGGCGGGCCTCTTGGGGCTGGAGTAGCCCCCTGCCTGTGTTGGGCAGGGGGACTGCTCCAGCCCCCTGACAGTTAACTGTAACCAGTAATGGTGATGTTTACCAGTTAACCATTCATATTCCTCCTTTTAATGAGCTAGAGCAGTCATGTCAAACTCGAAGCCTACCTAGGGCCATACAAATGAAAACTGATAGCTTTCAGGGCCACCAAAGAAAATGTACTATATCAGAAAGTTTATAGATCATGTTTTTGTAATTTTATAATATTTTTTCAGGTCTTGTTTTAATATAATACAGTAATTTGATGTGTAAAATTATTTGCTCGTATAAAATAATTTTTAATTTAAATATAAATTTAAGGTACTTTTTAATGTTTTATATGATACATAACTTGTTTTGTTGAAATAAAAACAAGTATAGACTGTGGTTAATTAAGTAGAACATGCTTCTGTGAAAATTTCAGATACTTTGTAAGTTTGAGATTTTGCGTAAACATATAATTATTTGTGCAATTGCAAAAAATTGACATATATTTATTGATATACATCTTGGCTGTGTCTGCATTGGCAAGATTTTGCGCAAAAGCAGCCGCCTGTCTACACTGGCCGCGAGTATTTGCGCAAGAACACTGACATTGTAATGTACAAAATCAGTGCTTCTTGCACAAATACTCTGACGCTCCCGGTCAGGGATAAGCCCTCTTGCGCAAGTCTTCTTGCGTAAGAGGCCAGTGTAGACAGGCAACGTTTATTTCTTGCTCAAGAAAGCCCGATGGCTAAAATGGCCATCGAGCTTTCTTAAGAGAGCGTCTACACTGGCACGGATGCTTTGCGCAAAGCACATGCCAGTGTTGACGTTCTCTTATAAATACTTAACGGAAACACTCTTCCGTTAAAAGTATTTGCACAAAATCTTGCCAGTGTAGATGTAGCCCTTGTGATTTTTATTTGGAAATAAATAAATAAATAACAAAATATTAACAAAACAACCCTCTTCTCTCCCCCAGAGCCAGGCACTCCCACTCTCCCATTCTAACCTAATCCCCCTCTGCTGCCCCAGAGCCAGGCACTCCCAGCCCCCAACCCTAACCCCTCCCAAGAGCCAGGCCCCAACCCAATGCCTCCCCAGAGCCTGGCACTCCCCTCCTCAGAGCCAGGCACCCCCAACCTAATGCCTTCCCCCCTGGGTCCCAGAATCGCTGTTGCTGCCGCCACACATTTCTTCCTCAGGAACGCTGGGGCAGCGTGATCGCAGCGGCCATCTGTGAGTGCGTGCGCAGAGCACCCAGCGCAGAGCGGCCTGGCTGGCTGGGAGTGCATGCGCAGAGCGCCCTGCATTGAGCAGCGAGGCCGGCCGTGAGCACATGCTTGGTGCCATGCGCAGAGTGGCCCTGGCCATGAGCAGTCGCTGCGGTACAAAGCGACCTGCCCGGCTGAGATCTGCACTCGGCCACATGCTCCGAGCAGCCAGCGGGCCGCACTTTATTCCTTTTTAAAAATGTACTGGCAGGCCACAAAAAATTTCAATTGGGCCGCATGCGGCCCACCAAATGCCTCTTTGACATGCCTGAGCTAGAGCATCATAAATAGGATAGAAGTAGACATAGTACCTGCTTTATGATCTTGGAACCTAAGAATACTATGAAAAGGGACACCTGATGCCTGTGTTGGGAGAATGGCCTTCAGTTGTCAAGAAAGTATGGCACTCTCAAAAGCCTTCAGTGACCTTTTTAGTGTTGCAAGATTCTTCTTTGAGTGCTTGCTTGTGTCCATTCCACTCTAGGTGTGCATGCACCACGTGCACGGATTGTCAGAGAGTTTTCCCTTAACGGTACCCATGAGGCCAGCCGGGGAGCCCCCTGGTGTGGCGCCGCTATATCGGTGCATATATATCCCCGCTGGCCCTCCACCCTCTCAGTTCCTTCTTACCACCCATGACAGTCCTTGGAGCTCCCTTCTCACTTGTTAAGAAGCATGATCCCAGCAGTATCTGCAAGTTCTTTAGAGTAGTTAGCACCTAGTTGATTACCTGTGTTTCTTTCAAGTTGCTTCTCCTGTTAAGTACCTGTTTAGACAGTGTTGGATAAGTTGTTGGGTTGGGGCTCGCCTGTTGCGTCCCCTTCCCTTTTGGCTCGCTGTGCATGCCAGGGCCTCACTGCTTTAAGCCCTACGCTGACTGTTCAAAACCTATGTCCTTGGTGACCCACACGGATTGTGTTTGAAGTGTCTAGGTGAGGCCCACGTCCTAGCTAGCTGCAGGATCTGCCGTAGTTTTAAGCCCCAGACTCAGCGCAAGAGAGACTCGTACTTGAAGATACTCCTCATGGAGTCAACGCTCCACCCAGCACCGGCAGAGGATGCAGCACCACCCTTGGTGCGGGAGACACCGGGTTCGTCAGGGGCCTCGTCGGCCTGAAGGCGCCCTGCGGCGCGGCACCGGTTGCAATCCCAGGTGCCCCGTAAGAAGAGCAGGGCAAAGAGGGGCAGGTCCCCGTGCTGGCACATGCCCGCAGTGCACTCCCAGTCAGGGAACCCTGTTGCGCCCACTCCGACCATGAAGTCCACCACTCCTGGGCCTGAACGCGGCCAGTTGAGCGTGCCCAAGGGCCACAGCGCAACTGAGGAGCCTGTATAGGTTGAGAGGGCCTCCATGCTGGATATGTTTGAGGTGGCGCAGAAGCTGATTGAGTTGACCGCGGACTTGCCCTCGCCTCCTCAGGAGCACTGGGACTAGCCTCGGGCACTGGCGCCCTGTCTGGTGGTACGCTTCCCAGCACTCACATCGATGCCAGCACCGTCAGGCCCTTCAGTACCGATGACCTCCCTCTCTCAGGAGTCGAGAGAGTTCGGCGTCCAGCGCCCTGATTCCGGGCGACACTGGGGCAAGCTGGCATCCATGGCTCGGCAAGCAGAGGGGCACCAGTCCTCGGGCCTGACTTCGGCTCTGCTGTGGTTGGAGTCCGACTACTCGTCAGAATCCGACATGGAGTTGGTGCGATCTAGGGCATCGGTTTCCCGCTCCCAACGCTGCTCTTTATCCTGGCACCGATCCAGGTCCCAGCACCGCTCTGGATCTCGGCACTGCTCCTAGTCCGGACGCTGCTCTCACTCTTGGCACCGTAATCGCCAGAGCAGCATTTCGGGCTTATGCAGTCTTGGCCACTGCAGTGGCAACACCCGGAGCAGTGGCCGTTTTGGACTCCGTGGTTGTATCACCAAGCCCAGGGGAGTGCTCCCTCCACGGCGGGCTCCTCACGTCTGGGCATCCGAGCCTTGCCTGTGGCAATGCCATTACCCTGTGCCCTGACACCGCAGGCCTCGGCGCCACGGAGTGATTCCTCCCAACCCCCCTCGATTGGGGGCGGAGACCAGGGGCCCTCAGGGCAATCCGCCCCGTCTTTGGTGTCGGTACAGCCGCTCATACAGGAGGACCAGACCATCCGGAGGTACTTGTTGTCCTCTCCTTATGAGGCACTCTTGGGGTATGTCTACACTGCCACCCTAGTTCGAACTAGGGTGGCTAATGTAGGCATTCGAACTTGCAAATGAAGCCCAGGATTTAAATATCCCGGGCTTTATTTGCATGTTCCTGGGCGCCGCCATTTTTAAATGCCCCGTAGTTCAAACTACCTGCCCGCGGCTACACGTGGCACAGACTAGGTAGTTCAAATTAAAGCTCCTAATTCGAACTACCGTTATTCCTCTTGCATATTTAAATTCCGGGCTTCATTTGCAAGTTCGAATGCCTACATTAGCCACCCTAGTTCGAACTAGTGTGACAGTGTAGACATACCCTTGGGCTGGCCTCTTCATCGGATCATCAAGAGCTCCTTCGAATGCAGAGGCACCATCCAGGGTGGCCCTGCCTCTGAACAAAATGGTAGACAAGATAACCAAGATCCTCTGGCAGACGCTAGCGTCCATTTCGCCCACGAACAAGAGGGCAGAACAGCAGTACTTTGTGCCCCAAGCAGGCCATGAGCACCTGTTCTCGCACCCCCCGCCAGGCTTGATAGTGGTGCAGGCGGCGAACCAACATGAGTGCCAGGGTCAGCCAGCTCCAACCCCCAAGAATAAGCAGGCCAAGAGGTCTGACCTGCTGGGTCGCAAGGCCTATGCTTCAGGGGGTCTCCTACTCAGGATTGCCAATCAGCAGGTTCTCCTGAGTAGGTAATGCCTTTAACTCTTGGGCAGCTATGGACAAGTTTGGTGACTCACTGCTCCCGGGACTTGAGACTGGAGTTTAAGACCCTTTCCAAGGAGGGCAAGATAGTGTCCCGAGCAGCACTTCAGGCGGCCCTGACCTGGGGGCTGTGCGAGGAAGTGGTCTGCGAAGCAATACCATTTCTCACCCCTTCCCCGTCCATTCAGCTGGTGATGGACGCCTCCGACATGGGCTGGGGGGGCCCATCTCGGGAAGCTCCGGATGCAAGGTATGTGGGGCCCCGCCGATCTCTCTCTCCACATCAGTGTCAGGGAGTTGAGAGGTATCCGCCTCGCCTGCGGCGTGTTCCTACTGCAGCTCCGAAACAGGTACGTTTCAATTTTGACTGACAACACAGCTGCAATGTTTTATATAAACAGACAGGGTGGTGCTCATTCCTGTCCCCTGTGCAAGGAGGCTCTCCTCCTGTGAGAGTTTTGCGTAGCTCACAATATTCACCCGGTGGCCACCTACCTTCCCGGGGCTCAGAATGAGTTGGCAGACTGCCTCAGTTGGTCCTTCCAGGGGCACGAATGGTCTCTGAGGGCAGACATGACCCTCTCCATCTTCTACAGGTGGGGGTTTCCCCCACCTGGACCTGTTCACCACCTGCGTCAACAGGAAGTGTCCCCGGTTTTGCTCTCTGTTCAGGCACAGCCCGGGATCCCTGGGGGATGCTCTGACAATCCCGTGGCCTCAGGGCCTGCTGTATGCTTTTCCCCCCTTCTCGCTGATCCCCAGAGTAATCCTCAGGATTAGGGAGTTCCAGGCCTCAGTGATCCTGATAGCCCTGGCCTGGCCTTGTCAGCATTGGTCCCCAGACCTCCTCGCCCTTTCAGAGGAGCAGCCTCTGGTCCTCCCCCTGTGTCCTCCCCCTGTGTCCGGACCTCTGGTCCTTCCCCTGTGTCTCACAGGAGTTTGGCAAGCTCAGGCACCTGAACCTCTGCTCCCTGCACCTCATGGCGTGGACGCTCCATGGCTAATGGCCTCAGAGGCAGTGTTTGGAGCAGGTTCAGGCAGTATTCCTAGGGATTTGGAAACCCTCCACCCAGTCTTCCTATCTGGCAAAGTGGAAACGATTTGTAATCTGGTCAGGTGACAAGGGGTCCCCCCCCCCCCACGGAGGCCCTGGTCCCAGTTATCCTGGACTACCTCCTGGGGCTCAGGCTCCAGGGCCTGGCTCCCTCTGTGCAAGTGCACCTGGCAGCCATCTTGGCTTTCCACTCTGGTTCGGGGGGGAAGGTCTGTCTTCTCAGATCCCATGGTGCATTGATTTCTCAAAGGTTTAAACAGGGTTTACCCTCAGGTGCGGGAGCCAGTAGTCTTCTGGGACCTAAATTTGGTGCTCTTGAGGCTTATGGGTCCTCCCTTTGAGCCAATGGCCATGTGTTCCTTCTACACCTTTCATGGAAGGTGTCTTTCCTGGTGGCTATTACCTCAGCCAGGCAAGTATCGGAATTCAGAACCCTAGTAGTGGACACCCCTTCCCCCTCTCCCCATAGTCTTCTTTAGGGATAAGGTCGGGCTGCACCTCTGCCCGGCTTTTTTGCCCAAGGTGGTGTCTTACTTCCGTGATCACCAGGATATTTTTCTCCCTGTGTTTTACCCTAAGCCCCATAGCTTTGGGATGGAACAGGCTTTACACACACTTGATGTTAGGTGTGCCTTCACTTTTTATTTAGAGAGGACCAAGCCTTTCCGCAAGTTCCCCCAATTGTTTATAGCATTAGCAAATAGGATGAAAGGTCAGCCAATGTTGGCGCAACATATTTCATCCTGGATCTGATTGCATTAAGGCGTGCTACGAGCTAGCACAAGTCCTGGCCCCGGCCATTAGGGCACACTCTACGAGAGCGCAAGCTTCTTCCATGGCCTTTGAGGCCCAGGTGCCCATTGTGGAAATTTGCAGGGCTGCTACCTGGTCCTCAGTGCACACTTCTGCAGATCATTATGACATTGCGCAGCATGCCAGGGAAGATGCTTCTGTAGGGAGGGCTGTGCTACAGTCTGTCTCTGGATAGGCTCCAACCCTGCCTCCTGGGGGCTAGCTTTGGAGTCATCTAAGTGGAATGGACATGAGCAAGCACTCGAAGAAGAAAAAACAGTTACTTACTTCGTAAATGTTGTTCTTCGAGATGTGTTGCTCATGTCCATTCCACATCCTGCTCACCTCCCTTGTGTCGGAGCATTCCGGCAAGAAGGAACTGAGTAGGTGGAGGGCCAGCGGGGATATATATGCACTGACATAGCGGCGCCACTCCAGGAGGCTCCTTGGCTGGCCCAACGGGTACTGCTAAGGGAAAATTCTCCGACAATCCATGTGCGTCGCAGCACACACCTAAGTGGAATGGACATGAGCAACATATCTCAAAGAACAACAGTTACGAAGTAAGTAACTGTTTTTTTATCTGGTTTCATGGCCCAATAAGGGCTCTGGTCCATCTGGTTTAGCATGAGCTCTTTAAACTATATTGGTGTACCTATTTAGAGCAGGGTTTCAAAGGCATAGTGATGGAGCTTAGTGAAACCTGAAGGGAGGAAACATTTAAATGAGTTTCTGAGGAGAGAGAGAAACATTACTTACAGTACCCGATGCATGCGTTTGAGACATTAATGCCCTTGTTCGCTTCGCTCTTTTCCCCACATACACGTATGCTTGCCATGATAGCTGATCAGGCAAATCTTCCTTTTTAACTTTTGAGGTCTGTATTTTAATGGTGCACTTTAGACTTTGCGTTATTATTCTAAAATAAACACATTAAACAGAAATAATATTGTAGTTCCTAAGATCACTCTGCATGCGTTCTTTTATGAACTGAACTTCTGAAGTATCATCATTGCATATGGAGCCATTGCTTATCCTATCATTACACCAGCATGTGCAGTAGATTGGAGTGAGATTCTAATGCTTATTGTTGGAATAACAGCCATCTTCTCAGATATGTGCACAGAGGTTCTAGTACGAGTCACTGAATCTCTATGAAAGCAGATACAGTCAATAAAAAAAATCTTCCCTTTTTCTTAAAACAGTGAAGTTATTTATCATTGACCATAATGTTCTCAAAATGTTTGGACTGTATTGCTAAACATGTGTCCAAGGTATCTAATAGTGTTCTTCCTGCTTTTCTGAAACTTTGGCTATGTACTCTGATCCTATAACAGGATATGAAACTGAGTGTCTCATTGCTTGGATTTGCATTCTTGGGTATAGTTATTATTAAGGTGTCATAGGAACAGATGGGATATGAATGATGAAGCCTAAATTGAGTAACTACCAGTGGAGAGGAAATGACTAATCGAACTTCAGAGAACAAGAAGTCTGTCGTCTTGTAGTCAAAATATGTGAACTAGAAATACAGATTTGTACCTTTATGTGTATCTGAAGATCTGTTTCTCCTACTTAGCATGCAATTTTGAGTCTGGTGTTGGCAGCTAGTCTGAATACATTAATGTGGGAGAGAGAGAAGTGAAAGCTTTTAAGCTTAAACAAAGATTTCCCTTTTAAAAGGTTATGTAATACTAAATAGACATCTTGAAGTCATTAAGTGATGATTTGTGTGTGTCATAAATTCTGTATATTCAGGCTATAATGACAGGTGAGTAGCTATATAGTCCAGTACCAGTCAAGTGATCATAAATTGGAGGAGTTATAGTACAAACCAATCAGTACTTTTTTTCACAGCATGGCTTAACTTTTCTCATTCCAGACTCTACTGGACAAAATCAGTTTTCAGCCTAGAGATATAGCCTGTTGTTGCTATATTACCTGTGCACAAATGTAAAATTCAGATTGTGGAACAAATAACAGTTTATTGGGATTGAATTTTTTAAATCAATGGTACGGGGCCTTCCTGGTTGCTATGAGCATGCTTCTGGGGGTCAACCAAGCAGGAACAGTGTTAGACTCAAAGGGGACCAAAATGGAAAACCAAATTCCCACTTCATAGGTCTCAGATCTGGAGCCCTGAGCCCTATCATCCAGGGTTAAAGTTGAAGCTAAACAATGTAGCTTCATATGTGGCCCCAGGCAGTTGGCCAATTTGCTATCCCATAATGGCAGCCTGGGCTTTTATATTAAAAAAACAAGCAAACAGTTGTGGTACACATGAGCCATAGAGGTTTTTTTAGCATGTTGAGGGAAACCTTACAAAAAAAAAAGTTGAGAAACTTTGCTTTAATTTTTTTTAGCTGTAATGTTTTCAATGTTTTATTAGTTCTGTAATAAAAATATATTTTTCATAATATATTGTTATCCAAAGCCCACAGGTAAGTGAAGAACATGGAGACATGGGAGGGAGCATGGGCTATAATACCAGAGAAAAAGGAGGGACAAGGCAGAACTGGGAGGCAAAATCAAATCAGTATCTTAGATGCCTATATACAAATGCAAGAAGTATGTGTAATAAGCAGGAAAAATTTGAAGTGATAATAAACAAACACAACTACGACATAGTTGGTATCACAGAGACTTGGTGGGATAATACACATGATTAGATATTAGTGTAAAAGGTATAGCTTAGGAAGGATAGGTGAGGTAAACAGGGAAGTGGTGTTGCCTTACATATGAAAAATGTATACATTTGGACTGAGGTGGAGATGGACATAGGAGATAGACATGTTGAGAGTCTCTGAGTTAGGTTAAAAGGGGTAAAAAAACAAGGGTGATGTCATGCTAGGGGTCTACTACGTACCACCTACCCAAGTAGAAGAAGTGGATGAGGCTTTTTTTAAACAACTAACAAAATCATCCAAAGCGCAGGATTTCGTGGTGATGGGGGATGTCAACTATCCAGACATATGTTGGAAAACTAACACAGCGGGGCACAGACTATCCAATAAGTTCTTGGACTGCATTGAAGATAATTTTTTATTTCAGAAGGTTGAAAAAGCTACTGGGGGAGCTGTTCTAGATTTGATTTTAACAAATAGGGAGGAACTGGTTGGGAATTTGAAAGTGGAAGGCAGGTTGGGTGAATGTGATCCTGAAATCATAGAGTTCATGATTCTAAGGAATGGTAGAAGGGAGAACAGTAAAATAGAGACAGTGGATTTCAGGAAGGCAGGTTTTAAACTCAAAGAGCTGGTAGGTAAGGTCCCATGGGAAGCAAGACTAAGAGGAAAAACAACTGAAGAGAGTTGGCACTTTTTCAAAGGGATATTATTAAGGGCCCAAAAGCAAGCTATTCCGCTGGGTAGGGAAGATAGAAAGTATGGCAAAAGACCGCCTTGGCTTAACCGAGAGATCTTGCATGATCTAAAAATCAAAAAGGAATTATATAAAAAATGGAGACTAGAACAAATTACAAATGGTGAATATAAGCGAACAATACAGGCACGCAGGGGCAAGATTAGAAAGGCAAAGGCACAAAATGAGCTCAAAATAGCTACAGACATAAAGGGTAGAAGACTCTCTCTAAATATATTAGAAGCAAGACTAAGAGTAGGGAAAGGGTATGCCCATTGCTTAGTGAGAAGGGAGAAACAATAAAAGAAAACTTAGAAATGGCAGAGGTGCTTAATTACTTCTTTGTTTCGGTCTTCACCAAGAAGTCTGATAACGAAGGCATGTCTAACAGAGTGAATGCTAGTGGGAAGGGGGTAGGTTTAGAAGATAAAATAAAAAAAGAACAAGTTAAAAATCACTTAGAAAAGTTAGATGTCTGCAAGTCACCAGGGTCAAATTAAATGCACCCTAGAATACTCGAGGAGGAAGTATCTGAGCCGTTAGCTATCATCTTTGAAAAATCATGGAAGACAGGGGAGATTCAAGAAAACTGGGAAAATATAGTGCCCATCTATAAAAAGGGAAATAAGAACAAACCAAGAAACTACAGACCAGTCAGTTTAACTTTTGTGCCAGGTAAAACAATGGAGCAAGTAATTAAGGAATTGATCTGCAGACAACTGGAAGATAATAAGGTGATAAGTCAGCATGGATTTGTTAAGAACAAATAACGTCAAACCAATTTGTTAGCTTTCTTTGATAGGATAACAAGTCTTGTGGAAAAGGGAGAAGTGGTGGACATGATATACCTAGACTTTAGTAAGACCTTTGATATGGTTTTGCATGATCATCTTATCAATAAACTAGGCAAATACAACTTACATGGGGCTACTGTAAGGACGGTTCATAACTACTCAGAGAGAGAGAGAGTTTCACAATCCTGATGAAAGGGCATAACAAGTGGGATTCTGCAGGGGTTTGTTTTGGGACCAGTTTTGTTCAGTATGTTCATCAACAATTTAGATATTGGCATAGAGAGTATGCTTATTAGGTTTGCAGATGATACCAAGCTGGGAGAGTTTGCAACTGCTTTGGAGGATAAAGTCATAATTCAAAATGATCTAGACAAACTAGAGAAATGATCTGAGGTAAACAGGATAAAGTTTAATAAGGACAAATGCAAAGTACTCCACTTAGGAAGAAACAATCAGTTTCACACATACAGAAGCGACTGTCTAGGAAGGATTACTGCAGAAAGGGATCTAAGGGTCATAGTGGACCATAAGCTAAATATGAGTCAACAGTGTAAGGCTGTTGCAAAAAAACAAACATGATTCTAGGATGCATTAACAAGTATGTTGTGAACAAGACACGAGAAGTCATTCTTCCACTCTACTCTGCGCTGATTAGGCCTCAGTTGGAGTATTATGTCCAGTTCTGGGTACCACATTGCAAGAAAGATATGGAGAAATTGGAGAAGGTCCAGAGAAGAGTAACAAGAATGATTAAAGGTCTAGAGCAGTGTTTCTTAAACTATGTTCCGTGGCACATCGGTGTGTCGTGGAGAACAGAATTAAAAATGGCCACCCTTAAAGGGGCAGGTGACTTTTTTTTTTTGCTCATCTTTTTTTTTTTTTTTTTTTTTTTTGGTGCTCACCAAAAAATCCTGTGGTGTTCCTTGGTCTTAAAAAGTTTAAGAAACACTGCTCTAGAGAACATGACCTATGAGGGAAAACTGAAAGAATTGGGCTTGTTTAGTTCCGAAAGGAGAAGACTAAGAGGGGACATGATAATAGTTTTCAAGTATCGAAAAGGGTGTCACGAGGAGAAGGGAGAAAATTGTTCTCCTTGTCCTCTGAGGATAGGACAAGAAGCAATGGACTTAAACTGCAGCAAGAGAGGTTTAGGTTGGACACGAGGAAAAACTTCCTAACTGTCAGGGTGGTTAAACAACGGAATAAATTGCCTAGTGCGGATTGGACTCAACCTCTCGAGGTTTCTTCCAGTTCTAATGTTCTCTGATTCTATTTTACTTCTCTTTTGGAATCTCATCTGTAGCGTCCTATCAAAACTTCAATTTAAGCTTCTGACTAAATCATTATTTCTCTGACAACAGTATAACCTCAGTTACAAACATCGTCAGAAATGAAGGTAGTTCATAACTCTGAGCAATACGTTATGGTGGTTATTCCAAAAAAATTATACCTGAACATTGATTTAATACAGCTGTACTGTATTTGTCTTGTTTAATTTTTATCTCTGCTGCTGCCTGATTGCATCTGGACCCGGAAAAATACAGTTTGTGGTTGACCAGTCAGTTCATAACTCTGGTGTTTCGTAGTAGGGATGTTAGATAGCGATTAATTGAATACTTGTGTAACCGCACAAAATATTATCAGTTACGCAACTATTCAGTAGTCCTTGGGGGCAGGGCCAGAAGCTAGTGTGCTCCCTGCACCTCTCCCGGAGAGCCCCCTAACACCCTGCGCTGCTGCCTCTGTATCAGAGGTTTAAAAACCAGCCCATACAGACAGGCTCCTTTCTGCCACCCCATGCTGCTGCCTCTGATACATAGCCAGCAGTGCAGGGCGGCAGCAACCCCTGTTCCCTGTGCGGTGAGCCTGTGCCAAGAGGAGCTGGGGTAGAGGCCGGTCCTCACTGCTGTGGGCAGCCCCAGTGATCCCTCCCAGCCCCTTGCCTTGATTCTTCCACCCCACTGCCCTGACTCCTGCACCCCTATCTCCTGCACTGAGCCCTCCCACACCCGAGCCCTCCCACAGCCCAACCCCTGCCCTGACTCCTAGGCCCGCCGCAAACTAAGGCTGCTCCAAGGAGGCCTCTCTTGCCCTCCCTCCCCTCCCCTCTGCACCTGCTGCTGCCTCTGACAAATATTGTAGGCTATACTATTTCTCGCTGTGATTTTGAAGCTAGTTCTGGTATTACTGAGAGTAACACTAGATAGATGAATTCTGAAATGGAAAAATTCTAGTTGATGTACATTATCTATATCTGTATTCTTAGAGAATTTGTGTTTGTGTATGTACATGAGCCTGTCCTCCTGTCTGTGAGTGTGTTTGTTCAAGAGCTCCTCCTAAACAGGAAGAGTTAGGAGCACCAAATTTAGTATGCAGCGTCCTCTTATCCTAAATTAAAGAAAGGACAGGGTTTGATTGTGCTAGGAAAATGGAATGTGCCTGGAATGGGATTGTTTTCAATGACACAGAAATGGAGGAGGACTGATTGGAGGGATAGTTGTAGTGCAGAGTGACCACAGGAGGGTGGCCGCACCAGAAAGAGAGTGGCCAGTTGGGTCCAGGGCTCTCCATATTGCTGGCCACTGGCCCAAGTAAGTGGCCGCCCTGCCCCAAACCATTCTCCCCTCCCCCGCCAGCCCTTGGCCACAGCATTGGACCTGGGGGTGGAGGGGTGGGGGAAAGAGCCCTACTAGCCAGCAGGCCTGCCACACTGGAGAAGCACCTCCAGGGGCTGGAGCCAGGCTGTGCCACACCCTTCCCCACTTCCCCAGAGCTGTGCCAGGGACCGTGGCCAGACCTCGCTGCCCCGCCCCTCCCTCGAGAAGCCTTGACATCTCTAATCCTCCATGCTTCTCCCCCTGATGGCAGCCCTTGCTCCCCCACCAAGAGGTACCAGGGCGGAGGCCAGTTCTCAACACCATGGGCAGTCCCAGTTAGCCCTCCCAGCCCCTTGCCCTGATTTCTCCACACCCCTGTGCTGACTCCTGTATGCCTACCCCTCTGCCCTGAGCTCTCATACCTCCCACCACCTTGCCCTGACTCCTGCACCCTGTACACTCTGCTTTGAAGGACCCAAACAACGCTGGATAAGGCTTCTAGTAACATATATAAAGATAAGATTTGTTTGCAGAAGATGAAAGTGGAAGTCATCTTCTGTTTCTACTTTAAAAGTGGCTAGATAAAATTTCAGAACAAGTAATTTACTTCTATTCATAGATACCTTTTATTTTTTGACAGCTAGATAAATAATATGTAGCTGAAAGGAGTGAAGAACATCACTTCATCCTCTGTGAAAGACACTAAAATAGAAAATACAGGGCTTCTATTGAACATGTAGATGGATATCACATTTAATGTAATGCCAAGACTGTACCTGATTTAATATGTTGTACTAAACTTTAGCATAAATATATTTGATAAATGTTTTTAGAAGAGCTGTCATTCTCAGTGTTTATTACAGTATTAATCAGTCCTCCTCTGGGGGGTTTCAGTAACAGTAAAAGCTAGTTTTTGTTCTTAAACTGTTAATCTGTTTTTTAATTCTTAAATGTGATTTGTAGATAAATGCAATTTAAGTGTTGTTTCTGTTATTTACTTTACATTTCCCTTTTTTGCATCTAGGTGTATGATAGCTGATGAGGTAAGTTCTTTTCCATCTTCTCATATAATATCCCTTTTATTACTGTTAACCTTGTTAAGAATGTCTCTTTTGGGGGGAGTAAAGTTCTACAAATGAGAGAAGTATTATTATTATAATGCTCATTAGATTCAATGAAAGTGTCTAAGTAAGTAAAAGTTGAGATTGAGACTGCCTGGTTTAAAAGCAGATATGAACCAACTGTTTTTAAAGGTCTATTTTAATTGCTTATTGTGGATGTTAAAGCTCCTCTCCTGAAAAATCATTAAAATATATTTTACTTTTAACCAATTCTGTCACTGTGTAGATGCCTATTTTCAGCTACAAATAAACATTCTTAAATCGAAGTGGTCTGTTTTAAACAGTTGCGTATATGAATCTATCAGTGCAGCAGTGCATGTATGTAATAAAGTAATGCATGATTCTCAGATAATGAAATAATGATTATTTGATTTCTTAAGGAAATGTAAATTCTTTGTATGATACAGCATAATGCCCTTGACTGACTGAATAACCTATCATATCATTTGCATCCTATTTCTTCAAAGTAGCATATAGAGTCAAAGCAGATTTTTTTTCTTGCTCGGCATAGTTGGTTGTGCTTGCTAAGTCATTTGTGGAGGTAGGGGCATCACTCGTTGACTGTATTACTCAAATACACATAATTATATTTTAATTTCTTCGAGTTTCTAAAATATAACGTTGTGACCATCCTGTGAGTTAACACTCAACTCCCAATACATAGAGGGCTGTCTACTTTAATCTTAAAAGCTATGGAGAAAATATGGGGGGAAATTGCTTTTTCCAGAATGAAAGATGAACAAATGTGGGCACTTGTGAATCAAATAGGGAATAGGGCTGCTGGCATTCTCCAGCCCATAGCAAGGGTCCAGGTGATAAAAGTGATAGAGGTGCAAAATCTTATGGTTAGATTTACTCTCCCTTGGGAGCCCAGTAGGTTTTCCCGAGTAATATTTTTAGGTCCCTTTCACTGGTGCTTCTTTGCCATGAGAGAGAGGCCCCTTAGGGTTCTGTGGACTTATGAATTCAAAAGGTACTTCGCAGTGTGACCAAGCTCCATCTCATTTATATTGAAGGAGCTACAGCTCAAGCACTTCTATTAATCTCAACTTCAGCATTGTGTTCTGGGAAGAAGCAATCTTATAACCAGATCCAAAATCATTTAGAAGTCAAAGTGCATGAATTGGAATCTAAAGATATTAATTTTCCAGGTTTGAGGCTTATGTGTGATTTTTGTTTTTATCTATGTTAAATTACTGGTAGATAGCTAAAAATTCAAGAAGAAACTACTTTAAGAAAGATATTATTTTAAAAAAATCAGTTTCTTCTCTGCACATAGTTCAGTACTTTACCTTTTGGTGCTGGTTTTCTTTATACTGTGAACCAGTTGACTCACTCACATCCTCCTCTGTATTTATCTTTTTATTGCCTACCTGTATTTATCTTTTTATTGCCTACCAGGAAACAAAGGGTAGGAATAAATGGTAAATTTTCAGAATGGAGAGGGGTAACTAGTGGTGTCCCCCAAGGGTCAGTCCTAGGACCAATCCTGTTCAACTTATTCATAAATGATCTGGAGAAAGGGGTAAGCAGTGAGGTGGTAAAGTTTGCAGATGATACCAAACTGTTTAGGATAGTCAAGACAGAAGCAGACTGTGAGGGACTCCAAGAAGATCTCACCAAACTGAGCGATTGGGCAACAAATGGCAAATGGAATTTAATGTGATAAGTGTAAAGTAATGCACATTGGGAAAATAACCCCAACTATACGACAGTATGATGGGGGCTAATTTGGCTACAACAAATCAGGAAAGAGATCTTGGAGTTATCGTGACAGTTCTCTGAAAACTTCCCACACATGTGCAGCGGCAGTCAAAAAGGCAAATAGGATGCTAGGTATTATTAAGAAAGGATAGAAAATAAGACTCAGAATATCTTACTGCCCCTGTATAAAACTATGGTACGCCACATCTTGAATACTGTGTACAGATGTGGTCTCCTCACCTCAAAAAGATATTTTGGCCTTGGAAAGGGTTCAGAAAGGGCAACTAAAATGATTAGGGGTTGGAACGGGTCCCATATGAGGAGAGGTTAAAGCGACTGGGACTTTTCAGTTTAGAAAAGAGGAGACTGAGGGGATATGATAGAGGTGTATAAAATCATGAGTGGTGTGGAGAGGGCGATAAAGAAAAGTTATTTATTAGTTCCTAAATAGAAGAACTAGAGGACACCAAATGAAATTAATGGGTAGCAGGTTTAAAACTAATAAAAGAAAGTTCTTCTTCACACAGCGTGTAGTCAGCATGTGGAACTCCTTGCCGGAGGAGGCTGTGAAGGCTAGGACTATAACAGAGTTTAAAGAGAAGCTAGATAATTTCATGGAGGTTAGGTCCATAAAAGGCTATTAGCCAGGGGATAAAATGGTGTCCTTGGCCTCTGTTTGACAGAGGCTGGAGAGGGATGGCAGGAGACAAATCGCTTGATCATTGTCTTCGGTCCACCCCCTCTGGGGCACCTGGTGCTGGCCACTGTCGGCAGACAGGATACTGGGCTAGATGGACCTTTGGTCTGACCCCGGTACGGCCGTTCTTATGTTCTTACCTTTGGGGTACCCAACTTATTTAAGATTATGTGCACCATGTACTATAAATAAAATTAACAACTCAGAATTGTAATGAGGATTATCTATGATTTGTCTTAATTATCCTGTCGTTATAATAAATTGAATGATAGCTCTTGTATCTCATTTGTTGTACTGTTGTTCCTTACTAATTTAACTTTAATTTCCATTTACTTCAATTGGTTAAAATATTTTTTATAATTAATACTACCATTAATTTTTCCCCCTCGGTGTCCACTTTATAAATTGTGCAATCAATACTTCATGTAATACAGTATTATTATCTATGTATATTGCAGTATAAATTGAAATAATGTAGGAAGTTAGATACCAAAAATATTCCTTTTTAGAAAGATTTGAGGTATGAAAGCAGTGTTATTAGCATACTTGAGGCTGTTATACTTTTACTATCTGTGCTAAAAAAAATCTACATTGATAACTGAAGAAAGTGCTTTCCCATTAATATACCTTCATTATTCCCATGCAGTGTTTTCATTTCCACAAGCTCCCAAATGAACGCTAATCCAAAAATAAAATCTATTCTAGGCTTTTTTATAAGATTTTTACACCAATCATTCATCTGCATTGCATATTTTGTTATAGATTTTCATCAAACCCTTACATCATTCTTCTATTCTCTAATCTATTTCAGAAATATTTTCATTTCAGAAAATGGCATCATCAAGTAGCTTTTTCATGTCAAAAAAATTGACTAGTCGATGGAATTTCCATCGACTAGTCGATAGGCAATTCCACATTCCTCCTTTGAAATGGAGGAATGTGGAACTCTGTGTACAGCCCGGGGCCAGCGGAGGCTTTTCTGCATTTCAGAGCTATGGAATCCCTTGCTCACAGTCCCCTACTCGCAGCTGCTCACAGTCCCCTGCTGACTCCGGCCGGGTTCCACGCGGCACTTCCCTGGAACCCGAGTCAGCTGGGGAGTCTGCAGCTGATCCCGGGTTCTGGGGAAATGCTGCGGTGAGCCTGGGGTCAGCTGAGAGTCCCCAACTGACTCTGGGTTCCACAGCAGCTTCCCCTCTAAAATGCCGCCTCCGCACATTTCAAAGGTGCAGCTGCCATGGAGCCCAGGGTCAGCTGGGAAGTCCGCAGCTGATCCTGGGTTCTGGGGAAATGCCGTGGGGAGCCTGGGATCAGCTGGGGAGTCCGCAGCTGACCCCGGGCTCCACGGCCGCCCTTTTGAATTGTGCAGAGGAGGCGTTTTAAAGCGGCAGCCTCCGCACAGCTGATCCGCATATCAGCTGTGCAGTGGCTGCTTTGGGGTTTCAAAGTGGTAGCGCCACTGTGAAGTAACCCTTCCCCCTTCAAAGCTGTGTGGCGCTGCCACTTTGAAGTACCCCTTCCCCTCCCTTTGCTGCCTCTATCTCATAGAGGCTGCAAGGGGGGGGGGTGATATTGACTAATCAACTAGTCTTTGATATCCGTATGTCAAATGTCAGCTCCATAGAACCATGTCTGTTAGCCAATGCAGGAATGTTCCCAACAGTATACTCTCAAGTGGTTTGTCTAATCAGTTTTTAAATCACTCAGAAAGTGGTACTCCAATCACTTGCATTTGGAGACTGTTCCCCAGGAAAAGAATTCTTACTAAAAGTAAATGTTTCCTGGTGGTCAGTCTTGATTGATTTATTGAATATTTCATCCTGGTTTTCCTAGTTATATTCCATGGGGTACCCTCCTTCAGTTTTCTCATTTATAAAGTAAGGGTTATAAAACTGCTCTAGATCACGTAAGTATTGAGGATTGATTTTAAACTTTTGCCCAGTATTTAAGATGAAAAAATGCCTGTTAAGTTTTAGTGTCTTTACCATTCAGATACTTGTAGAATATTATAACATTCCTCGGCTCTCTTTATTGTCATTTGGCCAAGCCCTATTATGAATATTTCATTCTTTTAAACTGTTGTAATAAAAATCAGTCCCGCAAATGTGTTGCTCCTCTCCAATTTCTCTGTTTGTTCATATCTTTCTGGAATTGCGTTGGAAATGAGGGATTATCATCTCCCTTTTCTGAGATATAATGTGTCTGTATATGAAACACCAAATTTCATTTCATTTTTGCTACCCTATTCCATTACAAATTAACAGCCATTACTGTTACCTTAGGCCTGTCAATAGCTTTGGAGGACAAGGACGTGTATTTCCACTCTCTAAAAGTTAAATCTCTGCTTCCTAAAGTGCCTACCATCACTAATTCTTTTCTTTCTTCCCAGTATCAGTAGAATTGTCTGTATCTTTGCATCATTGCTAGAGTGGTGCTTGGAGAGGTGCCATAACTGTGTTAACTAGTTATTGAGATCTCCTCCTTAAATCTAGGCACTAATATAATAGAATCGTAGAATACTTAGAACTGGAAGGGACCTTGAGAGATCATCAAGTCCAGTCCCCTGCCCTCACAGCAGGACCAAGCACCATCTAGATCATCCCTGATAGATGTCTATCCAACCTGCTCTTAAATATCCAGTGATAGAGATTCCACAACTTCCTGTTACCCAGGAACTCAGTAACAAGATTAAATTAAAACTAGGATCTGGTTGAAGCTTGTTCCTGACACCAGAAGAGCAGGTCCTCGACACTGTATCTATCACCAGTGGATAATTGCCCAGTGAAAACGCAACTCAGGTATAAATTTAACACATCTATTAAAAGAATTTGGAACAGTACACAGCATATAACCATATAAAAACACAATAAATCCCAGTACACCAGTCGCAAATCCAGCCCCATACTCTTAAAAATAGAAGGAAAGAAGATAGAACAGTTCCCCTAACAATCAGGTAAGTAAAATACTTTACAGTCTCTGGCAAGATGTTGACGCAGCAGGTAAGCAGGAGGAGGAGAGGAAGAGGACCTAGGACCTTCTACCCAGTGATTGCAAGGAGCCAAGGGGGAGGAACTCTAGGTGAGCCGATCCCATGGCAGGGGTTCCTTGATGTTAAAAGTGGGTGAGGATTGACGGCGTTGTCCAGAATCGAACTGGGTCGTCACCATGGGTCTGGAACATGTCTAGGTGTCTCTTCAGATGGTGGAGGAAATCAGTGAACCCCAATATAGTGTATTCCCAATACCACACTTAAGCCTTCGCTATAAGTGGCATGGAAAAAGCACTCTTGGTAGTTCAAAGATTCCACAGCACCACCACTGTACAGCTGTCACTGGTCCGGTGTACCCTAAGCTTTAACCTTTGAGCTTTGCTACAAGGCGTGCAAGGGAACCACCAGCAGCTGCAGCAGCACTGATGTCTCTTGGACTTCACGGAGACTGGGTGTGCACTCTCGAGTGGGCGATACTTTCTTTGTGGCAGGATGTGTTCTTTGTGGTGGGAAAATAAATGATTGACAGGAGCATATGTGCAGCGTTTGGAGGTAAAGCTAATATGATAATTAGTCCAAGGTGGGAAAATCCGGCTGGAACTAGTTCTTGTTTACCTTCATAGCTTCAGATGACAAGATGGAGTTTGTAGTTTCAAAATGGAGTCAGTGATTTTAAAATGGAGTCCTGTTTGCACATATGATTAAGTTCTTTTACAAATCACTGCCAACACTCCCTAGGCAATTTATTCCAGTGTTTAACCTCCGTGACAGTTAGGAAGTTTTTCCTAGTGTCCACGAGGTGTTAATCCCTCCTCGTGTAACACCCTTTTAGATACTTGAAAACTGCTATCATGTCCCCTCTCATTCTTCTCTTTACTAAACTAAAGAAACCCAATTCTTTGTCTTCCCTCATAGCTCATGATTTCTAGACTTCAATCATTTTTTTGCTCTTCTCTGGACCTTCTCTAAATTTTCCACATCTTTCTTGAAATGTGGCCCCCCGAACTGGACACAATACTCCAGCTGAGGCCTAATTGATGCAGAGTAGAGCGGAAGAATGACTTCGTGTGTCTTGCTCAAAACACTCCAGTTAATGCTGTGATGGAGGTCACAGAAGATCCCTTGGGGGGGGCATCCCAGAGTCCTGACAAAGCCACTGACAGTCACCGTCCTGCTCTCTGGGGGTTCTCGATACCCTGTCAAGGACCAGAACTGAGATCATTGCCCCCCACAGAAGCAGTACAGACACTGACACTTTTCAGGTCCAAGGAAAATGCATATTTGGGCCCCGCTTCCTGGGATGCCACTCCTCAAATGGGATCAGAACCCCAAATGAATTATTTGGGTAAGCCCCCTTTAGCAATGAAAGGAGGATGTGCACATTGAATGTGACCCCCTCCCCCCCCCCACGGTAACAATTATTTAAACTGGGCTTGATAGTAAATAAAAGTGATTTTATTAAGTACAAGCAGTAGGATTTAAGTGAGACCAGGCAGAGCAAAGTAGAT
The DNA here is from genome assembly GCA_019425775.1 of Rafetus swinhoei. NCBI lineage: Eukaryota > Metazoa > Chordata > Testudines > Trionychidae > Rafetus > Rafetus swinhoei. Next base: position 18,836,528 of record CM033439.1, on the reverse strand, counting down.
TACAAGCTTAAAGTAACAGAGAACACTTAGCTAATTCTAACACGAAAAAAAGTTGTTACAGTAAAAAGTTGTTACAAATTCATTACAGACTCACTCTAAAAGTGTTCCTTTTCCAGCTAAGCCTTCAAACCAGGGACCTTCCCTTTCCCTCAGGTCTTTGGTTCATTCCCCTGGATGTGCCATGTCAGCCAGCCAAAGACCAAGACCTGCCAATTTCCTATTGTTTTAAAGGTTCCCACTTCGCATGGGAAGTTACCTGGCCAGTCCCTACCAGTTAGGAATGTTGTGATGTCCAACCTAAATCTCCATTGCTGCAATTTGAGCCCATTACTTCTTGTCCCATCATCAGTGGCCAAGGAGAGCAATTTTTCTCTCTCCTCCTAATAACATCCTTTTAGATGCTTGAAAATCGCTATGTCCCCCTCAGCCTTCTCTTTTCCAAATTAAACAAGCCCAATTTCTTTCAGTCTTCTCTCACAGGTCATGTTTTCTAGACCTTGAATAATGTTTGTTGCTCTTCTCTGGATCTTCTCCAATTTCTCCACTTCTTTCTTGAAATGTGGTGCCCAGAACTGGACACTCTACTCCCATAGAGGCCTAATCGGCGCAGAGTAGAGCGGAAGAATAACTTATCGTGTCTTGCTCACAACACTCCTCTTAATGCATCCCAGAATTATGGGTTGTTTTTTTTGTTTTGTTTTTGTTTGTTTGGGGTTTTTTTGGCAACAGCGTCACACTGTTGACTCATGTTTAGCTTGTGGTCCACTATGACCCTTAGATCCCTTTCTGCAGTACTCCTTCCCTAGACAATCACTTCCCAGTCTGTATGGGTGAAACTGATTGATTGTTCCTTCCTAAGTGGAGTACTTTGCATTTGTCCTTGTTACACTTCATCCTGTTTCTCAGACCATTTCTCTAGTTTCTCCAGAACATTTTGAATTTTGACTCTATCTTCCAACCCCTCCTAACTTGGTATCATCTGCAAAATTAATAAGCGTACTCTTTACAGTAAACCAATATCTAAATCATTGATGAAGATACTGAACAGAGCCAGTCCCAAAACAGACCCCTGTGGAACCCCACTTGTTGTGCCCGTCCCCATGATTGTGAACCGTTAATAACTACACTATGAGAACAGTTATTCAGCCAGTATTACACCCACCTTATAGTAACCCCATCTGGGTTCTATTTCCCTAGTTTATTGATAAGAAGGTCATGTGAGATACATATCTGAGCTGATCATGTCTTTACTGTGGCTATTCACATAGCACTGATTAAACTTCTGAAGTGTTCCACAATGCATTCAATTCGTGGGAAATCCAGGCGGAATTTTTTGGGGGCCAGTCTCTTCCTTGGTTGGTCAAAATATCTTGCCATGGATCTGAAGAGTATATTCCCAGGTCATTACAATGATTTACCTTAATTGTTCCTTCTGGAAATATTCAGATATTTTGGTATTTTTAATGTGAGCCTTAAATTCAAGACCTTAGGAATTCACATCTACCATCTCTTACCTCCTTTTAATGTACAGAAATCTACTGATGTAAAGTACTATATGACAAATAGGTGGTATTATTACTATCTCCAATGTTGGTGGCTCATTTGAGTTGGGATTCTTATCCTTACAATGCCATATTTTTGTGCTTTTTCATAAGAGTTCCTAACATTGAGCCTTTACCTTTTCCACCCTACCAAAGTTTACCTACCGTGAGTTACATGGGCCTCATTTTGAATCTGTGGTATAGTGATGGGACCTCTGAGCCTCTTCTCATGAAAGTAACATGCTATTTTGTTGGCTTGTGTGACGGGCTGTGCATATCCCGCACTGAATCAAGTGGAGTTAAAACACTATGGGCGGAGGAAGTCTCGGCCCTTCACACAGACCTGGCATGCTCCAAATGCTGGGACAGCATAAAAGGGAGTAGCACAGCTCAGTCTGAGGAGAAGGACCTCCAGCAGAGCCGTGCTAGTCAGAGACCCAGATGGTGAAACCCAGAGACCCAGGTGACTGCCTCTAGCTATCAGCGCCAGAGGAGCCCCAGGGACGGTGGCTGCCGGGGAAATGGAGGATCCAGAGACCACCAGAATGGAATGGAATGGAATGGAATGGATCTGCACAAGCGCTGGTAGGAAGTGACCCAGGGAGGGTGTCGGAGTGGTATCTCTCACCCAGGCGAGCTTGGCGTGTTTCGGTCGGAGTTCCTGCTGAGCAAGTGGTAGAACGCTCTGTCACTTTCAGGGCTCTGGGTTGGGACCTGGTGGAGTATGGTGGGCCTGGGTCCCTCTACTGCGGTGGTTGCGCCCCCACCACTTAGGCAAAGTCAGTGACTTAAAGGGTTACCCCATATTGACTTTGGTTGTTTGGCTGTGCTGCCCTGTACCAAGGGCTACCCCTTATTGACTCTGGCTATTAAGCTGTACTCCCCTGACCTAAAAGCTACCCTATTAACTTTAGCCACTGTGCTGTACTACCCTACACGGAGGGTGGATTTCCATAGATAAAGAGAGATTGCTGATGATTCGGCAGCTGACCAAGCAGCATTCACACCCCTAGGTACTCTCCCTCCAAGGGACCCCATGTGCATACACCGCAACAGCTAGCTATGCCAAGATTGAACTGTAATTAATTATTGATTTACCTTATGTTTAAGTTTAGCTGGCATTACATTTACCTCTGTAACTTCTGTTAAAAACTAGTAATTTCATGTTAATCAAATGTCTGCTTGTCATCTTTATCTGTCAGTGTTTTTTCAGTATTATTAACTGAGTCATCATCTAGAAAGAATGTATTGTGATCTACAAAATGGGAGTACATTTCAATAGCCAGCTTATTAAAAGGAAAATTTTAAATAATCGTTTTAAAATGTTTCTGTAAACGTCTACGGTATTGATGGGACAAATCTAAATAAAAGCTCAGACTGTTGCACTATTCATCTAAAATACATGTTATAGATGTATATTTCTACTTGTTTGCAAAAAAAACTCAAACTTGAGAACGTATTTGTAAGCTCTTAACTCCATTTCTCTTAAATATAGTTTGATCATAAATTGTTTTCCTACGTATTTCATCTTATAATTTTTACAATTTAAAGAAAAATACTATCTGCATACTAACTGGATACTATTCCATGTAAAACAATCAAATACAATTTGAGCATTATATAGAAAACTCATTTCCATAAGTGGAAGTGAAAACATCTGGAAGAATTGTCCAATTGCTGCATATATTTTCTTTGGGTCTTTTGGTATGTCAAAATGGTGAAGATTTTTGGCCTCCTCTCCTCTACTAAATTCATGATGTACCTTCTCCAAAGCCTATTGACCTCACTTGGAGCATTTCTGTCAGTTTTAATGTGCTTTGGATCAGGCCCCAAGAACTTTTGGCTAATTTATTTTGAATTTATATTTATGAATTGAAAGCCATACTTTGCAGCTTCTTTCCACAACACATTAGCTTGTCCTTTCTCCCCCTTTCTTCCTTTCACAGGTCTTTTTTTCCCCAAGCCATTTTTTTTAATCCATCCACTTAGGGCTGTTTTGAAAGGTGTGCAATTCATGTTCACCTTTCAAATGCAGATAATGACTTTATTTTTTCTCTTTATCTTTTTTAGATGGGGCTGGGGAAGACAATCCAAGCAATTGCCATTTCTTATTACTATAAAGAGGAATGGCCTCTCTTAATAGTAGTCCCTTCATCTCTTCGGTACCCTTGGATTGATGAGTTGGAGAAATGGATTCCAGAACTCTGTCCAGGTGATATCAGCATCATTCAGAACAAAACTGACACTGGGTGAGTAAAATTTCTTATTCTTTTCCAAAAAAAAGTCTGTTGTGATTTGTTCAGAGAATGCCTGTAATATTATATGCAATTCATATAATCTGGCATCAAGGAAAGCACATGTAGTCTTGTGCACAAGACTGGGAATTAGACAAAATGGGTTTTATTTCAGGCTCTACCAAATTCTTATGTGATCTAAACAAAGAAAATTAACTTAACATCAGTTTCCCTATTACATTCAAGCTATCATGCTTTCTTATCTGTTGATGCAATTATAAAATGTCTTTCTTGGACAAGGAAGGTTGCTCTTTCTGATGTCTGGAAAATGCCAACAAGTGACTTGATTGCTCATCGAGATCTCTAGTCCAGATGGAACCACTAGGTTCCAGTTGGAATTATTCAAAACATTTGCACCCTTCCTTGCAATGATCAAATATGTCCAACATAAAAAATAGACTAGAAATATTTGCAAGTGGCAGAGTATTACCATTGGATTTTACAAGTCAGTTAGCACTAACAGTCAAGTGAGATCAGCAAGAAACTGGTGTCAGAAGCTGTGCTTTCACTCTTAGTTCAGCTATTTCACTTGCAAAGGTATTGGAGCACTTGGTGCTTCATTGCAATGCTTTGATGATGTTTGGTATTTATCAGAATTCAGACTGTGGCAGGTCAGACCTGGTGTCTGGAGTAGTAGCAATCTGACCTAGTGGGCATTGTGGTGTCAGCCAGGTCAGGACTCGGAACCAAAGGTTGAAACCAGATTCAAGAGGAGGTTAGAACAAAGCAAGAACAGAACTGGGAACAAGGCTGGAGTTGGAACGGGAATAGGAATAGAGCTGGAGCAGGCAGAGGACTGTGTAGTCTGTCACTGCTATCAGGCAGGGAGAGTACCAAGCCATGAAGTGATATGAGGCAGACTGAGCTGCTGTTTCTACTGTGAGACTCTTATACATGCCCTAAGTGTCTCTAGACCCACTGCTGGGTTGTGGATTGGGTATAGGGATGACTCACAACATCAGTCCTGACGGTGAGGTTCACCTCCAGCCTGCATTAAAATTCAAGTCGACGATACCATGTTCAACACAAACCATGCCTCATCTAAATCCCAACTCTTGACCAAAATAGGTCAAACCCAGCTTCAGTTTCTGTACCAAGTCACATCTGAAAGTTCAGGGTGCTGTTGACCAATGACCTGAATTTGGAGAGTTTATAGTTTTGAGTAAAATATCATCTATTGGTTAAGTATGCTTATAGAAATAATAATAGACATTTCTGAAACTGTGACAGCAAATAGAAGGACCAAAATTTATTTATTAAAAAGAGTCTTTGTGATAGGTTTTAATCGTTAACTGATAAGGGCTTAGGTGTAATGGAAGTTAGCTTGTGCATGACCAAAGATTATGATATGATATATATATATATATGTGCTCCACTGAAGGTTATGTAACTTAGTAATATGTATCTTGTAATAGTTTAGTAATGTATCTTGTGGATAGCCAGATAAGCCACACGCAAAGAAATGGTAACAGCTGGTATATTAATTTAGGAGGAGTTAATATAACCCAGTTGCTATCCAAGATTTAACAGCGACAAACAAGTTTTGGGGTTTGGTTTATAGAGAATTCAGCTTTAATTTAATTTAAAATCAAACCAAATATATTAAACATCTTCTTACCCTTTTATTAAAGATTAAAAAAGAAAAACAATCAACCCATTTGAAATGTAAAGCATTAACTATTGCTTTCATTTTAACAACGTTTCTTGTTCCTTTTCCATTTATCCGGAGAGAGTTTTTACAGGGAAAATCTCCCTTGTTTGACAGTCTCTTCAGTGGTATTAAAGATGGTACTAATTGGCCTTTGGGGGTAAAAGAGAAGTCAGCTGAACGGCTGAAGTTGCTTTTGTCACTGTTAAAATCCAGTACTGTTTCATCGTAGGTGGTGTTTGGGATTCAGCTGGAGCTGGTAGAGGTGGTGGTATCATGTGGGTCCTTTGGTCTGGTCTGGTCTGGATGACAATCTCAGGATGAAAAGGGACAGGGGATCCCAGAAGAAGGTGGGGAGTAGCAGGCATGATGGTTAAGTTCACTCCAATAGCCTGTTCTAACTCCCAAAATCTCTTTCTTTAAGGACCCACAAAAAGGAGTGGTAGACAGAATAACCCCCATTATTCTGTCCACTAATCAGGCCTAATTTCTCAGGCACCAATTTTGGTTAATTCGGTTCTGGCTCCATGCTTTTTTTGTTTGCCAAGCATGATCTTAACACAATCCTTGAGATACATTAGGCCTTTTTTACTTAGATGACATTGATCTTTTTGTTTGTACAGCTCTGAGAATCTGTGGATATCATCAGCTAATTTTTGAGAATATGGATGTGGATACAAATTTTATATCTAGAACTTGGAAAATTTGCAGCTATTTGCTGCATAATTACGGAAATGTAATTATGACAAATCAGAATACCTCATATGTTCAGTCATAACCCTAAAATGGTCTCCTGGAATACAAGAGATGAATAGGGAAGCTGAGACATGATCAAATTTCCTAATGTATGTGGGTGGAATGAAAAAGGTGTGAAAAAGATTGTAAAATTGATGTCTAGTTGGGAAATAGGAAATGACAGTGAAGCCGACTTCCAAAACTGTTATCCCTTTTGGAGTGCTCTACTAACTGTTGCTTCTGTCTTTGTTTCTAATGATCTCCATCAAATTGCAAGTGTGAACAGTTCAGGAAACCACTTTACTATATTTTTCTTACATGTATTAATTTTTTGTGATGTCACTTATGTTTGTCCATATTAACTAACAGTCATAAAGTTTCTGTGTGCGCTTCATCAGCCTTAATTAACTTTAAGTAGATATCTGTATGTGTAGCACATCTTGCCAGTCAAATAGTTGTCTTAGCATCAAGCATGTTTTTGATGTACTGAATTCATCAACTGTACATTGGGAGCTTGTGATTCAGTCATTGGCAACTTTGATGTATTGTTATGCATCAATGTTTAATGTTATGTGTAATATATCCTTCTTCTCTAGATGTCATCTTCTCTAGATGTCTTAGCAGGTTTTATGTCCCTCTGGGATCTCATATTTTAATTTTTATATATATTTATTTTGTATTTTTTAAAATATTTTAAATAAAATAAATATCTGTTATGAAAATGTGAAGTATGTATAGAACTTCTGTGTGTAGTTTTCCAATGTTGCTGATATTTGAACAATTGATATTATATAATTCTGACATTTAAACCAATAGGTACAGTGGTTGATTTTACAAATTCAGTTGTATTTGTCCTCATGCACACTTTCTTACTGGAGATGTTTCTGTAACATTCCTTCAGCATGTTTATTTTTTCTTCTTTTCTGGGTTAGTCTTTTTATGATAAATTAGTAACCAAACCCCCGGATTTTCTTTTCTAGGAGAATATCAACTAGCAGAGTGACAGTTTTGGGTTATGGCCTGCTAACTACAGATGCACAGACGTTAGTAGATACTTTGTACAAACAAAATTTCAAGGTAGTTGTGGTTGATGAGTCTCATTATATGAAATCCAGAAATGCAACCCGCAGCAAGATTTTGTTGCCAATTGTACAGAAAGCTGCTCGAGCCATTCTTCTTACTGGAACTCCTGCTCTAGGAAGACCAGAAGAGGTATTAAATATATCCTTTTTCAAAAAGATGATGGTTCATTTATGAAATATAACATTTTGTTAAGCCTGAACATCTATACATGTTACTTTATGCACTTATTACAATTACTCTATGGGACTATCAGAAAACAAAAGAAGTTGCTTAATTTTGTGTTGATTATATTGAGATTTTATAAAATATATTTTTGTATTTACTGTTTCAAGCATACCAATAGTCAGAAAGCTAGCCTTCGAGGAAAACTGATCTATAATGTATAATTTTCAAGGGGCAGTGGTGCTCAGGATTTGGGCTTCCCCTCTAAGGTGGCAGGCTCCAGCCGCAGGGCTTTAGGCTCTGGCAGTACACCAGTGAGCTGTGTGACTTTTGGCCTTATCCCCATCCCTCTGTCTTAAGGCTTCAGGCTCTGGCTCCCACTGGCTTCCATTGCTCCTCCGACACCTCCTCCCTCCCTCACTCTGTGCACCATTCTACTGACTCCTGCTGCCTATTCCAACTCCTCAGCCAGGGCTTAATTTGTCCCCAGGTTTGTCGAGGCTGAGTAAGTCAGCAGTGAAAAGTGTTACTAACAAAAATACAAGTATCACTTTTCACAGTAGACTTGCTAGCCAGTAATAAATAAACTGCTATGATTTGGACATGGACATATTTATTTTTCCTAAAACTGCTTAAATATTTTAGGAAAAATTGTGAGAGCAGCTGATGCCGCCAAAATATACGTTCCAAGAACCCCTGCTCCAGAGTTTTACATTGTTTTATTTTTGAGTGCAGTTATGTTAAAAAACAAAATGCCTTGCACTTTCACAATAGAGCTTGCACTGCAGTACTTGTATGAGGTGAATTGAAAAATACTCGATTTTTTTTAAATATAATTATTTGATATAAAAATTATACAAAGTAAGCATTTTGTGCTCTGTATTGTAATTGAAATCAGTAATTTGAAAATCTAGAAGACAAACAGAAATATTTGAATAAATGATATTCTGTTGTTAACAGTACTATTAAAACTGTGATTAATTGTAATTAACCTTATCATTTAACAGCCCTAATTATGTTTACAAGGCACTTCAGGTTCTGATATTGAATATTTTAGATTATTCCTCTGCTCCCCTACCCCATTTTCCTGAGGCCCTCAATTACATTTTTAAGGTTACTCTGACACACCATATATAAATTCAATTTCATGGGCTTTCCACAGATGTTCTCTCTGAGAACATGATGTCTCCTATGTAATGTTTTTATTGTTTCAAGTTTTGTATTTATGTAATGTAACTTGTAGGAAAGAGAAGACAAATGATTCATTAAATGAAGATTGTTTTTAAAATATTGTGATTGAGCTAAGGGTATGGAGAAAAATCTGTTTAATGTTCATTTATTATTTATATTTGTGTCTTTGTGTACAGCTTTTCATGCAGATTGAGGCACTTTTTCCAAGAAGATTTGGAACCTGGAATGAATATGCAAAACAATACTGCAATGCTCATGTCAGGTACTTGCCTTTTTATTTCTCAGTTAACAGCTTGTTTTTTCATGTTGTGATAAATGAGAAATCCTGATAAGAAAATAATTAAAAGTAAAACTTACTTTAATAGTTGATAGCCTTGTTGAAGCCATAGGTACAGAAATAGCCTAGAGCCTTCAGGCAAGAGAGCCTAAGGGGCAGTGGTTAATTTGTGCTAGGGTTGAGCCCCAGCACTTCTAGGCTTGGCAATTCATAGCTCCAGCATCCTCGGGTTGCTTCATGAGTTATGAATGTAAAAAAATTGCTCGAACCCCAGCACCTTTTTCATTACAAATTAACCATGGCAGAAGCATGACACCGTGAAAGGCTTTCTTGTGCATATAGAGGCAATGTAAAATAACACGTGTGCTCTTAAAATCACCACAATGAATACGCAAATATGCAAATAATTAATGAATATGCAAATATTTCAGTGCCAGTCCTCCAACAGTTTTTGAATGAGTTTGCCGGTCTGTGGTATAAAAAAGGTTGGGAACCACTACTCTAGTCTCACCTCATGGACATCATAGGCCATAGAACTTCCCCAAAATAGTTCCTAACACACATCTTTTTTAGAAAAATGATGACCGCTAGTGTAGTTCTCAAACACAGATCTCTTCCTCCCCATCCCCCCCGTCCTGTCCCATCAGTCCTTCCAGGGATTGCAGCAGATCTCTCACCTCCGTAAGATCAACATGTGCAGCTTCTCCATGGTTTTTGTACTCCAGATCAGAGTCAGTGTCTGATTCCTGTGGATCAGGGTACAGCGAGTGCAGGTCATCATCTCAGCACCACGGGAAATCTTTCCATTCCAAGTGGCCACCACAATGTCAAAAACCTCCACAATGGCCATTTGGGACCCCTGGATCATTCACCAAGATCAGAGCAGGAGGCAAGATTCGTGCTCCGGTGCAACATAGGTAGCATCGGTGACTTTCATACCTCCATGTGCCATAGAACAGCGGTCACAATTGGTGGCCCTGGTGCCAAGCATGGCACCAGCGTCAACTGTACCAGCACCACAGCAGGTCACAAACTATAGCAACTCAGATGCTCAGATTATGCCAGCCTCTGCAAAGACGATGCTACCAACAATGGCTACTTTCAACATCAGTGTAGAAGAGTCCTTTCCATCTTGCCTGTTGGTTAAATAGCACTAAAATAGGTTCAAAAGAGGTGGTACATGAGGACTGTTCAGATGGAAAACGTCAGCAGTTGGGGTGACATTTAATCACCGAGGGTGTGTCTAGACTACAGGGTTTTGTCGACAAAAGTGGACTTTTGTTGATAAAACTATACCTGCGTCTGCACTACTGCTGAGTTCTGTCAACATAACATTGACAGAACTCGGCAGTAAACCTCATTCTACGAGGAATAATGCCTTTTGTCGACAGAGTTCTGTCGACAGAAGACGTTATTGCATCTACACTGTCCTTTGCGTCTACACTCTCATGTCGTCAAAGCAGCTTGCTTTGTCGACAGAACTGGATGTAGTCTAGATGTTCTTTGTTGACAGAAGCTGTGTTGACAGTATCTGTCGACAAAGCCTCTGTCGACAAAAGCCTGTAGTCTAGACGTACCCCAAGGGAACAGAGAAACTAGAGGAAAGCAGGCTGTTAAAAATCCTTGAAGTACAAGTAAAAGTAACATTTGACTTGCATTCAGCATTTCTTAGGACATTTATAGCAACAGAGCCAAAACAGCGATCATCCTCTATATTGGCTGTGCTGCACAGGCAATCAGGAAGGTACTATACCAAACTACTCCCTCCCCATCTCTGCACTAGGAACCTGTACTGGTAGCACCTCATTCTCTGTGGGTCAGGCCCACAGCCCTACACCCACTCTTTTGCTCATGCACATTCGGAAGCCCCTGACACACAAACCCACTGTACACAGAGGAGTTCTGAGACCATTTATAGACAATATTAGTCAAGGCAATGGGTACAAACCAATGGAAGGAGGTGTAAGGCAATTGAACAGCAACTGTGAAACAATTAAAACAAAAAACAATGCCTTCCCCCCGATCTCCAGAGGTGCCTGATACCTTTACCCCCACTTGCTCCGTTTAATGCAGGGGTGGGAAAAAGGGCCTCCGTGGGCCAGATCTGGCCTGGCAAGCAGGTTGATCTGGCCCCCCAGAGGCGCTGCCACTCCCCCAACCCCAAGTCAATTAGGAGGAGGGTGGGAGGAGACTTTGCGTACTCCCCTTCCCCCAAGCCCTGATTGGCCTGGGGGCAGAAGGGAGAGTGTGCAAAGTCTCCTCCCACCCCTAGGGCCATGAGCGCTTTGGGAACCTGGGAGACTTCATGTGCTCCCCCCACCCCCAGACCAATTATGGTCTGTGGGTGGGGAAGCAGGGAAATATCTTGGTCCCGTCCCTTCTGCTTAGGCTCCGCCACTTCCGGTGCACCCTGGGCCCACTTCAAACATTTCTGAAGTGGCCTCCAGCAAAAAAATATTGCCCACTGGTGGCATACCCAAAGCCAAGACGTTCTAACCTAGACATGCTCCTCCGTGGCTGCTCAGTCTGGACCTCCAGAATGGGACCAGGCCAAAGTTTAATATACTGTGGGCTTGGGAAGAGGCTTCTTGTGTCCCTTTATCTGCTGGTATAAATTTAAGCTGCCCAGGTTGCTCTAATTTATCCCTGGCCACATTGGTCTGCCAGCCTCTAGGATTGTGGAGTGGCAGAAATGAAATGGAGAGTACATCTGCCTCATATCCAGGTACACTGAGTACTGCTCTGGCACACATTGGTATCTTGCCCCATGTTATAAAAGCAAATGTGTACTAAAGCAAATGTTGATTCAAATTAGCAGAACAAGTTTCATCACCCCTCTTACCTTCTCATTCTCAGGTTTTTTGGTAAAAGAGCTCATTGGGACTGCAGAGGGGCTTCACACTTAGATGAATTGCATCAGTTGTTAAGTAACATAATGATCAGACGCCTGAAGAATGACGTTCTAACCCAGTTGCCTCCAAAAATTAGACAGCGCATTCCATTTGATCTTCCAAAAGCTGCTGCTAAGGTGAAATGACTCTCTTTCAGTATTTTTAAATATCTAGCAAACTTGTTGATAGCATTAATTTCATCTAATAACTGTGTTTACTATCCTATTTACCTGAATTATTTAAATATATTTTGGTATGTAAAGAACATGAATTTCTATATAGCATACGTTTGTTACACACTCACAAAAATACAACAATGACGCATACCTTTTATTAACATGAGTTTGAGATGGCTGCATTACCAATGGGTGGTGAATCCACAAGTCCGCTATGAAGTTTGCCTCTAAGGAGCCATACATAATACACTACAAAGTAGTCTGTCACATACAGTACTACATTAGATGTTAGCTTTTTTAATACATTGTTGATATCCTATAATAAAATATATGTGCAGAAACACCTCTCTTAAAGGTCCTTATCCAGCTTCACTGTAGTCAATGGCAAAGTTTCCATTACCTGAAATAGTACAGGACCATATTTATCGTGAAGGGTTTCCCTTCCACAAAAACACTTCACTTTATAAGCAGAATTTTGCCAATATTAGAGGTCTACAAAAGATCCTATTCTCTTCAATCTCAGAATGTCTTATAGGTGTAGATCGGGGTAGGCAAAAGGGCCTCCGCAGTCCAGATCCGGCCCGCCAAGTGGTTGATCCGACCCGCGGAGGCCCTGCCGCTCCCCCACCCTTTGGCCTGGGGACAGGAGGAAGCGCATGAAGTTACCTCCACCCTGCTAGGAGCATGCAGCTCCTGGCAGAGCAGGAGGAAACTTTGTGCGCTCCCCCACCCCCAAAACCTGATTGGCTTGGGGGGCGAGGGAGTATGCAAAGTTTCCTCTACCTTGCCCCGCCCTGCAAGGAGCATGCAGTGCTTAGAAGTGCCACACACTTCTCGCAGGGCCTGGGGGAGACTTCTCACACTCCTTTGCCCCAAGCCCTGATTGGCCTGGGGGCAGTAGGGCGAGCAGGTGAAGTCTCCTCCCACTGCTAGGGGCATAGGCGCCAAGGGGGAACCTCTGGAAGGGGCAAAGGCACTTCCCCTACTCCCAGACCAATCATGGTCTGTGGGTGAGGAAGCAGGGAAGTATCCTGGCCCCGCCCCTTCCGTTTGAGGCCCCGCCCCTTCCGGTGCGGCCCAGGGCCCCTTCAAAAATTTCTGAAGTGGCCCCTGGCAAAAAAAATTATTGCCCACGCCTGGTGCAGCGGGTAGATACAGTAGAAGCCTGTGTATTTTTACTCCCTGAAGAACAGAGAACAAGACTTCTCTCCCTGTTTGGAATATATGTAGCAAGACCCTGACCAGGGGTTTTTACTCTTACTTTTCTCAAAGAGGGAAGTGGTAAATGTGGCATTTTAAGTGGATTAACACTATCTGGTACCAGTGGGTAATAATTACTACATTCCAAAAGAATACTTGGACTCTAAATGTTCATAATAAAAAAACTAAGTATCACTATAAGAGAGTATATTCAAGTAACTGCGGTTAAGGATGTATTTTGTATTAATTTGAAATGTCTTTTATATACTACCTTAACTAAATCATCTAATTATACCTACTAGCACATACTGCGCTCTCTCCTATATTTTCCCAAATTAAGTTAGGTCTCAGAAATTTGAATTATCACTCAGTACAATAAATGTAAACTGTATATTTGCAATAACTATAACACTGAGACGTACAATGATACATCTAGTTATCATGTTTATTGAATAGCTCACTGAGAGAAATACAATTACAGTAAACTTCCGATAATCCGGCACCTTTAGGACCCAGGGGGTGCCGGATTATCAGCTATGCCGGACTATCGGAAGGGGAGGCTATGAGGGGTTTGGGGTGGAGTGGGGGGGATGCGCCCCTCGGCGCTGCAGGACCAACCCGGCAGCACCCCAGCTGCTCTGCCCCGGGCTTCCCGGAGTCAGCCACTGGTCAGTTTCAGCAGCGGCTGACTTGAGGAAGTCTGGGGCAGAGCAGCTGGGGTGCTGCCGAGTTGATCCCGCAGTGCTGAGGGGCGGCGCTAGAGGACCAACCCAGCAGCACCCCAGCTGCTCTGCCCCAGGTGTCCCCAAGTCAGCCGCTGCTGAAACTGACCAGTGGCTGACTCGGGAAGCGAGGGCAGAGCAGCTCTGCCCGGCTTCTCCGAGTCAGCCGCTGGTCTATTTCAGCAGCGGCTGAATCGGGGAAGCCGGGGGCAGAGCAGCTCCAATTGTCCGGCTGCCCGGAGCACTTCCGGGTTTCAGATGGTGCCGGACCATTGGATGCCGGACCACTGGAGTTTTACTGTAGTTTGTGACTTGTTTTACCAGCAAGAGTTGCAGTCTTTTCAAAATCCGGCATTTTACACACAATCGAGTATTCTTATTTAAAATTAAACTTTAGTAATTTGACCCAAGTTTAATATTTTTAATTCTGTGTATTTTTAATATAAATTATAATCTGACAAGAACATCATTACAGTTAAACCAATAAGTTCTTTAATACATCTATGGGATAGCCAATAATTATAACAAAAAACATGTCTCCTTAATTTCATATCCACTCACTCACAACCTTCTACAGCCATCCCAACAACCAGCCTCTTCCTCTAACTCCCAAGAATAAATATGAGCTTTGCGGTGTTCCCCAAAAGCTGATTAATGTGGGTTCTAACAAATCAACAGGTGAGAGAGTTCCAAACCTGGCAATCCTACAACAGAAAATGCCTGGCCAGCACTTCTTCCCCAAGTTCTCTTTTTGCTAAACCAATGTTCTTATGTTTGTGTTCTGTGTGATGATGCACCACTTAATAAGTGGACAGTCACATTCAATTTCAGTTTCAGAGTAAGGATGTTAAGAATCAGGTATTTAACTAATCGTGTAGTGGATAGAATTTGTATTGACTACACAATTAGTCGATAGAGGAAGGTGCTCAGTCCCAGCTCGCGCTGGGTCCGGGAACTACCCCTGCTGTGGCTGTGCAGTTTAAATGTAGTAAGAGCCAGGCAGGCAGGCAGCCCAGCTCCTACTACATTTAAACTGCAGAGCCGCAGCTGGGGTAGGTCCCGAACCCAGTGTAAGCTGGGACTGAGTCAGGCTTGCTCAGTCCCAGCTCATGTCAGATCCAGCAGGGACCTGGGACCCCCCACAAACATGGGCTGCTTTCGCGGCAGGCTCTCCTTCTCTCTTCCTCCTCCCCCCACTGCTGCCTATGATAGAGGCAACAGTGAGGGTGAGGGAAGGAGAAAGCGGCACTGCAGGGACTGTGCTGGGGGAACCAGCTTTTAAGCCGGCTGCCCCCCAGCACTGGCTCCTGCTTCTCCCCGCCCCTTGTTGCTTCTGATACAGAGGCAGCAAGGCGGGGGGGGGGGAATGAGAGTAGTCGACTCAATTACCCAATAAGCATGGGCTTATCAGGTAGCCAACTACTCACATCCCTATTTCAGAGTAGTACTCAAACAGTACAGTGCATAGCGTACGCAGTACAGTGCATTGCATATGTCAACTCGAGATTATTTTTTTGCTTGAATAAACTGTAGCAAAATGTGTACCTAAAAGAAATAGACTTTTCTTGTCTTGCTGTATATATAAAAAAATGCTCTTGATTATGCAGCTTCTACCTGTACATCTCTGCACAAATCCAGATTTAATACAATTAGGGATGTCAGTATAATCTCTACTATTCTTTCTGGTAACTTTTCTCCAATTTTAACCATTGAAAGATTTCATTTTTCAGGATGATCCATCATCTGGGGTCTTCATTTTAACTCTGTTGACAGTGTCTAACCCAACGTTACTGTGGGACCAGACAAGACTGGGCTAGAACAGCTAGTTTAGTGGATTCTGGGAGGCTGACTGAGGCAGGAGAGCTGATAAAATGGACGAAAGGCCGTCACAGAGTATGTCTACACTGCAGAGAAAAATCCATGACTAGCTTGTGCAGTTCCAGCTGTGGGGCTGTTTCATTGCTATATAGACATCTAGAGTTGGGGCGGGACCTTGGGTTGTAGAGCTCTGCTGGGTGGGAGGGTCCCAGGGCTTAGGCGCCATCAGGCTTGATGAAATACTTTCTAAAATACTCAAGGAGCTGACAGAGGAGATGTGAAATTGGTAATCATCTTTGAAAAATCATGGAAGACTGGAGAGATTTCAGAGGACTAGGAAAGGACAAATATAGTACCAATCTATAACCAAAGGGTAATATGGATAACTTGGGGAATTACAAGCTGGTCAGCTTAACTTTAGTAGCTGGAAAGATAATGGAACAAATAAGTAACAGCATGGATTGTCAAGAACAAATCATGTGAAATCAACCTAATAGCTCTCTTTGATAGGTAACAAGCCTGGTGAATAGGGAGGAAGCAGTAGACTTGGTATATCTTGACCTTAGTAAGGATTTTGAAATTGTTTATGAGAAGGTTATATGAACCAATCTCAGAAAATTCAACCTAAATGGAGCTGCTATAAGGTGGATGCACAATTGGTTGGAAAACCATCCCCAGAAAATAGTTACCAGAGGTTATCAGAGGTTCTCAGTCAATCTTGCAGGTCATATTAAGTGAGTTCCCACAGGGATCAGTTCTGGATCTGATTCTGTTCAGTATCTTCATCAATGATTTAGATCAGTGGTCTCCAACCTTTTTACACCCAAGATCACTTTTTAAATGTCAGGGCAAGCCAAGATCTTCCCCATCCGTTCCCCAATACCCCACCCCTTCCCTTGAAGCCCCACCCTATCCATTCCCCTCCTCTCCATCACTTGCTGTTCCCAGCCATTACTCACTCTCACTGGGTTGTGACAGGAGGTGTGGGCTCTGGAGTGGGAATGAGGGATTTGGTGTTGGAAGGGGTGAGAGGTGCAAGCTCTGGGATGGATTTGGGTGCAGGAGGAGGTAGAGAAGGGGATGCTGGCTCAGGGAGGGGGCTCCAGGCTCGAGAGTGTTGGGGTCAGATTGAGGATTGGGGTGCTGAGAAAGACATAGGCTTGGGGATGTAGGGGTGCAGGAGTTTGGGTTGGGGAGTATGAGGGGCTCAGGGCAGGGGGCTTGGGTGCATGATGGGCTCAGGGCACAGGTTTGCCGTGTGTGTGGGAGGGTGAAGGAGTGTTGTGGCAGAATACTGGGGATGTGGGGGGTGCAGGGCAGGGGGTTCAGGTGTAAGAGAGGCTCAGGGTTAGGGTGTGGGGGAGTGCAGGAGTGTTATGATGCTGTGGCCAAATGGGAGTTTGGCCCCAATTGAGGGCTTGTTGGCCAGGCCTCATTTTTAAGTAAAATGTTATGTCCAACACACAAGATTTCAACATTCTTTATTTATGGGAGGGGTGGGCAACTTTTTTTGGGTCAGGGGCCTCTGACCCACAGAAAAATCAGTTAGGGACCACACAAGTGAGATGCAAAAAAACAACCCCTCCAAAAAAAAAACCCATCCCTCACTGATGTAGCCCCAACTGAGACACCTCACTCCTCTGGCACTCCAGCCCCATGGTAGGGGAGTGTAGGTAGGTTCAAGGCCTCAGGCCAGATTAACTCTTTTGGCGTTCCAGGGTTAGTGGATTTTGTGGGCCCCCTTAGGCTCTGGGGTGGGGCCAAAAATGAGGGATCCAGTGTGTGGGATAGAGTTGCCAGTGAGTGGAATAGGGATGTGGATGCAGAATCTGGGTGGGAGATAGGATTCAGGAACAAGTTGGGGGTAGGTGTCTGGCCAAGAGGGAGGGGGCAAGAGCAGGGTGCTGGTGGGTGTCTGGCCAGGGGGCAGGGGATAAAAGCAGGGTGCTGGTTGGTCTCCAGCCAGGGGAGAGGGGGCAGGAGCAGCTTGGCTGGTACCTGGAGGTCTCTGGGGATGAGTATCTCTCGGGCAGGATCTGCAGGCAGCGCTGAAAGAAGCACATGTGCTGATCCTTTAAGAAATCCAGCTGCTCAAAGTCCAGATCCTCCACTGCCATGTTAGTTCCTCCCCGCATCCCCAGAGCATGGGGAAAGGAAGGGAAAATAAGGAAGCACGTGTGCTGCTGTGGGGAGGGGAGCAGTGCTTCCTAATACCCGGATCTGGCACGGAGTCTCAAGACTCCCCGCTTCGACCTCCCCCCTCCCTCCCTGGCAGGAAGCTGGCGCTGGCTCCAATTTTGCGAGGGGTGAAAGGATGTAGCGCCAGCTCGGGCTCCTCGTTGCGGGGAAAAGGATATGGGGGAGCTGGGAACACTAACTGTGTTGAGATCAGCTATCAGTGCCTCCATGATCGACTGGCTGGTGACCACTGATTTAGATATGGGCATAGAGAGTACACTTACAAAGTTTGGTGGTAATACTAAACTGGAACAGGTTGCAAGTACTTTGAAGGATAGGTTTAAAATTCAAGATGATATGGACAAACTGTAGAAATAATCTGAAGTAAATAGAATGAAATTCCATAAGGACAGATGAGAGTACTCCCCTTAGGAGGCAACAGTCAGTTGCAAAATACAAAATGGGAAATGACTGGCTAGGAAGGAGTACTGCAGAAGAAAGGTATCTTGGGATCATAGTGGTTCACAAGGTAAATATGAGTCATCAGTGTAACACTATTCCAAAAAAAAGCACATATCATTCTGGGATGTATCAGCTGCAGTGTTGTAAGCAAGACACAAGGGCTACGTCCAGACTGCCCCCTCTTGCGCTTTTTTTCAGGCAGAACAGCTCTTGTGCAAGGGTTTTTTTCGTAAAATGGTGGCTCATTAAGTATGCAAATGGGGCGTGGTGATATTCACTGCTTGCCTCATTTGCATATTCTCTTGCGCAAGAGGGGGCAGTCTAGATGTAGCCAAGAAGTAATTCTTCTACTCTGCTCCA
Source organism: Rafetus swinhoei (assembly GCA_019425775.1). Classification (NCBI taxonomy): domain Eukaryota; kingdom Metazoa; phylum Chordata; order Testudines; family Trionychidae; genus Rafetus; species Rafetus swinhoei. The sequence goes on along the minus strand of CM033439.1, from coordinate 18,817,790 downwards.
TGTTGATTAGGCCTCAGCTGGAATAGTGTCCAGTTTGGGGCACCATATTTCAGGAAAGCTGTGGACAAACTGAGAAAGTCCGGAGAAGAGCAACAAAAAAGATTATAAGTTTAGAAATCACAATCTATGAGGAAAGATTGAAAAAAATGAGTTTGTTTAGTCTGGAGAAGATAAGACTGGAATAAATTGCCTAGGGAGGTTGTGGCATCTCCATCATAGGAGATTTTAAAGAGTGGGTTAGACAAATACAGTAAACTTCCGATAATCCGGCACCTTTAGGACCCAGAGGGTGCCGGATTATCAGATATGCCGGACTATCAGAAGGGTGGGCTATGAAGGGTCTGGGGTGGGGTGGGGTGGAGGGGATGCCACCCCAGACCCCTCATAGCCCCCCCTTCCGATAGTCCAGCTCTGACCCAGGAGTCCCCGATTCAGACGCTGCTGGTCAGTTTCAGCAGCGGCTGAATCAGGGATGCCTGCGGCAGAGCAGCTGGGGTGCTGCCGGGTTGGTCCGGTAGCGCCGCCCCTCGGTGCTGCGGGACCAACCCGGCAGCACCCCGGCTGCTCTTGGGGATGCCTGGGACAGAGCAGCTGGGGTGCTGCCGGGTTGGTCCCGTAGCGCCGCCCCTTCCAGTCCTATGAATATATGATTGTATTTCAGTGTTACTTGGGTTGTGACTCAGGTAGTTTGCATTGAGACACTAGTCTCATAACTGTTTCACTGTACTCCCTGAAAATCAGCATAAATGTCATTAGATAAATCAAGTAGAATTAATGTTTTTGTTTGGTTTATTTGTAGCAAAAGAAAGTATTTTGAAGGGCTGATAACTGTTACATTGTATTTTTACTTAAATAAGTTTCCTCAGGTCATCTTGGCTGATAGACTAAAACTAAATCTTACCATTGATGTGTTTTAGTATGTCATTATATTTTCTTGTTCTCCACATTCATATGTAATCAGAATTATTTTTGCTTGTTCAGTATTTCTCCTTTAGGAAAAAGTGCTTAGTGTTTGATTTATGATGTTCATAGAGTAAGCTATATTTTCACCCTCGGCTTGTCACAAGTTACTATTATTGGTAAGAGCATGTGACTGATCTACCTCTGCACTGATATTTTTCTGGGGAAAAAAATGGCATTTATGGATATAATCTCCTCCCTTACCTTCCCTTTTGGTAGGAAGTAGGACATAATTTACAGAAGCAGTAATTGTTCTGCCATTTATAGTGTTCCTCTAAACATTGTTCTGCCCTCACACTCAGGAACTGAATACCAGTTTTGAAGAGTGGGAGAAATTAATGAGGGCTCCAAATTCAGATGTCATTGAAAGCCATTTTGTTCAAGTCATGGGTCTGATTACACACATGTATAAACAAACAGCCATTGCTAAGGTAATGACATTTTTTGTAGTTTTCTTTTAAACATATATTGAATTGTATGTTTTAATTCTCTCTTTCTACTATTTTTATATTGTGGGTTTTCAGTGTATAATCATTTAACTAGTGGACTCGGCATGCTTCAAAGAATTTGGACAGTTGGGCATTTGGGTGATCTTCAGTCTTCATAACTTCCCACATTTGTATTAGAGGTGTCTAGCTAATTATGTGAAATTTTTTTGATGATTTGGATTGTCCAGTATAATAAGAACAAATGTAAGCTATCCGATAGAGAAATAAATTGACAAAGCCCTTTTGCCAGGCTTCATCAATCTCAGAATTCTGAACAGCATTATCATATGTTTAGTAAGAAGAGACTACTTGAACTTCTAGTCGGATGTTCTGCTTAGATGTCAGAAATGACAATGCTTGTGCTTTGACCACCTTTGGGAGTCAGTTTCACTGCCAATTTGCTCTCTACTACTCAGTGGATACTTTTCACTGTGCCTGAAAATCATCAAGCTCTATATGTGACACTAGGCACAGGATAACCCAGAGGGCTCTTCAACTCCTGGGTATCAACAACAGCCTGGTAGACATCCTGAAGAGACCATCACCACTCACAAGTAGTCTTTGAGAGACCTGGGTGACAGACCAGTTTGCCCTCATCATCAACAGCCACTACCAGAACTTTTATTCCAAAGGGGTATGACTCTGAGGTTGTTATTGCACACTTTTCTTGTGCAGTGGCTCCAAGATCTCCAAATCAAAGGAGACAAAGCTGTGATCTTTCTTGTGGCTCCCTACTGGCCATTGCAGTTATAGCTGACAAATTTACTACACATGCCCGTCTGTCTCTAATCTAGCTTCCAGAGTTCCTGGACCTAATCTCACAACATTATGGGCAATTACACTATCCAGATCCAAAGTCACTGGACTTCAGAGCATGGCTGTTGGCTGACTGCATACCATCAACCAACATTGCTTCCTATAGGGCCAAGAAATCCTTGCATAGAGCAGAAAAATATCCGACAGAACATATCCAAGACCTACTAGAATTAATGGAGAAATCTTCTGTAAACATAAACACAAAAAAGAAGCTTACAAGAACTTCAACAGATGACTACAGAGGAGTATGAAAATATTGCTCAAGCATGCAGGGTTGTATTCTGGAAGGCCAACACACAATTGGAGTTGCAGCTAGCAAGGGATGTGAAGGATAACAAGAAAGGTTTTTACACGTTAGCAACAAGAAGACAGGGAAAGTAACCCATACTGAATGGGGGAAGCAACCTAGTGACAGAGAATGTGCAAAAAGTTGAAGTATTCAATGCTTTTTTTGCCTCTGTCTTCATAGACAGGGTCACCTATGAGATGCTGCTCTGGGCAGCACAGTATGGGGAGGAAGTGAGCAGCCAGAAGTGATGAAAAAACAGATTAAGGACTATTTAGAAAAGCTGAACATTTACAAGTCCATGGGGATGGATGCAATGCATCTGAGGATGCTGAGGGAGTTGGATGTTGAGATAACTGGTTCTGTGGATATTGGGAAAGTGGAGAACATGAATATCTTGGCTTCAGCAAAACTTTTAATATGATTGCCCATGGTATTCTTGCCAGCAAGTTAAAGAAGTAAGGTTTGGATGAATGGACTATAAGGTAAATAGAAAACTGTCTAGATTGTCAGGTGTAATAGGGTATGTCTACACTAGCCCCCTAGTTCGAACTAGGGAGGCTAATGTAGGCATTCGAAGTTGCAAATGAAGCCTGGGATTTAAATATCCCGGGCTTCATTTGCATCTTCCCGAGTGCCGCCATTTTTAAATCCCCCTTAGTCCAAACTCCATGCCCGCGGCTACACGCGGCACGGAGTAGGTAGTTGGAATTAGGATCTCTAATTCGAACTACCGGTACATCTCGTTCCACGAGGAGTAACGGTAGTTGGAATTAGAGATCCTAAATTGAACTACCTACTCCGTGCCGCGTGTAGCCGCGGGCACGGAGTTCGGACTAAGGGGGATTTAAAAATGGCGGCGCTCGCGATATTTAAATCCCGGGCTTCATTTGCAACTTCGAATGCCTACATTAGCCTCCCTAGTTCGAACTGGGTGCTAGTGTAGACATACCCATAGGTAGTGATCAACAGCTCGATGTCCAGTTGGCAGCCAGAATAAAGAGGAGTGCCCCAGAGGTTGGTCCTGGGACCAGTTTTGTTTAATATCTTCACTAATGATCTAATTGCATCCTCAGCAAGCTTGTGGATGACTCAAAGATCGGAGGGAGAGGTAGATATGCTGGAGGGTAGGGATAGGATAGCATCCAGAGTGACCTAGACAAATTGGAGAATTGGGCCAAAATAAAGCCAATGAGGTTTGTTAAGGAGCATAGTCCTTTACTTAGAATGGAAGAATCCTGTGCACTGCTTAGGCTGGGGATAGACAGAAAGCTGTGTATGAGTCAACAATGTGCCCTTGTTGCTGTGGGTCAGAAGACATTAGTGTAGTATCCTAACAAGTATCTTAATCTGTCCCATGATTATAACTGTTTGACTGTGTGTGTGTGCTCCCCCTGTATACTGCGCTTTCTTTGCGCAGGTAGCCAGTACAGCAGACTCTGAAAGCACCCCCCCCAAATCAGGTAAAGGATGAAGGTACCCAAGCCAGGTTTATTGTCAAACAAATTATAGTAATAGTTGTCATTAAAATTCTGAACCAGTACACATCTGTACTCCGACAGTGGACTCAGCTCAGTCAATGGCAGGATTCTTCATTGCCCAATAGGCTGGACAAAGACACATCTTTATATACTGGTACAAACAAGTTACACGTAACTCCTGACACATCAGATTGCCACCCTCTAATGTTACTTAGATTCAACCCATTACATTGCACCTCATAGCTCTATCAAAACATCTCTATCCATCATGCTGTCATTTTAGACCAGGAGTGGGGAACCTAAGGCCCAGGGCTGGATCCGGCCCCTGGGTTGCCTGGATCCAGCCTCCAAGTCTCATGGTCCCTCCCAGTATTGGGGAGCCTGCACTGGTGCTCCAGCTCCCCCGGCACTCGGCCACAGGGCTGGAGCACACAAAATCTACTAGGCTGCCCTCCCTTCCCCCTCCCAGGTTCTGCCGTGCAAGGGGAAAGTGGGGAGTGTCTTTCTCCTTATTAGTTCAGGGACCACATCAGTGAGGTGTGTAGCCCCCAATTGATTTTTCTGTGGGTCAGTGGCCCCCAACCCAAAAAAGGTTCCCTGCCCCTGTTTTAGACCCTATCCTCAACCTCATTGGTATATCCTTGTAGTATGTGCGGAGTGTGTTGGTACCAAGATCTTTCTTAGATGTGAAACCAGTACCAGAAACCACCCTTCCAGAAGCAGCAGCAATACACCTCCCTCACTCCTCCTGTCTCAGTTATCGTTTGCTGGTCCCCATTGTTACCCTTGTCCTCCCAGATCCTTCTCCTGCACAAGTAATTGCTTACTTCCCCCACCGCTGTTCTCCCCCCAACACTGAATGCTTGTTTGACTGACTGACTGATTGGCCGAACAAGAAGTAAAACTGAATGGACTTGTAGTCTCTGAAGGTTTAGAGACTACAAGGTTTTTTTTAATTAGTGCATTTTTTTTTACATAAGTCTACATTTGTAAGTTCAACTTTCATAATAGAGATTGCACTATAATACTTCATTGAGGTATAATGTAAATAAAAATAAAGTGAGCACAGTATACTCTATTCTGTGTTGTAATTGAAATCAATATATTGAAAATGTAGAAAACATACAAAAATATGTAAATAAATGGTATTCTGTTATTGTTTAACAGTGTGATTAATCACTGTTAATTTTTTAAATCACCTGGCCCTGTTTAGTTAATAAATTATCCTTCATATTAATGATATTACAGTCAAAGAGTATAGCCTTCTGTATCAAATACTTAATTGGAATAATTTTCCATTGATAATATATCAATACCAATATCATAGTAATCATTTTTAAATTACACTAGTTTACTAAGCTTTTTAAATATTTTGCAAACCTAATGTGAGTATCAAAGAGGTAGCCGTGTTAGTCTGAATCTGCAAAAGCGTGCCACAGGACTCCTCACGGCTAATGTGAGTAGAAATAGGAAAATAAATTGGATTATTCTTTCCAATTTAATCAATGGTACTAGGGAAGCAGCATATTTTAATGCATTTTTGTTAGTCTCCCTTTAAATATCTTTAGGACGGAAATCAATTGATATTCATTAGATTATCAGCATATTAAATAATCAATCTGAGTTGTCATCTTATTAGCTAAAGGGAATTTAAATATTGCATTTGAATCCTTATGAAGCACCATGAAACTATCAAACCCTTTAAAGATAAGAGAAACTTATAAAGGAACAGAGGGTCATTAAGATAATGAAGACAATATCTGGAAAGGCTTTTCTCTCTTAGAACATGACTCATACAAGTTTAAAAAATTGTCTGTCCTCCTAATATAAAAGCTGCATCACAGAAGGTACTAAAACAGAAACCGTCACTGTTTGAATTTTTCTTATTGTCTATAGAACTAATAAAATTGCACTGTTTCTTGTGCCCTAGGCAGGAGCGGTAAAGGACTATATCAAAATGATGCTCGAGAATGACAAACTTAAGTTTCTGGTTTTTGCTCACCACTTAAGCATGCTCCAAGCTTGTACAGAAGCTGCCATAGAAAACAAGGTAATTTTTAAGTGTTTAAATGTTCTTCATAAAGTTTAAAAGTGACCACTTCCAAAGATTATATTAGGCCCCAATCCAGCCAACACTTAGGCACTGTCATATCTCCTTGAGTTCACAGTTATTCCCATGAGTGTTTGTAGCATCACAGCCACAGTCAGTATTCAAAGGATTTCACGTGGTTGTAGAATATTTGGGAAATAATGTAAACACTTATAACTGGAACAGTAAATGCCAGATCCCTTGCTATTGTACTTTTGTAGAGTAAGTCCTTTTATCCAGTGCTAAAAATGGTTTACTATTTCATTGTACTGTAATAGCACACAAAATGGTGGTTGGCATTAAAGAGAATATTAATAAATAGTTGTCAAAGTGAAATAATGTACTATTCTTCTCGAATACCTTCCATTTTAAGATGCCTCATTGCTTTACAAACATCAATAAATTAATTGAGCCTCATTGAATTCCCAGTGTGGTAGGTAAGATGCTTATCCTTCTTTTACAGTCATAAAAGATGTAAACACAGAGGCATTAAGTGATTTGCATATGGTCCTGGGCTAGGAGTAGGAAAAAAAATCTGTTTCCCAGTTTTTTAATAGTATTGAAAAAAGATTCTTTTTGTGTAAATTATTGTCATCATCATGTAAATTTGCAATTATTCTGGTACATTATAGGCACGTTACATTCGGATAGATGGAAGTGTTCCTTCAGTAGAAAGAATCCATCTTGTCCATCAGTTTCAGAAGGATCCTGATACTCGTGTGGCCATCTTGAGCATTCAGGCTGCTGGTCAGGTAAGGCTGGGGAAAAAAAAAAGATATTGACCAATGCATTTTGAAGTATAAAGTTTTAAAAAGACCAAGCATACAAATATGATCGTGAAGATGTCTTACTATAAGTGACTTACATCATGAGGCTTTTGTTCTCATTAACCAATTTAGCACCAACCATGTAATCTGTTCTGAACTGACATTTAAATTATTTCTACGGAGCCAAAGCAAGAAAGTAGTCAGCCAGTACTTAAATAGGATGGTGATGTGAGTTCATTCGTTTGTAAAGCACCAATGTAATAAGAAGCAAATGTCACTTTCCACTGTTTTTTGCTGGGGAAGGCAATGTGATGGCAGTTACACAATACTACCATTTCCAACTGTCACTATTTCATCTGACATGGGCACAAGTACTTCAAAAGTATTAATTGTCTTATACCCATTTTCAGTGCTAGAATTAATACTCCAGTACAATTGGTATGGTTTACTGTTTAATTGAGCAGCCATAAAATTAATAATCCTTACTTGCAACAAGAAGCAAAATGCCTTGACTTGCCTTTGAAAAAATATATACCTATGAATCATCTGCTGACCAGGTGACCCAGTATCTGAAGAAGAGTTGTATGTAAGCACAAAAGTTTGTCTCAGGAACAGAAGTTGATCCAATAAAAGATATTACCTTATCCACCTTGTCTGTCCCATATCTTATTGCCATTTAAAAAATACTTTCTGCAATTTGTAATAGTTCCCTTTTGAAGTTCAGTCATTCACTGAAATTTCCTTGTGTGTTTGAAGAGTCATATCTTCTCTTCTTGCATTTTAGAAATCTGTGAACCAACATTGCTTTTACTAATTTTGCTTAGGGATTAACTTTTACTGCTGCCACTCATGTCGTGTTTGCTGAGTTATATTGGGACCCTGGACACATGAAGCAAGCAGAAGACCGAGCACATCGAATTGGACAATGCAGTTCTGTAAATATCCACTACCTCATTGCAAAAGGAACTTTGGATCCTCTTATGTGGGCAATGTTAAATCGAAAGGTATATATTGGAATAAAACTAAAAGTAATCCACAAAGTGCTGTGTATTAGCAATCCACCATACTCAAGGTGTTTGCTGTAGAGGATTCTGTACAGGGGCATCGTACTAATACACTTGAACCTCTTTAATCCAGCAATCCTGGGAAACAGGGTATGCCAGATTAAACAGGATATGCCAGTTTTTCATGGCCTATGCAGAGCACAGGAGGGGTTCCCCGATGTCCTCCCAGCAGTTGTCCAAATGGGTCACTTCCTGCATCTGCACGTGCTACGAGTTGGCAGGGGCCCAGCCACCGGAGTTAAGGCCCACTCCAGTCGAGGACATTTGTCGAGCAGTGATGCGGACATCGGTACATACCTTAAAGTCTCATTATGCCATCACGCAGCAGGCCAGGGATGAAACTGTGTTTGGCAGGGCTGTACTGCATTCTGCATTCCCATAACTCCTACCCACCTCTGCAGACACTACTTACAGTCACCTGTGTTGAATGGACATGAACAAGCACTCGAAGAAGAAAAGACACTTACTTGTTCTGTAACGTGTTCTTTGAGATGTGTTGCTCATGTCGATTCAACCTCCCACTCTCCTCCCCTCTATTTGAGTTCTGGCAAGAAGGGACTGAGGAGGGAGAGGCCGGGGGCACCCTATATAGTGTGGCGTGCATGCGTCACTCCAGGGGTCACTGGGGATCCTGGTCCCTACAGGTATTGCTTAGGGAAAAACGTCCAGCACCAGTGCATGTGGCAGGCACATACACCTATGATGAATGGACATCAGCAACACATCTCAAAGAACGCCAGTTACAGAACTGGTAACTATCTTAGGAAAGGGCAGCAGAAAAGAAAAGAAGCAAAACAAGCATGTTTTGTATTTTAAGATGCAAACAGAGAAGAAAAGATCATTCAAGGATTCAGTAAGATCCAGAAGGCTGATGTAATACACAAAATAAACATTGCAAAACATTTATTTCTGTCTTTCCACTATCAACTGTGAAATAGGTATGGGTTGGATGACGTTGTTTTTAAGACAGCTGCTTTTCATCCTGGAAAATGTTAACTGAAGCTTCTATTAGAAAACTGTGGAAACTGAAATTTGAAAAGACGATAGTTTTAGAAATATTCACATGAAAGTTTGGAAAGAGTTAATAGCCAGTTGTGATAGTTTAAAAACCTCTAACTGGTGTATGTTACCAAAATGAGATGCTGCTCAAAATATGTTGTGCAAACACTGGCTGCAACTTGGTAGGATTTGAATATTTGACTCTGCCAGCCTCTTGGGTTTGGCTCCTTTTTGACATGGTCGGATCAGGGGGAAATCTCTTAAACATCACGTACTTGGGACACCAAAATTAGGTGCAGCTCTCAGAGTAAATTATGCAAATCTGTGGCAGTAAGAAATAAAATATTTCACATTGTTGACATTTAAACTATCAATGAACATGTGAATTAAATTTTTCAGGCTGTGAAAAGCTCAACTTCATTTACTCTTTCCTCATTTCTGACCATAACTATTATTTTACTTAAACAACACACTAGGTTTTTTTTTTGCTTGGTTGGTTGGTTGGTTGGTTGGTTGGTTTGTTTAAAAGTACAAGCCGGAACTTGAGGGTACAAGATGATAGCTTCAGAAAAGTGCCACTATGACATATGAACATGTCTGAACTGTTGTGCACCATTTGTCTTGTATGTTCAGAAAGGCTACTGAACATTTTTAAACACACAGGTTCATTTTCATCCCCACCAATCCAATGAACCATCTTGTGTTGCTGATGTGCTATTACTCCTGGTAGAATTCTGCCCCTCCCCAAAATAAAAATTCAGAAAAATTCAGCATTTTTTGTCAAAATAACAGACTATTGTCAAGGTGGTTCAATTGTTTTGGTAATTTATTTAAACTACAATACAATGGATGGAGAATGGGAGTGCGAGGACCATTGAAGGAAATCAAACACACACCCCTCCATCTAATAGTAATGCAGCTAGTATTGATCTTTCTTTCCAGTTACTAGAAGACTTACCTGGTATTGCCTGGGTCCTTCAGGGCAGGGGTCTGGCAGTGTAGGGGGTGCAAAGTCAAGGCAGGGTCTGGAAGATGTGAGAGGGGGCACAGCAGGAGGCTAGGGTGTGGGGGTTGATGTGGGGCTCAGGGCTGGGGCATCTGGCAGGGCTTTCTCTCCTCCCCTGGCTATGAGGGGCCTTCTGTCCCCCTTCAGTCTCTCCTGGTGCTGCAGCCTGCAGGAGTGAGGGGAAGGGTTGAAGGAAGATGGGCTACTTACCTGGTCTGGTGGCAGGCAAAATGACAGAGCCCCAGTCTGCCTGCCCCTCCCTGGCTGCCGCAGTGGTCACCCTGCATGTAGCTTTCCCCTGCATGCTCACTGCCCCCAGTGGCCACTCACAGTACCACATCCTTCTCTGCATCCCTCCCTTTCATGTCCCCCCTCTTTCTGCCCCCTCCTTTTCCATGTTATGGAAAAGAGTCCCATTCCTCGCACTTCCCATTTTCTTAGCACAACCAAACCCGAATCTTGCTTTAAGTTAAGATAAGAAAAAACTGCATACCAAGTTTGGTGGTCCTAACTCTTACCGTTTAGGAGGAGTTCTTGAATAGACTCACAGACAGATGTTTCTAAAATGTACAGATACAGATTAGTTAACAGATATATGCAGCCATATGGGCAGTGTAGGCAACTGAAGAGCAAATGAAGGCTAGGATCCAAGGGCAGTAGCAAATATTTCATAGAGAAGATTTTGACAGTTTTTGGTTGGTGTTTGGTGGGTTTTTTTGTTTTTTGTTTTTTTTTAAATACAAAACCAGTTCTAATATCTATAGCAGCGGTTTTCAAACTTTTTTCTCATGACCCAGTTGAAGAACATTGTTGATGCCTGTGACTAGAATGTGGGCTCTGGAGTGGGGCTGAGGATGAGAGCTTTGGGGTATAAAAAGGGAGCTTCGGCTTTGTGGGGGGCTCAAGGCTGGGGCAGAAGGGGTTTGCCTTGAGCAGTTTCCAGTCAGCAGTGCAGTGGGATACTAAAGCAGGCTTCCTGCCTCTCCTGGCACCACAGACCATGCTGCGCCCCAGAAGCAGCCAGCAGCAGGTTCCTAGCCAATGGGAGTGTGGAGCTAGTGTTCAGGGCAGGGGCCGTGCGTGGAACCCTGTGTGCTTTCTCCCCCTCCCCAACCTATGAGCTGGGGCTGCTGCCAGTCACTTATGGGGCACAGTGCTTGACATTCCACAACCCGTTACTGGGTCACGACCCATAGTTTGAAAATCACTTATCTGTAGGACCATAAGTGTGTTTATAAGGCCATGCTGTCCTTTACAATACATTTCCTTTACACCACTCTGGCAGTGTATAAAAGAGCCGTAAAATCTGTACACCTATTTTATAGTTCTGGGGGAATGCATTTAGAACAATGGTAACAATTCACTAAGCAGGTAGTCTGCTTCAATCTGCTCTGCCATTCCAAAGTCCTGCCCCTCCATGCCAAGCATGCCACAATAGTGAGTGAAGGGAACAACGTGCGTCTGGGTACCCAAACCGACCTGCCTGCACTGCCTGTCTCATAAGGGTTTTTGTGGCTTCCCTTTGCTTCTCTGTCAGAAATAATTTTTCTGCACAAATGCACAGAAATCTACAGGGGGCTATAAATTCTGTGCATGCACACCAACACAGAATTCCCTCCAGGAATTATGCTTGTCAGTTACTGCTTAGTCTTTTTCTAATGAGTGACTGAGAAGGTGGTGTCCACTCTACATTTGACTTCCTTTGAAGCCGAGACCGCTAGTCTCAGGATCATGATTGATTTCCTGCTGGCTTTAGATCAGAATTGGATGATTATTTTGGTCATGCCAGACTTTGCAGTAGCTTTTGATATGACTGATCCATATGTTGCTTTTAGGGATGTTAGATAGCATGTAATTGAATAGTCGTGTAACTGCATCAAATTTTAGCAGTTACACAACTATTCGATAGTCCCTGGGGACAGCAGCCAGTCATACCTAGAAAGACACCTGGCTTTTAAAGTTTAAGTTGGGATTTACAAAGGAGTCTCAGGAAGGTAAGTACCTGAATCCCATTACAATTTAATGCACCCGCCCGCCACTTAACTCCTGACTTAAAGAATCCTTAACTGTGCTTTTACTTCAGTACTTGCTAGTCTATGTAATTTGATCCCATCCTTTATTCTATTGTATTGGGGGGGGGGGGGGGGGGGGGGGGGGGGTTCCTATTGCACAGTGCCCTGTGGGTTTTGGAATAGATGAGGGATGTTGTAAAAGGCACAAGGTGTTGCTTGTGGCTGGAGGAGTCAGAGCTGACCCTTGCCCACATTGAGGGCAGTTACTAGCAAGGTGCCTCACAACCCCAGCTATTCCAAGAAGTGTCACAAACATATAAAGGCTTTGGGGAAGGGACATATACTTATGTTGTTTAAGTGTTGCAGTATATATCAATAAATATTGACTGTCTCAACTGTCCCACTGCCAAGTAATCATAAAGTAATAGATTTCATCTTGACATCGTGGCACTAGTCAGTCTTAATAGAGGATGTGAACGATGATCAGATGCTAGCTTTATAGATTGTTAGCTATTTTTAAAAAAATACTTTCAATTACTAAATTGTGTTCTTCACTTTTATAGCTGTTGAGTTATGTTTGAAAGGGAAATAACACTTACTAAACTTGGGCAACTAAATTTACTCCGAAGTGTGAAATGATGAAATTCCTCTATCTGCAGGCCAAAGTTACAGGCAGCACATTGAATGGTAAGAAGGAGAAACTGCAAGCTGAAGAAGGTGATAAGGAAAAGTGGGATTTCTTGAATTTTGCTGAAGCCTGGACCCCGAATGAAAGTATTGAAGAGATCAAGAATGAAGTTTTGTTCAGTCATGTAAGGCAAGATGGATATATATCTTTGTCTATGTTCTTATTTTCTAAAATAATTGCAATACTGAACAATTAATTGTGGTTCAAATTAAATGCTAAGCTGTCCTTCTTTGAAAAGAATGAAGTCTAAAGAAATAGACTTTTAGATTATTACTTGCCTTATCTTCTCTTCCCTGTCTTTTTATTTCAGTCTTCTTTTGCTCATTTTGCAGCCATTTTTCCTTTTTAGAATGGGTTGATGTGGGGTTGTATGAGTGCCTATTTTCTTATCCATCCTCATTAGTGAACCTATTGACCTAGTGAACCTGTGAGATTATTAGACTGTAGAATGGCTTCCCGAAGGTAGTGGTAGAAACACCATCACCAAAGACCTTTAAAACTAGTCTATTAAAAAGTAGGGATGTAAAATCTCATTAATCAGTAAACTGGTTAAATGTTAAGTTTAACCAGTTAAATGGAATCCTGCAGGGGGGTGGAGGGAAAGGGCTGTCACTTCCGCCAGCCCCCTTTGGCTGCTGGTTCCGGGCTGCCAGCTCTGCAAGGCCTTCGGGGCTCCTGCTCCTGGCCCTACGGGGTTGCTGGCTGTTGACCTGCTCCACAGTGGGCTGGCAGGACTGGAGTAGCCCTATACACATGGCGGGCCATGGGCAAGGGGCTGCCCCGGGGCACCTGTTAACTGGTTACTATACACATCACCCAGTAAGGGTGATGCTTACCAGGTAACAGTCACATCTCTAATGGAAAGTGCTGAAGAATATGCTCTAGGGTCATATAATCCATTCATACCAGTGAAGTACTATTCACAAGCCTTTTTCTAGTATGATCTCAAGGTACATTTTAAGGGTTAGGAGCACTTTTAGTTTATAACTTAATGCTGAATAGCAAGTTATGATTACAGTTAAAATTGACCAAAGTCAATCCCTACAATAAAAGGTCTTGTTCTGTAATCCATTATGTCCTTTAAATTATTGCAGCATGCTTTTTAGTCATATAATATCTAAGCATGCTGTAATATTTATGTTCAGTCTAGTTCAATGAAAAAATGGAGTGATGCTAAATGACATTCATCCGGGCACTCATAAAAGAGCATGTGACTAGGGATGAAAGTATATCATCCTAATACCAACTAAGACAACTTGAAATTTGCATTTGTTGTTAAAAGCCAACAGATGAGTTTATTAATTTTATACACAAAGAAATAAATGCAAATAACCCAATTGCCTTCTAAAATTGTATATGTGCCTACTGTACATTAGGTCTTAGCTTTCTCTGTGCTAGTTGAAGGGAGATGAGGGAAAAGTAAATCTTCCCAAAGATTATACTTGATTTAATGATAAGTTTGTATATTAAAAAACAAAGTTTAGAGATTCTCAAACAATAGAAGAAGCTTGTATATACAGATCAATTTGATTTTTTCCAAGATTTCACAATTTTATCTTAGCTCTTCAGTAAAAATTAAATTATTAAAGCTTGCAAGTTCCTTTGCTGTTCTGTTTAAACTTTTTATCTGCTATCATTTAATAATTACAATACTACAAAAGTCAATTTTCTAGAGTATTCGAGTTCTTCTGTATGTGAACAAACTATAGGTTGAACCTCTCAAATCTGGGACTCTCTCTGGTCCCGCGATATCCATGGTCGATCTAGACCACGGATGTTCCTGGACCAAACAGTGGGGCCAGTGGTGGTCAAGCAGTCCCAGGCTGGGAACCCTTGCTATCAGTGGGGCAGGCAGCAGGGTGGGCAGCCCAGGCTTTGGGACCCGGAGCCGAGCCAACGTCAGTGGTGCCAGCAGCAGGGTGGGGAGCCCTGGCCTAAGGAGCCTGGGAGCAGGGCCAGAGGCCAGCAGGAGAGCATTAGTTTCCCCTGATCTTGAAAACTCCCTGGTTTGGGACCACTCAGGTTCCATGGGTGCCAGTCTAGGAGGTCCAACCAGTATATGATTTTCCTGTTGATTTTTCTTTGACTAATTGATTAGTTGAGAGAGTCTCTTAAAAAATGTACAAGCCATTGTTGAAAACAGTTGATCACCTGAGAGGAAATTAAATTGGGACCTCCCCATTACGATGGATACACACGTCCACTGTGCTTCTTTATATTTGGTCACTGTTTTCATATTCTGAAACATTACCAGCTTTGTGAAGATTTTCAAACTTGACTAGTGATATTGGGATGCTCCCTTTTATTGTGAACCTAATTTGAAACACCTTTAAGGGGTCTGTTTCTTAGAGGATGGGTGCATAGCATTTCCTCTCAATCTGGTTTCTTGAAGATGTCTCAGATTGGGCCCCCAGAATCAACAGTAAGCTTTATGAATCTTGCTCTTCAAATATATTGAAGTTATTAACACTGAAATGCAGCTACTTCTCCAATGGAGCGTACAAATTAGGTGTACAGGCCAACCAATGGTACACAAGACTTTAGGACAGGTAGTAAATACTACTATATGAAATTTAAACTGCATTTTAGACTGGCACAATGTAATTGCCCACATTGATTCTTGCTATACTAGCAAGCCAGGTCTAATACACCTGACCCACCCTTGTGAAAAGTGCCAGTAGTGTTAGAATAAACAGAAGATGGTATCTCCTGCAGAACAGCGTTAATCTAACATCATGCAGGAGCCTTGGTCAGTTCAGTCAGTGGTTCACAATCTGCAACCTGGGGGGACACGTCAGCACTCGTGAAGTCCATGTAACATCTCAGGGCCGTACAAGGGTGTGTGTGTGTGTGCGTGTGTGTGCACGCGCCAAATAACACAGAGAGAGCTTCATATCCAGCCCACAATGGTAAATAAGTTAAGAACCACTGATTCAGAGGAAAGAGTTTCCTCCTGCTGAATCACCGAGACATTTTGCTGCAGCACCTGTTACTTGGGAGAACTCTAGATACTAAGTTCCCACCCCTCTTAGTGTATGAGTTCTGATAAGTTTCTAGCTCAAGGTCATGCTTCTGCAAGCCAGGAAAACATTGCAAATAGCATTGGGGACATAACTGTGAAAGTATAACGATTATAGGATAATGTAAGCTATGCTGAAGAGTATCTGTGCTTTATGGAAAACTTTTAAAAAATGTTATCCACCATCATTAGTTTGATGTGTCATATTTTCTGTATCTCTCTTACTCTGGCCTGTGATACCCTTGTTCTTGAAAACAGGGTATTTTTTGTCTGATAATTCCAAATGAACCTAAAATATAATCCTCTTTTTTACATCACAGTTGTTCTGGAAATGACCAAAGATCCATTACTTTCACAAATGTCCTTATTTATGCAGGCAGGAAGACATCTGCATAAATTAGAATTAATAATTATTTACTAGTATGTGAAGATGTAATAATAAATAAAACTTATATGATATATACATAACTGTTTCAAAACTCAATATTTTCACATAATATCCACAATTCCCAAAGATACCAGTAACCAACAAGTGGTTTATTCACTATCTGATATTATTTATTAGGAGATTTTCCTCGTGTTTCTAGAGTCCTTAACTGAAATAATTTCTGTTTTTCTTCATTTAAATCATTCTGGAATGGGGCTGGGGATGAGAGGTTCAGTATGCAGGCTGCCCCAGGGAGAGAGGATAACCCCAGCCCTCTGTCACCGCAGCAGCTTTGGGGCCAGGTGAGAAGTGCCTGTCCATGGCTGCTGCAGCTGAAGAGGGCCCAGCTGTGAGAGAAGTGCATATTCCCTGGTTAGGGGACAGACACACAAAGATAAACTCTCAAATATATAGTAGAAAGCTGTTCCGTTCTCCCCCCCCCGCCGCCTCAATGGGGGTTATAGCTGTGTAAGTACCCATCTCTGGCACTTTGCTGTCCCTGTGAGGTCATTATACAATATAACAGTCCCTGCTAGCAGATCCCTTCCTTTCCATTTTATGAGAAACAGTCTCGTTCCTGGCACAGACAAGCCCTGACCTTGTTTTAAGTTATAATAATACAAATCTGCATACCAAATTTGGTGGTCCTAATTCCTACTGTTTTGGAGGCGTTCTTCAACAAATGGACTCATAGACAGATGAACAGACACCCACAAAATCTCTTAAATATATAGTCAATGTAAATATTCATCCAGTTCTGGATTGCCCAGAATAAGCCAGATAGCTGAAGTTGGGTGATTTCATTTAATCCGTTTCCATTATATCCTTTTCTGCTGTTCAGTCTTACTAGCTCTTGTGAGATTGCTCGCAGTGCTTTTTCAGACTGTCAACAAATGTCCTTCAGAAACTAGCCTATGTGTGGTAATAAGTTTAAATTTCATAAGTACAGAGCTAGTGATTACCTCAGGACAACAAAAATACAAAACTATTTCCATTCTAGTTGCCCTGTTTAATAATGTTGGCCAAAGTGTAGGGAGTGGGTGATTATCATATTTGTGTTTTGAATTTTCATTTTTGGCATCATTTGTGTTCATTCTTCTAGGTCATTTTTTACTCTTCAGGTTTTCATCAGTTGTTATGTTAGTCAAGCTTCTCTTCATTTAACTACTTGTAATGGAATAAGAGATTTCTCAGTGACCTACTTCAGCATGCAGTGCTTTTATTCCTTTTCTCCAAAATTCATTTATTTTGAAGTTTAGGGTTGATGTTATCAAGTGTTTAATTAGCTTTTTGCAGAGTTATTAGTTGAGAGAGAGGTTATGCTTTGATCATTGTTTATTATTGTTCAGCTGCTAGTCTGTCTAATATTTGTCATAGTTTACAAGTTTTACGAGATTTCTTTCTCCCCTGTTCTATTTCTTTCATTTTGTTTTTAGTCCTGACAATAACGCCAAGATTGAACAGCCTTAAACTGCAATTTAATAGCTGTTCTTTTACTTTGGAAAATAATTTTTAAAAGCTATGTTCTGTCTACTGGTCTGTACTATAGAGCAAAATTATAGAGCAAATCCAACCCAAATTATACTGTGGATTTTGGCTACCACCTTCAAAGTTGGTCATATTTTATTTCTTTTCATTCTAGTAAATTACAAGGTCTTGATTGGTACCTGATTTTGGTTCCATTGACAAAGTTTGATTGTGAAGCCATTGACCAATATATAAAACAAGTATCTATGCCAGTATCAAAGAGATCTACATCTATATCTACAATTATCTATACCAGTATCAAAGAGGTCCACGTATGGCCCAAAAAATCATGATGTTCATCTGTTTTAGAATCAATAGACATCTTGGGCTGAGCTAATTTGTGGTAGATATCAAAAAACTTGATAGATGTCAGGTAGCTGATGTGTGGCTTTAGAGAGGGAGCTTAGCTTGTGCTTTATTGCTTCAGGCAGTAGCAGTGAGTGGGTTACTTTTAAGTTCGAGTTAAACAGCATGGTCAGGATATTGCTCATGATGTTTGTATCCTGGTTCATCATTCATCATTGTTTTGTGTAGCTGTCTGGTGCCATTGCATCTGCCTGATCTGTGTCACTCTTAACTGAAACTCTGTTTGTGCTTTATCATTTTATAGTGCAAAAACTGTCTTTGAGATGTTATCTGACTCACGCTCAGTTTTCACTCTGTATACAACAGTAAGTTGCCTCAAGTAGTATAGCTAAAGCTGCTGAACCCTAGTAAATGCCATACAGAGGTGTAAACCTTCATTATTGCCCTTCTTCAGAATGCATGCCACTGTGTAAAAACATATTTAAACATAGGGGAGAAAATATTTTAAATCGATGGATAAATAAGCAATTTTCATTGCACATTTAGTTTGTTGAAATGCATTGAAATATTAATTTAAATGACTTTGGATTTTTATCAGTATTTATTATTTTAAAAGGTTTTTTGTCAAAATAAACCTCAAACAAGTAAATGCACTTGATCTGACTTTCAGAAGTACCAAGTACTGCTTATGTGTACCAAATGAGTATCGGTACTGAGACTTGGGTCTCTTGATTATCACTGCTTCCTGGAACCACAGGCTTCTCAGCCTTTTTCTGCTGGTGTTTCCCCATTGGAGGACATTGAGGAGGATGAAGAAAACATTCAATCAGTCTCCCTTTACAGGTGTGGGATTCCCGTCTACAACCATTCAGAGGATCATACTTCAGTCAGGGTACGACTAGACTGCCGGGGGGGGGTTCGGGATACCAGAGGTATCCCAAAAAAACTCTGCCGTGTCCAAGGAACGTGTTTGCTCTTCCGCTTTCTTTTGCAGAAGAGCAAACGTGCTCTTTTGGAAGCCCCTGTATTCCTTGTTCTACGGGGAAGAAGGGGTCTTTCGAAAGAGGGGTTTTTTCCGACATTTGGCCCAGTCTAGACGAGCCAAATGTCAGAAAAGCCTCTTCTGACAAAAGTATTGGAAAAAGCTATGTAAAATGCAGAGCGCATTTTACGTAGCTTTTTCCGACAAACAGATGTAGTCTAAACGTACCCTCAGAGTCCTCATCCATGATGGGTCCACCCTCTCTCACATACCAGTTCCCAAGTGGCCATACTGAGATCCATGGCAGAACATTGGCAGCAGTTTGCAAGCACTGAAACTCCCTTGCACTGAGAGGTATGGATGACATTCTCCTCTACTAAATCCCACACCCTCCAACACAAGGAAGCTTTTGAAGAACGGGACTAGGGTGGTTAGGGAGGCGACGCTTCAAACTCTTATTTCATCCTGACCTCTCAACCATAGCCATCAGTAGTCAACAATTTTGCCAATTTCTGGAGTTGATGAAGATGGTGGCTGACATGTTTCAAATACTTCTTGAGGGCATTGAAGACTCACAAAAGTTCCTGAAATATCTGCAGTGGAGAAACTGCTTTGGAATCACTTCAAATGGGGCACCCATAGAGATACTATTCAAAGAAGAAGAGGTTATTCACCCTGTTGAGTAACTGTAGTGGTACTTTGAATGATGGGCAATACTGAATTCCACTGAGGATTATGCACATGCAGCATGTGCCCGAAGCTGGAACTTTTCAAAGTAGTATTGCTCAGTGGTCCACACACACATTGTTACATTGCCTCGTGGTTTTACTCAAGGTGAAAAAGATGTGGGGTGGACCATCCACATCTCCAGTTTCTTCTCACAACTGCATGGACAGAAGAAGAAATGAGGATGGTTTGTGCATATAGTCCTATATATCCTTCATGTATAGCATGATATTTTATAGAGCACATGCGTGGGCTGAATGGATACTGCTAACATAAAATCTCCAATGACATGGGCTCATGAAGCACATGAGCACCTGAAGTGGAACACCCCTACTGACACAGAACTCAAAGAACCACAGATACTGCACAAAATGAGTAACCTTTTTTTTCATGGTTTCATATGTTCCTTTTTTTAAAGTGAAATGAAAATGATCCATCCTTGGTTTGATGTCTTCCACTATGATCAAAAAAGGCCTCTCATCTTAGAGATACATTTTTTGAGACCTTGGATTAACCTACTTTCAACATCTATCAAGATGCTGCCTGCCCCCCCAACCCCGGTAGAAGGACTGTCAAGTGATTAGATTGCTATATTGGAACTTGGGAGACTGGGATTCTGATCCCAGCTCTGCCACAGATTTCTTGTATGACTTTACGTATTTAGTCTTTCTTCCTCATCTCCTATCTGTAAAATAGGGATACTAGTATTTCCTTATCACAGAAGTCTCATGAGGATGAAATTACGGAAATGTAAGTCTGGAAGGGATCTTGACACGTCATCAGGTCCAGTTCCTTGCACTGAGGCAGAACTGGGTAAATTTAGACCATTCTTGAGGTGTTTGAACAGCTGTTCTTAAAAACCTCCAATGACTGGGATTCAATGACCTTCTTTAGAAACCTATTTCAGAACTTAATTATTCTTATAGTTAGAAAGTGTTCTTTAATCTGTAACCTCAATTTTCTTTGCTGCAAATTAAGTCTATTACTATTTGTCTGTACCTTGAGTGCACATGGAGAACAGTTGGTGACTGTCCTTTATAAAATAACTTTCTTCAAATATGTTACGAGCTATCACATCTGCTTTTCTTAAGACTAAATATAGCCAGTTTCTTTAAACTTTCATCGTAGATCAAGTTATCTAAATTTGTTATCATGTCTGCTTTTATCCTCTGGACTCCAGTTTGTTCACATTTTTCCTAAAGTATGGTGTCCAGAATTGGACACAGTACTTCAAGTGAGACATAGAGCAACACACTTGGTTCTTCTTCGAGTGCTAGCTCATATCAATTCCAACTAGGAGTATGTGCGCCTCGTACACAATTGTCAGGTGTTTCCGCTAGCGCAGGGTTCGGCAACCTTTTCAAACCAAAGAGCCAAACTGTATCAGAAGTCAGAACAAGTGGTAACAAAGAACTGTATAAGAATGCTCATTTGCATGACTGAAAATATACAATGTAATAGTATTGATAATTGACATAATGATTAATAATACCATAAATGAAACATTGTACTCACAGACTGTATTTAATGGGACTTCTGCTGCTGCATCTTTTCACACACTTCTTTGAAGTTTACATCGTAACTGGTCAAATCCAACTTCATTCATGCAATTAGTCTGTCTTCTGTCAGTCTTATGGCTGGTGGTGTGAGGATGCAGGAGACTGGGTTGTGATGTACGAGGAGTTCAGGCCAGGAGATTGGGTGTGTGATGGACTCAGCACAAGGTTGGGGTGTGTGGAGGTGCAGGAGTGTTGTGGCAGGGGGCTGGTGATGTGGGGGTGCAGGAGTCCAGGGATGTGGGGATGAGTGGGGCTCAGGGCAACAGGTTCAGGTGTATGATGGGCTCAGAGTTGGTGTGTGTGTGGGGTGCAGGAGTGTTATGATTCTGCAGCCAGGTGCGGGCTGGGCCCCAATTGGGGGCTTGTTGGCCAGGCTTCATTTTTAAATCAAGTAAAAGATTATGTCCAACACAATAGGTTTCAAAGTTCTCTTGATTTATGGCAGGAATGGGGAACCTTTTTTGGGTCAGGGGCCACTGACGCACAGGAAAATCAGTTGGGAACCACACAAGTGAGAAGCAAAAAAAAAAAAAAAAAAAAAGCTCCAACCCCCAACTGAAGCGCCTCACTCCCCTGGTACTCCAGCCCCATAGTGGGGGGAGGAGCAGAGGGAGGACTGAGGTTCAAGGCCTTAGGCCCGATTTACTCTTCTGAGGTTCCAGGGTTAGTGGATATTGTGGGCCCCCCAGGCTCTGCGGTGGGGCCAAAAATGAGGTGTTAAGTGTGTGGGACAGGGCTATCAGTGAATGGGATAGGGATGGGAGGGAAGGATCTGGGCGGGAGGAGATAGCGTGTAGGGGGGAGTGAGGGTGCGAGGTCCGGCCAGGGGTCAAGCTGCCTGGCACAGGGGCAGGAAGCTGGCTGCCTGGCCGGGGGGGAGAGGGGGGGGCGGGGCCAGAGAGATTCTGGTCAGGTGGGAAAGGCAGGGGGTGTCTGGCCAGGGAGCTTGGATAGGGAGGATTTTGGCCAGGGGGCTTGGGGCAGGAGGGATTTCGGCTAGGGGGCAGGGGCTGTGTGGCCAGGTGAAGTGAATGACGGGGTGAGGATCTGGAGCGGCACTTAAACAGTGCCTGCCATGAGGCACGCAAACAAGTAACACACCTTCTATTCCTATTCCCCAGAAGTCTCCTGGAAGGATTCGCAAGGGAAGCCTCCAGGGAAGTGTTTCCCGGAGGGATGATAAAGGCCAGTGCGCATGGAGCCATTTTGGCTGCTTATTTCCCACATGCGGAGGGAAGGAGAAGAGCAGCGCACCAAGACTTTTTTTTGTTCTGCTTGTTCCCTGTATGCTGGTTCCAGTGCAGAGCCTTGGGACTTTGTCCCTGTCCGTCTGTCTCCTCCCTCTCCCCCTCCCACCTCCCCAGGAAGCCGGCGCTCCAGTCTTGCGGGGGGCCATAAGGTTGTAGCACCAGTGCAGGCTCCCTGCTGCTAGGGTTGCCATGTGTCTGGTATTCACCCGGACAGTCCGGTATTTTTGCCTCCTGTCTGGTTTAAAAAAAAAAAAAAAATTCAGAGAATACTGGACACCTAAAATGTCTAGTATTTTCTGATTTTTTTTTTTTCCCCAGCCAGGAGGCGAAAATGCTGGGTACCTGGTAACCCTACAAACACTCAGCGCCCGGCCTCCCCTTCCCCCCAAGCTCCCCCCCTCGTCCCCGGCTCCCAACACCACCCGACCCCATGCTTACCTGGTTCCACAAGGCTGCCAGCAGAAAATGGCTGCCGACCAAGAGGAAGCAGCTTCCCCTGGGTCTTAGTGCTCAACCGCTCCCCTGTTCCTATCCCTGCACTCACTCTTAAAGGGGATATGCTGTTTTAATGCTGTTTTATTTTAATTTTTTTTTTCTTAATAAGTCTTGGAGTCCTCAACAACTTTGGTCTCTCCTCCCCCTTTTTTTTTTCCTTTCAACAGAATTTTTTCCCGGTGAATATTTTCCTGGTGTTTGGGGGGGGAAGGGGGTGTTCGGTATTTTTGTTTCAACCATCTGGCAACCCTACCTGTTGCAGGAGGGGTTGGACGGCTGAGTTGGGGCTCCAGAAGAGACCTATCTGGCTCCCTAGAGAGCCATATTTGGCTTGCGAGACCCATATTGGCTTGCAATAGGTTGCAGACCCCTGCGCTAGCAGTACTCGTCGGATTAGCTATGGAGCCACATGGAGTTACACCTTCATGGCTGCATACATAGGTCTCTGCCAATGCACTTCAATTCCTTCTTACCACCAATGACAGTCGTTGGACCTGCTTTCTTCTTTGGCTATGGCAAACAATCCTCTAGAGGACTGTCCTGTTGTACTTGTAAAGGCTTTATTTAGAGTAAATTTTTAAAGTAGTTTTTATAGCTAGCTAGTTAGGTTTCTATTGGGGTTCCCCCACCATGTTCTTTCCCTCCTGGAGACCAGGGCATATACCACACTAACAATTTTGTACATTTTTACTCTGCTTATGCTGATCTAAAATTTTGACTAGTATATTATTTAAAATACTAGCCAATTAGCCCGTCATAAGACAGGATTTTCAGGTCTCTCCTCCACGTCTGTCTTCTCTCCTGAGCCTCCGGTCTCTCTTTCCTCCTCCTCCTCCTCCTACTGCATCCCCCCCCCAGCTCTCCTCCGCCTCCTGCCTCTCTCTCCATCTCTCTTTTTCTCTTCTCCCCCTCCTGCCTCTCACTCTCTCTTTCTCTTCTCCTCCCCCTCCTGCCTCTCACTCGGGGGACTGCAAAGCCCAAACGGCTGTTTGGACTCCACGCTCCCCGTGCTGCATGGGGAGTGCAGAGTCCAAACGGTTGCTTGCGCCACTTGCTCCCATGCGGTGGCCCGGCTGAGCGGCACAGAAGTCAGCCATGCGCCACTGCAGGAGGCGAAGGGGGGGCCGGGCGGTGATGTTCATGGCCAGGGGGCCGGGCCTGGAGCTGCTGTCATGCTGCACATCACCGCCCCGGCCCCTTTCACCTCCTGCCGTGGTGCTCGGCTGACTTCTGTGCTGCTCAGCCGGGCCGCTGCGGGGAAGCCCAAACGGCCACTTGTGCCACTGTGGGAGGCGAAGGGGGACGGGGCGGTGACGTTCATGGCCAGGGGGCAGGGCCTGGAGCCGCTGTCACGCTGCACGTCAGCGCCCCGCCCCCCTTCACCTCCCACCGTGGCACTCAGCTGACTTCTGCGCCGCTCAGCCGGGCCGCTGTGCGGGAACAAGTGGCCGTTTGGGCTCCCCCACAGCGGCCCCGCTGAGTGGCGCAGAAGTCAGCCGAGCGCCACAGCAGGAGGGGAAGGGGGGCCGGGCGGTGACGTACACGGCCAGGGGGCAGGGCCTGGCCGTGTATGTCAGCGCCCTGCCCCCCTTCGCCTCCCGCGGTGGCGGTCTGCTGACTTCTGCGCCGCTCAGCCAGGTCGCCGCAGGGGAGCAAGCAGAGCAAGCGGCCATTTGGGCTCCCCCGCAGCAGGGGCCAGGCTGAGTGGCGCAGAAGTCAGCCGAGCGCCACAGCAGGAGGCGAAGGGGGGCGCGTGGCGTGCACGGCCAGGCCCTGCCCCCTGGCTGTGTACGTCACCGCTCCGCCCCCCTTCGCCTCCTGCTGTGGCGCTGGGCTGACTTCTGCGCCACTCATCGGGGCCGCTGTGGGGGAGCCCAAACGGCCACTTGTTCCCACAGCGGCCCGGCTGAGCGGCGCAGAAGCGGCTGACTTCTGCGCCACTCAGCCGGGCCACAGCGGGGGAGCAAGCAGCGCAAGCGGCCGTTTGGGCCCCGCGCTCCCCATGCAGCACCCCCATGCTGCATGGGGACCACGGCGCCCAAACGGCCGCTTGCTCCCCTGCGGCGGCCCGGCGCAGAAGTCAGCCGAGCGCCACGGCGGGAGGCGAAGGACGTGACTCAGGCAACAGCGCTGCCCAGAGGGAACAGCCAGGGAGGCAACAGCGCTGCCCAGAGGGAACAGCCAGGGAGGCAACAGTGCCGCCCAGAGGGAACAGCCAGCATTTCAGGGTTACAGAGTCACAGACACTGGGCTCCTATATATATGATAATAGTTTAGAAATAATATTAAATTGATTTTAAATTAGAGATGTGAATGGTTAATTGACAGGTGGGAGGCTGCTCCTGCCCAGCTAATTAGAGCAGCTCCCCACCCACCCCGGTTTAAGCTGTTAACTGGTTAGACATAACAGTTAACCACTTGACTGATTACATGGGATTTTAAAATTTTAAATTGAGTTTGTCATTAAAATAGAAAGTTTGCCTTTTTCTATCTTCTAATTAATTTTTTTTTAAATACCTCAAATTAGAAAGTACAAAAAATTTGTAATTGAGTAAAAGATATTACAACTTGAAACAGGAGAATATATCTACTGAAGGAATTTTGGAGATATATATTTTCTAATGTTTGTTTCCCTTTCCTAGTTTGAAAAAGAAAAACAACATGACATTCGTTCCTTCTTTTCTCCAAAACCATCTACTGAGAAAAAACGCAAAATTGACTCTTTGGATAAATCACTGAACTTTAGTTTAGGGGATTTTAAAGTAACATCGGGAAAGGAGATAGAGGGGAGCAAGCATTTGAATTCCAAAGAAAGAATTGATGTGAACGCAATTTGTTATGAAGATGACTGTGAACCTGAAGTTAAAAGACCAAGAGCCATCAGTACACCCACAGAAAGCAGCTCCAGTAAGAAAAAGAAAAAATCTTTGTCTGGAAAAACAAACTTTCTGTATACAGAAGAAACGGATCGTGGTCTTTCTGATGGCTTATCATCTAATTCAAGGGAAAAAACATCTTCAGCCAAAGCCTGGTGTTGTAGTCTTTGCACTTACACTAATAATTCATTTCTAACTTACTGTGAAATCTGTGAATGTCCTCGTAGCAATGATGGTGAGTAACTCATGTTGCACGCTGTAACTGAATAGGCATATTTTTATTTTGTTTTGCTTCAGATATTATGTTTTTCTAATAAAATACATGAGTATTTAAAAATTCAGACAAAATATGAAGAATAAAATCATCACATGAGATGGAATCTTTGAAAATTTCACCTGATTTTGGTCAGGAACTTATTGCTGAAAGTTCTTGTGATCTGACATTAATTTAGCACTAATCAAGGATGTAAGCGATTAGTCAACTAACCAATAAGCAAATGCTTATCGGATAGTTGACTAAAGACTCAACTAGTTCCTTCCCCCCCTTACTGCCTCTATCAGAGAGAGGCAGCAAGGTGGGGGAGCAGGATCAAATGCTGGGGAGAGCTGGCTTAAAAGCTGATCTTCTCCTCCTCCTCCTCCCCCAGCACCATCTCTGGCTGTGTTTTTTCCTTTGAAATGAAGCAGAAGCACTTCGGGGAGCCTGGGGCCAGCTGGGGACTCAAACAGTCCCCTGCTGGCCCCACACTCCCTGCTTTTGAAATGTACAAGAGCCCCGGGGAGCGGGCTCTTATACATTTCAAAAGCAGAGCTCAGGGCCAGCAGGGGACTGTTTGAGTCCCCCGCTCACAGTGCTTCCCACAGCACTTCCACCTTTGAAATATAGGAAGAGCTCTGCTGGCTCTTGCTACTTTTCAAAGGCGGAGGTACTCTTATTGATTAATCAAATAGTTGATGCAAATTACATCAACTAATTGATTAGTTGATTAATCTAAATTTAACATCCTTAGCACAAATGGATCCTCATTAATATCAGTAGCAGCACCAAAAAATTCAGTTTCCATGTCTGCAAGCATACCCTACGGTCAGAGCCCTCCTCCTTTTCCTTCCGAGGATTTATCATTCTCAATAAGCCAGTGAAATCATAGATTTTTCCCTATTTTTTCATAGCCAAATGATGTAGAATAAATGCTTTACTTAGTTAAACAAGTGTGTAATCATCACAAGAAATAACCAAAGTTTTTAATTTTGTAGATATTTAAATTTCTTCCCTCAAAGAGTAAAAATTGAAAGGTCCATAATAAGTTAGTGTTTTAAAATAGCCTAAGGATTTTTATAAAGTCTCAACTCTTTCTCTCTCAATAGTATATGCATTTTGGTATCACTGTCCTCTAGATTGTGGAGAAAATATGAGTTGGCATTTTAAAAAAATGGTTTAAACAGAAATAATAAGAGCTACTGCCCTTATATTTTCTTTTTGAAACAACATAATCAACTAAAGGACATCTTTTAGGTCTTTTAAAGTTCAGTTCTCATTAGCAAAACAGAAAATGACCTTTAGGAAATTACTGGTCCTGCTGAGTTTATTTTACAATGTACAGTTTTTATTCACCATATCTGCTGTTTTATATTTCAAAATTAAGATGCATATATAGCATACTGTTTTTACCTCTTTAAAACTAACTATTAGCATGTAAGAGGATCATATTATTTTAGAGATGTTAAGTAGTGGTTAATAAGCTAATCGAGTAATCGATGGAATTTACATCAACTGCTTGATTAGTCGATAAGAGGGTTAGCTCCTGGGGGCCCATGAACTGGGACTGGGCAGGCTCTTAATACATTTAAAAGGCAGAGTCGCAGCAGGTGATCTGGTGTGAGCTGAGACTAAGCAGTCCTGGCTTACGCCGGGTCCCAGACTGCTGTCGCTCTGCTCTTACAACATTTAAAAAGCAGAGCCACAGCGGTCTAGGACCCGGCACAAGCCCTGTGGAGATGGTGCTGGGAGGAACCAGCTTTTAAGCTGGCACTCCCCAGCACCGGCTCCTGCTCCCCTGCTCCTTGCTGCCTCTAATATAGAGGCAGCAAGTGGGGGGGGGCAGGGGGAGTGAGTAGTTGAGTAGTGACTTGGCTTGTTGCTTACATTGCTAATTATTTTGCTACAGGGTTCTCATTAGTGGACACAGTCCAGTTCTTAGGTGACACAGTTATAAAATAAAAGCCATTACCACAGTTGGTATGATTGTTCACAGTTTCAGCAGTGGAGATCAAGGATCGTTTGTGTCATGGACTTTGAATATCTGTTCACTTCTCTGGCTGATACACATGGGTGAGCAGTGCCTGTGCAATGTCTATTCCATAGACAGGAGTGGGGAATCTGAGTCCTGAGGGCTGGATGCGGCCCCCGGCCCCCAGCTTACCTGGATCTGGTCCCTGAGGCTCAGGGCTCCCCCCAATATTGGGGAGCCCTCAATGGTGCTCCAGTCCCCTGCAGAGTTGGAGCACACAAAATCTACTAGCCTGGACCCCGCCCGCCACCCCCTCCCCCCGAGGCTCTGGTGTGTGAGGGGAATGTGGGAAGTGTCTTTCTGCTTTTCAGTCAGGGGGCCACATCAGTGAGAGGGGGGTCCTCCAACTGATTTTTTTGTGGGTCAGTGGCCCCCAACCCAAATAAGGTCCCCCCACCCCTGCCATAGAGGACTGATGGCATTGGAAACAAAAATCTGGCACGTCTCGTAACCACTAAAATTGCCTTAACATAATAGAAACTAAAAGAATTATATTGGTTCTAATTGATTTCACAGACTTAAGTTCTGGTTTCTAAAATAAAATACATTTGCCGTGGGTAGGAGAGAGAGGAATCAATTGATCTATACATTTTCCTAAGATGATGAATAATAAGTACTACATAAGTGGAACTTTACAAGTTGTATTGAAATGTGTTAATATTAGGAATAATATGCTGAATAATTATTAATTTGCAACTTCATGCAGTTTAAACTATTTGTAATACTGATGTTTAAGCTTAAACATTACAGACTTCAGGTGTTTAATAGTTTAAAATTATTTGTTATTTTAGCCAGTCTAAATCTAATTTGTTTTATGGCACAGCTATTCTTCAGAACTAACTACTGGATGATTATAACCAAAATACATTTTATGTTACTTTATATATCAAATATAAAATTAATATTACTACCTAATGATTACCTTATTTACTTACATATTTTTATAGAAATAAAGTAAAAATGATCACTTTGCTATTTTTAACTATAGATAAAAAGAATACAAATCAAATAAATGATCCTCCTATGCTGAGTGAAGGAGAAAATGCATCACAGGACTCTAAAAATATCAAAGATATAGCAATATGCAATGCAGACCATGAGAGAGAGGACTTAGCACAAACATCGACTGAACCATCTGATGAGAGCGATGGAGAAATAGCTAATGTTGTTGAAAATGAACCTGAAGAATGTTTGCAAAAACTTAAAGAAGGTAAAGAAAAATAAGATTCCTCGCAGAGCAAACCTACCATAATCGTTATGCAGAATTACATTAAACATAAACACTGGGATACAGAATCATTTTTAGCAAAATGTTGGAAACCGTATATTTGAAATAGAAAAGCTGATGTATGCAGAATGATGACTAGATTTCTGATTTTCACTGTAGTACAGCCACATGATTTGTCAGGTGGGTTGAACCCAGTATTTTCATCCAACTGTGGCAGAACCACAGATACATGAAGTATTGTTTACAGTTTGATTTTGGGTTATGTGACAAGTAAGACCTATGAGCAGCTGCCAATTAGCAAACTGTTAGTCCATGTACAGTGTTGTTATTTTATTGAACTTTGTGGCTGCAGATACTAGTCTGTAGTTCTTATACACCACATAAATCAGAAACACACATCAGGATAAAAATATAAAGGTCTTTTTCATATCTCTTATTTTTCCTTTAATTTTCTCCTGCCCATCTTTTCTATGGGTTTCTTTGACTTCATTTATTTATTTGTAGTAGCAGGCTGCAGTGAATTTTTGAAGTACGCATCATTGTTCTTGATTGGCCTGCAGGTTTCTGCGGTCATACTGAGCTGTTACTCAGCAGTTAGATACAGAAGCTGTGTGATATGCAGAATGCCTGGTGTTCATGTTCGTTCTTACGGAAACAATTTTTGTCACTGTAAGACTATATATCATGTATGGCAAAGCCATGGGGAAAAAATGCATGATTTCACATTATAGTCACAGAAAACCTTGCTGCCACATATTAATGTTTTGTTAGTTTGCTTTGATTTTGTTGCCTTTGAAATAGGATTAGATTAAAACAAACTAACAGACTCTTAATGCTCCTCAGCAAGGTACACATAAATGGCAAAAATTCATTGATACTTGGCGGTGGTGACTTTGCACAGTCTAGTAGTTGAAATAAATGACAAAATTCACAGGTTCCATGAAAATGACCACCATGACAGAACCTTATCCTTATTCAGTTTAAAGACTAACAAAACTTGTAGATGGTATCGTGAGGTTTCTTGGGTACAACCCACTTCTTCAGATGACTGGAGTATTAGAAGCTCAGATCCAAGAATAAATAAGGGATGGTGGCAGGGGAGAAGAGGAAAAAATGTGGATTGGATTGTTCAGGTTACAAGAAGCTGATAAAAGCAATTTGCATCTCTCTAAGCACCCGTTGGTTGGTTGGTTGGCTAAGTCATTAGGATGTGGAAGGTAGTGTGTGAGCCAGCAGATATCTTTATTCATTCCTCTCTAATAAGAATCAAACTTGTATGTGAAGTTAAGTTCCAGCCCTTCGCTGTGTATTTGGCTTGTGGAATTGGCCTGAAACAATACTGTGACTTGGAGATCAATTAATGAGTGGCCAAGCAGGTTAAAGTGTTCTCCAACAGGTTTCTGTGTGTTGCCTTTTCAGATATCTGATTCGTGTCATTAATTCTTTCCCGTAGAGACTGTCCAGTTTGGCCAGTATACATGGCAGTGGGGCATTGCAGGCATTTGATGGCATAGATTACATTAGTGGGAGTGCAGTTAAATGAGCCTCTGAAGTGGTGTTTGATGTGGTTGGGTCCAGTGATGAAATCGCTTGTGTAGACATGTGTACGGAGTTGGCACCAGGGCTGATTGCAGGGGTGGGTTCCTGGATGATTATGATGTAGTGCCCCACTGCCATGTATATTGGACAAACTGGACAATCTCTACCCCATTTCTGATCTTTCACTGCACAGCTCTCCTCCTATTCACGGAGTCATAGTGTGACTGCATCCTGACTTGGCCATCTGGCCAGGTCATTGTGTGATTTTTTTTTTTTCCCCTCTCTGCACGAGCAGCATCAGGCAGTCCTCACATCCACTGCCCAGACTGTGTCACTCCCATAGTGAATCAGGTAGTCTTCCTGTTGATTGCTCCCCTTCCCCAGTAGTGCCACTCTGTAGCTGATTGCAAAGAAGCCAGGCTGCTCCCTACAGAGCCCAAGAGTGAGCAATTAAGGTATGGATTTTCACCAACCCTACTACTGTCTTCCCTGGACTACTTGAAATGTACAGACTTTACCATAGGGACATTGTTCCATGGCTCCAGGCCCCAGATCAGAAGGACCCCATTTGACGATGGGGAACCCATGGTATCCTAGAGAGCTGACCCTGGAGAAGGAAAAGGATTATGTTTTCCCAGCATTCCCTTGGCAGCTAACAGGAAAGGGAGGAAGAGTGAGTGGGAGAACCTGAGAGCCATGCTGTGAATGGAGAGTTGACTGCAAGAAGGGGCTGGTGCTGTTAGTGGAAAATGTGTGCACAGGGTAATAGGCAACTTTGGCCCAGTTCTCAGAAGCCTTGCCCAGACAGAATATGGGGTACTAGTGGCTTTGGCATGCTGCCCCCCAAAAAGGAATTGGATGTACTGAGTGGACATTGCACATCCAGTCTGAAGCCTATCAAGGGAGATACGTGGACCCCACCAGAAGAGGTTAATATAAGTAAGGGAAGAAAGTCTCTACTAGAGGGCCTAGATGGCTTTAGATACAATGCCAGGCACACAGAAGAATTTGACTCTATTTCCACAGCTGTGGAAGCAGAAATGGGCTTTTCCTTTCCAGATTTATCTTAATATGCAGAAGGAAATCTAGCACCTGCCTTCCAGATTTGAACAGGAGTGCTCAAGTTTAATGTGGGTTGTTGTTACATCATTGCTCCAAAATCAAATACTGATCCTCTGTAATTTATTTTAGAAAAAGTAGGATATAATTGACCAACAAATGCTGGCATCTTCCCAGTGCTAACTGGGACGAGAGTTGTTATTTTCAACTGCCATTAACAGCTATTTGTTTGTGGGACAGTTTTAGAATATGGATCTAGATATCTTCCAGTCACACAAACTGAAAATTGTTCCACTTTACTGGGTGCTGGGGAAGGGATTTGTCAGAACTGATCAGCATAGCTGCTGGCTGTGGAACTTGGAGCTGAGACCAGGACCATATACAGTGACTGGTGAAATAGGGTGGTCCTGGAAACATAGCTATAGAGCAGTGGTCACCAAACAGTAGATCGGGATCTACTGGTAGATCTTGGAGCCTCTGACAGGTGATCCTGACTAGTTTGGCCAAGAGGCTATCAAGTGCCTGCACTTCAGCTGCCCCTTCTCTCCACTGCTGTGCATCTCCTGCCCATTGCCTTGGAGCTGCCCCTCCCCCTGGGAGCCTCCTGCTTTCTGGGCAGGGCAGGAGAGGTAGAGGAGGGATGCTGATATCAGAGTGCTCCCTCTCCCACTCTGTAACCTTTCTCCACAGAGCAGAGGGGACACAACAGGACTTGGGATTGAGTTTGCTGGCTGCTTTCAGGAGTGGGCTTGGGCCAGGGCAGGGTGAGCCTGCCTTAGCCCCATTGCCGCAGTGCCCAGCTGGAGCCCACATCCCAAACTCCTACCCCTGTCATGAACCCCCTCTTGCACCCCAAGCACCCCTGCATCCAAATGCTGTCCCAGAGCCTGCACCTAGAACCCCCTCCTACATCCCAATTGCCTGCCCCAAGAGCAGCTCAGAGCCCCTCTCACACTCCAAATCCCTTAATCCAAGATCAGAGCCTGCACTCCAACCCCACTGCCCCAGCCTGATGAAAGTAAGTGAGGATGGGCAAGAGAAGGAGAATGGAGTGAGCAGGGGGCAGGGCCTTGGAGAAGGGGCCGGAGGGAGGCAGGCCAAGGGTATTTGTATTTGAGCTAGGTCTTGGATTGCACTTAAATTGAAAAAGTGATCTCGTGTTTAAAAAGGTTGGAGACCACTGCTCTAGAGTGTCTAGATAAGGAAGGAGATAAATCTGTGGGTTCTCTCCCCTGATCACTGACATTTCTGGTCTCTGTAGACACTGGTAAACCCACATAGGTGTACAGATCAGTGAGGAAAACTGGAGGCTGAAGACGCTCCATAGAGCAGTACATACAATCTTGCAGAGGTGTGTAATCAAAGTGAAAAATGCTTGAGACTCAGAACCACGTATGTTGTAACACTGACACAGTGGGCCCTTGTCTGAACGAGCCAATAATGACACTTTTAGGCCCACAAATATGTTTAGCACTGGGCCCACAAAAATGTTAATCCAGCCCTGCTTTAAATACAATCTTGTAATGAATTATTATTGATATACAAATAGCATTCGGATGCTGTAATCAGAGTCGAGGTCCTCTTGGGGTAGGTCTGATACAAACACACAGAAAAACACTGCACCTGTACCCTTACAACCTAAGGATAGAAAGCACAATAATAGAAAGGTGTCACATGCTAGAACAGACCAAACTGTTACACAACAGAAGTAGTAACTAGTATATTATACCATTAGAGACATCATTAGAGAAAAGTTTATTAGCATGATAGTGCTTAATTTGCTAGAACCCTATCTATGTTTTAATTCTGAGTACCCCACACTAAATATAAAATACTTTTATGTAGCTTCTCCCAAGGCTCTCATCTTATGACTTCTAGATCAGGTTAGCCTGTTTCTGTGGCTGAGGTGCTTTTATTTCCTTTTTGTTCTAAGTAATGAAAATAGATGTATTTTGAAAAAAAAAACTTTTACTATTTTTATAGGAATTGAAGATAACAAAGATACTTTTCCAGTGTATGATGAGTTGAAGTTCTGTGCAAGCAGGAATACCGATAGAATTCATCTCTATACAACGGTAAGCATCACAATGCTCAATCTATAAAGGTTTCACATACCAGTATGCTTTATTATAGGAAAACATTTTACTTTGTAATAATAAAAGATTTACAACATATGTATTTATATTTTAATTTTCTCACTTCATAAGGCCTGGGTAGCACCAGATGGTTGAATACAGAATGAAATAGACTATATATGTATCAGTAAAAGATGAGAAACATCTGTGA
This sequence comes from Rafetus swinhoei, assembly GCA_019425775.1. Lineage (NCBI taxonomy): Eukaryota > Metazoa > Chordata > Testudines > Trionychidae > Rafetus > Rafetus swinhoei. The sequence continues at coordinate 18,783,567 of CM033439.1, read as the reverse complement.
TAGATGCTAGAGTTTTTAGAGGAGCAGACATAGGTAGTGACCATTATTTACTGAAGGCAAGCATTAGATAAAAACATAAAAAGCTGTAAAGAAAGCTTGACAGGCCCAAGCCATTGACATAAAAAAGCTCCACGAGAACTACAGAATGCGTATTGCATTGAGCGTAAAAACATAGTTGAGGTTCTCTGAGACTAAGAAGCAAACAATGTACAGAAATGTTGAGACCATTTTAAAACAAGTTGTGATTGAAGCAGCAGAAATGATGATTGATGGAAAAAGAGGGACTGTCAAAGAACAAAGGATCTCAGCATAAACATGGAAAGTCATTGATCAGAGGAGAAAACAGAAAACAAAAGTGCTTCAAAATAAAGACAAGGAAACAAAATGAATCTATAGAATAATTTTGACAAATAAGTAACGAGACTCTGTAAAAAGGATAAGCAAAACTGGATAGAAAGCAGGGCCAAGGAAGCTGACAATGCAACACAAAGAAAAGACACTAGACCTGTCTATACTATCTTGAGAGGGGTAGCCAAGTTAGTCTGTAACAGGAAAAATTTAAAAAACAACAGAACCTTAAAGACAAACAAAATTAATCAACAAGTTTTGTTAATCTTGAAGATGCTACTAGGTTATTTGTTGTTTTTTAAATTTATACTTTCTTGAAACAGCTAGCAGGGTACTGATTTAATTCCAATAGAGTCCCAGTGAAAGGGAAATTTGGTGAAATTCTTAAGGCTCAAGAAGAACAAGAGAATAGATGGGTTGAACACTTCAACTAAGTGGTTAGCCAGCCTGATCTAGCAATTCAGCTTGAAATTAATGACGAGGAACTACCAGAGTTAGGCATAGATGCATCTCAAATAAAAATTGCTGAGGTTTAAAAGCTTTGTAGAAGCTACAAAATAACAAGGAACCAGCTCAGCTCTAGAGGGTATTCACCCTGAAATGTTCAAATATGCAGGTGAATAGTTGACAACCGAAGTATGTTCATTATGCAGTAAAATATGGAGAGAACAAAAATTCCAGAGGAATGGACTCTTGCTACTATCATCAAGCTTCTAAAAATGGGAGACTTAAGTAACTGCTCAAAAGGAGTGACACTTTTTCTGTCACAGGAAGAGTCTTAGCTATGATTGTGTTAAACAGAATGAGGTCACAGAAGATCCCTTGGGAGTGCTTCTCAGAGTGCTGACAAGGCCACTGCCACTCACCTTCTTCCTCTCAGGCCTCTCACTGCTCTGCTGGGCCAGCTGCCTGGTCTCCCCTAGCCAAGACACTGCCCCCACAAGAAGCAGTAAAGACAGTGAAACTCTTCAGATCCAAGAAAAATGCAGTTTTGGGCCCAGTGTCCTGGGATACCACTCCCCAAATGGGATTAGAACCCCCCATGAATTACTCAGATAAGCCTCCTTTAACAATGAAAGGGGGATTGTACACATTGGTTGCTGCCCCAGGTAACAATTATTTACACTGGGCTTGATGGTAAATACAAGTGATTTTATTAAGTACAAACAGTAGGATTTAAGTGGTAATAAGCGAGAACAGGCAGAGCAAAGTAGATTACTAATTTAAAATAACAGAAAACACTTAGCTGATTCTAACACTAATATCTCAGTACAAACTTATTACAAACTCACCCTAAAACTGTTCCTTTTTAGCTAATCCTTCCAACTAGGGACTCCCTCTCCCTGGGGTCTTTGGTTCATTCCTCTGGGGGTGCCACCCCAGGCAGCCAAAGACCAAATACCTGCTAGTTTCCTATTGTTTTAAAGATTCCCCCTTGTGCATGGGAAGTTACCTGGACAGCTAACACATAAGGACAAAAGGCTATTCACATATGATTGCCCACACATTGAGGCATCCCAGCATTGGAAATACCCTTAATGGCTTTCCTTTGCGCATTTAAAACCATAATGCATTCCATACTCCATATGTCTCATTTTATACACAAGAATGACACACACACCAAAATAAGATAAACAGATCCAGTGGATTATGACATGAGGCAATCTGTCCAAAGCATCTTTTGTAGTATGTATATTTGTGTCCATAAGTCCATTTCATAAAGCATGGGGGCAGGTCCATCACAACCATTCTTCGTGAAGAACAATCTGGTTTTAGGTGAGGTTGTTCATGCACAGATGCGATTTTCACCTTAAGAAGGATTATTGAAAATGCCAATGAATTTCAAGGAACTCTCTTTATTAATTTCATAGACTTTCAAAAAGCATAAAACGTGTAAACATGGATACAGTGTGGAAAACTGCTGAGCAGTATGGAATTCTGATGAAACTTATCAACATAATGAAGGCATTTTACACTAACTCCAAGTGTTCTATTAAAATGAATAGAAGATTAAGTAAGCCATTTGAAATTAAGGCAAGGGTGCATTAGGTCTCCATTCTTGTACTTGCTCCTCATTGATTATAGTCTGCAGTGATGTAAGAACAGTCTTCTACATATTGCACTTCCCTAAATTGGGACTCTCTGGTCCAGCAGGATCATGGATATTCCTGGCTCAGAGTGCTGGGTTCAGGAACCTAGAGGCAGAAGGGCCAGCAGCTGAGATCCCTGCTGGGCTTTTTCAGCCCAGCGGGGCTGATGGTAGTGGGGCCAGAGCAGCCTGGGACAGGCTGAGGCAATGTGGGACAGGGCCAGAGACAGCCTGGCAGTGCGGGGCCAGGGCTGGGGACAATTTCTCTCTTTCGGGACCAGTCAGGTCCTGAGGGTGCCAGACCAGGGAGGTCCAACCTGTACATGAAAATGCTGAAGGACTTCAAGCATGCACTAATGAAGAAGGAAAAACTGCAATTCAATGTAAAGAAATGTATAAACATAGTAATTGGAGATATGGATTTAAACATCAAACTGAACGATGAACATCTAGAAAAGGTGGGTTGATTCAAAAATCTTGGAAGCACAGTAAGCCAAGATGGTACATGCTCTGAGGAAATAAGGATAAGAATCGGCAAAGTGAACACAGCGTCTGGTAAACTTAGGAACATTTGAAAACTTAATACCATGTCCTTGCATACAAAATTAAGCATCTACTTAACTGTTGTTGTAACCATGGCAACCTACAGAAGTGAAACCTGGCAACTTTAGAAAACAGATGCTTAGAAGTTAGATACATTTCATCATAGTTGCTTGTGGAGAATATTAGAAGTGAGCTATGAGGTACAGAACTGATTATGGCTCTCTATAGGAAGCCAGAAGATTCACCAAGAAAGAGGAGTAGACCGAGGATGACTTGGAAGTGTTTGATTATTAACAACATAGAAGAATTTAATATGAAATGGGAAGACTTATGTCATGTGGCAGCTGATAAGCAAGCACGGAGAATGTGGGTAGCTCAATGTGCTGAAATTATGGGATGGACTAAGGTCTAAAGTAATTTTTTAATTAACTGTGTGGTAGAAAAATTAGGCTGTTTATCTTCTAGTTCTTATCCATCATGTCATAATAGTTCACTAAACACGAACTTTATGCTCTTAGCTTACAGATAACATTTTTTTCTCAATAGATATATTTTTGAAGGCTGATAAATTGTATCATCTGTTGAAGTAAAAATGTTAGTGGTCTATGAGGTTTCTTCACTGTAAAATAGGATTTCATAACAAGTTAATAGAATGGCAAACTTTTTCTTCTCTTTTTTTGTAAAAATTTTGCCCTTATATTTACTGCTAATGTGAGTTGAAGAAAGATAATCATTATTGTTTTGTGAAAATGCTTTTACAGGGCCTTCTTTCTGTAAAGGGAGTCTTTCTCATTGATATAAATAGGCTCTGGATCAGGATCTTGAAAATGGTTCTATATAATCTAGATCAGTGTTTCTGAATGTGTGCCGCAAAATCACTTTGAGAAACACATTGCTTCCCGCGGCTCCCCTTGGCTGCAAAGGACAAAATGGAGCCAATGGGAGCCGCGAGGCTCCGTGGCTGCGGCGCCAGTAAATAAACAAACCGGGGCGGCCAGTTAATGTGTTTCTCAAAGTGATTTCATGGCACACTTTCAGAAACACTGATATCTTCTGCTAAAGTACTATCTGGTAACTTTTGAATATGCCACCATGTGCTGTTTGAGAATTGTTTTTACCAAAAACAGTTTTCACCGATGGTCAGGAACCACATCATAGTCTTGCACCAAACTCTACCAGGGTGAAAAATAGAAATCCCTAGTTGGACCTGAAATTTGTATTTACTTACGTGACTAAGCCATCTTCCTTGAGGAAAACTAGAAGAAAACTATTTTCTATTACTTTTTCATTGATTTTGGAAATATATACAATTAAAATTACATGTTTGTGTGACTCTGATTTGGTTTCTAAATCAAAAAGCTGGCTGGAAGGTTGGGCCCAGCAGGTATTGATCAACGGCTCGATGTCAGGATGGCGGTCAGTTTCTAGCGGAGTGCCCCAAGGTTCAGTTCTGGGACTGGCTTTGTTCAACATCTTTATTAATGACCTGGATGAGGGGATGGATTGCGCCCTCAGCAAGTTTGCGGATGACGCTAAGCTAGGGGGAGAGGTAGATATGCTGGAGGGCAGGGATAGGGTCCAGAGTGACTTAGACAAATTGGAGGATTGGGCCACAAGAAATCTGATGAGGTTCAACAAGGACAAGTGTAGAGTCCTGCACTTGGGACAGAAGAATCCCAAGTATTGTTACAGGCTGAGGACCGACTGGCTAAGTAGCAGTTCTGCAGAAAAGGACCTGGGGATTACAGTGGATGAGAAGCTGGATATGAGTCAACAGTGTGCCCTTGTAGCCAAGAAGGCTAATGGCATATTAGGTTGCATTAAGAGGAGCATTGCCAGTAGATCCAGAGATGTGATTATTCCTCTTTATTCGGCTCTGGTGAGGCCACATCTGGAGAATTGTGTCCAGTTCTGGGCCCCCAATTACAGGAAGGATGTGGATGCATTGGAGAGGGTCCAGCGGAGGGCTACCAAAATGATTAGGGGCTGGAACATATGACATACGAGGAGAGGCTGAGGGATTTGGGTTTGTTTAGTCTGTAGAAGAGAAGAGTGAGGGGTGATTTGATAGCAGCCTTCAACTTCCTTAAGGGAGGTTCCAAACAGGCTGGACAAAGGCTGTTCACAGTAGTGATGGATGGCAGAACAAGGAACAATGGTCTCAAGCTGTGGTGTGAGAGGTCCAGGTTGGATATTAGGAAAAACTATTTCACTAGGAGGGTGGTGAAGCACTGGAATGGGTTACCTAGGGAAGTAGTGGAGTCTCCATCCCTGGAGGTGTTTAAGTCTCGGCTTGACAAAGCTCTGGCTGGATTGATTTAATTGGGATTGGTCCTGCCTTGGGCAGGGGGCTGGACTTGATGACCTCCTGAGGTCTCTTCCAGCTCTATGATTCTAAATGGTTTTCAATAACTTAGCAATCTTTCACTTACCTAAAATATTAGCTGCTATGGTATACCAGTAAATGTTGGATCAGAGTTGTAGTCAGAAGTATTCTTGAAAATGTTCAAAAGGGTAATAAAAATGTATTGGCAGAACATTCATAGATTCCAGGACCCAAACAGACCATTGTGATCATGTGGTCTGACCTCTTGTATTACACAGGCTATAGAACTTCCCCAAAATAATACCAGCATAAAACTATACCTTTTTAGAAAAACATCCAGTATTGATTTAAACATTGAAGTGTTGGTGTATCCACCACTGTCCATAGGTAAACATTCGATATGTCAATAAAAATTATGACTGTCCGTTATTTCAGCCAAAACGTCTCCTAAGTTTCAGAACAGTTAAGCAACTGTTGCCATCTATGTAATGTTCTGAACAGAGCAAATTTAAGAAAACTCCCATTGGTATCCAAAGCAGGTGGGAGCTTAAAAAAAAAAAATTGGTAAACTTATTTTCAGTTGTCATTTGAGCAGTTACTGTCACTGTTTCATTTTATTTCTCCTGTGCTTTTGGAAAGGAGACATTTTTGGTCTAATGGACTATTTCATAACTATTAATTTTCGAACCAACTGTTGTGGTTCAGTAGCAACTACAATGTGGAACACCTGGATTCTGTTATAGGTCTCTTCCTAAATGAAAGTTTTCTACTCTATAAATTAAATAAACCACTTGTTTAAATGAACTGGAAAAACAAATTTATTCATCTGACCCATGGAGATCTGAACCAAAAACCTTTACATCCTCAACGTAAACCTGTACTGCTTAAGCTATAAAAATAAGTGTTTGCCTCTGTGTGGAGCTGCCACTAAGACACATACTTGGCCCATGGATCATTCATATTCAAGATCTGGGTTCTACTATCAGTTCTGCCAGAAACGACCTTGTGCAAGGGAAGCTCTTAGTTGTTTTGTTTGTAAAATTAAGGTGATTATGTTTGCCTCCTAGAGCAAATGGTATGAGATCTTACTCAGTTGGCAATACACAGAATATAAACAGTCAGTAAAAGAGGTAAAATCAGAGCTCATATCCTGCTGGTCCCCAGATTAGTGTATCTTCTAAGCCAAAACTATATCTGGAGAGGGAGTCTCTCTTGTGTACTGATATATATCATAGAAGTCTGGCTTCATTTTTCCCCAAATGAGCTCTTTTTCTGATCAGTCTTTCATGAACAACACTTTAGCCTGCATGGACTCTATATGATGATTCAATTGTTGACAATTAGCTGAGAGAGAATTTGCTCAGAGCATAGAGGAGACACTGAGCATGCTTCACCATAGCATTTCCTGACACCTGATTTAAAGAGAAATAGTCATTTTCTCCATGGTGAAGGAATAATTTTACAGTCATCCCTTGTGCTGTGCAATACAGTTGAGTTAATAACTCGCTAGTTGATCTAATTTAGTGAAATTGGTGCTTTAGATCTATTCGTAGATTTTATATGTATATGTGTAGATTATGCAAATGTCTTTAGAGGTAAAATTCCAGTCCTCTTGTTGCAGTATACTAACTATGAATCAGATTTCCTGAATTGGCAATCTTGCTGTGCTTTTACATTCACTGTGCAAATAACCTGAATTTCTTCTAATATTAGGAAACTAGGTTGCTTAGGTAGCCACGTGGAAAAAAATCAGTACTACTTCTATATTGTACTAATTACAACTGTAAACAAAAATAAAGGATTTGGATTCTTTCAGAATTCAGTGGATTTATCAAAATTGTCTGTATTCTGTCTCCAGGATGGAAAGTCACTGAATTGTAATTTTATTCCATTGGATGTAAAATTGGATAATTGGGAGGATTTACCAGAGAGTTTTCAACAGAAACAAAATCGTTCATTGGTAAGAACAATATTTCAGATTTTACTATGGAAATAATGTAATGTTTAATTTGGATCTCTTTAGTTTTTATAAATGGAGAATATTTTGTTACCCTGCCTCAGGTTTCAGTTTCTGGTTACATTTTCTCAATGCAGCCAGATTTTATAAATGTTGATGTGAATGATAAATGTGCATTCTGTTACTTGGCAGATTATCACACCTCCTGTTACCATTTCTGTAGATAGAATCATCATCACATCAATTATTTTCTCCTTTACAGAATTAATAAGTGATGTTCAGAAGTTATTAAAATCACATCATATAAAGGTCATGTTTTAAGAGTTGCATACTGTGAGTAGAGAAAATATGCTTAACTGCGTCACACTTGTTATACGTGTAGGCCGCGGAGTTCTCAGTGTTCTCTGTGGCCACCCTCATATCTTCAGATCAGTGTAGAGCATGACATGCTGAGACTTGTAGGGTCCAGGAATTTTATCCCTATAATGAAGATTACATCCAAAATACAACATTAGGACTCTTAAGTTCTAAGTCAGGCACTCAGAATTAAGGTAGCCTTGTAACGTTGGAAACTTAATTTTTAAGGTAGGGGTTTTTTTTAAAAGCAATTTCCTGTCTTCTTAGAAAAGCAAATTTAAAGTAAATTCCATCATGTGGAATCCTGTTGATTCCCTCATGGATTATGACAAGGCTGGGACCTTTAAATCTCCTGAACAGATCTCAACCACTTGAGCTGATTACCTGGTGGCAGTAGAAAGCTATTCTCTCCACTTGGGTCAGTTAATGGGGAGGAAGCTAATTTTGTCAAGGCTTTTCACAACTATTCACTAGACAATAGAGGAGTGTTGAGACTCAAGAATTCTGGATTCAGTTTCAGGCTCCGGAGAAGAGTGTATAGTGCTTATAGACCCTTCTCCTGTTCTCTTCTGCTCCTATTTCCCAGCTTCCTCATAGCATCTATTCTTGGGCCCCTCTGTTCCTGTTACCTCCTTTAAAAAGTTCCTGTGTTTCTGCCAATGCTTTCTCGCCCTTTGCTGTCATGTTAGGTTACTACTATTGCATTACCAGTATAGGAGAGAGTTTCCCTGCCCTCCATTCTTCTGTTCAGACCCTACAGCATTCCCAGCTGCTAGGAGGAGCAATTTCAGAGATGTTCAGCCTTGGGATAGAGCATGTTCAATTCAGTCAGCACATAAGCATTACAGGATGAGGGACCATGCTCACTTGATAGAGGCCAGGAGATAATTCTTCAAAGATTCTAACAAACCTCTGCTGAGCATGTGCAAATTGAAATTACTTGGTGAAATTTGGGTGGATTTTTGTAAGGCAGGAAAAGACACATTCCTAACACCCAACATCAGTGTGAAATTTCCAAGTCCCTGCTTTAAAATATGAAGATGCTAGAGCATCTCAGCAAAATGATTGTAAGAATTTATATATGGTCAAAACATACTTTTTTCTGTCTTCATTCCCAGAAACAGCTTGCGCTGAAACTTTACAACAAATATTCAACCTCAGGCAGACACAGGACAGGGAAAATTTTAGCCTGATCAGACCTTTGCATAAGAAACACTGAAATGTCCAATTTCATTATGTCCTTCCTTGCTGCTCCAAATCAGTGGGGGAGAAATCCTAACATGTACTTATTTTCATTTCTTAATAAAATTAAGGAGGGAAGTTAGGAGGAAAGGGAAATCATTATGATGGCCTGTAAAACCAGAAGAGTGGGCTTGTTCCTACATATTGCTTCTGTCAAACCTGGAATAGTCTGTTACCCAAAGTATATTTTTTTTCCACAAAGCCTAACCAGCTCATGGTTTAGTAGAAAATGCTCTTTCAACTCATTTATAGTCATGCCATTCACCACTAGTACTAAAACTAGGCAATTTGCATTACAGATCTAGCATTGGATTTTTTTTTTTTAAGTGAGACATGGGTTGTATCTGTGAACATGATTTCAGACTTTGTTCAAATAGTTTTTTCTGAGCCACAATTCCTTCTGAGAGCAATGGAAGTTTAGCTCAAATAAGAAAGGCTGAACAGAGCTTTCTGTCTATATTTTTATGCTACACTAAGAAGGGTTTGCCAATATAGCTAGTGAAGATGCAAAAAAGATCTTTTGCCAGTATAGTTAAAAACCTGTTCCTTAAACAAAATAAGTTAATCAGCAGAATAATTTTGTGCCAGCACATCTGTGTCTATATATAATTGGGCTTTGCCAGCATAGCTACATTAAGTGTGTGATTTCCCTTCCCCAAGCACCTTCTAACTGACATAGCTATATAGGCAAATATTTTAAGTTTAGATCCCTCCCAAGTCTTAATGTTTCGGCAGATCTTTTGAAGCTCACATCAAACGTGATTGTCCCAGCAAGAAAACTTTTTTCCAGTTGACAAAATAATTTTAAATATAATAATCTAAAACATTTCAGAGCAATTAAAGATTTTTCTTTAAATACTTGTGCTGTTGACCACTTGAGTTTCTTTTTACCAGATTCTGAGGTTTGTGAGAGAATGGAGTAGTTTAACAGCCATGAAGCAGAAAATTATCAGAAAAAGTGGCCACATCTTTTGTAGCCCTATTCTTGCTGCAGAAGAAATTTCTAAACAGCAGGCCAAGCTGAGCAGCACCAAAAGGTATGTGTTTTTACTTTTTATTCCTTCTCCTTTTGTATTCATTACTGTAGGGGGGGCAAAGTTTTTTATGTAATGTTCAGTGGGATCATGTTGAGATATTAAACTGAACATTAAGCAATAACTTTTCTTATAGGCTTACCAGATACCTTCACAAAATATCCCAAATACAGCGGGGCGGGGGTGGTTGAGCAAAAAAAAGGGGGGGGAGGGAAAGAGGGAGGGCGAACCAAGCTTGTTAAGCAAAACAAAAACAAACAAAAAAAAGCTGCGCCTTTAAATTCTCTCATGTCCCCGCCAGACGCAGCAGGGGGGGAAATGGCCCCACCAGCCTTCCGTCCAAGAGAAACAGAAAATCACGGTATTTTTGGGGGGGAAGGGGTTACCAGACAGAAGAAACGCTTTCCGGACATTCCAGGCGAAAACTGGACACCTGGCAACCCTATTTTCTTATAGTAAAAAAAATAGGCCTTTTCTGTGCATTTGTGCAAATCTATTAGATCAGAACATACCCTGTCTCTCTATTACTGTGATTCCAGGTCAGCAGATATTTTTTTGAAGTGTTAAACATCCAAAAACTGCTAGAAACTCCTGAAAAAATGTTTCATTCATAATATTAAAACACCATCTATTGGCTTTCCCAACTCATTTGTATTATTAATTTCAGCACTGGCTGTGTGATTAGCACTTTTAAAAGGAATGTAGGAAAGCATAGCTGTTCTCCTGAATCAATTACAGTCTGTTTAGCTAATATAAAATGTGCTGGGAGACAAGGTTCTCTCCTCAAGCATTTATTTATTTACTTATGTTAGTGTTTGGGCAATTTGTGGATAATAGTAGTTTTGTTTGGGGTTCATTGGTTTTCTTTTATTTTTTTGACATGATTTAGGGCTTTGTTGAAGGAATTGGAATTACGCTTTCTTGCTTCCAGGCTTATTCTGTGTAGGCATAGCATATTTTCCTGAGGGGCCATATGGAAAGGTGGCCAATAGTAACCAAATCAGCTGCAAACTCTTCATATATTTCTATTTAGCAGTAGGTCAAATTAAAGAATCCACTGTAAAACTGTAGTCCTGTCACTTTAAAATTTCTCATGTCCTGCTGGGAGAGAATGTCCCTTTCCCCAGAGGAATTATTCCCCTCCTCCATTTTTCATCTCCTTCTATCCTCATTTAATATTTCAACAAAATCATATTTTTGCCTTCATCTTTTGTCTTTCCTCTTGCAAATCCCTCATTTATTGTCTTTAGGTCCCAGGAGTCCGAATTTCAGTCTGCCAAAGTACATCATCTTGTTTCTCCAGGCTTAGAAGCAGGAATAAATGAGTACTTATGTTTATTTCATAATCCAGAATCTCCTTCTATGCTTTCGCAACCTCATCTCTTCTGTGGTTTATTTCCTCCTCAAATGCCAGGGTTTTTTTAGTATTCTTGTATGTAAGGTGCCAGTCAGTGGTCAAATCTAAATTTATCTCTTCTGCCTCCTTTCTTGGGTTACAGCTACACTTTAAGCAGAGGTATCATTTGCAGTTCATGTAAATGTACCAGTTGTAGCTTTTCATCTTGGTGAGGATACAGTGGCACAGATGGTACATGCCCACCGAACTCTCATGCTCACATTGCTAGCCCATGCTGAAATACATGCTGTCCCATGCACAGTTCTGTAGTATCAGAACTAGGGATATTAAATTTGATTAATCAGCTAATCGAATAGTTGATAAGGGCGCCTCCACCTTTGAAGTGTAGCAACAGCCCCAGGACTCCCCAAATCTCCATACACTTGCCTGACCTCACCCATTTTCAGCAGCCTATGTCCTGTCTGCTGTGCCCACAAGACTCATTCAGCAGCAGTCTCAAGAGTTGCTACAAGTTGGGAGCCAACCAACAAAGGGAGGCAGGGATCTCTGCGGGGGCAGACATGAGATAATGAATATGGCAGTGCCGAGTCACTGAGTGACCTGAATAGAATAGCACTAACTAAGCAACATCCATGCTGCGAGAACTGGACTTGCTTGGGTGAATAGATTATTAGTGCAGCTCTGGTGGCCAGGATAGGGTTAATACAAATGCATCCCTACCACGTAAGCATCTACTTTGGCTGGCCATTTGAGTGGCTCACAAGTGTATACTTGGCTAAGGCCTGGCCCTGACCATCAGTTAGGTTGATTTAATAATAATATCTTAAGAGTAACTAAAGGGGGAGAGCACATTGAAGTTTAACAGAGCTTTATTTACAAGAATAAGGATGATCTTACTCAATTTCCTTTGCATTTTTATTGTAAGTTCAAAGATAAACCAATTGTGCCAGAACTCTTCCGATTTCCAAAGCTTCTTATATTCTTTCCCAAAGAGTGTCTTTTCCAAAACAAAAAAAAAAAACCATAATAAAAACAAAAAACCACACACACATCATGCTGGAATGGTTCATTCAACTGAAATAGGCTTTGCATTGTTTTCTTGACACTTTATAATTAATTACATGTCACGGAAAATAGCTTATTACTTGTTGGCAGCAGAATAAAGAGGTGTCTTTTTTTTTTTTTTTTTTTTTAAAGTATTGCCTGCTGTGAAAAAGCTGAAGGAATAAAATACATTTTCCAAACTGTACTCATGCCAAGTTTAGAAAGTTAAGAAATATTTAGAGGGGATTATTTCTGCAGATTTGAATGTTCTCTGAAGAAGTATTCAGTTGTCTGAAATACAATTCAGGGTAAAAGAGAATACTGAAACAACTTGTAATAATTCCAGATATGTGACAAAAGATGATGTTGCTGTAGCCTCACTCAGGAAAGCTGCTAGCAGCGGAGGCAGCATATGCCTGGTTACAAAGGAAGCTGCATTTTACTTGAAAAATGATCATACTTCGGCTGGAGAAACAGATGGCCATTCCACAAAGTAAGTTTGTTAATATTAATAAAGACAAAATAGACATGATTAAGTGATTAATTTTTCCCAAAATTGTAAGATATGAGGCCTTATGTTAATGTGATGCATTGCTTAAGACTGAAGGCATTTATCTTGTGCTGATAAACTAAATCTTATTTCCTACGATTATTTAGATTATTGTATTCAGTTAGCACATTTGTCAATGGACAAGTGAATTGTTTAATATGAAAGAAAAACAAAGTTGTACAGTCAGGGCAATCAAGAACTTACATGAGAGCGTGAGAGGCTGACAGCAAACAATTGAGAGCAGGCCTGGGCAAAATAGGACTAGCAGGCTGGATCCACCCTGCCAAGCTGCCAGATCTAGCTCACGAACACAGGAGGGAGACTCAAGGAGACTCCTGTTTGCCTCACCACCTCCTGCATGCTGCTCAGAAAGGTGACTGCCAGGTGGTTTGTGTTTCACAGCTGCGGGGGGAGAGGCTCCATGCACTGTTCCTACCCCTAGCATGATCCCATTGCCTGGTTTCTGGCCAATGGAAGCTGCCTGTTTGAAAACAGGCAATGTGCAAAGCACCACTGCCCCCTCCCCTCTGGCTCATTCACAGGAGCACATGCCCCCTGCAGCCTGTGTGGGGATAGGGCAGGCAGGGAGCCTGCCTGAGAAACGTGCTAGGCTGCTGGCCAGGAGTCACCTAGGTAAGTCTCCCAGTCAGAGCCTGCCTCTGGAACCCCAGCCCCTCCCACCCCCAACCCTCTGCCCCCTTACACCACATAACCCAACTCTGCTGCCCCCAAAACCCTGCCCTGGGTCACAAGCCAAACCCCTGCACCCAAGTCCACAACCTCCTTTTGCCTTAGGTCACAACCCAAGCCTCTGTACCCCATAACCCTCCCCCAGGTCACAAACCCTTTCTTTCTTAGATAACAGCCCAAACCCCTTCCCCTAGGTCATAATTACCTTCTTTACCCAAACTCCCTCCCAGACCCCACATGCCCTCCTGCAGCCCAGTCCCTTACCCCAAGCTCCCTTCTGCACTCAACCTCCATCCCAGACCACTTTCAAAAATCTTGGAGTGGTCCCCAATCAAAAATTATTGCCTATCCCTGGTTTAGAGACACAAAGAGTATGTCTGCACTTTGAACTGCAGGTGTGAGCCCCATCTCAAGGTGACATATTCACACTAGTTCTGATTGAGCTACCACACTAAAAATAGTGGTAGGAGAAGCAGCACAAGCAGCAGCCCAGCCTATGTGCTTAGCACCTCAGGTGGATAAGTACTCAGGGCAGCTAGTTCTTCCTGATGCCTCAGCTGACACTATTTTTAGCATGCTAGCTTAGTCAGATTTAGAACAGGTGTGTCTCCTTGAGCTTAGACTCAGATCCCAGCTTGAGCTATACAGACACACAAACCCCTAATTTATTTAAAATGTAATAGATGTTGGGGAGAGTTTGTCTAAAACTAACTGGAAAGGACCTCTAAGCCTGCTAATTTTTTTTAGCATTTTCTCTCAGTTTTTTCTGCACGCCCATGCAAACTCCTTGAGCAGTGTTTCTTAAACTTAAGACTGAGGAACACCAAACAATTTTTTAATTTTTTGAGGAACACCAAGGATTTTTTTTGTTGAGCAAAAAAAGAAAAGAAAAGTCATCTGCCCCTTTAAGGGTGGCCATTTTGAACTCTGTGGCACACCTCCGACTGCCTTGCAGCACACTGGTGTGCCACGGAACACAGTTTAAGAAACACTATTCTAGAGGGAACTATGCCCAGGATGCCCTGTGATCCCTCCCCTCTGCCTTCCCATAAGCCTCAGAGGTAGAAGAATCTGTGCTCTGTGAGAGAGCTCCCCAAAGTGCGCAGCTGCCCAAAGTGCACTGCTGCAAGGGTGGTCATGCTGACAGTGTGGACATGCAACAGCAGTTTCCCTGCAGCGCTCTGTGAACAGTGCTGTCACTGCCAGTGCTTTACATCTGCCAGCATAGACAAAGCCTTTGCCAGAATACTTACAAGATACCCATGAAAAATATCTGGACCAACAGGAAGTTCTCACAATTTTCCTCAAAAGAATTTAATCCCATTTACAACTTACTTTCTATTATAAACTTCAAGGGTAAAATTTTATAGCATCCTTTTCTTCTGTATATACACATTATCAGTGCACCTTTTTATGCAAATATAAACTAGCATTTCCACTGGAAAACTAGGAAACTCCAACTAACAATTAAATGTATATATGTATATAATAATTTAATGTGCAGGTGGGTGTGCACAGAGTTTGCATGTACAAAAAAGCGAGGCCTTCTGAAAATCAGTTCATAAAATGTAATTGAAAATAAAATTCAGGTGAGTTAATTGCATTATTCAGTAACCAAAGCAGAATGAGGTTTCATTAAAGTTGATACTTTACATGATTTTAAAAACCCTATTAGTTATATTATTGAATATTTAAGTATTGTTTACTGATCCTGATGAAGTCCAGTCTTATTAAATAATTGCTTCTTCATCACAGGTTACTTCTAAAGGATGGAAAAGTTTCCCCTGTTCTTTATGCCGACTCAGTTCAAGCTCAAGTTGTTGAAGACCCTGCCATATGCAAAGGATATATACAGGCTGTAGATAATAAAGGAAATCCACTTTGTCTTACCTGCCAAAAGCCAACTGTTCATCTTGGCCAACATTGCAAATCTATTGCTTGGGAAACACGATTTTGTTCTCTTAAATGCCAGGAAGACTTCTTAATTCGCTCTAGTCAGAGTTACCTCAGGAGTAAAGTATTTGAAGTAGAACATGGTGTTTGTCAGCTTTGTAATCTCAATGCCCAGGAACTCTATCTTACCATCAAAAATGCCCCTAAGAATCAACGTAAGAATCTTCTAGAAAGTTCTTGGATGTCTCAGCTTCCATTAGGACAGGTAATGTCAATGGTGTGTTAATAGTAATGCACAATACATATGTTTCTGTAGTAGTTGGTTATTATGCTCCTTGAGTCATTTTAAACCTAAAAGAAATATTTAACAAATGCACTACTTGGGATGGAAATTTCTATCCCTTTACTTCTAACAGTAATGAAAAAGGGAATTACTAAAAAAAAAAAAAAAAAAAATCTAAAAACAAGAAAACCTATTCAAGTAGAATTTTGATCCCAAAAAAGGGAGAAGTGCCTAATGATTCCACAAAATCCACTAGGAACTTGACTATTGCTATAGATTTTACATAGAAGGTGCTATAGTACAGTGCTGAGTGATATTATAAAACCCTAAGCAAGGTAGATACTTTTAAGTTACATTTAATAATGAATGTAACAAGATGTAAGAATGTACTGATTATTACTTCTACTATACAAAAAACTTCTTTAGCATAGTGTTTCAATTCTGTAATATAGTAGAACCTCAGAGTTATGAACGCTTCAGTAACTTTTCCTTCCCTTCATCATTTTTGTAGTTTAATACAGGGGGTTTTTTTTCTCGGGGGGGGGAGGGGGACGGAGGGATGTCTCTGATGATCCCTAATTTCATGCTACTTATTCCAAATGAAGTGTGTGGTTGTCTGGTTAGTTCATAATTCATGTATTAAGGGTTATAGTATTGTGGAATTGAAGATGGCATATTTTGTTGTAGAGCAATGGTTCTCTAACTTACAAAGAAAGGGGGCCCCAATCAATTGTCTGTAGTTGTGTATGCCCTCCTCTTTGCTCCCGTAAGTATATGTACCACCACCCAGCTCTGAAGGCAGCCTGGAGAGCAGCTGCTGCAGACAGGCTGCCCAGCTTTGAAGCAGCACAGCACCCCAGTAGTGCAGAAATAGGAGGCAATGTGAAAAGGGGTATTTATCAATATCGCTTTTCACAGCTGACTTAGCACCTTGTCATCTGTGCTGCTGCCATGTCATGGCTGACAGCCGGAGCCATGCTACCTCCAGGTAAGGGATTTGTTGGCGGGGGGAACACAAACCTGGGCTGCCTACCAGTGTGGGAGGGGTGGGTGGGAAAGGAGAGCTTAAGCCCATATCATGGAATTGCAGTTATCCATTTTCCCAGCGTGCATGGACCACCTTCATGAGCCCGACCACCTGGGGCTGGCATGCGCGCGCACACACCCCTCATGATTTTTATTTTTTATGCAGCCCCACCTTATAGTTTGAGAACCTGTGGTGTAGAGTGTCATGATGGTAGTGGGCTAATATTTAAAGTCTGCTGTTAAGTATGAGTGTTCTTTAAATTATATTTTCTTTTTAAGTGTTTGCTTTGTGAGGATGTACATGTGAGCATTCTTAATGCTAATTTAAGTTGTTTTAGTAGGAATTTCCTCTTTTTTTAAAATACTACTTACGTAAATGCACAGGATGAAAACTCAGGACTAGTGTCTGAAGAGCTAGAGAGAAATTAGCTGGGTAGTATAGCATCAGAGTCAGTCAGTCATATCTAATCTATTTCAAACAGAATATCTGGTGCATAAGCTGTAACTACAGTTTCCTCAGGTTGTGATTCAAAGCTTTGTATGTGAAGCTCCAACTAAGAAGCTTTGAGAACCAATTAAGCTTTGGGCATCAGATTTTCCTACAGAATGTAAGATTTGAAATATAGCAAAAATAGTATTGTTTTAATTCTTTAAAATCATATCATAACTTGTAGTACTTTTCAGGCTAAAATGGATATTATAGCATTCAAAACAACGGTCTTAACATGAACATGCTGAAATATTATACATCTAATACATTACTTTATTGAAAATAAATAAATTGTGTTCATTTTTGATCTGTTGCACTTAACAAATAACTCTTAAAAGAAAAATATATCTACAAATTGAAAATAAACTAACATTATTTAGATGGAAGAACATTATATGTCCTATTGGAACTACTTAACAATAAATTAAAACTTGTTTTTGTTTTTAAAACAGAGCATTGCATTACGTGCTTCATCTAATTATGAATTATATAATAAGGGTAGCTTCATTCACCACTGAAATGCAGCTATTTTTTACTTGCAACATGGCCACACCAGCAACATAGTTAGTTTGACAGGAAGTGAAGTCCAATTAAAGCCACAAGAGATATGGGTGTGGTGGAACCCTCCTATTATTTAAAAATGTTCATTAAAGTCTTAATAACAACATGATGTAATTTCGGGATCTCCTAAGAATACTAACTGTAACACCGTTCCTCTGTGTTCAAGATGGAGGAGCATTGCTACAGCATTGATTCAGAGGGAATAATGTTATTTGGCACCTACTGAACAAGCACCACTTCAGAGATCAAAGTTTAAATGTGATAAACTCTACCCATGCCCAGTCAGATTTATGAGATATTCAGAAATAAACAGTAAAAATTGACATTGGCAATTAACACAATATATTCCTGATCTTTCATGTTTGCTTGCAGCAGCACTTGCTTCAAGAACTGCATTGTGTAACTTGAAACATTTGAAGATACAAAGATTAAAAATAAGTGAGGTCAAACAACAAAGACCAAGTAGTCTCTTTCTTGCATCCTTTATACAAACACTATTATGTTGTTTACCGTTCATCTCCATGTTATATTTAAATTACAATAGTCCTTAATCATTTTGAAATCTCTTAAAGTTGTAGTGTTTCACTGTGCCTTTCATTGGAAGGCCCAATGACAAAACTGAAACTTTACTCCTAAATATAGCAGAACTGTTAAACAGTCAGTCAATATCTGATTATTTGTGAATTGCTAAGTTTATGATGGCATTTTGACCTTTTTTGTAAATTACAAGATTGAAAGTGCATCATTTGTCTTATTCTTACATTTGTTTTCAGTCCTTACACATTCCATTAATGAAATAACAGACATTAAGGACAGGTTGTAAACAAATACTTAATTTCTGGTCTCCAATTTTCTCACACATACATTAGGATATACCTTTGGGGTCATGTATTTTGCTAAAAGATATCAAACTACTGTGCGCGTGGTGAAAATAAGCCTTCTAAAAATATAATTCCTTGTTGCCTGTTAGAATTTTTTTTCTTTTACTTTTAAGATCCAATATTTTCCTTCTCTCAATGAAAGCTATAAAAAGCTATCTCCATGTTTTCTCTGTTCTTACTATGTAAACATGACTGTAGAATGTGGGACACAATTTCATCAGTTCACAGTTGACTGCTTAAAACTTCTGATGCTGTGCCTTTGTTTACTGCAGTTAAATGAAATTATAACAAATCCAACAGAAGGCCAGTTCTGGCAAGTGGATCATATCAAACCAGTTTATAGTGGAGGAGGACAGTGCAGTCTGGAAAATCTTCAAACTTTGTGTACAGTTTGTCATAAGAAGGTTAGTATAAATCAGAACCCATAACTCCTGAATATGTAAGTAAATAGATAATTTATGGAAGTGTAAATGAAAAATGCTACAGCTAGAACTTTGAAAAGTAACTAGTGAATTTGGTCACCAAATTCAAAACACTTT
This sequence comes from Rafetus swinhoei, assembly GCA_019425775.1. NCBI lineage: Eukaryota > Metazoa > Chordata > Testudines > Trionychidae > Rafetus > Rafetus swinhoei. The sequence goes on along the minus strand of CM033439.1, from coordinate 18,764,357 downwards.
AAATAGGCCTGATTTTTTGAGGATTGGGTGCTCAGAACTTTCTGAAAATAAGTCCTTTTTATAACTCTCTCAATTATGCTTCCAAAATTGCTAATTGCTTTTCAAAATATTGGCTTAAGTGTATAAGATACAATATGTTCCTACCTGAACCCTGATATGACCTGCAATAGGTTCAAATCCTGCTATGGGGTTTGATGAAAGTTCTTGATATAAAACTGCCAAAACATTACTTTATATAAGTACTCTATAATGGGTACATTAAAAATTGCTTCCTTTTTTTACCTCTTGAGGAGGAATTAATAGGATACTTTCCACATAAGTGATCATTTAGGCCAGCAGTCAGCAATGTGTGTCACACATGCCATAAGTGGCACACAAGATGATTTTTGAGTTGCACATGCAATGAAAGCCTAATGGTATTATGAGTACATTCACTAGAAGAATCCCCCCCTTAGTCTTCTCCCATTCACAGGAAAGCTTGAGATGCAAGCCACTGATGTTTTTTACACTTAAGCGGAGGGTCAAACATTTTAGACAAAATGGCAGTTCCTAAGAAAGCAAAGTTAGATGTTTACTCATTTCAGCCTTCTTGGAGAGACAAATATGGATTTATTCAACATAAAAACCATTCTGTGTGTGCTCTATGTAGTGAGAGCTTTGTTTGCCGTACATCAAGTGTCCAATGACATTTTCACACAAAGCGTGAGAAACACTTCAAGGATGAGGCAGACAAGCTGAGTCAATCAAACAGGCCATCGTCAGATACGGAAATCAAAGCAGTGCCCCTACTAACTTCTGTGTTACTAAAAATCAAGCCACAAAGAATTTACAATGTGTTGCAAAACACGGAAAGCCATTTGCAGAAGGAGAATATATATGAGGCTTTTCTCAGTTGTTCGGATATTTTGTTCAGTGGTTTGCTCAATAAAGACACAATCATCTCCAGAATAAAAGATTTATCTGTGCCTGCCAGGTCAGTAGAGAGGCGCGTAAGTGAAATGGCAGACAATATTAACAAACAACAGATGGTGGCATTAAAAGATGCAATGGTACTTAGTGTCGTCCTTGATGAGTTGTGTGGATATAAATGATGTACCATGGTTAGCAGTTCTTGCGAGATAACTGTGACTCAGACAAAGTTTGAGAATAGTTATGCTGCCTAAAATCCATGCATGGCACAACAACGTGGGAAGATATAGCGAAGACATTTGTTAATCATTTTGAGGAAAGAGAAATTGATACCCAAAAAAATATAAGTAAAACTGTAAGTAAAACTGACAGCGGTAATAATAATCAACAATAGTAATCACAATTAGTAAGCCTTAGTTTGATTTATAGTGTTAGCCTTAGAGACTTTCATTGTTGGGGTAGTAAATTAAGTTTTCAGGAAGAGAAAGGAAGGGAAGGCATTATCCATTTGTTATGAATGGAGAGAGAGAAGCTGCTAGCAGAAAATTACCAAATAGGAAATTTCTCATTGTTTATGTACAAAATAAATAGCGCCACTGGAAGCTTCTCTGTGTTGTGATGTTAACACATCTGTTGTACCTAATTTAGGGGAGGAGACTATTAGGGCCATGTAATAATCTAATGATAGTACATTTTGAAACATCCTGTTTGATTTTTGGCACCACTGCTGAAAGGGACAATAGGGATGTTTGTTACTGCCAGTTGCAATAGTGTTTTTAATATGAACATGCTTTTACAAAGAATTGAGCTAGGACTACCAAACTTATTTTGCACTGGTAAGTACATAACCATCAAATGGTAATAATTTTAGAAAAAGCTTTTAAAGAGGCTGTCTTTTTTTAAACTAAATAAGTCTCTTTCACTAATGCAGGTGTGCGATGAATAAAGTTAGATACAGGCATAGAGCCTCTTTACATAATCTTGTAATTTTAAAGTGATTCTCCAATCCCCTTTGGAGTCATATACTACAGATTTCTAATCCTGGCTCTCTGATTTACCATGTGATTTGGTGCTAGCCTTTTATTCTGTATCTATTTATCCATGTCAGGAAAGAAATATTACATGTATCAGTCCTCACAAAACTACCTATAAGAACATTTGTTTGCCCAGCATTGAATTTAAATCAAGAATTTAACTCCAGTAAGAGAGACTGATTTCCTTCTTATCTCTAATAGGAAAATCAGTATTCAAACTTGATCTCTCTCTTGTACTTAGTACTACGTAAGGAATGAGTATGTCAAATTGGAAGACTTTAGTTCAACCAGCACGTGGAAGTTATCACTCTGTTACAAGCTCTGTATTTTAGATAATGAAATAAGTGTTGCAACATGTTTGATCTAACATGCGACCCCCCAATTCTCAAATGTAGAATGCCAATGCTAAGTAATTTTTAACATATACTGTACAGACTAGGGATGTGAATGGGTAACTGGTTATCCGATTACGCAGGGGAAGGGGGGGCTGCTGGCCCCTAACCTGAGCAGGCTCATGGACTGGGAGTCCACAGCCCCTCCCACACACACTTCTGCCCCAAACAAGGCTGTTGACTTGCAGGGCTTGGAGCTGGCAGCCCTCTTCCCCCTTCATGTTTAACCCATTAACTAATTAAATAGGATTTTACTTTCCTAGTACAGACACGTCTGTCTTTCTTTCAGAGAACTGCTAAACAAGCCAAGGAAAGAAGCCAAATGAAGCGACATTCTTTAGCTTCGAAGTATGGATCTGATATCTCAAAATTTTTTGTAAAAATGTGAGTAGTATACAATATATACTACTGATGTAAAATGCAAATGTATTTAGTTGTAATATTTCAGAAATATCATGTAAGGGAATGGGGTTTGGTTGGGCACTGATGCAGAATTCTGAATCTTTACAGTCTAATTATTTTAATAGAATAAATTCTGAAAAATCTGACTCAGGCAAAACCACGGCTGGGGAAAGAAATGGTCATTTTATTCATAATTGCTTCAGTATTTCTGGGATGTCAGAACACCAAATCATTATATTGACATTGTGTACCAAGACTATTTCTTCACTGCATGAATCAGTAATTTGAAAGCTAAGAAACTTTGGGCTTATTGTCATAAATCAGAAACTTAATATTGTTTCAGTGTATGTGTGAGAACCTATTTTTCTACAGTATTGCTGTTTCCAAACAACATTATTTGTAACTACACCTTTCAGAAATTAGTGAGGCTCTATTAGCTTTACATTGTTCTGGTGTTCTAGGAGCAAATATCTTACAGTAAAGATGTGTTTGCTTAAATCATTATTTCATATCTTTGTTTCAGACACTAGAATTATTTGTAATACACAGAATGAATGATGTAAGGAAGAAAAGTTTTTCTACTTCTCTATTTTTTATTTCTGTTTTTCAATATTTGGGAGATGCTGTGATACTAAAGTGATAGCAGACATGAATACCTAGACTGGTCACTGTTGGGGAATTCAGTTTGGATTGGGTTTCTTTTCAGTAATAATTTTGGCTATGTTTCAGACAGAATAAAGTGACAACTGTTTAATTGTCAGAATATTGCAGCTGTTTTCATGCGTTGCATAATATTTTAAGATTAACCAGCTAATGTATGACTGAGTCCAGCTGAACCTGAAACTGAATTGAATATACATGACAAAGACATTTAAATTTGTTCATGTGACAGAAAACACTATTTCCTATAGGAGCTTTTTTTATTGGATACAATAAAATGTGCATTCGCAGTACTTCCAGAACATAATCTCATTTGCATCGCTCACCCTGACAGGAATCTCACTCACTTGTGATCACTTGAATTTGGAAAGGTAACAGTCAGCTAACTGACAATGGGGTATTTCAGAAACTGGACCATCACCTCTTATGAGTTGTTTTCACTTTAAACTGGCAAAAGTAGCTAGTAAAATGTCCTTGATGACTCTCAGGGAAAAAAAATTATTTTTAGAATATACAAAATTTATTTCTGTGGATTTATTAATTGCAGGATTTCTCTCCTCAGGGTGCAGCTTCCTAATTAACTGAAGGAAAAACAAATATAAGCATACTAGAAGACTTGGGGGTCAGCCCAGCGTGGGGTATGTGTGCAGGCCGCCTATCAGCTTCTCCATAGAGTGAGGGTAGGGCTGTGCAGGCCACCTACTCCCTGAGGGCAGAGGCAAGATGCCAGCTTCTCCCTTGGAGCACCCCGGATTGGCAGCTGCTCCCTGCAGCTGGGTCACTTGCTGCCTTGCTGGTCCTCTGTGATCGTTGATGAGTAGATCTGTCCCTGCTCTCACATCAAATCACGTTCCACACTCATCCCATTGTCCTGGCACAACTTAAAGCAAGCTCAGGGTTTGGTTATGATAAGAAGCAGCTACATACCAAATTTGGTGATCCCAGCTCTTCTATTTGAGTTTTTGAACAAATGAACTCATGAATGGATGGACACATAGATGCACAAACTCTCTGAAATATATGGTAGATAGTTTTATTATAACCTACAAAACTACCATTAATATACACTTGTCTATATTCATTATTGGGCCCTAAACATAATGGAAAGTCTATATAATTCAGAAGTAAAATTTTAAAATGCTTTTACATAAAAAACCTCTGCAAATATGTCCAAAATTTCTCTTGTATAAATGTAGACAGATTAATCCAGTAGTAATGATAATAGTAAACATAATCCTCTTTGACTGAACTTTACTAATAATACAGTGCGATAACAAAATTAAAGTTCTGGGTTTGATCAAACTAGATGCAGAAGTTCAGAAGCTCTATGACTGGAAAGTCACCAGGATCCAAATCTCCTGTTAAACACAGGGGAAGTTTCCATATTAGCATCAGTGATATTAGTATGTGGTGTTTGGAAAATACAGTTCACTGAATACCCTTTCACACAGCACAGCAGTAGAAAATAGGAAAAAGAAAAGCAAAGCAACTATAGCTAGGGACTTGTAGGTGTCCTCAAACAGGTACACATTTCTCCAGATCTGTAACATTATGGTGACGAAGTACGTTTTTGTTCTTGCATTTTTGCACATTTGCAGGAGGTACTTGAGTGTGTCAAAGGAAACTGATCTGTCTTGCTATGTAGTTTGCAGCCAAAAATCTGAACCGGAATTGCTGAATGGGTCATTCACGAAGATGTACTAATAGAAAAAGATTCCCTCACAAACAATTTTTAAAATTCTCCAAGAGAATACTACGGTATTTTCTTACAGCTACAGTGACCTTTCACTACACATTTTCATCCTTCAGCTGAGAAGTTGACTAAGCTTGTTAAAAACTGCAGAGTACAGTGGTGGACAATGACTGTGATTATCATTCTGTAGGTATTACCTATTTCAGTGGTGTCTGCTGTCATTGGTAAGATTTCTGAAGCTGTAGTCCAAGGAAGCAAGCTGTGGTAATAACTCTTTCAAAAATAGCAAGCCATCTACTTCAGGATCTTGTAACTTTTGGGACAGTTCTGGCAAAACTGTGATCAAAACCTCAACAACCTCTTTCCACAGCTCAAAGAGCATCTGTAGTCTGTCAGTGTAACTAAGCCACAGACCAGACTAATTCAGCAGCACCTTTTGCATCTCAGCCCATTTTGCTCAGAGTTGCAAATCTCCCTTTATTGAGGCCACTGGTATTGACAACATTGATGCACTTTTTCACTACAGATTCAACTTCATCCATACTTTTCACTGAAGCCTTGCTAACAACTTGGAGGACAAAATAGTGAAACAAAAAAAAATTTGAGTTCAGCACTCCTATGCGTGCACCCTACATAGCCACTGTCCTATCAGCTGTGAAGCTTCAACGGTCAAAGTTAATGTGCCCCTACTCCATTCTTGCCTGAACACATTCAAAAATGTTTTTGCCAACTGGCCAGTCACTGAGGCTCATTTGACATAAAACACCTTCACACAAACAATGGCAATCATAGTCAATAAAGCAAATGCACACAATTACCTTGGGATTCTTTGTGACATCAAGGTTCTCATCCAAGCAGAGCCTGTAGAAAGGGCTCACTGTGACATTTTTAGTTATTTCATTTTGTAGAAAATTCACCAGATTGCTTGTGCTCCTCTTAATACTTCATTGCTCAGTGGTGTATCTTTGACAAGCATATTTTCTGATTGTCCAGAACACTTTTCTTCATAAGTTCTTTGTCACTGAATGGTTTCCTTGCTTTCCTTAAAAATAGTGCAACTTTAAAAGTAGCCACCTTTATCTGAACCACCTTTATTAAAAAGTAGCCTTCTGAGCTGTCACTTGCCTTTCAAGCTCAGTTTTTGCATCTTTTAACAGCTTGTGCCTATTACTCACTATGGAAATTCTATGCAATTTCTCTTGCATGCCAGCTATAAGGACTCTGCATTGCATACATTTTAATTTAATTAATTTCATTCTTACAAATACCATACTGTATAACTTGCTTGAGAACTGAATCAGATGGCTTCAGAAACAAGCAGCAGCATTTCACACTGGTCCTGAAATGTTTGTTTTTCTTTCTTCCACTACTTTCTACTTTTCTTAGCAGCAAGTGGCCCCTCTGGGACCATTTCTGTATCCTCGTCAGGGTTGTTCTGACAAAGTTTTTGAAAAACTTTCCAATATACTTTTGCATTTTTAACTTTTTCCTTGTGCCAAGAACAATGAGAGCATTCTCAAACAACATTCGTGATCTTCCTGATGATGTTGGCCAGCAGCCACTTACAGTTACATGAGATGTAAACGTAGTGATTAGCCAATGAATAGGCTTTGTGACTTGAAAGAAAACTACATGTATGTAGTTCAGCTCTGCCTGTACTGTACCATAATCTTTAGAAGAAAATGAGCGTGCACTATGATTTATGAGGTTTACAAGGCAACTTTTAATACTCATCAACAGTTGTGGCATTTTGAAGGCTGTGGTGGCCTCAAGCTACATTTGAGAAACACCGAACTAAAGTAGTTGCAGGAAAACATGACATGTTTTTGGCAAATTTAGCTTCTCTTTTTCCCTTCACCCTTTGTATTTTGATAATGATGTAACAGAATATGTTTCAAGTGATCGGTTGCATGGATTCCACTTTTTATGCTCACATACCTCTCTATCAGTACTACTGCCCCACTACCAATTTCTAAGACAGCGCTTATGGTACCGTTAAATTTGTGGGCCACACCTTTCTTGGTACCGATTTCAGTATGGACGCCCCAAACCTTGTCTCTACCTATTCCCTCAGAACCAGGTTCCTTGCTACCAACTGTAATTATCCAAAGCATGCATGGTATTGAGTGACTTACCTGTGAGTCCCATACCAGAGCTGTTCTCCTTAAGAGATTGGAGAGTTGTGATATATACGTCACCAGTTACTGAGTTATTGCTATGTCATGTTAAGGAACATTCCCAGTACCAGCCTCTCCAGGGTGCTCCTGATAGAAAAGACCCTGCATTGGATAAAATGTATGCCTTCTCATCCTCATCTAGGCACAGCACTCGTTTCCCACCTATCCATCTTCCCCTTCTTGGGTAACATAGCGGGGAGTCAAGAAATGTGTATAGAGATGATTCCATGACAGTTCACAGGACGGGACCTCTGACTCATAGGGAACATCTGCTTTATACTCTCCATGAATCCCCCACTTCAGTACTGATATCCGCACCAGCCTTGACCCTACTGGAGGCCCTGCATAATCTATTGTCTCCAGGGATATATATTCCCCACAAGAAATGCAGTATAGGCCATCCCAGCTAGACCAAGTAGTGTAGCCTCAGAGATACTCTAGAAAAAAGAGGAGGAAACTGAGGAAGGACATCATCTGAAAAGGGAAAAAATATTGGTCTGTAACATGATCTCTTCATCCTCCAACTTCTGCATCTGAGTGGATGACTTCAAGATTTTGCAGGACTTGATATGGTATATTGCAGAGACTCTGGATATCATTTCCATATCCCTGGCAAGTGTTTACAAGGTACGTGTGTGTTTGTGATTTTTTGTGTGTGTGCTGGTTTATTAAATGCAGATACTAAATTGTTTGCCAAAACTTTGTCTGGACGAGGAAAAGTGGGTGCATTTAGGTTACTGCTAGTTAAATCTGACCAAATTCAACCACTTTCCTAAACAAGCCATGTCAAACATGTTCAGCTGAACTCTGGTCTACTACGAACTACTGGGAGCATTGTGAAAGTGGTTTTATGTGCCCCTGCCAATAGACAGCCATATAGTACCTCTGTCTGTCATTGAGTGGATAGGCGAGGGTGACACGCCTGAATAGTGAGGAACTCAAGGTAAGGTAAAAAGACTTCCATATGTGTGCACTTAAGTGAGACTGTTCCCAAAGTTGCATGAAAATAGCCCTAGGGAAGCTTCAATATATTACAAATTTAAGTGCCAGTTTATTAAATAGGATTTGTGCCACTAACTGTCTCCCCATTTGGTCCTGAAAAATAAAACCAATGAAAGTGAACAGCTCCTGGCTTGAAAAAACTTCATTTTATTTATGAGACGGGAATGTATTACAACAAGCTAAAATTCTTAGTCTCCTTTCAGACACTTAGCACAACCTGTAACAGATTTATTTATATACCAGCAGAAACTCATTGGAGCAGGGGACAAGCTGACACAAAAGCAGGGTTTTTGCTCCCTATCACAGAATGCAGTTATTTAATATCCATTCTGTGAGAGTTAAAACTGTAGAATGAAAACTCACCTAGCTGTTCAGCCTTTTGCACTTGTTTTTAATATCAGCTTTAATGCTAGACTTATCAAAAATGGAATGAATGTTCTCTTGTCTGTAAAAGTTTAAACTTGTCAGGCTTATGAGTAGTAGTTAGTCTTGGGGAGCATATACAATAGTATGTTACAGGAAAAGACGGTTACTTACCTGTAACTGTTGTTCTTTGAGATGTGTTGCTCATGTCCATTCAAATGAGGTGTATGCGTGCTGCATGCACAGTTTCAGGAGCGTTTTTTCCCCAGTGGTACCCACTGGGCTGGCAGGTCGCCCCCTGGAGTGGTGCCGCTATAGCGGAGCATAAGTACCCCTGCTGGCCCTCCCCCTCCTCAGTTCCTTCTCCGATGAAGGAGAGGTGGGGGGGGGGGAAATCGAATGGACATGAGCAACACATCTCAAAGAACAACAGTTACAGATAAGTAACCGTCTTTTCTTCTTAGAGTGATTGCTCATGTGCATTCGAATGAGGTGACTCCTGAGCTGAAACCACATGGAGGCGGGGTCGGAGATACACTGCTAAGGAAGATACCACTCAATGGCTATAACGAAACCAACCAGAAATTTATTCAACATAAGAAAACAACTCATCTGAGGTATTTATATTATCACCATTTTTTTTTTCAGGTTTACAGAACTGAACTGAGAACCGCGGAACCCAGAGCAGCATCATTCCTGGCCTGATGGGTAATAGCATAGTGCACCGTAGACGTGTGTACACAGGACCACGTGGCTGCTCTACAACTGTCAACTATTGGAACTTGCGCCACAAAAGCTGCTGAGGATGCCTGAGCTCTAGTTAGGTGGGCCTTAACGTGGGGTGGCATAAGTGGAAGAAGAAACTACAAACAGGCAAACTACTAACTATCGCTGGGCTCTGTCACAAGAACAGAGAAGCTCTAACAACCGTCACTGGCAGTAAGAAGGAACTGAGGAGGGGGAGGGCTGGCAGCGATACTGATGCTCCTCTATAGCAGCACCACTCCAGGGGGCGACCTGCCAGCCCGACGGGTACTGCTGGGGAAAAAAATGCTCCAGAAACTGTGCACGCGCACACCTCATTTGAATGCACATGAGCAATCACTTGAATTTTTTATTAAATAAAGGTGGGGAAAACCAGTTCCAGTGTAATAATTCAGCTATTTATTAGAACAAAATGAGGAGCTCTGACTGGCATCATTGTCCAACAAGGGAGGGCACTGAGTTATAGGAAAACATTATCTGATTAAAAGTAAAGCTAGGTGCAGTATCTGGAAACTCAGACTAATTTAAAGCATAATAGATATGGAAGCCATAAAACACCACCTCTTTTCATTTGACGCTTTACAATTTGAAACAGCTTGTCCCGAAACTCAATACTTTGAGAACACTGTCTTTCTTACTGCATCTGCTTTGTTACACAAACAGTAGAACATCTCTTTTCATACATCTGTTTGGAAGTTACACGCCCTCTCTGCAGTGCATTAGAACATGTTCCTGGTGGTTTTATAAATGTCCTCTCTTGAATCCCTCAGAAAGGTGTGGTGCCTCTTCTGAAAAATGTATCATGGCAATGTGACCACAGGCAGAAGTGGTTCCTGTTTCTGACTGGTGCTGCTGTTGAAGGTTCTTTCACACAGTGGAAGTACTTGCCTACAGACAGCTGCCCATCCTGAGATAAATACTCACCACCAACTTCACACCCCACAACAGAATAATCACCCAGGAACTAGGGATGTAAAATTTTGTTTTAATTGGTTAACTGATTAAAGGGAAGACAGGCCAAGGGTGGGAGGAGATTCTAGCCAAGCTGCGCTGGAGCAGCTTCTGTCTGTAGCCCTCCTGCCTCAGGGCACTTGGGATAATCACAGATAGAGGTTTCTCGGGACACAGGGTCAGCTCCTGCTTGTGAGGCACCCCTGCGAGGTTGGAGCAGCTGTCTGCCCATGGTGGGCAAAGAGCTGCTCCAGCCCCCACTGGTTAACCTTTCATATCCCTACCACGAACCACTCCCTGTAACAAATCCTGTTTCCAACTCTGTCCACACATCTACCCTAGTGATGCCATTACAGGACCTAACCACATCACTTTAACATCAAAGGCTCATTCATGTGCACATCTATTAATGTAATACATGCCACTGTGTGCCAGCAGTGCCTCTCTACCATGTATATTGGACAAACTGGACTGTCTCTAAGCAAAAGAATAAATGGACAACTCAGACATGAAAAATGGCAACACATAAAAACCAGTAGGGGAGCATTTTGAAAGTGCCAATGAAGGTGCCAATAGTTCTTTGTCTGTATAGTATCTGCTGTTAGTACTCTTCCTCTCTTATTGCCTACTAATGGTTCTTTTCTGCCTCTTTTGACTATCCAGTCTTTAGATGCTTATATTTGTTTTTCCTGGTACATTCCAGCTTGGCTTTTGCCTTTATTTTTATACCTACTGCCTCTTCTTCCCCAATTTTTTTCCTCCCCTCTTCCCTTCTCCTCTCTTTATTTTAGTTCTGGACATCCAACACTCATGATACCATCTTCATGTTGTGTTAGTCTTTAAAGTGCTACCAGACTATTTGTTGTTGTTTAAGTTTGTTTATTCATGGTCATGCCCATGATAAACTAGGTGCTTTCCAGATTTTCAAGACAGGCTGGTCCTGGCCCAAGGAGCTCACTCTCTCAGGACAGAGATGCAAGAGGAAGAACAAGCAGCCATTGCTACATCAACATCAAATTTTCATTTATGAACCAGTCACAGTAACCCTCTGGGACAGCGTGGAACACAAAGCATGACAAAGCATTCTCTGTCAAGGGAAACCAGCTCTGTAGGAAATCAGCCAATCCAGAGCATGATCTTTAAGAAGTGTTGCTAGGACCTGTCCTCCAATTTATTAAAATTGTTTTGAATTCTTAGTCTGACCTTATTTCCACTTTTGGTCTCAGGATGACTACTCATTTTGCTGTCCACACGCCTGCCTGTTACAGAAAGACATCTATATACTGTCAGGGTAGTCAAACACTGGAATAAATTGCCCAGGGAGGTTGTGGAATCTCCATCTCTGGAGATATTTAAGAGTAGGTTAGATAAATGTCTATCAGGGATGGTCTAGACAGTATTTGGTCCTGCCATGAGTGCAGGGGACTGGACTCGATGACCTCTCAAGGTCCCTTCCAGTCCTAGTATTCTATGATTTTAACCTTCTTGGACACACAGAGAAACTGACTTGCAAATTACCATTCTCAGGCAAAAAACTTCAAAAAAATACTGCAACAAGAAACTGCTCAGCTGAAATTCATATGCAAATCTGACAGTCAAAAGAGGTTTAAATAGAAACATGGAACAGTTCTTACATTACAACACTAATTTCTTCTTCAGGTGCTATTCTGAAGAAGTGGATTTTGCTCATGATACTATATATATTTTTGTTAGTCTCTAGGGGCACGTCTACACAGCAGGGGTAAAGCTGAAATAAGCTACATAATTTGAGCTATATCAGTTGCATAGCTTAAGTCGAAATAGCACCAAAAGCAGAAATAAGCTATCTACACAGCAGGAAGTTTGAGTTAGAGCACTCTTCCTCTGACTTCCCTTACTCCTCATAAAATGAGGGTTACAGGAGTCTGAATAAGTCCTCCAGCTCAACATTATTTTTGCATGTCGAAATAACTGCTTGCTGTATAGACACGGCCTATGTTACTTTGGAATAATGTCAGCTATTCAGAAATAATGCTGCTGTGTAAACAGTTTAACTGCCACAGGACTACTTGTTCTTCTTCGAGGAGTGTCCCTGTGGGTGCTCCGCCTTGGGGCTACGTCTACACTACAGGGTTTTTGCGCAAAAACCCGCAGAGCATCCACAGCTCAATCGCGTTTTTGCACACAAAAAAACCCAACGCAGTAAATCAACAGGCTAGAGGGCTTTTGCTGGTAGAGTTATTTCTCTCTCCATGAGGAATAACTCCTTTTTGCTCAAGAGTTCTTACGCAAAAAGGTGTGTGTGGACGCTCAACAGAGGTTTCTTGCGCAAAAAGAGTCTATCACAAAAAGTACAGGTGATGGAACTTTCTTGTGCAAGAGTGTCCTTGCAGCTTTTGCGATGCACTTTTGAGGTGTGGATGTGCTTTTGTGCAGGAAGTTTTTGCAGAAGATCTTTTCCGCAGAAACCCTGCAGTGTAGACAAAGCCTAGGTGTTTTGGCGCTGCCACACACCTGGTCAGAAGATTTTACTAGCAGTGGCTTTGACAGCTAGCTCACACATGAGCAGAAGCAGCTAATGCGCATGTGTGAGATATGGTCACGCCAGTTCCTTCTCTGCCACCGCCAGCGTCGGTTAGAACCCACAGTGTGTGCTGCAGATTTTCTCCTCAGAGAGACAGCTAGTCTTTTCCTTTATTTAGTTAGCCTTTTCATTGTATTATTTTTTTACTATTAAAAAGGGGGACCACCACCACGTGTCTCCCTCAGCGCGGACTCTGCCCCCTGCACTTCCCTTCAGGGGACTCCCCGCTGAGGAGTTTCTTTTCCCTCAGCTCAAGCCTCCTCACATAAGTCTGAGAGATACTTTTTCACAGATTTAAAAAAATTTTCTTAATCTTTTTCGTAGCGTTCTGCCAAGCAGGGGCTCTGTTTTAAATGCTGGTTTTTCCTGAAGGGTTGTCAATCATGCTGCCAGCCTAGCACTCTTAGTGCATACACTGTCTGGACAATTACAGTGCAGTTTACTGCCATCAGTGAAAATTTTGCAGCCATGGCAGGAGAGCCAGAGGGGTTTCAGCTCAACCTGATCTCCCTCAAATGCTTCCTCAGACCAGCATAGGACCCTGGTCACCCCGCGTCCCCGCTCTTACTATCACCAGCGGTGATGTCAGATAAGGCAGTTGCCCCGCCTCAGCTGCGAGCTCTGCCTCTTCCAAACAGAAGAGAGCACATGTAGCAGCAAACAGGGCAATCCCTGCATCCTAAGCCAGTTCCATCCCCCACTGGGGCTCCGGACAAGCACTTCCTCAGGGCAGTGCTCACCCACAGTACCCCGAGGGTGTAAGGACCTGGCCAATGTGCCTAAACATGCTGGTAAGCCCAAGACTGTAACGGCTGAACAGCACAGGGCTACAGCAGCATCGTCGGTCCTACCAACACCAAGCAGTGCTGTACATAAGGGAAGTGCAGGGACCAAAGCGCTGTTACCAGCCCCAGCACCTGTGCCATCCCCTCTGCTCATGAAGCCAAAGCATACACCGGCACAATATTCTTTACTACCCATGCCTCCTTTTTGCCTTTATACAGCCACAGAATCTATGATCTCTTCAGTGCCTCGTTTGGCACTGATTCATCCCCTCACTCCAAGGGGTTTTCCCCAGCACTTCCATACCTCCGTTATCAGTTGAGGAGGATCAGGCTTCTATCATGACTTCAACTCCTCCCACACACTCTACACCAAGGCACAAATTCCCTCAGTCACAACCAGCCTTACCACACTGGCAACCTGCGCATTGGCTACCACCACCTATGCCCCCCACATGGCCCTACTGAGCACCACACAGAGCTCAGCAGCAATAGCATCACCATGCTGCTCAATTTGTTCCAGGCCTACATCCACTGTGTCCCCTTGACCCTCAAGGGACCAGACAGACTTCAATCAGCAACTAAGTAACAAGGAATCCACTACTTCCTCTCTCTCACTTACAGCAATATCTCCTTCCTCTCCAAGGGACACACTCGTGCCTCCGCAAGCCCTATCTGAGGATGATTTCAAGGCTTTCCAAGACCTTTTTAAGAGGGTAGCTGAGGTCCTCAAGGTCTTGTTAACCACACTGCCAGGGACCCGGCGTAAACTTACAAGCATCCTCCATACCTCTCCATCCACAAGGCTTGCTCTCCCCATGGACAACATAACTGCAGACATTCTCAGCAGGAACTTTCCTGCAAGCCACGAATGGGAACTACACCCCACAATTCTGCATCAAATCTTTACACAATGGGGCTTCCCACAGATGAACTTGTTTACCACCAGTGCCAACAAAAAGTGTCTACTCTACTGTTCGCATGCGGGCATTGGAACACAACCCTACTATACGCTTTTCCCCCCCATACTGCTTCTCCATCAAGTAGTCACCAACGTGCACTTAGACAACACCAACATCATACAAATGGCGCCAGACTGGCCAAGACAAACCTGGTATACATACCTACTGCAAATGTCAGCTGACCACCCACAGCATCGCCCACAGCTCCCCCATTGCCTCACCCAATGTCGCTGTTGCCTTCAGCATCCTCATCTCCACACCCTGAACCTTCAGGCCTGGCTTCTCAATGGCTCACTTTATTAGAAGCAGAATGTCAGACGAAGTACAACATATCTGCCTTAGCAGTCGGAGAACATCCACTTGCAAACCTTACCTGTACAAGTGGCATCGTTTCTCCACCTAGTCTCACCTCCACAATCTCAACCCATCTTCCGTTCCATTACCTGCGGTCCTGCAATAAATAACCAAACTCAAAACTTGGGGCGTTCCCTGAAGGTTCACCTCTCCATCATAACCTCTTTGTAGTAGTCCATAGACAGGAGGTCGCTATTTACACATCCCGCGACCAAAAAGTTCCTCAAAGGATTGCAGAATATTTATCCACCAATCAAACCTCCAGCTCCGGCCTGGGATCTCAAATTGATTCTGAGGGCTTTAACTCGTCAACCGTTTGAGCCTATGGCAACCTGCTCCAGGCTCCACCTTTCCATGAAGGTGGCCTTACTAGTGGCAATAACATCCGCCAGGAGAGTCAGTGAAATTGCAGCTCTCATAGCAGACCCTCCTTTCACCAACTTCCATAAGGACAAGGTAGTCCTCCGGCCTCACCCTAAGTTCCTGCCGAAGGTGCCCTCTTCTTTCCACTGTAACGAACCTTTTAACTTACCAGTCTTTCTTCCCCAACCCCACGCCAACCAGACGGAGGCCACATTCCACACTCTTGCTTTACGGAGCACCATTGCATTCTAGCTGGAAAGAACCAAGCAAATTCAGAAAACCAACAAGTTATTCATATCAACCACTGAACGATCCCAGGCACTCCCCTTGTCCTCCCAGAGGATCTCAAAATTGATAGTGGAATGCATAAGAATAGCATATTCAATCTTCGGTAAAGAACCACCTACACAACTTCATGCACATTTGACCAGGGCCATGGCAGCATCAACAGCCTATGTACAGGGCATCTCCCTGTCCTATATATCCAAATCGGCCATCTGGTCCTCTGCTTATACATTTGCTGCTCACTATGCTCTGGACTCCTATGTATCTAGAGAAACTGCGTTCGGACATACAATCCTTACCACAGTCCAAAAGGACACTACACCGTCCGAAGCTCCCACCTCCAGTGGATAAACTGCTTGTAGTCACCTAAGGTGGAGCACCCACAGGGACACTCCTTGAAGAAGAGAGTAACTTGCTTTCTTCAAGATGGGTGTCCCTGTGGGTGCTCCACCACTCACCCTTCCTCCCCTCTGCTTTGGTATTCTTTCCATACTTTTCTGGGGCAGAGAAGGAACTGAGGTGACCATATCTTGTGCATGCGCATTAGCCACCTAGCACGTATAGGGCTTTTGCATTGTCAAAGTCACTGCTAGTAGAATCTTCTGGCCAGGTGCGCTGAGGTGCCAAAACACCTAAGGTGGAGCACCCACAGGGACACCCATCTCAAAGAACATCAGTTACTGCAGAGGGTGAGTAGCCCTTTATTTTTTTTTCTTTTTCCTAAGTTACAGATTAATATCACTACCCCTCTGAGACTTCCAATGTGGCTCATTGGAGATGACTCACATCCACTGATGTCACATTCCTATCTCTGTATCCCTTCCCTTTTTTTCCTCTTCAAGCATCTGAAGTAGTGAGGTGTATTTCACAAAAGCTTACGCCCTTATAAATTTGTCACACAAGTCTAAATCACTTAGGTACAGATGCTCAAATGGTATTTATGCAGTTAACTCCCATTAAAATGAATGGCAGTTTAGCGCCTAAATATCTTTGAGGATCTGGACCTTCAGCACATCAAGTAGCAAAATTAGTTAAGATCCCAAACAGTGTGAACATCCGGCGGTTATGAAGAAACTGGCATCCTCCTTAATTGTCAAAAGTATAAGCTGTTAATGTAAGGGATATTGTTCCTGAATCAACTTGTACATTTATACCTAGCACACGTATTGTCTGAGGTATTACCACTTTCACTGAACAAGGAAACTGAACAATTTCAATCGCCAATTACAATTTAACATTTATTGTACAGTGTCCAAAGACAAATAAGTGCAAGCATCAAGACTGTGTTTCACAGCCGTTTTGACAGTTTACGACACTGCTATAATCCTTTGATTCAGACAAAAACAAGCTGTTGCTTAAAATAAGCCTTTGTGTTAAAAGTACACAGTTTGCATGATATTTTACGAAGACAACATATAGCATGTGATTTGTGTGTTTCATAATACTTTTATTACCAGATCAATAGGAACATAAATGCATGGTGTAAACTGTGTCGACAAGAGGCATCTATAAGCATCAATAAGTTGCTTAAGTAATTAATCATCATTTACATAAAGTTTTGGCCCAGTTGTCTCACCTTTAAGGTATTGCTACACTAGCTGTGAGCATACTTCCTAACATGAATAGACAGCCATATTAGTTCTGCTTCAGCAACCTCACTTAAAAAAAAAAAAAAGTGGTGTGGCCATAATTGCTCCGGTTAGCCACCCAAACTCACGGCCTCAGGACTGATCATATTTTGGCAGCTAGCCTGAGGCACCATGATCCCCCATTGCTACTTTTAGCACAATAGCTGAAGCATAGCTAACATGTGGCTGTCTACAGTACACTTGTAGGCATGATCCCTTCCAACACAGGGAGACATAAAAGCTTGAAAACTTTAAATGACAAATTTAAGGCTATTTGACCCTCTTTTTTTTTTTAGATTTAATACCCTGCTATAGCCAAAAATATCTATGTAAGTGCTTCAGAGAAAAAGACGCATGTAATGCATATAATCCAGGGCTTCTTTCAGGCAAATACTGCATGTTTAAGAGTTTAGCACAAGATAGAATCTTCTCTAGATACATTTTGCTTAAAGTAATAGTATTTTAAAACCAGCCATTGGAATTCAGTGAAAAGGTCACCAAAAATATCCAGAATTTAAGATTACATTTTATATGATAATAAATAACTATTTTAATGTTCACACTTCAAATAGGCTTCCTAACACCAGGACTACATTAAGAATTGAAAAGCAGCACATACTGTACTATAAATTCAACATGAAGTACTTGTAAAAAGCCCAGAGAAATGTCCATCGTTAAACTATCTAATGCAAACAAGTACAACTCTTTGGATAGAGGGGAGATTTCTAGACAGAAGAAGAAGATATGTTTAAAGTTATAGAGCTGTCCCAAATACCAGATTGATGCAGGAATCACTCTGTGATGCAGGTTCGACTCATTAGGGAAAAGTTATTCTTGATCATAATTATTCCAGTATTACCCTTCCTCTCCTTGTCCACAGACTGGCATGGTCCATAGCATTTATTTCCATGGAAAGAGAGAAACAGTGTTCCACTTGTGGAGACATACAAGAAAACCAAAAGCCAGTGACATCAGAAGAACGTTGTATCAGATGAAAAGGCACCAGCAAGTCGAAAATCCTCTTTTGTGATTACACTGTACATTCGCTGAGGCAGTGGTTTAGAGTAAGGTGCAGGTCGAGGTACAGTTATGCGTAAAATGAGCTCACGGCCTGCAGGTGGTGGGAAATCTGCAACTGCTCCTAAATTCAGTCTCCGTTCATCTGATGAGCCTGACCTCTTCAGTTCTTCATCAAGTGGAATCATTGTGGCAACCTTAAACAGAACCAGAAGCTTTGCTTAAGGCTAGGTTATCCTTAACACTAGAACATCAGAAATTATTTTCAAAAACAAAATGTGGTAATTTACACATCGAAAGGCTACAGGCAGACACAAAGAAAGACCCAGGGGCCCAGAAGTCTACACAGCAATGAAACAGCCTGAGCCATACCAGCTGGCAATTTTTCTTTGCTGTGTGGCTATACCAAATGAGAACTCTCTGCAGTATGTCACGATTTTTACTGGCCAAGTAGTAGGATTACTTTGGTCTACCATAGCAGGGCAAATTAAATAAAGACCAACAAGTGCTACTGTACACTGCTATCCCAACCAGTGAACAACAGGCTTATGTTTAGTTTAAGGCAATATCCACAGTATTTCTAACAACCATCAATAGGATGCACTGTGAAAAGTCATAAAGAACTGACTTCATAAACAATTAACTTCTCATAATTAAACTTCATTTGATGAGTTCTTCAGTGTTTTTTACAAGCTGTTTTTTTTGTTAAGCTTCAAAAATCTGCGGATAAGCAGTAACCAGTTTGAAAGAGGGGGAGAGAGAATATTTTTTAAGATATATGTACAAATCATATCATGCTGTTCTATATTTACTCTATTCTTTATACCCTTACATGAAGGTAGGAAGATGAGCAGGAAACAAGGGACAAAAGCTAGTTACCTCATCAGAAGATTCAGTCATCTTGAGAAGGGATGAGAAGAGAACCAGTGATGAAAGATAGAAACAAATGCACATCAGAGATTTTAGGATTGTTTTAAAGACAGCACATACTGAATTCAAGAGTTTGTCGAGAGAGTTATGACAAACATATACTTTGAGAACACAACACATGTAACACATTGTTACACAATGTATATATGCAGGAGTCCAGAATCAGAAGAGAGGGTTACTCACCTTGTGCAGTAAAGAAGGTTCTTTGAGATGGTTGTCCCTTTGGGTGCTCCAGTTTAGATGCTTGGGCATTGCTGCATGCCTAGTTGGAAATTTAAGGAAGCAGTGCCCCCACCCCCCACCCCACCCCCGGTAGGCTGTGCATGTGGAGCAGGTGACACGCACGGTGCCACTACTATGCATGCGCAGCCACAGTCCCCTCCATTTCTTTTTCTGCTGCAGAAGCAATGATGTCCAAAGTAGAAGGCAGGACGGGCAGGTGGTGGAGCACCCACAGGGACAACCCTCTCAAAGAACCTCCATTACCGCACAAGGTGAGTAACCCTCTCCTCTTCTTCGAGGAGTGTCCCTGTGGGTACTCCACCTTAGGTGACTACAGAGCAGTGATCAGAGGCGGGTGCTTCAGCTAATCAGTAACCTGGGCTGTGGTCAGAATGGCATGCCCAAATTTAGTACCCTGGAATGGGTAAGTATCAACAGCGTAATGTCTGGCAAATATGTGGGTGGAAGACCACATCACAGATCTGCAAATGTCCACAAGAGGCATGTTACTGAGCTAGGTTGTAGAAGCCGCCATGGCCCTCACGGAATGTGCACATAATTGCAATGGAGGATCTTGGTTAAAGGTGGAGTAGGCCAGCCAGATGCAGTCCAGGGATCTCTCTGCAGTGGATACGAACAGTCTAGGTGTTCTGCAGATTCCCCCTTGCCCTGTCCAAGTAAAAGGAAATTGTTCTGTACACATCGAGCGTGCGCGCCACATAGCCTCTTTAGCGCTGGCATAAGGCTTTGGGAAAAGAAGGGTAGTATTTATAGGTTCTTTGCAGTGGAAAGAGATGGAAACCTTTGGCCAAAAACTTTGGGCGTGGTATCAGAACCACTTTTTCTTTATAGAATACCATGAAGAGTGGATCAGCCATTAGAGCACCAATTTCACTCACTCTCCTAGCCAATGTAACAACCACCAATAGGGCCACCTTCATGGAAAGGTGGAACATGTAGCATGTCCTTATGGGTTCGAATGGCCTACGGGTGAGGGCCCAAAGTACTAAATTGAGGTCCCAGGCTTAGACTGCAGGTTTGACAGGCAGCAAAGTGTTTTGCATGCCCTTAAGGAAGCACTTGGTTGCTGGATGCAAAAACCGATTTGTTGTCAGTGGGTTAATGAAAGGCTGTTATAGCTGCAAGGTGAACCTTAAATTAACTATATGAAAGACCCAAGTGTTTTAGGTCAAATTCGAGAACATCCAAAAGTGGCATCGTCGATGGGTTCTCACATGCTTTTGTTCGGCCCAAAGGGAGAATCTATGCCATTTACACAGGTAAGCTTTCCTGGTTGTTTATCAACAGCTGTTCAGTGAAATTTGCTTAATTTGATCAGTGAATGCTGTTTCTATTGAGAACCACTGAAGAACCATGCCCAGAGGTGAAGAATCTGGAGGGATGGATGGCGGTCGTGCCCACCCTGCTGCTTGAGAAGATGGGGAAGCAGCAGTTGACGCCATGGCGTCGTCCTGAACACCTGTAGCAGGTAGGTGTACCAAGTTTGCTATGGCCAAGCTGGGACAATAGGAATTACTGAGGTTGTGTATGCCCTTATTTTGTTGACTATCTGGCGAAGGAGTGGGATTGGAGGAAACACATATAGGAGACATGCACTACAGGGTATTGTGAACGCGTCCACTAGAGAGTGCAAGCCAATGCCCGCATGGGAACTGTATTGTGGATTCTTCTTGTTGGTACTGGTTGCAAACAAATCCACTGTTGGGAACCCCCATTTACTGAAAAACTGTTGTAGAATAGTGGAGTCCATTTACCATTTGTGATTGGAGTTCAACTTTTTGCTTAGACTGTCTGCAGTAAGATTGTCCTTGCCCAGAAGATAAAAGGCTTGTATGCGAACTTTGTGTGCAATGCACCATGTCCACAGGTGGACAGCCTCCCTGCCTAAGTGGTGAGACCTGGCACCACCCTGCCTGATGTAACAAATTGTGGTCTGGCTGTCCGTAAAAATCTGTACTGTGTCATTGCGTATGAAATTAAGGAAATGTTGGCATGAGTAAAATACTGCCCTGAGTTGTTGTATGTTTATGTGCAGGGTGGACTCTTGCGGGGGCTAGTGACCCTAGTTGTGAGAGGGCCCAAATGCATCCCCCACTCCAAGGAGAGAAGCCTCCATCATGATGTTCATCACTGGGAGATGTCTGTGGAAAGGTACTCCACCACACACATTTTTTGGGACTGCCCACCAGTCTAGCAATCGCTTGATTTTCTTTGGAATTGAGACTAGCTTATTGATATTGTTGTAACAATGTCGGTATACAGTCCTTAGCCACTGCTGCACAGGCCTCATGTATAGCCTGGCATAGAGTACTACTGATGTGGCCACTGCCATATGACCTAGTAACTGGAGACAGGTCCTAGCTGGAACTTGTGGGCTGATTTGGAGCAGTGCAATAAGGTCATTGATGGACTGGATTCTCAATTGTGGGAGGGAGGCTACAGCCCGAATACAGTCGAGGTGATAAACTCCATTGTCTGTGATGGTTGTAGTTTGCACTTGGATAAATTTATCTGCAGCCCGAGGATCTGGATTAGATCCCTGGTTAGTGAGACTGCGTTGTGGGCTTCCTGACTCATGGTTGCTCTTATCAGGTAATTGTCAAGGTAGGGGAATATAGACATCCCCTTTTTATGGAGATGCAAGGCAACCACCGTGAGCACCTTTGAGAAGATCCTTGAAGCTGTGGAGAGTCCGAACAGCAGCACTGTGTATTGGAAACGGGCATTGCCCAATGCAAATCTTAGGTATTTCCAATGCACTAGATGGATGGATACGTGGAAATCAAAAGTAAATAACCAGTCCCCTGTGTTTAAGGGTGGGATTACAGTGGATAGGGTGATCATCTTGAACTGCTAGGGTCGTATTTGACAGTTGAGCCTTCTGAGATTGAAAATTGGTCTCCATTCCCCCTGATTTCTTTGTTGTGAGGAAGTAATGGGAGTAGAATCCTTCGCCCCTGTAGTGATCAGGTACAGGTTCTATGGCTCCTAGGCAGAGCAAATGTTTAATCTCTTGGAGTAGGATGCTCTGGTGAGATGGGTCCCTGAAGAGGGACAGGGAAGGTGGGCAGGGGGGAAAAAGGGATAGAAGACAAAGGGATAGAGTATTCCGCCCTTTACGACATCCAGTACCCACTTGTCAGTTGTGATGGAAGACTATTGAGGGTAGAAAGGTAGGAGGTGCTGGTCTGAGGTTGTCTTTAACAAGGAGGTGTTATCAGACTCTTGACCTAATCTTCAAAAATTTTGCCTTGAGGTTTAGGTCTGGGCAGTAGAGGGCTGGGCAGGAGTCTGCCTCCATCTAGTTTGGTATTGCCTCCTATTATCAAAATACCTCTGGGCCTGAGTGAAAGGTGAAGGTAGCGTTGTATAAAATACGTGCCCTGTTTGTGTTTTGTTGCAAGGACATGGATGCCAAGCCCGTGAATCCTTGAGGGAATGGAGTGACGCATTGATGGTGTCTGAACAGTTTGGAGCCTTGGGAAAGAAAGTCCTCAACTGTAATGATGTGGAGGAATATGCCTTCTTACCCATGAGGTCTAGGCACTTCCACTCATCGTACGGCATGTTTCTAGCTGCATTCTGTTTTCCCCTATGGTTGACCACGTCCACCACTAAAGAATTAGGAGGCAGGTGGGAAAACAGGAAATTGGCACCCTGTGGTGCAACACAATTTATAGTCAGATTTCTTGCAGATCAGTGGGATTGTGGCTGGTGTCTGCCAGATCACTGTGAAAGGATCCATCAACACCGGGTCCATTGGTAGGGGCAGCTTAGCAGACGGGGAAGCATGTAGTATGCTGGTCGGCTGATGTTGCTTTTTGTGGAGGCTAACCAAGGAGACCTCCAAAACATCCGCCTCCCTTTTGTGTAGCTTCTGGAATGAGTGGAAGTAATCTCCCACCATAGGAGGAGGGGGCATTAAGTGTCATCAAGGGAGGACGATGATATGTGAGTTGCAGAGTGAGAAGACATGGAAGAGTCCTCATCACTCAAGGCTGGCTCATCTTCCTCTTAGTAGGCTGACCTGTCCAGAGATGGCAGGGAGATGACTCTTGATGGTGCCAATGGAGTTGGCTAAGGCTGTACCAGCTGTGGTTACTGGGTTCGATATGATGCCCCGGGTCCCAGTAAGGCGAGTTGGTAGCCATTAAGGTGGTTGCCATTGCTGCTGTGGGTGCTTTGGGGAGGAATGCCTTTGGGTGTGGATACCAATCAAGGGCTCGTCTTCCTTGTCACTTGAAAGTGGCAGTGCTGATGTTGCAGGAGTGGAAGGTGCAAACCTGACAGACACGGGCTTACCGTTGGTGCCAAATAACGGAGTTATGGGCACCAAAAAGTCACCCTGAACTCCTCCACAGTAGTCAAAGGGAGTAATGCAGGAGTTGCCGGTGCTGGCAGCAGCATGGAGGAAGTTACCGCCACAAATCTACAGTGCCACGTGTTTGTGCCTCTTCAGTACCAGAGATGACATTGGTGCTGACGGTGCTGAGTGAGGCTTAGATTTCTTCAGTGCCTATGATGTCTCAGCTGAGGCTGATTTGGCCTTTGCTTTTGTCGGTGCCAAAGCAGGCTCAGACAGTTTCAGTGGTGCCAATTTGGACTTAGGCTTTTCAGGAGCCCTGGTGCCCAGTCTTTGGACCCTCGGGAACGGTCGGTGCCTGGCAGTCTCAATACTTCACTGTCCAGTGCCCTGGTAGAGACCGACGCAGGAGGTATTCTGGCTGCTTACCCCCGTTTCTTTGAGGGGGAAATCACCCTTACTTGGCGAGTGAGATCTCTTTTGCTCAGAGGAAGGACTGCTCAGAGGAAGAGTCCCTGGTGCCCATGCCTGCCGGAGCCACCTTCTTGGACATGGAGAGGGCTGCCGAGGTGGGGGTAAAGCAGTGTTTCTCAACTTTTTTTTTTTTTTTTTTTTTTTAAAGTACCCCCTTTAAATAAAAAAAAAAAAAAAAAAAAAAAGTACCCCCAGTACCTACAGTTTTCAGACACAAATTTTTTCTACACATTCGTTTAAACAACTTAATCATAGCCGGGCGGGCAATGAAATTTTTGGGTGCAAAAAGTACAAAAATAATAAAACGCTATAAAACTTAAAATAAAAATTCAGTTGTTTTCTCCAAATTTCAGTTGAGTTGACGTACCCCCCAGACTTCTCTAGAGTACCTCTAAGGGTACTCATACCACTGGTTGAGAAACACTGGGTAGAGTATTCCGGGTCCAAGGCTGGCTTCACCGTATTCTCCAGAGAGAGAGGTTTAAGTTGCGCATGTGGGCCGTTAACTGCTTACAGTGTTGGCACTGGGCGGTAGTGTGTGTCTGTCCCAGGCACTGTACACACTGAGTGCCCATCGGAGACAGGAACTGAGAGCCTGCAGAAGAGGCAGCATTGGAATCTTGGGGAAAAATTTTGCTAAGGCAAAAAACGGTATTAACAACAATAAAATGTCTTTTCTTTTTTTTATATAACAATTAACTGTAACTAGAAAAACTACTACTACTAACTGAACACTATAACACTACTAACAACAAGAACAAGATAAAGTTTGAAAAGCTGGAGAGCAACTGTGGTTCCAACTGATGCCAGCAGCAGTAGAGAAGGAAACGAGGGGACAGTTGGCTGCACATGTGCAGGAGCGGCATTGCACATCCCATCTGCTCCGCATGCGCAGCCTACCAGAGGGCACTGCGACCTTAAATCTCTGACTAGGCACGTAGCAGTGCCCAAGCACCTAAGGTGGAACACCCACAGGGACACCTCCTCAAAGAACAACTTAGTAAATAAATTGTGTCAAAGTTCTATTTACCCAACAAGTAGCTGGCGAAATAATTTTTGGAAATTAAACTTGCTATTTAATAGTTATTATTGATGGGACAAAAATTTAGTTTGCTATTATGTTTCAACTGCTAACATCCCCCCTCACCCAGGCAGATAGAGTTGGGAGGTAGCTTTGAATATTTCTGCCTGAAAGAAGTCAAAGCTTGAAATTGACATACATCTTCAACACTAAAACTTTGAAATTTTTTATGAAGTTTTGGAACTACTGAGTGCTGCTCTTTATCAGAAGTCTACCAGCAGGGCAAAGTACACATTACAGCATATGTGCATGCATTGTAACCATATTGCATTTTGCAACATTAAATATAGGTGGGACTTTCTCAAAGAAAAAAATTGTAAATAAAAGAAAACATTGTAAAAGTGAAAAAATACAGGATGTGATAGTATTACAGTTGTTATATCTACAGCAGAATTCAGCTATATAGGGAAAATTAGATGCAATGATGTTAAAGTCCTTTTATCAAACCTCAGCCTGTTGACTGATTGATTAAAAAATAAATCTCTAAATTAGTAAGAGCCCAGCTCACTGCATAAGAAATCTTTCAATTATTAGCTAAGAGAATAAACACAAAACATCTGCTATACTTCCCCTCTCTGACTTCAGGAGAAAAGTTAAAATTGCCATAGCTTACAAGATTTGGTGATGCTGAATACTTGGTGACACAGATAAAGAAGAATCAAAACAAAAGTAGATGCTTATCAATTAATGGTGCTGGTTACACTCAGTGAAGCCTCATCCCGAGAAGCCAGGCACACAAGGACTGCCTGCTCCACTCCAGGAGAGGAGCTTCACTGTGGCAGTAGAGCCTCCTCCTCAGAGCTGGACTGGCAGGGGCTGGCAGCCCCACTCGCAGAGAGGCTTCGCTAAATTAAGCTTTATGCTGCAGACCCCACAGTGCAGATAACTGTGTAACGGCTAAGATTTTCACAGTTACTCCATTACACTATTTTTAACATCCCTAGTGTATCCCTGCATTATTTTTTTTAAATGGAAGATGTTTAGAAGGAACTTTATCATCAGAAGAGTAACAGGAAGCTTAGTATCTGTTCTATATGGGGTATGCACTAGGGATGTAAGAATACCAGTTAATCTGTTAAATGTTATGTTTTACCTGACCAGTTAACCATGCTCAACAAAAAACTAAGTGATACACACTGGAGAAGATCTGACAGCGTTTATATACAAAGAGGCTAGTAAGGCTCTCCAGATGGTAACACTGCATGGAATTTCGCTACTTGGCCAAGTCAATAAAAGTCCTGACATGAAAAAAAATAAGCTAGGAATAGGTTACAAATATCAACGTGCAATTGCACCTTGCAGCACACTGCAAATATAATTGGTCATGTGCAAGAAGCAGTTTCATTAGTCTCAATACAAATATTTCATGTTGTTTTATAATTTAAGGAGGAGACATCTTTGGACTGCAATGATGCAAAAGTTCTACATTAATGAAACTGAAAAATTCTATACAATCTTGAATTTTGTGAAACGTCTGCCAAGAGAATTCACTATCGCTGTAATAATTCAATGGTCACAACTGTCCTCAGAATACTGAATAAGATCACATTTTTAGGTCATATTTAAAAAACCATTACACCGCGTGAGCAAAAGAAGAAAGCAATGTGAAATGAATGACAGTATCATAACTAAAGAACAGAGTCACTAATGGAGATGGAGAGGGAAGTAGTGAAGGGGGCAATTGCTCCAGGGCCCAGAGACTTAAAGGGGGCCAAATGCTCTCAGCCACTGCTACTGCTACTAAAAATAGTAGCAGGTTACCTATCAGACCTACTCCCTGTATGTACTGAGTCATATCCACTTCTTTCATCGACAAAAATAAATACATCTGTACTGATTTTTTGTCTGTTAAGCGCTGTAAAGCCAACACAGCTACAGGAGAGAGAATGGGGCTCTTCATTCTTGTGCATCAACACAAGAACGGTCACAAATATTTCTGAGGGAAACTTTGCATAGTAAATATTGTGCAAAGTCTCAATCAGAAATATTTGTGCCAATTCATTGAGACAACAGAATTGCAGAAAAGTCACAAGCAGATTTTGGCTGCAAAACCTTTAATACCAATGATAAAATAAAAAAACATTTTAACTCAGAATCCAGATTTACAGTGCTTGAAGTAAAAAAGAAAAAAAAAACCTTTATAAACTGAGCACATTTGATTCGGAAAGATAGATACAAATGTAAAATTGCACAATGGCATTGTTAAATCATATTTCAAAGTGAGCCTCACTTAAAGGTCACTTTATATGCCTATCTACACAGCTGCATCCAGTCTTATAACATCCTATGCCTTTTGTTCTCCTTTCATCATGTAGTTAAAGTTAAACTATTGCCAAAACTGTCTTCCCTGGAAGAAAAAGAACTTCCATGCATTTTTACGAAAATTCAAGCCTATTTATAGGTAGACGAAATCAGCATCACATGGAGAGTTGTTGCTTCACACTGCCTAAATTAAAGTGATCAAAAAATCAGTCAAAAATTCCAGCTTACCCTCTGGGCATTCAAAAATAACTTGTGGATGATACTACCAGCAGGTCCTCTTCCTGCACCAATGACTGATACTTCTGGCTGTTCCAAAAGAGAATTTACAAACCTAGAAGTACAAAATAATGCAAAGGAGGAAAAAGTGAGCATCCAAATTTAAACTCTATCAATTTTTAATTATTTTCACATGAAATCTTCAAGACAGTTTCCTGTATGAATGACATAAAGCTCCCATCTAGCTTGAGTGAACAAACAGTTTTAGCACCAAGAGCACCGTTAGTTCTCCTGGGCCAATACTGTGCCAGTGTGTGCATGCATAATCCATGCATTGTGCATATTTTTCTTTTTTTGCAGAAAACAGTTTCTGCCAGAAAGTTGCAGAAATTCCATTTTTTGCCTAATTGAGGGTGTTGTAGTGCTAGAACAGAGCAGCTGGACCTGGCCAGGTAAGGAAGGGAAAGGAAAGAGTTGGTAGTGCCTTGTTCATGCTTGTTAGGCCAGATCAAGAGACAGGATATGAGGAGACAGATAGCATAGAGCTGCTGAGGAGTCACAGGCAGGGCCTCATAAGAGCTAGTGGAGGAAGACAGACTGGGGCAACAGCTGAATGTGAGTGGAGGCACAGGGGTAAGGATATGCAGGGCCACGTAGGGATGAGTGGAAAGGGTGTGTGAGTGAGGATAGAGGATCATGTGGATAGGATATGCACACAGGGTTAGGGGCAGATATGTCTGACTGAACTGGAGAGGCTAGAGAGCAGCCAGGGCCTGCATGGAGGAAGCTCCTTAACAATCCCTCCCCATCGCCCCTCACCCTCCAAAAAAATCTGTTCCATGCCTTTTCTCACCCACACCTAAGAACCCTCCAAGAACTCCCAGGCTCCTTCCAAGCAACTTCTTCCCTCTCCCTCAGTTACCCCTAACTCCCCCAAGCCTTTGCACTGCTTCTGAGGGGTGTGGGAAATACAGCTCTGTACTGCAGTGTAAATGGTTTGTTACTCAGAGTTCTGTATTAATATGCCTTGTAAGGAATCTGTCAAAAAAAAAATCCAGATTTTTTGTTGTCTGTATTGTTATAGACATACCTGCTGACAGGTTTTTGTTTTTTTTTAAATAAGTCACCAAAATAATTGAAACTGGTATGATTATATTGTCTTATTTTGACAAAATATGCAGAATTTTGTGGCACAGAATTCCCTTAGGGATATATTAGGAAGACATACATTCAGAATTACATCTTTTTGCCCATTTTAGAAGCTTACTATTTTTCCCGTATTACACATGACATTGCATTACTAATCTTGATTCTTAGATCCCTCGTATGTGGTATACACATCTGTCCCTCCCCTTCTTTCACTACTTTCCCCAACAGGGACTGCAGTTCTTACTTCCATTCCTAATCCCTCTCCCAGAGCTAGAAAAGGCATCCTCTCTTGTGCTTACTCATACCCTGTGTGCTGACTCAGTTTCTAGCTGTCTTATATTGTAAGAGTTTATTGGCTCAGCCACCACTGGCAAATGTATCCAATCCTCCCCCAGCTGGCTCCCAATTTCAGGAAGAATCAAGAATTCACAGTTGGGAGAATTGAGCATATTAAGACCACTGGATGGAAATTGGAATTTCTAGGAGAGATGTGGAGTTAATGAAGAATAGCTCATCCGAAGAGTCTCAACACCAACAGTGAAGAAACCACCTAATCCTCGCACAGCAACCACCTTAGCTCTAAGAATTAACCTATTCCAATATTTAACTTTAACATTAACATGTTAAGCCAAACTAAGGAATAAATAGTTCACCACCACTGTATGGTGGTCAACAGAAAAAAAAAAATCTGCTTAACTGGCTATTACTCACTAGTTTTCCTATAGTGCATCAATACGGCACTTCATATTAATAAGCAGAATAACTGGAAAAACAGTTATTTTGGATATTAAATTCTACATAATACACAGGACAGAAATAAATAATAATGCCTGGCTCTTATATAAAATTTCCCATCAGTAGGTCTCAAACAACATAGTTCAATTTGTGATCTTTCACACACACAAGATAAGCTATAGACTGAGCACTAGATACTCATCACATTTATATAAAATATTTTAATACAATTGACTTAAGACCACATCACACAATATTTTTCAAGAGATAGATTACATTAGCCATCCCAAATGTGTAGGACAGGAACTCCCCAGAAATTTTTCCATCTAAAAGAGTTATAAAGGTCATTATTCTTTGAAGTTTCTTTCATGTGTGGTGGTATATTGCATGCAGTTTTTTGGGGATCTGCATATTATTATTCCCCACCATCACTTCTCTAAGCTGTGGAACCTAGAAAAATACAGGGAGAAGCACCAAAGTGAGTAAACTATTTAATAAAGTATCAATCACCTTTCCAGATCATCTTTTTCCGCTTCCTGCTCACATTTCTCTATCCCAAATTTTGCTTTCAATGACCTTGCCCTGGCAATGGTAGCTTCCGCACTCATAATCTGAGCAATGATCTCCTGCATAAGGATGATTTTTATTTTGAATGGAGGGAAAAGGAGAGAAAGAAAAAAACCATCAGCATTGTAAACCCACTCTATGTTCAGTACTAAGATCTGCAAAGTTTCTATCCCTGGCTAACTTGAGACGCTTACTTCCAATTTTTTGTCCTCAGGGTTTGGAAATCTTAAAACTTTACTGGAATGAGATATTATCTGCTTAATAATCTTCTTAACTGAAGAGATATCTTCCAGCATTTCTAAAAAGAACACAACTTTAGTCATAGTATCATCACTGCTCTTAAAAATCATTTGTATTACTTTATTATATGTTATTTACCTTCTTCCTTTACCTTTAGTACAGCTGCATGGATGATACAAGGCAAAAGATGCCTTGCAAGGTCAGCTGGTTTCTGAACTGCAAGATAGTGAAGCACCTATGGTACATCAAAAAACGAATACCTTAATGACAAAATTCATTTCACAAAAATAAGATTAATGGTGACTGAGCACCAGTTAAATTAGAAAAATGGAACATTAAGCTGCACTCCACCCATTGCAACATTAATACATGAATCGCCAATCTCAAAAGTATGCTATGATGTTATTAAGCCTCACACACTGCCTATTAAGCCACGCAGGAGCTCAGATGTGCAACTGGGAGAAATTCCTCTCTCCAGTCCCCGAAGCTTCCATGGCCAGGAGAGAGGCACCTCTCTCACCAGACCTAGTACTGGGATGCCACAGCCAGGGAATTGCACAGAACTGCAGAGGCACCTCTCCCTACCAGTCCCAACTCGGTGCTGCCCCAGAGCTCCTGTGGCCATAGGAGAGGCATCCCTTCCCTGGCCCCCATCCAGCCTAGTCTCGACCTTCCCCTGGCTCGGAGACAGGCTTCTCTCCCCAAGCCACGTCCGCTGGAGCTGCCGTGGCCATGGAGAGGCACCTCTCACAAGGCCCCAAGCTGCTGTGAGGAGAGGGAGCTGGGAGTAGTCCTCTCCTTCCACAGCAACCTAAACCCTTAATCAGCAGCTGAAACCCGCCCCTCCCCCCCATCCCTAGCCAGGGCCCTAGCCCCAAACTGAGCCCATTCCTGCACCCTGAATCCCTCATCACCAGCCCCAGCCCAGAGTCTATACTTTCAGTGGGAGCACTCACCCTCCTGCACTCTAACCCTCTGCCCTAGTCCTTGGCTCCACCCCCATCACACACTGTCTGTTTGCTGAATGACTTCTGTTACGTGATACATCACCTCCATATTGGTGGACATAATGAAAGTAATTCTGCACATGGACATAACATATTAGAGGGAACAACAGATGGGACTTCAATTTTTCTCATCTATAATTTGTGATTCTAAGGAAATTCAGTAAAGAAAGAAAATACAAATAATAAATGTTTCAAGAAACTAAAGCACTGAACTAATCAAAGTCTTTGTTTCATTTATTAGAAATGCAAGTAAGTCCAAAAGTAATACAACTTACTAAGTTATTGCTGGGCATGTTTTCAAATAGCAAATGCATTATTTATTTAAATTTCAAAAAGTCATTCTAAGAACAGTTATACCATAGCAAAAAAGTAGTCTGCAACATTCAAGTTAGCATTTTGAGTAATGCTATGGCATTTAAGTAGCACAGTTTAAGGAGAATAAACTTAAAATGTAGTGCAATTACAAATTACTGATGATATCTTTCAGGATAGACAGAACAGACTACCACACCACATTTACCTTCTCAGCCTCTCTGGTGTCATCAAACAGTCGCCTTTGCCTCCGGGCTGGAACTGGTTTTGCTGTTTCCCACGCCTCTACCCACATGTTACTAGGAATCTTCATTCGGGCACTCAGTTCACCCTTAAGTACTCTATTTCCCTTTTCATCAACCACTTCCTCTTCAATATAATCTCTAGGAGAGTACCACCTAACAAAATCCTCCAGACAACAACCAGGGTTAGCTGCCTAAAATGGAAGAACAGAATAAGACAAAATATTTGTTTATAGAATTCCTCTATATACAATCTGGTAAGCAAGGCAATGTGGTTTAGTGGCCTGAGCCAAGCACTACGAGCCAAGAATTCCCAAGTTCTAGTAACAAATCACTAGCTCATTGTGTGAACACTAGAAAAAAAAAGGGGACTAGAAAAGCACTGAACATTCACTTTATTAAATGGTACACAACAACGGGGAAAAAAAAATCACAATGAAAAAATGCATCCTCTTACTCATACAAATCAGTACAGGTTAAGGATTTTAAGTATCAACTAACTGACTAATCAAATAGTCGATGCATTTTGCATCAACTATTCAATTAGTTGATAGGGCGCCTCCGCCTTTGAAGTGCAGCACCAGCCATAGGGCTGTTATACTTCAAAGACAAAAGCACCGTGTGGAGCCCAGGATCAGCTAGGGACTCCCCCGCTGACCCTGGGCTCTGTGCAGTGCTGCCACTTTGAAACACTGCAGGGAGTCAGCAGGGGAGTCCCCAGCTGATCCCGGGCTCAACGCAGCGCTGCCACTTTGAAATGCCACGTGCAGCCTGGGAACACCCCAGCTGGCCCGGGCTGCACTTGGTGTTTCAAAGCGGCAGCGCTGTGTGGAGCCTGAGGTCTGGCCCCAGGCTTCAAGCAGCACTGCCACTTTGAAGTACCCCCTCTTCTCCCCCCCTTGCTGATAGAGGCAGCAAAGGGGGAAGCGGGGGGAAAGCAACTAGTTGACTAGTTCTTCACATCCCTAATACAGGTTTACCATCTTTTTCAAGCAAGTTCAAAATTAAGTCTTTGTCTTGTTGCACGTGATTCCCTTCTGCATTAGAAAATGAGATTTACAAATTCTTGTGATTTGGGAAGAAAAACAGACCTATTACACTGGAGATAGAAAAAAAAATCATGTTGTCATCACTCAGTGCCTGAAAAAGTCAGCGGCTACATTAAAACACTTTCTAAACTAAGCTTTGGTTTGGTTTGGTTACTAAAGCAGGTAGCAAACAACACTTGCCCAACAGCTTATTAAATGAAAGCAGCCTATTAACTTTTATTTTACAAGTCAAACTCTCCCAATAAGTCATAAAGCCTCATTTAATAGCACAATTGATTTCTGCTCCTACATTGTCACCAGAATGCTAGAACTGAAGAAGGCAGGGTTTTCCTTGCCAAATCAAAAGTTATATTTTACATCACTACTTTAGGTTTTCAAACAACTTGCACTACAAAAATTACTATGAAGTGCTGCATCTCCCAATAGTTTGATACACTGACCTAATTTTACCAGGGGGAGGTGGGGGAAATTAACAGATCTTAATTTTTAAGCTTTACAAGAATTATAAACTGTATGTTTAAACTTATCCTGCTATTCTTTTCCTAAATGACAGTTTAAAACAGCAAGGGAAGAAAAACAGCTGTCAGGATATCCTTCAAATTAGTCATCTTGCCCAATTTTCCCAGCTTGCTCATGTAAAAATAGTTCCTGAGCATATACCTTAAATGACTCCATATCTGAGAGTAAGCAAGCACTCTGCATACGTGCCCGAAGGTGAGCTCCTTCTGCCGATGTTCCCAGTTTAGCCAATACTTCAGACTGTTCTTCTAGCAGATCTTCTGTCATAGGTGCCGGCTCCTGTAAAGATGAAGGACTAGAGATTCACAAAAGGACTTTGGATACATCTACAATTGCAATGCTACAACTGCATAATGCCAACAGGCAAAACTGAACCTGGGACCTCTGGAGCCTCTACAGCTTGAGCTAATAACTAGTAAGCTCTCAGCTAACACTGAGCAAACTCATTCTCTCTTTGTAAGTAGCCTAAGTGCCACTACATGTGACAGTGAACCACACCCCGAAGGTGTGTGGGTTACATACTTCCCCCAGCTGAGGAAGCATGTTCCAATTTTCAGAGACATCCCAGTTGAAATCCTGGATAAGCCCCCACTTGTAACCACTTTGATACAGAGGTATCAGTGTGGGGACAGTGGGGAGTGGCAGGAGCTGGTGCTTTCAAGGAACCAGCTTTTAAGCAGGCTCTCTGCAAGCACCAGCTCGTGGGAAGCCGCCACCACCCTGTGCTTCTGTATCTGATACAGCGGTTACACATTTACAGGGAACCCCCCCCCAAGAACACACATCTTTAACATCCCTAATATGTATCCCTATATAGGATGTTAAATGGCGGTTACCTAGCTAATCGTATAGTCGATACCATTTATATCAGCTACAGGATTAGTCGATAAAGACTGTTCTGCAGAGGCACAGCAGGGAAGCTCCAGGAGCTGGCTTGAGCCAGGACTGAACAATCCCAGTTCATGCCAGCTCCAGAAGTCACTCGTGCTGCAGCTCTGGATTTTAAAATGTAGTAAGAGCCGCCAAGCTCTTACTACATTTAAAATGCAGAGGCGCAGCATCCTGGACCAGTGCGAGCCAGGACTACACAGTCCCATCTTGCGCTGTGTCCAGCAGCCTCTGTTCACAGCAGACAGTCCTGGCTGCTGCGAACAGAAGCTGGTGCCGGAGCAGCCTCTGTTTGCGGCAGACAAGGCTGGAGCCTCCCCTTTCTGCTTCCACCCTCTACCCCCGCCAATATCAGAGGCAGCAGGGGGAGAAGCAAGGGAGCAGGTGGCACCCTGGAGACTGTGCTGGGGGGGTTCCCCCAGCACCGGTTCCTTTCTCCACCTTGCTGCCTCTCATAGAAGCAGCAGGGGGAAGGGGTTCCGCAGGGAGCAGGGGGTGAGAGGGGACTTCAGCAATCCCTGCTTGCCCTGTGTTCCCAATGTGGTGCTTCAGCCTTTGAAAGAGCCCACAGGGCTGTTACCACATTTCAAAGGCTGAAGCACCACAGTGGGAACCAGCTCACGCAGCTTCCCCGTTGTGCCTCTGCCTCTCTTGCCCCCAGTGGAGACAGTTCTAGGGGGAAACCAGCTTTTAAGCCATCTCCCCCTAGCACTGGCTCCTGCTGTCCTGCCGCAGGGGAGGAAGGAAGGTGGGGAGAGGAGCGACTAGTTGAGTCACTATTCAACTATCCGATAAATTTATGCTTATCAAATAGTTGACTAGTCGTTTACATCCCTAATCCTAATATGAATATTCCACTCTTAGGGTGTGTCTACACTGCACCATATGTCGAAATAAGATTTGCGTAGTTTAAATTGCATATTGCATAACTTATTTTGATGACATTTCAAAATAGCTTATTTTATCATTTGGCATCGTCTACACAGCACCAAATTCCGAAATAAAGCACCATTCCGAAACATCCCTTACTCCTCGTAGAATGAGGTTTACAGTGACATTGGAATAGCAAGCACAAAATAATGGGCTTGCTGTGAAGATGCGGGTTAAGGTATCCCGAAATAGCGTTGCAGTGTAGACGTACCCTCAGTGTATATGCCATTTGATCAGAGATTTTCATTAGCAGTGTCCATTTGGCCTGCACAAGTGCCACTAGTATCTTCGTACCGCACATCAAGGCTATATCAGGCTGTGTGGGTGAACCTGCCCCCTCAGTTTCTTCTTCACTGTGGTGTCTCAGGGGAAGGAGGGCAGGTAGCGAATGACTCATAGGGGGACACATCTCAAAAAGCCACTGCTACTGCACAAAGTGAATCATCTCTTCTTCAACTAGTGTCTTGCGCCAAAAAAAAAAAAAAAAAAATTCCACACAAAATATTTTAAAATTCCACAAAATTCTGTATATTATCAAAACAATACCAATTTCAATTATTTTGGTAATTTATTTGAAAATATGTCAGCAACCATGTCTACAACAAGAGAAACAAAAAAAAATTCCCCCAAGGATAGTGGTTCTCAAACTTTTTTGACCTGTGGACAACCTGGCTCAAAGAAACCTCTCCACGGAAAACTCACCGCTAATTACATAATTATACCCCAGCCATTTTGCTTGTGCTGCAGCAAAGGAGAATGATTTAATTTAAATTATTAAACAGATTGTTTTAACATTCCCATGTTAATCAAACTTCATTTTAAATAAAGTAAAATATTTATGTTCAACACAAAAGGTTTCAATGTTTTCTTTATTTATGGCAGGGGCGGGAAACCTTTTTCCGGTCACTGGCCCACAGAGAAATCAGTTGGGGACCACACAAGTGAGAAGCAAAAAACTCCTCCAAAACTCCCAGCCCTTACTGATGTGGCCATCAACTGAGACACCTCACTCCTCTGGTGCTCCAGTCTCATGGTATGAGGGGAAAGGAAAGGGAGGACTGAGGGTCAGGGTTTCCCATAGGTCAGATTTACTTTTCTGGGGTTCCAGAGTTAGTAGATTTTGTACGCCCCCTTAGCTCTGGGATGGAGACAAAAATGAAGGGTTCAGTGTGTGGGACAGGACTGCCAGCTAGTGGGATAGGGATGGGGTGCAGGATGCGAGGTCTGGGTGGGGTGCAGAAGCAGGCTGGGAACAGGGTGCTTGGCCAGGATGGAGGGAGCAAGAGCAAGGGAGGTGCAGTATGTGGCCTGGAGGGAGGGTGCAGGAGCAATGGTGGATACTGGAGCAGGGTGGGCGTATGTGGTTGGGGAGCAGAGGGCTTGGGATACATGGGGTTGAGGGAGGGATGGGCTGGGATGCCACAGACTTACTCTGGCTAGGAGACCTTACCTGGCTCCTAGCCAGCAGCCCAGCAGGTTCCTTAGCCAGGGTCACTGTCTTCCAGCCCCTGTACATGTTCAGATCAGTTGCAGGAGCCATGTTTACTTCTCTGAACTGAATGCTGAGAGTCCAGGGGGATGAGGAAGGAAGGGCAATTCACATGCTGCCTGTCCTGCAAACAGACAGCTGCTATTGGCTTGAAATGGCCAATGGAAGCTACTGGGGGCTGGAGCAGCATGAGAAGCCTCTTCTCCTCCTCCCTCCAGGGTCTCAGGGTTCAGAGAAACACAGGTGGCCCTGCAGCTGGTTTCACTGAGTGTGTGTGGAGGTGGGCAGGCAGGGAGCCAGCTGAGACTCACAGTCCCATCCAGGCCTCAGATTATATTTTGCCCAGCCCTGGCAGGGGGCGGAGGAGTGAGGTGGATTGGAGTGCAGGGTCTGGGCATGGGGGGAGCTGTTTACCTGACTCTGAGCCCTGGTGGGTCCCAAGCATGGTCTCCCACTGCTCCCATTGGCAGCAATTGCAGCCAATAAAAGCGGCAAGGAAAGCTCGTCATTATGGTGGCATTTCCCCAGCGAGCTGGGCAGAAGGGAAGTGAGAAATGGCAGCATAGAGCCGCTTGTTCTGCCTCCCTTCTTAGAGCCGGTCCAGTGGGTGTCAGGGCTTCCCCCCACAAGTGGCTGGAAAAGCTCCCCTCCTCCCCCCAAAAGTATTCGATGAAGTTTATTCCTGATTTATTTTAAACTCTGTGGCTGGATTGCGAACAGTGCTCGGCAAGTATTCAATGAGCTGAGTTGTGATTCGTCTCGTGGGATTGTTTTCTTTGCTTGCCTAGGGGAACACAAAATACAATGTTGTGCACGTGTGCATGCATGTGTGCGTGCACCTGCCACTTGAAAATTTGGTTCGTGAATTCCTGAGCATCCACATTTGAAATTGCCTGTGTGTGACCCTTCACACACACACCCCCCTTAGCCCACATGCGTGAACAGCTGTGGAAAGGGAACAGCAAAGGAGAGTCAAGGTTCCATGGCATTTTTGGTGGGACCTTTTGTTATTTCCAACATGCCCAATTCTATTGCGTTGCTAGGCAGCTGGAGAGACCCCTTTTTTGGAAAGAAAAACTTCATTACGCTGCCAATCCCCCCGCGAGATGGGCAGGAGGGAGATGAGAAATGCCACGTGGAGCTGCTTGTGCTGCTCTCTCTTTTGAGCTGGTCTAACGGGGGTCGGGGATTTCTTCACACTCCCACGGGAAAAGCCCTTCACACGCTCTCTCCCCTGCCCCCCAGAAGGGAAAGCCCTTTACACTCCCTCTCCCCTCCCTCCAGCGGGGCTACTCCCTCCCATCCCCCCCTTCCCATGTGGGGAAAGCCCTTCATTATGCTGCAGTTCTGGAGTCCTGGGGTGGGAGCTTTCTTCAGACACATTCTCTCACAGGGAAAGCCCTTCACACTCCCTCTCTGCTCCTCCTCCCCAGCAGGGAAAGCCCTTCACATTCCCTCACTGCTCCTCCTCCCTGGTGGACCGGAGCTGACCTGGGCAGGAGGGAGGAGAGAAACACAGGATGGACCCACTTGTGCTGCTCTCCCTTTTCAGCTAGTCTGGCGGGGTTGGGGCTTTCTTTATGGCTGTTTAGTGGACACGAGGCTAGAGTGCCAGTGCGGGCTCCCCACTACAGGAGGAAGAAGGGGGGATTAACTGGAGCCTCAGACTGCCTGGGTGGCAGCCGTGGACCATTAGTGGTCCACTTTGAGAACCACTGCCCTAGGAGTATAGGTTTCTTTAAACCATTATGGCAACAATGTTCCTGTTTCTCTGCCCCTTCCCCATCCCAAGCCCAGTTGGGGAGCCAGACACCCAAACCCTTCTTCCTACAGCCCAGCTGTGGAGTACACCCCCCAGTCCAAACACTTAAACTTTCTACCCCTCAGAGCTCAGCTGCGGGACACCTCCCTCCCCCAAGCCCAGACATCCATACCACCCAATTACAGGCTCAACAAAGCCATAGGGAGAAGCAGCCTGATGCTGCCCTCCCTTCAGGGCATGCCAGGAGCTGCAGATGCTGGGAACCTTCCTGTTTCTCTCCCTGCCCTTCCTCCGGTAGTGCCTTTTATTTGCAAGCTAGGAGCTGCCAGGTCTAGTGGCCCCCTGCAACTCTGCAGCCCATTTCTGCAAGTGAAAAAGGAAATTCTCCACAGAACATTAATTCTGCACAAATTCTGCATTGCATGGTGGTGTAGAATTCCTCCAGGAGCACTCTATGGGTACACTACTGCGTGGGAGTCACCGTGAGTATAATCCGATAGGAGAAAGGTGTCAATAACTGAAGACACTGCCATCTGCAGCATGAGATCTGGAAACATCAACCAGGACATAGCATCTAGAGAAAGTATGTACTGAAGACCACATAGCTGCTCAACAGATTTTGGAATGGGAACATTTTTAAGGAGTCATAGCTATAGACTTTGATCTAGTCAAGTGTTCTGAAACACTAGTGGTAATGGAATGTCAACATCCTGGATGCTAGTTATAATACACTTGAAAATCCATTTAGAAAGTGTCTCTAAAAATGTGAGAACCCTTTGATCTCTCTGCAATCTGAAGAAATAGCCTGTTGGATTTACAAAATGGTTTAATTCTACACAGATGAAAGGATAACACTGTCCTGGCATCTAGAGTATGAAGAACAGTCTCTTGGTTGGAGTACACAGTTTTGGAAAGAAAACTGGCAGACATATGGTCTGAATCACGTGCAATTCAGAAGTTACAACAGGAAGAAACCTCAGATGCAGCCATAAGAATGTGTTATTCTTGTGGAATGTTGTGAAAGTGAGAGTTTGCCGTTAACACACCAATCTCTTGAACTCTCCTACTTGAGGTAAAGGAAAACTTTTCCTTGATAAATTCGTTAGGGAACAGGTTGCCATTGCTTCAAATGGGGGTTGTCCCAAGCACGTTGTCCCTTTTTCTGTGGGAAGAGCTTCCCCAAAACCTTTCATAAATTTAGCTACTGTGGAGATTCTTCTACTCATTACACCCTTCTCCAACCAACAATGACCCCATCCCTATCCTAGTCTCCA
This sequence comes from Rafetus swinhoei, assembly GCA_019425775.1. Lineage (NCBI taxonomy): Eukaryota > Metazoa > Chordata > Testudines > Trionychidae > Rafetus > Rafetus swinhoei. Next base: position 18,724,383 of record CM033439.1, on the reverse strand, counting down.
TTCCCCAGGTTTCTCATCCCAGTCTCCTTGCCAAGCAGTCTTAGTTTCAGTCCTCCAAAGTCCCAGAACTCTGCCACCACCCTCCCAGGTGTCCAGTTGCCACCACAGAATCATAGAATACTAGGACTTGAAGGGACCTCAAGAGGTCATCAAGTCCAGTCCCCTGCCCTCATGGCAGGACCAAATACTGTCTAGACCATCCCTGATAGACATTTATCTAACCTACTCTTAAATGTCTCCAGAGATGGAGATTCCACAACCTCCCTGGGCAATTTATTCCAGTGTCTGACTACCCTGACAGGAACTTTTTCCTAATGTCCAACCTAAACCTTCCTTGCTGCAGTTTAAGCCCATTGCTTCTTGTTCTATCCTCAGAGGCCAAGATGAACAAGTTTTCTCCCTCCTCCTTATAACACCCTTTTAGATATCTAAAAACTTCTATCATGTCCCCCCTCAATCTTCTCTTTTCTAAACTAAACAAACCCAATTCTTTCAGTCTTCCCTCATAGGTCATGTTCTCTAGACCTTTAATCATTCTTGTTGCTCTTCTCTGGACCCTCTCCAATTTCTCCACATCTTTCTTGAAATGCGGTGCCCAGAACTGGACACAATACTCCAACTGAGGCCTAACCAGCGCAGAGTAGAGCGGAAGAATGACTTCTCGTGTCTTACTCACAACACACCTGTTAATGCATCCCAGAATCATGTTTGCTTTCTTTGCAACAGCATCACACTGCTGACTCATATTCAACTTGTGGTCCACTATAACCCCTAGATCTCTTTCTGCCATACTCCTTCCCAGACAGTCGCTTCCCATTCTGTATGTGTGAAACTGATTGTTCCTTCCTAAGTGGAGCACTTTGCATTTGTCTTTATTAAACTTCATCCTATTTACCTCAGATCATTTCTCCAATTTGTCCAGATCATTTTGAATTATGACCCTATCCTCCAGATTAGTCGCAACCCCTCCCAGCTTGGTATCATCTGCAAACTTCATAAGCATACTTTCTATACCAATATCTAAATCGTTGATGAAGATATTGAACAGAGCCGGTCCCAAAACAGACCCCTCACGGAACCCCATTTGTTATGCCTTTCCAGCAGGATTGTGAACCATTAATAACTACTCTCTGAGTACGGTTATCCAGCCAGTTATGCACCCACCTTATAGTAGCCCCATCTAAGTTGTATTTACCTAGTTTATTGATAAGAATATCGTGCGAGACCGTATCAAACTCCTTACTAAAGTCTAGGTATACCACATCCACCGCTTCTCCCTTATCCACAAGACTCGTTATCCTATTAAAGAAAGCTATCAGATTGGTTTGACATGATTTGTTCTTTACAAATCCATGCTGGCTGTTCCCTATCACCTTGCCACATTCCAAGTGTTTACAGATTATTTCCTTAATTACTTGCTCCATTATCTTCCCCTGGCACAGAAGTTAAACTAACTGGTCTGTAGTTTCCTGGGTTGTTCTTATTTCCCCTTTTTATAAATGGGCGCTATATTTGCCCTTTTCCAGTCTTCTGGAATCTCTCCTGTCTCCCATGATTTTCCAAAGATGATAGCTAGAGGCTCAGATACCTCCTCTATCAGCTCCTTGAGTATTCTAGGATGCATTTCATCAGGATGCACCATCATCAACATTCCCCAACCACATAGGCTATACCCAGTTTCCCTTCCTGGGCTTCTCATCCAATCTCTGGGTCTCGTTACCTCTGACCGCTTGTGTCTTTGTCCAACCAACACCAGATTTGCCAAATCTTTCTCTTCTTTCCTCCTCAATCATTTTCAATTCCAGTCTACCACCATCACCGCAGTCCTCCATCTGATCTTAGTCTTTTCACCCAACTACTGGCTCCCAGTCTCCTTGCCCAGCCAATCCTAATCTCACCTCTATCCCATTTTAGTCCCAGTCACCCCTCTCCTTACGCCTGCCAAACTTCACTATCTCCTTGTCCCAATCTACTTCTCCCAGAGGTCTGCCTCTTCTGCCTTCTGCACAGAGGTCAGTCAGCTTCCTCCTCCATAGTGCTTTAGGCAGAATAACATTGAAAGCACAGGGAAGACAAGCTTCCTCCTCAAAGTTCAGGTATTTGGACCTGGACATAGTACATTCCACAGTTCTGAGCTACAACTACAGTTCCAAGCTGAAGCATACTCAGTGTGAATAGTTTTTAGGGAATTTAGTTGTTAAAATCTTGTATGTCTTTAACTGAGCACATGCAAATTGTGATTCTTTCAAAGGCTTGTACATTGGCCAAACTTGGTCAGATTGTCTTTGGGACAGTAAGGCTATGTCTAGACTGCAAGCCTCTTTCGAAAGAGTGTCTAGACCACAACCAGTTCTTTCGAAAAAGCAATGTAGCCTGGATGCTCTCTTTCGAAAAAGCAGTTTGCATTACATAGCGCCTTTTTCCAAAGAGCACTCTCGAAAAAAGGCATTCTTCCTCGTAAAACAAGGTTTTCTGCGGTCGAAAAAACTGCCGCGTTCTTTCGATTTACTTTCGAAAGAACGCAGTAGCAGTCTAGACGCAGGGGAAGTTTTTTTGAAAAAAGGCCACTAAAAAAAAAAAAAAAAAAAACCTGTAGTCTAGACACACCCTAAGAGGCACATTCCTGACATCAAGTCTATTTCAGGCCAAATTTCAAGTCTCTGCTCTGAAGCGTGGTGGTGCTAGAACTGTTCAAAGAGAAATGTTGCCAGAATTTTTTTAACATGTCCAAAATATGGGTTATTTTTACCTTTATCCTTGGAAACAGCTGGATTTTCTTGGCTTAAGTTTTCCAACACATTCAACATGGAACAGAAACCCAGCATGTAAAATTTTAGCCCTAACAGTTAAAGTTTGAAGCAGCTGAAAACGGGGTCATATAGGTTACATCTAGACTGCAAGCCTCTTTCGAAAGAGAGCGCCTAGACTACAAGCAGATTTTTCGAAAAAGCGAGCTGCTTTTTCAAAAGAGTCCAGACGCTCTTTCGCAAAAGCAGAGTTTGCATTCAAATAGCGCCTTTTTTCGAAAGCATACTTTCGAAAAAAGGCGTTACTCCTCATAAATTGAGGTTTACCACAATCGAAAAAACTGCCGTGTTCTTTCAATTTACTTTCAAAAGAACGCAGCTGCAGTCTAGATGCAGGTGAAGTTTTTTCGACAAAAGGCTACCCTTTTCAAAAAAAACTTGTAGTCTAGACACACCCATAGTGGGAAGTGCTGCCATACCTACCAATAATTGGTTATAAAAGCAACTTGCTAAAAATTATCCTATAAATATTGCTAAGCTACTACATTCTAACCTGTGTTATTGGAATGTAGAGAGGTTCTCCGGGATGCAGCAAAGTCAGCTTTCCATGTGGATGTAAGCGACCTTCTGGTTTTAAGGTTGCAGATTCTTTACTTCCTTCTTTTGTTCCTCCTTTCTTTCCATTTTCTTGTCCATTTCCTTTCAGTTCTTCTGTGTCACTGAGGCATTCATAAAATTCTTCTTCACTGTCACTCCATGATTCCCAAGATTTTCCAACCTCTCCTCTTTCCTTTTCAGCCTCCTTTTGATAATCTCCACCTGAATGGTCTACTGCTTTCCCAGTATCACCATAAGAACCACTAGGTGAACGATCAACAGTATATGCTTTTTTCCCCTCATCCCTTTCTTTCTTTCTTTCAATGCAACAGTTTAACATCTAGAAAGTTAAAAACAGTAACAAATTATTTCTAATGTATTAATAACTGTTCACTAATATACTTACATAATGGCAGCAATGCCATTATACCACATATTGAAACTTATTAAAAACAGCATCAAAAGACTCTGTTCCAAAAGACAGCAGTATAATTAATATGAAAGAATGTGCATGGAGGCAGAGATTTTTATCAGCTTTAAGAGAGGTGACCACTACCAGAAGCTGCACTGAAATTGGAAAAACCACTTGCTAAAGATCAGAGTTAACGTTAACCATATAATGACTTTACATTGACTAAATATTTTATTGTTGTTTATTATACCTATGAGGAAAGAAGAATTAAGAAACAGATCATTCTTAATTTGTGATATTTACCTGAAGTTTCTGATGAAGTAGACAGCATCTCAGATCTGGAGATCCATTAGCTAACCTGTAAAATGTTAAACTTACACATTTACCACAAAACATTTGCATTTATGACAGTACTACATATTGGGAGCTGGTACTCTGAGTACAGGTCTGAGAACAAACATCCACACATAAAAACTAACACGGCAGCTACCTGTTAGGAAATATTTCAGTAGACAGACCAAAGACTTAACAGGGCATGGGAAATGACCTACAGTACTTTCACCTGTACAGGTTGTTCCTCTAGGTCAAGGATGAGACAAATTGGGAGACTGTCCAGGAATACTTGGACTATCTCTGCCCATGCTGTACCCATTCTGGGATTAAAAGGATATCAGTTTCAGGGCTAACAATCCAGCACCTTTTACAAGAAGTAGACAGTCTTTAATAGTAATTTTACAAGACAAAATTATAATGGAATGGTAACTAAAAACTTTTAAAATCCCATTTTACTGACTGATGTCACATTTCACACAAAAGGATGACTGTATAGGAGCCACATACTCATCATCTCTCTGTTTGTAGGCCAAATTCTGCCACAGTAGACACAGAGCTGGGCTACAGCAGTTGCTCAAAAAAGTAACCAAGTACCCAAAATGGGAGATGAGCATGAACCCAGATACCAGGGGCAACTGCCCCCCTTTCTGCTTTTGTTCTGAGAGAGCAGAAAGGGGTGTTATACTTTACTTTCCCAGCTGCCTTGGTTTTAATGTGGAATAGGGCGGGAGAGAATGTTGGCACCAATACTCCTTTTTAGATTCTCCCGAAGTTCTCTTGCCATAATAAAATGTGCCTTTCTTCCTCCCCCTGCCCCCTAAATTCTCTAGCTTTGTGGAGCAAGGCAAGGCAGCAGATGCTCCTTCCTACCCCTATGCTTTGTTCCCTCATGGGAGGGAGTAGAAAGAGAAGCCAGGAGTATTAATTCAAACAGCATATATCTAAAATCATTTTTGCAAGTCTGAAACATCAAAGTATATTTTAAAGTCACACCTAGTTATCCTTTTAACACAAACTATGGACATCTTCAGTCAAATTCCAATGGAAATCTTACCCTGGAATTAGAGAATTTTTCTCCCATCTGCAGCGCATTTCCACTACAAATTCTTGCCAGAGATGTGCCACTCCTTTTACCCCTCCATGGTAGAAGTTGATCATACAAAGACATAAAGCCAGTTTGTAGGTCAGACTATCTGAAGGAGCTGATTTGAATTGATTGTAAAGATTCTACATGAAAAATATTTAAAAAAAAAAAACAAAAAAACAGAAAATGACTTTTTCAAACTTGATTTCACTAAAACACAAATTGGTATCTCTGTGTGTCAATGACAACAAAACTCAACTCTGCTAAAGTATTAGCCCTCAATGATAAGGGAGAAAGGGGAATGCAGACAGTTTTTATAGACCAGTGGCAGGCAACATGCAGGGTTCTACATGTGGCCTGCAAGACATTTGGTTTACTGTTGCCCACACGCATGGCTGCCAGAGTCCTCTGATTTCCATCCACATCGTTGTGTGTTGATTGCACATAACATTGGCTGTGAGAGCCATGCACCCCCTCTGCATCCAATCACTGCTATAGATCAACTGAGACACCTGCAAATTCTAGGTACACAGATGCGGTTAGCAAAACTACCCTATTCTGGGAGACTCTTAATTATGACAATCTGGCCCGCCCTCATCTCAGTGAGCTGCAAGACTGGCCCTTCCTCATCTCAGTGGGCTACAAATCTTGCCTCCCACTGAGAGGAGAAAGGGCCACTCATGCAAACGACTCACTAGCCCAGCTTGCCCATCATTGCTGTACAACCTCCACTAAAAAAAGAACGGTTACTTACCTGTAACTGTTGTTCTTCGAGATGTGTTGCTCATGTCCATTCGAATTAGGTGTGCGCACCGCGTGCACCGCGTCTTCCGGAGTGTTTTCCCTAGCAGTACCCGTAGCGCCAGCAGGGCACCCCCTTGAGTGGCGCCGCCATGGCGGGCATAAGTACCCCTGCCGGCGCTCCCCCACCTCAGTTCCTTCTTGCCGGACGCTCCAACGAAGGGGAGATAGGAGGGGAATCGAATGGACGTGAGCAACACATCTCGAACAACAGTTACAGGTAAGTAACCGTTCTTTTCTTCTTCGAGTGGTTGCTCATGTCCATTCAAATTAGGTGACTTCCAAGCCAACCCCACTTCAAGGAGGAGGGGTCGGAGCACTCAGAAAGAGAAGTCCACGAAAGCTGAACAATCCAAACAAATGTATTCAACTAAGTGAACACAGAAAACCTGTAGAAAAGTGCAATGTGGCACAGATAAACGTATTTACAATACAGAGCTGAGGACCACAGAGCCCAACCCTGCGTTCTCCCTAGCCTGCTGTGCCAGCGCGTAGTGCACCATAAAGGTATGGAGCGACAACCACGTGGCCGCCCTGCAGATTTCAGTGATTGGAACCTGCACCCCAAAAGCTACAGAGGACGCCTGCGCCCTGGTGGAATGTGCTGTAACCCGGGGCGGGACCTTCCCGGCCAAGGCATAACACTCTGATACACCCTGCAACCCAATTGGACAACCTCTGGGTCGATATGGGGAGCCCTTTCATTCTGTCAGCGACAGCAATAAACAATTGTGTGGATTTGCGAAAGGGTTTAGTCCTATCAATATAAAAAGCTAGCGCACATCTAGCATCCAGGGAAGGGAGCACTTGCTCCTTAGGGGAGGCATGGGGCTTTGGAAAGAAAACCGGGAGGTAAATTTCTTGGGACAAATGGAACGGTGACACCACCTTGGGGAGAAAGGCCGGATGAGGGCGGAGCCTCACATTACTGTCAGAAAACACTAGGTAGGGCGGGTTTACAGTTAACGCCCTCAGCTCGGAGACCCTGCGAGCCGACGTAATGGCCACAATGAACGCAACCTTCATAGAGAGGTGCTTCAAAGAACACGTGGCCAGCGGCTCAAAGGGGGGCGACACAAGTCTAGACAACACGAGGTTAAGGTCCCAAGCGGGAAGAGGGGGTCTAACCGAGGGATACAACTTGTCCAAACCCTTAAGGAACCTTTTGACCACAGGGTCAGAAAACAGAGAGACTCCTGCCGAACCAACATGGAAGGCGGAGAGAGATGCCACATGGACTTTGATAGAGGAGGTAGAGAGGCCACCGGACCTAAGCTCAAAAAGGTAGTCCAGAATGGACGGGACAGGTGCACAGGACGGGTGCACTCCCCTTCTGGACGCCCAAGATGAGAACCGCCGCCACTTGGCTGTGTATGACCGCCTGGTAGATGGTTTCCTACTACTTAGGAGCACCATCTGTACCTCCTGGGAACATTCCCTTTCCAGTTGGGTCAGCCACGGATAAACCAGGCCGTCAGGTGAAGAGAGCTGAGATTCGGGTGAACCATGAGGCCCCCGTCCCAAGGCTGGGTCAGGAGATCCCGAACCGGAGGGAGCATTATAGGCTCCTCGCTGAGCATATCCACCAGGATAGGGAACCAGAACTGCCTGGGCCACCAAAGGGTTATCAGGATGACCGTGGACCTGAAGGTCTTGAGCCTGGTCAGAACCCTGGGAATTAGGGGGAAACAGAGGGAAAGCATAGAGGATGCCTGCCAGCCACGGCACGGTCGTGGCATCCCCCCTTGAGCGTGCCCCCAGCCCCAACAGGGAGCAGTAACTCTGGCACTTGGTGTTGTGTGCCGAGGCAAACAGGTCTACTAAGGGACAACCCCACCTGTGGAAGACCTGACGAAGGGCCGAATCCTTGAGAGACCATTCGTGGGCTCGGAAGGACCTGCTCAGAGCATCGGCCAGCAAGTTTTTGCACCCCGGCAGGTACTCTGCCTGCAAAACTATGTCGTGCGCTACGCACAGGTCCCAGAGCCACAAAGCCTCGCGGCAGAGGGGAGGCGACCGGGCTCCCCCCTGCCTGTTGAGGTAAAACACAGCTGCCGTGTTGTCCAGGCGGACCAGGACAGAGCGGCGAAACAGCTTCAACAGGAAGGTCTTGCAGGCTCTCCTGACTGCCCTGAGCTCCCGGACATTTATGTGCGGAGCCCGCTCTGCAGGAGACCACAAACCCTGGGTTCTGTGATGCCCCAGGTGCGCTCCCCAACCCAGGTCCAAAGCATCTGTGACCAGTGTAAGCGAGGGAGGAGGTACAGTGAACGGAACCCCGCTGCACACCACCACCTCCTGGGTCCACCATTGTAAGGAGGCTATCACCTCCGGAGGCACTGTGAGAACCGTGTCCCAGAGACCCCTGGACTGGTTGAATGCCCTTGCCAACCAGGCTTGCAGAGGCCTGAGCCTCATTCGAGCATGGCGTACCACATACGTACATGCCGCCATGTGTCCCAGCAGCCTCGAGCAGACCCGGGCGGTCGTGATGGGGAACTGGGTTAACTCGGAGACCAGCTCCACTATGGACAGAAACCTGGTTCTGGGGAGGAGTGCTCTCGCCACCCTGGTGTCCAGGAGGGCACCTACGAATTCGAGGTGCTGGGAGGGAGTCAACGATTACTTTTCCTCGTTTAGCATGAGTCCCAGCCTTACGAAGAGGGCCCTTGTGAGGGAAACCTGGGCCTCCACTTAGCCGTAGGAACAACCACAAATCAGCCAGTCGTCTAGGTACAGAAAGACGTGTACCCCTTTTTTGCGGAGGAACGCCACTACAACCGCCATGCATTTTGTAAAGACCCTGGGTGCTGTTGAAAGGCCAAATGGGAGCACTGTAAATTGGAAGTGACATCGGGAAACAATAAAACAGAGAAAGCTCCTGTGGCTGGGTCTTATTGCCACATGGAAGTAAGCGTCCTTGAGATCGAGAGTTGCGTACTAGTCTCCTAACTGTAAAACCGGGATAACCGAGGCCAGGGTTACCATTCTGAACTTGGATTTCACCACCGTCTTGTTGAGGTCCCTGAGATCTAAGATGGGACGAACCCCGCCCTTGGGTTTTGGGACAATGAAATACCGGGAGTAAAACCCCTTGCCCTTCAGATGTGAGGGGACCCTAACCACGGCTCCCTTTTCGAGGAGCGCTAACACCTCCTGACGGAGGACGCCTTCGTGAGAGGTGTCCCTGAAAAGGGACGGGGCGGGCGGGTTAGAAGGGGGCGGTATAGCCATTTCTGACTATTTTTAGAACCCAGGCGTCAGTGGTGATTTCTGCCCTGGCGTGGCCAAACCGGGATAACCTGGCCCCAAACGGGGGGCCAGGGTGGGAGGCTGGTGCACGACTCTCTAGCAACCCATCAAAACTGGTGCTTGGGCTGCTGGGAGGAGCCTTGACCAACCCCACGGGGGTTATCCCCTCTCGGGCGACGTCGACAACCCCTTGCGGACGAGGGGCCCACAGCCGCCCCCGCACGCCCAGTGGGGGCACAAGGACGGCGTCTCCAGTAATCCCCACAGGGGACCTGGGACTGCGTTCTCCCCTGCTGTCTGTAGGGCAGCTGACGACGCTGAGGGGCCGGCGTGTGAATCCCGAAGCACCGGAGAGTAGACCTCTTGTCCTTAAGCGTATGAAGCCTGGAGTCTGTGTGCTCCGAAAACAACGCTTTGCCATCAAAAGGCAGGTCCTGGATCGTAGTTTGGACGTCCAGAGGTATTCCAGACACCTGCAGCCAGGCACCACGGCGCATAACTACACCTGACGCCATGGTGCGGGCTGCAGAGTCAACAGCGTCCAGGGAAGCCTGAAGGGCCGTGCGGGTGATGGTTCTGCCCTCCAAAGTCATGGCCGCAAACTCCTGACGGGCCTCGGCAGGGAGCTTATCCTTAAACTTATCCACCGCCTGCCATGTATTATAAGCATAACAACTCAGCATCGCTAGCTGGTTACCAATGCAGAGTTGAACCCAACCAGTGGCATACGCCTTACGGCCCATCAGGTCAAGGCGTTTGGGCTCCCTAGCCTTCGGGGACGGCCCCGGCTGGGGAAGCCTCTCCTTTTGAGCCGCAGCCTGAACGACCAAGGACCCCCGAACAGGTTGGGAGTACATGTGTTCGTGCCCCGACTGGGGAACATAATAGCACCTCTCGACTCCCTTTACAGTAGGGGTCAGGGACGCTGGGGTCTGCCACAGGGCATTAGTGATCTTGGCCACGATTTTATTAAGTGGCAAAGCCAAGCGGGCGGGGGCATCGTCAGAGAGGATGTCAATCATGGGGTCCGTGTCCTCCACTACTGGCTCCACTGGGACACCCAGATTGGAGGCCAGACGCCTAAGCAGATCCTGATGCGCTCGAGCATCCATAGTAGGCAACGCCGCTGCGGGATCCTCCAAGGCTTCATCAGGAGAGGAAGATGACGACGACTCCTGGATCGGTACCGGATCCAGCACAGGGCCCGGTTGAGGAGCCGGCTCGGCAGGCGGCACCGTTTGGGGAAGCGGCTCCAGCACCGAGACTTGTGGCTCAGCAGCGGCATCTATAGTAACCGACCTCTGGGGGGAAGGACGGGGTCGTGACAGCAACGCCGACGGTTGCGCTTGGTGCCCCAAGACACCGGAAACCACAGAGGAGGGCACAGTCCCCTGCCACTGGTGGTACGCCCACGGCGTCCAGAAGGGCCATTGTGGTTGAGGCGGCCAAGTCTGCTGCACACGCGAACGATCACACCGGTGCCGGGAACGGGATCTATGACTCGAGGAAGCTCCCCGAGGACTCCAACCTGAACAAGGCCGCATCAGAACCTGATGAGTAGTCAGACTTAGGCCAGGGAGGCGCAGATGACAAATGCCCTGCCACCAAGGGGGGGGAGAGGGGGGGGCAAACCTGGCCATAAACTCGGGTTTGCCCATGTGCGTGCGATGAGGGCATGCTGGCGCCGGGAAGACAGGTCCCGGTGCTGGTTGCCGTGCCTGTTGCGGCACCGGGAGGACAGGTCCCGGTGCCGGGAGTGGAACCGGTTGCAGCATCGGGGGAGGACAGGTCCCCGTGCCGGGAAGATAGGTCCCAGTGCCGGTTGTGGTGCCGACACAGTGCATGGCTGTGCTGTCGAAGTCTGTGTCGGTTGCTAGACGAACCTCGAAGAGACCAATGATACCGGTGATGGCAGCACTGGCATGGCCCACGGGGTCGATGCCTGTAACGGTGCCGAAACCTCCATCGGTGCCGAAGAGGCTGATGCTGAAGGACCCAGGGCCGAAGACTGGAGCCACACCCCGGGAAAGCTGCTCAGCGCTGGTACCGATGATGGTGCCGTAGACGGTGTCGCAAGGCCTGGGTGATATGGCACCGATGCAGCCAAGACGGGGTCTGGAAGAGGTCCCAGCACTGAGGGAGGTCGAGCCCAGTCGAGCGCCAAGTGAAGCGTGGCGGCCTGCGTCGAGGCCGGCACCGATGTGGAGGGGGACGGTCCCGCTGCATAAGCCACCAGTGCCGTCCGGTCATGCCGGTGCTGAGGCGAAGCCGGTGCCAACATGGCCTCTGGCGTAGGCGACCTCGACCTCTCCGCCTCAACCGACGACGGAGGGGAGGTAGTGAGTCTAATAAGATCATGCGCCGCCTCAAAAGTGTCCGGCGTGGAGGGGCGGTGCGAAGGTAGCTGCCCTGGGCTGGATGGGCATCCCGCTCACTTACGCCGCACAGTGGTAGATGAGGATGTGCGCACCGGAGACTCGGCACTGCGGTGTAGACCCGACTTTGACTTCTGGCTCAGAGACCTACCCCGGAACGTTCTTGATCTCTTCGGTGCCGGGGAGTGAGAATGGTGCCGAGCCCTCGATACTAAGGCCCGCTCTCGAGATGGAGCATCGCGCGTGGACGCTGGTGCACTGCGTACCGCAGTGTCCAGTCGGTGCCGGCTGTAAAGCTGCCTCCATGAGGAGAAGTTTTAAACGAGAGTCTCTCTCCCTCTTAGTGCGCGGCTTAAACGACTCGCAGATCTTACAGGCGTCTGTAAGGTGGTCCTCACACAGACACTTCAGACAACTATCGTGAGGGTCTCCTTTGGGCATAAACTAAGCGTAGACAGCACATGCCTTAAAGCCTTGCGGCCCTGGCACTCCTCATCCCCAAAGGGGGAGAAGAAAAACAGAGAGACACTAACTATCTAACTAATTGAACTATTTAGAACTATTTACAATACTAAGAGAAACGGGAATCATTAACTGCTGTAACAGAGAGACACGCTCCAACGACCGTCACAGGCGGTAAGAAGGAACTGAGGTGGGGGAGCGCCAGCAGGGGTACTTATGCGGCGCCACTCCAGGGGGCGCCCTGCCGGCGCTACGGGTACCGCTAGGGAAAACGCTCCGGAAGACGTGGTGCACGCGGTGCGCACACCTAATTCGAATGGACACGAGCAACCACTCAAAGAAGAACAACTCTTCTTCCAATCATTCTTTAATGGCAATAAGAGAGATAGAGCAGTAACAGACTGAGAGAAAAGAAAGGGCAAATAGCAACACCTGCTGGTCAAACAAGAATGTAGCTGGTTTTTAAGACTGCCTATTTTAAAGAACATTTAAAACAAGCTAATGTAGATAAAAGATATTCCATCTGGCAAACTTTTTTGAGGTAATAAGAAATCACTAAGGCTGTGTCTACATTGGTGCGACCTTGCGCAAAAGCGGCTGCTTTTGCGCAAAAACTTGCTGCCTGTCTACACTGGCCACGAGTTCTTGCGCAAGTACACTGACATTCTAATGTATGAATGAGCAAGAACTATGATGCTCCCGCTCAGGAAGAAGCCCTCTTGCGCAACTGTTCTTGCGCAAGAAGCCAGTGTAGACAGGCAACATGAATTTCTTGCGCAAGAAAGCCCTATGGTTAAAATGGCCATCAGAGCTTTCTTGCGCAAGAGAGCGTTTACACTGGCATGGATGCTCTTGCGCAAAAGCACATGCCAGTGTAGACGCTCTTCTGGAAGAGTTTTTGCACAAGAACTCTTCCGCAAAAGAGTTCTTGCACAAGATCATGCCAATGTAGACATAGCCTCAGGTTTTATATATTTCTCTTATTAATTTCAATTATACTTACATATTCTTCACTCTCTGGAGGAGGATTGTTTCTTGAAGTACTAGGCATGGCTTCAGATCCATCTGTTAGTTTGTCAGCAGCATCAGGAAATAAGAACTTGGAAGAGGGAGAAATATACCATATCAGTTTTTAGCACTTTCCCCACTTTTCCCCCCCACACAATTTAATTTTTTCTTGAGAGAGTTGCTAATATGCTGTGAACAACTTCTTGAGTTGGAACATTGATATTCAAACAGTGGAGGTTGTATATTATGCCTTTTGATACACTTGAAATGAATATTTTCTTGAAATGGATGAGCGTTATTGTGGCTTGTTAAATCTCAGACAAATAGGTATAGCTGTCTGTCAATAGAAAAGATAACCTTCCCCCCTAGTGCTAGTGGTATCACTGTTTGATTACTCTAGGTATGAATAGGACAGAATCTTCCAATCTAATGACATTGTCATAATTAATCACTCTCAGTCAGCTAATATATTTTTAATATTTTGTAAGTCACAAACATAAAACAAAATACCAACATACACATGCACACACGAGGAATGCAGTTTGCTTACCAACATAATAGTACTGAGGACTTCGTTATTTAATGGCGATTCATCTACACCTCTGTGTTTACGAATTTTTTTCTTTGCACTGTGAACCATGTTTGTGACAGACAATTTATGGATTGGAACTGGTGCTGGCTCTGTGAGCTTTGACAAAGCATGGGTTATATCAGCAACCTCTATAAAATAAGAAATTGTTCATAATAAATTCAGAGTTCTAGTCTATTATCTGAATTTATTTAGGATTTGCAATTCTAATGAACTTGTTAACCTATGCTCTGCAATTCTGATGCCCTGTCCACATCTGAAATTAACTGTTTTTAGAAACACTACTGCAAGGCAGAGTGAGATTATAAAGCAGCCACCAGAGTTCCTTGTTTCCTTTAGAGCAGGGGCAGACAAAAGGGCCTCCGTGGACTGGATCTGGCCCGCCAAGCGGATTGATCCAGCTCACGGAGGCCCTGCCACTCCCCCACCCCCAGGCCAATTAAGGGCTGAGGGCGGAGGAGCATGCAAAGCTTCCTCCCACCCTGCCAGGAGCACACAGAGCTTTGAAGCGCCATGTGCTGCTCGCGGGGCGGGTGGAGACATCACGCGCTCCCCCGGCCCCAACCCTTATTGGCCCAGTGGCGGGAGAACTGTGCAAAGTTTCCTCCGCCCTTCCCCTGGCACCGCGAGGAGCACACAGCACTTCAAAGTGCCGTATGCTCGCGCAGAGTGGGGGCAGGGCGAAGGAAGCTTCTCACACCTCCCCTTGCCCCCAGGCCCTGATTGGCCTGGGGGCCGGGGAGCACGCGAAGTTTCCTCCTGCCCTGCCCAGAGCACACAGCACTTTGAAGCACCACGCGCTGCTTGCGGGGCCGGGGAGACATCACACGCTCCCCTGCCCCCAAGCCCTGATTGGCCTGGGGGCCGTAGGGTTGCCAGGTGTCTTGTTTTGAACCGGACAGTCCAGTATTTGAGCTTTCTGTTCGGGAAACAAATTGAGAAAATATAAATGACAAATTATAAACGTCCGGTATTTTTTAAGTAAGATGTAATGTAGATTGTGACGTAATGTCACATGTGTCCGGTATTTTTGTTAAAACCATCTGGCAACCCTAGGGGGCCGGGGAGCTATGCAAAGTTTCCTCCATGCCCCCCGCCCTCCCCGAACTGTGAGGACTGCGCGGCACTTCAAACTGCCATACACTCACACCGGGAGGGGACAGGACGAAGGAAGCTTCACGCAGCTCCCCCATCCCCAGGCTCTGATTGGCCTGGGGAGTGCACTAAGCCTCCTCCCGCCTTGCGAGGAGCACATGGCACTTTGAAGTGCCGAGTGCTCCTGGCAAGGCAGGAGTAGGGTGGGAGGAGGCTTGGCGCGCTCCCCCACCCCCAAGCCCTGCATAGCCTCTTCCTGCCCTGCCAGGGGCATGGGTGCCTAGTGGGAAAGGGGGCAAAGGGGCTCCCCCACCACCAGACCAATCATGGTCTGGGTATGGGGAAGCCCAGAAGCATCCTGCTCCTGCTCCTCACGGGGTGGCCTGGGGCCACTTCAAAAATTTTTTGAAGTGGACCCCAGCCAAAAATTATTGCCCACCCCTGCTTTAGAGGTTGAAGACAGGACAGGATTGGCCATGCTTGTTAACGGCTATCATCTATTGCCCAATGCAGAACAAATTACAGTGGCCAAGTCTACAAATAAATTAGACAAACTGTCCTACCCTCAAAATAAGATGTTACAATATAAGTGAGCTAGTTTTAGGAGTATAAAGGAAGTGAAAAAGTGAATTTAAAAAGAACCTAGGAAAATTATGTAGATGAAAATCCACTGATTATCCAAGATCAAGGGGGAGTACAACATCTGATTGATGGACCATGGAAAGGACTTCCTGATCAAAACCAAGAGAAAAGAAAGGAATCTGGTTCCCAAAGGACATGCTGTGAGAAGACAATCTTGTAAGCATGTCTACACTGCTATGAAGGCCCTGGCTTCCAGCTCAGGCTCAAGCCTAACTCCCTTCCATCTGCTAACCCAGGGCTTGCATCCAGCATCCCAGAACCCCCGGGATAGAGGGCCTGAACCTGAGTCAAGCCACAACTCACAGTTCAAACCCTATTGCTTTACATTATAGACACAGCACCACAAGACTTGTGCTCTATGAGTTCACTAAAAGTAACCCACAACCCCATGGGTTGATA
The DNA here is from genome assembly GCA_019425775.1 of Rafetus swinhoei. Lineage (NCBI taxonomy): Eukaryota > Metazoa > Chordata > Testudines > Trionychidae > Rafetus > Rafetus swinhoei. Next base: position 18,708,587 of record CM033439.1, on the reverse strand, counting down.
GTCTTTGTTCTCTGGACAGTCAAATCTGGTGCACACTCTAGTTCTTTTTTCTTGGGAAAATCTGAGCAGCCGCATTTTGGGAGGAAATTAGGAAGTCTGGGATACGGGTGGTTGGATTCCGGTCTGCATAATGCAGTGTAGACACAATTCCTAACCTGAGGTGCACACATTCAAGCCCTAGGTTAACAAATCCAGTGTCTGCTAACTCATGTTCTACTAACCTTAAGCTTGTATTACAGTGTAGACATACCCTAAGAGACAAGCTAGATCTGAGTGTGGGAAGAAGAGTTAGAATTTGCCTATTATACTCCCTGCTAAGAAAAGCTATTGGTTTCCCCTAGAGCTGTATAATAATAAATCTAGCTGATGCCATGAATAACCAGGACTGTAGAGATGGAAAAGTGATCTAATTAAAAAAATACTTACAAGTTATGACTTTAAAAAATTAAGAATAAAGATGTCTACCTTTTCCATCTTCTTCAAATGTAGATCTTCCAAGAATCTCATCAGTTGATTCCTTCCGACGACAAAGTTTGAAGAATTCAGTAAGAAAGTCACCTACAAATAATATAATTGTCGAAATATTTAGCCAGAGAAGATCCTCTAACAAATTAATCATAGCACATGTCCTTTTCCCTCATTGCAGGAGTCTCTTGGGGAAAGGGAGAGAAGCGATAATTAATTTGATTATTAATCTGAGAAATGTACCTATTAATATCTTTAGGCCATGTTTTACATTAGGGATGTTAGATAACGTGTAACTGAATAGTCGTGTAATCACATCAAATTTTAGCTGTTACAGAGGACTATTGAATAGTTGTGTATCAGAGGCAGCAGCATGGGTTAGCAGGTGGGAACCAGTCCACGAGGGGAGCCAATTTAAAAACTGACTTCCTGCACAGACTGTTTCCCGCCTGCCACTCCACATGACAGCAGCCCCTGTCCACAAGGGATCCAAGGTCCCTGCGGATGAAGCTGCTACGCAGCAGGAACCCCTCTCCATGCGGAGCTCAGACACCTCCCAAGAGAGAGGCTACTGCCATGGAGCAACCTCTTTCTGCGGTGAGTCCGGGCCCACCATCAACAGAGGCTGCTTCACAGCAGATCCCTCCACCCCCACCACAGCACTGCTGCCTCTGATGAGGGGGAGAAGAGGTGGGTCGGGTCCGTGGAGCCAGCACACATCGAAAGTCATCTTAAAACGAGAGAGTCGGCTCCCTCCTGTCTCTCTCACTCTCCACACTGCTGCCTCTCTATCAGAGGCAGCAGCGTGAGGGGGGGAAAGGGGGCATTGGCTCTGATACAGAAGCAGTGGTGGGGGGGGGGCAGGAGGAAATGCATGTAGTCATCAGGCTTATCAGTTAATTATGTAGTCATCTATGCGTTGACATCCCAATTTTACACATTTGTGGATCAAATCTACTAAATTACAGCTTAACAAGAGTGAACCAACCCAACTAAAAAGCTAACAACAACCTATTCCAAGGACACATCCAAAACGCAGTTAATGCAGCGCCTCAAGCTTTGTAGCCTGCTCTGAAGCTTTGTAGCCATCTCTGGGGATGTTATCTCAACCGGGAAAAGGAATTCCAGAGTTAAGAGCCCATATTAAGAAGAACATCATGCCTCCATGATTTACAAATGTAGTAAGTGTCACCTAGTGAGCCTGACCTAATCACATATTTAGGGATGGACACAGGAAGAAACCATCTCTCAGATAAAGATTCTAAGCAATACAGTGCTTTACAGAACAAAATCAGCATGGGAACCTTAGCCAGAACTTAGTGAAAGCTGAGTAGTACAGTTTTATTAGACCTGTGCATCAGAAAATCTGTCTTTTCTACAATTAAGGGCTTGAAAGACAGCTTAATTTGAAGTCCATTCGGACAATGAAAGAAATCAGGAAATTCTGTGCTTAGAATTAAGAAAAATTATGAAAAAAAATGCAGAATCACAAGGGATTAGGAGACTGGTCATCTATTCAACCCTAAACTTCATCTCCTTGATGTTTAAAATGAAGAAGTTAAAGATGTCTTACCTAATAAACACTGAGGATTATCTGCTTTTCTGACTCTCACAGACCACTGTGGTGCTTGAATGGGATCCAAGTCACTTAAAAAAAATAAAAGTGCTAATGGTCAAAAAACAGTATTCGGGGATATTATTGCACTATGAATAATCAAATGGTCTTTGGAATTGCAAGGTAAGAGCTAAGTATATAAAACAAAGAAGTTGGCCAAACTAAGTTATAGAAGTCATAATATAAGTTGCATTTTGTACATTAGAATTATGCTAAAGTGAAGAACAAGACATCAAAGAGAACAACGTGAATTAAGTGAGAAAAATTAACAACAGATGGAAGTCTTAATAAATAAGGATCCTGTTTTCACACATAGGTCTAAAAAGTCAGAGAAGACAAATAAAAAAAAAAAAAGCACTATCTAAAGCTAAACAGAATGTATTTCAGTGTTTAACATATGTCTTTAAAGAACATTTAATTGTCTATGTATGTTTTCCTCCTAAAGTTTCCAAAACTTAGAACCACTCACCACAAAATGAACAATTAAAGTGCTAGCATTTTTTTCTAAAATAGGTCAGTGCATACTGCTGACTATGCTTGCTATATGAAGTAGAAAGCAGAGATGATATCCCATTCTTCTGCAAACACAGCTATGGGCTTAAGTAACTCCTTTGGCTTCTCAGGTTCACTAATGAGGCATCTTTCTTCCTCTGAAGGCTAGACCAGCACCCTTAAATCAATTAATAAAAGAGAGCCAAATGGAAACTAGAGAGAGAATTAATGCAAGACAGGAGCACATGTACTATGTATACAGAGATCAGCATGTAATGGTCTTTTACCAATGCACACATAGGAAAAAATTATTAGAAAACAAATGGTTCTGAAATACTCTTTATCTGAGTAATACATTCATCAAGGAATTAAAATAAAAGTCTTAGACCTTTAAACTCTAGGTGGCATTAAAATGAAACAAGCTGTTAATAGATGAAGAAAAAAACATTTATTAATTCATACATTTACAAATACACATACTTACGAATAAACATCATTGTCCACAATTATACCTTCTGTTAGATGAGGCCATGTAGCTGCCAAATGGAGTTCACTGAAACAGCAAAAACTTAGTATAAATGATGCTAGATTGAGTATTGAGAAGCAGTGGAAGAGAGTTTCAAGTCATAAATGACAGTTAATCTCCCCTAGCTTCCACTGAAATTCACTGGGAGTTAGGGAGCTAACTGCCATTTATGCCTTTCAAAATCTCTCCCTTTGTAACCTAGCACAATAAATCCTTGAACCAGATCCATGATTACAGTTTTGTTACATGTATTGTATTCTGATTTCAGGGTTTTATTACTGAATTTTGTGTTAAAATTGAAGTCAAGTCTTTTTTGTTTTGTTTTTTAAACTTTGGGGGGCTCGAGGGATATAAAATTAATAGTCTATTGCTCAAAAGAGAAAAAATATTAAAATATATTTTTAATTCAGACAAGTTGACATGCTTGCACTGACTACACAAAGTTTATTTCTATTATATTGATTTCTATTATACTGTGCCCATCACCCAGTATGTGAATTCCTTTTAATAGTGCATTAAATAAATAATGTGACTAACATCCATCTTATAGAGCTCTTTCCCCAATTCCTCTCCCTATAGGGAAAGGGAAGGAGTTTTTCATTTTGTTTTGTTTTTTTAATTTTATGTATACATGTTATGCGTGCAGCTTCAAGAGTGGGGCAATAGGAAAGAAGAGGTTACTTACCTCGTAACTGTAGTTCTTTGAGATGAGTTGCTCATGTCCATTCTGATTAGGTGTGTGCGCGCGACGCATGCACAGATTCTGGAGCTTTTTTCCCTTAGCAGTACCCATAGGGCCAGCAGGGAGCCCCCTGGAGTGGCACCGGTATACCGGTGGATATATACCCCTGCTGGCCCCTCCACCCCCTCAGTTCCTTCTTGCCGGCTCCTTCTGACAAGGGGAGGTGGGTGGGATGCAGAATGGACATGAGCAACACATCTCGAAGAACTACAGTTACGAGGTAAGTATCCTCTTCTTCTTCAAGTGCTTGCTCATGTCCATTCTGATTAGGTGAATCCCTAGCCGTTCCCCTGGAGGCGGGGTCAGAAGGACCGACTATACTTCTATACTTCCGCAGATCTTAGGACTGCCCTCCCCACAGCAGCATCCTCTCTAGGCAGCTGCGTGATCGCATAGTGCTCTGCAAACCTATGCACTGACGACCACATCGCTGCCCTACAGATTTTCAAGATCGGCACATGCGCTAGGAACGCCGCCAGTGTCGCCTGAGCTCTCATGGAATGGGCCATTATGTGTGGCAGTGATTTGCCTGCGCCCTCGTAGCATTCCCAGATGCAAGAGTAATCCACAAGGTTATACGCTGCGCCGAGACTGGCGATCCTTTCATCCTTTCTGCCACCGAAATAAACAATTGTGGTGACTTAAGAAATTCTCGCTTTCTGTCTATGTAAAACGCTAAAGCCCTCCTAACATCCAGGCAGTACAAGGCCTGCTCCCTGGGTGTGGAGTGCGGCTTGGGGTAAAAGACCAGTAGGTAAATGTCCTGAGATAGGTGGAAGTAAGAGATCACCTTGGGTAGGAAACCTGTATGGGGACGCATCCTCACCTTGTCTTTAAAGAACACTGTGTAAGGGGGCTCTGAAGTCAGTGCTCTAAGTTCTGACACCCTCCTAGCCGAAGTAATGGCTACCAGGAAGGCTACCTTGTAAGACAAGTGCTTCAGGGAGCAAGAGGCCAGCGGCTCGAACGGAGGCTTCATAAGGGCACTCAGGACCAGATTAAGGTCCCATGGTGGGACCGGCGGCCGCTCATATGGGATCAACCTGTCCACCCCCTTCAGGAACCTCTTAACCATAGGATTAGCAAAGATAGACCTCTGACCTTCCCCCGGGTGGAATGCCACTATAGCCACCAGGTGAACCCTCAGAGAGGCTGTGGCAAGGCCCTGGCCCCGCAGGTAGAGAAGGTACTCCAAGATGAGCGGGACCGCCGCCTTGCCCGGGCCGAGTACCCTACCCCCTAGCTACGAGGTAAACCTTTTCCATTTGGCTTCATACAGAACCTGAGTGGATGGTTTCCTACTTTCTAAAAGTACATCCTGGACTCCTCTCAAGCAGGCCTGCTCTGTGGCCGACAGCCACTGGAGCCACGCTGCTAGGTGTAGGGATGACAGGCTCGGGTGGAGAGCTACTCCATCCTCGCAGCTCTGCGTGATCAGGTCTGGCACTAGAGGTAGCATAAGGGGCCCCTCCGCAGTTCGGTCTAGGAGGGTGGTGAACCAGTGTTGGCGAGGCCACACAGGAGCTATCAGAATTACCCGAGCATCGAATCTCCCCACCCTGATAAGGGTCTTGTGGACCAGGGGAAAGGGGGGAAAAGCATAGAGTCGACCCTTGGGCCACCTGATCTGGAGCGCATCCCCTCGTGATCCCAGACCGTGGCCCACGTATGAGCAGTACGCCCAGCACTTGGCATTGCTCATCGTTGCGAACAGGTCTAGACAGGAATACCCGCACCTCTGGAAAATCCCCTGTAGTATGTCCTGCCTTCTCGTCCACTCGTGTGCCTGAATCAAGCGACTGAGCCTGTGCGCCAACCTGTTCCTGGCCCCCAGCAGGTGCGACACATCCAGCTGAATGCTGTGAGAGATACACATCTCCCACAGCTCTAGGGCTTCCTGGCACAGGGGAGAGGAACGCGCGCCCCCCTGCCTGTTGATATAATACATGGCCGTAGTGTTGTCTGTCAGCACCGCCACCACCTTGTTCTCCAGTTGGGGGAGGAACGCTCTGCAGGCCAATCTGACTGCCCTGAGCTCCTTGATATTGATGTGAAGGGGTGCTTCCCCTGGCAACCACGTACCTTGTGTCCTGAGGCTGCCCAGGTGCGCCCCCCCATCCCACGTCTGAGGCGTCCGTGACCAACTGCACCGACGGGGATGGTCTGGTGAATTGGGACTCCCGCACGCACCATGTCCTCGTCCCTCCACCAGTTTAGGGAGCGGAGTATCTCCTCCGGTATAGTGGCGACCGCATGGAGTTGTGCACCGCCTTGAGCCACCCCTGCAGCGGATGCATACGTAACCTGGCATACATTTCGCCATGTGGCCTAGGAGCCTCATGCAGGTTCTCGCCGTAGTAGTGGGAAATTTCTGTAGGTCTACTATCAACGAGCGGATAGCGAGGAACCTGTCCCTCGGCAGTGAGGCGCTCTCTGCAGACGAGTCCAAATGGGCCCCCACGAAGTCTATCACTTGTGTGGGGTCCAGCGAGGATTTGGCGTCGTTTATGAGAAGGCCGAGGCTCGTGAACAACGCCCTTGCGTTTTTGACATGGTCTTGCACCTGTTCCCGAGATGTGCCCCTTATCAACCAGTCGTCTAGATAAGGGAATTCTTGAACTCTGTGTCGTCGCAGGGATGCGGCTACTACTGCCATACATTTGGTAAACATCCTCGGGGCTGTACATAAACCAAATGGGAGGACTGTAAACTGGAAATGGTACTGTCCCACCACAAACCTGAGAAACTTTCTGTGACTGGGGAACACCGAAATGTGGAAGTAAGCGTCTTTGAGATCGAGAGCAGCATACCAGTCTCCTTTCTGGAGCGAAGGGATGATGCATGCCAACGTCACCATCCTGAACTTCGCTTTCCTTATAAATGTGTTCAGATTCCTTAGATCTAAAATGGGACGTAGGCCACCCTTCGCCTTGGGGATAAGGAAATACCGGGAGTAAAAACCCCTTCCTCTCAGTTCTTGTGGAACCCTTTCTATGGCCCCTAGGGAAAGTAGGTTGGACACCTCCTGACCTAAGAGGGTCTCGCGAGAGGGGTCCCTGAAAAGGGACGGGGCGGGAGGGGGAGGCAGGGTATGAGAGGAAAGGGATAGTATACCCGTTTTACCAGGTCTAGGACCCAACGGTCCGATGTGATGTTTGACTATGCCTGGTAAAACATGCCTGGTAAAACACGGTCTCCAAAGGGTAGATTGATAGGTGCCACCGGTACTCTGCTCTCTAGCGTACCTTCAAAACAAAGGCTTGGTCTGCTGGCCAGGGGATGGGCCAGCTCCCCTTTCAGAATCCGACCTAGGACCTCTGCGCCTATTTCTAAATTGGTCGGGACAGCCGTTGTTATGTCCCCTTCTGCGGCCTCTGTCTGTCCCCTGTCCCCGCTGGAATGGTCTCTAGTAAGGTCTAGGGTTAAGGGGTCGCCTCTGGGGTGCCGGGGTATGTATCCCGAGCGATTTCAGCGTCGCCCTCGAATCCTTTAAGCTGTGGAGCTTAGAGTTGGTCTGCTCGGAGAACAGACCCCGACCCTTCGAATGGCAGGTCCTGAATGGTGGTTTGCACCTCCGATGGGATGCCAGACACCTGCAGCCATGCGCTACGCCTCATGACCACAGCAGTGGCCATGGTCCGGGCGGCCGAATCCGCCGCATCCAGGGCTGCTTGAAGAGACGTGCGTGCCACTGCCTTTCCTTCCTCCGTAATGGCCCCAAATTCCTGCCGGGACTCAGGGGGAAGTTGGTTTCCAAACTTTTGCATCGATGCCCAGGTATTAAAGGCATAAAGCCCCAGCATCACTTGCTGGTTCACGATGCGTAGCTGTAGGCCTCCCGTGGCGTAGGTTTTTCAGCCTAGAAGGTCCAGCTTCTTAGGGTCCTTTGCCTTTGGTGTCGAGCCTGGGGGCCCTTGGCGTTCCTTTTGTCCCGCCACCTGCACTACTATAGACCCCGGTGGTTAAATAGATGTTCATGCCCCGCTTGCGGCATGTAATAGCGCCTCTCCACCCCCTTCTGTGTTGGTGCAATGGAGGCTGGAGTCTGCCACAGGGACTTTGACAGCTTGTCCACCGTCTTGTTTAGTGGGAGCGCCACGCGACCAGGACCTGCCGCTGTCAGGATATCGACCGTGGGGTCCTGGTCCTTGTGTACCTCTTCGTGCTGCACCGCTAGGTTAACTGCCAACCGTCTTAGCAGTTCCTGGTGTGCCCTGGCATTCATGGATGGGGGCTGGGGTGCTAAGTCTGCCAGAGCCTCATCCGGTGAGGAAGATGAGGACTCTCTTGGGGGACCTAATTCTTCTGCACCCTTCGGTGCCTCTGGTTCCCCCCCAGTCGAGGAGCTCGTCTGCAGTGAGCCCGGTGGGACCGTGGTCTCTTGCCCTTGGCCAATCACCGGCAGCCTGGGCAACGACACCTTGAGTTGGCCTTCCTCTGATGGTGGGGCTCGTAGTGGAGTGACCGAGGGGGCACTGCTCCTTCGGGACGAACCGGTGACTGACACGGTAGGAGGGGGCCCTTGGGCCTGATGGTATGCCCAAGGTGTCCAGAAGGGCCACTGTGGTTGCCCTTGGGTCTGCCACTGCTCCTGGTCTGCTGCTTCCCGGTGCCCAGATCTGACACTTGAGAGAGACCTATGTCGGGACCGGGACCTATATGACGACCTGGCTGACGACACAGACTCTGTTTCGGACTCTGAAGAATAGTCCGATACCAACCAGGGAGGAGCAGAAGACGCTTGCACCCTCTGGTGTGCCGCCATAGCTGATGGCTTACCCCTATGCCCTAGGTGCGGTGTCGGGGGAGGCATCAGTGGAGGCATCTGTTGCGTCGGCATGGTACCCAGCTGCATCTGGTAAGCCGGGAAGTATTCCTGCAGTGCCACTGCTGACTGCGGCACCGTGGTCTGCTGCGGCGTCAGTGATCCCAGCCCGTGTCCCGGTGCCGGAAGCGGTGCCGGGAGAGGCAATAATGCTGGTGCCATATGTGGTGCAGGTTGCGGTGCCGGCATAGGCACATAGGTCGGCACGGGGCTCGGCACCGTCCATGGTCTGGGCTGCGGTGCCGCCTCCTGCACCACGTAGCGGGTGGTTGCGAACCCCGGTGCCATCTGGGTCGTCTGGGGCCGTTCTAGCTGCCCCGGTGCCAAGGCCGTTGGTACCGGGAACGCACCCGCCCCCGGTGCCGTCACCGCCTCGAGGCAGGGAGCTGGAGCCGGAGCCAGAGCCAGCGCTGGCGTGGGTGCCAGTGCCCTTGCCGGCACCTGGAACTGCTGCTGCTGCTGGGCTGGAGTCTGCACTTCGCCCTGTGAGTCCCACAGTCCGGCTGGCGGTGCCTGTGGGAGGGCGCCTGTGCTTTGTAACAGCGCGGCCCGCCCTTGCAGCACCGGGCCTTCTCCCTCTGCCGTGGTCATTTTGATGAGCTCTCAGGCTGCATCGAATGTCTCTGGGGTAGAGGGGCAACAAACCTCCCCTATACCCGCAACCCGCCCTGGACTCCTAGCCTTGTCCGGGCTGCGCCTTCTTTTAGGCACCTTGGAGGTTGGGTGCCCCTCCTTAGGGCGCACCTTACGTGTACTCCGCTCCACTGACCAGCCCCTTAAGCCCTTAGAGCTCCTCGGTGCCAGTGACTGCAACCTGTGTCTTGGTGCCTTGGCGGCGGCCGCTTACTGTTTGGCCGGTGCCGTGGTTGAAGCAGACGGTGTGCTGTGGACAGAGTGGGGGCGCTCCTCGCTCTGGGGCTGCAACGCGGACTCCATCAGCAAGAGTTTTAGCCAAGAGTCTCTTTCCTTCTTAGTTCGGGGCTTGAAACTTTTACAAATAGAGCAGTTCTCCGCTCGATGGGCTTCTCCAAGGCACTTCAGGCAGTCAGAGTGCGGGTCTCCACAGGGCATAGGTTTTGCACAGGGTTTAAAGCGCCTTGGGGCCCTGGCATTCCCTCCCCTTACGGGGAGAGTCCCGCTGTGCTCCTTTGTTCAACTAATTACAATATTTACACTTACTTATCTACTACTCAACAGTGAATTAACTACAAACTCTAACTATGATACAAAACGGGTAAGAGACAGGCTAATGGCCTTAAAGCATGCTCCAGCTACCATCACGGGCAGTAAGAAGGAACTGAGGGGGTGGAGGGGCCAGCAGGGGTATATATGCACCGGTATACCGGCGCCACTCCAGGGGGCTCCCTGCTGGCCCTATGGATACTGCTAAGGGAAAAAAGCTCCGGAATCCGTGCACGCAGCGCGCACATACCTAATCAGAATAGACATGAGCAAGCACTCGAAAAAGAACAGGTTGAAAATAAGTTCATATATTGCTGGAAGAAATTAGGAGAAGAGTGAATGGTCATTTCCTCTTCAACAAAAGTAGGGAAAAATCTACATGTCCTAAGAAGGGCTGTAGTTAAGGAAAAGCGATAGAGTTCCCTCAGGAGAACTCAAATTACCACCACAGAACTCCCAGTCAACAATCTTATAATCCAAATCTCCTGGCACTGGAAAACAAGCATAAAATTCAACTGGTCCCTGGAAAGGTGGGGCACTCATGATCCAGGGCCACTATGGATACAGGTTTGGCAACACTGTTTGAACTAATCCTGGCCAAAATGACTACCCTAACAGTATGCACAGTTGCTACACCCTTTCATATTACTGATCTGCAAATTGCTTTGGCATACTAGAACATAAAATATGCTACATGTTCTGTTTCAACTGGGTGAATTTTAAAAAAATAAAAAGACATGGGATCTCAAAAAAATCCTAAAGACATTTAATGTATATCATATACCCCCAATAATTTATATCACTTATTTATGGATCAAAGAAACTCACCTTCTGCAAATGCCTTTGTTCTTTTGATAATAAAATCAGTGTGCTCTACTGTTTTTTTTAGGAGTTCTAAGTCTGACACTTTGCATATGGACACAGCATCTTTAGCTATTAGCATTAGGGTTTGAGTGATAAATACAAAGCTGAAAGTTTATAATCTATGATATCGCATCAAGTACATTAAGTACCCAAAATATCTGTCATGAAACTTGGAAACTAAAATACAGCTCTTTGCATTATTCTATGTATTCTAATGTTAGTCAATTTTCATAAAACCGCCTCTCTCAACACGCACTGCTCTTAGCTCCTATGCAATACTTAAACTGCAAGGCCTTCTGTTAGCAGTATATAATGGCTCACAGAGAAGGTTCCCTCTAAGCTGCATGGCAGCATGGACCCACAACTGCTTAATCGGCTGTGCCCAGTCAGCCAGCTCTGTGCATGGAGCCCTGAGCCTGACTGGACAGGGCTGATTAAACAGCTGCAGGGCAAGGGAACCTTGCTCACAGATACATCACTGGAAAACAAAAGTCCATATAAAATTAGATTTATAGTTCTGATTTTCTCAGAAGCACTTACACTATTTTATAACATGCATAATTTTCTGAATGCTTAATCTCACCTAATAGGATCTTCACAGGCACCAAATGGTAACTTCCCAAATTCCAGGCCTCCAACTTCACCTCCAACTAATGCATCTAGATCTGAAGTCAGAACAACACATTTTCCATAATTTAAATATAGTGATAGTTTGCTAGAGCAATAAATAGCACAGTGCCTACTAAACATAAAGCTTACATGGCATATGATCTTTCTGTTGGAACAAGCAGTTAAAATTTAGATAATATAAAATATTAATTACTAACAACTGACACATTGTCTTGGCAAGCAACATATTCCGCATGATAAGTTATTTTAGCAAAGAGGAAAAGTTAGTTTTATTATTTACATTAAGCTATTTCTTCTTCATTAGAATAACAAATGTACTTGAATGATTTCTCTACTGAAATATAGATGTAAATCGAAGTAAAAGATAAACACTACAGGCAAATATTTATATCTTCGGTCACTCATACCATTCCCTTCTATACACACTACAAATGCAAAACATGTCAAATATATGATCTCTACTTAACAAAAGTATCTCCTGAACTAACCAGGAAGTAATGTTGGGCATTTGACCCATCCAAAAATAACTGGTCAACTGGTCAGATATAATCAAGAATGGTCAAATAATTTATTAGAAGAGGAACAAAAGTTATAAAGAAAGAGTAAGACTTCATGGTCTCCAGCAGGCTTAGCCTTAGATACTTATGTTTAATTACCAAAAAAAAAAAAAACCCCACACAAGTATTTTAACTCAAAAAAATGTTGGAACAACGAAACGAAGTTCTAAAAAAATAGAAGAATGGCACCATGATTTAAATAAAAAAAAAAAAATAGGCCATTGCCTACATCTGGGCATTCTTGCTGTAGTATCTGACAATATTTGACCACGGACAAATATGCAATTGTCACCCTAAGAGCATCCCTCTGCCAAAAGGCAAGGGGCTCCCCTGGTTTCTAGCACAGAGTTTCAGCTGGCCTGACCAGCGCAGTGTATGCCAACTCACTATTGTTAATCTGCATCTAAAAAGGTATCATTGGAAAACTAACTCACTGACCATTAATATTCTTACATAATGTATATATGGTCAACCTCCAAAGGTTTATACAGTTGTGCTGTAATTATGACTAAAATGTATTTAAAATAGGCATGTCAGGGTAAGTTGATAAACGGATTTTTTTCCAGAGAAAGGAATGAGGTTCCACGTGTTTCAACGCGTCTCCCGAGTAAACAGAGCAAAGACAGTGACAAGCATATTTGCATGCCAGGCAAAAAAGCCCTCAGGAGAGCAAGTGATCAGTTAACCTCAACAGTGATAGAGATTGGACCGCCAGGAAGCTTTCCTGTCTCTTGAAGTTCCCTTAGAGTTTGACAGTGAGAGACCACAACAAGGCCCAGTAGTGGGCCAAACCAGGAGAGCCACATCTACCCCCACTGAAAGCATAGGGGTGGAACAGGAAGGGGGAAGTACAAAAGGCGGGCTCTGAAGCTCAGTTGGGCTGGAGCCACGACAGGAGATGGATGCACCACCCTGCCTGCTGCTAGAGCCTACAGAGGAGCTGTCGGAGCTGCCACTTGAGGACAGACCAAAACTCCCAGGACTGCTGGCCAACACTGTGGAGTTCTTGGGGCTTCTGCCTGAGGAAAGGCTGGATCTCCCCAGGCTACGGCTGATCAAGATGCCAAAGAGCTGCAGGGGCTGCCACCTGTGGACTGGCTAGGTCTCCCTGAGACGACAGACACAGGTATACCCAAGGGATAGAGTAGGAAGCCGCCCAGGGAAATCAGGCAACAATCTAATTGGGAGCTGGTCTGACACACGGTCAGCATATGCAGATAGATTACCAGTGACCCAGTGGCTGCCCACTCTGCCACTGTTAGGGTAGAGCCGTGGGCTGGAATGCAGTACAGTTGGGAGGGGCCCATGTCCTCCCCCACCCCTCCGCCAGTATTCCCCCTCCTTAAACCAGGAGACCTGTGCACCTCAGGCACGCCAACATGAGCCCAAGAGATTATATTGGTGCTCACCATTAATGAGGGCTCCTAGACTGCTTAGCCACTCTGCAGGCCAGAGCCTATTCATTGCTTTGCTGTCCTGCCCTGCCTAGGCCTTGACTCAAGATGGATTAACCACTCTGCCCTGATCGCAGGTTGGAGGCTACTATCTGCTATCCTCTCCTAACCTGGGGCCCAGAGCTCATAGACTGACTGACACCTAGCACTCTGGCTGGGCAGATGAGTAAGGTAATTAATTCCCCCCTTTGAGCTCACCCTTATTGGTATACAACAGCGAGGAGGTATGGCTTCCTTCAGAGACTGACAGGGAGGGTGCAGCCTACACTGGTCAATGATCTTGGAGAGATGTATTTTTCAAAGGCAGCCTGGACTATAAAGAGAGGTGCAGAGAATCTTCAAATGATCTTCATCCAACAACAACACGTGGAGGATAAGGGGGCATCATGTTGTGTCTCAGCTCTGGATATCCCTAGCAACTTGTCCAAACAATCAATTCACATTATTTGACTGGTCAAATGACTAATTTCCCAGCAGTACTAATACATAGATAGGGCTGTTCCAGTCCCCAAAAAAGTATTAACTGCTCTTACTCCTCAGTCTCTGCCCACTTGCAGACAGCCTACTTTTTGTGCAGCATTGGGACAACTTGTTCTGTTTTATTCTTTCCCTGTAACTTACTCTTGGGATGAAAACAGATGTATAAAGACTCTTTTCAGTAACAGTTAGTTGGTACTCCCTAAATAAGAACCTCCTACTTGACCCCAGCCCATTTTTGTTTTTATGCTCATGGATAAAGCTAAAAATAGGTACCAATAGCAACAGAAGCTGCTCTAATAGACCAGCAGAAGCTAGAGGTGTTAGCTAGAAGGCTCTTCTAGCCAGGTCAAGAAGAAGAAACAAGTTATTCCCCACTCAGTTTAGTAGGGTAGCTTATTCTGCCAAGTAACCTTAGAATCCAAAACTCTAAAAAAAATTTTTCTTTAGACAAAATGAAGACCGTTTGTTTTATTTTGTCAGTGTTGTAATGCTATCAAAACTTTCCCAGGTTAAGTCAGGTTTTCAATCTAATTTCAGTGCTAAAAGGGCTGTTATATTAAATTTGTTTCTCGCCAACATGTTATCTCTTCCTATTAACAACGTGACTGGGCAACTTTGTTTTCTTCTGATTTTTGTGTTTAGGTATATTTGTGGACTTATTTTGTCAGCAGCCTGGGTTGCAAGGAAAAGTGCAATGAGAAAAGTGCAGCCAAGTGGTTTTTCAGCCAAAAGAGCAAAATACACTCAACTGATTAGATTTAAAAAAACTGTCATAAAATTGTTCTCAAAACCCTAGAGAGAAGCATGACTATCTCTATGGCTGACTATCTCTAAGCATGACTAAAGAGCTACTACAGTTTTGCAAAATTCTGCTAAGACCTATACAAATATTAATTCCTTCAGTAATACTCTCACAAAATATTTTCTTTAACTGTTTTCCATACATTTATTTATAATTATCCTGAAGACATTATGCACATGAATATCCTACCTGGTGGCTGTTGGGGCCAGAAATACTGTTGCCAGTCTTGAAGAACATATGTTAGTCGAATAGATATGCTTACTGGAGGCAGTGGAGTTAAAGGACATCCCTAAAAATAAATATAAAGAAACACTACAAATGAATTAAAGTAAATGAACTAGATTACCAGTAGAGCTGCAGTAACACTCTACATATTATACTTATTTGAAACTAAAATACTGAGTTTAAAAAAGAAGCCACAAATGAGTTTTTAACATTGTGATATCTTGTTGTTTCGGTACAATCTCTTCAGGTATGTCTACACTGCATTCCTCTTTTGAGAGAGGAATGCAAATGCAGGTGAATGAAATTGCAAATGAAGCACGGATTTGAACTTCCCGTGCTTCATTTGCATAATCGCATCCGGCCGCTATTTCGAAATACCCTATTTCGAGATAAAAATGCCGTGTAGACGCATTAATGGTTATTTCGAAAGAAGGGGTTTCGTCTACACGGCATTTCTTCTCCCGAAATAGGGTATTTTGAAATAGCGGCCGGATGCAATTATGCAAATGAAGCACGGGAAATTCAAATCCGCACTTCATTTGCAATTTCGCTCAGCTGCATTTGCATTCCTCGGTCGGAAGAGGAATGCAGTGTAGACATGCCCTTCTTATATAGCCTTCTTGGGGCTGAAAAAAAACAGTTACTTACCTGGTAACTGTTGTTCTTTGAGATGTGTTGCTTATGTCCATTCCACTAGGTACGCACGTGCACGACTCCCGCAACTTTTTTACCCTTAGCAGTACCCGTTGGGCCAGCCTGGGGAGCCCCCTAGAGTGGCGCCGGTATAGCCGTGCATATATACCCCCGCTGGCCCCAACCCCCTCAGTTCCTTCTTGCCGGAATTCCGACGAAGGGGAGGCGAGTGGGATTGGAATGGACATAAGCAACACATCTCAAAGAACAACAGTTATGAGGGAAGTAACCGTTTTTTCTTCTTCGAGTGCTTGCTTATGTCCATTCCACTAGGTGATTCCCAAGCCATACCTACGGAGGTGGGGTCGGACCTAGAGAGAAACGGACTGAAGCCCCTACCACTGCATCCTGCCTGGTCTGCTGCGTAATTGCGTAGTGAGACGTGAACGAGTGGATTGATGACCATGTGGCCAGCCTACAGGTATCCAAAATCAGCACCTGAGCTAAGAATGCCATAGACAACGCTCAGGTCCTGGTTGAATGGGCCGCGATAGGGGGCGCTGGTTTCCCTTTCAGGTCATAGCATGTTCTGATACATGCAGTAATCCACGATGACAGACACTGAGCTGACACCAGGCAACCCTTCATTCTTTCAGCTATGGAGACAAAGAGCTGCGTGGACTTGTGAAATTGCCTCGTCCTTTCTAAATAAAATGCTAGTGCTCTCCTGACATCTAACGTGTGTAAAGCCTGTTCTTTTCCGTCTGCGTGCGGTTTTGGGTAGAACACTGGGAGGTAGATTTCCTGGGACATGTGAAACAGAGATACCACCTTGGGCAGAAAGGCCGAGTACGGCCGTAGGGTCCCTTTGTCCTTAGAGAACACCGTATACGAGGGCTCCGAGGAAAGGGCACATAACTCTGAGACCCTTCTCGCCGAAGTGATGGCTACCAGAAACGCCAGTTTCCAGGATAGATGGGACAGGGAACAGGTAGCCAGCAGCTCGAACGGGGCTCTCATGAGGCTGCAGAGCACCAGGTTCAGGTCCCACCGGGGGATAGGTTGTCTAACCTGAGGGTACAGTCTGTCCAGGCCCTTGAGGAACCTCTTAACTATCAGAAGGGTAAACACTGAGTGACCACCCTCCCCATGATGGAAGGCCACAATAGCCACCAGGTGCACCCTAATCGAGGAGGAGGATAACCCCTGTTGCTTGAGGCTCAGCAGATAGTCTAAAATCCTCTGGGTGGGGGGTCAAGTCCGGGACCCCCCTTTCCGCCGGCAACCCAAGCCAAGAACCTTCTCCATTTAGCCCTGTAAGCGGCCCTGGTGGAGGGCTTCCTTCTCTCAATCAGCACCCTCTTTACCGGGTCTGAACATAGGAGTTCCTCCCCTCTGAGCCACTGATCTTCCAGGCCGTGAGGTGCAGGAAGTGGAGATCCAGATGGCACAGGAGTTAGCAGGTCTGGAACCTGAGGGAGAGGGATGGGGTCTTCCACTAAAAGGTTCCGCAATGTTGACGGGGCCACGATGGCGCAATGAGAATCAGCGTCACCTCGTACCGCCTGACCCATATAAGCACCTCGTGAAGCAGAGGAAAGGGGGGAAAGGCGTACAGCAGCCGTTTCGGCCACCACAATGTCAGGGCGTCCCCCAGAAACCCTGGTTCCCTCCCGCGGTACGAGCAGAACACGGGGCATTTCCTGTTGTGCCTCAATGCGAACAGGTCCAGGAGGGGAGTACCCCACCTGCGGAAAAGTGAGCTAGCCACCTCTTCTTTGAGGGACCACTCATAGGCTGCAAACGCCCTGCTGAGCTGGTCCGCCAGGGTATTCTGGGCCCCTGGAAGGTTGGTTGCCTGCAAATGAATGTCGTGGACAATGCAAAGGGCTATCACCTCCTTGCAGAGGGGAGAGGAGCGAGCACCACCTTGTCTGTTGATATAGTATATGGCAGCCATGTTGCTCGTTTGAACGGAAACACAGGTGCCCTTCAGACAGGGAAGGAACATCAGACAAGCGAGCCGCACCGCCCTCAATTCCTTGACATTGATATGTAGTTTCTTCTCCACCTCCGACCATGTACTTTGTGTCCTGAGCTGCTCCTCCTCCCCAGCCAGATCTGAGGCGTCCGTCCCCAGCTGCATCGTAGGGAGGGGTTGCGCGAACGGGACTCCGCTGCACACCTCGCTCTCCCTTGTCCACCAATCCAGTGCCAAGAGGACATCGGAGGGGATGGTGACCACCCTGTCTATATGGTCGCGGGCTGGCTTGTAGACCCTCACCAGCCAGGACTGTAGGGGTCGCCAACGCAGTCTGGCATGTCGAACGACATACGTGCACGCTGCCATGTGGCCCATCAGTTTCAGGCATTTCAGGCATTGCCTTGCTGTGGTCATAGGGGCAGCCTGCAGGTCCTGGACCATCCCCCTTATGGACTGGAACCTGGGGATCGGAAGGTAGGCCCTCCCTGCTGTGGCGGTAGCACAGAAAACTGGTAATGGTTTGTCCCTACCACGAACCTCAGGAATCTCCTGCGGTGAGGGGAAACGGAAACGGAAACGTGGAAGTATGCATCCCAAAGGTCGAGGGTGGCATAACAGTCTCCCAGATCGAGTGATGGGATAATGGAGGCCAACGTTACCATTCTGAACCTTGAATTCCTTATGAAGGCGTTGAGCCCTCTGAGGTCCAGTATGGGGCGAACACCTCCCTTGGACTTCGGGATAAGGAAGTAATGGGAATAAAAACCCTTCCCCCTGAAACTCGGGGGGACCTCCTCCACTGCCCCCAAAGATAGGAGCACAGATACCTTCTGCTGGAGGAGGTGCTCATGAGAGGGGTCCCTGAAGAGGGACAGGGAAGGGGGGCGGGAGGAAGAGAGGGATAGGAATGGGATAGAATATCCCCTTGCCACCACCTCGAGGACCCAGCGGTCTGACGTGATGGTACTCTAGGCCTGGTGGAAAGGGAACAATCTGTCCAAAAAGGGTCAACCTATAATGGGGGCTGGCGTGTCGTCCTCAAGCGCACCATCAAACATCCGACCTGGAGCCCTGGGGCTTATTGGGTGGGCCCTGGTTGTGGTCCAACCCCGAACTAGAATGCCTCCCCATATTCCTGGCAGAACCACCCCTGGTTCTGAGTCTGCTGTCAAACCTGGCCCCTTGATTAAAGCCCCTCTGCCCTCAAGAATTCAGAGGGCAGCGCTGAGGTGCCGGGGTATGCAGACCCAAGGATTTTAAAGTCGCCCTAGAATCCTTCAGGCTATGGAGCCTACTGTCCATCTGCTCCAAGAATAGGTCCATCCCCATAAAAGGTAGGTCCTGCAGAGTCGTCTGCACCTCTGCGGGAACGTCAGGCACCTGGAGCCAAGAACTCAGGCGCATGACTATGCCGTTAGCCATAGCCCTCGCAGCCGAGTCCACGGCGTTGAGGGCCGACCTACAGACCACTCTACCTTCTTCCGTAAGGGCCACAAACTCCTGCTGCGAGTCCTGGGGCAACCTGGCCTTGAACTTATCGGCCGCCACCGAGGAGTTGAAGGCATACCTACTGAGCATAACCTGTTGATTGGCTATCCTCAGTTGCAAGCCAGCCATTGTGTAAGCCTTTCTGCCCAGTAAATCAAGATTTTTTGGCTCTTTACTCTTAGGCGTGGGGCCCACCTGCCCTTGCCTCTCTCTCTGACAGGCCGCCTGCAACCCTGCCGAACCCGGCGGAGGGTAAGAGAATAAGTGCTCATGGCCAGCTTGGGGGACGTAATACCGTCTCTCAACCCCCTTCTGCGTAGGTGGTATAGATGCCGGGGTTTGCCAGAAGGTTTTAGTTTAATTTTCGCCACCGTCTTGTTCAGTGGGAGGGCATATTAGTAGGGCCCTCCGCCGTGATGATATTGACCACCGGGTCCTACTCCTCCTTCACCTTCTCAGCTTGTACCCCCTAGAATTTGGGCCAGTCTTCTGGGGACCTCTTGGTGAGCCCTCATGTCCATAGAGAGCATAGGGGGAGACGGATCTGCCAGGGCTTCGTCCAGAGACAAGGAGGACGACTCCCTTGCCACCGGCTGTTCCTGCGTGGTCACGGCCTCTGATTCCTGCGTGGGTCAGGACACTGTCTGACCCTGTACAGGGGGCTGGACGCGCTGTTGTTGAGGAGCCCCTGCTCCAGCCAACCCCGGGGGGCTGGCCCTACACTTGACCCCGGGCCTCTGACCAGTGGGGTGACCGAGGGGGCTGTCCTGCGCCCCAAGTACAAGGAGGCACCAACCAACCCTGACCTCGTTGAGTCCTGACCTTGGTGATACGCCCATGGGGTCCAGAACAGCCACTGTGGAGGAGGCTGCCACTGAGTTGGCCAGGTCTGCATCTCCAGTTGCTGATGTTTCTAAGACTGGTGCCAGGAGCTTGATCAGTGCAGAGACCTAGAATGGTACCGAAGGCTCGACCTATGCGACCTGCCAGAGAGCCTAGAGGAGGCCCTAGAAGAAAGGGACTCCACTTCAGACTCGAAGGCATAGTCCGATGCCGACCATGGCAGTGTCATCGGGTGTTTCTGGTCCTTTTGAATATGTTGAGACATGGCCGCTGGCTTGCCGCAGTGCCGGTGGTGGCATGGTCTCGGACTCCAGTGCCAGCGGGTGCCCGGGGGAGTCAGGACCGCTCTCCTTATGAGAGCTGGGTCCCCTTCGGTGCCACTCCTGCGCCGAGGCAGTAGGGCACCCCTCCTTGTGACGTGTCTCTCTTCTTGAAGGCAACCTGCCTCTGTGCACCCTCTTGTGCACAGGGGACTGGGAGCGGTGCCGTGGTACCATAAGAACATAAGAACATAAGAACGGCCATACCGGGTCAGACCAAAGGTCCATCTAGCCCAGTATCCTGTCTGCCGACAGTGGCCAGCACCAGGTACCCCAGAGGGGGTGGACCGAAGACAATGATCAAGCGATTTGTCTCCTGCCATCCCTCTCCAGCCTCTGTCAAACAGAGGCCAAGGACACCATTTTATCCCCTGGCTAATAGCCTTTTTATGGACCTAACCTCCATGAAATTATCTAGCTTCTCTTTAAACTCTGTTATATTCCTAGCCTTCACAGCCTCCTCTGGCAAGGAGTTCCACATGCTGACTACACGCTGTGTGAAGAAGAACTTTCTTTTATTAGTTTTAAAAGAAACCGGCTGGTGTTCTCGCACCGAGGAGCATCCTTCCTGGTGCCCAGTCTCCTGCACCGATCCCGGTGCGCTCTGCACCTACGGTGTCTCTGGTGCCGTGGGTTGGAGCGCCAACTCCATCAGGATAACCTTAAGTCATGAGTCGCGCTCCCCCTTAGTATGGGGCTTGAACGACTTGCAGATTTTGCAGGAGTCTGTAAGATGCCCCTCACCCAAGCATAAACAATCCTTGTGTGGGTCCCCATGGGGCATAAGTTTGGAACAACACCGGTACGGTGTGAAGCCTTGCGTCCCCAGCATTCCCTCCCCCATATTGGGGGGCGTGTAAACTACTCTAACACTCTAACTATGCAAAACAAAGAACCAACATTAACTTTAACAGAGAACTATTTGCACTAGATAACTAAACGCCCAGGGCAGTCTTGCAGAGCAAGACAAGCGTTCCGGTCGACCGCCACGGGTGGTAAGAAGGAACTGAGGAGGGTTGGGGCCAGTGGGGGTATATATGCACAGCTATACCAGTGCCACTCTAGGGGGCTCTCCAGGCTGGCCCAACAGGTATTGCAAAGGGTAAAAGAGTTCTGGGAGTCGTGCACGCAGCACACGCGCACCTAGTGGAATGGATATAAGCAAGCATTCGAAGAAGAACTTATCAATGTCGATTTTAGTCATTTGGCTTAAAAAAAAACCTGGCCTAACAAAAGTTTTCCCTACAATATGTTAAAAAATATTTGTAAAATAACACAATAGGCCAGTTAGTATAAATTCACAATTTAAAAATTAATCAAATTAACTACTTTTAGAACACAGGACAAATCAAGTTTGTTGTACTCAAAGTCAGTGATCCTGACTTCAATACGACTGGCTGACTGAATTAGGGATGTTAGATATCATGTAACTGAATAGTCATGTAACCACATGAAATCTTAGCAGTTACACAACTATCTGATAGTTCCTGAGAGCAGGATCAGCAGTCAGTGCTCGGCTGGGGAGCCCACTGCCACCATGCTCTGCTGCCTCTCATATAGGGGCAGCAGCACAGAGTGGCAGATAGAGTTGGTCCACAAAGGGAGCTGGTTTTAAAACCGGCGCTCTGCACAGACCAGCTGCCTGCTGCCCCTAATACAGAGGCAGCAGCCCCTGTCCATGGGGGTCCGAGCTCCCTGCTGACAGAGGCTGCTGCCGTGGAATGTGGAGCAGCCTCTGTCCACAGGGAAGCCAGGCCCACCATGGATTGGGGGCTGCTTTGTGGCAGCCCTCCCTCCCATCTGCCCCCCTCCCCATACTGCTGCCTCTGACAGAGACAGCAGTGGGAGGTAGGGGAGGGGGCAGGAGGCACTGGGGAACTGGTGCTGGGGGGCAACCAGCTTTTAAGCTGGCTCCCCCCAGCACTGGCTCCTGCCTCCCCCCGCTGTAGGAGGAAGCAGGGGATGGGAGGACTGGTGGGTCTGCAGAGCCAGCATTCAATGGGAGCCTGCTTGAAAACCGGCTCCCCATGCTTTTCAGCTCTCCACTTTATCAGAGGCAGCAGCACCAGGGGAAAGGGGAGAGGTAGATCCGGTGCTCATGGAGAGCTGGCTTTTAAGTCATCTCCTCACGGGCACCAGCTCCCGTCTCCCCCATCAGAGGCAGCAAGGGGAGGGAATGCGTGTAGTCAACAAGATTAACTGCTAAGCCCGACCTTATCAGTTAATCACATAGTCATCTACACGATGACATCGCTAGCCTGAATATTGTCAAAAAAATATGGTTCTATGACAGATATACTGAAATCAATGATGAGCAGGGCTCAACAATCTATGATTACATCCCGGAAGAGCCGGGTTTGGGCGATCTGCACATGTGCAGAACGATCTGCGCATGCGCAGAATGCCGGACAGCGTGGCTGGCGAGCGGGGCTCGCCACAGCTTGGCGAGCCCTGATGATGAGGGTGCACAGATAAGAAGAAAATTATTTCAAAGCAACATAAATAGGAACTAAACTAGAAAAAGGCTGGTAATAGCATACATTATTCTATGTCTTTTGGAACTAGATCAAATCCAACACACAAAAAATAATCATTACTGTCTGACTGGTGCTTGATGTCCTATCTGAAATGAACTGGTCTCAGTCAAATTCCTCGTGAACTGATTTAAGTGAAAAGAATGTCTGCAAAGTTTCTTAAAAAGACTAGATATACCCCAATTCCTACCAAAGTAAAGAAGATCAAAGTGATCTCTACCAAACTTTCAAGAAAAACTTCTAACAAACTCACTTTTACTATCTGACTAAAAGAGACTAAAAGAGTTTTTTCTGACTTTCTGACTAAAAGAGATACTAAAAAAACCCATCACGATGTGTCTAACTTACTACAGTAGTCATGTGACCTTATTGCCACAGTGTTCTTCATCTCTTCTTCCCCTGACATGCCCCTCATTAATGAAGTGTTAAATTCTTAAAAGTAGGGACCACAGATTTGAGAGGAGCTTAGTAAATTTTGGGCACTCCAAGAAAAAATACTAACAGATTTATCCAAGCTGAGTCCAACAGTTCTTTGTTCAAAATGTTGTTGATGGTTTTCATTATAAACAGCTACTTGAACGTTTCACAGCAACAACTACAGCATCCTTACAATAACTATCATATAATAAACACTAAGGTCATATTCAGCAAAGTATTTAAGTACTTACCTAAAAACTTCAAACATATAAACAGTCAAACTGGAGGTAACAAGACTAGTCACATGCTGAAAGTTAGGCATATGCTTAAGTACGTTGCTGAACTGAAGCTCAAGTGACTTTCTTCCAAAAACTGACAGTTTCCATTAAGAAGAAAGCGTGGAACGTTTTGATAAGATTCAGAACTAGCTGAATTTCAGTTTTGATATTCTGCTCTCCATTTCAAAATACACAAGTGTAGAAATATCAGACTATCACAATGAAAAGCCACTTACTTTTTCTTCTCTCCAGCCCCACCCCTTCACTTAAACACCACGTAGAGATGTTATGTGTAGTTCAGGGGACTACAGAATTGGTATAGTGTTAGAACAGAGGTGGGCAGTAAAATGGAGGCATGTTGCCAGGGTTAAACACTGGCAGGCCACCACCACAATATTTACCTGCACTCGTCATGTACCAGCAATTGCAGTTCCTGTTGGCCATGGATCACTATTCCCGTCCAATGGGAGCTGTGAGAAGTAGCGTCCCAGTCTGCGCTGCTTCCCGCATTGGCTAAGGAAAGTGATCTGCAGCCAACAAGAGCTGCACTCGTTAGTATCTGCGGAAGTGCAGGTAAATATAGCAGTGGCGACCTAGGTATTTGCCCATCCCTGCATTAGAAAGTAAAGAATTAATGAAAACACATTCCAACTAGTACTCACATTGCCATTTAGTATGACTGCTCTTTATGTTTAAAAGGTCAGCAGAGCCTTTAATTAAACCAAAAGGAAAAACAGGCAGGCCATGTTGATTAAAAGCATAGGGCCCCTTTTTCTTCCCCTTTAATTTTTACATTGCCTAAATCTTTTTTAAAATTGTTGATTTGAAAAGAAATAACCTACATTTCATTGGTTAAAGGGCATGATTTCTAGAGTATACACACATACTTACTGTCTTAGATTTAAAGATGTCCAGTAGACCTGATAAATGAGTATATTGAGTTGGTACTTTATGAAGATGAACCATTTCAAAGTCAGTTCTAACTCCAGGGCCCTGACATTCTCCAATGTACATTCTTCTCCATTTATGATGTATTTGCACAAACAGTGGTACCTGACTGCAAAATATTGAAGCAGTAGATTACAAAATGTTCACTGTTTTAACATCTTTAGAACTATGTAACAGTATTTATGCCATCAGATTTTTAATAATTTTATAAACTAAATGTTATACAAAATGTATATTAAATACTGAAAAAATTCAGTTTAATTAATGACGTGGATAATGAAGTATACTTGTAAAACCTACGGATGACACAAAGCAGGGATTGATTATAAGTAATCTGGAGAAGAGGATTAGAATTCAAAATGACCTTCACACACTGGAGAACTAGTCTCACAAACATAAAATTAAATAAACTACTACACTTAGGAAGGAAAAACCAAATGCACAAACACAAAAAGGGAAATAACTGGCTACACTGTAGCACTGCTGGGGGTTATAGTGAATCCAACTGAATACCAGCAAACAATATGGGGTGAAACAAGGAGGAGTCCTGTGGCACCTGTGGATAAACTGGAAATAATTCAGAGGAGTATCAGAAAACTAAGATGTTTTAAAAAAAAATCTAACCTATGAGGAAAAGTTTCAGAAAGTTTGGTATATTTAGTTTTTAGAAAAGAAAACAGGAGACACCTGACAATAAAGGTGTCAGGAACCTGACAATAGTCTTCAAATACATGAAGGGCTGTTATAAAGACAAAAGTGATCAATTGTTGTCTGTATGAACTAATCAAAGGATAAGGGCTTAATCTACAGCAAGGGAGTTTTAGATTAAGTCCTGGGGAATTCTGCAATTGGAGTATAGTAAAACTGCAGAATTCCCCCAGGACTTGATATTAGGAAAACACTAACCTTAAGTTTAAGAAAGCTAAGTACTGGAATAGATTACCAGGGAGGTTTTGGAATTCCTATCACTGGAAGATTTTAAGAACAGATTGGATAAAGCCCTGAAAAATAATGAAGAATGCCTGGTCCTTCCTCAGCACATACAGGTGGACTAGATGACCTTTCAAGGTCCCTTCCAGTCCAACATTATGAGTCTATGATAATCGTATCTTGTAGACCAACGTCTTATGGTTTTGATATTTCAGAACAAGAAGTTTTTCCCACTCTGAAAAAGCCTATTAAACAGAGGTCATACTTATGGTTCAGTGCATTAAAATGATAATTACCTTTGAAAGAATCCTGTGCTATTAAGGTTAGGTCAAGTTTCTATTGACACACAATTTTTTGTTTCTTTATGTGGCAGGTAACAGATTAAGTCTACAGTGTTACTATTGATTTAATATTTTTCCTTCCTATGAAGCATCTTCCAAGTTATAATAAAAGTAATATCTGGATATGTAATCTTTTAGCACTTTGTTTACCAGCCAGTGTTCCCCAATGCAATCGAAACTGAACTCAGAAGAAGGTTACATTTGGATTCACTAAGAACGGCATCATGATTGGCTGCTGGAGCAATAACCACAAATTCTCGTAAGCCATACCTAAAAAAGGTAACAATTGTAGTAAGTTACATGTGACAAATAACTGCATACTCAAGTCAAACCTAGGTAGGCTAGATTAGAGTACAGCTGTCACCATTTTATTTAACTGGTGCATATTGTGGTAGTAATATAATGGCAATTAATTAGCACTGTCTTCAATATTTAAAAGGCCTGAAAAAAGCCAAACTATTAAAGTATATTTTGGATTTTCAATCCACTTTTCAAACGTTTTAAAAAGTTTCACACTCAAAGTTATTTTTAAATAAACCACTTTTACAACTAGTGTGCCAGAGCATAATATATGTTATTACTTACATTCTACATCAGTGGTTCTCAACCTGCAGCCCAATCAGCACAGAGCTGTGGCCCATGTGACATCCTCAGGGCCATACAAGTAGTGCTGGATGCAACCCACAATTGTAAATAGGTTGAGAACCACTGTTCTAAATAAAAGGTATAATTTAAAACAACAGATAAGTACAGTCCTCTGCAACATATGCAGTGCTGTACTCAATCTGAAATGCAGACAGCAAAATCAAACAAACAAACAAACAAGACAGTACGTATTATTCACTCTGGCAAGTATTACTATGCTTTTCATTTATTCCTAGTGTGAAAAACAAAAGCTCGCATGAGGCTATCTTACTTTCTTGTTAGTTTTTACCCATATTTCTTATAGAGGAAAAATAAAAGAAAAGGTAAATGAACCCACAATCTATGCAAAGAGCAATTTAACTGGACAATAACTTTCTACTTTCCAATTCTACGCTTTAAGTGATACGGAATTAAATAAAGGCATTCTTCTTCTACCCAAGTCTAGGGCCAAGATATAATTCTGAGTTTATAACATCATTCTCTAGCCATAAAGATTTGTGATAGCACTAATTCTGCTTCACAGCAGAAAAGAACATAGTGAAAGGAACATAGTGTCTATTTAGCTGTAGTACAAACACAACTATGAATGACAAAAATACATCTTAAAGTTTTATTCAATACAAGTGTTGCTCTGTTACGAAAAACTAATCTGAAAGACTTCAGTCTGAAATGTATGTAACCATCTCTTGAATTTCAGTACACATTCCACTAAAAGTATCATTCAAATATTTTAAACACTGAAAGCTTTTCAGTTTAGTTTTAATTTAAATCTTTAGCAAATTTAAAGTTAGCTAAAAATTCCAAATACTGAGTGATGCTTATTTTTTAAGACTCAAGACTTGATACAATCAAAGCTAAAACACTCAATTTGATCACTGAAAATCATCAAATTATGATATGTAAAATTCTTACAAGTAATATAGAAGAAAATAGAATAAAGAATGTACACATACCATCTCACCAGACAATGGGCTCTAGGAGGAAAATCATTGTTCATACACAGCAAGTCTTGCATAGATAACGGAAGGGCATCTGTGAAACAAATTTGATAAAGATAAAGGTCAGTATATTTTTACTTCATCAAGCACAAATCTATTGTGAAAGTTAAAGACAGAATGGCCACAAACACAGGCTGCTCTGGCAGCAGCCCTTGTCCATGATGGCCAGGGTTGGCCATGGACAGGGGCTGCTCAGTGGGATTCAGAGCCCACAATCTCTGAGCCTGGGCCCGCCGCGGGCAGAGGATGCTTCATGGCAGCCTCCCCTGCCTTCCCCATTATTAGAGGCAGCACTGTGGGGGAGGGGCAGGCGGAACTTTTAAGCCAGTTCCCCCCAGCACCAGCTCCTACTTCCCCTCTCCCCTTCCTGCCTCTGATACAGAAGCAGCAATAGGGAGGAGGCAAATGTGAGTAGTCAAATAGTCAACCACTTGCTTACATCCCTAATTGCTACTACCACATCCATGCTATATACCTTCAGACAAAAACAGAGATTTTGCACGGTTTATTAGCTTGTGTGTGTCTAGGGTCAGAGGAATGTTAGTTTTTAAGGTTTGTTCAATTTGTTCTTTTAAAAACTCAAGTTGAAATGTGTCATTTTTGCAAAATTCCCAAAACACTTCAACATGACTATGTCAACAGTATTTACTGCTTGGGATGTCTAGACCTGCCCTCTACAGATCGGGGCAAACCAATTCAAAATGGCATCAAGCCCTGCCAGAATAGCATATGCAAAACTTCCAGCCATCTCTCATAAGAACGGCCATACTGGGTCAGACCAATGGTCCATCTAGCCCAGTATTCTGTCTGCCAACAGCAGCCAATACCAGATGCCCCAGAGAGAGGGAACACAAAAGGTAATCCTCACATGATCACTCCCCTGTCATCCATTTCCAGACAAACAGAGGCTAGGGACACCGTTCCTACACATCCTGGCTAACAGCCATTGATGGACCTAACCTCCATGAATCCATCTAACTTAGCTCTTTTTTGAACCCTGCTTAAGTCTTAGCCTTCACCTCATCCTCTCGCAAGGAGTTCCATAGGTTGACTGTGCGCTGAGTGAAGAAAAACTTTCTTTTGTTTGTTTTAAACCTGCTGCCTATTAATTTCATTTGGTGACCCCTAGTTCTTATATTATGGGAATAAGTAAATAACTTTTCCTTATTCATTTTTTCCACACCAGTCATGATTTTATAGACCTTTAGCATATCCCCCCTTAGTCTCCTCTTTTCTAAGATGAAAAGTTCAAGTCTTTTTAATCTCTCTTTATACGGGACCCATTCCACACCCCTAATCATTTTTATTGCCCTTTTCTGAATCTTTGCCAATGCCATTATATCTTTGAGATCAAAGAACTATCATTTACCTTCTACCAACTCCTCTTTCCCATCTTTGTCACTGGCTTCTTGCACAAGATAATGATGAGTAATGGAGAATCTGAAGTCAGCAAATGAAATTTCATCTGATTTTTCCTCCCATAATCCAGTGGTATATACACCCTGCAGATTTAAAAAGGGCAAGGTATTATTCTTTAACAACAATAAAATATATTTCAAGTATTACCTACAGAATTAATCTTTCTGGTATGGACAATACGTATTTTACATCGATTTTATAGATTAAAAATTAATTAATTTTATAGATTATTTTTTTTAAAAGGAGTCCCAAAACACTCTACAGAGTTAAGTACTAAAATAAATCTCATTATGTTCAAGCCTATTCGTTCCAAAGGTCTAGTTATTCTAAATAAACTACCTATAGAATTATCTGACATTTCAAAGGCGTTTGTACCTTTCTTCCACAAAAATCACAGATTTCAGAGTGTTCACTGATGTTGTGCTGACAGACAAAACGACTCCATTTGAAAATTACAACTACTGTGTGCTGCTTAGTTTCAGTATTTGGTATGAAATAATTTTGCGTTTCTGATATTCATCTTGAATCTTATCTCATTTCTAAGTAATTACACTATTCTATCCTTCAGATAATAGTAAATAGTTTTGTGTATGAAAAACAAACATCAATCAAGTTTCAGATGAAGAAATAGTAGCAAGACCACAGTTTAATATATAGAGGGATGTAAAATCCCAATTAATCAGTTAATCGGTTAACCTAACATTTAACTGGTTAACTAAGCAGCATCCCGAGCAGGGGACTGCTCCAGCCCAGCTGGAGGGGCTACAGCTGCAAGCTGTGTGGGGCGGGCTGCCAGCCCTGCACAAAATGCCCAGCGGGACTGGGGCTGCCCTCCGTGCACAGCAGGCTACAGGCAGAGGGCTGCTCCCAGGGAACCAGTGAACTGTTACCTATTCACATCCCAAATCTGCATAACACTAACTGTAAATATCCATGTAACACTGCATGTATAAGATGAACAGTTCTGACTTTCTGTACAGTTATGTTTAAACATAATTATTTAGAGGATTCCTTAATTTGCACCATCCTCTTACTTGTTATAGGGCTCCCATCACTCGATTATTGGTCTAGACCAGTGGTCTCCAACCTTTTTAACAAGATCACTTTTTCAATTTAAGTGCAATTTAAGATCTACCTCAAACCCAAATACCCTTGCCCCACTTTCTTCCCACCCCTTCTCTGAGGCCCTACCCCTGCTCCATCCTTTCTCCGAAACCTCACCCTGCTCATTCCAGACCCCTTCCTCCCCCATACTCACACACTTTCAACAGACTGGGGTAGGTGTGCAGGTTCTGGTCTTAGGTCAAGGGGTTTGGAGTGTGGGAGGGACCCCAGGCTTAGCCCAGGGTGCAGGATTGGGATCCAGGAGGGGTTTCAGAGTGCAGGCCCTGGGAAGGAGTTTGGGTGCAGTGGGACTTGTCTGGGATAAGAGGTTGGGTGTAGGAGGAGATTCAGGGCTGGGACAGGGGTTCAGAAAGCAGGCTCTGGCTGGGCACTGTTTAACTGACAGCTTCCAGGCAGTAGAGCAGTGGAGTTAAGGCAGACTCACTCCTGAAAGCAGCTGGTATATACAGCAATGGCTCCACAGCACCATATGCTGCCCCTCATCTAGAGGCACTGAGCCCACAACTTCTACGGGCCCCTGTTCCCTGTTATTGATCAATGGGAGCTGCAGGAGCGGTATGCAGGCAAGGACAGCGTGTGGAGACCCCCTGCTCTGCCTCTCTCAGGGGCTGCAGGGACATGCCAGTCATTTCCAGGAGCAGCAATTACCACAGGGATAAGGACTCCAGCCACAACAGGTTAGGCATTTTAGAACTCACTACTCAAAGAATTACATTTAAGCATAAGAGAGAAATGAAAATTATGAAATGCATAGACCAAGCAAAAACCAAAAATATCACACTTTGCAAGCAGTAAAAGTAGTAACAACAACTCCTCACCTATGTGTTGGGTTGGGAGATAAGTGTGAAGTATAGTGTGCATTTGTGAGAATGACAGAGACACACTCAGTGTGTGAGACTGACAGAGATTTGCATTGCCACGCTCCCTCCATCCCCTTCTTCCTGTGTAGAGACAGGGTACAGAAGGGGAAGGGGGAAGGAGGAGCACCCCAACATCAGTACCCTCCCTTCTCCTTCCCACACCCTGCAGAACAAGCAGGAGGCTCCCAGGGGGGCAGCTCCAAGGCAGAGGGCAGGAGCAGCGTGACAGTGGGTGGAGGGGCAATTGAATTGCCAGCCCTTGATGGCTTCCTGGCCAAACCAGTCAGGATCACCTGTCAAAGGCTCTAAGATCTACTGGTAGATTAGGGATGTAAGCAACTAGTTGACTATCCAATAAGCACGTGCTCATCGGATAGTTGACTCAATTAGTTGCTTCCCCCCACCCTTGCTGCCTCTATCAGAGAGAGGCAGCAAGGGGAGGGGGGGAGCAGGAGCCGGTCCCCAGCACTGTCTACGTAAGGGGGAGGCAAGGTGCAGCGGGGAACTGGTGGTGCTTCTGCCTTTGAAATATAGCAAGAGTAGTCTCCCCTGGCCCCATGCTCCCAGCAGCACTTCCACCTTCAAAACGTAGCAAGAGCCAGCAAGGCTCTTGCTACATTTCAAAGGCAGAGGTGCCCTTATCAACTAATCGAATAGTTGATGCAATGCAGTAACGCAGAAAAAGTGAGAGGGTGACCAGTGGTCTAGACATCTCAACAGACAAGCTCCTAACTTAAGGTACAGGAATATATTAACAGTTAAGACTGAAAGTATCATATATATAGTAGCCCAATGTCTGAGAGTCTGTAACGCCGAAATGCTGGCTGTTCCCTCTGGGGGGCGCTGTTGCCTGAAATGCTGGCTGTTCCCTCTGGGTGGCGCTGTTGCTGAAATGCTGGGTGTTCCCTCTGGGCGGCCAGTGCTGCATGGGGAGTGCGGGGCCCAAACAGCCGCTTGCTCCCCCGCGGTGGCCCGGCTGAGCGGCTCAGAAGTCAGCTGAGTGCCACGGTGGGAGGCGAAGGGGGGTAGGGTGGTGACGTGCAGTGTGACAGCGGCTCCAGACCCCGCCCCTGGCCGTGAACGTCACTGCCCCGCCCCCCTTCGCCTCCCACCGTGGTGCTCGGCTGACTTCTGCGCTGCTCAGCCAGGCCGCCGCGTGGGAGCAAGCGGCGCAAGTGACCGTTTGGGCTCCGCGCCCCCCATGCAGCACGGGGAGTGCGGAGCCCAAATGGCCATTTGGGCTCATGTCCCCAGTGAGAGGCAGGAGGGGAGGAGAAGTGAAGAGAGAGACAGAGAGAGAGGCAGGAGGCGGAGGAGAGCTGAGAGAGAGAGGGGGGGAGGCAATAGAAGGAGGAGAGAGAGAGAGAGACAGAGACAGAGACAGACACGGAGATTGAGCGAGAGTCCGGAGGCTCAGGAGAGAAGACCAATGTGGAGGAGAGACCTGAAAATCCCGTCTTATGACAGGCTAATTGGCTAGTTACATTAGATCAGGGGTCAGCAACCTTTCCAAAGTGGCATGCCAACATTTAAGCCTCCTGCCCTGGGCCGTGCCACTCTGCCGGGGAGGAGAAGGGCTCTCTCCACCACGCACCCCCTGGACCTACTGGGTCAATGCAAACCTTTCCACGGACTACCAGTTGCTAATGGAAAAACTCACAGTTAATTATATAATTACACTTGAGCCATTTTGCTAGTGCTGCAGCTGGGGAGAACAGTTTAATTTAAACTATTAAAGAGGTGGAGCGTTTTAACTTTATCATATTAGTTTATCAAACTTCATTTTAAGTAAAGTAAAATATTATATCCAACACAAAAGGTTTCAATGTTTTCTTTATTTATGGCAGGGTGGGGAACCTCTTTTGGGTCAGGTGTCACTGACCCACAGAAAAATCAGTTGGGGATCATGCAAGTGAGAAGCAAAAAATTCTCTCTCAAAACCCGCAACCCTCACTGATGTGGCCCCCAACTGAGACACCTCACTCTTCCAGCACTCCAGCCCCCACGGGGTGAGGGGAAGGGACAGGGAGAACTGCAGTTTAGGGCTTCCCAAAGGCCAGATTTACTTTTCTGAGGTTCCAGAGTTAGTGGATTTTGTGGACCCCCTTAGCCTCTGCGGTGGGAACAAAAATGAGTGGTATAGGGATGCAGGACCTGGGCAGGAGGTGAGGTGCAGGACAAGGTGAGGAGGGTAGGGTCTGGAAGGGAGTTTGGTGGCAGGAGAGAGTGCGGGGTTGGGGTACAAGAGGGAGTTTGGGGGCAGGAGGGGGCTGGGGAAAAGGTGAGAGATGAGAGCCAAATACCTAGTTGGGGAGGGAGGCAAAGAAGTGGGGAGTAAAGGAAAGTGCAGTTTCTGTGAAGTAAACTTGTATCCTCCCTCACATCTTCCCTCTGCTCCACCCTTGCTCCCCTCAGCCCCACAATCCCTCACTAGCCTGATCTCCTGAATCGCCCTATGCCCCTCAGTGCAACCCCTGCATACTCCTTCACCCCACCTCCTGCCCCGACATCCCTGTGCCCCCAGCGCACTCACCGGCAGGACAGCAGCACTAGGACTCTCAAACCCTCCAGGAGCAGCCCTGTAGCAGGGGGGCAGAGTCTCTTCCCTGCCTGGACCAGCTCTTTGCCTGCAGGGCTGGGACAGGAAAAGCTCCAGCCTGGACAGGCACAGTGGGGCACTGGGGAAGGGGCTCCCTGCCCCCGCATACAGCCCGCAGGGAGCACCGGAACACGGCCCAGGCCCAGCACCCCACGTGTGCCAGCCGTCCAGACCCGCCCCCTACCAAAGGAGGAAGCATAGCCAGGGATGCACATGTACGCGCGCGCGCACACACACACACACACACACACACACACCCCCTCCCTGCCCCACCCTCACCCCCCCACACAACAGGAAGCCGAAACTGGTGCCTACAGCCTACAGGTGCATGGGCTGGAAAGCCCTCTCAGCACCTTCCCTGCAAAAAGCAAGTTCAGCCATCACATTAAAATTCTAAATAAAAAAAATTAAAAAGAACATCATACCACAACAATGTTTGTGTGCATGAGTGTGTGGTATGGGGTTTTGTTTGTTTGTTTTACTCTTCTCACTTTTGTGCGGCCCCCGACTGATATATATGCAGGTTAGCTGTTCCGACCCAAAAAAGATTCCCCACCCTTGGCGGAGATACTCCCTAAATAGTTTTTAGATTTTGAGGGAGGGGAGTGCCTCAGCCACAACTGTATCCTCTGTAATAAAATACTTACAAATATTCACTAGCTCTGAGGATTCCTGTGAGATCTTTATCCATACAACATAAAAGTTCAGTGTGATGAAGTGGAAGAAAAATAGAGACCCTTGAGAACTCAAATGGGAACCTGGACAGTACCTTTCCCACTCTGCATCCAGGACAAGAACACTGAAGCACATATAAAAGTCTACTCATTACCAATGTAACATTTCCTTGGGAGAAAATTTCTCACAATCATCACTAGACAAATAATTTTGACCACAGACTCATTTCTGCAAATAAAACTTCCCACTGAAAACTGTTCTTGCTAGAAATAACCTTATATTAGTCTGCCAAATTCAAGAAAGTTTGAAGTGTAAATATGAATGCACACTATGTTATACCTTCCATTTCCAATTCTAAAACAGAATTTCAGAAGCAATTAAACTGACCTTTTCTAGAGGCTTCCCTGAAGAAATCCCAATAAGTTTCCAGTCATTCAAAACTTCTTCAACTTTTGAAATAAATCTAGTGGGAAGAAAAATTGTTAGCATTTCCTCACCAGTAGCTACATTAGAATTTATCTTCAAAAAAATTCCTGAAAAACAGGCACTATATAATTCATTATAAACTAAAGTTGTTAAAATATGTTTAAGTAACCGAGTAATCACTGAAAATGTCAGTGGTTCCATGGTTACACAAGGGGTGGCAGTCAACTCCCCAGGAGTAGGTGCGTGCAGGCAGCTGTTTTTTAAGCTGGCTCCCCATACGTACCTGGAGCCTGTGTGTAACTTTGAAGATTAACTGATGAACCCAGGCTCATAAGTTAACTGTGGACATGGTTACGTTTTCACATCCCTATTATAAAAAACCCTAGCAGGATAAAAGGTTAACTTATTTTAGGATTTTATGCTATTATTTTTTCTCAATTTCATGTATACCGAGTGTCTGATTGTGAGCCTTTTATTTGCACTCATGACCTCTTGGTGTTACTCCCATGAGTAGTTTCACTCACTAGTTCTATTTCAGGGGAAATTATACTTCATTCAGAGTTTCATTTCACTGATCACTAGTGTAAATAATGAGCTCAAAATTTGATTTATAGAATGCAGGCACAAACATTCCATTAGCCAGAGAGCAGAAGGTACCCAAATAGTATTGTAGAAACTAAGTAATTTTCGAAGTGAATGATTCTGACAGTCTCACTGACCAGCTCAGAAATTCTACACTTGGAAAATTAATTTTAAAACAACCTATTTACTATATAACACAGTGCTACTTAGGTCACCCAGTATCTGATCTGTTCCAGAGCAGCATGGAATAGAGCAGTGGTTCCCAAACTTTTCCACATCACACCCCCTTTTTGATTTTTGAGAAACCCTCATGCCCCCACCTCCCCCAAAAAAATATAGCAGCAAAACTTGTTGAGCAGACGCCCGAGCAGACGGACAGACTGGGCTCTTTCTTGGGGGGTAACTGACAGAGAGGGCTGAGTCACCTCGTGCCCCCCTACCCGGGAATTTCTTTATGCCCCACCCCGGGTCATGCCCCCCAGTTTGGGAACCCATGGAACAGAGAATGATGACCAGAGACTGAGCAGGAAATCTCTCACAACTTTTGGAATATTTGAAACTAACAAATGCATAGTATACCAAAGAAAGATAAAGCTGCAATTTTAGTTTATACTTCTGTTAATGGTGATAAACCCTTCACAATTTGTTCTTAGTTTAGAAAGTCACCAGAGCTTTCTGGATTAGCAAACTGAATTCATGCTTTGTAAATCACAGCAAGTTAACATTTTTCACCATGAGCAGTTCTGAACACTCTCTTCGGTTGATTTAAATTACACTCAGAAACACAGGAAATCCAAAGGACCAAGCCAACAATTGTAAGGCAATAAATCAACAATAGCTGCAAATAGTGTTTTTCTCAATTTCCAACAGCTGAAAATGCATACTGAAACTGATTATTAAAAATAATGGACAGACAGATTCTGGTATGTATTTTTCTACCTGCAAGATTTCATTCTTTGAAACTTCAGTGAAACCACAGAAGCTCTCAGAATATTATGAAACAATTCGAAATAATTTCAAACAAACAAAATTCCATACCATGGATTATTCAAACAGCAACCCAAATTTAGATTTGAATACATAAGCAAACTATAAAACTTAGAAAGAGGACTAAGCTTCTATAATAGAAATTTGAAATGGAAAAGGCGTGTAATGTAAGATCATTCTTTACCATCTATTTTCTGGTACTTTACATTAATAGATTCACTTTAAGGGAGTTCACTCACACCCATGGAAAGCAAGATTAAGAGGAAAAACAACTGAAGAGAGATGGCAGTTTTTCAAAGGGACATTATTAAGGGCCCAAAAGCAAGCTATTCTGCTGCATAGGAAAGATAGAAAGTATGGCAAAAGACCACCTTGGCTTAACGAGGAGATCCTGCATGATCTCAAAATCAAAAAGGAGTCATATAAAAAGCGGAAACTAGGACAAATTACAAAGGATGTATATAAGCAAACAACACAGGTGTGCATGGGGCAAGATTAGAAAGGCTGTCATGTTCATGAAGGTTAGCCAACAGCCTGGGGACTAAGGGGTTAACTTTACCTAACCCAGGTAGAGTTGGCCAATAAGAATGTAGGTAGGAATTTCAAACTGGGACAAAGGAATTTTGGTTTCTTCCTCCTTTCTCCCAGGCAGTTTTTCTCCAGCTACTGAGGGAGTCAGACAGAATGTCTCCCTCCAAGAATAGACTCTTCTGTAAGTAGGGTAAAGTTTAGATAAATCCGTTAGATTTTATAGTTTTATGGTTTGGAAAATGGGATCTGATGTCTGTGCACTTTTTAAAAATGTATTTTTGCTCTCTTTTGTAACTAAGTTCTAGGCCCATGGTGGGGTTCTCCCACCATGAGTATTACTTTGTGACTTTTCCATCTAGTCACGATGCTTGCAACAGAAATACTGTGGTGATAATAAAAGTTCTTTCTCTTTTCTTTTATTAACCTGGTATTGGTTAATTTTTGTGTCCTGGTTTTACTTTAGGGGGTGAGATTTCCCAAGTAATCTCTCCCTGGTTTCTTTATTATTACTTGGATGGTGGCAGCGGAGTTTCTATCCCCAAAATCTAGGTTGTTAAGATTTTGGGGGAAGTTTTTACCAAAGCCTGGAAAGATAAGGTTTTAGGGTACTTTTGCTGGCCCCCACTTCTGCATTTATCATGTCAGAGTGGGGAAGGAGCCATGACAAAGGCAAAGGCTCAAAAAGATCTCAAAATAGCTATAGACATAAAAGGTAACAAGACAACATTCTATAAATATATTAGAAGCAAGAGGAAGACCAAGGACAGAGTTACCCCAGTGAGGAGGGAGAAACAATAACAGGAAACTTGGAAATGGCAGAGGTGCTTAATGACTTCTTTATTTCAGTCTTCACCAAGAAGTCTGATGATGAAGGGATGCCTAACATAGTAGGAAGGAGGTAGGTTTAGAAGATGAAATAAAAAAAGAACAAATTAAAAGTTACTTAGAAAAGCTAGATGTCGGCAAGTCACCAGGGTCTGAGGAAATGCATCCTAGAATACTCAAGGACAGGCCTGCACAACATACGGCCCGAGGGCCACATGCGGCCCACAGGGGCTCACTGTGTGGCCCATAACAACTACGGGCGGCGCAGCCCCATCTGATCTGCTGGCCGGGCAGAGGAGCGGAGCGCCGCTGCAGAGGGGGAAGTGTGGCGATTCTCGCCACCGGGCTGCCTGCGTGCAGCTCCGGTGCAAGGAGGCGGGGCACGAGCCAGAGGGCGGGACACTGGCAGACGCCAGGACGCTGGCGTAACGTCACGGCCAGCGACCGACAGATTCAACAAGGCAGAAGCCAGGTAGGGGAGGGGAAGGGGTTTGTGCTGAGAGGCGGAAGGCAGGTCAGGAGAAAGGGGAAGACATCAAGGGACAGGGTGAAGGAGACACAAATGCCAGGGGGCCAAGTGGAGACACGCAGTGTTTGGGTTTTTTTGCTCAACAAAAATTTTTAGGCGTGTGTTTGGTATTTTTTGGGAGAGCATCCCTACTTGCGGCCCGCAGCTGTTTTCTTTGGAGTAATATGGCCCTCGCCGCTTTCCGAGTTGTGCAGGCCTGCTCAAGGAGCTGATAGAGGAGGTATCCTCCTTTAGCTATCATCTTTGAAAAATCATGGAAGACGGGAGAGATTCCAGAAGACTGGAAAAGGGCAAATATAGTGCCCATATATAAAAAGGGAAATAAGAATAAACCAAGAAACTATAGACCAATCAGTTTAACTTCTGTGCCAGGAAAGATAATGGAGCAAGTAATTAAGAAATTCATCTGCAAACATCTGGAAGAAAATAAAGTGATAGGTAACAGCCAGCATGGATTTGTAAAGAACAAATCATGTCAAACCAATCTGATAGCTTTCTTTGATAGGATAACGAGTCTCATGGATAAGAGAGAAGCGGCGGATGTGGTATAGCTAGACTTTAGTAAGGCATTTGATAAGGTCTTGCATGATCTTCTTATCAATAAACTAGGCATATATAATGTAGATGTGGCTACTATAAGGTGGGTGCCTAACTGGCTGTTTAACCATTCTCAGTGAATAGTTATTAACTGTTCACAATCATGCTAGAAGGGCATAACAAGTGGGGTTCCACAAGGGTCTGTTCAATATCTTCATCAACAATTTAGATATTGGCATAGAGAGTATGTTTATTAAGTCTGCAAATGATACCAATCTGGGAGGGGCTGCAACTGCTTTGGAGGATAGGGTCATAATTCAAAAGTGATCTGGACAAACTGGAGAAATGGTCTGGGGTAAATAAGATGAAGTTTAATAAGGAAAAATGCAAAGTACTCCACTTAGAAAGGAACAATCCATTTCATGCATACAGAATGGGAAGCAACTGTCTAGGAAGGAGTACTGCAGAAAGGGATTTAGAGGTCATAGTGGACTACAAGTTAAACATGAGAGAACAGTGTGACGCCGTCACAAAAAAAGCAAACACGATTCTGGGATGCATTAACAGGAGTGTTGCGAGCAAGACATGACAAGTCGTCATTCTGCTCTACTGTGTGCTAAGTAGGCCTCAACTGGAGTTGTGTGTCCAATTCTGGGCCCCACGTATCAGGAAAGATGTGGAGAATTTGGAGACATCCAGAGAAGAGCAACAAGAATGATAAAAGGTCTAGAGAACATGACCTATGAGGGAAGACTGAAAGAAATGGGCTTGTTTAGTTTGGAAAGGAGAAGACTGAGAGGGGACATGATAGCAGTTTTCAAGTATCTAAAAGGGTGTCACAAGGAGGAGGGAGACAAATTGTTCTCCTTGGCCTCTAAGGATAGGACAAGAAACAGAGGGTTTGAACTGCAGCAAGGAAGGTTTACATTGGATATTAAGAAAATCTTCCTGTCAGGGTGGTTAAACAATGGAATAAATTGCCTAGGGGGGTTGTGGAATCTCCATCTCTGGAGACATTTAAGAGCAGGTTAGATAAACATCTATCAGACATGGTCTAGACCAGTATTTCTTAAACTATGTTACACGGAACACTGGTATTCTGCAAACAACTCACAGATGTGCCATGTTTTTGTTACTTGTTTTTGACTTGTTTTGTATGACAATTTTTTTTTGAAGAAAACGTTCATAGGTGTTCTACATAAGTTATTATTGTTTGGTATTCCATGGTCTCAAAAAGTTTAAGAAACACTGGTCTACACGGTGCTTGGTCCTGCTGTGAGGGCAGGGGACTGGACTCAATGACCTCTCGAGGTCCCTTCCACTTCTAGTGTTCTATGATGGGTCTGATCCTACTTCTATTGACTTCACTGGAAATGAGATTATGCCACAGGTATGTTTTACTAGCATTTCAATATTCCAACCAGAATTTTGTATGGTTGGGATAGCACCTTCTGACTTTCCAATCAACCTTAATGAGAAGGAATCAATTTTCTTCTACGCTTACTCAACCTGCATTCAAACTAGTACTTCAATCAACTACTGTACATCTGAGTTTGTGTCAGGTACAGAGATCCATTCTGTGCACTGTCTACATACTATTTTAATTAAGTAAACAAGAACAAGATGATTAAACTTCTGACACTACAAAACAAAATAAATTGTTCCTGTCAAACATGTAGCCAGAAAAAAACTGACAGCTGTTATTTAACCACACAGGCACCAGTATCTGAATTGGACTGGATACAGGGAATACCATATTGCACATAACACTGTGTTTGAAGCTATGCAATGTCAGGAAAATACAATTCCTGACCTGTCTCTACCTTAGCAGGAGGGGGCCTTTCAGCGAAGCTAACATTGGTTCTCCTGCAGTGGTGCCAGGGACAAGGCTCCAGGAAGTCACTGGCTATTTTGCCACCGGATCACTGAGACTGAACCACAGCAGGTCTATGCAACAGTCCGGTAAAAGCGCTGCTGGCTGGCTAGCCCAGCACACCCCGCCAGCAGATACACTCCGGGGTCAAACGGGAGTGGGAAACTGGTCACCAAAACGCCAAGGGGTGTGGGGCCGCACCCCTGGGGGTCGGGGAGACGGAGCAACAGGGCTTTCCCAGGGGCTGCTGAGCCAGGCAGGAGCTTGCCTAGGAAGGAGGCGCGCTGTGCCACCATCCCTTCGGGAGGGGGGGGGGGGGGGCGCGCTACCCCTAACCTTGCACAAGCGGGCGGGGCCGGGGAGAGGCGGGCTCGTACCTTTCCCACTCCGAGGCGGTGGTGAAGTCCGTGATCTCAAACACCTCGGACTCGGGCTGCGGGGAGAGAGCGGGAGAGGCGGTGAGTGGGGACGGCCTCGGAGGAACCCTCGGGGCTACGGAGAGGGGGAGCAGGAGACTCACCTCGCTGTCCGCCGCCATCTTGTGCAGCCAGGCCCTGGGCATCAACGCGCTGGCTCACGGGAGACTGGCAGGGGGGAGGAAACAGGCGGGGCGGGGAAGGACGGAGGCTGCGGTCCGAGCCGTTGGAAATGCGCCTAGTTTTGGGCTCGTACAAAGGGCCGCCCCCTGCTCTTAGGCCAGTCCGACACCGGCTCCCTTCCCCCGGCGAGACTGTCCCGTCTCTATACCCGCCCCCCCACGAGTGACACCCCTGTCCCTACACCTCCCCACAACACACCCTGAGAGACAGCCCTGCCCCTCCGCTCCAAACCCCCCCTCAGAGACAGCCCTGCCCCTGCACCCCTCCCCTCCAAACCCCCTCAGAGACAGCCCTGCCCATACACCCTCCTCCTCCAAACCCCAGAGACAGCCCTGCCCCTGCACCCTCCTCCAAACCCCTCCTCAGAGACAGCCCTGCCCCTGCACCCTCCCCTCCAAACCCCTCAGAGACAGCCCTGCCCCTGCACCTCCCCTCCAAACCGCCCCTCAGAGACAGCCCTGCCCATACACCCTCCCCTCCAAACCCCC
This sequence comes from Rafetus swinhoei, assembly GCA_019425775.1. Classification (NCBI taxonomy): domain Eukaryota; kingdom Metazoa; phylum Chordata; order Testudines; family Trionychidae; genus Rafetus; species Rafetus swinhoei. The sequence continues at coordinate 18,667,314 of CM033439.1, read as the reverse complement.
TCAGAGACAGCCCTGCCCATGCACCCTCCTCCAAACCCCCTCAGAGACAGCCCTGCCCATGCACCCCTCCTCCAAACCCCTCAGAGACAGCCCTGCCCATACACCCTCCTCCAAACCCCCTCAGAGACAGCCCTGCCCATACACCCTCCCCTCCAAACCCCCTCAGAGACAGCCCTGCCCATACACCCCTCCCCTCCAAACCCCTCAGAGACAGCCCTGCCCATACACCCCACCCCTCCAAACCCCTCAGAGACAGCCCTGCCCATACACCCTCCTCCTCCAAACCCCTCAGAGACAGCCCTGCCCCTGCACCCTCCCCTCCAAACCCCTCCTCAGAGACAGCCCTGCCCCTGCACCCTCCCCAATCCCTCCTCAGACACAGCCCTGCCCCTGCACCCCTCCTCCAAACCCCTCCTCAGAGACAGCCCTGCCCCTGCACCCTCCCTCCAAACCCCCTCAGAGACAGCCCTGCCCCTGCACCCCTCCTCCAAACCCCTCAGAGACAGCCCTGCCCCTGCACCTCCTCCAAACCCCACCTCAGAGACAGCCCTGCCCCTGCACCCTCCTCCAAACCCCCAGAGACAGCCCTGCCCCTGTACCCTCCCCTCCAAACCCCTCAGAGACAGCCCTGCCCCTGCACCCTCCTCCAAACCCCTCCTCAGAGACAGCCCTGCCCATACAGCCCTCCTCCAAACCCCTCCTCAGAGACAGCCCTGCCCATACACCCTCCTCCAAACCCTCCTCAGAGACAGCCCTGCCCATACACCCGTCCGCTCCAAACCCCCCCTCAGAGACAGCCCTGCCCATACACCCCTCCGCTCCAAACCCCTCCTCAGAGACAGCCCTGCCCCTGCACCCCTCCCCTCCAAACCCCCCCTCACAGACAGCCCTGCCCCTGCACCTCCAAACCCCTCCTCAGAGACAGCCCTGCCTATACACCCTCCTCCAAACCCCTCAGAGACAGCCCTGCCCCTGCACCCTCCTCCAACCCCAGAGACAGCCCTGCCCCTGCACCCCTCCCCTCCAAACCTCCTCAGAGACAGCCCTGCCCATACACCCATCCTCCAAACCGCCTCAGAGACAGCCCTGCCCATACACCCCTCCTCCAAACCCCTCCTCAGAGACAGCCCTGCCCCTGCACCCCTCCCCTCCAAACCGCTCCTCAGAGACAGCCCTGCCCCTGCACCCCTCCCCTCCAAACCCCTCCTCAGAGACAGCCCTGCCCATACACCCCTTCCCTCCAAACCCCTCAGAGACAGCCCTGCCCATAAACCCATCCTCCAAACCCCCTCAGAGACAGCCCTGCCCCTGCACCCTCCCCTCCAAACCCCAGAGACAGCCCTGCCCCTGCACCCCTCCTCCAAACCCTCCTCAGAGACAGCCCTGCCCATACACCCATCCCCACCAAACCGCCCCTCAGAGACAGCCCTGCCCATACACCCTCCTCCAAACCCCTCCTCAGAGACAGCCCTGCCCCTGCACCCTCCTCCAAACCCCTCAGAGACAGCCCTGCCCATACACCCTCCTCTAAACCCCTCAGAGACAGCCCTGCCCCTGCACCTCTCCTCCAAACCCCCTCAGAGACAGCCCTGCCCATAAACCCATCCTCCAAACCCCCTCAGAGACAGCCCTGCCCCTGCACCCTCCCTCCAAACCCCCAGAGACAGCCCTGCCCCTGCACCCCTCCAAATCCCTCCCAGAGACAGCCCTGCCCCTGCACCCCTCCCCTCCAAACCCCTCCTCAGAGACAGCCCTGCCCATACACCCATCCCCTCCAAACCGCCCCTCAGAGACAGCCCTGCCCATACACCCATCCGCTCCAAACCCCTCCTCAGAGTCAGCCCTGCCCCTGCACCCTCCTCCAAACCCCTCAGAGACAGCCCTGCCCCTGCACCCTCCCCTCCAAACCCTCAGAGACAGCCCTGCCCCTGCACCCATCCGCTCCAAACCTCACCTTAGAGACAGCCCTGCCCATACACCCATCCGCTCCAAACCCCTCCTCAGAGACAGCCCTGCCCATACACCCATCCGCTCCAAACCCCTCCTCAGAGACAGCCCTGCCCATACACCCATCCGCTCCAAACCCCTCCTCAGAGACAGCCCTGCCCATACACCCATCCACTCCAAACCCCTCCTCAGAGACAGCCCTGCTCCTGCACTCCTCCACTCCAAACCCCTTCACTTCTGTGGCCACAAAAGCTCATGATACCATCTACATGTTTTGTTAGTCTTTAAAGTGCTACCAGACTATTTGTTGTTTTTTAAACATTTCAGAGTTATGTACAGCTTCCATTTCCAAGATGTTTGTAACTCTGAGGTCCTTCTAACCTCAGTGTAACTCACAGTTAATTTACATATTAATTTAACTCAAGAAATAGGCAATGTGTTTTGAAGTATGAGGGTCTGAATTCTCTCTCTGAAGTTATGGAAATGTATGGCATTATAACCAACCCCCTCTCTGCAATGACTGAAAGTGTCACTGCACTCAGAAGCAGGAAGTCTGTCAAACAATCATTGGGACCATTGGACAATCAAGGAGCCCTCAACAAAAATAAGGCCACTGCAGAAAAGTTACATTCATTCTTTGCATCAATCTTCTCTACAGGAGGTGTGAAGAAGATTCTTACATCTCAGCCATTCTTTTTAGGTGACAAATCTGAGGAAATGTCCCAGATTGTAGTATCAATAGAGGAGGTATGGGAATAAATTGGTAAATTAAACACTAATAAATAACTAGGTCCAGATGTATTCATCCAAGAGTTCCAAATATGAAATCCAGAACTTCTATTGATGGTATGTTAATTATCACTTAACTCTGCCTCTGTAACCAAATGACTGGAATGCAGCTAATGTAACACCAATTTTTAACAAAGGCTTCAAAGGTAATCTTGGCAATTACAGGCTGCGAGGCCTAACTCCAGTACCTGACAAATTGGTTGAAACTATTAAAGAACTACTGCTATCAGACACATAGATGAACACAATAAGAGTGAACACTACTTTTGTAAAGAGAAATCGTGACACACTAATCTAGTGGAATATTTTGAAGGTTTCGTCAAGCATGTGGAGAAGGGTGATCCAGTTGATATAGTGTACTTGGCCTTTTTAGTTTGCACATCAATGGCTCTTAAAGTAAGCAATCATGGGATAAGAGAGAAAGTCCTCTCATGAGTCAGAAACTGGTGAAAAGTTATGAAACAAAGGGTAGGATAAATGATCAGTTTTCACAATGGATAGGAGTAAATAGCTTGAGGATTTTTACCGGGACTTGTGCTGTTCAACATACTTACAAATGATCTGGAAAAGGGGGATGAACAAAGGAGTGGCAAAATTTGCAGATGATACAAAATTATTCAAGACAGTTAAGTCCAAAGCAGACTGCAAAGAGTTAGAGGGATCTCACAAAGGTGAGTGACTGAACAACAAAATGGCAAATGAAATTCATTGTTGACAAACACAAAGCAAGGCACACTGGAAAACATTATGCCAACTATACATACAAAATGATGGGGTTCTAAATTAGTAGGTACCACTCAAGAAAGAGATCTTGAATTCATCATGCATAATTCTTTGAGAACATCTGCTTAATGTGCAGCAGCAGTTAAAAAAACCTAATTAGGGAAGAGATGGAAAAGAAGACAGAAAATATCAGAATGTGAGTATAAAAATCCGTGGTATGTCCACACTAGGAAAGGCTGCAGTTCTGGATGCTCCAGCTCAAAAAAGATATATGGTGTTAGAACTGGAAAAGGAAACAAAAATGATGAGGTTTATGGAACAGCTTCCATATGAGAGATTAAAAAAGCCTGGAATGGTTCAGTTTAGAAAAAATGACTAAGGGGGTATATGATATATATCTATGAAATGATGAATGGTGTGGAAAAAGTAAATAAGGCAGGCATGAGCAATAACAAAATGGCGGCCTGCAGGGTTAGTCCCTGGTGGGCCGCCGTCGCTATATTTACCTGTGCCTCCACAGGTATCGGGCGATCACAGCTCCCGTTGGCTGCAAATCAGGACACTGCCTTCTGATGCTCCCATTGGCTGGAAAATGTTCAGCTGTTACACGATTACATAATTAAACACATTTTAACATTCCTAATTGACACCCAGAGAAAAGTTCCATAAAAATAGGTCATGCAAGCAAAAAGATAGCTGTAAAGACAACATATTGAGACGTAGGCTGCTTTGTGTGCTAGAGCAATTATTTTGTAATTGGGACCTAAAATCCTACTATGTAGTTAGCCCTATTTATTTTCATACATGTGGAGACTTCAAATTACAATTGTCTAAATAAAATGCCCAGGGGACAGTTGCCTTGGCAACAGCCTGTAAACTAAACAGTCTGGTTGTAGCATTGGCTGCTTGAAGAATTTTATGCTAGAAGAATTTGCTTTAATAACAATCTCAACAATCTTGGCTATGCAATCTCAAGCTCACCCAGAAAATAAAATCGAAGTACACAGAATTACTGTGTGAATAAGATGCTCTTCAGTGAAGAAGGACAGCTATGACCTAAAAATGCTGTTTAGCTGCTCTTTGGATTGGTGCCTGTTTCAAAACTTGCTCTGTGATTCAAGCTCTAGGTAAGCTCAGTGTTTCAGCATATTTTGCAGAACCTATTATGTTCAGTTATTATTTATGAAGGTCCACAGTTAGGCATGGTAATTTACAATAAAATAAAAAGACAAAAGGAGATCTAATTATAATCTTACAAACTAGTTTAATGGAATGGATATGCTAATATAGAACAGGAGAAAGTGTTGTCCAGTGATTTAGCACAGAGGATTAAGAATCAAGATTCTTGACTTCTATCCTAGTTATTGCACTGATTGATTGTGGGACCTCAGGCAAGTAATTCAGCTTCTCTGTATATGTTTAACCATGTTTAAAATGTGGGTAATACCTGCCTATATCCCAGCATTGTTATGAGGCTTAATATTATTGTGTTTTAAACTGTACGAGATCCTTGGATTAAAAAGTGCTTTATAAAAGTGCAATTTGTTATAATAGAATTTAATCTAGGATAAATCCAGGGGGATAACTATCAACAAATCTGTAGAAGGTGCTGCAGCATTTGTTCAAGGAATTAAGCTTTCTTATTAGTTAATGTAATATGAAATAAGGGCCTGAGTCTGCTCATGTTTAATAGTACACTCTAGGAAAATTCTTAGCGAAGTCAAAGAAAGTTGGATTGGGCCCTACAGTCCGTCCCCCGTCCCCCTGGAATTTATAGCTAGACGGAAAAATTTTAACTAGTTAAGAATCTCTGCCATAAGCAGCATCTAGTCTTTTGTTGAGTGAGGAATGGGCAGTATGAGCCACTAAAAAGGTGTGTGAAAGAAAAAAAAAAGAGCAGAGGGAACAGAGTTGGAAAAGGAACAAAAAATAAAGAAAATAAATCGCAACAACAGTTCCAGAGCATGCTTCAGGAGATAGGTATCCTAATGGGCTAGGACAGATTGCCCATCCAGCAAGTTATTGCAAGGATGGCTCCAGTATGAAAATCGTATTGGGAATCGTATTAGAAGCTTGAAATTACTCCCATAATGTCAAGGATGGTCTAAAATCAGTGCAGGGGGCTGCACATCATAATTACTTGAGGTCCCTTTCAGCCCCACATTTCTACAGTTCTATTAAAAGCGGAGAGATTTCTCCCTATATATATATAAACAAATTTTCCTGCTGGGCTACAGAATGACACCATCAGACCCAGTGAAGTGAGAGCGGCCAGAGGAGGGTAGGTGAGCATAGCAAACAGAGAGCGCAGCCCCCTAGTAAAATAATATGATTGCTTAGCTTAGAGAGATGAATAAAGTGACACAACATGAATACATAAAATAATAGATGACAGAGGACATGTTCCAAAGCCCTCTCAAGTCAAAGGGAGTCTTTCCATTGACTTTGATAGGCTTAGCTCAGACCCATGAAAAGGGTCAATTAGTTTCTCCAATTTACCCTCTCTCATAGTTCCACCTCTCTAAGTATGCATGTGGTATCTAAATATTGTATCTTGTAAGAAAGCTTTTTGTATGAATAAGTGGATATAGAGAGAGAGAGTGAGTGTGTGTGTGTGTGTGTGTGTGTGAAGACTTTTATCAGAGGGATAGCTGTGTTAGTCTGGATCTGCTAAAGCGACAAGGAGTCCTGTAGCACCTTATAGACTAACAGATGTATTGGAGCATAAGCTTTCATGGGCAAAGACCCACTTCGTTGGAGCATAAGCTTTCGTGGGCAAAGACCTACTTCGACAAATGCATCTGACAAAGTGGGTCTTTGCCCACGAAAGCTTATGCTCCAATACATCTGTTAGTCTATAAGGTGCTACAGGACTCCTTGTTTCTAATGAAGACTTTGATATAGAAAGCTAAAGTGAGAAAATGAATACAAACAAGGGAACACCCACTGTAAAATGCAATACTTTAAAAACTGATATAAAAATACTTCTTACCCGAGTAACCTGTGTTACTGCCATACAATGTTATTGAGCAGATAGGTCAGTAGAATTCCACCACTCCCCCCACACCCCCCCAAAAAAGTATTAGACATCATATCATCTGCAAGTAATACTAGTTAGGATAAATGTGTAAGTGATATAAACTTTAATGTTTCAGCAGTGGCGGATATAGGGCAGGGTGAGCGGGGCGGCCGCCCCGGGCCCCGCGCGATCAGTCCCCAGCTGATCCCCAGCTCCTAATGCGCTGCCCCTTTAAAGCGCCAAAACAGCACTTCAAAGGGCAGCGCAAGTGGAGCCAGGTATTAGCTGGAGTCTGCAGCTGATCCCCGGCTCCTAAGGCACTGCCCCTTTAAAGCACCAGAGCGGCACTTCAAAGGGGCTCCGCTTGCGCTGCGCCTTTGAAGTGCCGCTCCGGCACCTGAAAGGGGCAGAGCTGCATGGAGCCCGGGGTCAGCTGGGGACTCCATGCAGCACTGCCCCCGTTGAAAGATCACTGCATTTTTAATCACTTGACAGCCCTAATAAATATCTACCATGGACTTTAACAACTTCCTTTGAAACATCTATAACTGCCCACTGTTAATGACAGAATATTAGACTCCAAATAATTGATAATGTCCTATATTCAGCATTTTTATATAAATTATTGTCTTTGGTGACTTGCAGAGTGCTTTTTTTAAACTTCTAATATAGTTCATCTTTCACTTTAGTCTGAACGTACTTGGATTACACCTCAATTTAGCACATTCAGTTGAACTGAAATTATTGTGCTGTGGAAAACTGAACCACAACATATAATGTTATCCTTTAATAATTAATTAAAACAATGGCTTTTAGAGAAATGAACATACCATAATACAACCCTTGTAATAATATAGAAATTCTTCTCCTCCTTTACAAAACTATTGTGTAAATGTAAGACAGCTGCTGATACAGAACTTTCTGAAAATGATAGGTGGGATCACAAAATAAATCTGAACAAAGATATGATTTTCATTGGTTTCTGAATGTTATATGTAGGCAGAGATGAATGGACTGCATTATAGATGGGGATGCTATAGACTCTATTCTTCAAGTACCCAAGTGTTATGTAACCTAACAATTGAATTTCTTAACTCTAAAGCATAACATTTTTTAAAACAAAGAAAAAAATTGAACAAACTATGTATTCAGATTGATTGTTCAACCACTCTGTTCTTTCTTGCATTTTGTCTTTCTTCCTTTCTTTGTACATTGTCTATGTAGAATATAAATTCTTCTGGTAAGATATTACTTTTAATTTTAGTCTTTATTGCCCCCAGCTCGCTGTTTGTTGGTGCTATACTATTGACACCATCACAGGACCTAACCACATAAGCCACAACATCAGAGGAACATAGAACTGTACATCCTCTAATGTGATATATACCATCAAATGCCAGCAATGCCCATCTGCCATGTATATTGGCCAAACTGGACAGTCTGCAACAAAACATTAATGGACACACATCAGATATTAGGAAGGTAACACACACAAACCTGTAGGGGAACATTTATAAGTAGCCATTCTTCTACAAAGGAATTTCACAAACCAAATACAGAGGAAGAGTGTGGAATTGACCTTCATTTGCAAATTTGTCTCCCTTGACCTGAACAAAGACTTGAACTGGATGGTATATTATAAAACCAGCTTTCCTTACATTCAATACCCCATTGACATCAAAAGCTAAGTATGGGATGCTTCCAGCCCACTCAATTAGCCTCATTAGCACCAGGATTACAATTGACACTTACTTTCTTTTCTCCCTTTCCCTTCTTATTCTGAGAGTCCCCCTTTTTTCTCCACTCAAGCTCATCTCATCTGACAAAGTGGATTTTGCTCATGATACTAAATATATATTTTTGTTAGTCTCTAAGGCTATGATATTTGCATATCTTTTTCTGCTTTTTTTCCCAAAAGAGGCTTTTCTGAAATTTGGCCCCTCTAAATGGGGCCACATTTCAGAAAAAAAGTCCTCTTTTGGAACACCCCTTATTTCTCTCACCGAGAGGAATACAGGAATGCTGAAAGAACACGTCCACTTTTTTGGAAACTGTTCTGAAAAAGCGGACGTGTTCCTTGGACGTGGCAGAGCTTTTCCGGGATACCACTGGTATCCCGGAAAAACTCTGCAGTCTAGACATAGCCTAAGGTGCCACAGGCCTACTCACTGTTTTCCTTGTAAAAGGGAGCAAGATATTCTTTTAAATTATAGCAATGAGACAACTGTCCCTATGGCTAAATATCATTTGCATGAGAAATGTCTATTAGCTGTAAACATTCCATATTCCCCAGATGCTGTTATTATAATCAGCGTGACAAGGTGACCTCCACCTCCTTCAACACTTACTGGTTAGTAAAATAGAGGGTTAATTGTACTTTTTCTTCCTAGGCATGAGCCTAGTCTAATATCTCTTCCTGGAAAAATAGGATTTGATTCTCCACTTGGTTAAGATTGTTTTGTGCCTCGGGGAGCTATCCTGTCATGGATCACAGGAGATAGTCTAGTCAGCCCATAAATAACAACAAAGGCACAAGGCCCCAAACTGCAACCCCCATATGGTAGAGTGGCAACATTTATAAATCAGAATTTTCAGTTTTAAAACAAAAGTTTTGACTGCTATTTCTGTGTTTGGATTAAAATTTTCAGCTCTTTAGTGGGTTGTTTGTTGGGGTTTTTTTTGCATAAAGAAACTCTCAATATACAAACAATGGATGTGACACTTAACATGTGCAGAATAATTCATTCACAAATTAACATGAATTTATACAGGGCAAAACTTCCACTTACTTCACTGGGTCTAGGATTTCTAGCCCTATTTCCTCTATTACTGTGTAGTGAGTAACTCAGGACCACCATCAGGGGAAAAAGCAGGAAATTGCCCCAGGCCCGGTTACAGGGTTATATGTGCCGTGGGCTCTGCAGTATAAAGCTGATATATAATTTTACATAAAAGCAGAGCCTTCAGGGAAGCCAGCCCCCCACTCCTGGGGTAAAGTTATATGGTAGAGCCCAGAGCGAAGCTGGTCCCTCCCTAGGATCAGGGCTGACAAGGGCTGCTGGCCACGCTCCTAAGGAGGCTTTGCTGTGGGCTCTGCAGTATGCAATGAAGCCTCCTCAGAAGTGAGTCAGGCAAGTGCTGCAGCAAAGCCTCCCTGGGAGTGGGGCCAGTACACTGCCACAGCAATGCTGGCTCCTGGGGAGGGTCTGCAGCCAGCTCCCCCGGCCCCGCTCCTGGGGACCTAGCATGTAACCTATGGTGGGGCTGCCAGGCCTGCCATGGACAGAGGTTCCTCCAGTCAGCTGGAGCAGCCCCTGACTGCAATGGGCCCCGTGGGGCTGGAACGGGCCCCCTGCTCAGTGTGGGCAGGGAGCTGCTCCAGATCTTATCAATTAACCAGAACTGTTATGCCTCACCCATTAAGAGTGAGGCTTACTGGTTAACCAGTATTTATATCCCTAGTATGGAGCAATCTTTGGAATCTTTGGAAATTGTATCTGTTAAACGCTAACAAATCACTCCTCAGCATGTACAACTTGTGATTTTCCAACAGTGTATAATTTAGCCAAATTTGGGTGGTTTCTTTGAGGGGGGTCAACAGATATGTGGACAAGGGGGATTGGGTGGATATAATGTACTTAGATTTCCAGAAAGTCTTTAACAAGGTCCCTCACCAAAGGCTCTTAAGTAAAGTAAGTTGTTATGGGATAAGAGGGACGGTCCTCTCATGGATTGATAACTGGTTAAAAAACAGGAAACAACGGGTAGGAATCAATGGTCAGTTTTCAGAAAGGAGAAAGTTAACTAGTAGTGTCCAAGGTTCTGTACTGAGACCAATCCTGTTTAACCTATTTATAAATAATCTGGAGAAAGCGGTAATAGTGAGATGGCAAAATTTGCAGATGATACTAAACTGCTCAAGATAGTTAAGACCAAAACAGACTGTGAAGAGCTTCAAAAAGATCTCACCAAACAAAGTGATTGGGCAAAAAAATGGCAAATGAAATTTAATGTTGATAAATATAAAGTAATGCACATTAGAAAAAATAATCTCAACCATACATACAATATGATGGGGACTAATTTACCTAAAACTACTCAAGAGAGAGATCTTGGAATCATTGTGAATAATTCTCTAAAAAAATCCACTCTGTGTGCAGCAGCAATCAAAAAAGAAAACCGAATGATAGGAATCATTAAAAAAGGGAGAGAACCAGACAGGTTGTATCTAGACAGACTACATCCCTCTTTCGACCAAGGGATGTAAATTAGACACTGCAAAATTGCAACCATACATACAATATGATGGGAACTAATTTAGCTAAAACTACTCGAGAGAGAGATCTTGGAATCATTGTAGATAGTTCTTTGAAAACATCCATTCAATGTGCAGTAGCAGCCAAAAAAGCCAATAGAATGTTAGGAATCATTAAAAAAGGGATAGAGAATCAGACAGAGAGTATCTTATTGCCTCTATATAAAACCATGGTACACCCACATCTTGAATACTCCGTACAGATCTGGTCACCTCATCTCAAAAAAGATATACTGGCATTGGAAAAGATTCAGAAAAGGGCAACAAAAATGATGAGGGGTTTGGAACGGATCCCATATGAAGAGAGATTTAAAAGACTGGGACTTTTTAGCTTAGAAAAGAGCAGACTAAGGGGGGATATGCTAGAGGTCTATAAAGTCATGACTGGTGTGGAAAAAGTGAATAAAGAAAAGTTATTTGTTCCCACAACATAAAAACTAGGGGTCACCAAATGAAATTAATACATAGCAGGTTTAAAACAAACAAAAGGAAGTTTTCTTTCACTCTGTGCAGAGTCAACCTGTGGAACTCCTTGCCAGAGGATGTTGTGAAGACCAGGACTTTAACAGGATTAAAAAAAGAACTAGATACATTCATTGAGGTTAGGTCTGTCAATGACTATTAGCCAGGATGGGTAGTAATGGTGCCCTTAGCCTCTGTTTATCAGAAGCTGGAAATGGATGACAGGAGAGGGATCACGTGATGATTACCTGTTCTGTTCACTCCCTCTGGGACATCTGGCATTGGCCACTGTTGGAAGACAGGATACTGGGCTAGATGGATCTTTGGTCTGACCAAGTATGGCCGTTCTTATGTTCTTACGATTTAGCTAAAGGCACATCCCTGACACAAAATTCTAAGCTCAAGCTCCCAAGCATGGGAGTTGCAAAAACATTTGACAGATTTTTTTAAAATGAGCAAAACAACATATTTTCCCTAGCCTATAAATTTTGGAAATGGCTGCTTTTTTTCTGAAAATTTCCAGACAATTTTAGCATGAAGCAGACAGCCTGTAGAATTTCAGCTCTCACAGTTAATATTTGACAAGTTATAAGTAACTGAAAACAGAGTCTTATAGAATGATAGACTCTTAGGGCTGGAAGAGACCTCAGGAGGTCATCGAGTCCAGCCCCCTGCCCAAACCAGGACGAATCCCAACTAAATCATCCCAGCCAGGGTTTTGTCAAGCCAGGACTTAAACACCTCGAGGGATGGAGATTCCACCACCTCCCTCCCTACATAACCCATTCCAGTACTTTACCATCCTCCTAGTGAAATAGTTTCACTATTATTAATTTTAATAATAGCATTACATGCCCTGAAAATAATGAATAATTAAAGTTTACTAAGAACTTTCTACTCACTGGAGTTTATAAAGACTCAGGATGTGAGCTTTCTGCAGCTAAAAAGTTGATTCTCTTCATTATGCAACCTTTGAATAATCTAATTCTAAATAATAAGCAAAGAAATAAATAGGCCTATTTAGTAATAGTACCTTTTTATTCTAATAGGACCTGATCCTGCACACCTAAAACCAATGAGAATTTTTTCATGGAATTGAATGGGAGCAGGATCCAACCCATAGTACCCAGATAATAGAAGAGGTTCTTTAGAAATACAAAACAATAAACACATTAAAATACATTTTGTCCGTTGCAAACCTTCCAGAGTTTAAGTGTGGGTGAAGCACGTATAATTATGATGTGGTTGGAGGGTCATACCAAAGTTTTGCTGCTCCCATATGTTGCAGTCACATACATTTTACAATAAAATCATAGGTCTCTTGAAGTCAGGACAGTTTTACTATTGACCTCAATGGGACAAGGATGCCTCCATGTCATCAAGGCTGTAAGTTTTGGTTCTCCAGGTATTACCCAGTAAGAGATTGGAGACCTAAACCCATTAAGGACAATTTATTTGTTATCACTACACTGCTTTTAGGAAAAGGAGTACACAAACACTTTCTGAGGACCAGAACTCAAATCCTAGATCAGTCATGACTGAAAAAAAAATTGATGTTATTATGTTGGCTAGTGTTTGCTCACTTCATCAGCCACCATACAACAGCCAATCTCTCCCCACTTAGGTGTCAGAACTGGGATAGCAGCTATATGCTGTAAATCATTACTAAGATGCATTGTTAGAGCAGTAGGAAGAAACTTGCATAATGTCTAGCTCAGTGGTTCCCAACCTTTTCGAGCATATAGATCCCTTTTCAATCTGTTAAAATTTTACGGACCGCCCCCGCCCCCCCAAGGGGAGCGGTGGGAAGTGGCAGCCAGCATGTCCCTTGAGCCACACTGCTTCTTCAGCTCCCACCCCCTCCATCGCCTGCCCATCCATGGAGGATATGGTGAGGGGGTTCTTGTGGCCAAAGGCAGCTCCTGCCCCGGCACTCCACCCTTGGCCAGGCACAGAACCCTAGGGGAGAAAAAAAAAGAAAAGGAAAAGAAAAGTAAGGATCGGGCCCACCGCAGGATTGAGAGGAGGGAGAGGGCTGGAGCGTGAATGGCAGCACAGTTGGTGGTGGGAGGATGGATGGTGCCTCCTGGGGTATCAAGATCCCATCCCCAAGGTGGGAGGCAGTGTGTGTGCAGCTGGTTGCAAACAGCGAGCCCCGGGCGAGAGTCATCTGATGGAAAGTCCCATCCCACAATTGGCCTGATCCTTACTTTTCCTTTCCTTTCGACAACTTTCCGTGGACCCCCTACAGTACCATCGCAGACCCCCCAGGTGGAACCACTGGTCTAACTTATATATTAGTGCTAGTAGTCTCTCACTTTCATAAGCAAAAAATTCACTTAGGACCTGATCCAAAACCCACTAAAGTCAATGGAAAAATTCTGACATCCGTGGGCTTTGGAATAGACTTTTAAATGTAATATCCAATTCTGCTCCTATTGAAAACAATGTTAAATGACCGAGTCTACACCAGGGGTCGGCAACCTTTTAAAACCAAAGAGCCAAACTACATCCAAATTCAGAACAAATGGTCAACAAAGAGCCAGTATAAGAATGCCCATTTGCATGACTGAAAATATACAATGTAATATTATTGATAATTGACATGATGATTAATATTAGCATAAATGAAACATTGTACTCACAGACTTTATTTAATGGGACTTCTGGTGCTGCTGGGGGTGCAGTTTATGGATGTGGGAGTGCAGAAGTCAGGGTTGGGGTGTATGAGGGGCTCAGGGCAGGGGGCTGGGGCATGTGGGAGGTGCAGGAGGTGGGGCAGGGAGCTGAGGGTTGAGGGTGGGAAGTAGAGTAAGTGGGAGGGCCCTGGGACTGGATTTCCTTACCTGGCCGGGGCTGGGCTAGTGCAGCCGGGCAGAAGTGGCTGGACAAGAGACCAGCCCAGGATCACCGCAGCGAGACCATGGCCTCCCTTCCTACCTGAGGTGCAGCAGGACAGAGCGTCACCGCCAGCCCTTCCTGTGGGCAGAAGGGGGTCAAACTGCGGGCCTGCCCGAGGATCGGGGCCAGGGACAGTATGCTGTGGCCAGATGTTGGCTGGGCCCCAACTGGGGCCTGGCTGGCCAGGCTGCCACGGGAGCAGCCGCACCACAGCTCCAGCTCTGGCACATGGAGCAAGATGCCTGCCACTCTGCCTGCCCCAGGAGCAGCTGTGCTGCCAACATGCAGCCCACCCTGGCTGCAGCTCCAGCCCTGGAGAAGGGCTGAATCTGGGGCAAGGGCTGCATGGTGGTTGCCTGGCTGCTCCTGGAGTGGGGCTGCATGGCAGACAGCTGCCCCGTGTGCTGAGGCTGGAGCTGGGGCCGCGGTGTGGCTGCTCCTGCGGCTGCGCCATGGCCCTGGCCCCAGGAGCAGCAACACCGCGGCCTGGCTCCAGCTCTAGCAATATGGCAATAAAAGGTAGATTTCAGACAGCATCAGCATTCTACAAGTGCAAATACACTTTTTAATATTAAGTTGTTTTCTTTTTAGTCTGGAACAAACTGTAGAAATGCATTTGTTTTGGCTCTCCGTGATACTACAGACAGAAAACGAGCACTTTTATAAATATACTATATGTGAACTAATAGAATGCACTGTCCAAACCTTCACCAAAAAAAAAAAGTTTACTGTTAGTATGTGAACAGACTGGCAGAATATAGCATCTGTGTCTTGGTTAATAACTACCAGGCATACTGTGTTCAGACAGATGGCTGGCACAGAATGCCGAAGTCAGAGATCAAATAACTTTTATAATAACTAGTTACTTTTGAACAATTACAATTTTGTAAAGAAACAGCATGATAGAGAATTTATATCCATGAATGTATCCTCGAAAGCAGGAATCTTACAAGCTAGCACTGCTTATAAAACGTCATTAAATCATGAATGTATGATAAAGTAGATGGAGGGTGAAATCCTGCTGTTACTGAAGTCAATGGGTGTTTTACCATTGTTTTCAGTGAAGCCAGGATTTCATCTTGAGTGTTTATTAACTTATCTGTTGTGAAACATGCTCAACAAAGCTTTGAACCTATATTTAAAAAGAAATTGGTCTTATTGCAGATCCCTTCCTATTCAACGTATCCAAACTGCTTTATAAAGTTAATGAATTAAAGGCCTGATTCAAAGGAAAGACTCCTTTTGAATGTCAATAGTCTTTGGATTAAGCTGTAAATGATGATGCAGTAAGTATATTAGATATTGTGTGTTCAGCATGAGCTCACACAAAGTTTTGGACTTAGAATCTACTTTGCCAAGAGACAGTGTTGGTACAAGCGTTATATTGTTTAGAAAATGTCTATCTCTGTAACATGCACCTGGAAAGACAGCAGTAGACAAAAATGTAACTGTTTCATCAGAAAGATAACAGCATTCCTCCTACAACTGTACTGAATTGTCAGCAACAGATATTAATTGCACTTCAGATTTAAACCTTTTATTTCTGGACCAGAGGTGAAAAAAACAATAAAACAATATTGACTTTTTAAGAGCTTCATTCAAGAAGTCATACATTGGGGTTTCCATTCTCCATGGAATATTGGTTCTAGAATTTAGGAGAAGGTGCTTTGTTCCCAAAATCTTGTGCAGAATTCCAATTTATTTTTCAGCGTCAGGCAGTGAGATATTAAGTTACATGGAAACTCATTTACATCCTAATATGTTTTGTTAAAATGTGAGCAACAGTTTTGAAGTTGGCTGGGTTTTGATCCAGAAGTGACAAAATATAAATGATTGATTTCTGCATCTAAAATTTAGATGTAAAATTTTTTTGCTTTTTGTTAGTACTGCAATTACTGATAATTATAATCAGTCATAGTTATTTTGAGGCTGTCTACATTAACTTTATGAAATGTACATTGTTTCAGATATTTAGTTGCTGTAAAAAAGATTTGTTGGCTAAAAAGAGAAATATATTGAGTTTTCTTTCGTGGTATGTCATATTAAAATTCTGAATTTAATATATATTTTCAATTTATGAAAGTTTAAATAGCCAATTCAAGCAGAACAGTATTTTAAATCCTTAGAAGTTGATATATATATACAAAACACAATGCTATTAATGATTAATTCATAATGATTTTATTAAAGATAAAGTCCTAATTTGTGTACAACTATACAATGTCACTTTTAAAAAGAGAAATAAATAAGAGTTTTTGATTATTGGTCACTGAACTATATTTCATTTTATTATTACAGTACATATGTATATTGAAAGTTGTGAAATTCTTGTGATTTTTTTAAAATGCAGATTCGACATTGAAAGAAATGAATCAGTCATGCAAAACTGTAGTAACAAGTAAGTAATCTTCTTAGCAATATTAATACTTACCTTATAATCAAATAACCAGAAATGAAAGTAAAGCAAGAACTAGCTAATAGTCTGTGAGGAAGAAAAGGGTTCCTTTCACTCAGTGACAGGTGCATTATTGTACAACTATGTGTGTTGTAATGGGCTTTCTGCATCTTTCTGAAGCATCAAATATCGGTCATTGCTGGAGGCAAGGCACTTCACTAGATAGACAAATGATTTGATTTCTTATGACCATCTTTTTATTTCAACCTTCTGTGCAATTGAAAACTTGCAATTATCATGCCATTAATCAAAATGTGACTTTTGGATGAAAGAAAGAGGCATGTTTTTCTAGATTTAAATTCAGTTGGTTTCATTTTTATAATTTTGCATTTCTCACTCTTCACGGATGAGATGACAGCAGCTTCTTTCTGGTCCATACAATAGCTATTCTGTGTGGTAATTCTTTAGAATATGGTGCACTCTGTAAGGCACTGATTTTCCTTTGACTTTTATCAGACTGTTCCATGTTTTTATAAATGGGTTCATGGAAAAGTGTGCTAGAGACAGCAAATGGAAGACACAAGGGCAGAATTCAAATGGATAATGCCTTGCTTGTACATCCTGGGCTATATGATTTCTTACTCCCAGGGTTGCTTGTCCATAGCATCTACGTGCTTGTCCATGAATGTCTACTAATAGCCAAAGTGGCACCACAGCCAACCATTACTAAAAGGTCTAGATGGCCACATAATTGTCACATGCACATAACAGAAAGATGACATACTTTTTTTGTAGTCTTGAATTTTGCAAATTGCTTATTCACAATATCCATCAACCACCTGATCGTTGGACCAGAACAGAATCTTACCACTATCTTTATCCTGTAAAACTACCCTTCAGTTATAAGGTGGAAGCTCTTCAGGGTAGCAACTGTCTTTTTGTTACGTATATGTCCAGTATCTAGCACAATGGGTCTGAGGCCTCAAGATACTATATATAAAATAAAGGACCCCAAAGAGGGGACATAAAATCTGCTAAAACACCTCAAGAGGCGGGATATGCACAACTAAACACCAAGGCTTTGTCTACACTGCAGGGTTTTTGCACAAGAAGCCTTTTGCAGAAGTGTTCTTGCGCAAAAGCGCATCCAGACCTCAAAGCTCATTGCAAAAGCGATGTGCTTTTGCGCAAGAGAGCGTCCACATTTCATGGGCACTCTTGCACAAAAAAGCACTTGTGCTTTTTCTGATAGGGGTTTCTTGCGCAAAAACCACTGCGGAGCGTCCACACCTGCTTTTTCGATGAGAGCTGTAGTGCAAAAAGGAGTTATTCCTCGTGGGGAGAGGAATAACTCTACCGGCAAAAGTCCTCTGTTCTGTCTATTTTCTTGCACAAAAACGCGCTTGAGGTGTGGATGCTTCGCCAGTTTTTGCGCAAAAACCTTGTAGTGTAGACACAGCCCAATAGTCTTCCATCCTAAGTGCAGGACTATGCATTTCTCCTTGTTGAATCTCATCAGATTTCTTTTGCCCCAATCCTCCAATTTGTCTAGGTCACTCTGGACCCTACACACTAGCATATTTACCACTCCCCCCAGTTTAGTCATCCACAAACTTGCTGAGGGTGCAATTCATCCCATCATCCAGATCATTAATGAAGATGTTGAATGAAAGTAGCCCCAGGACCAATCCCTGGTGCAGTTTGCTTTATATCAGCTGCCAACTAGACATTGAGAAATTGACATTAATCATTCCCCATTGAGCCTAACGATCTAGCCAGATTTCTGTCTATTTTATAGTCCACTCATCAAAGCCATACTTCTTTAACTTGCTGGCAAGAATACTGTGAGAGAGTACTGATGAGGCATGACTTGCCCTTGATGAATCCATGTTGACTATTCCTGATCACCTTCCTCTCTTTCAGGTGTTTCAAAATGGATTCCTTAAGGACCTGCTCCATGATTTTTCCAGAAACTGAGGTGATGCTGATGGATCTGTAGTTCCCTGGATCCACCTTCTTCCTTTTTTTAAAGATGATGTCAAGGCTGTTCTCCATTCTGGCACTTCAAGTGCAGAAGGTGGGGGCCTGCAAGAGACCGTAAAATACCCAGTCACTAAAAGCTTCTGTTTAAAAAACTCACCAAGGTCATAGATTCCCTGACCTTGGTTGGTAAACTGCCACCACCCAAATTCAAAAACCTCGGAGAAGCCAAGAAGATGCACTTTGAAACTTCTTCCTGTGAGGTAACCCCAAGCTCTTTAAACCTCCCTCAGGAGAGAGTTTGAAAACAAACTGTAATTTCTTAATAGAGGACCTTCATTCTCAAGGAATATGCACACAGAACCTCCTGCTTTCTAGGACACAGGAATCAGTTCATAGTCTTAAAAAAGGTGATTTTTATTAACAAAACAAACATGACATACTTGGTAAAGAATATTTGGCTGCTAAGTGTTACAGAGTATTTAAAAAAAAGATTAAAGCACAGAGAATTGCATCCCTGGGATTCAGTTTCAGTTACCATGTACAGGGGGGTTTAGCACAGAGGAGTTTAACCAACCTAAAAAAACAAAGAAAATAACCTGATTGTGTCTAACTAAATATTCTCTGTTTACTTACATATCCTTTGTTCTAGGGGTCAGTCTTTCCCTGGGCTTAGATATCACTGAAAAATTCATGCCTTTTATTCCTGGTATAGTCCATCTCTTTCCTCAGCTCCTGCACTGAACTTACACACAAAGGAGACTGAAGCAGGCAAAACCTATTTCAAAAAATTCTCTCTCTTCCCATTATCTTTCCTGACTCCTTGCCAATACTTCCTGGATACCCACTGTTCTGGGTTTAACCTTTTAGTTACTGAATATTGGGATGGTCTACAAAAGGGTTGTACCCCTCCCATCCATTACAGATGGGCACTACATTTGCCTTTCTCCTGGGACCTCCCATAATCACCATGAGTTTTCAAAGATAATGACCAATGACTCTTCAGTCATATCAACCAACTGTCTCAGGCCCGCTGGATGCTTTGGATCCGGTCCCATGGACTTGTGCATATTCACTTTTCTAAATAGTCCTTAACCTGCCCTTTCACTACTGAGAGCTGCTCATCTCCTTCCCATATTGTGCTGCCCAGTCTGGGAGTTGACCTTGTCTGTGAAGACCGAGGCAAAAAAAAGTACTGAGTACTTCAGCTTTTTCCATATCCTCTGTCACTAGGTTGCCTTCCTCATTCAATAACAACCCCACACTTTCCCTGACCCCTCTTCTTGTTACTAACATACCTGTAGAAAACCCTCTTGTTATACTTAACATCCCTTGCTAGCTGCAACTCCTGTTGTGCTTTGGCCTCTCTGATTACACCCCTGCATGCTCAAGCAATGCTTTAATATTCCTCCTTAGTCATCTGTCAAAGTTTCCACTTCTTGTAAGCTTGTCTGTGTGTGTGTGTTTATGCTTTCTGAGAATTCGTTGTTAAGCAAGCAGGTCGCCCAACTTATTTACTATTCCTTCTGCACCTTGAAATGGTTTGTTCCTGCACCCTTAATAAGGCTTCTTTAAAATACAGTCAGCTCTCCTTGACTTCTTTCTCTCTTGTAATAGCCTCCTGCCAATCAGTTCCCTTAGGAAGTCAAAGTCTGCTATTCTGACATCTATATTCTGCTGCTCTTCTTTTTTTCCTTTTGTCAGAATTCTGAACTCAACCATCTCATGGTCACTGTTGCCCAGGCTGCCACTTACTTTAGCTTCCCCTACAAATTCTTCCCTATTTGTGAGCAGCAGGTTAAGAAGAGTATGACCTCTTGTTGGTTTCTCTAGCACTCGCACCAGGAAGTTGTCCTCAACACTCCAAAAATGTCCTGGATTGTTTGTGTGCAGCTGTCTTGCTCTTCAAGCAGATGTTAGGGTGATTGAAGTCCACCACGTTTGATGTTAAATAATCAAAGAAAAGGAGTATGTGTAGTGAGATACATGTTGATGGAATGAAATTTTTGAGCTCTCTCTGAAGAACCTGAATACTTGGATAAAAATGAAAATGAATGGCTAGACAATGTACTTACTGCATTTCTCCATAGATATGCAGAAATACTTTATTGGGGAAACTGCAAATGAAGAAGTTTTGTGTGAAGTTCTTAGTGTAGTGCCATGAAAACAAAGACCCTGTTCTAAGTAGTTTAAAATCTGAACAATAACTTTGATTTTGCCTTTTAGCCAGGTAACATCAGTGCCCAGACTTTGGCCAAATGAACAATCTGCATCTTTTCCAGATGAAAGACAGAATTCAAGATGCAACAGAATGTTTCATTACCTTTTTTCTTGAAGAAAGAGGAAAATATAGGATGCCTACTTCAATTTTGACTTCAATTTGCGGGTGCAGGGATCTTGCTTAGAGGATAACATTTCAAAGTCCCTTATGGGATTAGATGCCCTTCAAAAAATAAAAGTCTAGAGTCAGCAAAGTAAGTTAAGTTATTATGTTTACTGTAAAGTTATTTGTTTCTATAAATGTAGACTATGCAAACAGGACACAGTCAAGTGGCTAAGTCTCAAAATTAGCCTTTTGTTTTCAAATTAATTTTTGGGCTTCTTTCGGTTTGCTTGCCATCTTCTTTGTGTTCAGTGTACGTTAAGTCAAACCACCATCCCTCTGTCTTTTTGTGAATATCTGTGAATGAAAGAAACAAACAGGAGCAATTACAGACAAACACAAAAAAGAGACGGGATAATTATGTCTCTCTTTTTATGGTTAGTCAATGTGGTCAATCTATGCGTGAAATCCTGTCCCCATTGAAGTCAAAAGGGGTCATGACTTTCAATCTTTCTTTCCCCTTACATTGCCAATTCTAATTGTTCAGTTTAGCCACAACATCTATTATATATTTTAGAAATGTGCACCTGTGTGTCTTTCTGTCCGTCTGTGAGTCGGTTTGTTCAAGAACTCCTCCTAAACAATAAGAGCTAGGACCATCAAATTTGGTATGTAGCTTCCTTTTATCCTAACTTAAAGCAAGGTCAGGATTTGGTTGTGCCAAGACAATGGGATGTGATTGTTTTCTATAACATGGAAAGGGAGGGATCTGAGAGCAGGGATAGTTATGCTCCATAATGACCATGGGGGGCAGTGAGCGTGAGGGACAGTTATACTGCAAAGTGACCAAGGGGGGCAGCTGCAACGGGGCTCTCCATCTTACTGGCCAGAGTAAGTGATCCTTGTGCCTCAAAGCCTGAGGCCAAATCATTCCCCCCGGCCCTCAGCCGCAGCATCAGATGGGAGGGAGAGCCTCACTGACCAGCAGCCACCTTGGGGAGGAGCTGCCAGCTAGAGCTGGGCAGAGGAGCCCTGCCTCCCTCTGGTGGCCCCAGTAAGCCACCCCAATCTCCCAGCCTCCTGTCCTGAGCTGCTGTACCCTAGTCCTGAATCCTGCACCCCACCCCTTCCCAGAGCTCCCACCCCTGCCCTGAGTCCTGCACCTCCACCCCCTTCCCTGAACCCCCACACCTCCCAGCTCCTTGCCCTGATTCCTGCACCCTCACCCCCAACCCAGAATCTCCATACCTCCCAACCCCTTGCCTTGGGCCCCCTACTCCACTCCATCTGAACCTCCCACACACCCACTCTCTGAACCTCCTGCCTTGACTCCTACACCACCCATCCCATGCCCTGAGCCCCCCTACCTCCCAACCCCTCTGCCCTGAGCCCCTCACCCCCTGCCTGGAACCCTCCAAACACCTCCCAACCCCCTAAAATGAAGTACAGACCCAAGCAATGCTGAGTACATCTGCTAGTAGTACATAAGAACATAACAGCGGCCTTACTAAGTCATATCCAGGGGTGCTGGAACAATTTGTACAGTGGGGGTGCTGAGAGCCACTGAACCAAATTGTAAATTCTGGATATAATGGAAACCACTTCAAGCCAGGGGATACTGCAGCACCCCTCATACCTTTAGTTCCTGTACCAATGATCTATCTAGCCCAGGATCCCGTCCTCTGACGGTGGCCAATGCCAGGTGCTACAAAGGGAAAGAACAGAACAGGCCATCATCAAGTGATCCATTCCCTGTCCTCCATTCCCAACTTCTCTCCTTCACTTTCACCAGGCTGGGGCAGAGGGTTGGGGTGCAGGCTCTGGTCTTGGATTAAGGGATTTGGAGTGCGAGAGGGGCTCTGAGCTGAGCTTGGGGCAGGCAGTTGGGGGTGCTGGAGGAAATTCTAGGTGAAGGCTCTTGGAGGGTGTTTGGATGCAGGGGTGCTTGGGGCTAGAGCAGGGACTTGGGGTGCAGGAGTGGGTTCATGACTGGGGTAGGTTTTCAGGATGTGGGTTCCAGTTGGGCACTGCTTACCTCAGGTGGCTCCTGGGTGGTGGTGCAGTGGAGCTAAGGCAGGCTCACCCCTGCCTTGGCCCTGCACCACTCCCAAAAGCAGCCAGCTAACTCCCTACCAAGTCCTGTTGTGCCCCCCCGCCCTGCTCTGTGGAGATGGGATACAGGGTGGGAGAGGGAGCACCTTGACATCAGCGCCCCTCTTCTCCCTCCCCTGCCCTGCACAGCAAGCAGGAAGCTCCCAGGAGTGAGGGGAGGCAGCTCCAAGGCAAAGGGCAGGAGGTACACAGCAGTAGGGTGGAAGGGCAGTGAAATGCCAAGATTTGATGGCCTCTTGGCCAAACCAATCAGGATCACCCGTCAGAGGCTCCAAGATGTACCAGTAGCTCCCAATCTACTGGTTGGTGACCACTGGGCTAAAAGAAGAAAGAGCCTGCCAAAATTCTGAATTACAGAACTTCAGCACACTCAGGTCGTGGCTTGCTCCAATGAGACAGACACCAGCACTACTTTGAAATTACTGCAAATTTCCAGATCATGTTGGATGTAGACATACAAATAAACACAGTGCATGCAAATGACCACTAATTGTTTCTGTGGAATTGGGATAGTTTATTCATTTATTTGCATAAAAACAAACAGCATAGTCTTTGGGCCCATTTTTTCCTCCCCATACCACTAACACTCTGAAATATGCTTTGGGCCAAATCCTCTTCATGATATTGATATGCATAGTCCAAATAGGAATACTGTATAACAGACTTACTCAACTTTGGAAGCCCTGGGGGCCACGATGATACTCACAGCACATGCCGAGGGCTGCAACGTAAGTGTGGCTGCATATACATGCAAATATACGCAAATAGCTTCTTTCACACTGACATGCATGAATACAAAGATTAAGCCTTAAGCCACGGCGCTGGACCCAAACGTGTCCAGTGTGAGCCAGTCAGCACCTCTCAGGCTCTGCCCACAGAGCTAAGCAGCCAGCACTTCCCACAATGCCTTGGCGCTCCTAGCACCTCCTCCCTGGGGGCTAGAAATGCCGTCACTCTGTACCCATCTGTTCCAGCCAGTCCGTCCACTTGCATCTTTCAATGCTTACCACATCTTGGAGATGCCTTGCCATTGTGGAGCATGTTCCCAGTGGAGGCCATGTTCAAAGGATCCCACTCGTGGGCCACATGTTGAGCCCGGCATAAACCCAAACTGCACCGTGGACTGCAAATGAACAGGTTGCGGGCCATGTGTTGAGTAGCCCTGCTGTATACTCACATAGTTCTCCTAGCGCTCCAGAATATTAGATATAGGGTAGTTCCACCTGCAGGGAAAAACAAACTTTTTTTTACACATTGTGTAGATAAACTGAGCAACAACAGTTTGATCACTCATTATAAATGAGGCTACACTATGATGTGACAGGTTTAAAAAATGCTTAATCTAAGCAGGCCTTGTCTACAGAAGGGATTTTTTTTTTAATATCCCTCTGCTGCACTTGTGGAAGTGCTAGAGTAGGCAAAGCTCAGACAATTTCTTACATATTTACCATTCTGACAATTACACCATGTGTCAGTATAGTATGGTTTATGGAAATTGGTGAGGTAAGACTGGACATGTACATGAGCTGCACTATTTCAGCTGTTTGAGATTATAACAACACATCTGTTGAAGGTCTGGAAAGAATTTTCTGCATGGATAAAAACTAAAATTACAATGGCAGAATGTCACAATTTTTTAATGGTTAAATTAGATTTATATTCTGTGGCATGGTGACTATTAGTATTACTTGAAAATTCACGAGTTTCAGTACATTCTTAGAACCATAATAATGACATACATTTAAGTGAAAGGCTTGTTTTCTCATTGAGAAAGTGCACAGCGAGTGACATAAATTCTGGGATATCAAACTACTGACTACCCTTTGAATTTGTACAGTAAACAAACAGAAATCATACATCAAAGACATAGTTAAGAGTTAATATCTTTTGATGATTTTTATAAGCATGTGTATCAGGGTTTATTATTTTTTTGAGCTGTAGTGACATTTGCCTCATATAATCTAATTCCATTTTTTTCTAATTCTAAATACATTGATAGTTGACTATATTTCCCTATACTGAATATGGGACACCTGGTAAAATTACTTATATTCAAGTGAGTTCAGTGGCAGTCCATCAACCAACTTTGCATTTTCTGTGTTGATGTTGAAACTAAAGTTGAGTAAAATACTGAAAATTGCCGAAGAATACAGTTGGGCATACTTACATGCTTAAAACCATTGGTTATTGCCTCAGAATTGTGTATTTGATCTCCAAAATACAAAGCAAATTACTAATAGTTTTGTTCTGGAACTTGCAGTTTTGTCTGGTACCAATGACATTTCAACCTACAAGAGCAGTTCGACTTACTCCTTTAGAGGACAATAAAGCCAGTGCAAATACTGATAGCAACAATATTTTAAGTATTATGAATTTTGTACCTATACCTATAAAACCATATACCACACTTTATCAGCCTCAGTCAGCCAACCCACAGCAAAGGCAGGCTAAAAAGTCACCAGACCAAGCTCCTACTAGTGCTTCTGATAGCTCCACTTCAACGGAAAACCTGGACTCATTCAGAATGGATAGCTATTGCAAATGCTCCGGAGACTTGAAAGAACAAAGTGAAGTAAAAATAAAATGCAATGAAGCTGATGTAGGTATTAAAACTGAACAGGTGGACTTTGAAAAATATCAGCTTTCAATAACCTATGAAAATTCAGATATCGTGAACAGAGCCAATGTTTTTGATGAAAGTTATGCTTACTTCAGCTCAAGTGAAATGACAAACACCAAGGAGAACTGTGAGATATTTGCAGTTCAATGTCTTGAATCAAGCAATACTGACGAGGAAAGAGTTGGAAACTACTGCGAGAGAGATTTAGCAGCAAAGAGTGTCATTAAGACTTATCTAAAGGAAGCTGATGTTTCAGGGATGATCCCAGCTTATACTTGGTGTACAGATACTGACACTGTGAATGCTGTGCTTGAAAATCATGATTTAGATTCAAGTTGCAAAAAGGTAGTAGAATCATATGATACGCTGGAAGAGAAATCTGTAGCTAAAATAATGCCTCACTTTTCTGCTGGAAAAGTAGAAACCAGTATTTGTCCCGTAGCCTTTGGAAAAACTGAAAAAATAGCTATTTCAGAAGCAACTGAAACAAAAATCAATAAACCATGGCCTCTTGTCCCATTATCTGAACATGAGCCACCTAGAGCACCACAGATTGCCAAATGTCCCAGTACGCATCCTAATGTGAGTCACAGCTTCAACATACTAGCTCACAAAGAAAATGACAATAAGATAAAAACTAGTAAAAATAAAATTGCTTCAAAACCTAAAATGAGTAGAAAAATACCTCAAGATTTCATTGTTTCTGATGAGAGTTCCACCAAATGTAAGACACACAAAACCAGCATCAAGAACCAGATTTTCCCTTCTCGGGAAATGTCTCATGTGGAATCTGAGGCTTCTTCAAAGCTTCAGAAAAAAAGACCTCAGATGAAGAACTGCCATGTTGTTCAGAGTGCTCAGAAATCTAAAAACCCAGCATTTCCTTATATCTACGAAAGTTCAAGCAGCCTAAAGAAACACGTTACTCCACTTTCTGTTCCACGAACACAGTCTGCCTCAGACTTCTTGAATCTGAAATATAGTGACATGTTTAAGGAAATAAATTCAGACGACAAAGGCCCAGGAATTTATGAAATGTTTGGGACTCCTGTATATTCCCAAGTGCGTGAATTTGGTCAACATGAGAACAGATTTTACAGGGAAGTTTGTTCTGCTCCACTTGGGAGATACACTGTTAATAAACGTAAATCTACCTGTACTAATGAGAAAGACAGCAGCAGAGTAAGAAGCACCCAGAAAAGAACATATTCTAAACCCAAGAACATGACTGGCATTAAAAAGAAACAAGTAGACTTAACACCAAAAAAGAGAAGTTCTGTGTTAAAAGATAGCAACACAGAGCTGCATGATGTTTTAATCATTTCTGCTTCTGATTGGCACATAAAGACTTCAAGGAGCACACCATTGTTTAATGAAGGTGAAGATCAGCAGTTTCTGGGTTTGGAGGAATTTTCACAATTCACCAAACAAAATAAAATCATTCCGAATTCAAACCTATCAACTATTAAAGAAGTCCCTTTGGAGCTACCTTCAGATAATAGAGATGTGGCAAACAATCAGATATTTGCAATCAATGCCCACAGTTTTCATCTGGTTGATACAGATCATGCAGAATGTGTTGCTTTAATGAGTACTTTGATAAAGACAGATCAGAATAACAAGTGTGGAGTCCAAGGAAGAAGGGATATGAATAACTCCATCAATCTGGAAGCAAACCAGATCTTACATAAGTCTATAGAGAAATATGAAGCACTGTTTGCATTGTCTTTTCCAGACAGAGCAGACTCTATGTCTTCTCCAAGAACACTAGATCAGAGCTGGAGACACATGTCTGAAAATGCATCAGCTCAGCATTTAAATGCTGCAGGCCCAGTTTTCCAGACTTATCAAAACATTCTGGACTGTGCAGATAACGAAAAACTGACTGATGAGTTGCTTTGTTGCCTGGCAGCAGAGCTATTAGCACTTGATGAAAAAGATACCGCCTCTTCCAGAATCCCCACAGAGAATACAGGTTCTGAAACACAAAATGTATTTGCTAAAGAAGAAGAAGACAGCGTGAATGAGGATGGCAAAGAAGTGGCAAGTGCAGAGGAACAGGTAAAAACAAATTTCCCATAGCTAGCTATTTGTTTCCTCAAGATGTAGCAAAACCACCAGCATGGAAAAACAGGTGAGTCCTCATTACAGTCAAACAGATGGCAACCTGAACGCATCCAAAATTTTTGTGTCAAGTTTATCATCATCTGATGTGTAGACAGGCTTGCCCATTACAAATTTTCCAAAACTAGACAAATGTATGCTTAGCCCTACAACTCCTTTGACTCTAAAGCAATTAGGATTAGGCCGAGTGTCCATCTTGAAGACCACAAGAAGTGACTAATAAGCCTGACCAGCAGTGACTCTGTTCCAGGATGAAAGGAATAATTATGGAGAAACTAAGATAAGCAAGGCTAAAATAATGAGCAGTGATAAACTGGAGAAAAAGGGTAAAGGGAAGGGACAAGCCACAAGAATAGACCCACAGATTTCTTTATACCCAGGCCAAAGCACTGGAGCTCTAACGTAGAGGGCAATCTTCTATCTTTGGATCAATATTAGCCATCAGATGGTTGCCCTAGAAATGACCATAATTCTTAGCTTACTAAAAAAGTTTGGAAAGAGTTTACATTAGGAAAAATAAAACAAAAGTGCTCTATCACGGAGGCAGCAGAGCTTAATTGATAGGACACTGAAGCAGGAATCAACAGTTCTCTAGCTTAGCAAAAACCTGCTGTGTGCACCTTTGTAATTTCAGGACAGGGACTATTTTTCACTGTGCATTGGTGTATTGCCTAACATAAGGGGCACTAATTTGCAGGTGCTATTGTAATACAAAAGAGAACACACACCTCTTTTACAAATCTTTCCCTCCTCATAAGCATCTATGGGTAGATTGGGACACTCCCTTCATTTTAAAGTGCCCCCCATCCAAATTTGCCCCAACTTGTTTTAGAACAATTGTTCTAGAGGAAGCCATTTCTAGGGCTGAGATGTATTTAAATGTATATCTAGCCCAGGGATGGCCACACTTAATGGCCCTCCAAACCACATACCATAACCTCCAGAAGTTTGAGCGTACACCTGCTGGGAGCCAGGGTTCTGGGCTTCAGCTCCACTCCTGCTGAAGCCTCAGGCACTGGCAGCCGCACCCTGCTGGACCGGAGCCCCCCTCCCTCTCACTCCACTGCAAGGCAGAGGTCCTGAGCTTCTGCCTCTTCCCTCCCCCACCCCCCAGTCTGGTAAGCAGAGAAAGGGGGGGGGGGGATGTGACATGGGGGTGGGGGGCTTGTGAGCTGCATCAGGCCACAGTTTGATTCTTCAGCTTAGTAATAAGTAAGTACTTGAAAACCAGATGACAGACTAGGGGTATACCTTGCTATCAAGCTTTCTTCTCAGATGGATTCTTTTGCATTCTTTCTGATTGACAGTCAATAGTACCTAGGTATGATACTTACACATTACTTGAAAGTGCTTTATGTGTAGTATAATCATTGGACCTATGGACTGACAAGGAGCCTTGATATTTGACCACCCTAAAGTGATGATATAAAGAATAATTTCAGATCATCATTTAAAAACATGTGAATAATATTAACATGAAGCCCTTATCTTTTTCTCCTCTGCCCCATCATCTCCCTGACCACCACCTCTCTAGCAGAGTTACAGTAATGCTTTTCTGGTGTCAAAGAGGGAAACTGACTTGCTAAGCTTCAATGAACCTACTGCGTTTCCAGAAATCACTCTAGCTAATAAGGATCCTATCACATGGACCAGAGGTGAAGTCCTTGGAAAAGGAGCCTATGGCACTGTAAGTTAAAGTCTGAATATTTTTTAAAATATGCATTATTTGCCTCAAGCTACATAGTTTGTAACTATTATCCCATTTACTGTGTGTGTCAATATTTTGGATTATACAGATGAGTTCTAGATCAGCTTCCATGGTACATTTAAAATATTTATTTTTAAAAAAGGCTGTCTCTAAATCATATTTAATTTTTTCAAATACTGGTCTGATTGCAGGTGTATTGTGGTCTGACAAGCCAAGGACAATTAATAGCAGTGAAACAAGTTGCTTTGGATACCTCAGATAAAGTCAATACAGAAAAGGAGTATCAGAAGCTGCAAGAGGAAGTTGACTTGTTGAAAACACTAAAGCATATAAACATTGTAACCTATTTAGGAACCTGTTTAAAAAATAACATTGTAAGCATTTTCATGGAGTTTGTCCCTGGTGGCTCAATTTCCAGTATTATTAGTCGTTTTGGGCCATTGCCCGAAATTGTCTTTTGTAAATATACAAAACAAATTCTACATGGGGTTGCTTATTTACATAACAACAGTGTGGTACACAGAGATATCAAAGGCAATAATATTATGCTTATGCCAAATGGTGTTATAAAGTTGATTGACTTTGGCTGTGCAAAGCGGTTAGCATGGGTAAGCCTGAATGGCACACACAGTGAAATGCTCAAGTCTATGCATGGGACTCCATACTGGATGGCACCAGAAGTAATAAATGAATCTGGATATGGAAGAAAATCAGACATCTGGAGCATTGGATGCACTGTATTTGAGATGGCAACTGGTAAACCACCTCTGTCTTCCATGGATAGGCTAGCTGCTATGTTTTACATTGGAGCCCACAGAGGACTGATGCCTTCTTTACCTGACCATTTCTCAGGAAAAGCAGTAGACTTTGTCCATGTATGCTTAACCAGGTAAGTAGGTTTTTTATTAGTTTAATATTAATTTGAAATAACCACCTTTGATCTTTGATGCAGTTTCTCAAATTGCTTGTATGTTGTTCATCATCAGCAGAGGCTTTGGGTTATCTCCTATAAGGAAAAATGTCTATGTAAGATACCATTTTGCTGAGCATTCCAAAAAGGCTTGAAGCAAACTTGAATGTTTTTTAGTGACATTTAGTTCTAAACTTCATTTTGTTGGGTCTTTCCCCCCCCATCCTTAGCTCCTGGCCAGTGTTCCCTCTAAGAATTCATGAGCAGAGAGAGTTTTGTCTTGTGTGCCAACGAGGTCACATGCACTTGTTTGGATGTGTGCCACTGTGGCACCTACCACTGGAACTGCTTCCGAAGAGACTTTCCCAGATAGCGCCCCCCCACCCCACCTCTTGGGAATAAGGTGAGACATCCCCCCTCCAAGGAGCACTGTTCCCTGGGCAGCCTGTGTGCAGGGCAGGGATTGTCCCAGGCTTCTCCTCTCTGTCACTGCCCAGGGTTTGCAGGGAGTGAAGTGCTGGGGGTGGGGCAGTGACATGCAGGGAGCAGAAGGGACAGAGGATTAGGGGGCAAAAGAGAGGTAGCCAGCCCAGGGCGAAGTCAGGAAGCCACTTTGCATCCCTGGACACAGCTCCAGCTCTGGGGAAACTGGAGCTGGCCCATGCCACCTGAGCAGCTCCACTGCTATGCCACCCCAGCATCCCCAAGCCGGCCCCAGGCCTCCCCCCACCACACTAAGTCCAGGACCTGGCTGCCCCACAAATCCCCCCAACCCCTCATGCCATCTCAGCTGGCCCTGGCCTGGAGAAGGCACCTGCCACACCTCACCTTCCAGCAGGAAGATGAGTGCTGCTGCACAGCTCTGCAAAGTAGCTGAGCGGGCAGAGAATTTTTTGTGCACAGCTACGCAGGCAGGAACCATGCTCCTGGCCTCGCTAGTTATTTGGATTTGACTTTGATTCTGATCTGCTTCATTTTAACTACCCAATCTTCAGCTACGTACTGATTCCCTCTAGCTCCCTGTCCCTCACCCCTTTCTTTCCCCCTCCTTTTCCCCTCTTCTATTTATTTTGGGTCTGCACATCCTAAACTCATAACTCCTGTCATCCGAAGAAGGGGGCTGTGTCTACAAAAGCTCATGATACCAGCTACATGTTTTCTTAGTCTATAAAGTGCTACCAGCCCAGTTGTTTTTTTCTGTATGAAAATGAGTAACGTTAGTTGGAACCAAGGGGTTTGGTTCTAACAAGTCCCAGCACACACTTTCACTTTTGAAATAGCTGTTGATTGGAGTAATGCACCGGCAAGATCATGCTAATGAAGCACGGGATATTTAAATCCCCACTTCATTGACTATTTTGAATGCCTACATTTGCATCCCTAGTTCGAACTAGGGTGCAAGTGTAGACATATCCTAACAGACTAACTCGGCTACCTCCTGAAGCTATTTATTTGGAGTTAGACCATGCCAGGGTCATTTAGGAATATCTCCTCCTTCTTAAAATGCCCTCATTACCACGATCTGATTTAGGGCTAGCAAAGGGAAACAACTTACAAGACTGAATCATATAAGGGAGCTCTCATAGAATTTACTTTTCTGCTAGAACATTCTTTAACCACGGCTATGCTATAAACTGTTCTCATCCAATGGCATAAGAATTAGAGAAAAAAAAAAAGTACCTTACCGGGATGTTAATGTAAATGGCTAATTGAATAGTTGATGCAGTTTTCATCAACTATTCCATTAGCTGATAAGGGCACCTCCACTTTGAACTGTAGCAACAGCCCCAGGTCAGGGCTTTCTTGATAGAAGCAGGGGGGTGGAGGGGGGGAGAGGTGACTAATCATTCACATCCCAGGACCTTACTATATTACTCTGAAAAATGGACAGTTACTAACAGGAAAGTTGGTTCCACCTGCGTTTTGGTATTACATTTCATAGAGTGTTCATTAATGTTAAGGGCAGCTTTAAACAATCTGGAAAAATTAAATGCATATGCAAAAAGCTATTAGATTCTATTTGAAAAAATGCAAATTAAAACATGCATAGAAGCCTAAACAGAGGAAAGACACCTAGAAAGTGCTGTTTCCAATGTTGCAATTCTTGTGACTGTCCTCACTCTTGCCATTTGGGGCAGTCTTTGCTAAACCTTGGCTTCTGGAGTCAAGTGATTCTGCAAACTTCAGTATTTATTTATTTATTACATGAAAACTAAAGAGCAAGTTTGTCGCCCACAGCGTAGTGGAGTAAGTTTGAAAATAGCATATCCCGAGTGCTCAAAAATAGGAAACAGGGTAAAAAGTAGTCAATTCAGATTTGATCACGGCAAGAGTCAGCAAACAAAGAAATAATTCTTTAAATAGCTTTGATGCAACTGCCACTTGAATAGTCAGCTTACAAGAAAGCGAGTGCCTAATTGGAAGAAATCAGAGTGACAATGACATCAGAAGGCTGGAAGCAATTATTTGATTTAAAAAAACTGAAACAACGAATAGTCCTGCAGCACCATAGGGTGTGTCTAGACTACAGGGTTTTGTCGACAAAAGTGGACTTTTGTCGACAAAACTATACCTGCGTCTAGACTGCCGCTGAGTACTGTCGACATAATGTCGACAGAACTCGGCAGTTTTGTCGACGGCGGTAAACCTCATTCTACGACGAGGAATAACGCCTTTTGTTGACAGAGTTCTGTCAACAGAAGGCGTTATTGCATCTACGCTGTCCTTTGCGTCTACACTGTCATGTCGACAAAGCGGCTTGCTTTGTCGACAGAACTGGCTGTAGTCTAGACGCTCTTTGTCAACAGAAGCTTTGTCGACAGTATCTGTCGACAAAACTTCTGTCGACAAAAGCCTGTAGGCTAGACGTACCCTTAGAGACTAACAAAAAATGTAGAAAGGTGCTGCAGGACTATTTGTTTAAGATTTTTCAGTTACAAACTAACACGGTTACCCCTCTGAAATTATTTAAGAATTCTATTAAATTAATGTCTGTACTTTCCACTAAGCATTGACTCCTGAACTCTAAGAAAATAAAGACTGCAGAAGTAACAATGCAAGATATCTAGATTTTATAATTTAACAGTGAAACAACATGCACGTTTTGTAACTATATTCATTAATTCCTTAACCCCACTGTGCAGGGATCAGCATGAGCGCCCATCTGCTCTACAACTGCTGCAGCATCCCTTCATGAAGGGAAGACAATGAACTTTTCAAAACATCTGCCAAACTAATGTACATTTTCCATTCATATCTCTTTCTAACAGTACAACAGGGTAATTTGCATTTGAATTGAAATAGGAGTATAGTAATTTACTAGATCTCAGCAGTCAGCCAACAGTGGAAAGCACCTGTGAGACTGCAATATAATTTAACTAGTTTGATTTGTGATGTGACATGCTTATCAGGGCTGGGGAATTTAGATTGCCATTTATTCAGTAAACAACTTTTTTTCCTGCAAAGATTAAATGTTTAAACAAAAGCCATGATGTTGTTTTCAACTTGAAGAGGCTTAAAAAGAAGCTATTTTATAAAAATTGAACTGGGGGATTCCCATTTTTTCTGTAAATATGTAAGTGGTGAAATAGCTATTATTAGCCAAAAGCATCAAAGAGTTTTGCATATGCTGCTCAGGTGTATTTCCCAAACAGAATTTGCCAGTTCATTAAATGTGGTTGTGGCAATCACTTGGACAATCAGAATTTACTTTATATACAAGTCAGAACAGTACACAGTTACAAGTACAAAGCAGCTTTCAGAAGGGTCCATTTAATATTACTTGGATACAGAACAGCAAGTTCCAGCACACAAATAATTTGGAAGTCTTTTACTGCTGGTGATTTATCAAAAATTAATTGGCAAGAGGTATCTGCTCTATGTAAATACTAGTCTGTAAACTTCAGTAATTAACATTTCCTGTTCACTCTGGGAATACAAATGCCATAATAATTAGAGGCTTTATTCCTCTTTTCTCCTGGGACTGGTAAATTGACTTTGCCATTTTGAAATTGTCACTTGTTTATATTACCATTGAATCTGTATGTTTGATGTAAAATCTTGAAGGGGACGATCTGAAGTGTGACTACAACTACAGTGTTAAAGAGAAATTCCTGCATGCTGTATAAGATGACCGTCCTTTACGGGGATTGATGCATGGTATTTGGCCAGATTACTATGTATTGAAGGACAAGCTAAAACACAGGCCACATGGCTAAGCGTTTGTTGATTTTAAGAACTATAAAATGCTATTTGAATCACTGCAGTATGCTTTAATGGAACAAAAAAAATTTTGGAATGTGGAAATAGGCCACCTAAAAGCAAGACTAGGGATTTTCTGAGTGTATAAGATGTACTATTGTGGGTGTAAAGCAGAAAAATAAAGCAGGAATCAAATATATACGAGAACAAGTAACTACTAAGAGGTATTGAGTCATTAAGTTATTCTGAGCTTAAAGTAGTAAAATTTCTCTTTCGTACAAACTGAAATTTATAGAATGCCAACCATTGCAGTTGTCTCACTTCTCTAATAGAGGTATATTTTATTCTACAAGTGTCTGGTTCTAAACATTAACATTTACTCACTTCTGAATATTTTATCATAAGCGATTTAGGAGCTAAGGCTCAGTTTCAAAAGGGACTTAAACACAAAGGAGCCAAAATCCCACTGAATTTCAGTAAGTCTTAGAAGAGTTTTAGGCTCCTAAATGTGTACATCCCTTTTGAAAATAGGCTTTAGGAACATGAACAACAAACATTTTACCTTTAGTAAACTAGGTGTCTGGTCTCGCCACCTCTATGCACTAATGCCAATCAGCAGCATTTAAAAATTATTAGTTAGGTCCTCAACAAACTTGAGAGTCACTCATCAAGGTAATAAGTTTTGATAGCTCATTTCTAAACCTTTATAATGCATTCTTCTGTCAATTTTCTCTGCATAAGTGAAAGCCGAGACTCTCATCATCACTTAAATCTTACAAATGAGACACTAAACATCAAGTATCTCAAGAGCTGGCAAACTTTATCATGCACAATTCAGAAGTATAGATTAAAAATCTCAGAGTAGCCATGTTTTTCGGTAACTTTAATAAGTAGTCCTATAGCACCTTAGATACTAACATTTATTTATTTTATATAAAGTATCATGAGATTTCATGGCAAAACCCACTTCCCAAAAGCTCATGATATTCTCTCTCTATATATATTTTGTGTGTCTAAGGTGCTAAAGGACTTCTCCTTGCTTTTTAAATATAAGATTAAATCGAGGAATCCCATGGCACCTTAATATAAAACATTTATTTGGGCATAAGTTATATACACACACACACAAAGATGGGAGTGCTGCTATGTGGAGAACCAGGGCAAATGAGGCCAATTCAATCATAATGGATGTGATCCACTCCAAACAATTGATAAGGTGGAACCCTATACTGTGACCTAACATGCTACATTTCCATGATATACAATTCCCTCTTTGTATTAGGGAAGTCTTCAAAAAGACAGCAAAGTAAAGATGATCTTTAATTTCACATTAAATGATAATTAGATACCATTTATATTAAATAGTAATGGACAAGGGTGCACTGGAGTAAGCAGTATGTATTAGCAGAGAAAGGTTGGGTTTTTCAACAAAATCATCACATCCTCCTGGAAAGTTTTCCAATAAAAGCTTAAATAAAATCCCACAGTGATCTGGTGACATCTGCAAGTGTTTTAGCACCTGTTTAAACTTTCTGTTATTCAAAGAAAATTTTAGAGCTTTAGAATATTTGTTATTTAAATGTTCAAGTTTGTTATTCTATTTTCTTAAAGTATATAAGATTTTTAAGTTAAATTTCATCCACTAAGTTAAAGATACAACAGCACATGGTTTTAGAAAGAAAAGCACTGGAACTCCATCAATAACTTATGGGAAATTATATATGAATATTATGCAACTTTACACAAGTATAACTGCAGACATATTAATGATTATACCAGTCCAATTACACTGCTGAAAAACCTACCCTCAACTGACAGTTATACTGGTACAAAAGTTGTGTACAGCATAGACCAAGCCAAACGGTCAGAGAAGTGCAAGGAGTGGGGTGGGCGAAAAGTTGCAAGATTATTGTAGAGGGGGTTGTAATACTGCTACCCTTACTTCTGTGCTGCTTTGGTGGCAGTGCTGCCTTCAGAACTGGGCAACTGCAGAGCAGCAGCTGCTGGCCAAGGAGCCCAGCTTTGAAGGCAGAACCATCACCAATATCATAGCAGAAGTAAGGATGACATGGTAGGATATTGCCAGCCTTACTTCTACACTGCTGCTGGCAGATAACTGCTTTCAGAGCTGGGTGCCTGGTTAGTTAATAGCTGCCACTCTCTGGGCACTCAACTCCAGGGGCAGTGCAGAAGTAACTGCCTCAATACTTTGATCCTCCTAAAACAACTTTGTCACCACCTTGCAACTCCCTTTTGAGTCAGCCCTCCCCCCGCCCTCCATTTGAGAAATGCTGGTCTCTCCCCCATGAATTGTGTGTAGTATAAGGTAAAGCACAGACAATATCCAATTTCACAGTCCATGACAAGTTTTTCATAGCTGTGAATTTGTTAGGACCCAAGTATAGCTACATGATTCACTAAAAAGAAAAAAAGCTTTTAAATTATTTTGGACTTCAAACCCCACCAGTGTCTCCCTCATGTGCCCTACTACAGATGATTCATTTAGGCTATAACAACTTTTTAAAGCTTGAGCTATCCTGAGTAAAAAGCAACATTATATATTGTCATTTTAATCTCATTAGAATCAGACAATTTCTTTAAAATGCCAGTTCAACTATTTTGCATCACTTTTCAAATGCAAGATTAAAGAGGTTATTAAATACAGGTATATACTCAGACCAAGTATTTTCACAATTCTTCGTAAAACAAGCGTATCAAACTTTTTCTACTGTGAATCCCAGCCAGGGACTTAGAACCAGTAGTTCTCACACATATCCACCATCCTTTGAATTTGTTATGATCTTTCAAAAGCAATGCGAATTGTGCAAGATCCGGAGAGAATTACAATACCAGCTACAGTGTGGAGATATTATGGGGGGAAGGGTGAAGGGAGAGAGGGGGAAGACAGGAGGAGGAGAAATCAATCAGTTCAGGGCCATCTTATACATTTATAACTAGGAACCATTTAGAACTGATTGATTTAGTCAGCTTTAGTACTCCTAGAACAGCAGAAGAGTGATGCAGGCATGCTTGTAATTCTGCTTTGTTGGAGGAAGAATAATTTTAAAACTATGAATTAGTATATTTCAATTACAGATAAAATAGTTATAATGCGACACTTCCAACAAGCCCATGAAGGGTATTTAATTGAACTTTACACAATTACATGAGCATTAATACACACTGTGATATGGAAAATACAAAGTCCCCACTTTGTTCATATCAAATGAAAAGCGGGCACTATTTTTTTTTTTTTTTTTTAAGATACCCAATTTATAAAACGTGCTTTTCTAGAGTTCTCTGCTGAGTTAGACACTACTGTGAAAAATGTTAGGGAAGTTAAATGTTACTTTTCAAAAACAAAAGTGCTTTATGTTTACATTTGAAAAACCATTAATGTTTAGTCATTAAATCCAGGGGAATTTTCATAATTAATATTTACAAGCCAAACTGGCAAGATAAATATAGGAAATGGGACTGTATTTCTGCCTGGTAGTGAGAATGGTGAGGTAAGGTATTTTATTAATAAATAGCTTTTACACAAGTTGTCTTTGAAAAAGACAAGTGAAGTTTTAATCTCATAAAAGGGATGTTTAAAAATGCAACTGGCTATTTTAACATTAAACATTTATCTACAATGAGCAGAAAGGCTATCTATATATACACACACAGCACTTCAATTTTATCCAAATACCAAAAATACTAAACCACAGCAAGATACAGTACATTGTCTAGAGTACTTTAATTCAGTACTTCCACCATTAGCAAGGAGACTAAAGATTCAACATACAGTGGAATCTCAATCCACACACTTCAACATATCACAAAGATTTAATAGCTGAGCACTGTAGTGAGGTTTCAGATTAAGACTTCATTTTTACAAAATACATAGTGTATTTTCTAATATATTCACTCAACATTGTAACAAAACTATAATCAAAGTGAACAAAGTACATTGTGGTGTATTAGCTTTTTATTGCATTTTTTCATTCACTGATGGGACCAATGCTGATCCTGTAAACAGTTGGATCATGCTATTATTCAAAGTTCAGTAATTTGCAATGGATTTCATTCAGTGTGAATTAGTGATATGTTGCTTTTTCTCCCCAAATCCACCTAATTTCAGAGAGCAAGACTTCAGTACAGAGATATACATATTTACACAATTATAATGCAAACTAAAAATAATCTTATTTGTGGATTTTTTTTACAAAGAAATTGAAATCACTGTTTGTTTCACATTAACCTAGAATAGCAACCTTTTGTCAATGTAGTTTCACAATCCCCTGAAATCAACCTGAACTTATGTAAGTCATCACCTCAAGTGAAAATCTCTTGTCTTTTTCCATTTGCTTTGATCATCATCAATTACCTGCCTGACATTTCATCTCCACATTATTAACATTAAATGCTATATTTATAGTAGAATATATTGCTGTATCCAGATTGGATGCATAAAATGCATTTCATGATACAGTTAATGTAACAGGCTTTCAAGCAAATATTGATACTTTATAAAAAGTATTTTAATACAATTTACTGTTATTTTATTTTCTACCTCTGCATATTAGTTTAGAACAGTTTACATTGCTTACATTTGTCAACAATTCTTCAGACTTAGTGCTGTTGTGGACAGGAGACAAACTTAAGAGTTAGAACATATCCAACATGCAAACAAGTGTAGTAATGTTGAAATATATATTTTTCTGAATGTAGAAAAATTCAGAGCTGTTAAGGGTAAAGATTTGTATCCTATATTTCCATGGGCAAAGGCTCAGTGTAGACCTAGATATATTATTTTGTTTTTCAATTTAAATGTTTAGATGTAAAAAATAGTGTCCATTGTTCAAATACAACTTAGTTACAAGCTTTTGCATTACTGGAAACTGAGTATTACATAGTAATTGATATACCTGTAGTTACATAATATAGCAACTACAAACTGGTAGATACTGAACAATGTTGTGGTTTAAAGCATTTTATTTAACAATGGAACTAAAGGGCTATGCTCTAGATTAAAATTCTGAAGTGTTTGCAACCAATTACACCAAGCACTAGCTGCATGTACAGATGATTTAGCAAAACTTCATTTTTTCTATATTTTTTTAAATCAAAACAATCACTAGGAACCAGCTTTTGCTATCGCATAATGAATATATGTTGAATTCATTCATAGCTTATTAATGATATTAAGCGCAATCAAAGTTAGGTAACTGTCAGCTGATAAAACGGAACTGTAGTATTGGCTTTCAACAAAAGTGATATATAAACATTCAAGCCTCTTATTTCTTCTAAAAAGACAGAAGACTGGAAACAGTATATAAGCCATATTGTGACACTTGCAGACAAAGTGTATACTAGTGGTTTAATTGGAGAGTAATTTTTTTCCCACAGCTGAAAACAAAACAAGTGATCTCCAATTTTGTAACTAATATCACAAGTACAAAGCACGTAGATTCAGTGGTAACTATTTTATTGTTGAAATATAAAGGAAAATTGGGATATAGTTTAACGCTTATTTATTGTGAAGACAGCATTCTCACCTGTAAAAGAAATATGGCATCACACACAAGTACACTTTTTGGAATTCAGAACATGGCTGTTATTCTGAAATGCTAATGGAAACAGTGATCTCTGTTTACTATTAAAATAACTTATGGTATTAAAGTTTAAAAAACAACTTACTAATTTTTCACTATAAGTTTTTATGACTTTCAGTTCTTAAATCACATTAATCTACGTAATCATTAAGTAACAGCTCTGCCTATATTACTGCATCAAGCCAATACACATTTAAATGCACTTCACATCAAAAAATTATGTAAACTTTTATTCTTCTTTTCCTTCAGAAAGCTAAGGGTGCATTTCAGCAGTCAATCTGGTCACGATCAGCAAAATGAGGCCGAAAATCCTTTATTTGCCTCATTGGTGATGCTCTCTATGGATGCTCATACATGTTACTGGATTACCCACTCTAGTGAAGTGCCCTTTTAAACAGCTTCCAATAAGGCCTACAGTTCAAGATAAACATGACAAAGCGTCACCTTTGTTTAGATTACTGATGGACTCTGACACAAGATAAAATAAAGTTATGTATATTTTGTTATACTTACAAGCAGCTCCAATCCTGAGTATTTATGGTATATCTAAACATACAAAAATGTATGTACATTTTTCTCCACTTTCTTGTAAACAGTTGTCAGTATACTGTTTTTAATCCCTTTATCTTTGAAACATGCAAATCATACATACAGTATAAATACACAAGAAAACAATTACACTCATTCAAAAGCTAAGCAACAAAAATGGTGGCTGCAGTTTTCAAAATTATAAATAATCAATGCTTGAGGCATCCTAGACACCTAAAAGCAGATGATCATTCTACAGTTCTTAGCTGCAGTTGTAGAAATACTGAGATTTTTGCACCTTCCATGCTATTACAGTATTTATAACACTATTGTATGTGGAGATAAAGACTTGTTTACTATACCTCTTCAGAGTGAAGGATAAAGCAGCACTTACATATACTGAAACTGTGGCAACAACAGTTGGTGTTGCTACTGCTAGATTAGGAATTTTTCCATTCTAACAATTCTTAAATTAAAAAAATTATATAAAGAAAAGTGACCTAAACAATTGATTACATATTCATTCCTTGGGCACTTAACAGCGAATCCAGCATGTCGAATGTATCTTTGTAGTCCATATGCTGGCTGTTTGTACTGTACTCGTGACTGGCATCAGGACCGTTCTCCACTGGCTTCTTGTCCAGTTTCACGAGGGTGCTGAGATGTCCGTAGCCCACCTGGTATGTGACAGGGGGAGGAGGGGGTAAGGGAAGGTTAAAAACAGAGTTGTGAGAGGATACATACTGCTTAACAGAGGAGGAAGAACTAGATGAACTACCTGAACTTTTGGAACTTTTGCTCATTTTGGAGTGGTGGTTGTGAGAAGCATCATTGCTGTGCAACTTCTTTCGTGAAGAGCCGGAACTAGAGGAATTACCATCACTACTCAGGCCAACAGGACTCTTCAAAACAGCTGGTGTTATTCCATCAATGTTATTTTTACTGCTACCACTATGTGAATGCTTGTGACTGCTACTGTGATGGCGATTTGTAGAATGTTCTTTGTGCTTTTCCTTATGGTCTTTGCTAACAAGCGGACTCGAGTGCTTGCTTTTTCCACTGCCCTCATCCGACTAACTATGTCTTTCTGAAGAAACTTTAATTTTCACTTTCAGATCTTCTTTACTGGAACCCTTTTCTGCAGATGGGATTGGTATTCGCAGTTTGAGTGATCCGCCCTTTTCTTTTTTATCAGACACATGTTTTTCTGGTTTCTCTGCATTTGCAACAGGAATTTTCATTTTAATAGGAGACGTTACAGAACTGCTACTGGCTGCTTGTGGTTGGATGTGCTTTTTATGTTGCTGTTCTATTTGGGTAGCTACATAATGTTCCCTTACATCCAGTTCAAGCGTTTCTAGTTTGCGTTTCTCTCTGTATTTATCCAAGGACATTTTTTGAGGAATTACAGGAGCAGCAACCTGTCCATGGTGTTTGTTTCCCAACTTGTGAGCATAGTCTTGTTTACCAGTGGAATGCTCAGTAAGTTTTTCAGTTCTGTGATGTAATCCAGAATGCAACTGTACAGAAGTTCCTGGTTGAAAATTCAGGTTGTACGGATTACCAGGTAATGAAGTTTCCTGTTTCTGAGAATATATTTGTTCGGTCCTTGTTTGTTCTTGATGTTGAGGCCATTCCTGGTGCGATGCCAAACTATATGAGGTACTTGGCATACCTGTAGTTAATATTGCCAAGTTTTCAGGTGCATGACTATCTTGAACAGACATACTCCCTGAGTTCAGAGGTAATGGTGCAGGAAAGGTCGACGTTGATGGTTTTTGGAAGCTTGGGTTGGCAGATACACCAGTAACAGTATCCACCAAAATGGAATTCTGGACCAAAGATGAACCAAGAAGAGAATTCTCAGACACCTGTCCATCACCTTTCGGTTTCTTAGCAGCCTGATTAGCCTATATGAAAAGGAAAGGAGTAAGAACAGAAACTTAGAAAATATATACAAATAAAAGTTACCTAACATCTGCAAACTGGATAAAATAAGGTGGAGTTCATGGTTTCAAGTTTTTTTTCAACTGTAAAATATCACAGTACGGAATTGCAGAGTGATACAATTATGCATACACTGCTACGGAAAAATTCAGGAAGCTGACAATATTACTTTCAGGGTTGTGGGAATTACATTTTATGACAAATTAGTCAACAAGTTCTTACCCTCCAGTTACGAATCCTCTTCAGCCTGCTAGGTGTTTTCTCTAGTATTTGCAGAAACTCATGCGTTAGCTCTGGGGAAAAACCAATAACCTCTTTTTACACTTGAATCAATAACAATCACTGGGCTTGTCTACTCAGATAGCACAGGCAAGCCATGGTGCACATTTATAGAACTCTAGGTTGTTATACAGCAAGTGGTTGTGTGGATTCTGCTACCTCTGTATATCAAAAGAGACACTGGAACGTTTAATGCATGCTAGAAGGGTCCATAGGGTGACAAGTGTGCTGTGCATGCACACCCTACTTTGTCATGAATTAAATTTCTGTGTAGACAAGCCCCAAATGCTCTTGCATCCCAAAAGTAGTAAAAGAGCACAACTTTAAATCTTAATCCATCCTTCTACAAAGAACTTCAAAACCAGATTACAAAGGGAAATAGTAGAACTGCAATTCATTTGCAAATTCAATACAATGCAATTAGGACTGAATAAGGATTTAGATTGGTTCTCTCACTACAAAGGCAATTTCCCCTCTCGGTATTCACACCACCTCATCAGCTGTTGTGAGTGAGCAACATCCACCCTAACTTAACTGGTCTCATTAACACGGGTTAGGGTTAGGTGAAAAACCAAGAGCGACAGGCAATGCACAAGGGGGGTAAGTGTGCTCCCAAATGCCATAGATGGGAGGGGCAAGGGGCCTAGCAGGAAGTCTGGGCTCCCTGCTTGCCCCACCACTGCTGGTAAATGCAGGGGTGAGGGCAGACCCCAGCTGTGGACACTGCCCTCCAAGTCCTGCTAGTCCCCTTGTGGAGGGAAGAGGTTGGGTGGGAGCAAAGCAAGGGTGCGGAAGGGGCAGGGCTCAGGGCAGAGGGAGTTGTCCTG
This sequence comes from Rafetus swinhoei, assembly GCA_019425775.1. Taxonomy (NCBI): domain Eukaryota; kingdom Metazoa; phylum Chordata; order Testudines; family Trionychidae; genus Rafetus; species Rafetus swinhoei. The sequence goes on along the minus strand of CM033439.1, from coordinate 18,623,605 downwards.
GCCCTTCCCAGGGCTGGAGGGGGCAGTTTCATGTGGACAGTGGCTATGCCTATTCCACCTCACAGGGTCTAGAGCTTGGGCTCCAAACTCAGCCCAGAAGGCTATACTGTAATTAAATAGCCCCCACAATCCAACCCACCACAAACGGAAATGGACCAGCAATGGGTGTCTAATTGCAGCACAGGCATACCCTCAGAGACCAGGACCCAGGTAATCAACAACAGGTATGAAGAGTGTAGTGTCTAGTAGGGGTAAAGGCAAAGTGGGAGAGTCCCCTCTTGAACAGAGAGCCTGTAGCAGACAGCAAGTGCATGAACTGAGTGAACTGCCAGGGCCAGGGGAGTTTGGCTGCAGAGAGTTCAGCAGGGAAGGAATGCAAGTGATTTAAATACAAAGGCACCAAGTTCAAGAAAGCTCACAAAACAAAGAAAATCCAATGTATCTAACAAGCATACCCTAAACGTAGGCAATATTAAGTTGCTGAAGAGTAAAAATGCAGTCAGAAGATCAGCAGCAGGGTGGCAGCTACCCGCATTATTCTAAGTGCAACATGTATTACCACCTATAGGTGCTCTACATATGCATGCAGCACAAGCAACTCATGGCCCTGAAACAGAGTATGTGTTCTTGAGGCCAGACTGGCTGAACTGGACAAACAAAGAGATAAGCAGTTACACATAGGAAACTTTTAGGGACTAGAGAGAGGCAAATAGCAGGGTCCTCCGAGTATCTACACTGGGACCTCTGTCATTCAACATATTTATTATTATCTGGAAATGGAAGAGAAGACTGAAGTGGCAAAGTACACAGATGATAATTTCCTTAAATAATTTTGCAAGTCCAAAGCTGAGCACAACTTGTTATAGGGGGAAATCTCACAAAACTGGTGATGAGGCAACAAAATGGCAGATGAAATTCAACACTGATAAGTGAAAAGTAATGCACATTGGAAAAAAGTATCCCAACTCTCTCACCCCCTCCCCCTCTCCATATATAAAAAATGGGTTCTAAATTAGCTCAAGAAAAATCTTGGCATCATGGATAGTTTCTTTAGACCATTTCTATTGTTCTTTGCTTCTAACAGTTCATGTAAAGGTGCTAATAACGTCAAATTAGTCAGAAATTTCCAGTAGTAGTAAAGCAGCCCTAAGCATCAGTGGGCAATAAAGCTAACAGAAGAGAAGGTTACTCACCTGGTGCAGTAACTGAGGTTCTTCAAGATGGTTGTCCTTGTGGGTGCTCCACCTTAAGTCTTTTCGGCACTGCTGCGCCTTTAGTCGGAGATTTAAAATAGCAGTGCCCTCGGTCACGTGTCTCTCGTAAAGGCTACTGCACTTATACAGCTAACCAACCCTTCAGTTCCTTCTCTGCACAGAACTACATGAGTTCCAATGTAGAGGGGAGGAAGGGTGGGTGGTGGAACACTCACAGGGACAATCATCTTGAAGATCTTCTGTTACTGCACCAGGTGTGTAACCTTTTTTTAATTTGAGGAGTGTCCCTGGAGGTGCTCCACCTTAGGCGATTATGAAGCCTGGTGGACGGAGCTCCACTAAGTCGTATGGACCATGGACAATATAATATGTCCGAATACAGAGTCAATGGTATAAAGTCGTGTAAATGTGTAAGCTGAAGCTCATGTAGGAGCTCTGCAAATGTCTCTGATAGGTACGTTTTTGAAAATGCTGTGGAAGCTGCCATCGCTCTAGTAGAATGTGTCTTTATAGCTGTTGGGGGTTCACAGATAAGTATAAAGTATGAGAGTTGGATACAATCCCCTATCCATTTGGATAACCTAAGTATGGAGATGAGCATGCCCTGTAATCTCTCTGGAACAGCTATAAAGAGTCTGGTAGACTTCCAAACGATTTTGTCCTTTGTAAGTAGAAGGCTAATGCCCTACTGGCTTCCAGCGTGTGAAGCATGGTTTCCTTGTTGTTGGCCTGAGGCTTGGGGAAGATGACCAGTAAGTATATGGACTTGTTGCAGTGAAAATGAGGTAGGCATCTTGTGAAGGAATTTAGGGTGCGAGCAGAAGACGATCTTGTCCTTGTGGAACATGGAATAGGCAGGATCAGTCATCAGGGGCACCCAGTTCACCCACTCTGCGTGCCAAAGTAATGGCTACTAATGCCCTCTTTGTGAATAAGTGCAACAGGGAGCATGTGGCCATGGGTTCAAAGGGGCTTCCCCATTAGTGCTCTGAGTACGAGGTTTAGGTTCCATGCTGAAGTTGGGGCTGTGGTTAGAGGGTACATGTTTTGTAGCCCCTCAAAGTGTTTAACTGTGGGATGTGCGAACATGGTGAACTCACCAATCGTGGAGTGCAATGATGTAACTGCAGTGAGATGCACTCTTATAGAGCTGAGGGAGAGCCCTGGCTGCTCAAGACCTAATAGATATTGTAAAATTTCCAGAAGGCCAACTATTGAAGAAGAGAATTTGTGAATCGCACCAGAAGGTGAATCTGTGCCACTTATGAATGTACTTTCTTGTAGATGGCCTATGAGAATTCAAGAGAATCTCTTGCACAGCATCTGAACACCTTGATTCTAGAGAGGTCAGCCAGCGATGAGCCATGCTTGTAGGTGAAGGTTCTGGATATTGGGATGATGAAGACCATCCCCGCCCTGAGTAAGGAGAGTGGAAACTGGAGGGAAACGCCATGGAGGAGCTTGGATCATTATCAGGTAAGGGAACCAAATCAGTCTAGGCCAGTTTGGAACTACCAGTATGACAATGGCTCTGTTCTGTTTTATTTTCAGAATTACCTTGTGGAGCAAGAGCAGTGGTGGGAAGGGATACATGATCGTTCCGCCTCACTTTATCCAGAATGTGTCCCCTAGAGACTGGGGACCTAGACCCGCTCTGGTACAGTACTTTGCTGCATTTGGTGGTGTTGTTGTTTGTAAAGAGGTCTATAGTGCGGTGTCCCCATCGTTTGAACACCAGTCTCAGCATGCTCTGGTTGATTTCCCATTCGTGGTTTAAGGTAAACAGTTTGCTGAGATTGTCTGTCAGGGCATTCTCCCTGCCTGGAATGCACCATTCCCAGAGGTGGACTGTTTCTCAACGTAGTAGGAAAAAGCGGGCTCCGTCCTGGCGATCAATGTAAAACATAGCTGTCAGGCTGTCTCTAAGTATGTGTACTGATTTGTCATGGAGGAGGCCGGTAAAATGTTGCCAGGCACTGCAAACCGCTCAGAGTTCCAAGAGGTTGATGTGAAGTTTGGATTCCTCTGGTGACCATTGACCTTGGACAACTTGTTGACCAATGTGCGTTCCCCACCCTAATATTGATGCGTGCATGGTTATTGTGACCAATGGAGGTGTGAGGTGAAAAGGTACTCCCTCGCAGGTGTTGTCTACCTCTGTCCACTAGGTGAGAGACTCTTTCACCATGACTAGCATGGACAGGCATTTGCTTATTTGGTGAAACTGGGGTTCGTATACAGTGCGAAGCCAGGCTTGTAACGGTCTCACGTGTAGGCAAGCATGTGGTACAATGAATGCAGCCACTGCCATGTATCCCAGGAGCTGAAGACAGAGCTCTGCTTAGACTTGCAGACTGGGTTGTGCCTGTCCTATCAAGTCCGTGAACTCTGCAGCTCTGGCGAGTGGCAGTGATGCAATCGCAGATGTGCAGCTGAGTTTGGCCCCTATGAATTTGAGGGTTTGTGTTGGGGTCAGAGAGCATTTTTGAAGATTGAGTTGCTGTCCCAGTTTGTTGAATAGTGCTCTGGTGGTTGTCACCACATGTTGTGCATCCTGAAAAGATGACCCCTTCAGTAAACAGTCATCCAGGTATGGGAAGAAAATGACTCTCCTTTGGTGAAGGTGTGCTGCGGCCACTGCTAAGACCTTGGAAAAAAACTGCTGGTTCTGTGGGAAGTCCAAAGGGGAGCACAGTGTATTGAAAGTGGTGGAGGTGCACTGTGAATTGTAGGAAGCGTCTGTGAGCTGGGTGTATCAAGATGTGGAAGTATGAATCCTGTAGGTTGAGGGTGGACAGCCAGTCTCCCTTCTCTATGGCTGGTATCACCACGATGAAAGTCAAGATTTTGAAGTGCTGTGCAAGGACAAATCTATTGAGACTGCATAAATCTAGGATTGGTCTCCATCCTCTGCTTGTTTTTTGTGAGAAAGCAGTGGAAGTAAAAACCCTTTCCCCTGTGCTGTGTTGGTACATGTTCTATCGCGCTGAGCTGGAGATGATGTTCTATTTCTTGCAGAAGCGCAGTCTGGTGAGATGGGTCCCTGAAGAGGGATGGGCAACGATGGCGGGGGAGTAGATAAGAACAGGATACAGTAACCATTGCACACTATTTCTAAAACCCACTTATCACAAGTGATCAGACATCACCAGATACATCACCAATCTGTTCCCAAACTGAGTATGGGGGAGAAAAGAAAGTCTTAGAGAAATTGGGGCTAACCTGCCCTCAACCAACAGTTCAAAATCCCTGTCTTGAAGTTAATGATTGTGACAACACCGGTTGTTCAGTCGACTGCCTGAGCCTACTCTGGTGCTGTTTACATCTGTTGTCAAAATATCTCTGGGGCTGAGAGAAGGAGGTTGCTCAATACTTCTAATTAAATGCTCTACCCTGCTTCCTTTTTGTTGCAGGTACGGTTTTCAAGGTAGCTCTTGAATCCTTGAGAGTATGTAATGCTGTATCTGTTGACACTGCAAACAGTTTAGAACCCTGTAATGGAAGGTCCTCTACTGTGGCTTGCACCTCCTTCGGGAAACCCGACAGCTGTAGCCAGGAGGACCTCTTCATAACCATGGCTGTGGAGACAGATCATGCTGCTGTATCAGCCGAATCGAGAGTGACCTGGAGGGCTGCGTGTGAAATGAGAGCCCCTTTGTTCATGTTGGGCTTGAACTGTTCCCTTTTATTGTCTGGAAGGGCTGTTCAATAAAAGGTGTCATCTGCTCAAATATGTTGTAGGTCTATTTCATGAGCAGTGCTGTATAACAGGCACTGTTGTACCCTCAGTTGGAGGGTAGCAGAGAAGTAGGCTTTTCTCCCCAGGAGGTCAAGCTTGTACCATTTTCTGTCATATGGTGTGGCACAAGCAACTTGATTTCCCGTCTGACTGACAGCCTGTATAACCAGGGAATTGGGCTTTGGATGGGAGAGTAAAAAGTCTGCCTCCTGTGGTGCGACAGTATTTTTTTTGGACTTTTTGCAGGTCGGTGGGATGGTGGCAAGTGTCTGCCATATTGTTTTTGCTGGGTTCATGAGAGTGGCGTTCATAGTTAGCGCCACCTTAGCAGCTGGGGAGGCATGTAAAATGTTTGTTAACTCGTGCTCCGTCTGGAAAGTTAAGTGATATGTCCAGGGCATCCGCAACGCATCTGTACAGCTCCTGGAATGACTGGAAGCCATCTTCGGAGGTTGGGTTGGCAGAATTATTGTATCGTCTTGCGACAAACACAATACATGTGTCGGTGCTGGGGAGAGCCTGGTGTTGACTCCTCATCCCATCTCTCAGATTCCTCTTCTTCCTTCTTCTGGCCTCAAGGTGGTGGTGGTCGCAGGAGACATTCGGGACCTTGATGCAGGAGCTCTTTGCTGTTGAGGCTGGGCTTGCTGTTGCCTATATGCAGCCCAAGGATCCCAGTATGGCCAGCTGGAAGGGGATGGTAAAGGTGGTGGTAACCAAACCGGTTGCCACTGAGCAGGACGCTGCACTGGCTTTGGTGACAAGTGACTTGGTATGTACACAGTAACTGAGTCATCACTGGCTAGTGACAGAAGAGGAGCGGATCCTGATGGTGTCACAGGCAGGGAAAACCGAGACACGTATTCAGCATGCCGTCAGTGCCAAACAATGGCGTTCCCAGCATTGAGGTTACTAGATCTGCAGCTGCGGTGAACTACTCTGGTGCCTGTATCATAGAATACTAGGACTGGAAGGGACCTTGAGAGGTCATCCAGTCCAGTCCTCTGCCCCCATGGCAGGACCAAATACTGTCTAGACCGTCCCTGATAGACATTTATCTAACCTACTCTTAAATATCTCCAGAGATGGGGATTCCACAACCTCCCTGGGCAATTTATTCCAGTGTTTAACTACCCTGACACTTAGGAACTTTTTCCTAATGTCCAACCTAAACCTCCCTTGCTGCAGTTTAAGCCCATTGCTTCTTGTTCTATCCTCAGAGGCCAAGATGAACAAGTTTTCTCCCTCCTCCTTTTAACACCCTTTTAGATACCTGAAAACGGCTATCATGTCCCCCCTCAGTCTTCTCTTTTCTAAACTAAACAAACCCAATTCTTTCAGCCTTCCTTCATAGGTCATGTTCTCTAGACCTTTAATCATTCTTGTTGCTCTTCTCTGGACCCTCTCCAGTTTCTCCACATCTTTTTTGAAATGCGGTGCCAAGAACTGGACACAATACTCCAACTGAGGCCTAACCAGCGCAGAGTAGAGCGAAAGAATGACTTCTCATGTCTTGCTCACAACACACCTGTTAATGCATCCCAGAATCATGTTTGCTTTTTTTGCAACAGCATCACACTGCTGACTCATATATTCAGCTTGTGGTCCACTATAACCCCTAGATCCCTTTCTGCCGTACTCCTTCCTAGACAGTCGCTTCCCATTCTGTATGTGTGAAACTGATTGTTCCTTCCTAAGTGGAGCACTTTACATTTGTCTTTATTAAACTTCATCCTGTTTACCTCAGACCATTTCTCCAATTTTTCCAGATCATTTTGAATTATGACCCTATCCTCCAGAGCAGTCGCAACCCCTCCCAGCTTGGTATCATCTGCAAACTTATTAAGCGTACTTTCTATGCCAATATCTAAATAATTGATGAAGATATTGAATAGAGCCGGTCCCAAAACAGACCCCTGCAGAACCCCACTTGTTATACCTTTCCAGCAGGATTGTGAACCATTAATAACTACTCTCTGAGTACGGTTATCCAGCCAGTTATGCACCCACCTTATAGTAGCCCCATCTAAGTTGTATTTACCTAGTTTATTGATAAGAATATCATGCGAGACCGTATCAAACGCCTTACTAAAGTCTAGGTATACCACATCCACCGCTTCTCCCTTATCCACAAGACTCGTTATCCTATCAAAGAAAGCTATCAGATTGGTTTGACAGGATTTGTTCTAAATCCATGCTGGCTGTTCCTATCACCTTGCCACCTTCCAAGTGTTTACAGATGATTTCCTTAATTACTTGCTCCATTATCTTCCCTGGCACAGAAGTTAAACTAACTGGTCTGTAGTTTCCTGGGTTGTTCTTATTATGCTTGGTGTTGGCCTCGGCGCTGGTACAGTCTGTGGCAGGGGCTTGGCTGACTGAGCTGACCTCTTGCTGAGCGCCAGTGGTGCCGTGTGCTTAGCTCGAGCCTGTGAGGTGGAATGCTTGGTTTGAGTTGGTGGTGCTGATTGCTTACTCTGCACCAAGGGTGCGGTTGGTGGAAGCATTGCTGCATTCAGTGCTGATGCTGACCGCTGATTTGTTGGTGCCATGGATGATTTTGTCAGTGCTAACGGAGCTGACTTTAACTTGGAATGTGCTGAGGTCTTAGAGCTAGACCGAGTTTGGTGTTTCACCACTCGGGTAGTCTCGGTACCAGACGTAACTGGAACTTCATTGTCCAGTGCCTTGTGCATCACCGGTGCCAAGACTGATTTCTTTAAAAGTGAGCGCTTTTTCTCAGGAGACTGGCCCTAGAGGATAAATGAGCGCACTTTTTGGCTTGATAAGTCGTATTATCTGAGGGTCTCTGAGGACTTCAGAGCTCATATCAGGTGAAAGATGCTTGGGTGGCAAGGAGTGTTTAGGGTCAGACATGGGCTGTACTGCTTTCTCCATTGGCATACGTTTAAGTTGGAGTTCTCTGGTCTTTCTGGTTCTTGCAGTCAATTCTTGCAGTACGGGCACTTGCCCATTGAGTGTCCCTGCCTGAGGCAGCACACACACTGAGCATGGCTGTCCGATATGGGTATTGACAACGTACATGTTAGACACCACTTAAAGCCTGGTGAACCAGGCCACACACACACACAAAAAACCCACAAACCATACACCCCACAAACAAACAGGTTCGCTAATCTTTTTTTTTTTTTTTAAACAACTGCAACACTTAACTAACTGGTAACTTATAAAATAACTAATAAATTCTAAACATTTTCAAAGAGTATGCAGGGCAAATGCAGGTTCCAATCTGGCCAATGGCAGCAGAGAAGGAACTGAGGGGTCGGTTGGCTGTGCAGTAGCCATTACGAACAGCGCGTGCTGGCTGCTCATGTGTGCAGCTGACTGAAGGCACTGCTGTCTTAAACCTCCGACTAAAGGTGCAGCAGTGCCACAAACACCTACGGTGGAGTGCCCACAGGGACACTCCTCGAAGAAGAACATTAGCTGTCAGGAAAGAGATCCAAAATAAGACAAGAAAATGTTATATTGCCACTACATAAATAAATGGTGCTCCTATATCTTGAATATTGTACCCAGTTCTGGCTACCCCATATCAAAATGGATACGTGGAACAGAACAATTTCCATATGAGTAGGAAAAGAGATTAGGGATATTGATCTTAGAAATAAGATGATCAAGGGAGAAGGTGATAGAGGTCTCAATCAGAAATGGTGTTGAAAAAGTGTACTCAGAAGTTGAGACCCTTTCCTACAAATACACAAATCAAGTGCCAAACAAATTAATAGGTAGCAGGTTTACTACAAAAAAAAAAAAAAAAAAAAAAACCACCCACACACACACAAACCACTCACAGTACTACTTCATACAACACACCATTAACTTGTGAAACTCTGATTTGGTATGTCACAAGTTTCATGCAGGATACATCTATTGATGGCTATTAGCCGAGATGGTCAGGAATGTAACTCCCTGCTCAGGGTGCTCCATAACCTCTAACTACCAGAAGATGGGAATAGGAAACTGTGGTGGATCACTCAAAAATAGTCCTGTTCCATACACGCTCCCTGATGTTATGGTACTGGCCACAGTAGAGAGAGGATTCTGGGCTAGGTGGATAATTTGCATGACCCTGTGTAGCAGCTCTTGTATTCCTAATCTTTGCAGTAGTAGAAGCTAAATATAACTGACTTACGTATTTATAAATTTTCTGATGAAAATATGTAATGTTTGAAGGATGCTGTACGCAGTTGAGGGTCTTAAGGAAGAAGCATAAAATGGAAAGACTGTTACTGTTTCTCTCTAACTTCTTGTTATCCAGATCTGAAGTGGCCACACACATTACGAGAAGCAGCTTGGGATGTTTGGGAATTGTAGTTGGAACAAATCAAAAGTACTTCAAAGGGTCTCTTCATTAATATAATTCCAAGCAGCCATTATCAATGTCCCCAATGTGTGTCTGCAAAATTTCTTGACATGTTAGCAAGTGGGAAAGATCTTTTCAGTTAAGATATCCATGAAGCAACTAAGGCCTCTGTATCCTTTGCAAATGCAAAGCAACTACAACCTACTAAAATTTAACATTTTAAAATACCTGAAAATAGATGGAGACAGGTTCGCAGAAGGCCTTGCAAAATAAAGTACAAACTAATCTGCCCTGTGATCTGCTCAGCTTCTTACATGTAGGGAAGGAGAGCATAAAACTTGCACATATACTCTGTATACTGCTGCACCAGGGATATAACCAAGCTTGAGTGAGGAACAAGAGAAATCTTGAGCACACAGATCTGGGGTGTACAGCCTAGCTGACCCTTTCAATCTAATTACTGGTAGCTAGCCAGAAAGAAATAGCCTATTTACTAAAGAAGCAGCAAAATTATGCTGATATTAAGTTGTCATTTTAGACTACAGATAAAATTCCAGTGAGATTAATAGAGACAAATGACCTTCCAGTTTTATGCTGCCTCACTGATTCTGTGGGTAGTACTGCATCTGTTCATATTCTCTTCACTTAAGGGCAATTTTTAAAATGAAAAACTTGTGATGCAGAAATGGAAGACAATGGCAGGCCATATGAAGTATTTGTGGGTCACATCCAAGTCAGAGGTTGTGCGCCATAGCTCTATACCAGTGACTTTTGGTTTTCATAATGAGACATCTTCTAGCAACCTCTGATTAGTATATAGATTTGCAAAGACTACATCGCAATAGGATTTAGGGATATCAATCACAGACCAGAGCCTCATTGTGGCAGGGATAGATTATAAACTGTTTGGGGCAGGGACTAAGTCTAAATCAAGTGACAACAGATGGCAACAGACTAAAGCACCATAAGGTAACAGTGAAACAAAACTGGTCACAATGAAAAACAGGGCCAGATCAGTGAAAAAAAGTGAACAACTTTGGTAACTACCTAGAAGATGATTTAATTTTCTGTTAGCAGACGGTTTATTTTTCTTTGAAGAAATCCATTAGATAGATATTCCATGTTATTAACATTCAGATTCACTCCTATTGTACAAAATTGGTTTTAATCTGATTCTATTTCAATCTTAAACACTCTGGATAGAAATGAAGAAAGTATTAGGCAGCATGTTCTATGAGGACTTTGTTTTTCAGTATGATTATTTAAAATCCCACTTCAGCAAATAGTTTAAGCATGTGCTGAATTTGCAACCCAGGTAAGATGGGGCTATTGTAGCTTTGAATCCATCCTTGCACCCTCCTGGGCTTCAGAAACCCCCAATCTAATTTAGATAGCCATGAGGGGACCTTTGAGTTATGGTAACCTCCCCGTGCTGTTCTATAAGCTATAGTTTTGCATGTGGAGATCCTGTTCCTAGCATGGGAAGCCTCAAAGGTGGCAGCCTTATGGCCATCTAATTCCTATTTCATGAGAATTCTCCCACAGCTGATATGGGGCTCACATTATCCCTTTATGATGCTTTGTTCCCTTTTTTTGGCTCTCATTTGTAAAGTCAATGGTATTTAAGCATGAGCTCCAGGGCTTAGTCAGGACTTAGTAGTTGGGGGCGAGTTAAATGTTAATTGTAACAGTAGCAAATCACGGTAATTTAAAAGAAATAAAGGCAAAGTACATACCATCCAGCAATTCCAGAGTAACTGAAGGATCAACATATTCCCACCAGTGCTTTCCATCCGTCGATACAGGAATCTCCCAATTGGACCACTTGCATGCCAAATGAATGCACACACATGCTATCACTGTGGGTTTGTACTGAAGACAGAAGGTAGTAAGGTGCAGGCTGTTGCAGAGAATTCAAACATGTAAAACAAAAAAAATCCCAAACAAGTCAAGATACAGCATAAGGTTTGGTATCAAAACAACAGATCAAACATTAAATCATAGAACAGTCTTTTGATTAAATTCTGAAGTTATCTTACAGCCTTCAGCAGAGAAAAGGCATTTCATGTTTCTGGTGGAGTTACTTTGCTCTTGTAAAGAAAGCAAGAAAAAAAATAGTATCCCTGTATTTTACTTCTTAATTTTAAAGAAGGGCCAAAATTCAGCATAATATAGTTGATAAAAGTTCAACCACAGTGAAGTCATTATAACAATTTATTACTGACACTTATTACTGAAACTTGTAAGCTGAGGGATTCTCTAGTTCCCTAGAGGTTGAGAGAATCACTTGTAGAACATGGGCATCCTTCATTAGGCCCAGGTTTGAGATACAAATCTGCTCACATAGCTTCAATTTCCCAGCTGGCAGTAGCACAAGTATGCTGGTCTAGCTTGAGTGATTCTAACAGCTACTGTAAATAAAAATCTTCCAAACAAGAAGCTATCCCATACCAAAAGGGACCAGCAAATGGCTAGAGTCCACCCAAACGTTACATGTACCAGCTTGGATTTTAAACAAAATCATATTAAGACTATATTAAATTCAAACTAATTTTGCAAAGAACACATTGTAGACTTTTAGATCTATTTCCAGAACACCAGAACAGCTGGATACATTTATGTGTCTGCATTTGGACAATCAATTTTAATTTCACATAAACACTGAGGTTTTAAAAAAAAAAAAAGCATGTTGAGGACAAACATTGCTTAGACTAATTCTAGTCTACCTGAAAAGAAAACGAGGTAATTTTAAGAGTTTTTATGCTGACTGCAGTTTCATTAAGTTAGGATTGGATTAATATATTTAAATTAAGAAAAAATTGCCATTAACTACAAGTGTAAACTATAAATAGCTTTGTACTTACCAAGACGCTCGACTCTCTAGGTTAAGTTTATCTCTCTGTAATCTTTAGCTGCTATTCAGGCTACCAGTTTTAGATTTATGCACTCACAATGGAGAAAATGTTACCAGAAAGCACCACTACACTTCTCATTGTGCATTTAACCCCTTTGTGCCATAAGGCCCTTGTACAATACACCGCACTGCAAACAGAAAGGTACCACCACGGTAGATGGCCCAGTTTCCTGTTGCAACAAGGGTAAGACACATGGAGGGGGCCCTGCAGTAAAGGAAGCTATAGTGTGCTACAACAGTGCAACAAAGAGGTTCAGGATAACAACCTGTTGGTAGCCATGAAATAAGATGTCTGTGCCAAATCCTTGCTTGCTGTAAGAAAAAGAAAATAGAAGAAATTAGCAATCTACACTAAATTGTTAGCTTCATTCCAATATTAAAATGGTTTAACTTCAAAATGAATATGTAGAATACTAGACATCAGCTGTCTTTATAAGTAAATTAACTACTTAACTCTTGGCACTGAGGACAGATTTACTCATCCCTTCTGAGCTACACTTGGAGATGGGCAAGTCATTCAGTTCACAAACCTTCCCTTTACAGCAGTGTTTCCCAAATGGTGTTCTGCGGAACCCTGGGGTTCCGTGAGAAAATTCCATTACAATAACATTTTATGATTAAAAAAATTAATATTATGTGATTTTTGTTTTTAAATATGTGCAATTAAACTAAATGTTGATTTCATGACCTTGTTTAGCATTTGTTTATTATTATCCTTACTTATTTGTGGTCTACTTTTTCAGCTCCATGTATTAGACTGTTATTAGGGGTTCCGCAAAATTCTTTCAAGTTTAAAAGGGTTCCATGGCCAAATAAAATTGGGAAACATGGCTCTACAGTAAAGTATGTTAATCCTCCTGTCTCTTGAACAGTCTTCATCTGAGCCACAAAATGAGAAGTTTCACTTTTATCCCCCCTATCCCTTCAAAATCTAAGATGGTGTAGGTGAATTTCTCTTACTTTCCACACCAATTCTAGTGCTTGCCTGCCTTCCTACTTTAGTTCTAGATACCTTACCATAACTCCCTCCCCCAACAGTTGGGTCAGTCTCAGCTTGACATTCAAATAGAGAACCAATTTGCACTATAGCTTAGGCCAGAGATTAGTGCTCCTGTCCAGATGAAGGAACATAGAGCAGTTTAGAAAAACTCAATAATCATACACTAGCAACCCATAATTACCCTTAAAAGCCCTAGAACAGACCAGTTCCCAAACTAGACAGTTTAAGGGTTAAATTAGCACGTATGCACTTATGCCCACTTTAATCAAAATTTAATGCTCATAAGTATGAAACAAAACATTTGACTATATCAGAAGCTTCAGTATAGATCTTAAATTCTTAACTCATTAAAAAGGTCATTAAGTTTAGGCTTTGGAATGTTGGACTTGATTAGGACATTCCTGGGGCTTAACAGCCACCAAGTTTCTGGCCCTTATCTATCAAACCTTCAAGGTCCTCACTCCTGGGCACTTACTCTTAAAATGTGTAAAATGGAACACCTGGGCACAATGAGCTTAACTGAAGACTGAATGATGCCTTCACTGAATTTTCTTACTTGGATAACTACCACTTGAAATCAGTACTACCTGGAGAAAATGTACTGTTGGCTCTTATGTCAAAAGGAGCATGGTCACAAACTTCTATTTTATTTTAAGGGGCTTGTCTGAAAAAGAAAAATTGTAGGAGGTAGCTTTCAAATTCAGTAATCTAGGAAGCTTTTCAAAACTTCATTGTATCAAAATCCAATTGAATTCTGTTTCCCATTACTGCTGATAATAAAGATACTAATATGCCTTTTTCTAGGGCTGAGTAAATGCCATAATCCATAGTTGAGGACATCAATGAATCTAACAGAAGGGGCAAGAGAATAGGACGTTTCCCCACATAAATTTTGCTAACCCACAATAATAGACAATAAACTGACATTTGGTGGAATTATACAGTAATTCCTCATTTAACACGGTAGATACGTTTCAGAAAATGATCGTGCTAAGTGAAAACGTGTTATGCGGGGTCAATTTTCCCATCGAAAATAATGGAAAAGGTGGGGGTTGCGTTTCAAGCCCACCTGTGCTCGCAGCTCCAGCCTGCACTTGTTAGCAGCTGGGACCAGGACATAAGGTTGGGGGAGAAAGGGGACTGGGTTATAGCAGGGCGGAGAGGTGTTTGGCTCTGGAGAAGGGAAGGGAAGGACGGAGGAGGGGGCTTGCAGCCGGCAGCTGGGTTTCCCCAGCTGGCTAGTCGCCGGCAGCTGCGCAGGACTTCCCCAGCCTCCTTGCAAAGTGGCGGAGGTTTGCCACTCGCCGTGCCGTTCCCCGGTGACCCCCTCTGGCTGGATGCCTCGCTCCCTCTCCTCTGCCCCCCGCTTGCAGCCAGCGTCTGGGTTTCCCCAGCTGGCTGATCGCCGGCAGCTGCGCGGGGCTTCCCCTGCCTCCTTACAAAGCGGCGGAAGTTTGCCACTCGCCGCGCCGTTCCCCGGCGACCCCTCCTAGCCGGATGTGAGGCATCCGACCAGAGGAGGTCGCCGGGGAACGGCGTGGAGAGCTTTGCAAGGAGGCAGGGGAAGCCCCGAGCAGCTGCCAGTGACCAACCAGCTGGGAAAACCCAGCCGCCGGCTGCAAGTGGGGGGCGAAGGAGAGGGAGCGAAGGATCCCAGAGGGGGTTGCTGGGGAACGGTGCGGCGAGCGGCAAACCTCCGGATGCAGGGGGAAGCCCTGCGCAGCTGCCGGCGACCAGCCAGCTGGGGAAACCCAGCCACCGGCGGCAAGAGGGGGGCGGAGGAGAGGGAGCAAAGCATCCAGCCAGAGGGGGTCGCCGGGGAACGGTGCGGCGAGCGGCAAACCTCTGCCAGGAGGAGGAGGAAGCCCCGCGCAGCTGCCAGCGACCGGCCAGCCGGTGGGGGAAATCGTGTTATTGCGGGGACGGGTCATGTTGTTTGAAAAATTTTCCCTAATAAAAAAATCGTGCATTCGCGAAAACGTGTTAAGCGAGGAATTACTGTACTACACATCTAGCTTTTTCAACCTCTGGTAGTAGTTCCATGCCAAACTTTCTCAAAATTAAAAAAAACTTTGATAGCTTTTTCCAAGATGACAAAGGAAAGCATTTTCAGGGCTCTACTTTAAAAACAAAACAAAACACCACACACACACCCCTGACACTTTCATAAGGAAACAAATTAAAACCGAAAGATTAAAGACCGCAGTTTTCTAGCGTTTTTGTCAATGTACAAAGAAAAACAACCTTATGGATTTTTATATAATACTGCAACTTTCCTGAAGGATACGGAGTTAAAGATGAAATACCACAAATTCATCAATATGACTTCATAATGAAGAAACAGTGGGCTGCTAAATGCTACCAATATGACAAATACAGTAGTTATCAAATAAGGAAAATTTAACTGTTACTTAAACAACTCTAACAGTTTTACCTTGAACAGCAAGAAACAAAGGGGGGGGAGGGGGGGAGGGGGGAAATCACAATTTGAAAATTGTACAGTTCAGTGGGATGCTTGTACTGACAGCACTTCTGTAATTAAGATTTCAAGTTTATTCTATTTACTTTTATGTAATCAAATGAAGTTTGTCCAAGATATTCATAGACTTTTTTAAACAAGGACAATATATTAATGGCTAGTGAGATCTTACTAAAACAAAGAAACCTACATAAAGACTGGAACTGCACCTGTAACGCTTTAGAGCTAATCAGGATTATTTCAGAAATGTGTCAAAAAAGTGAAAGGAAGATCAACAAGGTATGACCTTGTCTAAGATATGAAAGTCATATCAAATCAAGACACTTATCACTCAACTGTTTGATGGCATACAAATATGAATTCCAGCAAATAATGTTTCCGATCATTCTTTATCACTTGGGGGAAGGGCTGTCTGACTTAATCCTTCATTGCACAATCAACCATGAAAGAATGGCCTGGATACTTGAAGTAAATAACCAAATCTTTGAGGCAGGACCTGGTGCAATTTATCTACATTCCAAGAATCTGTCGTCTTCTATAAATGGCAGGATTAGATTATTGAATCCTTTGTTAATGAGTACAGCAACCCTGTTTACCAGATGTGATTCCCATTTTCCCTGAAGACAAGCCAATGGAAAGTACAGTGCTCCTGGGAAGATCTTGAAAGTATTTCAGTTTTTTTGAGAGTATAATTTGCATGCTGGCACCTATGTATAAGGGGACCATCAGCCTGCTTATTAGTAGGACTCAACCATTTCAAGTCAAATATTTAGAGAATTTATGGCCCTAGGTGGGAGCACAACCTCCCAGGACACTCAGAGTATATGAGATTCCAAGTAATCCTTACAGTGGGTCTAGGTGAGGAAAAGCAGGGTAGGGAAGCTCTCAATGTCCCAAGGACAGGAAGATCACAAGCAAGCACTGGAAATGGATGGATCCAGATGAGACAGATCTTCATTCTTAGGCACAGACTGTTAGAATGCTCTCGTCAAAGGGAAAAGATCAAACAGACACTAGTAAGAGGACAGTGTTGGTGAATACTTAATACATAAGAGAAAGGCTGGGCGAAACCTAGGTACAAGGATTAAGATGTGAACCATCTTGACAGATTGCCAAACACTATTAGACCTTTAAAAATAGTCTGAAGAAGCCTGAAGTAAAAGTTCACAATGGACAGGTTTCCTTTAATAACTTACTTAGGTCTTCCCACAACCAGCTCAGAACACTACCTGAATTGCCATGGTCATGACATCCTCTAGAGGAGATATATTTGGGTCTACCTCTACTTTCACAGGGTCATTTTTTCTGTCAGATTCAATCATAGATGATCAGATTATACTGGAGATTTGGAAGGCTTACAGACTTTCTGTGTAATTCCCACATTAGTAGAGTAAGGACAAAGGCTATCTTCAGATAGCTGGCAATGAAGGGTAAAAGAGAAGCAGGTCTCCCACAAGGCAGCTAAGTCAAATCAAAGTCCCTGGCTACCAATGTTCATTTTCAGTAGAACCTTGTGACCCAGTGCAGATGCAGGACTAACTGGTGAGGGGCTTCTGCTCAAATGCATCAAGAAAGGTCCCCAAGATGGGAATTAGTGCACTAATTACTGCCCTTCAAGTTAATTAGAACTAAGCTCTGAACACCAGACTGGAATGGGCGCCAGAAGGGTAGTAGTCTCAGCAATGGGAAAGAGGAATATTTTCTTACCTTGGAACTCTTAGCTAGCACAGGAGCCAGTAACTTAATCTTTGACTTAATCTTAATTAGTAACGTGAATTTTCCTTTCAACACCAGAGTCTTCAGAATGGGAATTTCTTACTCCCAGGTCATTACAGATACATTGTGTCCAGACTTTAAGAAAGGAGACAGGACCACAATTGCCTAGTCTGTTAACGCTAATGAAGAATGTTGAGAATCAGCCTGATGTCCCGCATCTTCCACCTACCAGAATGCCCATATCTTCTTCTCTCAGACTTAGATATCCTAACACTGGATCTTCAAATATTCACAGATTTAGTGAGTTTAAAGCCAGAAGGCACCATCTGTGCATTAATGGGCTTCTGTGCATTAAATTTCACCCAGTTATTCTTTGTACTGAGCTTAATCATTTGTTCTTTGACTACCATATATCTTTCAGAAAGATACCCAGCCTCGATCTGACAACTTCAAGAGATAGTGAATCAATTGCTTCCCTTGGCAATTTGTTCCGGTGGTTAATCACCCCCCTCCTCCAACTAAAACTCAGTGCTGAATTCTACTTTAAATTTGTTTGGCTTCAGCTTCCAGCCATTGCTGGTTCCTATGCATTTCTCCACTAGACTAAATAAAAAGCTCTTCAGTGATAGGGTATTTTCTCCCAAAAGGGCCTCCATCGCAAGGATAAGATCTGAAATTCCATTCTTGAATGGGCAGATTGGAAATGTTACAGCAGATGTGGCAGAGAGCCCCCTTCACCCAAGCATCTAGGAAAACAAGTACGAGTCTGAGACAGGAAATTTGTTGTTACAAGCAGGTATGTCTGAAACCCCATTTTTGGGGCTGACTCTACCAACTCTTTAGTGATGCGTGTTATTAGTAATTAAGTTTTAGGCAAAATATAAGTCTGATGTAAGAATGTCAGCCTCCCCGAGAATGGGGCTGCCAGTCCTTGCTCGCCTACCTCCTGGGGACAAGGCTTTGCTGCAGCAAACAAAAAACATACCATCATGCCTCTCCATCATTGAGAAACAACCATAGATAAGTTTGTGGTAAGAACCAGCAGCTTATAAAAAGAGGTAATTGATGAAAAAATTGTCTGGTTTGTTTATGCAACAAACTCTCCTTTCCGTATGACTGAGAATCCACACTTTAACAACATGGTTTAGTCATTAAAATCAGGATGCAGTCCACCCAACAGAGCAGAGGTCACAGGCAAATTGATGGATAAAGTGCATGAATGAAATTGAGAAGTGCTCAAAAAGTCTAGAGGGTAAAATTGTTAGCCTAATTATGATGGGTGAAGTAACATCCAAAGATCCTGCTGTATTTGTGCGACAACAGAAGAGAATGTCTTCCTTAAAGAAAAAAATCGATGCATCAGGAAATGCACAGACAGCAGAATACTTACAAGAAGTAGCAGTAAAAGCTATAACAAATGGTGAAAAATAATTCAAACTAGCAGGTGAGGCCTGTCGTTGATTGGGGAAAGTCATTTTGTGTAGATTACACTTATATTTAATTTCTTGAATTTTCCAATATGTAATAGAATTTAATGTGCTTGCAAAGGAAAGTAAAAGAACAGTTTTAAATTTGTAGGATTTCAACTTCAAACATCATTCATTTAATTGAATAATCACCATACATAGTACATCTGAATCAAATTCATAAAGCTTCCATTACTCTTTCCATAACTATTTTGATTATGTGATTTGTAACAAATTTTCTTTGCACTAAAATGTTGAATAGGTGACTCGATTTTGTGTTAGCAAATATTTTTATGCACTAATAATAGTCATGACTTTTTTCCGATGAAAAACAAAAATAATTATTTAAACCTTTTACCCAGCATATTCTGGTTAAAAGTTAGTGCATTCAGATAACTTAAGTGGCAGGATTGCTTATGCACATTTCGTTCTCTGTAGGTAATCATGAAGTATGACTTAATTTTGCACAAACAAATCCACAAACTCTTCAAGCTGCATACTAGACATCTATTATATTTTGGTCACAGACAATGCTGCAAAGTATCCACAACAAGAAGAAATTCAGAAGAGAGTCCCAAGCTAACAACATAGGGTATGTCTAGACTACATGCCTCTGCCGACAGAGGCATGTAAACTAGGCTACCCGACATTGTAAAAGAAGCTGGGATTTAAATATCTCCAGCTTCATTAAAATAAACATGGCCGCCACACTGTGCCGGCTCAGCTGATCGTCAGTACAGCGCGCAAGTCAAAACGCGGATTGGTCGACAGGGGAAGCCTTTGTCCACCGCTCCTGTAAACCTCGTTTCACTATATAAATATAAACTATGCTGCGACTCCCCCACTTATCGACTAGTTGATGGAAATTCCACTAACTAGTCAATTAGTTAGTTAAATTTAACATCTCTTCACACAAAACCTATTTACTGAACCAGATCTGCTCAATCAACCGCCAGCAATTTTTCTATAGACTGATATAAATCTTTAAGGACACACAGGACTGTCATGATCAAATTTCAGCCACACCCCAATTTTAAAATAAATTACTTCAAAGCATCTAGTGAGATAAATAAAAAGGAACATAAACACTGTCAAATCAAGTGTAAAAATGTAATAAGAAAAGCAAAAGAAGATTTTGAGGAACAGCTAGCCAAAAACTCAAAAAGAAATAACAAAATGTTTTTTAAGTACATTAGAAGCAGGAAGCCTGCTAAAAGCCTGTGGGTCCCTAGACGATCGAACTATAAAAGGCGCAATCAAGGACGATAAAGCCATTGCGGAGAAACTAAATGATTTCTTTGCTTCAGTCTTCACGGCTGAGGACGTTGGGAAGATTCCCAAATCTGCACCGTCCTTTGTGGGTAATGAATCTGAGGAACTGTCCCAGATTGAAGTGTCATTAGAGGAGGATTTGGAACAAATAGAAAAACTTAATGTTAACAAATCTCCGGGACCGGATGGCATTCATCCAAGGGTTCTAAAAGAACTCAAATGGGAAATTGCTGAACTATTATCTGTGGTTTGTAACCTATCCCTTAAATCGGCTTCCGTACCTAATGACTGGAAGGTAGCCAACGTGACACCAATATTTAAAAAGGGCTCTAGAGGCGATCCGGCAATTACAGACCGGTAAGTCTAACTTCAGTACCTGGCAAATTAGTCGAAACAATAGTAAAGAATAAAATTGTGAAGCATGTAGAAGAACATAATTTGTTGGACAAAAGTCAACACGGTTTCTGTAAAGGGAAATCCTGTCTTACTAATCTATTAGAGTTCTTTGAAGGGGTTAACAAACATGCGGACAAGGGGGATCCAGTAGATATAGTATACTTAGATTTCCAGAAAGCCTTTGACAAGGTCCTCACCAAAGGCTCTTGTGTAAATTACATGGCCATGGGATAAGAGGAAGGTCCTTTCTTGGATTGAGAACTGGTTAAAAGACAGGAAACAAAGGGTAGGAATAAATGGTAAATTTTCAGAATGGAGAGGGGTAACTAGTGGTGTCCCCAAGGGTCAGTCCTAGGACCAATCCTGTTCAACTTATTCATAAATGATCTGGAGAAAGGGGTAAGCAGTGAGGTGGTAAAGTTTGCAGATGATACCAAACTGTTTAGGATAGTCAAGACAGAAGCAGACTGTAAGGGACTCCAAGAAGATCTCACCAAACTGAGCGATTGGGCAACAAAATAGCAAATGAAATTTAATGTGGATAAGTGTAAAGTAATGCACATCGGGAAAAATAACCCCAACTATGCAGTATGATGGGGGCTAATTTGCTACGACAAATCAGGAGCGAGATCTTGGTGTTATCGTGGACAGTTCTCTGAAAACTTCCACACAGTGTGCAGCGGCGGTCAAAAAGGCAAATAGGATGCTAGGTATTATTAAGAAAGGGATAGAAAATAAGACCCAGAATATCTTACTGCCCCTGTATAAAACTATGGTACGCCCACATCTTGAATACTGTGTACAGATGTGGTCTCCTCACCTCAAAAAGATATTTTGGCCTTGGAAAGGGTTCAGAAAAGGGCAACTAAAATGATTAGGGGTTTGGAGCGGGTCCCGTATGAGGAGAGGTTAAGCGACTGGGACTTTTCAGTTTAGAAAAGAGGAGACTGAGGGGATATGATAGAGGTGTATAAAATCATGAGTGGTGTGGAGAGGCCGATAAAGAAAAGTTATTTATTAGTTCCTAAATAGAAGAACTAGAGGACACCAAATGAAATTAATGGGTAGCAGGTTTAAAACTAATAAAAGAAAGTTCTTCTTCACACAGCGTGTAGTCAGCCTGTGGAACTCCTTGCCGGAGGAGGCTGTGAAGGCTAGGAATATAACAGAGTTTAAAGAGAAGCTAGATAATTTCATGGAGGTTAGGTCCATAAAAGGCTATTAGCCAGGGGATAAAATGGTGTCCTTGGCCTCTGTTTGTCAGAGGCTGGAGAGGGATGGCAGGAGACAAATCGCTTGATCATTGTCTTCGGTCCACCCTCTCTGGGGCACCTGGTGCTGGCCACTGTCGGCAGACAGGATACTGGGCTAGATGGACCTTTGGTCTGACCCCGGTACGGCCGTTCTTATGTTCTTATGTTCACATCAGCAGCCCCTCTTTAAAGAAAAACATCTGTTTTTAAAATGCAACCCTACCTACACAGATGGTCCTAGCTACATGCACAAGCAGAATATAAGTATATTCATAATAAGCTTATCCAAGTTAATTTCTTCCTACACCATTTATGGAAAAACTGAAACTAGTATCTTGGATACTTAATTCTGAGAATAGATGGGACTATAGAATGATCTCCTGCAATTTTTTTCTTAACAAGGGACATACATTTGAGTGATCATACTATTTTGAATGCTGTTACAGTTAATTTAGTTTTATATTCCTACATCCTAAAAGCCAGTTAGATGGCTCTTATATGGAACTTTTGAAAAAAACCACTAATACCATACCAAAGATCTTGTAGACCAATTTCAGCACAGAATAGACTGTAGAAATCTTAACAGATATATAGGCTTATAAACAGCAATAGCCACTTAGCTACAGTCACTCTACTGGAAAAAGTTACACAAGGATGCAATCACTGGTTGAATATAGGTTATTTCATTTCTTGCCAACACTACTCCAATTCAAATAAAATAGCTCTCAGATTACAGAGATACTGTTCTTATTTATAGCATCAGTCACATCTCTCAAAAGTGTTTGCATGTGGTAGATCTTCTATGTACTCTGCCCATCACTGCTTGCTGATGTGTGCCTTGACAGAGCAGAACTCAACAAGAA
Organism: Rafetus swinhoei; assembly: GCA_019425775.1. Taxonomy (NCBI): domain Eukaryota; kingdom Metazoa; phylum Chordata; order Testudines; family Trionychidae; genus Rafetus; species Rafetus swinhoei. Next base: position 18,600,966 of record CM033439.1, on the reverse strand, counting down.
CACAGGATGCTTATATCCATGCAAGAGAGTTTTACTTGTAGAAAGTTGCATATTCAAATTAGCAAGCCTTCTAGTGTATTTAATTCTGCAGCAGATATTATAAGAGAAACACTTTATGAATGAAATCATGAATGGTCATCCCAAATATCTGGTGGTACCCTCTGGAAAAGGGCAGAAGTAATGAGGGATCTCAAGGATTTGCTTCTTCCAAATCAGGCCATAGGAGACTATGTAGAACTACTTCTGTGACTGCCTACTGAGGGAATGAAAGGAAGAATTGAGATGACAGGCCCATGGACTAAGTAGTGAAGAGTGACAGAGGGGAAAGAGTAAGAGATCTAATAATTGATGGACTCATCAAGGAAATCCTGTATACTCTTCTTAATTATGCAGGCCACTAACATTTAAAGAACATTTTCAAAATCTGGCTTTTAGTCACCTGAAATTTATCAGTTTGAAGAGCGCTTTTCGGGTAACAGATAAGCAGAGAAATAGTGCCAATATTTACTCACACTGGGGAAGACACTTCATAAATCACTGTATTGAAGATCACTGACCTCTCACTAACTGCGTACATTTCACAACATCTGTGTGTGGATGTTCAATGGTAATCTCAAAACCTGAAAAATTAAGAATGTGTTTCAGAAACTGCAGTACATTTGTATTTATACAAAACAAAGATCTAACGTGTCAAATGCCACTCTCTGCAGCTCATGAACACTGCAGTGCTCTCCTCCCTAAAGTCAATAAGCCACATCAGGGAATTATGATTTGACCCTCATTTCACAACAATTCTTTTGTAAACAATATGGAATAAATTCAGTACAAAATATGCTTTCTATGGCTTTCAGTCAGAGTTCTCATTTGCTAATATGAAGCATTCACATACTTTGCAGCTCAGAAAATGGCTTAAGTTTCTAATCATAAAATGAAATTATTCTACAAGTGGTGATGTCACTAAGAATAATGATGACCATGTCATCTACATTACTTTTGTGGTTTAGTTTTTATAACAGCAGGAAAAACAAAAGCGATATAACTGTGGTATAAAGCTTTTCCCATTTGCTTGAAGAGGCCTGCAGATTTCAGTTTAGCATGTGACTAAGTTCATACATCTCTATGTGGCTCTTTCAGTAAATCAAAAGTTGACATTTCAATAGTTTATAAATGCAATCTGAATAAAAAAATTGAATATATTTAATAACTGTCCAATTTTTGAAATGCCGTAAATTCACTCTTATTCCCTGGCCTTTTTAAAATAGATTTTATCCACAGCATTACAGCATTCAACTTTAAGAACACTGTATCAGGTACAATTCTGTAGTTGCCTTGCAACTTCATTTTTCTTCTTATTAAACTGAGTTCTACACAACTAAGCACTTAAACAAAAACACTTATGCATTGATCAGTGTTTTGATATTGATTTTAGTGCCAAATCTATCTGAAAAATTGTGCAGGCAAGATGCCATTTAATATAACATACCTAAAGTCTGAAGCATTATTGTTTCAAGTATAACCAGTTCTTGGGCCTGCTGAAGGTATGCCTGAAATGTTAAAAAAAAAAAGTTACTGTCAAGACCTACTAGAGAAATGTATTTTACTTACCAAAGTCTCAAATAGAAACGGCATAGGCAACATGTTAAGACCTCAAATGTACTTACGTTTGATTTACTATGTCCTGATAACTTTTAATTGACAACCCAGATGTGTAACTATTTGAGAGGATTTCCTTGTAAATTGACTGCTCTCAAAGGCAATTTAGCCACTCAATGGGAGCATAAATAAAATCTGAGAGAACTATTTTCATAATTGAGCATGAAAGTAAGTACTGTATTCCACAAGAAAAGATATGATTGCTGTCCGATGGGGAAATTCCCTATTCCAATAGAGTAGAACCTCAGAATTACAAACTGACCAGTTAATTACACACCTCATTTGGAACTGGAAGCACGCAAATCATGCAGCAGCAGAGACCAAAAAAAGAAAAAAGCAAATACAGTACAATACTTGTTAAATTTAAACTACTTAAAAAAAAAAAAAAAAAAAAAAAGAGGAACGTATATACAAGATTTAACAAGGTAATTAAACTGTTTCTCTGCTTGTTTCATTTAAATTAAAATGTTGAAAGCATCATCATCTTCTGCATAGTAAAGTTTCAAAGCCGTATTAAGCCAATATTCAGTTGTAACTTTTGAAAGGACTTTTGAAAGTAATGTTTTCTGTTCCAGTATGAGCATTTCAATTACGATCAAACTCTGTTCCCAAGATGTTTGTAACTGAGGTTCTATTATAGATAAGGAGAGCAAAACATTTATCAGCTTCTAAACTAGTATTAAAAACACACCCAGCATGTAAAAGTTACTGTGTCCTTATGATATGTTAATCAATATTAACCTACGTACCTATCACGAAAGTTAAATGAAAATACAATAGAAAAGTTATTACATGCACAAGTGTCCAAACAAAAAGGGAAGGACACCCTTTAGTTTTCATGCAACATTAGTAATCATGATAAGTCCAGTAATGACTATGCTATTAAATTACACACAAGACAAATTAATGATTTAAATATTGGAAGTGTCTTCTATATCTGGAAGAGGATATTAATCCGGTCAAGAAATTTATCTGACGTGCCAACTGTATCTTGAGAAGAATTACAATTAGGTTTAAAACATCACATCCACATACATCACTTTTTGTATCCAGCTGTTGCTCTTGAGGATGAAGGCAGGCATGTGCTACTTTGATAACATGTTCCAGTTTTCGTGGCTGTTCTTCTACTTTAGCAGCCAAAAACAATGCAGTAGGAGAAATTATCTGTAAGAGATGATAATTTTTAGTTTTGAAAAAAAATTATTTTTTTCTGCAAGCAGGGCCTAGAGTTACATGGAGAATGTGAACTGCAAAACGTATTAAAAAGTCTATACTAGAGATGAGAAAATATGCAGAGTAAAAAATGAGAGTTACTCTAGTTGAATTTCAGTATCAGCGTTCTCCTGCTCACCTAAAGAGAAAAAAATGGTAAGCATTAAACCAGTGGTTTTCAAACTCTCTCGTGACCCAGCTGAAAAAACTGTTGATGCCTGCAACCTATCAAAATATCTTTTGATTAGAATGCAGGCTATGTGGTGGGGCCAGGAATGACAGAGGGGGCCTCAGGGATGAGGAAGGAGACTGGGACAAAGGCTTACTTCCAGCGGCTCCTGGTCGGCAGTGCTACAGGGATGCTAAAGCAGGTTTTCTGCTTGTCCTTGCACCACAGACCATACTGTACCCCAGAAGTGACCAGCAGCAGGTTCAGTTCCTAGGCAGAATTGTGCAAGAAGCTCTGTGTGCTGTTCTCACCAGCACACACTGCCCCCCCAAGCTTCCATTGGCCAGGAACCAACTAATGGGAGTGAGGAGCTAGTACTTAGGGCAGGGGCAACATTTACAATTCCAGAAACTTCTTACGTAGGAGCCAAACCTATTGGTGTCCACTGCTGGGGTGCAGCACAGTCACCCTACAGCAAAGTGACCCAGTGCTTGACCTTCCGAGACCCAGTACTGAGTTATGACCCATACTTTGAAAACCACAACATCAAACTGTACTATGATCAAGAAATGTTTCAAGCCAAATTAATTCCAACAAATAGCTGACATTACTTCAAACAGTCATCAAACCAAGAAAAGCTGATTCCATTTTAGATTTAGTAGTTCTGATAAGTAGCAAGAATCTCACTGAAGAACTGGCTGTAGAGAAAAACCTTGGTTCCAATGTTTCATGAACTTAATTAAAATGGAATTAAATAGAAGGATAAACATAAATAGTCTGTAATTATGGCCCTTCATTTCAAAAGAGCAAACTTTAGTAAATTAGGACAAGTAGTTTGGGAAAAAAGGCTCTTAATGTGAAAGATGATTGGATTTACTTTGTCAAAATTGTAGACATTTGAAGCCTGCACCCCCAAACAAGGAGGAAAAAAAAATTGTAGGCAAAGGCTGCGGACCAAACTGAATGAACAAGAATCTCAAATTATTAAGAAAAAGCAGAAATCCTACAAGCAGCAGCAGAAGGGATGGATCAGCAAGAAAAGCTGCCTCTTCGAGGTCAGAAACTGTAGGAGAGAAATAGTGAGAACTGCCAAAAGCTATGCAGAGTTGGACTATGCAAAGGAAATTAAAACCAATAGTAAAAAGCTTTTTAGTTGTATAAATAAAAAGAAAACAAGTAAAAGAAGAAGTGGGATTGCTAAGCACTGACAGGTTACTTTCTGCAATTATAAAGCATGGTCCAACACCTAACTGATTTTTTTTCATCTCAGTTTTTAATAAGGGTAACAAGGAGCTCAGGGCTATTAGCTCGGTGGCAAATGGATTTGAGGATAAGGAAGTAGAAAATTACCACACCCAAGATAGAAGCTAAATTTGATCCCTTTTAAAACTGTTAAATCAGCGGACCAAAATCTCTATCCATTAATATTAAAGGAACTTGCACATGAAACTGCAAGCCCTACAGCAAGTACTCGATGACTGAAGCATTGCTAATGTACTACCCATTTTTAAGGAAAAAAGTGGTCTAGGAAACAATGCTGTCAGTTGACTTCAATTGCATGAAAGGCCCTAGAAAAATATTTGAAAAAGCAAGTAGTTATTAATATAGAGGTAAATGGTAACTGGGAAAAAATATACACAACATGGTTTTAACAAAAGGCCTATGGTTAGACCAACTGATGTCTTTAAGATACCTTATTTTCTACAAAAAAGAAATGCAGCAGTTCAAAGCTGGATTTCAGTAATGCATCTGACATTTCCACATGGAAAATTAGTTAAATTGGAGAAGATGGGGATTAAAATGAGAATACATAAAGAAAGGTAAACTCCCAGATTGGAGGGAGATTACCAGTGGAGTTCACCAGGGATCAGTCTCTGGGCTAATATTATTTAACATTTTCATTGGTGATTTGGCACAAATAGTGCAAATGTGTTGTTAAAATCTGTGAATGCCACAAAGTTGGGAGGTATTGCCAATATAGAGGAGGACCTGACTATCATACAAGATTTGAAAACTCAAGTAATGGAAAAATGTAATAGTTTAAGACTTTCTATCCATCAGCTGAACACATATCAATTGGAAGCAACAAAGCAGGAGAAAGACCTGGCTGTACTGGTTGATCACAGGATGACTGAGTCACCAATATGATGCAGGCATTAAAATGGTTAGTGCAATCAGGATGAATCCGACAATGTAATTCCAATAGCTCTAGAGAAGTGTTATTACCATTACGTAAGGCACTGGTGAGACCTCATCGGAACACTGTGTGCAAATGTGATCTCCTATGTTTAAGAAAAATTAATTCAAACAGAGAAGTGAAGAGCAAAAGATAATCAGAGGAATGGAGAACGGTCCTTATGCGAGAACACTTTAGGTGCTTATTTAAAAGTCTCAGGAGAGCCGTGTTAGTTTGTAATTTCAAAAATGAGTAGTGGAGAGAGAGAGAGAATCATGAGTGACTTCAAGACCCTCATCTGAAGAAGGAGGTTTGGCCCAGAAAAGCTCATGCTACTATATAATTTTTTTTGTTCATCTCTAAGGTGCCACAGGTCTACTCGTCATTTTTAAGGAGCTTGGTTTGTTTAGCCAGGATGGGGAACTTAAGGCCTGGGGACCAGATTTGGCTTAAGGCTTGGGGCTCTCCCCACCACACATACATTGGGGAGCCTATGCTGGTGCTCCAGGCCACCCCACTGCTCCAGCACAGAGCTGGAGCAACAATCTACCAGGCTGTCCCCCCTAGGCTCTGGTGTGGGAGGGAAATGTGAGTGTCTTTCTCCTTCTCAGTCAGACTGTCTACAAAGCAATGTTATTTAGTCTGCATCCAAACAGCAAGCAGTTATTACGACATAATGTCGACTTAATGTTGCTGGAGGACTCCTTACTCCGACTCCTGTAACCCTCATTTTATGAGGAGTAAGGGAAGTCCAAGGAAGAGTGCTCTCAGACTTCCTGCTGTGCAGACAGTGCCAAAAGCCAAAATAAGTTATTTTGACTTAAGCTACGCAACTGACGTAGCTCAATTGCACAGCTTATTTCGGCTTTAGCCCTGCTGTGTAGACATAGCCTCAGAGGCCACATCAGTGAAGGTTTGTTTTGAGGGTTTGTCTGTGTTTTTTTTTTTTTTTGCTTCTCACTTGTGTGTGCCTCCCGCCCCTGATTAATTTTAATGAGCCAGCAGCCCCCAACCCAAAAAAGGTTCTTTCAAGTCTAAACCAGTGGTGGTGAAGATATGATTGCTTGCTTTAAACACAACAGAAAGATAAACAACAGGAAGAGAGAGGGGCCCAACAGAGGAGAGAGGTTGAAAATATTAACTGGTCATCATGTCTGGGCTTGAAATTTGACAGATTTCTAATCATTAGATGAGTGAAATCTGAAACAAAACAAAAAACCTAACTGATTTCAAAACTGAACCTGATAAATTTATGGAGGGGACGAAGATATGATGAGATCACCTACGGCATGTGGCCCCTCTGCAACTGTTGGAAGTTAATATATCCAAGGGTTGAAGATGTGACAAGGTGTGGAGAGGTCCAAGTTACTGCATTGAATTCTTTCCCACATGTCTGGCTGATGGATCTCGCTGACCTGCATGAGGTCATACTAGAGGATCATGATGTTCCATTCTGGCATTTAAGAATATGCAACTATTCACAGGTAAAATAGTTTTCCAGCCACTGATTAGAACAGAATATTTCTTTTGAAATTTGTTAAATTCAGAAAGTTCATTCAAGTAAATATTAAGCTCAGAAGTGAGTGAGCTCTATTACTATCCTTTATTCTGATTTAATAGGAAAATTCTGGTCTGGAACAGTCCCATAATACTGAACACAAAATGTGTGCCTGAAGAATGCACCACGATTCACGAACTAGACATTGAATTGACAAATACTGTATGTTTGAATGCACATTACTTTGGAGAAGGAAAGTGATACAAACACACTTTTAGGACCAAAAAGACCTCAATGCAAACTGCAGTAATTGGCTCTGTATTAATTCAATACAAATATTCTGATATTTGTATACAATGCCAAAACTGAAGCACTGTTCTAAAAAGCCCAGCTCTTAGACTGGAGTTTTTAGGATCAGAATACATAAATAGGATTTTATTTCTCCTAACGTTAAAAAAAAAAATTAAAGAAACTGATTTTTTGAGAAAGTGCATTTTCTATTTGCCACTCCTATTTTTCAGGTAAAGAAGTTAATTCTAACTTATTTTGAAAGGCTCAGCCAGATTGATCCAGTTGATTGAGAACAGGCCTACAAAATAATGTTTTGCTATTTAAAAAAAATTCTGGTGATCTTTTATTTGATGAGCACTATCATGCTCTGGAATAGGATCTTGCAAATAAGCAGAAGGTACCTTGGATGTTAGGAAAGTGTCTTTTGTGGTTCTTGTGAAAACCAGCTAAAACTTGGCCCAGTCATAATTTTTGAAAAGTTTCATATCATAAGTACAGTTAAAATCAAGATACAGTGTTTACTGAGCACAATCCAGCTACTCACAGCTCCTATGTATAACCAGAGGTTCGTGAGCCATCCCAACAGCATTAGTGAGCATGCTTCAATCCTGGGTTAAAAGGCAAAGCAAGACTTTTCTTGCAAATGCTACTCTGGACAAGCACAGAAACTAAGAGCAGGGCACCTATGTCTGCTGTGTTCTATGACCCTCCTGCAAATAACCAGTCAATGTGGATGTGTTAGACACCAGACTCAAATACGAAGAGGATAAAGCTAGACCAGGATGGAGGGAAAAGAGTACACTAAACAAGGTACAGTAAAACTCCAATTGTCCAGCATCTAGTGGTCCAGCACTCCCGATAGTCCGGCACCAACTGGAACCCAGAAGTGCTCCGGCCAGCTGGACAATTGGAGCTGCTGAGAGCCCCATGGGCGCTCGCAGCTGGGAAAGGGAAGGGGAGAAGAGGGGAAGGGGATTATACCCCTGTGACGGGTCTGCCGGGACCCGCACTGCGTCCGGCCTGGGGGGTGGGGAGTGGGTGGGGAACGGCGCGGCGAGGGGCGAACCCTCCGCTGTTTTGCAGGAAGGCGGGGGAAGCCCCGCGCAGCCGCCGGCAACAGGCCAGCTGGGGAAACCCAGCCGCTGGCCTGCAAGCAGCAGCGGAGGAGAGGGGACGAGAGCTAAGTCCCTGAACTTGCCCCGTTCTGGCTGCGCTCAGCCCCGCGCCACCACCGAGAGTTTCCGGGAAGGGAGCAAGCTCCCCACCCCCCAGACTGCAGTAGTTATTGCCGAGCAGGGGGGTGAGGGGCGGCGCTGTGGGACCAACCCAGCAGCACCCCAGCTGCTCTGCTCCGCCGCTTCCGCAAGTCCACCGCTGCTGCTGCTGAAACTGACGAGCGGCGGACTTGGGGAAGCCGCGGAGCAGAGCCTTCCTGCAAAACAGCAGAGGGTTCGCCCCTCGCCATGCCGTTCCCCGCCCAACCCCTGGACGCAGGGCGGGTCCCGGTAGACCCATCACAGCCCCCCGCCCGAGTACCTCCCGATACTCCAGCATATTTGATAATCCGGCACCACCTAGGTCCCAAAGGTGCCGGATTATCGGAAGTCTACTGTACCTGGTAATACTGGGACTCTGAGATGGGGAAGAGGGAAGATCTGTGAAAATGGAAGGGGTCATATCTGATAAGGACCTGAAGTGTGGGGGAACTGGATAAGGATGGGGGAAACTGGGACAGGAATGAGAAGTAGTGCAGTGTATTCGGGTCATTCATTGCAGTGGATGGAGATGAAACCGGGTTATATAGTAAAAGAGGCTGTTCTCTATAAGCCCCCCTCCCCACGCCTCATTTGTTGCAGAGGTTGAACTGTGCACAATAAATAAGGAAGGGATTGCATAGAGAGGAAGAAGGTTCTCATGGTTAAGGCATCTGAATGTTTCCCTGGAAAACTGGATTCTATTCCTGCCTCTGCCACAAAATTCTATGTGATCATGTCTCTCTGGATCATTGCCATACAGTTACATCTCCAATAACTACCACTGAAATTCTGGCTATGTCTAGACTACAGGGTTTTTACGAAAAAAAAAAGTGGTCTTCTTCGAAAAAACTTCACCTGCATCTAGACTGCCACTGCATTCTTTCGAAATTAAATTGAAAGATTGCGGCTTTTTTTTCTAAAGCAGTAAACCTCATTTTACGAGGAAGAACGCCTTTTTTCAAAAGAACTCTTTCGAAAAAAGGCATTCTTGACCGCAAACAGGGCTTTTTTGAAAGAGAGCATTCAGATTGCCTGGGTGCTCTTTCGAAAAAGCGTATCGCTTTTTCGAAAAAGCTGTGCCTGTCTACATGATCTCTTTCGAAAGAAGCTTTCTCGAAAGATTCTTTTGAAAAAGCTTCTTTTTGAAAGAAGCGTGTAGTCTAGATGTGTACCCTCTGAGAGATGATATACTGACAATACAACAGTCACAGTACTAGTGTGCACAGTACTAGTGTGCTTCCTACATCCATCAACCTCAATGTGTTTCAACCTTTAGTAAGAGGAACTACTTCCAAGGCAAAAGGTCTCCATGTCCATTCAATCCTTGATTTCTATGGCCTTGTCTAAACTAGTTTTGGTATCATTACTCAAGTTAACCAACTTTAAAGATACTTATTCTTGTTTCAAGGAAGCCATTTCTTACATCAGATGTAGCATCTCTGTAGTCGTCAGTGAGGAACATACACTGATGCAAGGACTGCTGAGCTACACATTGGAGACTCACCTACGGTGAATACTTAATTTTATTCTGATGGTATTTTATCTCGTATCCTTTACTTTAGAGCGTAATAGAAGTACTTAAATACTGCAGAAGTACTGCATTCAGTTTGCAACTATAATCTGATCACCAGAAAGTATTCGGGTCAAACTGCCATGAGTTGCAATAGCACAAATGTTCAAGAGATTTCTAACTTCTCAAGCCTTTGTTTTTTTAACCATTTAATCACCTTTGGCAACTGTTTAAGTAAAATGGTGTCGTTTCAGTTTCCTAGTGGACAGATCAGTATCAGACATCTGTCATTACAACTGGCACTCTTGTGCCTTGTTTAGGCTGAACTTTTTGGAAAAGTCTTGACTCCAGTTAATACAACTGAAAACAGACACCACAAGATTTGTTCTTTTTGCTTCACCATAGGCTAACTATAAGTGGAATGCAAGTGATCTGTCACTCAAACGCATCACAAAACCCATCAGGAAAATGTGTAGAATAAAGTTTCTTCCAAATGAATTTTTAAATATTTAATGTTAAGTACTCACTTGTGAGAGTAGGTCGTTTCTCAGGAGTAGCTCAGCAATCATTACCTCTAGCAGTATATATGCTCCTCACTGAAGACAACAAGTATGCCAAGTCTGAAGCTTTATAAGGAAACCATTTGAATTATCTAAATAAAAAAGGCTTAAAGATAACTAAGTCTGAAAATGGGTTCTGTGAAGAGAAAAATAAAGATTTCTGAATTTCATTTAAGACACTCTTAATCAATATCTAAACTAAGGCATAAAAGTGTTTTCTCAGTATACAGCCACTACAGTATGTACAAAAAGTAGCAAATATCTTCTGCAAAGGGAAAATACTTTTGTGCCTTTTCTTAAAAAACAAAACATGTCAAGTTTAGGGGAGCATGGTGTTTAGGAGAGGAAACAGTTGCTAGACAGTCTCCAGTCTGACTTTTTTCAAGAGTTTAAGAATTTACTAGAAAGTTGCTATTCTGAAAACTCAAAAACCAAAGTGAACCAATAAAACTCACCATCTTGGGAGTAGAGATATTTTAGTTGTAAATATGTCTGTACGCGTATGATCTACTGACACGCATAATCAAGTGGTACGTAATGGATAAATACATAAGTTTAGTGTAAAATAGTTAAAGCAAATTCATCTTAATAAAAAGGAAACAAAAGCATAAGCCTTAAAATCTGAATTGATCCTTGCAGACAACTCAACCTGTCTAATTTTTATCCTCAGTCTCCCTAGTTCTTGATTTCATGAGTGTTACTTTAATGTAAGCTGAAGAGCCATTAAACATGTACTTCGTATACTCCCCAGGTAGGTTTTAGTTTTAAGACCATTAGTACCTTGTATATTTTTAATTTCTAACAGTTAGTTTCTTCTTGCAGTGGATGAATGCAGTACTTAAGATATCAGCTGACCAAGCACTCTGAAGATTTGGATAACATTTATTAAGTCTTTGGCCTTTGCCTTGTCTACAAAGAACTTGCCAGGTGGCTTGGGAGTATGAATTTAAAAGTGACTCTCATTCACTTTGAGACCACTCCCTTCACCCTATAAGAATAGGAAAAGAAAAAAAAAAAAATGAGGCAATGCATTTGATGCCCGTGCATCAATACAAATATAAAAAAAATCACTAACATAATATTAATAGCAAATATAGAAAGTTATTTAGAGACCACTAGAGTGTTCTGATATGTGCTAGCTTTTTAACTTTTAGTTCAATGATTCATTACACGCTACCCTTCCATAAATGTAGTTTTTCTGATGCTGATGGCTGCACAGAACTCTCACATAAAAAATTTAATGAAGCTCTGCTTACAAGTTACAGATGCGCTAGCAATTCTAAAAAACTAAATGACGGTATATATAAGCATCCAGTTTTAGCAGCTAAAAATTACCTTGTCACTATCAAAAGCTAGCCTTGGTTGTTAGAGGATTTCTTTTATTGTAACAGTGGTTCTCAAAGTGAGGTCCATACGCATGGACCTCAACCCCTTCCTCTGCAGTGGGGAGCCTGATGCACAGGAAACCTCTCAGCTGGAGGCTTTCCCTGCTGCTCCTACTGGCCAGAATCACAGCCAATGGGAGCAGTGGGGCGGGGAGGGGGAAGGGCTCAATGCCTGGGAGCGACAGAAGACAGGTAAGCGCCCCCCATCCTCTTCCTGGCCAGACCCTGCACCCTACTCTCCTGCACCCTCCTTCATAGACCCCAGCCCACTCATGCACCCTACCTCCTGGCCAGACCCTGAACCACCACCCTCTCCTGCACCCATTTGTCAGTCTGCAGGGCACGGAAACCCTTTCCTCCCGCAGTAGGAGGCTGGTGTCCACAGAATGGTCGGTATTGAGCAGGATGGGCCACAGGCCAAAAAGTTTGAGAACCACTGTTTTACAGTTTACACCAGACTGGGCTGAGAAACATCATGTAAAATCAAGTTGCCACTCCAAGTAACTTTGCCTGAATGAGGAAGGCCATAAACCACCACAAAAGCAACCGTCGGATGCTTCACTTTTGATTATACACAATTGGCCATAAGTTACCAATTAGACTGTAGTCCTCAAACTGTGGGTCGTGATTTCAAAGAGGGTTATGATTCCATTTTAAGGGATCATCAGGGCCAGTGCTTAAGGGTCTAGGGCTGAAGCGTGAGCCTTGCCACCTGGTGCTGAAGTCTGAAGGAAAAAGGGCTCACGCTCAGTCCTGACATCAAAGGTTACATTGTCAGAAGAGGCTTGTGATACAATGAAATTTGAGAACTGCTGAACTATTTGATTATTTATCAAAATGAGAAAGAGTGATGAAGTACAAGTCTTCTACTGCCCTCAATGGATTAATCAAACACCTTTAAAAGGCTTATCTATGCAAAATAACCTAATCATATTTAAACATGACTGATATATATTTGTGTCAAACTACTTCTAACACAATTCTTGACTTAAGAACACAAAAAGCTATTGACCTACCACAAATAATGTGTGCTCTTTTAACATGGTTGCAGTATAGATTTTCTCCATTCATACAAAGAGTATCCAGGTACAGGACACAATCATGCCCCACCACTGATATTTCTGTGACAGGCAGCGCCTTAAACACTTTTATTGATGGGATCTAAAACTCTGTAGATATTTAGTAAGCAGCTTACTGAAAATATGACAGGACTTCTAGGTGACAAAAATAGTTAAACATGGTTTTTAAGTTTGACTAATAATGTTATATAGCTTATTTCTTTTTCAATCATCAAAACAGAAAACAATCTTAATGTACCTGAATCTCAACTACATTTTACAGCTGTGTTTTTACAGTGTAACCACGGCTGAGAGAGTGCATCCATAATATGAAATGACATAACTCCTTACACCATTGACTATTCTTTATAAAGGGGAAGGAAGAAAATCCAAAAGATCTATGATCAACATAAGCACCGATCAAATATTTTTGGTCAAAAAAAAATCTAATATCTGACAACAGCAACAAAAAAAGCTTGAGATTTCACATTATCCAATTTTTAAAAATATGCCAAACAGAATTGGTTACAGACACATACAAACAAACAGAATTATCAAAGATTTAACATGTAATTCCAGTAAATTACATACAAGTACAGCTACTTTTCAGCATAGAAATGTGAACGAGTAGTCAACTAGACGATTAACTGATGAGCCTATTCAACTACTTGCATGCATTCCCCCCCAACCCCTGTTGTCTCTGTATCAGAGTTGGCAATTGGGGGAGTTGGAGGGGAGAAGCAGGAGCTGCCTGCCCCCCATCACTGCACAGCAGAGTGGTGGGGGAAAGGAAGCACCAGGGGAACCTGCCGTGAAGCTGTCTCTGGGAGCTCGGATCCCCCACAGAGAGAGGTTGCTTTGTGGCAGCCTCCCCCACCAGCCTTTGTCCAGGGGGAGCTTGGATCCTGTGCTGCTGCCTCTGTATCAGAGGCAGCAGTGCGGGGTGGCAGGCAGCCGGTCCACAAGGGGAGCTGGTTTTTAAACTAGCTCCCCTTGTGGGCCAGCTCCTGCATGCCATCCCGTGCTGCTGTATCAGAGGCAGCAGTGTGGGGTGGCAGGGGGCTCCCCAGGAGTGGGGTCCGAGTGCACTGGCTGCTGGCCCCACCCCGGGGACTGTAGAATAGTCGACTAACCGCTAAAAATTCATGCGGTTAGTTGACTATTCTATTACCTGATATCTAACATCCCTATTTCAGACCAGATTTGAGATTTTTCCATCTATTTTAACTGCCCATTGAGTTACTGAAGGTAGAAGAGATATATAAGTTGACCATCGCTTTTACCAAAGTACAGTAAAACCTCAGAGTTATGAGCTGACTAGTCAAACATATACCTCAGCTGGAACTGGGATGCAATGAGGCAGCAGGAGAGGGGGGAAAAATAAAGTACAGTACTGTGTAAAATGTAAACTACTAAAAACAAAGGGAACGTTTAAAATAAGATTCACGACAAGTTAAGTAAACTCTTTCTGTGCTTGTTTCATTTAAATTAACATGGTAAAAAGCAGACTTCTTATGCATGGTAAAGTTTCATAACTGTATTAAATCAAATTTTAGTTGTTACCGTATTTCTTGTTCAATTTGTAACATTTCAGAGTTACATACACCCTCAATTCCTGAGGGGATTGTAACTTTGAGGGTCTACTACATATATAAAATAGATGCAAACTATAATCGTATCAGTTCTTAACTGAAAAAGGTAGCATTTGTTCCCATATCAGCAAATCTACAGAGATCAGCCTTATATCTTACTTGAATATCCTCAGACAATGTTTGCAGACTGGATTCAAGTTATGTATCTGCATAGGGTTCTACCCACAACCTCAGACCTTTAAACTACATTGACAGAGTTTAACCAATACCTCTTCAATAGAAAAATAGTATTCTTGTGGCTTATCACATTATTTCTCTACTTTGGGAACACAAAGAAATTAAATGCTAATCACTACAAGGAATATTAAATGTGGGTAATTGAATAACCATATAACCACTGAAAATGTCTGTGGCTACACTAGGGATGCAATAGTATAGTCAATTAACTGATTAACCAATAAGCAAAAGGTTACAGGTTAATGTTATAGACTATACGCATCACCCCCCCACCCTCTCCCGGGTCACCCCTCCTTGCCAGTAATTTTTTAGCAGGCTGGTCCAGCAGCCCAGCTCCATCCTGGCTTGCACCAGATCCACGACCTACCGACACTGGGGCTTCTAATACATTGCAATGTAAGCCCAGGGTTACTAGAACTTAAGGTACCAGACCCTGGCTTTGTTAGGAGTATTAGGAGCCAGGCGGCAGGGCAGCCTGGCTCAGTTCCGACTCGCACTGGATCTAGGAACTCAGACCCCCCCTCAGACAGGGGCTTCTGCCACACTGCACTGCTGCCTCTGTATCAGAGGCAGCAGTGAAGGGCAATAGGCAGCTGGTCCATGAGGGGAGCTGGTTTTTAAACTGGCTCCCCTTGTGGACCAGCTCTCGCCCAGCACCCCATGCTGCTGCCTCTGACATAGCAGCAGAGCGTGGAGTGGCAGGAGACTTCTCGGGGGGTGAAGCCAGAGCACAATGGCTACCTGACTCTTGGGGACTATAGACTAGTCGAGTAACCGATAAGAATTCATGAGGTTATTCAATTAACTGATATGTAACATCTCTAGGTTACACACAGGGCAGCAGCCAGTGCCCTCGGAGCCAGGAGCTGAGTGTAGCTGTTTGAGTATCCATTAAAATCATGCATTAAATGTTTAAACAGCTATACTCTTACATCCCTAATCACTACCTGTTAAAACAACTCACTTGAAATACAAGTACCACAAATAGGGATGTAAAATCTCGTTTAATCAGTTAACAGGTTAAATGTTATGTTTAACCCATTAACTGCTTAAATGGGGGACAGGTGAGAGCAACCCCACATCCCACAGTGGGCGCTGGCCCGACAGGGCAGGGGCTGCTCCAGCCCCTGCCGGTTATAACTTGTCAGCATCACCTGGTAAGGGTGATGTTTACCTGTTAACCATTCACAAGTCTTACCACAAATGTTTCTAAAATAAGGCAGAATTGCTAATCTGAAATACTACAGGAAGATATGGCAGCTGCTCTCTCAAAATTATGTGCCAGTATAGCTTAAGAGTATAAAAGTCAGTACTTACGTTTCTATTAAATTTGGTGAAGGAATGATGCATATAAAACCGGTGCATGTAAACAATTGCAGTATTTATTGTAAGCTGAGATCTGAAAGATGGGGTTAAGGAAATTTAGTGTATAACCAATGAAGTTGAAATTCTATCTAACACAAAATATTTTTCCTTATGTTATTCTATACAGCAAAGCATAACTGAACTAACAAAGTAGTAACAAACTCAGAGCACATAACTGATAAAAAGATACTTCTATTTCTTTCAGATAAAATAGGGTAATTATAAAACCAGACTTACCACATCTCATTCATTGGATGTAGACTCCCCATCAATGCTTACCTTTAGAAAAATTTTAGAAGATACAACCTTTTGCCAGGAACGATTTTACTGTATCTAGCATTTTAAAATAACTCTCCCAAGTGCTCTTTATACACATTTATACAAGTTTAGTTTTTTAAAAATCCTGGTTTTTAAAATCAAATTGAAGAAAAACTTGTTACAGTAATTGGATGTTAATTCCAAGAAAAGAGGAATAGATTATTTGCTGTGAACAACTATTGTTTATATATGAAGTACTTCTAACAAAACCTAATAATCAAGGAAGAAACAATTTCCAAGTCTACAGTCATTCTATATGACAATTTGAACGCAGGAAATTGAAACACAAAAGAAAGGTTATTAAAACTGCTTTTAGGAATAACCATGAAAGAGACGCAGTCTAATTCAAAGAGAGCAAAATGGAAAGTCTTCTTTGTGACAGAGTATGGTAGAAAAGCTAAGATGAAGCTACAAACACGGGGTTTTAAAATTAAGATCTTCCTTCTAGCCCTATATTCAAACTTCAATAAAAGTCATTCTCGCTATTGTTTTAAAGGGTGGAAGAGATGAAGTTTGGCTTGCAGGGGCTAAGAAACAACTGCAAATGCCAAAGGAGATTAAAACGGCGGAGTTTATTAACATCAGTGGGGAGAGGGAGCCCCGAACCACTCCAGGGAGACATGTGCTTCAATCCCTCTCGCTCTTCCCCGCCCCCTCCCCCACCGGCGGCGGCAGAGCCAGAGTTGGGGGAAATTACCACCTTACACCCGCACCGCGAAGAGGGCAGGACCAGCCCGCGTTTGAGAGAATGTAAAAATCACCCAAAGTCCCAGAGACACGAAGCCGGGAGCAGCCAACAACTCCCGCCCTTGGCCCACCCGCCGGGCTCCCCCCTCCGGCACAGCCTAGGCCCCAGCTCCCCTCCCGGCCCAGGCGCCAGCTCGCCCCTCTCTAGGCCCCCAGCACTCTCCGTTCTCGGCCGGTCCCTCGCCCCACAGCCGACCGGAGGCCCGGTCTCTCCGTGGGCCGCACCCGGCTCCTCCTCCCTACACGCTGAGGCGCCGGATGAGGCTGCCGCCCAGGCCTCGCCCCCCACACCCGGTCTTGCCGGTCGGATACACGTTGAGGCGCTGGCCCATGTCCTGGATGAGGTTGGCCGCCTGCTGCCGATACGAGAGCTCCTTGTCAGCCTCCACCCCGCAGCGCCGGGACGGCGTGTTCTCCAGCTGCTCCCGGGTGAAGAACCAGCGCGAGGCCGACAAAGCGGCGCCGCCAGCCCGCGCCGCCGAGCCCGCGCCGCCAGGCCCGCTCGTAGCCGCCGCCATGACACTTCCTCCCCCTCCTCCTCCGGCCCCGCCCGCCGGCGGCCTAGCCGCCGCGGCGCCTAGCTCCTCATCTCCCTCCATATTCGTTCTCGCGAGAACTCGGGGCCACCGGCCCGGCGAGGAGTCCATCTAGCCACCTCTTAACCATAGAGTCTGGGTAGAGCGGAGCTAGAGCGCCACAAGAGAAGCATGGTCACGTGGCCTATGGGGCTCCATTAGCGGACATTGCTATCGGGGCACCGGATGTGGGGTGCAGGGAGAGGCGCCATTAAAAGATCGGCAATAGGAACTCCGCCTTCCGCGACTGTACGTCCGCCCCTTTCGCGGGTCTCCGTCGGGTCCGGGCGGAAATGAAGGCTTCATCCTGCCTCGACCACGTTGTTGGGGCCGCGGGCGCTGGTTGGTTAGCAGGGCGTGCGTCACCCTTCCCTGGCGCGCGCGGCTAGTGCAGGGCGGTGTGATTCAGGGGCGTTGCCGCGCGGCTCTCTTGCCCCCCAACCTGCCATCAGTTCTCGGCCTGCGGTTCAGGCTCAGCCCCGGCTCTCGCCTCGCCCCGCCCCCTTCCTCAGAGCCTCCCGTACAGTGGGCACCAGGCTCGCCAGCTTTCTGTCACACATGCCCCGCCCCCCGTTCCATTCCCTCCCCTCCCCCCCAATTTTTGTGGGCTCTGACTGGCGGTTGGGTTGGGGGAGGAGTCTGGCTCGGGGTGGTTAGTTTGGGAGGCGGGGCTGGGGCGGCTCTGGACTGGGGCCGAGGGGCTTGCTGTGTAGAAGGGGGCTCCGGGCTCTGTAATGGGGCCAGAAATGAGGGGTTTGGGCGGTGCCGGGGGCTGTGGGGTGGGGCAGAGGTTGGGATGCGGGGTGGGCGGTGCAGGGGCTGTGGGGTGGGGCAGAGGGTTGGGATGCGAGGGTGGGCGGTGCAGGGGCTGTGGGGTGGGGCAGAGGTTGGGATGCGGAGGGTGGGCGGTGCAGGGGCTGTGGGGTGGGGCAGAGGTTGGGATGCGGGGTGGGCGGTGCGGGCTGTGGGGTGGGGCAGAGGGTTGGGATGCGGGGTGGGCGGTGCAGGGCTGTGGGGTGGGGCAGAGGTTGGGATGCGGAGGGTGGGCGGTGCAGGGGCTGTGGGGTGGGGCAGAGGTTGGGATGCGGGGTGGCGGTGCAGGGGCTGTGGGGTGGGGCAGAGGTTGGGATGCGGAGGGGTGGGCGGTGCAGGGGCTGTGGGGTGGGGCAGAGGTTTGGGATGCGGAGGGTGGCGGTGCAGGGGCTGTGGGGTGGGGCAGAGGTTGGGATGCGGAGGGTGGGCGGTGCAGGGGCTGTGGGGTGGGGCAGAGGTTGGGATGCGGAGGGTGGGCGATGCAGGCTGTGGGTGGGGCAGAGGTTGGGATGCGGAGGGTGGCGGTGCGGGCTGTGGGGTGGGGCAGAGGGTTGGGATGCGGGGTGGGCGGTGCAGGGGCTGTGGGGTGGGGCAGAGGTTGGGATGCGGAGGGTGGGCGGTGCAGGGGCTGTGGGGTGGGGCAGAGTGTTGGGATGCGGAGGGGTGGGCGGTGCAGGCTGTGGGAGGGAGTTTGGGTTCAGGAGGGGATTCTGAGCTGAGGAAGGGGGTTCAGGGTGTGAGGCTTGTTACTGACCTGTTACTGATCACAGTTAATATTTAGGGATGTGTTAAGTGTCAACATGTAACATGGTTACATGCAGCCCCTCTCCCACCCACCCACTGCTGCCTCTGTATGGGGGAGGGCATGCGGGAGGCGAGCCCAGTTTTTACGCTGGCTCCCCACTAGCACCAGCAACCAGGAGCTGCATGCCCTTCTCCCCCAGGCTGCTGCCTCTTTGCCACTGCTCAGGGTGCTGTCAGGGGTTGGGGGTGGAGTTCTGTCAGAGGCAGTACAGAGGCGGGCTGCTGGCTGGCTCCCTGTGCTGGCTCTACAGAGCCATTTGCCCCCACGTGTGTAACCGCTGAGTTGGAGATATTTCTTCATGCCACTACATCCCAATGATGGGTTTTGGTCTCATATTTATTCCTGGAACTGTGTTCTGGTTATTTCTATTAAAAAATTACAGCTCCACTTTATACATATGCTAAAATTATCACGATATAAAAAAACAGACCTGACAGAACACTAGTCAGTTTAGAATAGGGAAGAATCGATGAACTGGATGACCTAGTTTTTTTGTCTTTAGTTGGTTCTGGGCCTAGTTGTTGATAACTTTTAAGATATGGCTGCTTCAGAGACTATTTTTAACTACAGTGATTTGGGTTTGTAGTTAGATCCTCATCAATGTTTTCATACTTGTAGGCAAAACTTTTCAAACTGAAGCCTTTGGAAACTTTTGCCTTTAAAAATCTGAATCAATATGTGTAATTCAAATTCCTTATATTTTACAATAATAATTATATTACTCCAGTTGTGACCTGGCTAACTCACCTTCATTCATTCATTTGCAAATCAGTCATAGAGCATCTGGTATATTCTTCTATGAATGTGTAATTGTTAGGTACATGATCTAATTCAAATTGTAAATTCCTTGAGGGAAGGGTATTTGTCTTAAAGAACCATGGGTACCAATATAGTAAAAATATAAGTTAATACAATTAGGAGGTGAAGAGAGGGACTAAACCCTTGCCTGCAAAATCTGAAATGAAGACATTAAGAAAAGTAGAGCTGTATTCAATGATAATAAATCATAATAATGCTCAATTTATATACAGCTGTAGTCCCCAAAGACATCAGCAATGTGTTTTAATTGTATAGCAGATCAAGGTTTAAGAGGAAAAATAATTAATTACTCTGATTTTAAAAGTATTCTAGCTGTTAAGATGTATTTATCTCTCTCTCTCTTTATAAAGAAGTTTTTCATGCGGGATGACAGAGTGTCATCATCACGTCATTCTGCATCCCGCAGGCTCCACTCCCCTCCCCCCCCGACTCCTTGCCCAAGACGCTGTTCGGGGACTGGCAAAGCCGCCTGGCAATCCGGCTTGGGCAGATTCCACCTCCTGAAAGGCTGCAGGTAGAGCTGAGTGTGCAGGACGCTTGGGAGGTGGAATCTTCTCAGGCTGGGCTGTGAGGTGGCTTTGCCCATCCCCGAACGGTGTCCAGGACAGGGAGTGATTCCATCTGAGGCCTGAGCACTACTCCAGATCAGCCTGCTGCAAGGAATGTGGTTGCAGCAGCACCGCCACCATTGCTCGGAGGGCAAACCTCAGGTAGAGACTCGGGGGTGGTTGGATCTGGGGATGTTGGAGGCCTTTCTGGGCTGGAGGCACCACACGGGAGCAGGCCCACAGGCGAAGCGGTATGGGGCCCAGTGGATGAGAGGAAGTGCTTGCTGTGCGCCAGGCTGGCCCTGATGGCCCTGTGCTTAAGGGAAGCAACCACTGTGCCATGTCCTCTTCTGGTGGCTGCCTATGGTGTGCAACCGCATGTGTGGGGTGGGCTGAGCTTTGGCTTGCTGCCCAGGGATGGAGCCCGCAAGGCCATGCTCCTCCCAAGCGGGGACTCTCAGTCCCCTGGCCCAGGGGGCTGCTTCAGCTGGTGTGAGCATGGCCCACTTGCACCAGGAACGAAGGCAGGCTCCATGTCTCCAGCTGTTCCGCCATGCCCTGAGTGGCCGTACCAGGCCAAGATGCCCCAGTGGAACTCACCACTGCAGTCCAGCAACCCCTGAGGTGTCACAGAGGGGGAGGCCCAGCAGTGTTTGCAGTGGCTGCCAACATGGCTGAGTGGGGATGACGCCTGCCTCTTTATGGTAGTGCCCAGAGACCCCGCTCAATGCATGGCCCCTCGGCCCTCTTTCCATCCTCCATGTGTGTCCTCAGCCCCTCTCCTGCCCCCTCACAGTCCCCCATCCCTCCTTCTGAACCTGGCATCCCAAAGGAATCCCCGCTCTCTGACTCTCCCTCCGGCCTCTTTCTCTGCCTCGTGTCCATTTCCTCTGTCCACAGACATCCCCCTTTCCCACTTCACAACACCCCAGCAATGCCACCTTTGCTGCCTTTCTCTCCAGGCAGCTGCCCAGATCCTACTGTTGCAGCACCCAGAGAGTCAGCTCCTCCCCCCCACTTCTCCTGAAATTCCTGCATATGGGCCTGGTGCTGTTTCTTTGTTGGTTAGGTTGCCTAGCGTTGTGCATAGGAGGGAGGAAAGGAGATAAGGATTTATGTGGGGAAGGATGCAGTAAGGGAGGATGGGGGAGAGGGTGAGGGGGAATATAGAAATGGAGGCTGGTCAGTGTGAGTGTGCGGAGGGGGAGGGGTTAGAGAAGCATGGGGCTGTAGGAATATGGAAGTGGGAGTAGGGACAGGCAGTGTGGGGTAAGGCAGATTCAAGGGAATGGGGAGTAGGGATGGAAGGAGGGGAACAGGGAGGGGGGTTAGGGAGGATGGTGGGGGTAGGAATGGAGGCAGGGAATGGGGGTGTAGGGATGGAGGATAGAGGTGGGGCTAGGGATGGAAGGAAGGTGGTGGGCTGTGAGCCATGGACTATTTTATTGGTGGGAGGGGCAGGAGCAGAAAGGGCATGGGCAGGTGGGACTGGCTGGTAATTGAAGGGCCTGAGTGGGTGGGATGGGCTGAGAGCACTCAGAGGGTCCCATCCAGGGGTGTGGTGGGCAAGAGTGGAGAAGGGTGTGAGTGACTTGGGGCCACGGAGAACGCATCTGGGCTCAATGCAAGATTAACAGGCTCTCTGGCCATGAAAGCACCAGTGAGGGGGGTATTGGTGAGCATAGTGAGCCAGGGGTGCAGCCCCCTAGTTTTATAAATCATTGAAATATTTGAATGATCCCCTACAATATGTGCTAACTGCTTATGCTAAATCTTTTCCACCTTGCATTTTGTTGTGATGTTAAGACTTTCTTTTCAGACCTGAAGAAGAATTCTGTGTGGCTTGAAAGCTTGTCTCTCTCACCAACAGAAGTTGGTCCAATAAAATGTATCACCTGAACTATCTTGTCTGTTAAACATCTGTGAGAAGCAAAGCTAAAAAAGTCATGGGGAGGCTGGGAGGAAAGGATTGTGCTGTGAGAATTAAGCTGCCATTTTTGACTTTGTAGTTTAATTAAAACAAGATGGAGAAATCTAACGTTTAATAACTGAAAAATGTACCCTTTAGATATGTGCAGACTTCAAAAGAGAGAAAAGTTGGACAGGAAAGAGTGCATCCTATGCCTTCTACTCACCAAACTTCCATTGAAGACCTTGCTTGACTGTATGCAATTAAATGTAAATGCAGCTACTTTACCTAGCTTCCTTTTCCTCATACATGAACATCTAAACCCAGATCCACAAAAGGACTTAGATGTTGCAATACTGAATGTCCTAACACCTAACTTGTAGATGTTTAGAAAAATCACTAGAACACCAATATGATCCACCAGAAAGCTTAAGTTAGGTGCCCAGGTTCCTCATAAACTGAATGGTAAAAGAGGTGCTTAAAGGCAGGATTCACGAAAGCCAGCATGCTAGGCAGGAACCCACCTAAGATAGTCACTAGCAGATGCCAATGTAAAAGGGGTGTCCTAAACCCTGTTCCTCTCATAGAGTTCAGTACCTAAGTTTGGGATGCAAGGAGGCCTTCATCTTTGTTAATAATCCACAGCTAGATACTCCTGCACTCAGGTGACTTAAGGGTGTAAGTTGTTTCTTGCGAAGTGGGGTTACATTTGTCTAACTTCAAAAAGTAGAAGCAACTGTCTTTTACCCTGTGGTAGAGTACCCACATCGGTTGTAGGAAATTCCTGCTTCAAATCCCTGTCTGCCTGATGAGAAGAAGGGATCTGAACAGGTGTTCTTTACTTCTCAGGAAAGTGTCCAAGCCATTAGACTACTAGATATTCTCATGTGGTTCTTTTCCCATCATTTTTTATTGAAGTTCCATTGTAATTAAATATTAATTGGGCCAGAGAAAGTGAGAAGTATTCTATAGGCCAGTCTCTAGGGAGTTTACCTGTGAGGTAGAAAACCCATGTTCAAATCCTTTCTCATCCAGCAGAGGACAAACTTGGAACAAGAGGCTCTTCCTTATAACCACTGCTCTAAATGTTATAAAGGAAGTCCCTGTCTTCCTCTCACTGCAATGTCATTGTGTGAAGTTAGTAGCCTTTGAGCATGCCTTCCAGATTGGATCCCACAGGCAAGATTGGCAGAGGAATACCTACTCACCCTTTGTGGATTGATCTGGGGTTTAGATGGGAGACGTGTCCAGATGCCTATAGTTGTTTAGGGAATTTCTACTGCAAAAACTTGGACACCTAGTGAGTTTTTGCAGTAGAAATTAAACTAGTGAGTGAGTTTAGGTACCCATAGGATTAGGTGATAACTGAGTGGAGATTTTGTGGATCTGGTGGCATTTAAAACTGGGATTTTAGGCACCTAAATTCCTTGTAGTATATTAATTTAGGCCCTGGAATGTATATAAGGGCCTGATTCTGAGAGGTGCTAAGTGTCTACTAAGAGGTGCTGAGCCTCCTTAGATCCCATTGAAGTTGTGTACTCTTCCATAGAGTCTTACAGACCCAAATTCCTAATGTATAAAATAAGTAAAAGACCAAAACAAAAACACCTTACTCTTAAAAAGACTTCCAAAATTTTCTGGCTTTTCCATTTGCTATTGAAAGGCAAAAAGGTGCAAGTGCAATTTTTTTCCTATGCAGTTCAACAAAGACAGATGATAGCAATGAGAATTGCTGGTGTTCAGCACCTTTCAGATTCAGTCTGTAAAGTAGAGGAGGTGCTCAGCTACATTAGGAATTCAGGTCTTGTCTGTTTTGCTTTTCCTGGAAGATTCTGTGGAAGACTAGAGAACTACAGGTTGGACCTCCCTCGTCGGAATTTTGGAGTTTTCCTGACCAGGGGAGGTCAAGGCTCCCCTCTTGGCCAACAGCTCTGCTCCCGGGCGCCAGCCTCAGCCACTGGGCTTCACTCCTGGCTAGGGCTGTGTGACGGGGCAGACAGGCCCCACACTGAAGGACGGGGAGTAGCCCAGGCCCGGAGCCAGAGTACAAAAGCAGCAAGAGCCCCCCCAGTGAGAGAGGTTGCCAGGGGAAGGAGTAGGTCAGGCTGCACCCGTAGGTCTGCAGCAGCTGAAATCTGAGTTGCCACCCGCAGCCGACCCTGGAGCTGAGCCAGCAGCTGCCACCCCCAGGGAGGCAGGAGTGCCCGTAGCCCCAGCGCCAGCCGTAGTAAGGACTGGTCCAGGAGGCCAGCAGTCTACAGGGGTACCAGGGCGTGGTAGGAAGCAGCCCAGGGCAGAGGACTGATAGAGCGGCTTGGTGTGTATTGGCCGGATTTCCCGACGAGCAGGCAGGAGCAACAGTCTCTGCCTAAAGGGCCCTGGGCTGGGACCCAGTGAAGAGGGAGGGCCCGGGTCCCACTACCACCCATTTCCCTACCCTGGACAATCAATCCCCTAGTTGTGAGAGGCTTTTTCTGGTGACTAGGCCTCCAGGGCCACATATACCCTGAGAGAGGGGCAGGAGCTTTGCGACTAGGCCTCCAGGGCCGCATATACCCTGAGAGAGGGGCAGGACAGTTGGCCCCCAAAGCCAAGGGGGGGACCCGCCCCTCAACAGGCTGCTATGCCAGCTCCGCTGCCACCAGCCCCTGCTGGGGCTGCTCTCCCCTGCTGCTGCCAGCCCCAGCCAGGGCTGCACTCACTGCCAGCATGGGCTGCGCTCCCAACCTCTGCCACCGGCCCAAGGTGCACTTCTGACTCTAGCCTCCCTTACTCCAAGCCAGGGTCTCTGGTCCAGGAATACCCGTGGTCCTGCTGGATGTTGCCAGACCAGAGAATATCTGATTTTAGAATTTTAACCTGTAGTGAAATTATGACAGCACAAGTAGCAATGTACTGAAACTTGAACAAATCAGAGGGGAAAGAATAGGAGTGAAGCATTATTATTCTGATGACTTACAAATTCTTGATTTAGTCCTAAGTGGAATGCAGGATCTGGTCCAAGAGGTAAATATAATGGACCACTTGGAAATAGTGACTATAATGTAATAAATTTAACATCCCTTTGGTGTGGAAAAACACCTCAACAGCCCAATACTGTGAAATTTAATTTCAGAAAGGGAAACTACACAAAAACAAGAAGGTTAGTTAAACAGAAATTAAAAGGTACGGTGCTAGGGTAAAAATCCCTGCAAGTTTCATGGAAACTTTTCGAGGACACCATAATAGAGGCCCAACTTAAATGTAGGTCCCAAATTAAAAAACACAGAAAGAGAACCAAAAAAGTGCCACCGTGGCTTAACAACCAATTAGAACGAGTGGGGCACCTGCACGATCAAGATGTTAAAGGAGCACTCAAAGACAATAAAGTCATTGAGGAGAAACTAAACGAATTCTTTGCTTTGGTCTTCATGGCTGAGGATGTTAGTGAGATTCCCAAACCTGATCCATTCTTTTTAGGTGACAAATTGGAGGAATTGTTCCAGCTTGAGGTGTCATTAGAGGAGGTTTTGGAACAAATTGATAAACTTAATGGTAACAAGTCACCAGGACCAGATGGCATTCACCCAAGAGTTCTGAAAGAACTCAAATGTGAAATTATGAAATTATTAACAGTGGTTTGTAACCTATCCTTTAAATCAACTTCTACACCTAATGACTGGAAGATAGCTAATGTGACACCAATATTTAAAAAGGGCTCTAGAGGTGATCCTGGCAATTACAGACTAGTAAGTCTAATGTCAGTACCAGGCAAATTAGTTGAAACTATAGTAAAGAATAGAATTGTCAGACACATAGATGAACATAATTTGTTGGGGGAGAAGGCAATATGGTTTCTGTAAAGGGAAATCATGCCTCACTAATCTACTAGGCTTTGCCTTCACGGCGAATTTTTTCTGCAGAAAATATGCTAATGAGGGACTCATTAGCAAAAGTTGCAATTTCATTAGCATTTTTTCTGCTGTTTCTTTTTGCTCAAGGGGTTTTTGTACAAAAAGAAGCAGTGTGGACTTTTTTGTGTGTGTGCAGAAACCCCGTTTTGTACAAGATCCTTATGCCTGTTCTGGGCAACAAATGGCAAATGAAATTTAATGTTGATAAAGTAAGTAATATACATTGGAAAAAATAATCCCAACGATACATACAATATGATGGGGACTAATTGAGGAATAACTAACTGAGAGAGATCTTAGAGTCATTGTAGATAGTTCTCTGAAAACATTCACTCAATGTGCAGTGGCAGTCAAAAAACAAAACAAAACACACACACAAAAAAACAGAATGTTAGGAATCATTTAAAAAGGGATAGAGAATAAGACAGAGAATATCTTATTTCCTCTATATAAAAACTCTGGTATGCCCACATCTTGAATACTGCATACAGATGTGGTTGTCTCATCTAAAAAAAGATATATTGGCATTGGAAAAGAATCAGAAAAGGCAACAAAAATGTTTAAGGGTTTGGAACAAGTCCCATATGAAGAGAGATTAGAAAGACTGGGACTTTTCAGCCTAGAAAAGAGGAGACTAAAGGGGGATATGATAGAGGTCTATAAAATCATGACTGATGTGGAAAAAGTGAATAAGGAAAAATTATTTTTGTTCCCATAATATAAGAACTAGAGGTCACCAAATGAAATTAATAGGTCGCAGGTTTAAAATAAACAAAAGGAAGTTTTTCTTCACTCACCACACAGTCAACCTGTGGTACTCTTTGCCAGAGGATGTTGTGAAGACCAGGACTTTAACAGGTTTAAAAAAAGAGCTAGGTAAATTCATGGAGGTTGGGTCCATCAGTGGCTATTAGCCAGGATGGCTAGTAATGGTGTCCCTTGCGTCTGTTTGTCAGAGGCTGGAAATGGATGACAGGAGAGGGATTACGTGACTATCTGTTGTGTTTACTCCCTGTGGGGCATCTTGCATTGGTCACTCTCAGAAGACAGGAGATATTGAAGATGGACCTTTGGTCTGACCCAGTACTGAAAGTCCAAGTTTCAACCTACCTTTCACCATCTAAGAAAACTAGGACATTCTAGATAGGAAAATAATCTTGTCAAGTAGGAGAGGAAGTCCTACACTGAGAATAAAAATCAAATTTAAAATTAGAAAGAACCATTAATATATTTTCACATTACATGCAGCTTTATTCATGAAGAATACTGTTTTAAGCGAATTGAACATTGTATCACAATGTGCATTATTTAGCTTTGCTAATATTTAGGTTTCATAGTTAACAAATGAAGTAAATGGAGGAAAATTCACAACACTATTTTCACTATTGAGCTATTTTTTCATGAAACTTGGCACTGATAACACTGCATTGATTTGTATTCAGAAGGTTATCATGATTTTAAGAAATTAAATCTCTGTAGAAAAGCAGGGAGCCCAAAAATCTGCAGGTACAACCTAAATCCTCAGGACGCACAGAAATTCTCATGTGAGTTTCCAGTTACATTGCTTTTACTTTGTGGGGACCAGTAAATGCTATAATTTATATATAGATTTTAGTTGACATTAATAGGGTGGAAATACAGGTGGGTGCATGTATGCAAAAATACAAAAGGATACAATATTGCTGAAGTTTGGTCTCTGTTAAAGTTATTCAAATTGTTTTCTGTCAAGACCCAAAAATGCAAGAGCGTTGTCAGCTCTGAGTTTTTCCTGTAAAAAAAGAAAAAGTATTTAGAATCTTACAAATGTTGTGTACACCTAAGGACTGAAAGCAGGGTTTTATTAATAAGTCTGAGGGCCTCTCTTTCTGTGGAATTACCTGCAGGAGGAGGACTGGGACATCCTAGATAAAGGGGAAGTGTGAAATGATCTCATGAGGATTCCCTGTGTCAGTCTATGAGGGTGAGTGCAGGGAGTTTTCATATCTGTCCTACAAAATGAGACCTCGTTCCACTCTTGGGATCCAGTAGATTCCCACAGAACTGAACAGATTCCAAGAGATCTGCAAGACTCTGTGGCTACGGCTACACTACTAACTTTTTCCGGAAGAGGAAATGCAAATGCAGTGCTCATTTGCATATCTTGCACTCTCATTTGCATATTCTCTTCTGATCCTTTTTGTGGAAGAGGTTTTTGTGCAAAAAAGCTCAAAATTGAGGAAGAAGGGATCTTGCGAAAAAGGTTTTTTTGCGCAAAAAGGCACCGTCTAAAGAGTGCTTTTTTGTGCAAAAACCTCTTCCACAAAAAGGATTGGAAGAGAATATGCAAATGAGAGCACAATATATGCAAATGAGCACCCCATTTGCATTTCCTCTTCCAGAAAAAGTTCGTCGTGTAGCCGTAACCTCAGTGTTTAGACTGGCACCCATGTCTTCTTGGCTGCACAATTCCACGCTGCAATATTGTTTGCTCTTCATTTCTTGATTCACAATGGAATATATAGCAGACACTTACTGCATACCTCACAGCTTTCCTAAGCCATTTAGGCTCAATTCAGCAGTCTATCCATATTAACAAACCCCCTAAGCAGATATTTAAGTCATATTGAAGTCAAGCATGTGCACATGTTTTCTGTGCTGTGGTGAACTGATTCTTAGAGGCTGAGTCCATACCCTCTGAAGTCAATGGAAATCTCTCATTGACTCATGAGCGTCTTGCATCAGGCCCTACAAACGGAGGCTTAAAATTGAAATAAAAAACTATACAGAATTATACCTTTAGTCCATTATCAAACTCTTCCATGGAGTCAATCAGTTTTCCAGGTTCTAGTTCCCCCAGTGGAAAAGGGTAATCTGTTCCCAAAAGAACTTTGTCCTGCAAACAGAGAAACAATTTGGGCCTTTCAAAATGAAAAAATAGTTGCACATCCTCTGTGGGGTTATGAAAAACAGCATAAAATGTGGTATCTGTGTTTCATTCATCTTTAAGATTATAAGTTTTTTTTCTACACCTCCCCAAAAGAACACGTCCCAAGGTTTCCTTTATTTTGTACAAACAATTTTGAATGAACTGATTTTTTTTTTTATATACAAGGGGGGAGATTGATGATTTTAAGGGCCAGCCATGCTTTGGTGTATTTTCATAATGATATATGGAAAATTCAGAATGTAAATCCTTGGTACAGTAAAACTCCAGAGGTCCGGCATCCAATGGTCCGGCACTCCTGATGGTCCGGCACCATCTGGAACCTGGAAGTGCTCTGGGCAGCTGGACAATTGGAGCTGCTCTGCCCCCGGCTTCCCCGATTCAGCTGCTGCTGAAACTGACCAGCGGCTGACTCAGGGAAGCCGGGGGCAGAGCAGCTGGGGTGCTGCCGGGTTGGTCCCGCAGCGCCGAGGGGCGCATCCCCCCACTCCACCCCAGACCCTCATAGCCCCCCCTTCCGATAGTCTGGCATATCTGATAATCCGGCACCCCCTGGGTCCTAAAGGTGCTGGATTATCATAAAAAATAATTTTATTTCTGTTTGATTTTCCATATTTTGTCTACTTTGACAGTTCTACCACGGTAACTGGAAAACTAATGGAATTAGGACATTGTAAAAGGCCAGAGACTAAAAGTTGTGTAATTGAGAGGGAGAGAGAATTTTAGCTAGGCTGTTTAAAACACCTTTTCAATCACATGGTTTCCTCAATTTATTCTAAATGTAGTCCACACAAACTCTACCAAGTGAAAATTTACTCCCTTTCTGGGACTTGTTTTTTTCACACGGAGGGACTAAAATGTACAGTATAAAATGCAGCCCAAACCTTCTTTCTGGGTTTGGCTGCTCACAAAATGCCTTTTAGGGGTTTGGTCAGTTTATACCTAGAATATTTTTTAAAAGATTGCACCAGTCCGACCTTTTTTTATGCCTGGTTGAGTCACAAGCTAAAATGAGTCAGAAAAACACATTTTCCAGCAGGATCAGCTCCTTCTAACAATAGTGTCACAGAAAAACTGACAACTTGTTACACATCTATTTAATTTTGATGCCTAAAGAACACTTGAGAGCAAAATGTAAAAAGAGTCAACCTTGTTTTCTCTTCATGTATGGTAAAAGAGAGCTAAGAAGCCAGAAGTCCTCCGGAGACTTGATATGCAAATGAGTCCTACTAGATTTGATATTCCAGGATGGAGATATAACACACATGATGAAGATATACACATACACACAAACGTGCGTCTAGAAAACTTATTATGTCTGCACTACGGACCTTACAGTGGCATAGCTACATCTCTGTGCCAATGCTGGGTGTCCTGTGTAACTACTCTATGCCAGCAGAAGAGAGCTCTCTCACTAGCATAATTTAACCACCACTAACAAGTAGTAGTAGCAATGGGTACGTCTAGACTACAGGCTTCTGTCGACAAAGAGCATCTAGACTATATCCAGTTCTGTCGACAAAGCAAGCCGCTTTGTCGACATGAGAGTGTAGACGCAAAGGACAGCGTAGATGCAATAACGCCTTCTGTTGACAGAATTCTGTCAACAAAAGGCGTTATTCCTCGTAGAATGAGGTTTACCGCCGTTAACAAAACTGCCGAGTTCTGTCGACGTTATGTCGACAGAACTCAGTGGTAGTGTAGACGCAGGTATAGTTTTGTTGACAAAAGTTCACTTTTGTCGACAAAACCTGTAGTCTAGGCACACCCAATGGTGGCAGGAGAGGGTCTTCCTCTTACAGAGTGCTCTCTATCCCATACCTGCTTTTTGTTGGTCAGGGGACTATTTTTCTCACACCTGATTGACAAAAGTGTGACTGACAAATGTGTTAGTGTAGACCTAGCCCTTAGAGTATCACTGTGAAATACAAGGTGGTACAGATTTTTTTAAAGCATAAACACATTTCAGGGAACCATTCAAGGTCAAATGGCCCATTAATTCACCTCCAGTCATAGGGAGGAAAGAAAGTGAGCAGCTGCAGTGGAGGGAAGGACATGTTAGTGGGTTACAGATTGTTGTAATAAGATTGTTTTAGAAGTGCCACTCTGAATTTGTTTCCCAGATCTGAAAGAGAGCTCTGTGTAACCTCAAAAGCTTGTTTCTGTCACCAACAGAAGTTGGCCTGATAAAAGATATTACCTCACCCACCTTGTTTCTCTCTGTCATGGGGCCAAGATGGCTACAACAACACTGCCTCTCTTTTTAGAGTCAGAGTTTAGAGCCAAAAAGGAGCACTAGATCATCTTGTCTGATCTGTGTATCACAGGCCATAAATACCACCCAGCATCCACATACTAAACCCAACAATCATAATTTTTGAATGTTTCGGATCGGTCCCACTAAGGGCATATCTACACTAGGAAATTATTTTGAAATAACTTATTTTGAAATAATCACTCCTGAAATAACTGTTCCAAAATAAGTGTTATTTATCATGGAAAGCAGGAGTGATTATTTCAAAATAACCAGCCCGTTATTTTCAAATAACAGGCTTGGTAGTGTAGATACTCAGCTTGTTATTTTGAAATAATTCCTTTAGGCTATGTCTACACAGCAGCCTGTATTTATTCTGAAATAACATAGTCTGTGTTTATACTATAAGCAGTTGTTTCGACCTAATGTCAAAATAATGTTGAGTTGGAGGACTTCTTACTCAGACGTCTGTAATCCTTATTTTACGAGGAGTAAGGGAAGTCGGAGGAAGAGGGCTCTAACGGACTTCCTGCTGTGTAGACAGTGTCAAAAGCTGAAATATGATATTTCGACATAGCTCAAGTTGCATAGCTTATTTCCGCTTTAGTTCTGCTGTGTAGA
Source organism: Rafetus swinhoei (assembly GCA_019425775.1). Classification (NCBI taxonomy): domain Eukaryota; kingdom Metazoa; phylum Chordata; order Testudines; family Trionychidae; genus Rafetus; species Rafetus swinhoei. The sequence continues at coordinate 18,568,779 of CM033439.1, read as the reverse complement.
CCTGCCCTTAGTGCAGACCAGGGCTAAGTGATAAAACATGTTTTCAAGTGTTTTAGGATAGGATTTCTTTTGCTTATTTTCCAAATGTTGCTTATTTTTTGTCTCCAGTAGGTGTCACCCTGAGGTCTCTGAAAGAACCTATACAAGAAGTGTAGAAAGAATCAGTAAATTGGTTGTATTTTGCTGTATTTTACAAAAACCTTTGTGTCAGAGTAGAATAGGAGAATGCATATTCTATTGTCTGCTGCTAATGCAATTTGAGAACAGTTTACATGAGAAACAGGATGCTACTTGATTTACAGTATGTTTACTGGTAGTAGGATATTTTCTGCTCCAGAATGCACACCTGGGAGGGTAATGTTGTTTATTCTGCGTGCAGTATAAAACACTATACACCTATATTATTAGATGGATTTACTTGGAAAGGAGAATGAAATTAAATTTAGCTTGTCAGATAAGCTCAACCAAGCTAGGGAGAGTCTTACATTTTTATTTCACCTTATGTGGGTCAGAGCAGAAGAAAGTCTGACATGCTGAATTTTGTTCTGCTCTCACTAGAATCTCTTGTATAAACTATTCTAATTTAGTCTTTTTTAGTTTTCCTCAGATGATCACTGATGATCATTCACAGGCAATGAACTGATCTGATAAACTACAGATAATTAGGCTGTGGGCTGTGGCTCCACCACTGTGGCTATACCACTGACTTGATGAATGGCCTTGGACAACTCAACTTCTGTGTGCTTCAGATTTATCACCGTCTATTAAAATAGTGACTGTAGTGCCTGTTCACAGTCACCAGCTTCCCAGAAGTGTTATGAGGATTCATTAGTTAATGTTTGTAAAGCATATTGAAGGTGTATGGGACTCATAAGTTCTAACATTTTATTTATTAATTATCTAAGAGTATGGCCTAAATCGGGTCGGGGATCACTCACCCATAGAAAACTCAGTTGGGGGCTGCACAGAAGTGAAAAACAAACAAAAAAGACCTCCAAACCCTCATAGACTTGGCCCCGGACTGAGGAGAAAGACACTCCCCATATTCCCCTTGCATACCAGAGCCTGGGCGGGGAAGGGGACCCAGGTTTGTAGAGTTTGTGTGCTCCAGCCCTGCGGGGAGACAGGAGGGTTGGAGCACCAGCGCAGGCTCCCCAAGGCTGGGGGGAGCCCTGAGCCTCAAGGGCTGGATCCAGGCAAGTCAGGGGTGGCATCCAGCTCCTGGGCCTTAGGTTCCCCACGCCTGGCCTAAATCCTTTTCCCCACTGAATATCTGTAGTTTGAATAGATCCACTTAATATTGCAGCTATGCTTGAAATAAGACATAGATTGCTGATAGGACTGTCAAATGATTAAAAAAATTAATTGTGATTACTCATGAGATTATAAAATAATCATGATTAATCACAGTTTTAAGCACACTGTTAAGCAATACTAGAATATTTGTGGATTTTTTCTATATTTTCAACTATAGTGTACAGTACTCACTTTATAGTTTTATTACAAATATTTGCAGTGTAAAAAAGATAAAAACAAAAGAATATTTTTCAGTTCACATCATGCAGATATGGTAGGGTGACTATTGTTAAAGTGCATCTTACAAATGTAAAAATAACTCCCTGGACACTCAGAAGCAGACCTAAAAGTTGCCATACTTCATTAAAAAAAAACATTTCAAAACCAGACTTCAGAATGAAACTGCAGAGCTGGAATTCATATGCAAACTTGACACAATCAGAAGGGGTCTGAAAAGAAGACTGGGAGTGGCTAGCTCACTACAAAAAGTAATTTTCCCTCTTTTGATATTCACATCTTTTCATCAAATGTTGGGAGTGACCCACCTTCACTCTGATTGAACTGACCTTTTTAGCACTAGTCCTCTGCATGGTAATGTTATACACCCATCTTCGCATGTGTGCATATACCTGCCAAACTGAAGTTTCCATTTCATACATCTGACAAAGTGGGATCCAGCCCACGAAAGCTTATCCCCAAATAAATTCGTTAGTCTTTAAGGTGCCACAGGACTCATTATTATTTTCACTGAAACAGTGTAACACAGTTTTCATTCTGAACTTGTTATAAATATAGATTTTTTTGTATGTAATTGCACTCATAACAAAACATGAAATTTTAAAGCGTATAAGTACACTTAGTCCTGCTTTTTGTTCAGCCAATAGCTAAGACAAACAAGTTTGTACACATTTATGGGAGATGCTGCTGCTTTCGTCCCATTTACAATGTCATTGAAAAGCGAGAACAGGAATTCACATTACACTGTTGTAGCCAGCGTTACAAGGCATTTATGTGCCACATATGCTAAACATTCATATGCCCCTTCATGCTTTGGAAACTATTAAAAAAACACATGCTTCTGTGCTGATGATGGGTTCTGCCTAGTGATGTTAAATTCTCGGGAATAAACTTTCGGAGAATATTCTCGAGAATGTTCTTGAGAATATTCTCCAATGCAAGAATTTTTGAGAATTTTCTCTTAAATACTTGTTAAATAGTTTTTTAAAGAATTTTACTATTTATAATAATGTCTTTCTTTAATAAAATTTCAAGAATCATGAAAGTTTCCAATTGTTAAAATGAAAATTTGGGAAAGTAAAGAAAAAAAGACAGAGGTTTAAATTACTAGAACTTTTATTACAAATCTTCTGTTGCAGGATACAAATATTTTTAACTTTCTGGATTGAATACAAGTCTAATCAGAATCTGTACTTTCCAAATCTGACCCATATATTTCTCTCTCTTCTTCTTCCTCATACATACCTTCTTCTTCAACTTCTTCTTTCTCTTCAGCATCATCAATTTATTCTTCCTCATTTCCCTGGTTCTGTTTCCTTTTTTCTCTTGGGGATTTCAACAGAGCATCATTTGGGTTTGTAAGAAGCTTTATATTATGGGCTATGAATGTCTGCTTGCCTGCCCTTTCTTGTGTTAACTTGTTTCTTTTTGCATTATGAATGATACTGTAAGTACTGAAACTTCTTTCAGATGCTGCCGTTGTTGGTGGCATATTCAATATGTTGATCTCTGCTTTCCCTTATTTTGATCCATAGCAAATATCTTTCCACCATGTTACTGCATCTACTGAGCCAGCTGATTTTGTTACATATGATCTTCATCCAGAATTGAATTCCTGGTACGTTTGTTCAGTTTAGTCTGTAAATCTTCATGGACAGCAAGGCATTTTAAGACATTTTTTGATTTCAATAAGCTTTTCAAACAATATAAAATGGAACCCCACCTAGTTTTAACTGGCAATTTAAGTGCACAAGTTTGATTTTTCTTTTGAAATGCAGTAAATGAGCACTTAAACTCATTTGTTAATTTCTTCACAATAGTTTTACAGGTAGCTTCAGTTTCTTGAACAGATTTTAAGTTACTGATGTCACCAATTAACAAATTTAGTGTATGAGCAGCACAAGTGTACATAGCAATGTGATTGTATTTTTCGTTAAGCATTGATAAGGATTTCACCATTGCTGCAGCATTATCCGTGACAATGGCACCAAATTTTTCAGTGCCTATTTCTGTCATTATTTTTTCCATACGGAATGCCATATACTCAGCAGTATGGCGTTCAACATCGGTTGCCACTGTCTTGTAAAACACTGGTTGGGGTGTTGATATAATAAAATTTATGACAGATTCATTTCTTCGGTTGCTCCAAGCATCACACTGCAGTGCAAGAGAAGAGGCTTCAGCAATTTTTGTTTTTATAAGAGCATCAACACGTTGATATTCAGCTTCCAAAAGTTTGTTAGAAAGTGTGTACCTGGATGGCATCTTGTAAGAATGTCTTAATTTTTGCATGAAAGTAATCCAATCTTCGTTTTCAACCAGTGAAAGAGGCGATCCCGATGAGAATATAGCTCGTGCAAAAAATTCATCCAAAACTTTGTTTTCAGTTTCGTTCATAGAATCAAAATAGCGACTTAGAGAGTGAGACCCTTTGGCTGAACTTGATGTGGAAGGTGGTGATGTAAATTCACTAGCACTATCACAGTGTTCTATAGATGTTGATGCAGTTGATGATTGAGGTGATCTGCTTCTGGACTCTGAGAATTTTGTTGCCTTTTCCTTGATGGAAGCAGGAGTCTTCAAACAATTGGAAATATGCTTTCTCATGCTTGTTGCATTTCTGATGTATTCAGCCTTGCGATACTTACATTCATATAACACTTTGTCTTTAACTGTTTTATGAAGGAAATAATCCCACACATCACTTTTAGGCTTAGTTCTTCTTTTCATACTGATGAAAACACAATTACACCTTTCACAAAAGAGAATAAATGTGTTATTGCCTCTTTATATACTTTTTGTGATGCTTCCAGAAAGTTCCATAACAATCAGAATTCCTGACTCATGAATGTTCTAGAAAGTTCCATAACATTCTGGAACGTTCTATAACGTTCTCAAACTATCTTGAATGATCACGAAAGCTCTTTAACATTCAGGGTGTTCTAAAAGTAGAATACAATATATTATTTCAAGAGGAAATGAAAAATTAAAAAATTCTCAAATTCTCGGGAAATAATCTTTTTGGAGAATATTCTCAGAATATTCTCATTCTCGGAGAATATTCTCCAGAGAATATTCTCACCTCACATCACTAGTTCTATCTTATAATGATCCAAAGCTGTGCAGACCAATGCATGTTCGTTTTCATCATCTGAGTCAGATGTCATCAAAAGAAGATTGATTTTCTTTTTTTGGTGGTTTAAGTTCTGCAATTTCTTCATTGGCGTGTTGTTCTTTTAAGACTTCTGACAGCAATTTCCACACCTTGTCCCTCTCAGATTTTGGAAGGCACATCAGATTCTTAAACATTGGGTCAAATGTTGCAGCTATCTTTAGAAATCTCACATTGATACCTTCTTTGTGTTTTGTCAGATCTGGAGCAAAAAATGTTCTTACATTTAACAACATGCTGGGTTGTCATCTGAGGCTAAGTTAACATGAAATATATGACAGAATGTAAATAAAACCACAGAGGAGGAGATGTACAATTCTCTTCCAAGGAATTCAGTTAATAATGTAATTAACACATTATTTTTTTAATGGACATCCCCAGCATGGAAGCATGTCCTCTGGAATGGTGGCGAAACAAATTGTAACGTATCTAGCAATGCCAGCTATAAAAGTGCCATGCAAATGCCTGTTTTCACTGACATTGTAAATAAGAAGCGGGTAGCATAATCTCCTGTAAATGTAAATAAACTTGTTTGTCTTAGTGATTGGCTAAACAAGAAATAGGACTGAGTGGACTTGGGATCTTCTAAAGTTTTACATTGTTTTGTTTTTCAGTGCAGTTACATAACAAATCTACATTTGTAAATTGCTCTTTCATGATAGAGATTGCACTACAGTACTTTGAGGTAAACTGAAAATATTATTTTGTCTTTTTACAGTGTAAATATTTACAATAAAAATATAAAGTGAGCACCGTACACTTTATATTCTGTGTTGCAGATGAAATCAATATATTTGAAAATGTAGAAAATATCCAAAAATATTTATAATAAATTTCAATTGGTATTCTATTATTGTGCAACTGTGCAATTAAAGCTGCAATTCACAATTAATTTTTAAATTTGTTTTGAATTAATCATTTGAGATAACTATGATTAATTGATAGCCCTAATTGCTGGTGATTAACCTAAGTGGATGTTTTTATTAAAAAAATCCTTGACTGTACCAGAATTTGGTAGAAGATCTGAAAGTTAAAGGTACTACAAAAGTCTGAATGAACATCAGTCTCTTCTTGTTACATTGGTGACTTTATGTGAGAAAGTATCTGAGGAAAGAGAGTGTAAATATATGAAAGAAGTGAGCTTCAGGCAAGGCTTCAGCAGCACAAATATATACTGAGAAAGCAGAAAGAGACAGGTTAACACTTGCTGGTTCACAGAAGTGTCAGTTATAGTGTCCCTTCCTTCCTATTGGGTCTCACTCTATGGGAGAAAGGCTGGGGTGCTGCAGCTTAGAAGCTTTGGTTGGGAGGAGACACCTTTTCATTTGTCTGAGGTTCTTGTAGTAGCCTACCAGGAAAAGGTCATGTGGGAATACACTAAGCTATTTTATCTTTTGGCCAGCTTGGTGATGCCCTGTGCTAGCCAATATCGCCCAGCTTCTTGTTCTGTGTTGTCCTAAGGTGTGCTGTCTGGAGGAGGGAGTTGCTGTAACTTACATTGGTGCCTGCTCCCTTTCCACCTAGCAGATGTACCTCTGGAGTCCTCCACTAGGATTATCACCCCTAATGTCATTCCCGCACAGAAACTTCCCCTATTATCACCCCTATGTCATTACCTCACAGACACTAACCTTCCCCCCTCTAAAATTTGATTTGTCAATTTCACATGCATTCATTTTTTTATTGTATCACTTTGGTATATATGGTTGTGCCGATTTTCTTCCACATATTGATCTGAGGAAGTGGGTCTGGCCCACGAAAGCTCATCACCTAATAAACCATCTTGTTAGTCTTTAAAGTGCTACATAGTTCTGTCTTTTGTTTCTTCCTCAATAAATTATGTTCAGCTATGCATCTGCCAATTTTGTTCTTTACTATAGTTTCAACCAGTTTCCCAGGTATGAAATCATGCTTACGCATGTGATCGCTGGGACCTCCTACCTCTAGAGCTCTTTTTAAAAATTGGCATCACATTAGCTGTCTTCCAGTCATTTGGTACATAAGCTGATTTAAATGACAGGTTACAAACTACCATTAGTAGTTCTGCAATTTCACATTGAGTTCCTTCAGAACTCTTGGGTGAATACCATCTGGTCCTGATGACTTATTACTGTTTAATTTATCAGTTTGTTCCAAAAGCTCCTCTATTTGGGACAGTTCTTTAGATCTGTGATGTAAAAATAATGGCTTAGATTTGGGAATGTGTCTCACATCCTCTGCCATGAAGACTGATGCAAGGAATTAATTTAGTTTCTCCGAAGTGGCCTTTATTGTCCTTGTGTGCTCCTTTAACATCTTGATTGTCCAGGGCCCCCACTAGTTTAGCAGGCTTCCTGCTTCTGATGTACTTAAATTTTTTGCCATTACTCTTTGAATCTTTGGCTAGCCATTCCTCAAATTCTTTTTTTGGCTTTCCTAATTATATTTTTATACTATACTTGCCAGACTTTGCCTCACTAGCATTTAACTTTCACCTTTTAAATATGACTTTTTTATGTCTTTTTGTTTTCTCTTTTGATGACTTTTTGTTTTGCACTGCTTCTTTTATTTTATTTAGCCACAGTGACACTTTTTTGGTTCTCTTATGCTGTTTTTTTAAATGTGGGATATACATATAAATTGAGCCTCTATTGTGATGTCTTTAAAACGTTTTTATGCGGCTTGCAGGTTCACTTTTGGCACCATGCCTTTTAATTTCTGTTTAACTTGCTCATTTTTGTGTAGTTTTACTTTCTGAAATTAAATGCTTCAGTGTTGGGCCACTGTGGTGTTTCCCCTGCCACAGGATGTTACATTTATTACCAAAGAGTCCAGGTATATTCACCTCCTGGACCAGATCCTGTGCGCCACTTAAGACTAAATCAAGAATTGCCTCTCCTTTTGTGGGTTGCAAGGACTAGCTGCTCCAAGAAGCAGCCATTTAAGATGTCAATATGACTTCACCATTGACTACTGCTATCTGGTGGTAGGCCTGGCTCAATGTATGATTATTCCTTTGTATTCTTATGGCATTCATATGGTGTCTCTTCTTCAATGATCCACTTCTAGTGGCAATGATGTCTTGGTGTCTCTGAAAGTGATGGCAAGAGGAGAATCTTCTGATGGGTTGGAACTCCCTTCTCTTGGGTCCTTTGCCTACCCTGACCATTCCTACTGCACCCAAGGCCACAGAGCCAGTGTGGTCCCTTTCAAAGGATGTTCTTAGGACCGCCCCGAAGTATTTGCGGTCTCTCACTCCAGAATTATAGGTTAGGCCACAGTTGCAGCTACTCCTACAGGGATGGCTCCCACATGTTTCCCCACATACAGCTGTACTTGTGTAGTGGGAGAGGATCATCCTTCATTATGTAGACACCATAGGAGAATGATTTATCTGGGGATCACTGACACCCTCTAATTGGTCTCTAACTAATGACTTGCTGTATCTGGAGTCAACTAGTGGAATTGCCACTTCCATCCTATTAAACTCTATAGGTACTGTTAGTTTGGCTGGGCACTGTTTCTGGGCTCAAGTCTCAGCCATCCAAATGTCTCCTTAATCTCACAATATAAAGGGAAGTCCCAGTGAGGGTGCACTTGTTGGCCACACAAAGTGGAATCTTCTCTTGGTTCCTCTTTGAGGTGGATCTTGTCCCCTTGTCTTTCAATGGACTTGTTCTTCTTTTGAGCTCCTCCTCCAAGTCATGTATGCTTGTCAGGTGTGGTGCAATGGGGCTGTCTAAGGCAAGAGTAGCTGCTTATCCTCATACGTACTCTTGCAGACTTTTTTATACACTAAGTCCTATATAATACATTGGTCACATTTATTGCATTAGGAAATTCAATTTTGAAGTTTCATTAACAAAATAAAGGACAGTAGAAAAGATATTTATGCATTATATTTAACAGTGGTTAATGGCTTTAATGATATCAATTACAAATCCTTAAAACAAGTTAAATATCAGATTTAAAAATTGTTCACTAATTGCTAAGGGCCACAAGAATGTGCCACTCAGCCACTGTGAAAAGATGACTTTACACTTACGGGCTGCTCTAATTTACGGGAGCTTCCCCACTGCTGCCAGTTCAATACCTAGAACACAAAATGCTCAGGCTATTCTCCCTTCTGCTCCGGTATGGCTCCTACCCTCAGCTATCCCAACAGTGGCCAGTGTTCCCTCTAAGCGGAGCTCTTGGGCAGCTGCCCAGGACAAATTCAAATGCCACCCAGCTGATTAGCAGAGCACCCATTATCAGCACTAGGCGACAGCATGTGTTTCTACTGATGTTGCACATCCGCACGTGCCTTGGTGCTCATAACAAAATTTAATCAGCACATGGATGGAAAAAATTAGAGGGAACACTGCCAGTTGCTGAGTATGAGTACTACACAGGGCTCGTGGAATTCCTTAGAATGTCAGTCCAGCCCCGCCCCCCTTTATCACCAGAGCCTGATAAAGAGTCCACAGCAGGGGGGAAGAATCTGTTCCTAACACTCATGTCTAATTTTGTTTGTATAACCACCACCAGGCAGATTCAAATGTGGGACCACAGGAGCTTAGTATAGGAGCCTCTACAGCTTGATCTATAAGTCTAGCTGGCTCTTAGCTTGCCTTAGGCCGTAGAACTCACTCATTCATATCTCTCTGCTGGAAGTGGTCTAAATGCCACTATGTGGAACAGTGAACCACACCCACTAGGTATGTGGGTTACATTTGGTCAGTTTTTCTTTATTTACCTAGTTTGTTCTGTACGTTTTAACTGTGCCCATGAGTACTGAGGTGCTAAGGATATTTGCTTTCACTACAGTCATTTATGAAATGCTTGATTGCGGAGACAGATGGACACAAATGTGGGAAGCATTCCAAGGGACAGATTCTTCATTCTTTAGGACTTCACTGAACCCTGTATTGTCAACAGGTCAATCAACATTATTTTTTAAGCTTTTCAGTCACTTGTAAGTTTGAGACTTCTGTTTCTCTCCTGCTCAACTCTTGACTTCTCCAGCTAAGTGTTTAAAAATAAAATAAATGAACCCAGAAAAAAGACCTGGACTCTTATCTTGACAACCCAAGAATACTGAATCACGTAGCTGAAATTCACTGAAATCTATGAAAGGCATAACATCTTCTCAGAGGGTTGTAAGGAAGGAAAAAAAAAGCCACCAAATAGTTTTGCACTTGCATAATGAGAGAAGAAATCTGGTAATGTTAAAGCAATAGGTTAAAATCAAAGGTCTGGGATCATTCCTTATGTGCTATAGTAGTATTGAAGAGCTATGGAAATATATGAGGGAATAATATGGCCCAACTAGATTAGTTTTTTAAATGATAAAATTAAGATAAATTTAAGATTTGGAGGGATTTTTGCAGAAGTAGTCTAGGATGCAGCCTGCTACTCCCACAATTTAATAGCGGAGTGCCCCAAGGTTCAGTTCTAGGAAAGGTTTTGTTCAATATCTTTATTAATGACCTGGATGAGGGGATGGATTGCACCCTCAGCAAGTTTGCAGATGACACTAAGCTAGGGGGAGAGGTAGATACGCTTGAGGGCAGAGATAGGGTCCAGAGTGACTTAGACAAATTGGAGGATTGGGCCACAAGAAGCGCAAGATGAGGTTCAACAAGGACAAGTGCAGAGTCCTGCACTTGGGACGGAAGAATCCCAAGCATTGTTACAGGCCGGGGACCGACTGGCTAAGTAGCAGTTCTGCAGAAAAGGACCTGGGGGTTACAGTGGATGAGAAGCTGGATATGAGTCAACAGTGTGCCCTTGTAGCCAAGAAGGCTAATGGCATATTAGGGTGCATTAGGAGGAGCATTGCCAGCAGATCCAGAGAAGTGATTATTCCCCTTTATTTGGTTCTGGTGAGGCCACATCTGGAGTATTGTGTCCAGTTCTGGGCCCTCCACTACAAAAAGGATGTGGACGCATTTGAGAGGGTCCAGCGGAGGGCAACCAAAATGATTAGGGGGCTGGAGCATATGACCTACGAGGAGAGGCTGAGGGAGTTGGGTCTGTTTAGTCTGCAGAAGCGAAGAGTGAGGGGGGATTTGATAGCAGCCTTCAACTTCCTGAAGGGAGGTTCCAAAGAGGATGGAGAAAGGCTGTTCTCAGTAGTGACAGATGGCAGAACAAGGAGCAATGGTCTCAAGTTGTGGTGGGAGAGGTGCAGGTTGGATATTAGGAAAACTATTTCACTAGGAGAGTGGTGAAGCACTGGAATGGGTTACCTAGGGAAGTAGTGGAGTCTCCATCCCTAGAGGTGTTTAAGTCTTGGCTTGACAAAGCCCTGTCTGGGTTGATTTAGTTGGGATTGGCTCTGCCTAGAGCAGGGAGCTGGACTTGATGACCTTCTGAGGTCTCTTCCAGCTCTATGGTTCTATGATTCTATGAAATCTTTGAGACATACCTTGTAAATGGATCATAAACCTAAAGGTTAGATCATATATACTAACATCTTGAAATCTATTGCAAAAATAGAGGATTTTGTTTACTTTTAATAAATCTGGGTTGCATGGTTTGAGTTGTCACGGTGAGCATTTCATAGAGCTCCCACTGCATGGATTCTGATGACTTTAACAAACTACTTGGTCTCCACTCTGTCTTAGAACAGTAGAATTATTATATGCAGTTTTGTGTTTAGAACTCTTCTTATATTATTTTGGGTGATTCATTGTGCTTTCATGTTGATGAGTCTTGTGGGCATCGTTGAATGCTAAGTCTGTTCACATTCTGAGCAGACTGGAGGTGGGGGGAGGGCAGGGCAGCTGCCAGCAGGAATTAGGACTCACAGGTGGTGAATGTCCCAACAGAGGCCCTGATCCAAAAACCCATTCTCATCAGTGGATTGTGGATTATGCCCAGTATGTATAGTTAACTACAATCAATTGCTTCCTGAGTGTTTTTGCTATTTTCCTTTGGCTAGTCAAAAACCTGTACCAACCCTACAATCTATTAATTATAGGGGTCTGCAGAGACACCTAGTGGTGAAAGTGGATATTTATTAGTTTTTTAGTATTAGATCATGGAAAGAAAACACTGGCCAAGACGATCCTCTGAGATGAGTATGTGGAGGGGGCCCTTCTGGAAGCAACCCCCAATTCCCTGTGAGGGCCCCAATTCCTTGTGTGGGCACTGGAAGGGCCCAACGAAGTATGTGGGGAGGGAGCAAGCAGTGTTTGGGACAAGGAAGGAGAAGACATAGGCTATATTTACAGTTTCCCTCCCTAGTGGGGAATCCCTGGCCAGATGCAGAAGCTCTGTGAGGTGGTCCAGGAATCCATAGCACAGTGACACAGGCCTTCTGTATGGATGTCTCTAAGCTCCTGCTTATCCCTGGGGATACATACAGATCTCTGGTTTCATGGAGTTTGGATACTATCCACTGACCTCATTCCAAGGAAGGGCAAAAACTGCACCCCACATAGTAACTGTGGAAAAACAGAGAGATTGCATCATTTGGCCCCCTTCTGCAGGTTTACCTGTGGAAGGGACTGTTCAGTCCCACTTGTATTTGGCACATTCCATTTCAGGGTTGGGTTTTTGTCCCATATTCTTATTTAACTAGGCAGATACTATAATATTTCCTTTCTTTTCTGCCACAACAGTTAAAATATTTAGCATTCTGTCTTGTTTAATATGCCATTCAGGACTTCCACACAAATTCCCTTCAGTGATTTTCCAGCCTACTGCTTCCCAATCAGAAATACTATTTGCTTTTCTCAGATAAAAGTGTTTTTATGAAAACTCTTGGGATTTTGTTTATTTCTTTGGGTTTGGGGTTCGTGTGATGGTTTATGAACAAAGCAAGCAGCCTAACTCAGGTGAGTACTCTCATTGGAGTGAATTGTTCAGAATCCATGGGAACACGGATGACAAGAATTTGTAGCATAGGGGCTCATTATTTCTAGAACTCCATGAGGCAGAATTCTCAACTGATGCAAACCTTCATAATTCCATTGGCTTCATGGAGATATGTCAATTTAGATGAGCTGAGGTTCTGAGCCTATATTTACTGGCTGAAATCCTGGTCCCATCAAAGTAAATGATAAAAACCCCATTGATGTAATTGCAATGGGACCAGGATTTCACCTGCTGTTTAGTCAGGTGATGGTATTTTGTACCTTGTTAATATATTTTGTGCACCAGTTCTACCCATCCACCTAAATGTCTGATCCCTTTGGATCTAAATACATTACAAAATGAACCATGGTTGGGGACCCTTTTAAAAATGGTTTCAGATATAAACATGGTTTACTTTGCAGGGATGTTCAGAATTTTAATTTTTGTAAACTACTTGGCAATCTTCAGATGAAAGGCATTTTGGAAGTGCAAATTAATACTTTATATATGTCAAATATAAGGATTGATTGTATGCAATGAGGAGTTAAGAAATGGCTGAGTTTCAGCTGTGAAAACCTTTCCTTAAGTATGTCTTGAAGGCCAGCCTCCATTGAAAATTAATTACTGTATCCTAAGCAACCACCTGGAATGGAAGTATGTAGCTGCCAAATGAGGGTTGAAATAATTTTCTATTTGTGTCCATATTTCAAACATGGTAAGATTCCCATTCAAGTTCCTCAAGAAAGAACTAAATAACCTGGGCATTATCAGTCATATATATCCTAGGAAATGTTCCAACTCACCTCTCCTATTACATCGACTAGCAGCTTTAGGGCACGAGGATCATGGACAAGTGAATCCGTGTAAAATGAACCAAGGTATTTCTTTGGATCAACTTTATTATCCACTGCACACAAATCAGGGCGCACATTGAATCCATGGGAAATACGCCCTAGTGTATATGGGAAAGCACCACCTACAAAGAGGTAATTGTATTAGAAGTGGAAATTATTTCTTTGCTTGACAAAACCTGAAAATACAGAAAAGAAAGGCTAATTTCTCAACACAGAGAAATTATTGGGCAGCTAAATAGAAATTAATATAATACTCAAGAGTAAGCAAGAGACCTTAATCACAAACAAGCCCAAGCTAAAAATGTAATAAAATGGGGCAAATAAGCATCATTCCATTGAAGTCAAAAGGGAAACTCCAATTTACTCCAGCAAAAAATTTGACATCAACATTATAAGAATTGAGCCACTTCAGTGATTAAAGATTGGCATTTAGCATTTCTGATCAGGGATGACTGAGAGAAGTTTGTGTATGTGTAGTGGGAAAGCACACTCATTGGACCAGTAATGGGAGGTGCGGTATGATGGAGATGACTGTCATCTTATTTTGGGTAGAGAAATATTCACTGTACTGCTCATGATCTTCTATTCACAGCTGGTTCATGGTTGCTGTACAGTCTTAAGGCCATGTTTACAGTGGTAGTATAAGCAGCACACACGTTTTTGCTGAGCACATGGTGAAATCCTGGTGCTACTGACTTTAATGAGGCAAGGAATTCATCTATTGTATTTCTGTCTGATATAAGACATGCCTTTGGAAGATCCTGTCAGCCCCTTGAACTACAGGTTGTGTGGGATGATGGAGGCAATTTCAATGATGGTACTGTGATAAAAGAAACACTACATTTGATGGACAGAATTACTGGGTTTTCATTGGAAAGAACCCTATTTGGTCAATGCAAGTAAAAAGGCATTGAGGGAAGAAATAGACATATCTGATTATTACATAGATAAAACACGTGCCCAACAGTTGTACATCTCTCCACTTCAGTTGGCTTGGTATATGATGAAACTTTACAGTTTCCTAGACACTGCTAGGCTGGATCTTTAGTCCTTGTGATTATAAAGATAATCTTTGATATATGAACCCAGTGTAAACTGAAGCAGTCTGCCTCAGCTGATAGACAACTTGAAACTATAGGTCCTTGGGAAGTTCCCCTATCTATAGCAATGAGTGTTAATATTGAGGCTTGAATAATAATTTAAATATCAATATTCTCAAATTCACTACAGAACAGAACATTCAAGAAAAAAGGGAATAGCAGAATCTGAAGATCTGCAAATTCTATTTGCTTGGCACCTTGTTTTGATGTTCAATTTTTGCATCTTAAGAGAGCTGAGTTTGGTGTGTGGGTGGAATTTGTGAGCATACCCACACCCCAAAATAATATACTTATTGACAACCATTATTTAAGAGACATGTGCCAACTCTGCCATGTGACGTAAGTGTCTCTGTTCCCTTCTCCTCCTTACATTTCCTCCCCAGCTGTCTGTTCTTTCTCTTCAAGAACATAATTTTCAAAAGAAAATTGCTTCCTATTGGATGTCAAAATAGAAAAATGGCCAGGTCAACAGTACACTAGAATAGAGAGGTGTATCTTTCGAGCTCATCAGATCCCATATAAGATGAGCCATGCTGCAAGGTTATCCTGATTATACATTTTACACCACACAGCATTTTTACCCATTCCGTCTTTCCCTTCTTTAAAATAAACTTGATTTAAAACAAACAAGCAAGAGTAATTGCAACATCAAAATATCTGCCTTTGTCACTGAAGCACAATAATACTGGAAATCTTAGAATACAACCGTGGGCACAATTTTTGTCATCTCTTTTTGAGATTTGTCACCTGAATTTTAGTTTGTTTCCTTTATTGGTGTAAGCTTTTCTGTGTTTCCTTCTGCTCATATTGTGTGCTTTTTCTTTCGTACAAGAGTAGCTCTAAGTTAGTGCTGGCTTCTGATTTCGTTTCTAATTTATTTCTCACTCGGAGGTAGGGAGAGAGAGAGGAAGGAAGGATACAAGAAAGAAATACATTCTGAATGAACAACTCACCTTTAGTTCTGACTGCTCTGATGTTTCCTTTGGCGAACAAGTTGTCAGACAATGCTGAAGAGGCTACCCCCTTTCTTTTTCCCCATACCATCCATTAGCATTTTGCTCTTATTAGCTCATAATAAATGCAGAATTAACATGGGCTATTAAAAAGTCCTGCCCAGAATAAGTAATTTGTGTTGACTTTTAATTGCCCCATTTGGTTAAATCTGCTGTGTGTGGTCATACTGAGTCCCAATGATATATCAAAATATTAAGAACTAGATTCTGTAACCTATTGCATGCAAAACTCCCAGTGACTTATCTGGCTTGGGTTTTGAGTGAACATTTTTTGTCAAAAAACAGTCATTAAGGGTGCCAATGAGAAGCTTATTTTGAGAAAGCAAAAGTTACAGAGGAGCATTACACAAAGGCTGCATGCTCCATTTTTGATTACTTGTGATTAATTTTGTATTATTCTATTTGCATATTATAAAATCAACTCACCATGGCCTCACTTCCAAATCTTTCCTCATATAAAACTCCCACTAACTTCCAAAAGGGTCAGTGGTGATGTTAGTTCAATTTATTCAAACCTGGAGATGAACTCTAATCAACATGGGGCCTCTCGAGATAATTGGATACTTTGGTTTCCAAGTCTTTTCATTGCTTGGCCTCTTTGCTCAGACCATCAACAAGGATGCCAATTATTGATAGCTGTGGTGGTGTTTTGTGATATGGACATAATACTACTGCAAACTGGACTGAGACCACAAAACCCATTATGTTAGAACATTTGAACTGAACGGATTCCTTAGGAATTGGGCCTTGTCCTTCCTTTTAACAATCACCTTTAAAATGGCTCATTTCTTTTAAAATCATCCTCTTTGAGATATGCCAAGGTCTTTATTTTAACTTTATATTTTTACTAGAAGATTTGCTTGGCACTGCTTGGGTCCTTAACTCAATTAATTTTTGTTTTTTGGAA
The DNA here is from genome assembly GCA_019425775.1 of Rafetus swinhoei. Classification (NCBI taxonomy): domain Eukaryota; kingdom Metazoa; phylum Chordata; order Testudines; family Trionychidae; genus Rafetus; species Rafetus swinhoei. The sequence continues at coordinate 18,552,376 of CM033439.1, read as the reverse complement.
AATAAAATGAAAACATACATGCTTCATTTAAATCATTGCTCTGGGGTGGGGTTAGGGATAAGGGGTTCAGTATGCAGGCTGCCCTGGGGCACTACCTCGGGCAGTACAGCAACTTGGGGCTAAGTGAGAAGTGCCTCTCCATGGCCACTGCAGTTTCAGAGGGCATAGCTGAGGGAGAGGTGCATGTCCCCTGGGCGGGGCAAGTCCAAGTTTGTCTGCCCCCTGCACTCACAGCCAGAGTGAAGAATGCAGCAAACAGTACCCTTTACTCTCACTCCCTGACAAAGGGGAACAGCCAACAATGTCCCCGTACACATTGAGGGAGGGGAAGGAGAGCTTCCGCCTGCCCCCGCTTAAAGAAAGCTTGAGGGCAGGAGGCTCAGGCTGGGGCAGTCCTGGGGTGAGGGTGTGGCCCCAGCCAGCCCCTTTCACCTGTCTGGTGATTCTCTTTTCTATATGGTTTTATGAGAAGCAATCCCATTCCAGGCACATCCCATTTTCCTGGCACAACCAAACCCTTATGTTGCTTTAAGTTATGATAAGAGGAAGCTGTATGCCGAATTTGGTGGCCCTAGCGCTTACTGTTAGAAGGAAATCTTGAACAAACAGGCAGACAGACAGACAAACTCCTCAAATATATAGTAGATTGAATGTTGTTGTCCAAATATAATTAAATGCTTGACTTTGCTCTCATAGCAGACAAAATCAAATTCAATAATACCCAGCAAACTACCTACCTCCATGGGCAAAACAAACTTTCAGTTTAGGAAAATTTTCAAAAATTCCTCCCATAATCATGGAGCAAATGGCAATGGTTGTTTCCCCTGGCATGCCTAACAACAAGAAAAAAATGCATGACATAAGACATTACACTGCAGCTTGATGTTTTCCCTGATATGCTCTATAGTTAATGCAAATGGCAAATTACATCGCATTATTCCTTGTTTGAGAAGCACTCAACACTATTAATCAGTTAAGGTTCTTAAACTTTGGGCAGAAAACAGGACTGGAAGCTAAGAACACCTAAGCTGTAACCTCAGGTCTGACACTGGCTCTCTCTGTCTTTGGGCCAGAATTTCAAATTTGGTTCCTAGAGTTAAGCATCTAAAGTCAAATTTAGAAGCCTATACCAGTCAATGAGTGTTGGGGGTACTCAGCACCTCTAAAACATCAGGTCCCATATGTGCCTATCTCTAGACACCCAACTTTGCAAATGTGGGCCTAAACCTCTCTGCTTTAGTTGTCTCATGATATGAAGAAAATAACACTTACCCAACTCAGAAGGGAGTTGCCAGGATTAAGTTGTTAGTTCAGTGCTCTGAAGATTAAAGCTCTACACAAGTACCATTAAAAGTGTTTTTAGGTTACTGCATCTCATTAAGTAAATAGAACAACGTTCAATTTTTTTTAACACCACGTCAAATAGACCTGTACTGAGTAACATTATCTCATATGGTGTTAAAAATGGTGCGAGCAGCTGGTAGCCCATCTATAGTAGAACTCACATTGGATCTGAGCCAGAGTTAACAAAAGGCACACCTCCAGATATGGCCAATGTAATGCAACCCAATGCAACCATCACTGTGGTGATGTGAACACCTGTGCACCTTTGCTAGAAACTTCATGTGTGGAGGTCAGGTGTTTCATAAGAGCAGTGGTGGCTGCAACATGAAAATGTTCTAGTGTGGATAGTGCTAAAGTTTCTGTTCTCAGTCACAAGGTACGTCTACACAGCACCCTAAACTCGAAATAAAATATGCAATTTGCATGACACAATTTGCGTATCTTATTTTGACTGTATTTTAAAATAGCTTATTTAAAAATTGGCGTGTCTACACCGTGCCAAATTTCAAAATAATGTGCTATTTCGAGATATCCCTATACCCTCATGGAACAAAGGTTACAGGGATGCCGAAATAGTGCACCCGTTATTTCAAAAATAGTTTGAAATAACGGGCGTATTGAAAAGACACGGGGTAGCTATTTCAGGATGCCGCCAGTATTCCGAAATAGCCCCACTGTCTAGACGTACCCACAGTGGTGTAAATCCGGAGTAACTCTAATGAAAACTGTCAAATTACACAGTACTAAACCAGTAGAAACAGGCCTAAAATCTTCCAGCAACTATCCTAATTCTACCCAGTTACTCTGGTCTGGACTGCAACTCTAATTTAACCTACAGATGTGAAAAGCACTGAAACCAGACAATTTCCTATTGCCTATACCTCTAAGGAGCCATGAACACATAGGCTGCGTCTAGACTGGCAAGTTTTTGCAAAAGCGGCTGCTTTTGCGCAAAAACTGCCAAGCTGTCTACACTGGTCGCTTGAATTTGCGCAAGAACACTGGCGATCTAATGTATGATTGTCAGTGTTCTTCTTGCAAATACTATGCTGCTCCCGTTCGAGGAAAAAGCCCTCTTGCGCAAATGTATTTGCGCAAGAGGCCAGTGTAGACAGCTCAGGACTGTTTTGCGCAAAAGCCCGATGGCGAAAATGGCGATCGGGGCTTTCTTCATGCAAAACCGTGTCTAGATTAACGACGCTTTTCCGCATAAAAAGTGCTTTTGCGCAAAGCGTCCGTGCTAATCTAGAGGATCTTTCATAAATGCTTTTAACGGAAAAACTTTTCCATTAAAAGCATTTGCGGAAAATCATGCCAGTCTAGACGTAGCCATAATGTTTCAACTATTGTTGAAATAAACTGAAAATCAAAATATTGCTTTCCTAGTCTACCTGTTTTAGAGGGCATTATACAAATTTATGTGTGTCGTTTTCTAATTCTGCTTGTCTTTATTCTAATTATCCCTTTGGCAGACTTCTCGTTATACAGGCAGAAGATGGAGATCTGCTCTCTAGGAGGCAAGAGAACATTAGAGGCTGTTACAAGCCTCTTAAATTCTAAAGGTACAGATATTATAGATATACTAAGTTTAGCCAATGAAGTTTACAGTGTTGACCTAATGGCCATGTCTGATTTTAAAAATGATTGACGGAGAAATGTAATGTAATCTTTCCTCATGCAATTATACATTTGCAGTTGTCTCCTTGGCATGATGTGTTGCAGCTAATGCCAGGTAATAAAGCAAGATTAAGCACTATAACTATATACTCACCCACAAGCCAGGGAAGCCAATACTTGGACATCCTTCCATTTGTTTGCATGTCCCAGGGATGCACAAACAGACAACAGTTTAATAATTCAGCAGCCTGTGGTGAAAAGGAAAAAATATTATCTGGACTTAGCAGCAGCAAAATGAACTCCAAAATGTATGTATACTTCAGGCAATAGTGCTAAAAAGTTTCCCCCCCCCCCTTTGGGTGTAAATCATTCATAGAAAGCATTGCAAGATTTGGCAAACAATGGAGGTACTCACCAGGCCCAAGTTGTAGCCCCTACACCAAGTCTGAGTCAATGGGCTTGGAACATACAGAATATATTCTCCTTTTCTCTCTCAAAACCCACCATAGCAACAGCATGAGGTTTGTCTATGCTACAGAACTACACTAAGTTAGAGCACAATCTCAACTAACTAACACAGTTAGTTAGTTAACTAACACAGACCAGCTAATATGGTATTGAACGTGACTGCCTACATTGCCTGCAAAGTTCTGTTCAACTCATGTTAGTTGTATGTTAGGTCATGTTCTAACTTGGTGCAATTTTTTCAATTAAGAGAATCCCATGGAAAGAACTCCTGCACCTATGAGGATGGTAGTGTTTATCCTTCAATCCCTGATCCTTACTCCAATTCTCACTCTGATTCAAAAGTCTCTTTAAGGGCTGTAAAATTGGGCCCTTAAATTTTGTCATTTAAATAAAATTTTCTTCAGATTTAACTGTTTGGTACAAGAGTGCCTGTCACATTATTTGTATCTGTGCCTTACTGCAAAGTTTAGCTAAGTGCAAACTAACAGTCTGCTTGATTAACGACAGGCAAAATATGGATCTAGCCCACCAAACTACCGGAGTTAGCCTTTCACCATCCCCTACACCCCTCAAAGCAGCTGGCTATGAAGGCCATGTGATCTCTGCGTGCCACAGACTGGGGGAGAGGTGACGCTTTGCATACTATCCCCACCTCCAGCAAAATCTTGCAACTCCCATTGGCTGGAAACTGGCCAATGGGAGCTGCCTGGGCTGTGCTTGTAATGCATGCAGTATGTGGAGGCCCCCTCCCAAAGTGTGTGCAACACACAGAAAGCACATGGCCTACGCAGCTGGCCACTTTGAGTGGTGTGCAGGCATGCAGCAGGCAGGGAGCTAGTCTAAGGGACCTGCAGGGCTGCTGGACAGGAGCTGCCTAAAGTAAGTGCCTCCTAGCCAGAGCCTGCACATGGCACCCCACCCTTTTCTCCCCCTAATCCTCTGCCTCCTCCCCGCACCACAGTCCCAGTCACAATCCCTTTCCAGACCCTATTCCCCCTCCTCTACCACTCCTCCAAGTCAGACTCCTCTCCTGCACCCATACCCCCTTCCAGACCCTGTACCCCTTACTGCATCCCCAGTCCTCTGCCCAAGGAATGCTGGATCAGCCCCCCACTTGGCCCCATTTAATCAGTTAAATTTTTAACTGGTTAACTAATTAAACAGGATTTAACATCTCTAATAAGGATTAGGATTATATTTGTAAAGAAAATATTCCATTCAGTAAGTGGCTTGATGGAATGATATAATTCTAGGTCAAATATAGCTTTTCTTCATCATCTTTACTTTACAAGAGTATTTCTGTATGTGGTAATTATTGTGGGAGGCAACTTCCTTTATATGTTCCAACATATACTGATGGATGTAATCGTTCCTATAAGGTGGAGGTTGATGACAGACTGTGTGTGACTAAGAGGCTGCACTAACAGTTCTCAAGTCAATTGAACTGAAAAATAACTCCCATGAATCAGTTTCAAGATGACAATTATAATAACCTGTGACATATATACAGAATGTACATTGATTAAACCCAGTAATTCAGACAAATGATGGTGCCCATCTGGACCTCACACTATTTTTTTTAAATACACCCTTTACACTCAATTTATAATCTATAAATTCAGTTGAGAATTTTTGATGATGTTTACTCAATTCTGTGTGGCACTTAGCTTCCAAGGTTATTATGGCTGGATCCAAAACCCATAGAAATCTATCACAGTCTTTTCAAATGCTTCAGTTGGTTTTGGTTCAGGCTATGGCTACCTAGGAAATATGTTAGATACGTTTCCAAAATTAAATGATTGAGGTTCAGATTTTCCAAACAGCCATCAATGGAAAGTAAGAGAAAATGTGATGCCTAACTCCTTTGGTCACTTTGGAACTCACAGTCTTAAACTATTCATTCTTTAATTCCAATTAGACACAAAAATAATCATAGCACTAACACACAATCAACTCATCCTCATATATTCCCTCATTCACAAATAAAAAAGGTAGCACCTCTCCTTATTCTCCAACAGTAATAGAGATCTGCAATGACCTCCTATGACCAAGATATCATTACATATTTTACAAAAAGTGTTCTAGAACATTTGCTGACATCTTATTATGAATTATAATGTATAATTAAAGCTAAACCTATCGAAGAGCTACTTATCAGCACTCCTTACACACAGCTTCAGAGATCATCACTGAGAGTTTGCCTGAATAAAAGCCCAGTTCTGCAGTCCTTGTACACCCAGAACTCCCATTGACTTTACTGGGATTCTTGGTCGTGTAAGTAGTTGGGATCCACCCATGAGCGCTCAATTGGATCTGCAGTCTTGTTCCTGTTCCCAATGAAACACATGGTAAAAGCTTCCATTGACTTCAGTGGGGCTGGATGAAACACTGTATGAACAAAGTACCTTTGAAATGTGCTGTTCTTGCTTTTTAAAATGTATGATGTTCATTTATTTGCAAATTCATAACATTCAGTATTAGCTGATTCTCCCAGTCATTAGTACACATTTATCATTGTCTCTTGTGAATGATCATTCATTGCATAAAGTTAGCTACATTAAAGAGACTACTTGTACCAAATTCTGTTCTCAGATATACTACTGCAAATTTAGATTATTTCCATTGAAATGTTTGGATTTATACTTATATAACTAGTAGCTGAATTTGTCCAAATGCCTTTTGTTTAGTTAAAATTCCATATCACAACATTCTTTGGAATAAAGTAGGAATTGTCTACTTACGGCATAGATAGGAAACAATTCTGGTGCATTCAGGTCCCATTCGTTGATATGAGATCCTATCTGCACCCCAGGAAAGCCAAGCTCATTCACACAGCGATACATTTCCTTCACAGCCAGGTCTGGTGCTTGCATGGGTAATGTGCCAAGGCCGACAAATCTCTTGGGGTACTTTTTTACCATAGTAGCTAAGTCATTATTTAATAATTGGCACAGATCTAACGTGTCCTGAGGTTTGGCCTGGTATAATATTAAAAAGAGTAAATTAAAATGTAGTTCCCAAACTGTATCACCATGAAAGATATTTGAATAAACCCAAAAGATTGCATGTAAATTATCACCAAGAAAAAATGTCACAATAAATAGTACAAGCAGAAGACCTGAAGCAAGTTTCTTGTGCCACCACTAGCCATTCAGAACAGGTGTAAGGCCTTAAGGCCAAATTCTGCTTCAAATCCTAGGGAAAAGATTGATGAGTTGGGTCTGCTTAATCTTGTATGCTCAGTCTCATGCATCTGTTGCTTCCTATCTCTCTAGGGCGTATCAGGCAAGGGAGAATCTGGCCCCGTTTGCTGAAATTCTCTCAGAATTTTTTAGAGAATCTCTTAGAACACTCAAGTTGTATCTTCCTGCTGAATTGCTGAGTAGAGCTGGGTGGTGATGTAAATGGTGAAGTGAGTTACATCCATTTTCTTATCAGACTACAACCGAAGTGTAAGTAGGTGTAAATGAGCCTCCGTTTGGCATTCTGTGGGAATGTAAAATGGTTATAACTTGTATTTTGAGAGGACAGAATGAACAGAAGAAAAGCAGCATACAGGAGGGCATAAGATAAGATGCACCCCATAGACCTGACCTGAATACCAAACTTTGAATCCAAATCTCAGTGGGGTTGTGTTGGTATCTGTGGTTTTGGTTCAAGTACATCTCTGCTCAAAAGGTATGTCTACACTACAGCGTTAATTCGAGTTAACTTAATTCGAAATAGTTAATTCGAATTAAGCTAATTCAAAATAATGCATCTATACACAAAAACTATTTCGAAATAGTGTTTTGCTATTTCAAAATAGCGTGTCCACACTGAGTGGACCCTGAATCGGAGTTAAGGCTGGCCGGAACCAGTGCCGGCAGGGCATCAGGTTAGGACTTAGTGTGTGGGGCTGCTGCCTGAGGCTAACTGAGCTCCCTACTTAAAGGGACCCTACTCCCACCTTGGACAGACAGTTCTCAGGGTTCCCCGCTTGCTTGTCTACCTCGATGAGGTAGCAAAGTAGTCCTGTCTTGGAGTGCCCTGAGTGCCCGCACTTGGGACACCACAGCACTCGGCCACATGGAGCCAGAGCTGCCCCTGGGCATGCCGGTGCGTCTCGTGGGGTCATTGTCATCAGCTCAGCCTCACTTGCTGCAGGATGCCATCCAGGGGGTCCATCGGGGGGCTGTCAGGATCCAGGAGGCCCTGCGGGAGAGCATCCACCCCAAGGAGCCCTCAGAGCCAACCGGTCCACACCACCGGGGGCTCGTGCCCCATTCCTCCCTCACGTCCTTCCACTTACCCCTCCCTAGCTCCCCTTCCTGATGTCAAATAAAAGACACGTTTTTTCATAAACACGAACTGTCTTTAGTTAACAAAACTGGGGAGGGGTAATGAAACTCTGGGGAGACTGGGGAAAGGAGGCGGGAGAGGGGAGGAGAGAGGATGGGAGAGGGGAGGGGGAAAACTGGGAGGAGGGAGTTGGAAGGTGGAAGCAAGGGGAAGCTCAGTGCTCAGGGGTGGGGGTCTCGTCGGGCCACATGTCTCCCAGCATGGCGGGTGCGGGCCTCGGCATCCCCAGGAGGATGGGGAGGAGGGTGTGGAGGTTGAGGTGGGGGGTGTGGAGATTGAGGAAGAGGGTGAGGAGGTTGAGGAGGGAGAGGTGGGGGGGGCAGGAGTGGGAAGAGGAACAGTAGCTGGGGGGGCAGCAGGCGCTGGGGCGGCACGGGGCAGCACGCTCTGCAGCAGGGCCTGCAGGTGTGAGCACGTGGCACGGTCCTGGGCAAGCTGCTCCCAGTGGAACTGTAGGTCCTCCTGCACCCAGGCCTGGATGGTGCGGTGCAGGGCTCGCAGGGCCCCTAGGTGCTGGTCCCGGTACCCCTGCCACGTGATGGTGGTCCGGAGGAGCCCTCGGGTGCGGGAGCATGTCCCAGGCGGGGTGGTGCGCCCTGCACCTGCAGCTGGTGTGGGTGTGGAGAAAGAAGGGGAGTGGTCATTTCTCCCTGGGGACACAGTGGATGATGCCCAGTGCCCCCTGTGAGGTGAGGATGACCGTGCCCTGCACTGTCAGAGCCGACATGCTTGCACAGAGGCCATGGTCGGGATGTCTGGCTCCCCCCGGGAGTGGGAGCTGCCCCAAGACCGCACCCATGCCCCTGTGCCATGTATAGTGCAGCCGAGGCGGGAGGGGGGGGGAGATATCCCCTGCTTCTGTGTAGAGGGGGCGTGTGAAGGGAGGGCGTCCTGCTGGATCCCACCCCGGGGTCGGGAGCATGTCAGGTCTCTTCACACACGCATGTGCCTATCGGGCCACACCCCCTGGGTGTCACGCAGCTGGAGCCACCTGCCCAAGGGTGGCATGGCACATGCTTGCACGTGCACAGGTGGCTGCGTGATCCGTGGGAGGCATGGCCCATGCGCGCAGTCCCTGGTCTCCCTCCCCACCTCCCACCCGGGCAGGGGACAGTGCTGGCACTTACCTAGTATGGCCTCCCCGGACGACCCTGCCGACTCCGGTGCCGGGACAGCTGGTGGTGGCCCCTCTGCTGCGCCCAGGTCAGGGCCCTCAGCTCCTGGCTCGCTGCCTCCCGGGCTGGTGCGGACCGCCCCCCAGGATTGGTCGAGGGTTGGGAAGTAGGGACAGGTGTCAGCCCCTGCTGCGGCACCACCCCTGGTGGCCCTGGTGTACGTCTGCCACAACTCTTTAATTTTGAGGCGCACCTGCTCCTGGGTGCGCCTGTGGCCTTTCCTGGCCATGGTGGCCACTATGCGGCCGTAGACAGCCGCGTTCCTCTGCCTAGTGCGGACATCATGGACGTTGGGGGCCTCCCCTCAAACCTCAAGGAGGTCCATGATCTCCGCACTAGTCCACGAGGGCGCGTGCCGTCTACGGCCCCTGGCTGGCCCCTGGCTGCTTGGGGACTGGGCGGGGGACGGCTGGCTGCCACTGGATGGCATTGTGCGGCCACTGGGTGAGGGGCTGAGGCTGCTGGCAGGCCTGGCTCTCGCACTTGCCCAGTGGCCAGACTCTACCCCTTTAAGGGCCCTGGGGCTGGGGGAGAGGAGAGGAGTTTTCTTGGTTGTGCCCAGAGTGGCCACCAGGGGAAACTGGGAAGGGCTGGAGGCCCCATAATTCAAAATAAGTGTCTAAACAGCACTTATTTCGAATTAGCTATTTCGAATTTGGTGTTATTCCTCGTAGAATGAGGTTTACCAAATTCGAAATAAGTGCTCCACTATTTCGAATTTATTTTGAAATAGCGGTTTGGCTGTGTAGATGCTATTGAAGTTAATTCGAAATAATGGCTGCTATTTCGAATTAACTTTGTAGTGTAGACGTACCTAAAGACTGTAAATATTGAAACTAGGATTTTCAAGTAGATCCTTGGCAAAGCAAATTCTCTCACTCCTGATTTCAACTCTCAACTTACTTACCTCTGTGCATATTTGATCACAGAGTCCAAATAATGTTATTGATGCAATACAAGAATAAAATAATTGGTGTGAAAGATTTCCCCGGTGAGGAATTGTAAAGGCTCTTCTGGTGGTATTATAATAGACCTATTGCTCACACTTAAAATTACCAATCTCAGTAAATATCCTTTTACATTGTTTACCAAAGGGTAAACACTGAACAGTCCAAATAAAAAGGGAAGTGTTTACTTGCTATATTTTCTACAAGTGTTTCCTTATATTTTTAGTAAGAAATGAGTGTGAAGTAAAATTCCAGAGCTCTCCAAATGTTGTGTGGGCTGGAACTTGGATCCAAACCCAAATTTTGAATCTACTCTTTTTCTCTAAAATGGGCCAAACTAACCCTTTAGATTTGACTACCCCCTGATTTTAAGGTCTTTGGGATCCTTATAGAAACGTTGCATCTCTGAAATATCTTTCATTTTAGCATAGCTGAATATTTATCTTTTTATTGCTGCTGCTGGGATGATGGAAGAATGGAGTGGAGGGAGGTGGAAATGTGTGACACTGGAGCATGATGAATTTTACAGCGAAAATGAAAATAAAAGATTTATAAAATTTAAAAGTTCTTAGTGCTATTTCTAATATGGCAGCCATGATATCCAGTCAGAACTATATTATACAAATGTATTAATTCCCCTCTTTTTTCCTAGGTAAATTCAAGGAAAAATAAAAAATCAAACATATATTTCAATATAGCAAATGGGACGTCATCCAACACCAAGTACTAGAAGTATACAGCTAATTTATGGGCTAAGGTGAATTTTTTTTATGCAGGACATCTGTAACTGAATTTTTTATGTATTATTCAACATGATTTATGTGGACTGCTAGATATTACAGGAAATGGGCCACATTAATTCCTGATGTAACTGCATTGATGCTAAATTGATAATGTCAGTGAGGATGAATCTAGTCAATTATTTGCTAGGATCAACCCTCTAGAAACATTTTTTGTTTGTTTGATGAATCTGAAATAACTGTGAATCCATTCTGTCAATCTAGTTGTGTTGTGAAGTAGGAGGTGTAATTTCAGACTCAGAACTTCCAGGACCAATAACTTTCCCCTGCTGGGAGTGTGGCATTTAAAAGGAAGGGAATTGCTTTTTGTAAATGTATGTGTTCTATTAAAGCATATTTGTAATACTTCATCTATGCCTCCAATGTCAGTGAGATGGAAATTATCTAGGTACCCTTCTGTGGGCAAATCAGATTCTTCATCTCAGAGGGGGTAGCTATGTTAGTCAGTGATTTTAAAAACAACAAGCAGTTCCGTGGCACCTTAGCCCTGGTCTTCACTAGGGAGTTATTTTGAAATAACTCCCCTTATTTTGAAATAACAAGTGGAGTGTCCACACTTCCAAGCCTGTTATTTTAAAATAATGGGCTGGTTATTTTGAAATAATAACTCCTGCTTTCCACGAGGAATAATGCTAATTCTGAAATAGTTATTTTGAAATAGCAAGAGTGTGGATGCTCCACTGCTGCTATTTCAAAATAACTACTCCTCAGAGTAATTCAAATTAATTACTTCCTATTGCTTCCTGGGGCTCTAAGTCTTGGTAGTATGTCCCCTTTAAGGGTGCAGCTACATAGCACCCTTACCTCAAAATAGCTTATTTCAAAATTTGGCACTGTCTACACAGTGCCAAATTTCAAAATAAAGTGCTATTCCAACAAGTCCCTTAACTCTCGTGGAAAGAGGGTTACAGGGATGCTGCAATAGAGCTCCCGTTATTTCAAAATTACGGGCACGTTTAAAGACATGGAATTGCTATTTCGGGATACTTCCGGAATCCCGAAATAGCCCTGCTGTCTAGATGTAGCCTAATGGAGCATGCCTTGGACTAATTTCTAGGCTTCCCCATAGCTTGGACACGCTATTTTAAAATTACTATTTTGGGAGTTATTATTTCAAAATAACTTATTTTGAAACAATTTCCTAGCGTAGAAATTTGGCCGTTATTCCGAAATAACAATGCGAGTGTCTACACAGCAATTCTGTTATTTTGAAATAAATTTGAAATAACAGATGGCTTATTCCAACTTCTGTAAACCTCATTCCATGAGGAATAATACTTATTCTGAAATAGCTATTTTGGAATAGCAGTAGTGTGGATGCTCCACTGCTGCTATTTTGAAATAGTTCTTCCCCAGGGCCATTCAGACTAATTACTCCCCATTGCCTCCTGGGGCTCTAAACTGAGGTAGCACATCCACATTAGGGAAGCCTGCCTCAGACTAATTTTGAGGCTTCCCTGTAGTGTAGACGTGTTATTTCGAAATAAGCTATTTTGGAGTATTTCTTCGAGAATAGCTTATTTAGAAATAAGAGTGCAGTGTAGGTGTACCCTTAGAGACTAACAAATATATTATATCATGAGCTTAAATGGGAAAAACCCACTTCATCAGATGAGTTGGAGAGTCTTCTTGACTTACACCTAAACATATTTTGACAAAGCAGACTGGACAAATGGCACATTAGTTCTACTTCCTACTAGATGCTTCAGAGGAAGATGGAAATCCCTCATAAAGCACCTGGCTAATTCTGCAGTGAGGAAATGCATTCTCTCTCATTCCGGTGTAAAGAAGATGGATTTCTCTCTGGCAACATTTGAAATGTTGTTTTTATGGGAAACCATCAATTTGATGGACAGTGTATCAGAAGTTTGCCTGTTTTCATTAGACAACCCAGTCCTAGATTCATACTCTGTATAGGCTCTTTTCCTGCTTCCTGTTGCTCTTCCTCAGTTCTGATATGGGGCTCCTGTTGCTGTCTCGCCCATTTGTATTAAATGTTCTTTGGAGTGGAGCTCTGCAGAGTTTGCCTGCTTGTCTGCTGGCCTGTCCGTCTTCCACCACTAAAGCCGCTTTGCCATATCTCTCTTTCATTGCAGAACCACCTCACCCTAACTTCAGAGTAGCTTTGCCATATTATTCTGGTGACTGATGGAACTTCCTAACTAACAGGCAGTGTGGATTTCATTATTTTGCATTTTATAGTGTCTATGAATTACAAAATTTGTTTGCAAGGACTTACCCAATAGCTGAACATTACAGGAACAGTAGAAAGGGCTTGCACAGTGACTCCTACACAGAGGAACAAAAGTTTTTAAATATGAAAATGCAGATGATGTTTTCATCGTATGTCTGATCATAGTTTGCTCTCATGCATTACTTATGCACTATAGAGATTTGTCAGTCTATCTGCAGGAAGCAGATACATTCACCGGAGACAGACTAGAAAAAAGCATATGGTTCTATAGAGCAGTGGTTTTTAATATGTGGTTCATGATGGTGGGGGGAGGGCACTGCAGATTTCCAGAGAGGTCTGCACCTCCATACATTTTTAGGGGCCACAAATGAAAAAAGGTTGAGAACTACTGCTATAGAAGACAAAGGGAATTGTACATGATGTATTCAGGAGAAAACTAGGACCAAAAATGGGAAAAATAATATCTAATGAGTCAGCCTAGCTCACCAAGCAAAACTGGGCACAAGTGCAAAGGAAAGTACTTTTATGAGTGAATAGTAATTATCCATAACAGGATCTAGCTACTTAGCTCAATCCATATAGATTTATACTTTTAGTCTTGGCAGTCCCTAGTTCAATTTCTGTTGTTGGTCAAGGTGGCAGCTGTCACGTAAGTGGGTATTTGTATGGGATATGAATGGCTATAGGCCACAGATGCTTAGGATGAGCTTTCTCTGCCCAGACAAAGCATGTAACCCTCTGTTTACACACATACATTTGCCTTAATGTGGGACTATAAAACCTGGTGTTTGGCTTTTAAAATATTTTTGTTTGTCATAACAGTTTTCTTTAGGATCACTTCAGTTCAGAGACAAAAAGCCCACAGCAGCCTTCAGATGCGTGTGATCTTTGTTACATTAATCTATTAGTATTAATTTAAATACTTGTGCATGCTTATCACTCTTAACTTTTTCACTTTACTTAATTCTCCATACATGTATTTTGTCAAATAGAAACTATTTGAAGTCCCACTTAAGACAGAACAATATATATATTGGATTTGGTACTCTTTGTGGCAACAAAAATTATTATGACAAATGCAGAAGCTTTGCATTCTCTAACAGCACCTGGAAATCAGTTACTTAAAAAAAATGAATGAAAATTATTTCATTAAGTACAACTGCCACAGAATCCCCCTGTGAAGTTTTGTGGTTTTACAAAAACTCTTTCCTAATTTTTTCCAATGATTTTCTCTTTCTCTTGTTGCTGTGTTAATGATCCATGAAAACAACGAAAAATTTACTCCAATCTTGCTAAAATTGGTAGAGAGCTAACCATATGCTAGTGCTTGCAGGATTGGCATAACTCAATACATAAGGGAAATAGTTAAACAGAGGGCAACATGCTGTTTAATACATACTAAGTTTTTAAATACACTAAGCTGCTTAATAAATACCTGAGAAAAAACAGAAAATATATTTTACCCCTCATTTCTTTCCCTTTTACTAATCTTACATATTACTTGAAGTTACTTTACAACAGGTAAATCATTTTCATACTGAAGTGTGAATTTTAAGTTGTCAGTGTGCCTTTGTTATTTAATAATTAACCAGTGGAAACAGAGGGAACAGGAATCTGGATTCATTTAGGAAGCAGATTAAGTAGAGTCACCCACTTTGCTAGTAAATCACTCTTCAATGAGTATTATTTTTGCTTCTTGTTTCCTCATACATGAGCTCTTGTTTTGTGTCCTCAAACATGAGCCCTTGTGTTGTGACTGAGACCCTTGTAGGGTTGTGTTTTCATTAAAGAGCATGTAACGATGTGAAGTCTCAGAGAGGTAGTCATGTTAGTCTATAACTATTAGCCTAGACCAGCGTTTCTCAAACTGGGGGTTGCGAGCAACTTACAGGGGGGTCACAGCTGGATCCGTTTTTTTTTAATGCAAAAATTTGTCTCTCCCCGGCATCTCAGTTGCCAGGTGTTCGGTTTTCACCCAGACCACTGCAGGGGCGGGGGAGTGAGGAGAGCCACAGAGTCTAGCGAAGGGGGTAGGAGGGGACAGTTGCCGGGCGCCATGCTAGGGGGGCGCTGGGCTGGGTGGGAGCGGAGTGCGCACTGCTCTGGCCCATGTGACCAGCAGAGACTGGAAGCTGGCCACGTGATGCCTCCCCTACAAGCTGCAAGCTGAGGCAGCCGGGCCGGGTGGTGGGAGCAGCCACTTTAAAAGTAAGATTGTTCCTCTGTGCATGGCTCTGCAGGGTGGAGGGAGGATATTTGATTGGCACGGGGCTCCTGATGCTGAGGATGCCTGCCTCAGGGGAGGGGGGAGTGCACTGGGATGGGAGGGTGCTAGGGGGGACTGGCTCTGAGGCAGGGGTGAGTGTATGGGGATGGGGAGACTGGGGGGCATGGCTCAGGGGAAGGGGTGGGTGCATTGGCGGTTAGTGTGCAGTCCCAGACTGGACAAAGCGGTGCAACTTTTGCTTAACAACTTTGGCTCCCACCCCCCTCTTTTTTTTTTTTTGTTTTGCTTAACAGCTTTGGAGCAGTGAGGGTGGGGGGGTCACACAAATTCATTTAGCATTTTAGGGTGTCGTGATAACACAAAGTTTGAGAACCCCTGGCCTAGACAATCTCTATAATAAACGATTAATGGACACAAATCAGATATTTGAAATGGTAACACAAAGAAACCTGTTGGGGCACATTTAAACTTGCCCGGGCACTCATTAATGGACCTAAACGTGACTATACTCTTAGTGTATGTCTACACTGCAAAGTTATTTCGGAATAATGACCGCTATTCCGAAATAACTTTGCGAGTGTCTACACAGCCAAACCGCTATTTCAAAATTATTTTGAAATAGTGGATGGCTTATTTCGAGTTCTGTAAACCTCATTCTATGAGGAATAGCTCCTATTTTGAAATAGCTATTTCGGACTAGGAGCTGTGTAGACAGGGGAATAGGGGTTAAATCAAAATAGGGACCTCCAGCCCTTCCCAGGGTGCCCTGGTGGCTGCTCTGGCCACAAACAGGAAAACTCTATCACCCTCCACACCCCCGCCCCCCCCGGAGCCCTTAAAGCTGCAGCCTCTGCAGGCAGGGTTTGTGGCTCTCAGCAGGCCTGACAGCCCTGAGCCACACTACAGCTGCCCCTGACTCCATTTTGGCCCAAGATGAGCCATCCACACAGTGCCAGCCAGCCCTCCACTGCTCTCCGGGAGCATTCGGACAGCTCCCAGGAGCCTGCCAGGGGCCACAAGCGACATGTGCCTTCCTGGTCTGGTGCGGAGGTCCTGGACCTTATTGAGGTTTGTGTGGATGAGACCAACCCCCAGGATCTCCGCACCAAACGCAGGAACGCGGACGTCTATGGCCACATGGCAGACGGCCTGTGGAGCAAAAGCTACATCCCCACCCAAGAACAGGTGCAGATGAAGGTCAAGAAGCTCTGCCAGGCTTATGCCAGGGCCAAGGAGGGCAGCTCACGATCCGGGGCACAGCCTCACACCTCCCCATATTATAATGATCTGGACCGCATCCTGGGGGCAGGGCAGTACATCACCCCCCCCTCCTCCCCCCGTAGTTATAGACTCTGGGGTGGAGATGCCAGTCTTCGTCGTTGCTGGGGGCCCAGAGGACAGCAACGTAGAGGAGGTGGCCCAGAACCTGGATGAGGCCAGCCTCATCACAGAGCTGACCCAGGAGCCCTGAGTTCTCCCTGCGGACATCTCCCAGGCGTCATCCGAGGTTGGTGAAGGAACATCGTGTGAGTGCCATCACTTTCCCATCATGCAGGGGGTTGGGGTAGCAGTTTATCAAACTACTCAGCTATATTATTCCGAAATAATGCTGCTGTGTAGACATAGCCTTACAAAGCAATTTCAAAACAAGCTGGAGAGGAAAGCTGTGAAACTTGCCTTCATTTGCACATTTGACACTTTTAATCAAGGTTTGAACAAAGACATGAAATGTATGGGCCGCTAGTGATATCAAAAGCTAAGTATCGGGCACTTGCAGCCCATTCTATTAGCCTCATTTAGCACGGACACTCTAAATGACAAGAGTTTTTCCTTCTCTTTCCCACCCCATTGCCTCTTTTTCTGTACCTCTGCATCCCTGCTCCATTCATCTGAAGAAGTGGGTTGTGCCCACAAAAGCTCATGATATCATCTACATTTTTTGTTAGTCTCTAAGGTGCTGCAAGACCATTAGTTGTTTTTTAATTTTTTTCCATATGGTGCTGAGTCAACTCCTGTTGACTTCTTATTTGGGTTCTGAATGTTCATGTTGAAGCTGATTTTCGGTTGTCTGCTTCATTAGCCCTCTGGCCTCTGCATGTTTTGCTATATTCCTTCTTCAGCTCTTCTTGGGGGAGAATGATCCTTTTTCTGTCTTGGCCATGTCTCTTTTCTCAAGTAAATGATGATATGAGAGAAGTTTTTTTTTTCCCAGAGGGCAGAAATAATGTGGGTGGAAAAGGAGTGGAAGGGAAAAGGTGGGGTATGAGCATCCTATGTAGCCAATTTTCCCCTTTATATAGACACATTATGGATGTTCTTGATATTTTACTTCTCTCTGTACTCCACAGTGGGAAAACATAAACGTCTTGATCTGACTCACATACATTCTCCAACAATGTGCCAGGGAACACTTTCCATGTCTTAAACAGATTATTATTGTTTCTTGTTCCAGTCACATAAAGTGGTTAAATCCCATTATAGCCTTCTTCTTAAAAGAACCATATTTTACTGTACAGCAGCTTATTTATCTTTACCTATTTATCCTTTCCTGCTACAGTGTTTGAAGAGAGGGCAAACAATTGTTTAATCAGCTTCCTCACAACAGTTTATTAGAAGGTTGCAAGCTAGGTTTTCAACTGCTGGAACAGCAATGGTTAACATGGTAAATGGTTTCTTTCTATATGCTGGTGATGGTCTTATTGGCTCTTGTATTGATGCATAGTTCCATAGCATTTGATACCACTGGTCATTTGGAATGCTATCAAATAGGTTTAGCAAGAATGGCACTTGTTATGGAAGAGATCTTAGTTGTCTGATTGTATGCAGTTTGCCTCTCTTGCCATTCTTTTCCCAGTGTCTCATGGGACCATAATATTGTTCAGCCATTGCCTGCTATTTTGCAGTTAATTATCCATCTTTTCTTCTTTATGAGATTCACAGAAAGATCATTTCCTCTGCTTCCACTACCTGATCAGCTTGTCTTAAATACTGGGTCACAGATGTCCAAGGATTTTTAAATATTAATTGCTACAAAAATTGAGCTATGAATTGTTGGTTCCTGACACTGTCTTATATCAGCTACCTCGTTCCTCTCTTCCTCTGATGTTCAGGCATCCACTAGAAAAGTTAAGAGCTCAGTGTTCTGCTTTTCAAAGGGAAACAGAATAATCTATTTTTCTGACACAGTATTTATTCACCATTGAATTTTGTCTAATTAAAGATAATTTGTATATTTTTGGACCCTGAGTTTGTGCATTTGATTTTTTTGAAAAAAAGGTTTCACCTTAATAATAAAAAGGTGAAGAACTATATTCAGATTTTGAAATCTGATACATTTTTGTGTTCTGAATATCAATATCTTTTGATATTTTTCTAAAACGTGTCTTTCTAGATCTTACTTTTTGTTTTGTGAGGAATCTCTATATTATACTTTCTCCCCTCCCCCCGACAAATGCAAATTAAGAGATTGCCATTGTGCTTTCCTACATGAACCTGTTCCCTTAGTGCTCATTTCTGTGGACTTTTCTGGCAGGATTTGATATTGTTATGGCAGGAATCACCAGCTGGTGCTATTATGCATAGTTTTATAAATTCTTATTCTTAATGCATGAGCACTGTTCAGTCATTTGGAGAAATGCTGCACTGTTAGTTTTGTGGTATAATTTATTTTGGGGAAAGCTAGTGCAAATAGCAGGAGAATTTGGTCTCTGCCATTGGAACAATTACCAAGAGTTATGCTTCTCCACCACTGTTTAAATCAAGATTGTATGTTTCTCTGAAAGATGTGCTTTTGGAATTATTGTGGGGAAGTTCTATGGCATGTGTTATACAGGAGGTCAAACTAGAAAATGATCACAATGGTCTGTTGTGGCCTTGAAATCTATAAATCTATCTGTTTCTTTCTCTAGCTACAGTCAATTCTTGGGGCAGAGTTGTTCCCTGAAAACGAATCATTGATGTTGGAGCTTTAGATTTCTGAAAGAGTGGGTTGCCTATCTGCCACTTGTGACCATCAGGACTGCCGCATATAATGTAAATAATATTGGGAAGTAGAAAATTGATAAGTAGAAAATAATATTGGGAAGTAGAAAACTGGGAAGTAGAAAATTGGTTTGAGAACTTTCTCAGGCCCCAGTTTCAGGAGAAGGTGTATTTAACAAAGATAGTATTTATTCCACAAAAAGGAGTATGAGTTAAACAGGCTTTAATAAAAAAAATATCACAGCGATTTAAATAGCCTGATTAAAATTCCTTCCTCTCTCAATTTCTCAGGTGTGGAGACCTGATTTAGCAAGATACTTAGAAAAGAATCATAGAAATCATAGAAATGTAGGCTGGAAGAACCTGGAAAAACCTCCAGTGACAGTTGCTTCCCAACCTCCTTGATAAACTATTTTAGTATTTACCTATCTGAATCCCAATTATTTGTTGTCTCATCTTCAGACAATATTATCCCATCTTCAGGGGACATGGAGAACAACTGATCACTATCTTCTTTATAGCAGCCAATATTATATTTGAAGATTGACACCAGTGCCTGCCCCCCTCCCAATCTTTTTCTCTCAAGATTAAACTGGACAGGCTATGTGTACACTGGTGGGTTCTTGCACAAGAAAGGCTGTTCTTGCACAAGAACCCGCAGAGCATCCACACTGCCCGCCCGCTCTTGCGCAAGAAAGATTTACAGTACGGCATCAGAAGACAGGACTTCTTGCGCAAGAGCTATGCTCTTTTCTAACAAGCGTAAGCCCACTTGCGCAAGAGCGCTTGTGCAAGAAGGCAATGTGGACATGTGGCAGGGGTTTCTTGCGCGAGAAAGCCCTATGGCTAAAATGGCCATCAGAGCTTTCTTGTGCAAGAGAGCATCCACACTGCAATAGATGCTCTTGTGCAAAAGCACATGGTAGTGTGGACGTGTTCTTGCAAGAACCCGCCAGTGTAGACAGCCGACACAGTACCCTAGCTGAGGCCTCACCAGTAGAGAGGCCTCATCTTATGTCCTACATATGACACTTCTTATCAGGAAGCAGGACCTGCAGCAGAATCACTGCGTAATCTAACGGGCACAGCTGGCCTGTAGTAAACTACCTAACTGATTGGTTGGAAGAGTCAGCAGACAGGCTCTTAACTCCAGAAGCAGCAGCAGTTCAGCAGTTGCTCAAAGCATCTGCGTATGGCTGCAATAACCTCCAAGTCTGCTTCTTCCCAGCCTTGCTCCTGCCTTGTTCCAGCTCTGCTCCTTACTAGTCACAGCCTCATCCCTGCTTTGCCTCATTCCAGGTAAGCCAGTCCTGACCCTCAGCTCCAATTAGTGACTTGTGACCTTTGTCTCTGACCTTTGTCTTTGACCTTTGTCTCCAACCACAGTGCCAGCCAGGCACCAGTCACTGACAATCCTGCTGCTGCATCACATTTTGCTTCATATTTAATTTGTGATCCACTATAACTCCCAGATATTTTTCAGCCGTACTACTGCCTAGCCAATTATTCCTGATTTTGTAGTTGTACATTTGATTTTCCTTTCCTCAGTGTATTTGTCTTTATTGGATTTTCTCTTATTGATTTCAGATAAGTTCTACCATTTATTATGGTTGTTTTGAATTCTAATCTGTACTTTTAAAGTGCTTGCAATCCCTCCTACATTTGCATCCTCTATAAATTTAGAATCATACTCTCCACTCTGTTATCCAAGTCATTAATGAAAATATTGAATAGTATATGACTCAGAACGGACCCATGCAGAACTGCATGAGATAAGTTTTCTATCAAACTGAGAGGACCTATTATAAGTACTCTTTAAGTGTAGGTTCTCAACCTATCATGCACTTACCTTACAGTATTTTAGACCAACATTTCCCTTGTTTGATTAAGAAAATGTCCTGTGGGACTTTGTCAAAAGCGTTATTAAAATAAAGTAAGCCATATGTACTCCTTCCCCTCATCCACCAGGCCAGTAACTCTGTCAAGAAAGAAAATTAGGTTGCTTTGGCCTAACTTGTTCTTAAGTAATAGCCAATATGGATTTGTTATCATCCTATTATCCTCGAGGGGCCTACAAACTGATTGTTTAATAATTTGTTCCATTATGTTCTCATATATTAGACTGATGGTATACGATTCCACAGAATGTGATTCTTTGTTCCCCTTTTTTAAAGATAGATACCATGTTTGCCCTTCGGCAGCCCTCTGTGACGTCACCCATGATTCAGGAGTTTTTCAAGATAACTGCATGTGCCTAATGATACACACTAGTGGTCCTTTTGAAGACAAACAAAGTGAGGCATGTGCTTTCTGGATCAGGGCCTCTTGTCTCATCTGATAACTTAATTCCACTAATTCTTCAGTTACTCGCAGTCATCCAGCAAAAACATGGTAGACAGTGCAATGCAAAAACAAGCAGGGAAAAAAACTTAGCAAAATTTCCCTTTCCCTTTTTCCCTTTCCCTTTACTAATATAACCAAAACCGAGAAAGAGCTCATACACATTTTTCTCCTTTATAGGCCACTTTTAAAACCAGGAATTCATGTTCTCCTTCTGGGCATGTCTGGGGAGTTATTTCGAAATAACAAGGCAAGCGTCCACACTACCAAGCCTATTTCAAAATAATAGGCTTGTTATTTTGAAATAATAACACCTGCTTGTGAAGAGGAATAAGCTTATTTCAAAATAATTATTTCGGGAGTTATGACACTCTGTGACGGGCGACCCAACCCTGCACTAGCCAAGGGGAGAGCAAACTCGCCTGCTGGGCTGGGAGGCCCCTCCCCTGCCGCAGTGCTGGGCATGCTCCAATGGCGGGCCAGGTATAAAGGCCAGGGAGACAGCTCAGTCGGGGCGGACCTCAGGAGAGGAAGGAGCTCCTGCCCGAGCACTGGAGCAGCTGCCGCCTGAGCCAGAGCCACGGGCCCAGCCAACGCTGCAGCTACAGCCACTGTATCGGTCTTTGCCGCCCCGCTGTCCACAGCTTGCAGCCACCCTAGCTGCCGTCATGTTGGTTCTCAAGCCTGACGGGTCGGTACGGTTTTGTGTCGATTTCCGAAAAGTCAACGCCATATCATGGTTTGATGCTTATCCAATGCTCCGGGTGGACGAGTTGCTCGAGCGAACAGAAAAGGCCGAGTACATTTCCACGCTAGATCTCACAAAGGGGTATTGGCAAATCCCCATGACCCCCGCTGCAAAAGAGAAAACAGCGTTCCCAACCTCCTTTGGGCTGTACCAGTTCACAATGATGCCGTTTGGTCTTCATGGAGCCGCTGCTACGTTCCAGGGCCTGATCAACCAAGTTCTGCGCCCGCATGACGGGTATGCGGCTGCCTACATTGACAACATCATTGTGTATAGCAGGAACTGGGAGGAGCACCTTCAACATCTAGGAAAGGTGCTAGAGGCCCTGGGAGAAGCTAAGTTGATGGCGAACCCAGCCAAGTGCCACCTAGGCAAACGAGAGGTGACATATGTAGGGTACACCATGGGAAAAGGGAAAGTAAAGCCGTTAGTAGACAAGGTTCAGGCCCTCAGACCATCCCTATTACAAAGAGGCAGGTGAGGCAGTTTTTAGGGCTGGTGGGGTATTACCGCAGATTTGTGCCCAACTTTTCCACCCTAGCAGCCCCCTTGATGGATCTGACCAAGAGCCAACGGCCTCAGAAGGTGGAATGGTCCGCGGAGTGTGAAGAGGCCTTCCGGACCCTGCGAGACCAGTTGCTCCGAGAACCAGTCTTGGCTCAGCCTGACTTTTCAAGGCCGTTCATCCTCCAGAGTGATGCCTCTGAGATAGGACTGGGAGCTGTGTTATCCCAAGAAACGGACGGAGAGGAGCACCCGATTGTTTACCTCAGCCGGAAGTTATATCCCCAAGAAACCAGGTACTCAACAATTGAACGGGAGGCCCTGGCAGTAAAATGGGCCATTGAAGCCCCTTGATATTACCTGCTGGGCAGTTCTTTTATCTTAGTTACTGATCATGCCCCACTCAGGTGGCTACAAACTATGAAGGACACCAACGCCCGAATAATGCGCTGGTACTTGTCACTGCAGCCTTACTCCTTTCAGGTGGCCCATCGGCCAGAGAGGGTGCACACGAATGTAGATTTCTTCTCCTGCAGTGGCCCAGCGGGGGGGGGAAGAACCCACTGGGGAACCCCTCTTAAGGGGGGGGGTGATGGGGTGGCCCAACCCTGCACTAGCCAAGGGGAGAGCAAACTGGCCTGCTGGGCTGGGAAGGCCCCTCCCCCGCAGCAGTGCTGGGCATGCTCCAACTGCGGGCCAGGTGTAAAGGCCAGGGAGACAGCTCAGTCAGGGCTGACCTCCGGAGAGGAAGGAGCTCCTGCCCGAGCACTGGAGCCGCTGCCGCTTGAGCCAGAGCTGCAGGCCCAGCCAATGCTGCAGCTACAGCCACCGTACCGGTCTCTGCCATCCCACCGTCCATGGCTTGCAGCCACCCTAGCCACTGTCGCCGCAACGAGCTGCTGCTGTGCCAACTGCCGTCACCACACCCGACACCGCTGTTGCACCAGACGCCGGACCAGACGCCGCTGCCGTGCCTGCCAACGCTGCTACCACAGCAAGATCTGCATACACAGGTGGGGCCTAAGCCGGCCAGGGGGACGGGGTAGGAAGCAGCCCAGGGCGGGGAGCAGGAGGAGCCCTGGCGGGCTCGGTGCATTTCGGGGAGAACTCCTGCCGAGCCAGTGGTGGGAACCACCCACCACTGATAGGGCCCTGGGCTGGGGCCCGGTGGAGAGGGAGGGTCCAGGCCCCTTACCCCCTTTTCCCAGCTCCCGGACTAGGAGCTGATCCTGAAAGACTAGGCCTCAGGGCCTGTTTTGTGAGAGACTAGGCCTCGTAGCCAGATTGTGAGAGGCTAGAACCCAGGGCCTGATGGGGAGTGACCCCGTTGCGGGGATTGTGGGGCTAGGCACCCCGCCACACACCCATACTCATATTAACTTGTACCTTCCTACACAGAAATTAATTTTGACTACTTGTGGAGTTAGGTATTGAGAGGTATGAGAATATGTCTCTTTTGAGTCTAAATAATTTGACACAGATTTAAACTAATTGTAACTGCAAAACCTTTTGATTTTAATGTTATTGTAAAATACTTTGACATGAAAGCTTAAGTTGTTCTATTTGATTTATGACTAGTTCATTTTATTTTTGGAGTTACCTGATTCATTCATCTCTTTAATCCGAACCTCTGGATTCCAGCAATTCTCTTGGATAACTCTGAAAACCTTTCCCTCCTTCATCATTTTTGCCTCCCCCTGTGAAATAAAATTTTCATTACAGTAATATAGTTATGTTAGACAGTAAGACTTCTATTATTTTAGAAGTATGTGTGGCTGCCAATGCCCATCCAATGCTAGAATTCAGGTCCTATATTTTTGTTCAATAGAAAAAAATCCACAGCATTATTTTGAAATGTCATTTGCCATTTAAAAGGACACTATCAAAGAATCTTTTTCACAATTTAAAAATAAGTGTCTCTCTATTGCTGTCCATAATACCCTTGTTATCCTGAAACAGTTTCCTTAACTCAAGTTTGTCCTCCCCAATTAAGCACCTGGGCTTGTCATCAGAGTGATGCTTATGAGTGTTATTTGACTATGAGCCAAGTTCTATCCTCAGTTATGCCCAATTTCTTTGGAAGTCAGTGGGCTCAAGAATGATCTTAGTAAATCCAGAGAGAATTTAGAGTAACTCCATAAATTCAGTTTAGTTCTGCAGATTCACCCTGTACAATTGAGATGGAATTAGCCCCAGTGTAAGATTCAGGGTGAATTTTCTTTTTAGTAATAAATAAAAGAATACTGAAGAATTTGCATCAGGGAAAAATCCAGTATAAAAAAATTACCAGAACTATAGCAATACAGTTTTTAATGCAAAGCCCTTTTAGGGTTATGAAGATCAAAATATTACCAAGGTCACTGACTTTGACTGTGCCTCTTTAATTGTGAGACGAGAGAGCAGTGCAACACTTTTGACTTTAATTTTTGATTGGTTTGACAACTGGCCAAAGACATTATGTAGTAACTGTCTTGTCAAATCAAGCCAAGGAAAATGAATCTGGGAACTATTCATAGCCACATGCTCTTATGGATGTGTTATTAGTTTCCTCCCACCATACACAAATTCAGTTGACTGAGTTCTCCTGGAGGAGAGGTGAATTTCACCCATTGCACAGCTATTCTGAAATCTAAAATAACTGGTAATTCAGACTATTCCTTGTTATGAACACAGACATAAAATGCTTAAATTAATAAATGTACACTCATTGCAGAAGGCATACTCAGATGCATGTCTCCTCTCTAGGAGGAGTCAGGCTGTTTTTAACCTTGAATTTGTTATTAGCTTCATACATCATTCACAAATATATTTGCCTGATAAATATTTTAAAACTTCTTTTTTTGACTCCTTGTCTGTGCCACCTGGGCAAGTCGCCAGAATGAACTGGCAGCAACATCACACTTTGAGAAAATGACTCCTAATATTATAGCCAGTAATTATAACTCCAGAGTCCTGCTCCTCTGGCAAAATCCTTTAAAGTCTGTTAGAATTTATTTTCCAAATAGAAGGGGATATCTTAGCTATACATTCCAACGTATTTAAAAAATCCAATATCAAGCTACTGTTGATTATTGTGTAATAAATAGATAGCAGGATATTGGGGGTAAGGGAAAGGACCAGAGGAACTGAAGATTTTGTCAAATAAAAATAGATTGTGTGTCCTTTACTGGGCTACCACTGGGAGGGTTTCCGTGAGCAAAGTAGACTTTTAATTCTTTCTTTGGACTCTGCTAGCCTCTAAAGCATTCATATATATTTCTTCTATTAATACTGAAAATGATGTTAGACAGATTTTAATTTCACCAAGGGACTTCTCTGATATTAATACATAAATATTGAAAAATAAATAGCAATCCTTTTCATGCAATATCAGGCTATGCAATATGAAAGATTTTCTAATAAAGTAAGTGGCAATCTATAAAGAATTGTGATTGCTGCTTTCACCTGTATTAAATGAATTTTCTGAGATCATGGATGTGCCTTTCATCAATCTTGAACCCTCAAATTTTTTGTAAGCTGGGGAGAAGCCTGTTTTACAGATTAGATTCCTTTTCTTCTTATTCACTTGACTAAATTCACTCAGATCAAGGAAATTACCCATATGAGTAAGGCAAGCAATATTTGGCTCAACCAATAAACATCAGTTGGAAATCAAGTGATATTGCTACAGTCTTAAAACTCTACCATTAAAATCCACATGATCCAAATACTTAAAATACAAAATTATGTAGCAATTTTGTAAAGTTAATAGGAAACAATTCTCTGAGATTTTGCAGCAATGATAAACACATGGATCCTGAGGAAATGTTTCATGTTTCAAAGCAATGGCTAGAATGAAGCCTTCAGACAAGGTAATATGAAACCTCTATTCTCAAGGCTTAATCAATTTAACTAGGACCTTACTTAAGATTTGTTTAATCTCTTCCTAACAGCACCTGATGTTTTATGCTTTAACACATTTATGTGGAAATTAAAAAACAGATTTAAAAATCAGTTGTCTAAAATCAAGTGAGCAACATGGTAAAGTTTCCCATCACCAGGCTCACCAGTTTTATTCAAAATTTCACTTCTTTGGAAAAAAACCATAATTAATTGTTATGGTTTGATTCCCATTCTTCTTTACTGAGTCATATGAGAAGCTTTTCCTTCCTCTCATCCTAAAACACATTTTCCCTTGCTCCAGTCCTGTGCAAAGGACTTTATTGCCTCCCAAGGATAGTAACATCCAACCTATTCTGACAGAGGCAGGCTGGATGGGACTTTCTCATAGCCCATAATGCTGCTACTACTTGTTTGCCACAGGTTTCCAACTGAATCTTTAAAAAATTCCATGCTTTACAATCCCAGCAATCTTTGCAACACTGGAATATTCTTGTAATAAACAAATGTAGCAGTTTATCAAACTACTCAGCTATATTTTCATTACTCATCTGTGCTCACACACTCGCACTTAACACACAGGTGTGTTTTTTTCCCAAGGTGGCAAGTGATTTGGGTGTCCAGTTCCCATTATGTAGCTTGATCTATAGATGATATATTGTTTACTTAAGAATTCCCTGATATCACTTTGAAGGTTGACAGGTTCTTGTCCCAAGATCAGACCCAGTATTATTCAAAACTATTCAGATTAATAGGAAAATAACATCTAGATTCCTCAGATAGTGTGGAAATTCTCAACCTGTGTTTTACATAATGCATGTAATATATCTTTAGTGAGAATCATGAGAGTGAGGGGTTTTTTAAAGCACAGCACCACAGTTACTGCCTTCATGAGAGTAAACCTGAAGGGGTGCTGAAGCAACACCCTGTAAATGACAAACACTGGATATTTAATTCCTTTTGTGTCATTGCATGGATCTAACCACACTAATATCACTCGTCCCTGTATCTCTCAGTTCAGAGCTCCCATTTTGAAATCATGTCTGAACAGCAGAAGATGGGACCAGATTAACTCTAACTCTGTCTGGTTAAAAAGTTTCAGAGGGGTAGCTGTGTTAGTCTGTAAGGGTGCATCTAAACAGCACCGTAAAGTTGAAATAAGATACACAATTTGCGTAGTGCAAATTGCGTATCTTATTTTGATTCTATTTCAAAATAGCATATTTTGAAATTTGGTGCATCTACACAGTGCCAAATTTCAAAATAATGCACTATTTCAAGACATCCCTTAACCCTTGTGGAATGAAGGTTACAGGGATGCCAAAATAGTACGCCCGTTATTTTGAAAAATATTTCAAAATAACGGGCGGCTTGTTAAGATGAGGGATAGCTATTTCAGGATACCTAAGGATGTATCTACACAGCAGTGTTATTTTGGAATAACGGCTGTTCTTCTGAAATAACAATGTGAGCGTCTACACAGCACTTCCATAATTTAGAAATAAATTCTGAATAATGGATGACTTATTCTGACTTCTGGAAAACGCATTTCACAAGGAATAACGCCTATTCCGAAATAGCTATTTCGGAATAGCAGTAGTGTAGATGCTCCACTGCTGGTATTTTGAAATAGCTCCTCCCCAGGGCCATTCAAACGAATTACTCCCCAGTGCCTCCTGGGGCTCTAAATCGAGATAGCACATCCACATTAGGGAAGTCTGCCTTGGATTAATTTTGAGGCTTCCCTGTAGTGTAGACGTGTTATTTCGAAATAAGCTATTTTGGAGTATTTCTCCTGGAATAGCTTATTTCAAAATAAGCGTGCAATGTAGACGTACCCTAATCGAAAAAACTTTAAAATAGCGAATAGTTGTGCAGCACCTTAGAGACTAACAAAAAATGAAGATGCTATCATGAGCTTTTGTGGGCATAACCCACTTCATTCATCTGAAGAACTGGATTGTACTCATGAAAGCTCATGAAACCATCTACATTTTTGTTAGTCTCAAAGGTGCTGCAAGACTATTCATTATTTTTAAATTTTTTTCTGTCTTGTTAAACTCACCATCTAAAAGGCCAACAATTTAATAATATAATTGGTTTTCGTTCATTGACTTAAATGGGAGCTTGCACATTCTTAGACTAAAGCATGTGCTCACGCTCTTAGCTGGACTAAGGACATCTTTCCTTTTTATGCTATCAGCTGTGCATCTTGTGTCTTGCAGCTCACGGTATCTAAATCATGCTTATTCTTTCCCACCAAATACCTCATTTTCTTCAGATCCTCCTCGCTAATAACATATGCATCACCACCATATGAGCACTTCACAGCCATTATTAGATTTTACCACCATTTTACGTATGGACAGAGGGGACAATAGAACTGCTGGACCTCTGGCCAAGGTAGAGGTGGTGGCTCCACACTCCCTGAAGGGGTGAAGCCTAAGGCTGGAGGGAGGCAGCCAGCCCTCAGTGCCACCTGAACTGTGCCACACACCCCTATCCAGCTAGCCCTTAGCCCCCTTTGAATCACCAGCCCCTGTGGCAGTTGCACCTTTTGCCCCCTTTGCTGACAGGCTTGCATATGGGGAACTAGCACAGGAAGTCGGAGGCTATGATGTGAACTGAATACAAGTTTTTGAAGCCCTGTCCAGTGCTCTGTGTACTAGACCATGTTCCTTACCCCACCTCTTCAAGCACTCACTCTTCCTTTCTCAACACAATGGAATCCTGGGACCTGATCCAGCACCTAGTGAAGTCAATGGAATGACTCCCATGGAGTTCCAGGGGTAATTGGGACAGGCTCCTGAAGTGTTAGCTTGCATGTTTGTGTGTGTTCATTTATTCTGTATTGTTTAGCTCCTCAGGGTAGGCTGTATGGCTTGTGTGTATACTTATGGCACTATACAATATTATTTATCATTATTGCCATAGGTGCCAACTTTGTGGGTGCTCTGGGGCTGGAGAATCCTTGGGGGAAAAATTAGTGCTCAGCACCCACTGACCGCCAGCCCTCTCCCCCCCGTCCCTCTCACCTGCTGGTGGCCCCAGTAACCAACTCCTACCCTCCCAACACTCCCAGCACTTCCAGAGCACCATGAATTAGCTGTTCAGGAAGCTCCGGGAAGGAGGGGAAGAAATGGGCATTTGGGGAGGATGTGGGGAAGAGGTAGGGCAGCGAAGGGAAGAGGCAGAGTGAGGGCACGGGCTTAGGGTAGGAGTGGAATGGGAATAGGGTGGGGATGAGAGGAAGGCATTAGAGCCTAGGGCAAAGGGGAGAGTGAAGCACCCTCTGGCTAGAGGGGAAATCGGTGCCTATAATTATTACCAACAAAATATTCTTAAATGTTACGTTAAGGGCTCAACTTCTCCAGGCTTTGCATAGATCTGTGAGGGACAAGGAGTGGGTATCAGGGACCTTTCCTGTTGTATGGACCTGAGGAGCCTGAATGGATTGGTTGTCACTGTGCTCCACTGTGTGCCAGGACTGCTGCAGGTTAATAATGCTAGCTTCTCCAGGAGGCTGGGGTCTGGTAAAGGAGCTGGCTCATCCTAGCAGGGAGTGCATGCATTCTCTCTGTGCTGCTAGTGGCATCTTGAGATATAATGCATCCTGTACAGCCTGCTGAAGCAGGTCATGTGTGCACTAACCCCAGCTGAGGTTGCGGTTTTATATACCACAACTTAAGCAGATTGGAAAAAATCAGAAACATGAATATTACATCAGAATTTGCGAATTTATCAAAACCAAAATGTCCTCTAGAGATGTTTGATTTTGACAGCGTTCTGACAAACACTCCCTGTCACATAGGTTTGCTGGAGCCTGTCTGGCTGAAAGTTGGGGATCCCCAGACTCCCACAGACAGCAGCCGTTCACAAGGTGGACTGCCTCCGAGCTCCACTTCCATATGGGGAGAGTTTGGGGATTTTGCCGAAAAGTGGAACGCAACCAGATTTTGACATGACATAAAATCTCTAGAAAATTGAATTACCTTTCTCCACATAGCTTTAACCACAGAACTGAAAAATCAATTATGCACACAGCTCTGTGTATGGTATGGCCCCAAGAGGCTGCAGCCTGTTCCAACTGAAACCTCTGTTCTGTCTTTGCGCTCCTTGTTATAAACCTGAGGAATGAATTATTCTTTCTTCTTTTGGGAAGTTCTTTGATGCTATAGTTCTTAATAACTTCTATAAAAATATGATTAGATAATTCAATTTGTGTTTTCTTCTCCTTCTAGACAGTCATATAATGTCAGAAGATCTGGGTCAATTTCTAGGTTAAGTTCTAAAATTGATGATTCTATGGAAAAAAAGTTTTTAATTTGATTCATGTTATATTGCCTTCTGTTAAAATCTGTTTTTTAGTGCTACCCACTCTGAATACAATAGAAGCTCAGCATTCTGAATACCTACGAAATGAAGGCTATTCAGTACTCTGAAATGTTTGTAACTCTGAACAAAATGTTTTGGTTAGTCTTTCAAACGTTTACCATCAAACATTGATTTAGTACAGCTTTAAAACTGTTCTTTGCTGGAAAAAATGCTGCTTTCTCTATTACTTTTTAGTAGTTTATTTTTAACACAGTACTGTATTATATTTACTTTTTTTGTCTATGCTGTTGATTGATTGCATATGTCTGGTTCTAAAGGGGGTGTGTTGTTGACTGGCCACTTCCTAACTGTGGTATTCGTAACTCTGAAGTTCTACTATATTAGGCTGCGGTAATTATGAAGAATTCTGGATAATGTTCCAAAGGGAGATTAGACAGAACTTAGTCACCTTATACCCATTTTCAGTCCTTTAACAGAAAGATCTATTGTGATATTTCAGTGTTTGGAGTAATCTTGCTACATAAAAGGGTATATCCTAATGAAACTGTAAGTTAAACAATGGCCATCAATCTTATTGGCACACTGCTTTTTAATGGGTAGAGGTGCATGACACCACAATAATGCCTTAGAGAATGAGAACCAGCATACCTTGCATTGGTGTTCCAGTTGAACCCATCCACCATAACCATATTTCTGTGAAGGGAGGAAGAAAAGGCCAGTGATTAGACAGTGTCATGGAATGAAAATCAAAGGCTCAGTTCTTGCAGCTAGTCAGACCCAAGTGTAAGATGATCCTCATGGATAAAAACGAGTAGTACTGTGGCACCTTAAAGACTAACAAAAATAAATAGTATCATGAGCTTTCGTGGTAAGACTTCATCAGATGAGTTGGAGTGGAAATGACAGAAACCAAGTTATATATAACAGACAAAAAAAGTACCTGTTAATTGTAGGACCTGTGTTGGACCTTAATGAAACTAATTAAGTGGACTGGATGTATCCCATTCATAGCTTTTGATGTGAAAATGTAAATTTTAAAGGCAGGGGAAATTGGCGTTGTAATGCTTTAACCAATTAATGTCTTTATTCAAGGCCAGGTTGATAGTGTCAAATTTATAAATGAATTCCAGTTCTTCAGTGTGTCTCTGTAGTTGCGTGATGAAATATAGCCTTCTCTCCCAAATAACAGCATCTTCCCCAGGTGGACCCAAAATAGGACAAAGAATAGAGGGAAGCAAGAGGTAAGAAAGAAACTCAAAAAGCCACATACAGAAAAGAAGAGGAGAAGGAGGGGAAAAAAAAAGACTAAAATAAAATAAATAAAACAAAAATATCCACTGCTCCAGTGAGGGAGAGACATTAGTCTTTTGTAGGCATGCCAAATGCTTATTATTGTTTCTTGCTCAGACAGTCATCTGAGAAGTAGTGTTTTTGACTGACTTCTTGTATGTCTATGATTCATTTTCATGGTTAATATCCTTTTAGCGCTTTATTAGCTAAAAGTGGATGCAAAACCACGTCGTCTTTAGGCTGTCAAATGTAGGACTGCTTCATTTGATGAAAGGCAGCTGAGGGGTGGGGTGCATGTACATATTTATAGTTCATATGTCGTCAGGATCTCAACTGGTGTTAATTACCATTGCTTCACTGAATTGAATGGAACTACATTGATTTACACCAGCTAAGGATCTAACACAGGATATATACACCACTGTTTGTGAGAAACTATGTAATATGCAATGAGTATTACCTGCATCTATCTAGCTGCACTTCATCCACATAGTTAGTATGCATATGGTTATTTGCTCAGCACTCTTCACAATGATATTATCATTATCTGCACAGTGAGTTTTCTGTTCCAATGATGCAAGTATGGAAGATTCATTTAGGTAAGGTTAAGAGATTTTCACCTGAAAACCTCAGTTAAATACTCTGGATCTGGAGAAAGCTTCTTGAAGCTCAGAGTACATATACAGAAGAGGCACAAGTTAATAAAATGGTTAAAGAGTAAATGTTACTGGACAAATTAACTGTACAGTATAGATATAAAATATTAGAGGAACATTTGTTGAAATGTGCTGGAAATCTGAGTGATTTCCAGACATCTTACCTTTTTAGACAGTTATTAAGATTGATAAGAATAATTTAATTTTACCATTACATATAAGACAAATTTCCACATATTTATGTCATTTTGTGCTGTTTATGATACTTTTCTCCTTAAAAATGCAGGGTTTCTTTCATAAACCATGAATGAATACTCCAAACCCAAGGGCACATCTAGAAAGCTGAACATTTGCATTGTTTTTGGAGCACAGGCAATTACTGAATAGTGCCATTGAGATCAGCTGGTGAACTTTCACAATTATTATAGTAGCAAAAGTTAGAAGCAGAAGGTCTCTCCCGCCCTCAGGGCTGAGGAGTGGGGGGATCGTGCTCGAGGAAAGAAGGTCTCTCTTGTACCTCCCTTTCCTCCAGAGCTGAGGACTTTGTGTATGACTTTGGCCCATATTCCTTGATTTAATGGCAAAAACTCTTTTAAATCTCTGGCAGCTGGAGCCTGC
Source organism: Rafetus swinhoei (assembly GCA_019425775.1). Classification (NCBI taxonomy): domain Eukaryota; kingdom Metazoa; phylum Chordata; order Testudines; family Trionychidae; genus Rafetus; species Rafetus swinhoei. The sequence continues at coordinate 18,518,912 of CM033439.1, read as the reverse complement.
AGGGTGCTAACTTGAGGGTGCTCAGCACCTTATAGAAGACGCTCAGAGCTTCACAGGATCAGACCATAACATAATGCTCTTTAGGATTCAGTCCTTCAAAGTGTTGGGCACTCTGTGGTCCAGCAAAACACCCAAATATCCTGAAACAAAAGACAGGACTATGCAGCACTTTAAAGACTAACAAGATGGTTTATTAGGTGATGAGCTTTCGTGGGCCAGACCCACTTTCTCAGATCAATTTGTGGAAGAAAATTGGCACAAATTGATCTGAGGAAGTGGGTCTGGCCCACGAAAGCTCATCAGTTAATAAACCATCTTGTTAGTCTTTAAAGTGCTGCATAGTCCTGTCTTTTGTTTCAGCTAGACCAGACTAACACGGCTGCATCTCTGTCACTACCCAAATATCCTGCGTGCTCAGCTTTAAATAGGCAAATGGTTCCTCTGACTTTAGTAAAACTATCCAGGTGCTTAACTTTAAACACTTGCTCGACTGACTGTTTTGCTGGATTGGGTTGTTATACTTGCAGGATTGAACTGTTAGCCTCTGGTTCAGACAGAGACCTAAGCATGTGTCTAAGAATTGATTTTTAAATGCCTGACTTACTTGCTTAAAGGTGGCACATGCATAAGTACCTTATTATATTGGGCCGTAACTTACCATACAGAACAGCATTTGAAGACTGAAAGAACAAGCAAATGAAATATGAGAAGGAAAGTAAGAGATGAAAAATGATCCAGCACATTTTCAGACCCTAGCAAACAGCTATTGGTTAATCATTATCATGAACATGTATTGATTCTGCCTTTCAGCTTCCATAATTCAGCTGCCAGGCTGAAGGTCACCTTCTTCTACCTATTAATATTTAATCAGGAGAGACAGGCTTAAAAGATACAAGTTAGATGTCCATTGAGTCTCCTGAAGAGGTTTAAAGTTCTTAGAATTAAAAATAAAAAACTCACCATTTTCATTCAGTTTTTTAATTTATAAGGTCTGAAATTATATGAAATAATGAAAGATGATGAAAAATCCCTATTTTTTCCCCAGAAAGTAACATTTCACAGGAAACTGGACAAAAGGAGGAATCATTAACTCATCAGCATGAGCAAAAATATGATCCTACACATATTATGCAGGCAGTAAAATCTGTCATTGACTTCAAGTACAAATAAGGCCCTTATCTTCTGCCAGAGATGCTGTTGGTTGTGATATGTTGATATATTGATTTACAACAATTTAAAATTTACATTCCATGAAAACCCATGTTTTGCCTAGGACAAGTAGGATATGAACCAAAGTCTACTGAAATAAATGAAAAGACTTCTAATGACCTCAGTGGTCTTTGGATCAGCTCCCTATGATTATGCCAACTGTAGAAAGGACAGAAGCACTGTACAGCTCAATCACACAGACAATGGATCAAATAGTCAATGATCTATTTTTTTAACCAGTTCCTCCCCCCACCATTCCGTCTTAGTCCTGGTCTACACTAGGACTTTATTTTGAAATAACCCCCCTTAGGTTGAATTTATAACCAGAGTGTCCACACTATCTGACCCATTATTTCAAACTAAGGGGCAGTTTCTTTTTAAATCTGTACTTCTGCTTTTCTTGGGGTATAATGCTAATTTTGAAATAGTTATTTCGAAATAGTCTTAGTGTGGATGCTCCGGTGCTATTTCAAAATAACTACTCCTCAGAGTAGATTGAACTAATTACTCTCCAGTGCTTCCTGGGACTCTAAGTCAAGATAGCATGCCCACATTAATGGAGCTTGCCATGGACTAATTTCGAGGCTTCCCTGTAGTGGGGACATACCATTTCAATTTTGTAAAATCGGGAGTTAAGTCAAATGTAGTTATTTTGAAATAGTTTCCTAGGGCAAATCTACACTGCAACACTATTTCAAAATAACTAGCACAATTCCGAAATAACTTATTCCATATCTACGCAGCAGGCAGTTTTTGAAAAAATGCCAAAATACTGTCAAGCTGAGGACTTCTTACTCCAACTCCTGTAATCCTCATTGTACGAGGAATAAGGGAAGTCAGAGGAAGAGTGCTCTATTTCGAAATAAGTGCTGTGTAGACGCTCCCTATTTCAAAATATGATCCGTAAGTGACGTAGCCCAATTTGCATTGCTTATTTCGAGTTAAGCCCTGCAGTGTAGATGTACCCGTAGTATAGAAATGCCCTAAGGGATTCATTGGATGCATTTTATACTCCTTTTTCAAGCACCTCACTGATCACTTTTTCACATCACTTACTCAAAATTACTAGACACTTTTTAAAATGTTGGACCATACATTGGGAGCTATAATGAATTCAGCAAGAGGAGTGAAAAAAACAATTCTAACCATTTTAAGAGAAACTTTTCCTTGTAATATGAGCTCTTCCAGTGCAAGGCTCCACTAATTTTACTGCATAGCTTTGGGGGTTTACTTTATTTTCTCTATTCTGGTGCCAATGTTAGACGTGGCTCCTTGTTTTCAACTTTCTGATTTATCAGCTTTCTGTCAGGATTCATACTTCACTACCTTTTTTAAGTTCTAGCTTATTTGGATATAGATTTTCAAATGCTTAAACCTAGCAAGAGAAATAAAGACATTGGCTGACTGTGGCATTGTTGATTCAAGACTGCTTTTCCCCCTTGGTCCTCAGACTCTTTTCTATGGAATAATCAGAAGCAACAACGATTTGCGAAAAGCTTCTGTATAATGGTGAGACATTGTTAGCAACTTCTTACTGAAACAGGACAATCCCAGATTCTCACCACAAAGCTTCTACCTTTTCAAGATTATAATCAAGAGCTTGCCAATTTTTATTTTGTTTATAGCCAATTTACTTAAAAGCCTTGTCCCACTTTGTATTGATAGCAAAAAGATGCTAAGGTCTTCAGGGACAGTTTAAATAGACTTGGTCCTACCTCATCACTGGGACTAGACTAGATGACCTCTTCTACAGCCCTACATGTCAATGATTCTGGTATTTTTCTGTATCTTATGGGCTTCTAAGTTCACAGGAGAGCAAACCCAAAACAAAGTTCTCTATTATCTTAGGTTCAAGATTAAATACTTCTGATGCCAACAATTTAATGTAAAAATTATAAGACAGCACCACGTGTATGTGGCAGAGCGAATAGATCAGAAAACACATTCCCTTCCCATCCGTTCTATCTGTATTATAATGTTGACAGTTTTAAAGAAATAATCATAGTTGTGTTTTGAATTCCAGGTTCCTTTGTTACTCATTTTCGAATAAATAAATTGCTGTTTTCTGTCCTTCTCTGACTAACCTTCAACCTCTGCTAGCCTGTGTATTTAACATTCACAGAAACACAGAGCTAACAAACTGTCAAAAGCTACTTTTGAAATCTCTGTCATCAAGAACAAATGGAAATTCAGTATATCAAAGGAAGAGAGATACACAGTGTAAAGAGAGCCTCGGCTTCTGACTGGTGCCTAACAGCAAGGTTGAAATCACAGTATTCTTTTGCAGTCAAAAGACTGGCACAATGAGATCGAATGGTTCCATAGCACGGACAGCAAAAGCCTAGCAGCCTTTCATTCTAACTACCATGAAGACAGAATGGAAAAAGGGTCTCAAAACAGTGATTGGAGGGGAAAAAAGCAGCTAATTCAGTTCTCATATTAATTAATCTGCTATCTTGCCTCAAACTGAAGTATTATATGAGCTTTAAAAATCACCTGCACTAAACTTGTTTAATATAAACATATAAAGTCAGTATTATCACAAAACAATTTAAGAAATTATGTGATTTTCACTGCAGAATTAATTTTAAAAAAGGATAAAAAATATTCCATAATGTTCACCATTGTTCAGGCTATCCTACAAACTGAGTTAGAACTAGATACTTCTTTATTTAAATTAAACAATCTGATTGTGTCACATCAAAAGAATCAGATTTTTGTAGTACAATGATATCTATAGCACATTTCATTTTCAAAGTATGGTACAAATATTAACTAACACTCATGTCTCCATATTACAGATGGAGAAGAAGAGACTGAGAGAAGTTAAGGAATAGATAGTGAAAAATGTGTTACTGATACATTACCTCCAGCGCCTGGGTCCTACTGCACCACCAAGGCAGCTTGCAACTATAGAACATGGAGTCTACAGGGAATTATTTCTGATTGTACATATTGGATTTACAAAGGGACTTGTGAATTTACAGTATTAATAGGTGATAAGATTTAGACTATCTCTAATGCAAATATTAAGTCATTGGACAGGTTCAGTACATTGCACTCTAACAGAAAACACTCAGTTAACAAATTCATATACTGCCTAAAACAGAATATAATTTGCCTTCTGTTTTAGGCAGTATATGAATTTGTTAACTGAGTGTTTTCTGTTAGAGTGCAATGTACTGAACCTGTTCAATGACTTAAAAGTTCTAGCAAAAGAAAAAAAAAAGAATTTTAGCCAAACAGAGAGAGGATGATCCTGTATCCATTGACATTAATTCAGTGGATGCAGAGTGATTTCAGTCCTATTCATTATTACTTACTTATTGCTGCTTTTACACATTTAAAAAAAATGTGAATACAAACCAAATTAAAGGGGAGATTTAAAATCAATGGAGTTTGGGCACCTGTTCTTTGTGTCTTTAAAAATGTTCCCCTAATAGATTAACTGTTTTACTAACAATATGAAATTAAGATCTCAGCATTTTTACAACTGTAACCTTTAAAAAATCAGATTGTGCAGGCAATATACACAAATATAGAAATCTGCAACTACCCTATGTACTTAACTTGGTGACCAGCATAACAGGCCTTTGTTTATGGTACTTCCAAATTCATAATTAATGACATTAGAAAGCACACACAAACTCAAACAGCTTTAAATTAATATAAGGGGTTTGAAATAGGACCTAGTCCTTCACTCCTTACTCAGTGGGAGTTTTTCTTTAATAAGTAATATAGGATGAGGTTCTTAACTCTCCCCAAATAAAAAAAAACAATTGAAAACAGATGTTTATATAGCAATAGTAACATTGATAAATCAGAAACTACAATGGTAACAATAGATGTTGCTGCACCAAATGTCTAACCTCTTATTACCTCTTTTAGATCAGGCCATTCCTTAGGTAGAATGTGACTATGAATATCAATTTTCATCTCTGAAGGATCGCACGAGAATTACTGTTTTAAGAAAGAGGCTTTCTAATTAACCTTGAGTTCACTGTGCTCCCTGGCATAGCAGATTGCTGTTAACATAGAGTGTTATTTAAGTCTACCTGATGTCCTATAACATTGCATAGCTACAGTAACCAATCAGAGAGCCAACATTCCAGGGGCGCTCCAAAGTAATGTACGTCAGTGACTCTCAGGAAGTGCTATTGCATAAATTACTGTAGACTGAAGAGTGAGGTAAGGCTGTGTATTTCCTCCAGAGCCTGAAATAAAAGTTGGTTTATAAACTTAAAAGTTAATTATTATAGAACAAAAAAAAAAAAAAACAAAACACATGTTGCTATTAACTTGCTTCTTTCCACTTCTGAAAAAATGTATTAAAGAGGGCATAAAATACAGCCTCTAATGGACAAATTAATGCTCCTCATCATTCCTCTCCTTCTTGCAGAGTCTCTTCAATATTATTTTATAAAAAATCATAAAAACGTGGAACTGTGGCAATAGCTTTGCTCTTTCTTCTTTGGCTTGGTAACAATGCTGGCTCATTTGATCCTCACTTCCTCATTCAGTATGTCTACACAATATCATCATTCTCCCTCAGGTTCTCCGACAGTACTAACTGGGGCTATCCTTTATTCTCTCTAAATTTGGTTCTACTAGCTCAATATATGTTCCCCCAATCAGTGGCGGAAATAGGGCAGGGCGAGCGGAGCGGCTGCCCCGGGCCCTGTGTTTCAATAGGCCCCGTGCCAGCGATGGTGTTTTTTACAGGGGCGGACTGGCCCAGCGGGATACTGGGAATTTCCTGGAGTTTGCTGAAGGAGGAGGGGGATTTGTGACGGGGCGCTGCAGCCCCGCACTTTAAATTCCCCAGCGTCGGCCAGTACGGGGCACTGTAGGGCCAAGGGAGCATATGCGTGGCGTGCTGAAACGTTGCGCAACAGCTGGGAGGGGAGACGCCCAGGCGTGGCGTGACGTCACGGCTCGGGACTTTAAAACCGTGCAGCCCAGCATTGCACCGCGCGGTCCGGCACGTGGGTCTGCAAACTAGAAGGCAGAAGGTGGGCTTGGGCACCAAGGGACCGTGTGGAGTAGAGACAAATGCCAGGAGGCCAAGTGGAGACAATGAGGAAAAGGGCAGGAGGGGAGGTGTCAGTGGGAGGGGAGACAGGATGATGCTGGGAGAGGAGAGGGTAAGGGCATTGGGGGCTGGAGGGGGAGGTGCTGGGATAAGGCTTGAAAGAAGGGGTGAGCATGAGGAAGGTGGGGATGGAGCAAGTCATATGTGAGGGCTCAGAGGGGCATGAGAGGATCGGGGCAAAGCGGGGTGAGGGGTGAGCATCAGGGTAAAGGGGGCAGGGGCAGTGAGGGAAGGGGGAGGCACCAGGAGGGTGCAGGGGTAAGGGAAGGTGCAGGTGCCAGAGGATTCTGGGGGTGAAGCAGAAGGGCAGACACCTGCAGGGGAGGGACTAGCACCAGAGGAGAGAGGCAGGGCAGGTGTGTAGAGGGAGGTGTTAGGAGAGGGGATGAGGAGGGGTAGCTCACATAATCAGAGTGGGGCTAGTGGAGGAGTGGGCACTCTAAATTGAAACTAATAAAGAACTACTTAAGATCTACTATGAGCCAGGAGCGTTTTGTAGGTCTTTTGATTATATTGATTGAAAACGACCTGTGTAAAGAAATGGACTTTTATGACATAATTGAAGAATGTGCTGCCAAAAGAGCTAGACAGCTATAATAGACTTAAATACAAATGAAAATGTTTAATTATTAATGCAGAATTTTGTTTAAGAATGAATTACAATATAATTAAAATAAAATTATCCAACTAAATTGAGTTTCTATCAAATTTACCCAATTCACATTTAATATGAAAATAGCATTCAATTTGCATTTGATGCCTTTTTTCTATTTTTTCTCCAAAGGGGGGCCCTGCAAAATTGTGCTGCCCTGGGTCCCACAAAACTCTCATCCGCCCCTGCCCCCAGTCTATTGGCTGCATTTGGAGTTCTAGAGACATAAATGATGGTGCTTTTTCAGCAGCTATGAACAACTTGTTTTGGGGGGATCTCATATCTTTTTTTAAAAAACTTTTAACAGAACCATTGAACTTTAAGGGTATGTCTAGACTATAGGGTTTTGTTGACAAAAGTGGACTTGCGTCTACACTGCCGCTGAGTTCTGTCGACATAACGTCGACAGAACTTAGCAGTTTTGTCGACGGCTGTAAACCTCATTCTATGAGGAATAACGCCTTTTGTCAACAGAGTTCTGTCAACAGAAGGCGTTATTGCATCTACACTGTCCTTTGCATCTACACTGTCATGTTGACAAAGCGGCTTGCTTTGTCGACAGAACTGGACGTAGTCTAGACGCTCTTTGTCGACAGAAGCTTTGTCGACAGTATCTGTCGAAAAAACTTCTGTCGACAAAAGCCTGTAGTTTAGACGTACCCTAACTGATTTGTTCATGGGCACAGAAGAAATAGGTGTCCATCAGGATTAGAAGTCAGAAGTTTCTAGTTCCTAGTCCTGTGCACAGACTAGACATCGCAGCTGTCTTACCATATCATCTAATGCAAGTTTCTGTGATCAAAAATTAAAATTCTGTGCTGGGATGCAGCATCTTACATTTGTGTTAATAAAAAGCATGGAATATGTTTATTCATTTGTAGAGGAGCATCAAGGAGCTTCTCTCTTGCTTACCTCAGGAACTATGTCATGGTTAATCGTAGAGGGCTGATCTTGACAACCTCCAAGTGCTGGTCAGAGAATAAGATAAGGCCTTAAGGGCACAGAAGTTCCACTGACTCAGGGAGTTAGGGGATTAAATTTAGAATCTCCATGTGGTTTGATGTCAGCAGAACCTTCCAGAAGGAAAATGGGTCTGCAATTCAGAGCTGTTTATTGTTTATTTCATAATTGCTAACTATTTAAGATCTGTTCTGCATTATAATACTACACATCTTTGGGACTACTGTATATGTTCTAATGGAATCCTTTTATTTGCTCTGTTCAGTTCCACCCTGTGCCAAAGGTCTCAGAGGCCTTGGCAAGGCTATAGATATCAAATATGTGTACAGGTGAACTGCTGTTGAACACCTTCTAGTCATTAAAAAGCAGCTAAGTTCCCAAGAGAAACTTTCAGAAAGAGTGGGACTCGATTCTCCAGCACCATGCTAAGTTTCTTGGGTAAAATTCACCCTAGCGGAGAGGGCTGATGCACCACATAAGGCTTATTATTAGGAGCCAACGTGAGCATGAAGTGCCATTTCATCAAGGTCAGTAACTCTCGACAAGTGTTATTGCATAACACTCTGGGGTGCGGACGATAAGGGCTTTGAACTGGAGCGTGTTTCAGCCTTACAGATTAAAGAGTGCATTTTTGTGTAAACAACACAAAACTAGAAAAGAAAAACATGCAAAATGCAGACTGTCAAAGCAGAATTGTTTCTAAACATTTCTCCCAAGTTTACGTGAGGATCACAAGATCTTTAAAAACAAACTGCACCCCTATTTAATGCTGATGCTTCCTATGTTCTTTTTGCACAATCTTCTTTCATATTCATGACTTTTTTAAGGTAAAATATCTCCTTTAGGATAACTTTGCCAGGTAAAGACAATTTGGGACCAGGGCTGATCTCAGTAACACTGATGAAAAATCTGGAGTAATCAAATTGATTTCAGTGGCAATCATTGTAATTGATAGCAGAATCAGGTTTACTGTGCTTAATTTCTTTAGTTTAGTCAGGGTTCTGAAGGAATGCTAAGATCTGAAAATTCAGTATATTTCATATGGCATTTGAAGATCCACATTTTGCTTTTGCTTCATTATCTAAGAAAGTTCATGGGCATATTTGTGGTGAATGATGACACAAAAGATCTTCCAGCATCAGGAATATTAACGTGCATAGCTAAACTGCTGGGAAAGTGTTGTCAGTATTAAGACTGGTCACTTCCAAGAAAAGTAAAATGGAAACAAAAGACACAAATATTGGATAGCCTTTGTCAAAGACCTCTGTGGTAAATTTGCAAACCAGTTTCTAAAAATAAACCCTCAATTGTGCATGTTTTTTACTGGCATCTGCACATGTAGTAGTCTAGCTACCTGTTTTGTGTGTAAAAATCACTGATTTTTACACACATGCATTACACCTGGATAGGAGAGTGTGCACTATTGGTGGCTAAGCTACTTAGAAAATATGTCCTTTTAGAAATTAAGCAAGTATAGAATAGCATGCTGGTAGCAGTTGCTTAGCAACACATTGTTTCTTGGCTTTCCTGGTGACTGCATCAGTCCTTTGAGACTGTAATCAAAGACCACATAGTCCCTGATGCTGTTAGATGAGTCCATCTTGTAAATGTCACCTTTAAAAATAATGAAAGAATCTGGAATTTTATTTTTTGCACAATATCAAATAGGCAAACCTTTTCCATGCAATTAGCTTACTGCCAATAGGGCCAAATCTTGTTCCATGCACTCTTCCTGCAGAAGACTCCGAATCTGGTAGAATTTTCTTCTCCCTCCTCCCTTGAGCCATGCAAGTCCATAGTGTGGGAGCACAAAGAAACTCCTACTTTTGTTGCCCAGGTGTATCCAGCTCCAGCTGTGATTGGCAGACTTTCTGTCTGAATGTACCAATTCAGCAGTCCCTTCCTGCCATAGGTCCATTCAGAAAGAAATAGTGCACCTCTGGCTTATCTGCTGAGAGTGTAAATTTCAGAGGCCCCATTGACAGGGATTATGTGGTGTCTCCCAGAATAACATTGGGTACAACAATGTTTGGTCAAGTTACTGTCTCAGCTTGTCCATGAATGTAGAGCCCTGATTGGTGAAAAACCCTGGCATTGTGAATTTTCCCAGTGGAGCCCACAATGACACTCATAATTCAGCCTCTGTGGTCCATGAGGACCTGGATAAATATAGAGTAATAACCACTGTAGTTTATGTACTTCTTTGATTTTGGAGGAGGGAAAACTATGGACACACGAATCCCATCAATGGCCTTTGCACACCTGGAAACCCTATCTCTCAAAGTCAGCAATTACCTAAGGAATATCTTTTATGCCTGCCACCTGGGGTAAATCACACACTTGCTTGCCTCAGAAACATCCACCACCACTTCACATACAATCAACTTCTCATCAACAACCGGCTGGCAATGGATCTATAGCAGTCTGGCTACAGTAACCTGTTTCAGGATCAGGAAAGGTGCCCTCATGTCTGTGTCTTTACATTGAAGAGTTGGGAACAAGCTGTTCATAAAGCTCCAGATATGTAACTTGCTTCATGTGCAAGTTCTGGACGCATTGCTTGTTATCCCAGCTCTGCATGGTTATGTGACCCTACCAATCTATGCTTGTGGCCCTGCTCCAGAAAGTGCCAGTCTGCTGAGGGGCATCAACAGCTATACCTAATGTCACGAGCAGACTGAACCAGTTTGAGCCTGCCTTGCCTGGATACTCCTCCTCCTGCTTTATCATAAGTTCTGTCAGGTGCCTTGGATGGGCCAGAAAATGACACCAAAATGGCCACCGGTGCCTCATGGAAACTCTGCCTGTTTCCTGACACAGGAGGGAAAGTGCAAGCAAGAGACGCTCTTGAAAACTTTTCCTCCACGTTGCTGGCTCCAGTAACCAGGAGTGCATAGTCCAAAATGATAGCCTGGCAGGCTATGTTGGCGAGCTATTCAAACTTCTTGTAATAAGGAGGGTGCACTGTCAAGTTTTCCCACAATGCACCACATCAAAGGACTACCGCAGCCACATTTTGGGAGGGCACTAGGGAGTTTGGGACATGGCTAGTTTCACTTGGGACTGTGTGTGTGGATTCCATGGTCCCAGAGTCCCTGAGTTAGAAAAGTCTTAACGTAGGGTTGACAATCAATGTAGACTCTCTAGCTCTGGTTCTGTAAATCAGGGTCAGTGACTTGAAAACCACAAACTATGGGCTCTTAGCAGCATAGATATATCCTGTGAAACTCACACATTTTTTCTGGTGGAAAAGCTATTGTAATTTAATGATGCCTAGAGCAGCATTAATTAAATTCTGATCTGTGTATCAGATCTGCCTCAAAAGGAAAGTACTGTGTAATTGCAGACCGAGGACCAATGGAAGCATTCTGCACTTGATCTGCTGTTGCAGGGAGAAGAATTCCAGAATAGCATTGAAGACAGTGCAAAGGATTGCACACATTTCATGAATGCTCCTAGGGCAGTGCTAATGAGGCTGCAATTTTTCCTGGATTATGAAGGTCTCCTTGAGTGCAAGGCCACATGTTCCAGCCTCTTTATGCACTCCTGACTGAAACTCACCAAGGATTGCATTTGCCAGAGACCCTATGAGTTGAAACTCTAGCTCACGGTAATTATTTTGCAAGTTGCTAGCTCTGAATGTGGAGTGGTAACTCAGAGGCTGGACTTCAGAAAAACAGGGATACTGATGCCTCAAGGAAGATGGCCCTGGGCACCAGGCAGAGTGATGAACTTTCCATCTATGCAAGCTTTTAAAGATGTATTTCTAAATTTTAATGTTCAAGGTTTAATACTGCAGCTATCTCTGGTCATCCCCTGTGAGCATAGTGCTTATTATTATATTGGTGAGGCTGTCTAGGTTTGTGGAGTTAAGGACGTGAACATTTTCCAGCATTCACATTGTGGGTTCTTTTTCCACATGTACAAATGCCAAATGTGGAGTTAGGGCCCAATTCTATTTCCAGTGAAACCAATAGGAATCTTTTTACCATCTACTTTGATGGAAACACATTTTGGACCCTATGTGGGTTGAAGGCTTTGCATTAAATTGAATATAAGTTTCAGGATTTGGATCTTGGATGAAACAGGGCAAACTGCCATACAAGTTGTATAAAGGATCACAGAGAAGTTATCATTAATGCACAACAGAATCGGTTGATGGATTGACCACTGATGTAATGGGGCATTTCAACGTGTGTTTCATATTGGTTTATATATTGCACAGAAAATGAAGACATTGCATAGTGATGAATGGCATGGGGAGGACTAATGTTACCACTGGGGCTATTACACCAATGAGCCCGCATTGATGTTGACACTGGCTGCAGAGTGGCAGCATGGGGGATCTCACTGTAGTTCTGACAGTTTCAGGACACCCCCTCCCCCCACTCTCCTAGGAAATTCATTGTCTGGCATGACTATCAATACCTTTTATAATTTCAAATTACAATTCATATAATAAACTTTCTTCACCAGAGTCCAAATCCTTTCTCCTCCCACCTCCCGAGAATCCCAATGGCATTACTGCAGCTTTTCTGGGGGAAGGAGGAAGATTACTAACCCCCCCATACCTATACCTACCTACCTACCTCTCTCTCTCTCTCTTTCTTTCTCTCTCAGAGGGTTGGCCTTTTGTTCATCATACAATGCATCAGAGTCATGGCCACCTGGCTTAGAGTCTTTTATATTTTTACAGACCATTAGGGAGTCAAACTGGGGGAGAAATCTCCCTCATTGTTGGCTAGTGAAACTATTGGTTTCTATGATACCTGCAGGCAGGATCTTACCCTCATTTCTTACTGTCAGCTACCCCATTTGCATTCTTGCTCATTCCTTCCCTCTGCATATTAGGAGTCAGCCGAGGGACCCTAATTACCTTTCCTGCAGAAAAAGCTGAATTTGGTTTTAAAACTCTGGTTTCATTTCCCACATATCTCCCATATTCCCATAGTTAGAGTCCCAGGACCTTCTTTGATGTCCCATATTGACTCCGGCCATAAGCAGAGCATTGGGGGTTCATCTGTTTACCTGAATAGGTACACCCTCGTGTCCTTCCTCCTAGGTTCCATGGGGATGACTCAACTCTTCTGTCTTGTTTCAGCCAGTGGCATTTGTCCTGGTCAGCAAATTTCTATTGCTCCAGGTCAATCTCTAGCTCCTTCCATCTCTCCTGAATAAGCAGCCTTTTCCACTTTTCAGCCTCCACATCTCTGGACCTCTTGCCATCACCACTACCTCTGCTGAATTATCTGTGATACCATCTCCATGTTCCTCTGCATGCCCTATAAGAGGAAAAGAGAGCTCTCCTGGGTCCCCTGTATGAAGGGTGTACCCTATCCTGCTGCAGCATGGCACCACAGAGGGTCACATGGTAGTAAACCTTGCTCAAAACCAGTTTAATCCAATGTGGATTAGTGCGCTATTGGGAGCACTGATAAGTGGACATAAGGTGCGTGATAGACGTTCAACTTGGATTGTGCCAAGTGGATTGAACACAGATTGAATACTGCTGCTGCAAAAACTTGGAATTGAAATTCAGTGAGGGATTTCAGCATATCCTCTTAGGACTTCATTGTATTAAGATAACTTCATAAATTGCAGTTCAGTACAGAAAAGGAAATACAAACTCTATTACAAAGTAGAACTGGTTTCCTAGCAATTTGATTTATAAGTGTTAACCTGAAAGCTAGTCTGGTAGTAATTTTCCTTCCTCTTCATTTCCTTAAACTTAAGGTGCCAAGTGCTCCATTTGTGCATGTGTATAAGTTGATTAAGGATTTCTATTGCACTTGACTGAGAATTAATTGAGAAATATACATTTAGACGTTTACATAATGGGCAATTTCATTTATTTATGAAACATACAGAGTTAACATTGTCAGTTACTTCACAGAATGACAGTCATAGCTAATGTTTAGAGAAAGACCTCTTGGACCACTTCAGCCAGCCAGCTGCATAAGGCAGTATATAATGCTTCATTAATCACAGCTTAAAGGTATGTAACCTCATAATTAGCACTGCTAGAAATGGTACCATCATTACCAATGCCAGCTTTCATGCAATGCCTGGTTGCTCTTACAAAGAAAGCTGATTTCACTGTAAATATTTAAAGAGCTAGTTTAATCTCTGACTTCAAATTAATTGACTTTCCCTCTGTGTGAATTTAGCGTATTGGGTCAAGATGTTCTTAGTTACATCCCTTAATACCTGTTGATTTCAGTGACTTGTACAGGTCGACAGGCCCACTGATATAAATTTTCTCTTCAAAAGTCTATTTATTACTGTTCTTATCAAATACAGCATCATCATTTAAATGGCCTTTAAAGCAAAGTCCCTTCCTTTCTCCAGTAAGCTACCTTCATTTTGCATGGTCAGTTTAAAGCTTAATAGTGCAAAATTTGGAATACTTTGATCCTGATCCAGAATAAAGTATTTAAGCACATGCTTAACTTTAACCATAAGTAGTGCCACTGAACTCAGTAGAATGTGCTCAAGAGCTGTACTGGATCAGTGCCCAAGTGTTCAGCACCTGACAAGATTAAGTTCTTAGTATTGACTGGGTGTTGTGGTGTTAACACAACTTTGAGGCCAATTCCTTTTAATAGAGAGGGTTGATAGCTACAGGGCAAAGAGCTAAAGTGGGAGACAGGTAAAAATAAAAAAAGACTACAGAAGGCATGGAGAGGAGGTTTCCAAAGAAGACTGGTGGGGACACAATTTCAAAGGCCATTGATTAAATTATGCTTTAATTAATTTATGTAACATTCATAGCAGTACAAACTGGCTACTGAAGACCATTTTTTAAAGAAGTACTTGCTCAAGATTGAGCCAGTAAACTGTATTTTTCTAAATTGTAGTCTTTGCTGTTGGTTACATGAGATCCATAGCACAGAGTTCACTGGATGGATAAGGCATTTTGGGTGCGGTTATGGGATTATTTTTGATTTTTGTTGTTTGTTGCACTCTCTATTTGTGTCTTATCTTGCTTCTTCTTTGAAATTCCAAAAATCTGGACCAGCTCTAGGGGTCTGTTGATAGAAAGATGGTCTTTGTTTATCAAATGTAGAAAAGCTATGACTTAGCTGTGCTTAAAAGCATGAATCCCACCAATTCACTTGAAATTCTATATTACTTACTTTCCAGTATAAAGAATTTCCCACTTTTTAATCAACTGCTGTAGCAAGCAACACTTGATGCAAAAGGTGAAATATTATTAGACTAATGTAGTTTTGATGAATTCTCAGGTGTTCTGTAGGATTTCAGGTCCTTGGTCATATGCAGGTTATGGAAAAGGCAATCTTATGTACAATATTGTTTGTGCTATGAGTCATGGTCAGCCATCCAGACTTCCTGTAGGGAATGTGGGAATTTTTGACATATTTTTATAAATATCATAGGCACCTCTGGTTACCAATATGATACTACCTTACCAGATGGTTTTAGATAAGGTCATTAAAGGAACAGAAACTGGGGAACGTCCTGCCTAACTCCAGCCAGGCAAACACGGTTTACTTTTCCCAGACCTGGGCTGAGGAAAAAAGAGAATACTAAAAGCATAAAGATGCCAGCTTTGAGAAGAAACGGAAGTGCGTGGGCTGCTAGATATGGTTGGAGAGAAAGCTCTGACAGAAAGAGATACAGAAACTGCAACAAGTTTGCTGTATCTCTTAGACCAGAGAGAGAGGTAATTGGGCTAACTGAAGCTTTCCAAAGCGTGCAAAGAAAGATTCAGTTTTGGGTTAGGGGAAATATCCACATAGGCCTCGTGGAATGAGGAGTAACAGTAGTTCAAATTAGGATCTTTAATTTGAACTACCTACTCCGTGCCGCGTGTAGCCGCGGGCACGGAGTTCGGACTAAGGGGGATTTAAAAATGGCGGCGCTGAACATGCAAAATGAAGTCCGGGATATTTAAATCCCGGCTTCATTTGCAACTCCGCTTGCTCTCATTACCCTACCTAGCTCGAACTAACGAGCTAGTGTAGACGTACCCTGAGAGACACTATATTATCTTTCCTGTGGATATTTTATATTTGTTGCTTCTTTCCTGTTTTCCTTGATCTAAAATAAAAGCTGTTTATGCTGCAATTACATTTTGTTCTTTATGAATCTGAAAACATAACACTCTGGCCCCCAACTGCCAGATTTTCCCATCTTCAGCACCTAAAATTGCAGCTCATCTCTCACTTAGGGCCGGAGTTCCAAGACTTGCTTAAACCTAGCAGCACCCACTGTGATATCTGTGGTTAGATTTTCAAAAGAGCTGAGCTCCCAACATAATGAGCCCCTTTGACAATCTGACTTCTTATTTTGATACCTAAATAGAGGCTGGGGTCTTTTGAAAATATGGCACAAACCATTCAACTTCTAGCCTCAACAACTTCCAACCTTTTATCGTGATCATTGTAAGCAGGTGTTGATGGATGAATCAAGCACTGGTGTGAGAAAGTTACCATTAAAACGAATAAGGAAGAAGCTACATTCTGAAATAGAAATAAAAAAGAATTCAAGAAAAACCTATGATACTCAAAGAGGATAATACTTAAATATCATTCAGACACTGTTAATGCTGCACAAACTGCAAAATGACCCTAAGAATTATTGCTTATCCATCAAAAACTCTAATGCAATCGTAAGAATGAAACACCATATTTAAAACCAAGAGAAGGCTAGAAAACCTGCCACTATCACTGCTGTTATAGCAGTTCCATAATGTGTTTAGAATATAACAGTATTTTCAAAAACAAGGAATCTTGCAAACAAAGATATGGAAATGTTATTGCCATGAAGATGAGCCAAAGAACTGAATATTACAATACCTGCAGCCAAGCATTAAGCAGGTAGACACATCTTGAATTAAAATTACGAGCAAAGAAGTTTCCACTAGAGTATAGTTTAAATTAGACTTTAATCAAGGTCATATTGATCCCTTGAGAAGAATAAAATTAATAATAGGAAAAAAATGAATACTATGTCTTAATCTGCAGGGATCTTTATTTTATACAACTGGCATCTATTTTATTCAGGTCAGCATTTGACATAGTAGGACTTTAAGCAATTGCTTAAAGCTAAATGTAACCCACACAGCTACTGGGTGTAGTTCATTGTCTGATGTAATGGCATTTAAACCACTTACAGCGAATGAGTTTGCTCTACATCGCTAGCTGGCTTTGAGTTCAAGCTAGCGAGGCTCATGCACTAAGTTCCAGAGGTTCCAGGTTTGATTCTGCTTGTTGGTGTTACATAAGCACTTGCTTAAGTGCTATCAGCATGCTTTTCTGTGATGGGGTCAAACTGACAAACTCTTTTATCTGACCATTATTCATGTCAACTGTCTAATATCCTGAGCTGCTCCTTACTTTCAAATATTACTACAGTGGGCTTCAGAACTACTGTTTGATCCAGAATAACAATGAAATGTTTTATCTCATTCAGGGCTGGAGTAACCTCAGTTACACAAAACAAGGAAGAAAAAAACAAAAACAAAACAAAGCACTTTGAATAGGGAATATGGGAAATAATTTCAGGCAAAAAATGTATACTGGACAATATGTATGAGCTTAGGCTTTGGTCAGCCATAAAATACCTGTTCAAGTCCTGGATGACATACAAAGACATTTAAATATAATTGTGCCATACACATAAAACAAAGCAGAAGCAAACAACTACCTAAGCTCAAATTTGAAAGCACGGAGTGACTTCTACACTCATTCCCTCTTCTTTATCCTATGCTCCACTCCATTCCACCATTCACACTTGCCCTTGCTTTGTGTGTGCTAATATCTCTCTTTTACTTTCACATACACAGTATTGCCAATTTCAAGCACTCAAAAATCAAGAGCCAGACCTTCAAAAATCATGAGTTTAAAAACTCAAATTATATATATTTTTAAATTTACCTTCTAGCTTTGAGCCGTTAGAGTGAAGTCTAGTCATATTTTCCAGCTTTACTCTGCAACCATGTGGGCTAGCAACTCACTTAAAAAACCAAAAACCAGATTCTCCCATATTCACATGACTCCAGGAGCTAATGTAACACCCTTAGGGTACAGGTCTAGAGCACAGAGTTGTGGGGAGCCTGGGTTTCTGACACTGTCTCATCACCATCAGCTGAAATGGGCAAAACACCATCTTTCTAAAGGACAGGAGTACAGGAAGTACTATTAGAGTGCCAAAGGCCTGTGCTGCCTTTTTGGTTCACACCTGCTACTTCAGTCAGGAAATGAGCTGAGTGGGCTGTCTGATCAATTGTGCAACTTTCCTTCTGCCACTGCCACATTGGACCCTATACTTGCCTGCTTCTTGCAGTCCTTATCCAACCAATTCCTATTCCACCTTCGACCTGTTCCTCACTTCTTGCTCCTACTCCATGCTTCATCCTTGCCTCTCTCTGGTTCCTGCCCTTTCACCTTGACCTTGACCGTTGTGTACCAGTCATGGCTCTGATCCCTGGCTCCCACTCTTGCTCAGTGCTTACCTCTAGCATTTGGTAGCTGACTCCGGCTTTGATCCTTAGGTTTGATTCCTGGTCCTGACTCTGGATCTATCTTCTGCCTCTGCTGTTTGGCAGTTTACTCAGTCCCCTGCTTCCATTCCCTAACTTGGATACCTGTTCCGTCCACTAGGTCAGAGCATCTACATCCTGATTCCTAAGAACTGGGGCTTTAAGAGATACAATAACTATTAGGAGGCTTGTGAGAAAACAGTGAGAGATAGCAACACACACAGAATGAAAGTGAGGGAGAAGGTGTACGGTACAAGGAGTGGGAGAAAGCGGTAAGGAAAGAGAATAAGAAGGCAGAGTGAATGGTAGGGAGGAGGGGATAGTGAATGAGAAGCATGGTATGACTGGGAAGAGAGGAAGGAGTGAATGAAAAGAGTAGGCAGAATGAGAGAAGAGAGAGAATAAAAGGGGGGGGGGAGAAAATGGGAGAGACAGCACAATCTTCTGACTCATAAAATGAACTCCTGGTTCCATTAAAGTCCATGACAAAACTCCCATTGACTTCAATGGGACCAGGATTTCACCCATAAATTTCAAATCTGAGAAATGGCAGATATTTGTTCCATGCTCAGAAGATAAGAAGGGAATGAGCCTCTGTTCCCAGTGGCTGGAGTAGTAGCAGTGGTAACTATGGAGGGATCCCTAGACACTCACCGTGGGTATGGAAGAACAACTGCATGCACTACTAAGGGATCTGTTCTCCTGTCTAGAGGAAGCAACCTCCTTTGCTGGTGAAGGAAATGCTGTACAGTCGGCACTGCTGAGTGTGCAGTTGGGTTTGTGGGTGGATGGGAATCTTGCCCTAATATTGGTTCAACCCCACCAAAGTCAAGCGACATAACTGCCCAGTAACAAACCTCTCATCTACACTTAAAATACCCATGATAACTCATTCATTGCCTCTTAAATCAAAGTCATCACAACTATGAAATACCTGCTCATAACTGGTGCTCTTTAATTAAAGATAATCTTCAGCATTGACTCTTTAGCTAGAATTCAATACGAAGCAACACAATGCTTCCTAATGCTTAAAATGCTGCAATAGAATAAGGGAACAATTGTCTGTAAATACTTCTGGCACTGGAAACCATACACGCTCTTTTGTAAACTTAAATGCAATAATGAGGATAGAAAGGATTTATTAGGAAATGTGCATTACATATGGGGTCATCTGGGATTGCCACAGTTGACTTCCTCTCATTGCTTTGAGTAAATCCATATCTGATGTGTTAAGGCTTGACTGAGTTACAGTGATGTAGAACTAGGTCAAATTACTTTTGAGCTGCAATACTTTCACTTCTGCATTTGGCAGGAAACAAACACAGGGACCTTGCCTTACTTTATTAATGTGTAGATGTTAAGACCATGGCAAAACATATATTTCACCTTGCAGTTAATGGATAATGCCATCTAGTGGCAAACCAATAAGCATAGATCTAAGGAGTTCATCCAGCTGTCCAGGTTGGCTTTGATGATCTAATTAGTGTTCTACACAGCTCACTGTTTTAATGTGAAATTATAACTGAAAAGTGAACATTGATGCTCCTTTAAATTCTCCACTTTAAAAAAAACTTCAGAAATGTGTGTCTATTTCAGGGCCATTATGTTCTTAAAAATAGCCGTACATTTTTATCTCAGTGAACTTGTATTAATTACAAATGCAAAACGTGAGAATCTCACATGCATTGTTGCTTTTTATCTGATTTAATTTATTCAGTAATTATTTTTATTTTTTGGAAGTGGAAGCATTTTCAAGCACATATAAGAAAGAACTCAAGAAAAATTTACTGATATGGTGTGCCAACTAGAACAAGCTATAATTCTCCTGAGGCATCTGAGAATGAAAGATCTTCATCTTTAAAGTGGGTGAGAAGGGAGCCTTCAAAGAATAGCCTTAAAATCAATAACATATAGTCCAATAAAATACATTTGTGATGTATTGATGATACATACAAAGAGTCAGATTCTTATAGTGAGACTGAATAGTTACTTACTCCTATTAACAGTCTTGTTCAAGTCAATAGGGAAAGGTGTTATCATGAGATAACAAAGATATCAAAATCCAGTTGTTAGTGCACCAGTGAGAGACAGTTATTACATTTTTACTAATCTTTTCTAAACCCTGATTTAGCTTTGGATGTAAACCTCTACATGTCTTGCGTCAACGCACTTTGATTTTTTAGAAGTTCATTAATTAAAAGAAATCCTCACAGGTACATAACTCACGATGTTTTCACATTTAATTAAATGAAAATTAAGTGCAAACTAATCCATAACAAATTAGATTCAGCGGGTGAGTGTTGTTTGCGTAAGTCACACTCTCAAGTGTTATCAGCAGTTACGGTGTTGCTTGAGATTCCTTTCAGATTTTAAAAAGCATGCCATCTTAGCGTTCCTAAAAGAAGTCTTCAGAACAATATCAACAGAGAAAGAGATACAGAATACAGTGCAATAAGTCTGGTAAAAGCATATCATAATGCACGCAACATATTCAATGTCTGTATTCTGTGCAAGGACCCAAATCTGAAATCCCAGTGCAAACCCCAAGTGAATGGGCCAAAATGGCACATCCCCCACAGTAAAACTAGAAACATTTAAAATAAGAGCCAAGCAGGTGTTTTAGCCAATGGAAAAAAATTAAAATCCATGGATTTATCTATTGCTAAGTCACAGTTATACTTTAGTCACCTATGGCCACTGCTGCATTGCCTCTTGGAAGGATGCTCAGGTTGCCACAGGATGCTCTGGTTGCCACAGGAGATGGGGCATCTAGAGGGTCAGTTAGGATCTTCTCTCTCCCTCTGGTATTGTAAGAATGGTAAAAATTTACAATGTGCTCCCTTAGTTTAGCCATCAGGTTCCTGAGAAGACCAAGTTTGCCATGGTCACTTCTATCCCTTGTGGCAACCTCACCAGCGGCTCTGGGGTGTCAGCATGTTTGAAAAGTTCCAGTCCAAGCTCATTTAGGTGCCTCTGCTGAATGTTACACAGCAGCATGTGTGTAGAGGTTGGAAGACACAGCACAGTTGTGTTACTGTTCTTAGTTTGCCTGGAATAAAGGATTGTCTCTGTCAAAGCATGCCTCCTCCTAATCTCCATTTTATTTGGCACAAATAGGAGAGCCTCCTTGGGGAATGTGGTAATTTAGGAAGAAAATGCATTGTCATGAGACTGGCTCAGCCAAACCATTTATCTCCTGAATGTTCCAGTATTTATGTTTTCCTAGTTTTTGAGCATCCAGATGCTGTAAAGCCCTTTTGCAACATCCCACCCTCTCAAGAAGACAAGAACATATAAACAGACATCCTGGGTCAGACCAAAGGTCTATCTATCCCAGTGTCCTGTCTTCTGACAGTGGCCAATGCCAGGTGCACCAGAAGAAATGAACAGAACAGGTAATCATTAACTATCCATCCCCTGCTGCTGGTGTTTCCTCAAAGCTTTTCCATCCATGCACAGAATAAATTGTATGTGCATTGAGGCATATGTAAATGTGCACTACCTGGAGAAACACATACTTAGCTATGGGAGCTTTGCTAATTAGCTGGGCAGAATCTGAATTTCTCCTGAGTTGCTGCAGAATCACCCACCTTACAGGGGAACACTGCCTGCTGCCCATTCCCAACTTCTGATAAACAGAGGCTAGGGGATAGGGATATAAGGGAGTAGTCGACTAGTCAACTACTCAATAAGCCTATGCTTATTGGGTGCTGAAGGAATTACCTGCATTCCCCCCACCCTGCTGCTTCTCTATCAGAAGCAGCAAGGTGGGGGAGGAGGGAGGGAGAAGCAGGAGCTGGTGCTGGAGGGAGCCAGTTTAAAAGCCAGTTCTCCCCAGCACCATCTCCGTGGTGCTGCCCGCTGCTGCCTCTATCAGAGGCAGTGGGAGTGGGGGGAGGCAGGGGCTGCTTTGCAGCAGCAGCCCCTGTGTGTGGGGTGTCAGCCCTTGTGTGTGTGAGGTCCCAACTCCCCACTGGGATCCCCGCATATAGGGGCTGCTGTCGGCTGGGCAGGCAACCCAGCTTAGTCCCTTCTCGTGCCGGGTGTGGAACCAAACCCTACTACAGCTCTGCAATTTAAAAGGCAGTAGGAGCTGGGAAGCCTGCCCTGTGGCTCCTACTGCCTTTTAAATTGCAGAGCCGCAGGAGGGCGTGAACTGGGACGGAGCTGGGCTGCCTATCAACTAATCAAGTAGCTGATAAAAATTCAACTACTTGATTAGTTAAATACCTGTCTCTTAACATCCCTACTAGGGACCACCATTCCTGCCCATCCTGACTAATGGCCTTTGATGGACCTATCCTCTATGAATTTATCTAGCTCTGTTTTGAACCCTGTTATAGTCTTGGACTTCACAACATCCTCTGGCAAGCACAGGTTGACTGTGTGTTGTATGGAGAAGTACTTCCTTTTGTTTGTTTTATTCATTTGGTGACCCTTAGTTTCTTCCATTTATGCCCCCGGTTCTTACCGCCTTTTAAATTGCAGAGCCACAGCGGGGTTTGGTCCCACACCTGGCACAAGCTGGAACTGAGCCGGCTGCCTGCCCACCCGTCTCCTACTACATTTTAAATGTAGAGCTGCTGCATTTCCACCTATGGTCAGAAGGTGGGCTTGCTACACCTTACTGGAGCTGTTAAGAAAAAGAAGAAGAGGTGCCACCTGAACTTCAGGGCTGTGTCTACATTGGCACCCTTTTTCGGAAAAAGGATGCTAATGAGACCAGTCGCAATTGCAAATCCGCGGGGGATTTAAATATCCCCCGCGGTATTTGCATTTACATGGCTGCCGCTTTTTTCCGGCTCGGGGCTTTGCAAGTAGGAATAAGAGATCTTGCGGAAAAGGGTTTATTTTCCGCAACATCCCCATCTAGACTGGCGCTTTTTCCGCAAAGCCCGAGCCGGAAAAAGCGGCAGTTATGTAACAAATACCGCGGGGATATTTAAATCTCATGATTTAATTGTGACTGGTCTTATTAGCATCCTTTTTTCCAAAAAGGGTGCCAATGTAGACACAGCCCAGTTGTCTCAGAAAGTGGTGAAGAAATTAGTGGTTCACAGAAACTTTATTTCAAGATTGCAGCATTGTGCATGCAAAAACAACCCCCCTGCCCTTCTAAAAAAAAACCCCAAACAAACAAACCCAAACTCCCAAAAAACCTGTGTGGCTGCCCTGACTGCAATTGCACACAGTTCTAACAAAAATGTCAGCATGCTTAGTTCAAATTAATATTTGTGAATTGCCACCATCTTGTGCACACAAAAAATTATGCATCTGCAAGCACCAGTGTTTGTACATTATTAATTGTTGTATTGCTGTCCCTTATCACAGTGGCCACAGCTCCATTGTGGAAGGCATTGTACAGACTGTGATGGCGCGTCGGGGTTCTCCTGACTCCTGCACCCCCGTAATGGCATGAACAGACTCCACCAGCCAGTAGAATAGAGGGAGTTTATTGCTTCTCCAGGATACAGCACAGCATAGATGTAATCTGGTTACAGGGCAGGCCTAGGATGCCACAGCCCCCCTTCAGATGGGGGAGACTGGGCCCCTAAATCCCAGCCCCTTGCTTAGGCTGCTTCCTCCATGGTACCAGACAGAAACTCCCAAAACTCTCTTCCAGCCCTGCCCCCCAGCCAGGTGTTGGTCTCCGCCCTCCTTCCTTTGTCTCCCTCCCTGGGAGGCTGAGCCTGGGTGTCTGGGTTAATACACATTTGGGAGAGTCAGTGAGAATCTCCCATCACAGCGCAGGGGGATCCCGGGTCACAGAGCAGACAGCCCCCCACTACGCCACACAGACATGTAACAAAGAGATGGCCCCCACCCTGAAGAGCTTACAGTCTATGTAAATGTTCAAATAAGATACTTTGAAAATGTGTCCTCTGCTGATTTTAATGGAAACAGGATCAGGCCCTTGAGTCATGAGGAGGCAGGGAAAGGCATAGAGAGTTAATCCAGATGAATGAGGAGAAAAATCATCATTAACAAGACAACAATACCATTCTGATGGACTTAATACAAAGAGCGGAATTAAACATTTGCTTCTATATAATGTGCTGTATCTCAAGAGAACAGGTACCTTTACAGGAAAAAAAATCTAGAATAAAACTGAGATGTCCTGGAAAATGAAATGATAAAGAAATGTAGGTCTCCCTGCTTAGAAATGATTTTTCTTTCCTTCTGAATTTGACCTTTTCAGAGCATAGAAGCTTTTGTAAAGAAACTATTTTCCTACTGGCACAAAAATAGTATTTCTCTGATCCCACTATGGTTCTAAGTTGATACAGCATGATAAATCATGTTGCAAAGAGGGTTGTAACCAGACACCCCTAAATACCCATTTTTGTGTCGATGTCCTTAATGTGGAAAGAGCCAGACATCTGAAAACAAGACTCCCTGCTCTGAGCATCTGGCTGTAAAAATAATTACAGTAAATCAAATTATGTTGCTTTTTTGTAAGTACTCAATTCTTTAAAATAATAATGGGAACACAAAGTGAATTCAATAGGGTTCCCGTGGAATGAGAGAACGTATAGAACTCACACGTTGTAGGATTCTGAAATATCAGTCTGAATATGCAGTCTAGAGAGAAGAAAAGAAGTTGCCTGCTTCATCTGTCAAATTATCTCCTGCCTGTTGATTAATCTTAAGGACAATGGCATCTGCTCTGAAGAAAATTTGCTTGTAATTTAGGCATCTCTGAGAGACAGAAATTGATTTTTGTCATTACTCTTAGTAGATAATTTGTCAGACAGGACAATTCTGTTGTAAGAGGGGTTTGAAACTTCCCCACTGCTTAAAACTTCAGGACCTGATGACCTTCTACCTGAATGTTACAAGGTATTTATGGAGGTATTAGTAGGTTATTTGAGGGGTGCCTGTGATGGCATTCTATCAGGAGAGGATCTTCTACATTCTGTGAGAAAAGCTGCCATTCTTGTTCATACTGCAGAGGGGAAATACCTTATCTTTATGCAGCTCTAATAGGTCCAATCATTTTGAGATCCATTTCTTTTGCTATCACTTAATAGAGAAAGATTTATGGAACTTTCTGTTTCAAGTCCTGTTCTATATACACTGGCCCTTGTAGTAAGATGAGGGCATGAAACAAAAGTCCACATAGCACAGGCCTGGTTTGAGGCCTGAGTCCTAGCTAACAATGGACAAAAACTTGGCTAATATAAAGCAAAGCTAAGCTGTGAGCAAGAGGTAGACCCCCGATCACAGACCTTGGCACAAATTGGGCTGAAAGTGCAAAACTCTAGTTGGTAATAGGCCCAGGTGTAGAACAGTAATTGGTACTGGTCATAAGTTGAAAGCACATTCCAAAAGGATGGTACCATCAAAGACATTGGTATCCACACTCCCCACAGATACCGACACAGGTTCAGGAAAGGATTTAAAGTGACAGTATGATGGATACAGATGTTCTAATCTATCCTCTAGGTGCAAGGTGATGGGTGGTATCTAAGTAGCATCAGAGGGTGGCAATCTGACATGTCAGGAGTGATGTGTAACTTGTTTGTACTTGTATGTAAAGTGGTATCTTAGAGGGGCAATCTTTGACCAGCCTAGGGGGCAGTGGGACCTCCACTGACTGAACTAAGTCCATTGTGATGGGTACATATGTGTAGTGGTTTGATAGACTCTACTGACTACTATGACTGTACTTTGCTTAGCAATAAACCTGGCTGGGTGCTTTTGATCCTTATCTGATTTGTGGTCTTTGGGGGCTCTCTTGGAGTCTGCTGTGTTGACTAATTGCGCAAGTCAACACAGCACACACCATTGAGCACTCACGCACACAGCCTTCTGGTTGTCATCATTGCATCATTGATGGAGCAGGAGACCTGTCAGGATATCACCACAGTAAATCCTGATCTATGATAGCTGCCAATGCCTTACATGGATAAGTGTTCTTTATACCAGCCCAAGTGCAGCTGTATGAATCAATAGGGTGAAATCTCACTGTATAAATTATACAGGTATGTCCATAGTCTCCTTTATCTTTTGCATTGGTCACAAAGACTTCCACACACAGGGCTAAGGAATTTATCACCGGAATAAAACTTGCAGGGACACAACAAAAAACAGTTTCATGACCTAATAATGTAATATTATTTTTATCTAACCCTAACAATTCCTTAGAATTACTATCTAGAGAATCCATTACTTTGGGAAAGTAGCTAGCTTTAAAGTAAATTGTTCTAAATCTGAAATGTTAACTCTAAATGTGCCACATTCTGAGAAGTTATTCCTCTGGAAAATATTTGGGAATTCAAAACTCAAACAACCTGTATGATTCATATATCAAACCACTACTTCAGCAAATGAAAAATCTGGAGTACTGGGGGAAGTATGCAATTTCTTGGTTAGGAAGAAATAATCATAGTCAAAATTAATATTTTGCAAAGGACAACTTTTGTTTGTTTTGTTTTTGTTTCAAAAGCTTTCTGTATTCAGGCCAGAAACAACTTTAGCAGGAATACAGAGAATTCATATGGAATAAGAAAAGACTGAAAATAAGTGCAGAAACTTTATAAAGACCCATTAAACAGGGGAGATTAGCTGTTCCAAATATTATAAAGTACTATCAAGATAGCTAGCTCAAAGCAGCAGCTTAAACACTGGGGCTACACCTACACTGTAGGCTTTTTGCACAAGAACTGCCGTTCTTGCGCAAAAACTAGTGGAGCGTCTACACTGCACGCGCATTCTTGTGCAAGTAAATTTACAGTACAGTGTCGGAACAGAGGGCGTCTTGCGCAAGAGCTCTGACGCTCTGTACGAGGAAGAAGTCTTCTTGTGCAAGAGGGCAGTGTGGACAGGCAGCAGGGAGTTTTTGTGCAAGAACTGGCCTCCCAGGAAAAAACGCAGATGGCCGCTTGGATGCTCCATACCCGCACTCACAGCTCACTATTTCCTGCTTGCCGGACCTCCCCTTAAAGGACCAGGCACCCTGCAGACGCTGCGTGGCTGCAGCAGCATAGCTGGTAGCTCTCCACCACAAGGCTCTGCCTCCTGCACCCAGGAGCCCCAGATGTCCGCTCCAGAGCCACCTCGTGAGCCTGCACCTTCCCCAGCTGCCACCCCAGGGCTCCCAGCAGGCCCAGAGGGGCAGCAAGCGGCGAGCCCCATGCTGGTCTGGGGCTGAGGCGGAGGCCCTCCTGGACCTTTAGGCGCAGGAGGAAGCACTCCATGACCCCCGGTCCCGGCGACACAATGCCGATGTCTACAGCCGTATGGCCCAGGCGCTCTCGGACTAGGGACATCCGGCCCAGACCCTTGAACAGGTCTGGACCAAGGTCAAGGAGTTGTGCCTGGGCTATGTCAGGGCCACTGAGGGCAGGGAGGGAGGGCAGGAGTCGACACCTGCTCCCACTATGAACAGCTGCATGCCATCCTCGGGGAGACGGCAGTCCAAGGGCCCTCACCGGTGGATGACACTGGACTTCGCACCCTGGTGGTCAGGCTGCCTGACCTGGAGGAGGAGGGCGACCTGACCACCGCATCGGAGGACGAGGGAGACGACCGCACCAGCACCCTTACCCTCCACCTTGAGCCAGTGCCCAGCAGCTGGGACATCTCTCGGGCCTCTTCCGAGGCCGCACGGATTCTCCGGTAAGTGTTGCAGTTCTCACTCATGAGGGCCGGGGAGCCGTATGCCTGGGGGGGAAGTGCCACTCAGGCTGTTCGAGCTGCACGCCATGCAGCAGTATGCAGCACGTGCAACCTCGTGCAGCCTGACTGTGTGGCATGTGGATGCGGCAGGCAGGTCCAGGGCACCCTGCTGCTCACACACATCCTGCCCGGGGAAAGAGGGGGGATGGTGGCTGGAAGCAGCAAGCCCCAAGGGTGCAGGTCACACCCCACACAGGTTGACGCACACAGACAGCATGCAGCCATGCCTTCCTGTGTGACATAGCAGCTGCTCCTGGGAAAAGCGCAGCGAGCCAACCCTGTGAGGGTGGCCCCCACGGAGCTCCCAGGCTGCTCCCTATCCCGCTGCTGTCCTTATGGGAATCCCCCCACTGTGGCTGACTGACTGCCTTGCTGTTTTCTGTGTTCTTTGCAGTAAGACCACCCAGGAGAGAGGGACCCTCCAGAGGTGGCACCAACCACTCAGGCACCAGTCCGGCGGGCCAGGAAGCACGACCAGCTCCTTCGGCATCATGTGCAGGCCGTTGAGAGGATGGAGGAGGCGGTCAGCACCAAGCTGCGGGCTGACCAGGAGTGGCAGCAGCAGGCGTGGGGACAGTTCCTGCACCACTGCGACCACATGTGCGACAGCATCGCTGTACTGATGTCGCACATTGGCCATGCCGTGCACTATGGCATGGCCTTGCCCTACCCTGCTTCCGTCCCTGCCATGGCCATGGTGCTTCCTGCTGCCCCTCCTGCCATGCCCATGCCCCCTCCTGCTGCACCCTGTCCTGCCTGCCTCCCCGTGCTGCCTGCCCCAACCCGGGCTGAAGAACGCCGAGGCCTCCACACCCGCGGAGGTGCTGGGAGGAGCTGCCCCTCCCAGCAATAACTCCCCCTCCCAGTTCAGACCCCCTTCGTCCTCCTCTCCCAGTTCAGAGCCCCCTCCCACGGCCTATCCTTCATCCCTATGTAAATAATAAAGTTTAGAACATAAGAACATAAGAACGGTCGTACTGGGTCAGACCAAAGGTCCATCTAGCCCAGTAGCCTGTCTGCCAACAGTGGCCAGCACCAGGTGCCCCAGAGGGGGTGAACCGAAGACAATGATCAAGTGATTTGTCTCCTGCCATCCTTCTCCAGCCTCTGACAAACAGAGGCCAGGGACACCATTTCTATCCCCTGGCTAATAGCCTTTTATGGACCTAACCTCCATGAAATTATCTAGCTTCTCTTTAAACTCTGTTATAGTCCTAGCCTTCACAGCCTCCTCTGGCAAGGAGTTCCACAGGTTGACTATGCGCTGTGTGAAGAAGAACTTTCTTTTATTAGTTTTAAACCTGCTACCCATTAACTTCATTTGGTGTCCTCTAGTTCTTCTATTATGGGAACTAATAAATAACTTTTCTTTATTCACCCTCTCCACAGTACTCATGATTTTATATACCTTTTATATAACTGTTTGTTAACCAAAAACAGTTGTGTTTATTGGGAGGTGAGGGAAGGGGGGGAGGGAAGGGTTGGCGATGGGAGGGAGATGTGGACTCCAGACAAAAGCTACCCTAGTGTAGGGCCTGAGAGAACATCTCCTTGAGAGCCTCTCGGATGCGCACCCCATCGTGGTGCGCCTGCCAGATGGTGGCTGTGCGGGGCTGCTTGAGCGCCCGGCCCTCACCTGCCAATCACCCTAGGAGGAAGGCCTCCCCCTTCTGCTCCACTATGTTGTGCAGCACACAACATGCTGCGACAACCTCCGCGATGTTCTGCTCGCCCATGTCAAGACGGGTGAGTAGACAACAGAATCTCGCCTTCAGCTGTCCGAAAGCGCACTCCACCTGGTTGTGGGCCTGGTTCAGGTGCTGGTTGAATGTTTCCTACCTGGGGTCCATGCGTCCAGTGTACAGCTGCATCAGCCAGGGCATGAGGGGGTAGGTTGTTTCCCCACGATGCACAGTGGCATGTGGACGTCCCCAACCATCAATTCCCGCTGGGGGAAAAAAGTGCCTGCCTCCATCCTGTGAAATAGGCTGGAGTTTAGGAAGATGCCGGTGTCATGTGCCTTTCCTGACCACCGCACATATATGTCCGTGAAGCGACCTCGGTGGTCCATGAGGGCCTGGAGCACCATCGAGAAGTACCCCTTCCGATTTATGAAATGTGTCACTTGATGCTCCGGTGCCCATATGGGGATGTGGGTCCCATCCATGGATCCCCTGCAGTTGGGGAACCAGGGCAGCGAAGCCAGCCACGGTTGCGTCCACGTCCCCACAGATGGATGACCCTTTTGAGCAGGATGTCGTTGATGGCTCTGACAACCTGCAGAAGGGCACACAGAAACACAGGGGAACACACAGAATGAGACCGGGCAGGTGCATGAGCCCTTGGAGGGTGCCCGCCCCCCTGTGATGCCCTCTCCCCCCAAACATACCAGGGCCCCCTAGCCCTGGACCACTCCCCACAAGCAGGGCTATGTGAGGGAGGGACGGCACCAGCCCCTGGGTGACGGGGCTTCCCTCACTCCCCTCTATCCTCCCCCCAGCCTGGAGTCTTCCCTTCCCCTGGTCAGGGACTACAGCTCTGCCCCCCCCCCCCCCCCCCCCCCGAGGGCCTTACCTGCATCAAGACAGCATCCACTGTGGACCTGCCCACCCCGAACT
Organism: Rafetus swinhoei; assembly: GCA_019425775.1. NCBI lineage: Eukaryota > Metazoa > Chordata > Testudines > Trionychidae > Rafetus > Rafetus swinhoei. The sequence continues at coordinate 18,488,196 of CM033439.1, read as the reverse complement.
GGTGTGCCACTGAGTGGTAGCTGTCTGGGATGGCCAGCTTCCACAGGGCGATGGCGACCCTCTTGTTGATGGGGATGGTGGGCTGCAGCTGGGTGTCACGTCTGAGGAGTTCAGGGGTGAGCAAGCTGCACAGCTCCAGGAACGTCTGTTTCTGCATCCGAATGTTCTGGAGCCACTGCTGGTTGTCCCATTGCTCCAAGACCAGCTGGTTCCACCCATCGGAACTGGTGTCAAGTCTCCAGTATCACCTCTCCACAGTGGGATAGGGATGCCACAGCAAAGCTGCCGCATCCAGGGAGAGGGAGTCCAGATTGAGCTCAGTGTTGAGCTCGTGCAGGAGTAGCGAAGCAGTGTAGAACAGCAGCTGCATGCACTCCAAAATGGCCGTGGGCTCAGGGCCTTCCCTGGCTCCATGGCACAGCAAGAAGAAGTGATAAGTCCCCAAAGGCACTAGGGCACAAGCTCTGGTGTCCAAAGAGGCTGAGGGCAACCACAACAGGCACTGCTACAGCTTTCAGTCCCTACCAGAGGTCCCAAAGCATGCAGCAGCAGAGAAACGGCTGTCCAGGGAGATCACTTTAAGCACGTGTCTCAGAGGGACTCCAGCCCCCACCCCTGGAAGGTACTGGTAACCTTTTGCCCTGTCCAAAGTGGTTTCGGGGAGGAGGTCTTTGCGCAAGAGCATCCTGCCAGTGTGGACGCTCTCTTGCGCAAAGCACTTTGCTTTTGCGATGCTCTTTGAGCAGTGTGGGCGAGCTCTTGCACAAGAACTTTTGGGCAAAAACTCTTGCACAAAACAGTTCTTGCGCAAGAAGCCTGCAGTGTAGACGTAGCTTGGGTCTCTATTGAACAAGAAAATTGTAGCAGCACAAATATTAGATTAAGAAAAAGTCATACTTTCCAGATATGCATACACAGCCTACTCTGTGGGTTTGGGACAGAACTAAAGATAAATCCTTTTTCTTTCCCAGTAATGCACATTTCAGATATCCAGATTTTTAACTCAAATCACAAACAGGTGTTTTAAAGATTGGGGGGTGTATGGAATACATACAGTTGGCCAGCTGTTCTCCAAATGCACTTTTCTAGCTAATTTAGAATACAAAACTAACTTTAGCTAGCCCAATCTCACCATGCTACCATGCCTCCAAGTTAGACATTGTGAAAACTAACTTTAATGGAAGTGATAGCTTCTGGTTGATTAGGAAACAAAAACATTACAGCTATTTTATATCAATCTTGGCAGACAATTTTCGAATCAAAGAAATGTCTGAGAGAGATACAATGGAAAAAAGATTTGGATAGACAAATTACCCTAGGGTTTTGATCCGAAAATAGAACCTGCAACATCAATTGATAACACAATAAAAGGAAATTTCTGTAAGACATTGTTTCAATGGAACCTCAAACCAATTAGGTTAACAATAGAAGGAGACTGAATGGAGATAAATTGTGGTGAAGGAGGTCATTTTATAAATATATGGTGGACATATCTTATTATCCAGAAATACTGGGGTAGGATTTATAATAAGATATTATAAACTGTTGGATATTTATTGCCAAATGATCCATTTGATAATCCTCCTGGGGCTTCCTAGTGAAATGGTCACACACAGAGAAATGAAGAATTAATCTAATCTCGTATCTGCTAGAGTACTGATAGCCTTTCACTGGAAAAAAAATAGTCCAAAACTAGAGAAATTATTAAAAAACATGGAAGAGAGATGACAAATAGCTACTTAGATATTTGGTTACTATTTATGCAATACTCAAAGTACATTCATCTCTTCCTGTTAAATAGAGACTTGATTACCATATTACCACATTTTTTTTAAACAAAATGTTTAATGAGCTCAGTGTTGTAATGACTATTATTTTATTTTTGAATGTTACATGGAAATGATTTGTAAACCCATTAAAGCTTCCTAAATAAACTTTCTAAATAGTCAAACTAAAAAAACCCCAACAAAACAACAAACAAAAAAACCCCAAACCCTCAACCTAAACCAAAATAAAATAAACATAACTATCTCTTCCCCATAACATTTATCAGTATCTGGAACTCAGACTTTATAGGTGTTTTGCTTGCATGAAACAGCATCAACATTATACAAAGGGAGAATGAGTGGATTGCTGATATTAGGTGTCATCAATTTTACACAGAGGTCATTGTCTGCTACATGCTAGTAGGGTCATTAGTTTAAGATGTGCATGTTACAGGGGACATTTCATATCCTGAAGGAAAGGACACTTGCTCTTTCTTACTATGCAACTAGTTTTTTACTTCATGTCCATGGTTTGTATTTACTTGCAAAGATTAAAATATGCAAAAGAAGTAGAATATTTAGACTTAATTATATTTCAGCCAACACCAATACAAGAGGAAACAAGTAATTTAATCTAGATACAGAGAAATTTTAATGGGTAATTTAAATAATTTATTTTGCAGCTTCTGGAATTAATAGCTGTGTTGTAATATTCTTTTAACTTCATTTAATTTTTAAATTTGGTGAAATTTAATTTTAAAATTAAATTGATGAAAAATGCTAGAGTGATAGGCCTGGGAGACTGAACTAAGTGAAGGAATTTAGACACATTTCTTCAATTAATTTAATAGAAGATGACAGTTTTGAAAATCTCAACCTCAGTCTCTTTTACTTATCCACAGAACAGGAACAACATAAGCAGCAACAGTGCAAACTTCCTCACGCTGGTCCCAACCTTGGCCCAACGGGACTACTTCCAGGGGTAATAGGATTAAATCCATTTCCATGGCCTATTCAATCCTCAGACTGTTTGCTGAGCATGTTAACAGGAGTACCAATTTATGCCCCTTGTGGTGGAGTTTTGCACAAGATGCTTGCCTTCCTGTACATTGGGAACTGAACTGATACTTAGTTTTTGCTTCAGACATATCTTCCAAGATTGAATGGACTTCCATTATTTGATCTTGTAGACCAATGACAGAGACATATTGATGTAAATAACAAGGGAACACTCTCCTTTGAATGTCAGGCTGGAACCACTTGAAAGGAGCAAAGAAATAAAGCGCTTGTACTAGCATTCCTGATACGGCAAAAACAATGCCTTTGAGAAATAAGAAGCATGGTCCTCAGAAAGAAACAGTTTTTCTTAATTTAGGAGATGCATGAGACATGGCCTTGCACACAGACATGGCTGAATGATAAGGGTATTGTCTTTACTGCTACATCTTAAAACACAATTAAATTGTTACTGCTGAACCAGTCCATCCACTTTGTCAGTGCGGGAATGTACAAGAGTGCTCTTAACTTTTCCTAAGTATGGTCTCATGCTGCACTCAGGATATTGAGCAATGTAGAGCATTTATTAGCTAACTCCAGTAAAAAGCCAAACTTTGCTCTTGGAGTTGATGAATGCAGGAGTGTGCTCTGCTAATTCCTGCACAGGTATTCAATCACTTGGGTTAAAAAGAAAAGTGATTGCTATAAATCTAGAATAAAGGCAATTCTTTAACTCTGAAGAAGCATGATGGTACTCTGCAACTTATTTACAGTTACGATGGATATAGTTCAACTTCCTTTAGAATGAAGTAGAATAATAAACATTCTGCACTTTTAGAATGACCATTATCAGACTGAAGGACTAGCACATGTTTTGCTATTCCCATCCTTGATTCTGCATGTAACCATTTACATTAAAGGCTAGGAGCACTCAAGTGTTTAGACTCTTCTCCTTTTGTACCTGGTACTATTTGTCATCATAGTATAGTTCCTAATAGTGTGATGGGAACACACACTAACTGAAATAAAGCAATTGTAACTCAGAGATATAAGCCCTCTCCAGCCAAGAGATTATTCACTTTCCTAGGAGGAACAGGAATGATGGGCCTGATCTAACTTCCACCAAAATCAGTGAGAATCTTCTCATTGACTTTAGCGGGAGTTGGACTGGGTCCCAAGTGAAAAAGAGATGGAATCCAAAGGAATCGTATTCCTTTCAAGGGGTGAATATATAAAAAAAAGAAAGAAGCACTACAAAAAGAACCCCATAAAACCTGGACCCACGCAGACAGCAAACTATCCAATCAAATAAAAAAAGAGAATTTGTCTTCAGCTACTATTCAGTCACCTAAGGGTATATCTACACAGCAGGGTCGAACTGAGCTACACAACTTCAGCTATATCAATTGCGTAGCTTAAGTCAAAATTGCTTAATTTGGCTTTTGGCGCTGTCTACACAGCAGGAAGTCGAAGGAAGAACACTCTTCCTTTGACTTCCCTTACTCCTTGTGAAATGAGGGTTACCATGAGTCGGAGTAAGAAGTCCTCCAGCTTGACATTATTTCAAAATAAAGGCTTGTAGTGTAGATGATCACTGTATTATTTTGTAATAACATCAGTTATTTTGAAATAATCCTGCTGTATAGATGTACTTTTAGTGACCTTTCACTGTTTGGGATCAGTTTAGTGTGGACACCAAAATATCATTAAGATGATAGGCAAGACAGCTGTGAGCAAAGGCTTTATTAAGCAGCATTCTGCATTCTAATCACAGGTGCCTGAATCTCCCTCAGCAATCACAGAGAAATCATCCCAAAGGCTATCTGGTATGCACGTATGGAGGCTATTTCTGGTACATTTATTGTGATTGTTTTTGGATTCTCCAGCTTCATGGCCAGGAAAGATTGGGGGAAATATCAAGAATCTTTGAGTGCCAAGACACAAGCCCTGTAAATAATACAGCTAGTAGGGAAAACGTCTGCCCTTGATTGTTAATCCTTTCCCTTTTGCTGAAGAAGTTGCACTTCCTGCGCTTGGGGTCTCATAGAAATCAAATGACTGGTTGGCAGCCAACCTGAAAACAGAACCCAAGCATCATAAGCCCCAGATCTAAGCCCTGTCTACTGGGACACACTGCTTTCATGGGCTACAGGAAATGATGCCCTTAAAGTGCCAAGAGAATAAGAGGGCTCATGGTTTGTGAAATAGCTCCCAATCACAGTGATGAGTCAGGCTCTGTTTCTTAATATCTAGCTTGGATACACAATGATTTAGATGCCTTGTTTGGGGAGAGGGACTTAATTGTGGAACTTCTTTATGTTTTGGATGTTGCTTTGTAAATACAAAATAGATTGGCAGAATATCAAGAGAGACATTTAAAAGAAAATTTTCCTTCTACCATCAGCTTCCCGCTCCTTCACCTACAGCCCACGGCTAAGATCAGAGACCCACTGTGCTGTACAAACACAGGGAGACGAAGTCCCTGCCCTGAAGAGCTTACAACTTAACATGAAACAAGCAACGGCAATTGGGAGCTACTAGCAAAAGGAAAGGAAGTGGGGTAGGAAGATTAGGATTGTGAAGAAATTAGTTACATCGGTAGCTTTTATACTGTTCATGATTCTTAAGAGGTCCAAGGTATTTTTGGCCTTAAGTACCTAATAGACAACACTATTTGTCTGATTGATTTCTTGTAGATGTCATAAGAACATGAGAACGGCCATAATGGGTCAGACCAAAGGTCCATCTAGCCCAGTATCTTGTCTGCCGACAGTAGCCAATGCCAGATGCCCTAGAGGGAGTAAACACAACAGGTAATCATCATGTGATCCCTCTCCTGTCATCCATTTCCAGACAAACAGAGGCTAGGGACACCATTTCTACCCATCCTGGCTAATAGCCATTGATAGACCTAACCTCCATGAATTTATCTAGCTCTTTTTTGAACCCTGTTTAAGTACTAGTCTTCACAACATCCTCTGGCAAGGAGTTCCACAGGTTGACTGTGCACTGCTTGAAGAAAAACTTCCTTTTTTTTTTGTTTTAAACCTGCTATTAATTTCATTTGGTGACTCCTAATTCTTATATCATGGGAACAAGTAAATAACTTTTCCTTATTTACTTTTTCCACACCAGTCATGACTTTATAGACCTCTAGCATATCCCCCCTTAGTCTCCTCTTTTCCAAGCTGAAAAGTCCAAGTCTTTTTAATCTCTCTTCATATGGGACCCGTTCCAAACCCCTAATCATTTTTGTTGCCCTTTTCTAAACCTTTTCCAATGCCAATATAAATTTTTTGAGATGAGGTGGCCATATCTGTATGAAATATTCAAGATATGGGCATACCATGGTTTTATATACAGGCAATAAGATATTCTCTGTCTTATTCTCTATCCCTTTTTTAATGATTCCTAACATTCTGTTTGATTTTTTGACTGCTGCTGCACATTGAGTGGATGTTTGCAGAGAACTATCCACAATGACTCCAAGATCTCTCTCTTGAGTAGTTGTAGCTAAATTAGTTCCCATCATATTGTATGTATAGTTGGGATTATTTTTTCCAATGTGCATTACTTTACATTTATCAACATTACATTTCATTTGCCATTTTTTTGCCTAATCACTTAGTTTGGTGAGATCTTCTTGAAGCTCTTCACAGTCTGCTTTGGTTTTAACTATCTTGAGCAGTTTAGTATCATCTGCAAATTTTGCCACCTCACTGTTACCCCTTTCCCCATATCATTTATAAATACAGGTGGCCCCCGACTTGCGACACGATTGGTTCCCGGGGGAAGCGTCACAAGTCGGGGGCATCATAACTCGAACTCTTGTTTACGATAGGCGCCGTGCGGGGGTTTTCGGCCCCTTCCACACTTACAAAAATAGTTGTAAGTGCGGGAGGTCGGAACTTGGGTGGTTGCATGTCGGGGGTTTCCTGTAGCTGGAATAGGATTGGTCCCAGGACAGTCCATTGGGGGGAAATCACAAGTTACCTCTCTCCATTCTGAAAACTTACTGTTAATTCCTACCCTTTCTTTCCTGTCTTTTAACCGCTATCAGTCCATGAAAGGACCTTCCCTCTTATCCCATGACAACTTACTTTTCTTAAGAGCCTTTGGTGAGGACCTTGTCCAAGGCTTTCTGGAAATCTAAGTACATTTTATCCACCGGATCCCCCTTATCCACATGTTTGTTGATCCCCTCAAAGAACTCTAATAGATTAGTAAGGCATGATTTCCCTTTACAGAAGCCATGTTGACTTTTCCCCAACAAATTATGTTCATCTATGTGTCTGACAATTTTATTCTTCACTATAGTTTCAACTAATTTGCCCAGTAGTGACAGACTTACCAGTCTGTAATTACCAGGGTCATCTCTAGAGCTTTTTTAAAATATTGGCGTCACATTAACTATTTTCCAGTTATTAGGTACGGAAGCTGATTTAAAGGATAGGTTACAAACCACAGTTAATAGTTCAGCAATTTCACATTTGAATTCTTTTAGAACTCTTGGGTGAATGCCATCTGGAACTGGTGACTTGTTACCATTAAGTTTATCAATTTGTTCCAAAACCTCCTCTAATGACACCTCAATCTGGGACAATTCCTCAGATTTGTCACCTAAAAAGAATGGCTCAAGTTTGGAAATCTCCCTAACGTCCTCAGCCGTGAAGACTGAAGCAAAGAACACATTTAGCTTCTCCATATCTTTGAGTCATCTTTGAGAGCTCCTTTAGCAACTCAGTTGTCCAAGAGCTCCACTGGTTGTTTAGCTGGCTTCTTGCTTCTGATATACAGTACTTAAAAAACATTTTGCTATTACTTTTTGAGTTTTTGGCTACCTGTTCTTCAAGCTCCTTTTTTTGTTTTTCTTATTATTTTTATACTCTGGTTTTTCTTCAGGTCGTATAAATCTTTCACCTTTTACACTTAATTTAACAGAATTTATTCTCCTTTCTATTTTCCTCACTAGAATTTGTTTTCTACTTTTTAAAGGATGCCTTTTTATCTCTCTCTGCTTCTTTTACTTGGTTCTTAAGCTATGGTGGCACTTTTTTGGTTCTCTTACTATGTTTTTTAATTTGGGGTATTGTATCTTGGGGAAGGGACTTGTAGGAAGAGACTAATGGCTAATGGGCTTATTTGTCTCTCTCTGTTCATACTAAAAATCCTTCAGTATGGCGTTTGGGAAAGTGCTTCTGACTGAATCTCTCCCCTTCCCCTTTCCCTAGTACTAAACACAACTGATAAATTAATTGTTTTACAGAGGGGATAAGGAGAGGAGGAGGAACTCTAAGGACATCTACTGTGCTGGCAAACAGTTGGAAGAATGGAACAAATATTAAATATATCCACAGCTCTCAGACATACTGCATTAAACAGTGCACCTGGCTCTGGAGCTTATTTGTATGCTCTCAGGCTAGGATGAAAGAAGGAGGGTACTCTTCTCATCCACCTCAAGGCATCTTGCCCCATCCTCCCAGGAGCATAGAGGCCATCACAGAAAAGAGGAGCTACTGGTAGATTGTGGATGAGGGAGGCTAGAAAGAGAGAGAAAGCAGTCTGAGCCAACACCATTTTTTCACAGTGGGTAGTGTAACCTTTATGTTGGAATATTCCCAATCAATATTATGTTGTTAAAGGTAAGAATACAAAAAAATCCAACTTAAGTTTTTTAGGTGTGAGCCTCTAGAAATGTATTTAGTAGAGGACCAGTAAGTGACACTTTGAATGATACAAACAAAATTTATTAAAAGAAAAATGAATAGTTAAGCAAACAAGCACACAATTACTACTTACACATATGCTACTGTGACACTCAAAGATGAAATGATCACTTCAAAAGATGATCAATCCAGTGACAATAGAGTGAATTATAGCCTTATAATCCTGAAACCTAATGGTACCTTTTGGATGTTAATTGAAGCTTTTCCACAATTTAGCAAAACGATTCCTGTTATATTGCATTATAATACAAATTAATATTAAACTGCCCTTTACCATAATTATATTTCTGCCATTTCTTAACGTCTCTTTACATTCCACATTATTTAACATTTGCAGCAATGTCCTTCTATATAGACTTTAAAAAAAATTCATAATTCTCAAAAAAACATATATTACAAACCTTGCTTAAGTTAGTAATAACCAAAGCATAAGAGGGTATCATAACCCTGGGTGGTGTTCTTGCTAAGTCTTAGTTTCCCATATCACACTATCTCTAACGTATCTTAGATGTCTCACACTAGCAACTTCCCGTTTCCATACTCCTCTCCACTTAGGCTAACTTAGACCTCGCATCTAACTTCTACATATTGCTTAACCTAAACCATCCTATAGACTACAGTAGAGGAAAGAATAGAAAAATCCCATCTAGCAATCTCTGCTCCCTTCCTTGCAAAAATGGTGTCTGCTCAGCCTGCTGACCTATCATTTCCCAGCCAAACACTATCATGCGCCTGTCTCAGTCAGCTGCACAGTTCTCTTTGCAGGTCAGTGCTCCTTGAGCAAGAAGAGATGAGTAGAGGCCCAGAGCTGCCAATGGAGAAGGGACAGTGGTGCTGGAGCCAAGCATATGGGGACATCCTACAACAATTGTACTAGGGATTTAGGGAGGCGGTCCTGAAATAATTGTCTCAGGAGGAAATGGGGGACAGGCGGAGAGTAGGAGGAACTACAGAAATTGTACTGCTGAGCATTATTTGATGTGAAGGGGCATGAACTGAATTGGGGGCAGCTGAGCCAGGACCACCACTCCTTCCCCAAATCCCCTCCTCCTGATGACCCACAAGAAACCCATGTTGGGATCCTCTCTCCACTCTGGCAAAGGCCTAAACAGTCTGGGTAGGGTGTCTCCCTCAGTCTTCTGCTGCTCACCATCAGCAAATTACAGAACTGAGAAACCTTAACAACAGATTTTAATGAAAGACAAACTTTATGATCTATTTCTTATGGTGTGATGTTGCAAAATTTAGGAGTTCTACATTTTGTCATGTCGTGTCGATGGTTTGTATCTCACATTCTCACTTTTCAAGGTTGAGAAGTATGCATACATAGCCTCTAAAATAATCTTTCATTGTCTGGAGTTGTTTGAATTTGTTTAGAAAAATCTTGCAGGCTATTGTATATTTATAAGAATATGTTTTAATCCAAATAATTAAAAAGTTACTATTTATTAAATATCCATTGATAAGAAAAATAACATAGATAGGGCTTTGTGGTCATGCATATTAATACAGATCTTACAATGGCCCCAACAGCACTGGGATCACAAACACTGCAAAGGAGTAAAGATGAAGGAGATTAAGGTGAAGGGATGCAGGACAAGAATAGATGCAGGAGCAAGGGAACAACATGCTTGGACAAACAAGAATGTCAAGTCCTCCCTCAACAGCCCCCTTATACAGCCCTCTACCCCACAATACTGCAAAAGCACCAGTTAAGTAACTCAGCAAAATAACAGCCTTTTCATAGGCTTTTATGAAAGTTTTAAAAAGCTTACATTACAACCCGTAATGTTTATTGAAATGTAGTTTTCCTATTTAATTACGTTTTAAAGTACAGTTGAATATATTTTGAGGATTAGCATCCAGGATTAAGAGATATAATATAGATCTAGGCCATTTGGATATTCAGATTTCAGGAAACATTCCCCAACAGGTCCTATTAAACCATTAGAGAACTTCTCTTTCTAATGAAAGTGCTAACTACAGCAAGCATGAAGCACCTCCCCTAGATTCTGGCAGATTAAAATATAACCTTTGTATGTTTGTGCAAACTCTTATTTAAACCTCACTTGTTTTTCCATATTCATCACATTTGATTATTGTCAGCGCTGATGAAGGAAAATACTGTCTGGATACAAATCCCTATTTAGTCATTGCTAACAGCCAGAAAGGTAAAACAGAATAGCTATCTGACCAAGTTATTGGGTTTTGGAAAAATGTTTGTTTCCCCTGAAATGCCTGGGAGACAGTCAGCATATTTTGTGTTCTCTGAGGCCTTGGACATGTCAGATTAGCAGATTAACACTGGTCCTCAAGCCTGTGCTCACATTCTCTTCTGACTTTCCCTGCACGTTTAGGAAAGTCTTTTAGGGCAAAACTTAAAAAACAAAACAAAACGCACAAATGAATTGGGGGTAGCAGAATGAATGAATGGGTGATTTGATTTTTGAGTTCCTGCCCCAGCTATCTCCCAGATACTTAAAAAATGAGCTACCCCAAAGCAAGTGGAGATTTCTAAAAACGTGGGCACTAACCGTGTTGTGCCTCAGTTTCCCTAGCTGTACAATGGGACGGTAACACTTCCCTTCTTCACCAGTGTGCCATGAAGGTTAGTTAATGTGTGATGGGCTTTGAAAATGTAAGGAGTGCTAAGCGTTAGCTTCTCCCCTTCTGCCCATAATTTGAATAACTGTTCTGAAGCACGTGGCAAGGAAACTTCTCGGGGCTAAAAGGCAGATGAAGCCTGTGGTGGCTGTGCGGATGGCGGGGGGCGGCACGGCATGAGGGGCTGTGGGAGAGGGGAGTGTGGCAGGGCATGAGGGGCTGTGGGAGAGGGGAGTGCGGGGTGAGGAAAGGCAGGGCACAGGTAATTTGGAAGGCTGGTTGGACAGATTATTGCTTCCTTGGCCAGCAACAGTTCCTGTGAAATCCTGCTGATACACTCATCTAAACCATGGCAGCTCTCCACCTCCTCCCCACCAAATCACCGCAGCGACGCGGAACCCAGAGCAGCGAAGCAAAGTCCTGTGTCAGCTTCGCCTCCAGGTGCACAGCACCTGCCCTGAACTGGGGGCTGAGGCAGGGAAACCTCTTGCCCCCTCCCGCAGGCCTGCCTGGCGCTACATACAGACTTAGCACAGCGCCGAGAGGGGCCGGGGATGGGCAGAGATTTCACCCCCCCACCTACTCCCCCTCCAGCGCCACCCCAGAAATCGCTGCCTGGCGCTGTCCCAGGGCGGTGCAGTTCCAACCCCGTCCACTCCCGGTGCAGCCCCTCCCCTAGGACTGGGGGAATCTGATTACACCGCCCCTCGCTGCTGGGGTCACCACTACAGCTCCCTTCTGCTCCTCTCAGGGCTGGGCGGGGCCTCTAATTGCAGCCCTCCCCCAGCTGCTTGGGGCGGTGGGTTGATTGCAGGGCTCCCCCCAGCTCAGGAGCCGGCCGTGGTGTCCCACCTGCCCTGGGCTGCGGGGCGCTGGTGATGAGCCGCCGGCCGGGAGAGGCAGAAGGAGCCGCTGGGGAGTTTGTTTGCTGTCGGCCCCCAGCTCCCTGATGCGCTGAGCCCAGCCCCCTTCCTCCCCCCCGCCCCGCGCTGGATGCTCCGCTCACTCCTCGCTGCCCTGCCACGCTCTCCGGCCGCCTTCTCCCACTTCGCGAGCCATGGAGCCGGCCGCAGCCGGGGGCGACCCGGCCAGCCCCCCGCACCCCACCATCGTGCAGCCCCCCGGGGCCACCCCGCCGTACCCCTCTCTGGAGCAGCAGGAGGAGCAGCTGCGGATCGGGGAGAGCGGACAGTTCAGCGAAGGGCTGGAAGACAGAGGTGAGCCCGGTCCCTACGCCTGTGCCTCCTCTCCCCATCCCCACAGCCTCCCTAACCCCCCCAACTCTCACCCCTTTAAATCCCACCCGGCTCCCCTCTTCTAAAACGCCCTTCGCCGGCAGCCCCACAGTCATTTCTCCCGTCCGAAATCCCCCTCTGCAGCCTTCCTCAAATCCAACTTTCTTCTGCCGGCCCCTCTGCTGTGCCCATCACCCCCTTTTCAGTCCCCGCTCCGGCTCCCCGCTATTCCCCCCTCTAACGTGGCCCCCTCTCTGCAGCCCCTCTAGCATTTGTTCCTTTACCATCCTCCCTCTGTAGCCGCCTAGCGTTCACTCGGACACCCCATTATTATAATTGCTCCTCCAGCACCCACCCGGAATCGCTCATCACACGTACCAAGTCATTTAAGGTCCTCAATAATCCCCGCCCCCCCCAACACACCTGCATCTCTTTTGCCTTCATAACCCCTGTAGCCCTTGTAGTACAGACCCTGTATGCCCTGCACCTGTCTCCTACTTATCATATACAACTCGCTTAATATCTGCAGTCTCCTCGACTCTCCAATAACTCCCCCAAAATCCTGCCCTCAGAAGCTTCCTTAGTTCCATCCTGTACACACTGCTGTGTCTATGCCTTTCCCCAGGCCGTCATAGCTTCAAAACAGCCCTTCTTTGCCAAAAGAGGCAGACAGCCTAGGTAGTTCATGGAGATGCTCAGGTATACAGCCAGTCTAACTGCTTTCTATCAGAGTGGAATGGGATAAGATGGGAGAAACCCCAAGGATACAAACAGGGATAGGGGTGGGCAGTCAAAGATAAGGTGTTCCAGAGGCTGCAGACTAGATGAATGGGAGAGGATGGGAATCAATGAAGGAGCTCGGAGGAGAAACCTCATTATTGAGGTGTCTGCTAACCTACTGTTTGCCGATGGGGAAACAGTAGAAAGGCTACTGTTTGCCCTTGGTGCAGCAGCTGTCAAGAGGCCATCAGTGATTCAGGGGAGGCTCTCCCCTCTCCACCAAAGAGCTTTGGTTTGTGGAGCTGTTTGGCTCTGTGGGCCATGAGGCAGTGCTTAAATCTATAGTGCTCCTAAACATATAAATCCCATTGCCAACATAAGCCGTGCAAAAACCATCAGTTGGCTTTCTCCCCTCAAATGTACAAATGCAGTTCTCCTTCACTGCATGCCACTTATCCTTGCTGATTCCCAGGTTGTGAGAAGCTTCCATTTTATTCTCCTCCTTCATTACTGTCTTGTCTCCCTTCATGCCCCAACTAGTGCTCCATTTACATTCACTCCCTATGCTCCCAGTCTATTGCCCCCCACCTTTCCCTTATGTCTTCCTCTCTTTTACTGTCCCATTCTACTATCTGCACCCCATATTTCCCTGCATCTCCTCGGTCTTCTTCCAGCTCCCCATATTCCCTTGTTTCTTCAGTTCCTTTGCAGTTGGCTAATTGCAGAGTATAAGAGCATATTCTTCTTCCTTGAGGTCTATCTGGGTTCAGTCATATATTGGGGAAAATATGGGAATTGGTGCCTATCTTTATCAGGGGCTGCCTTGCTTTCATGGTCAAAGGTTAATCCATGACTGGAAGTCCTATTTGCTACAATAGTACAAATATATAATAAATACTACTACTACTACTACGGTAGACATCTTGACAGAGGGCAGCTTGTAGCTTCCATTCCACTGGAAGTCATGGGAAATGTCAGCCATTTTGACTAAGGTCAAAATTCAAAAGTTTGGCTGGAATTTGGAGATCTAGAGAAACTTAAAATCTGCAACCTCCACCTTCTATCATGAGGTTTGTGATAAAGTGGTCAGAGTTGGCACCTTTTAAAATTAAGGGAGATTTTGAGAAGAGACATCACAGCTGAACTGGTCAGTAGTAGGGTTAAAAGGGAAATTGGCCAGTAAGCTGACTCTGTCTCTTCTTTTCCTCCCCATCACACCTCAGGACCATTTGCCAGTTACTCCTCAGGCCCAGGCAATAACCCTCCATCCCCAGATGGTTCTCAGTAATTCTAGGAACATTTTCAGTATGATTTTTGCAGTTTATTTTTAATATTGCTGAAAGCTTGTGTTTTAGACTACACTTTTTATAGTGGCTCTTTCCAATCAATCATCAACACAGACAGAGTCATATAGGTATGACTCTCTCATGTAGTTGGCTTCAATAATTTTTCAAGTACTTCTCAGGATCCCTTTGCATGTTGTTAAGTCAAAAGAGGTCACTGAAGTATTTGGAGGGTGGGGAATAGTTCTTTAAGGACTTTCCTTAGGCAATGAGTCTTTCCATAGACTCCAACGGGCTTTGGATCAAGCCCTTGATACAACATTGCCAAATACAATAGATTTGTTTTTTCAGTTAAAAACCCCAACAACATAGAAATTCAACTGTGATGTTTTAAAATGCTATTTTAGTCAAATTAAAAAAAACCCTCAAGCTTCTGTTAAATCAGCATGTGGTATCGCTTCATAAACATCTTGTGAATTATTATTTAATGTAATAAACCATATTATTTTTTGTACAGTAGGTATATTTAGGGAGTGAAACATAATATAAAATGTACCAAATTTAGTGCATTTAACAAATGCATCATCTTTACATGTGGGAATTTTAGATGTTAAATCAAGTTATTGTTTGCAGCAAAATTATTCAGCGCCGCAGTTTCAGGGTGGAGAAATCTTTTTCCATAGATGCAAGATTGTAGCAATGCAGGTCATATTTAAAGCTAGTCTAACATGTGCTATGGTCAGTTAAAATTAAACATTGTTTTGTAACATGCAGTGAAAAGATCCAAAGCTCCTCTTCATGAATCCGTTTACTATATGTAAATTAATAAGTTAATTTTTTTTTGTAAAAGGATGTTCATGCTATGTGTTTGGTAGCGGCGTGAAAGTGTCTGTGTGTTTGTATTCAATCCCTTAGGACTCATTAAAATGAGCTGGTGCTTCTTGTGGGGAAAAAATATAAATAAATAAAAGTAGGTGAATTATTTTAGGAAGGAGGAAAAGTTACATCCTGCTAACCAGGAATATGACAACCATTTTTAACAAACACATTACAGTGTAGCTCTCATAGCAGGGGTGCTTTGATTTTTATGAAATTAAGAAGCTGAATCTTATGCAGTGGGGAGCACTCTTGGCACTTGAATTACAATTAGCGATAAAAGGGGCTAGCTGTGAACATTTATTTCCTTTTATTTAGCTAAGATTCTGTATGATTCATAAACATCTATTGTATGCCTTGGTCTTCATGGCTGCAGCTGTCTGTTACCTGGAATTGAATGATGTATTTAAAGAAAGAAACAAGCAGGAATAAATGTGTCATTCTGCTTCATGTTTGTTTCTGCTTCGAGCCAAAAATCAAAACCAACCCAAAAAACAAGGAGAGATGTTCTCTGTGATTATAGAATTAAAACAATGAAATCTTACCTTTTTTTTAGACCCGTTCTTAGGTGTTAGCCCTACAAAAGCTACCATTGAAATTGTGCACCTTTGTTGGCAGTGGCAGCAGAGAGTGCTGAATAGATATGGAGGAGGAATTGCCCTCTGAACCACTTGTAATGGTCCTACGAACACTAAGTGGGGAGCTTGCATTGTTGCTACCCATTCCAGACCTCTCTGTGAGTATGTAGAGGAATCAAAGCTTTGAGGACTACTAGTCTGGTAATTTGAAAAGCATTAAATGTGTGTTGAAAATAAATGCAATTTAAATTAAAAAACATAAGAAATAGGATCTCTATTCTAGCACCAAATTCTTCTCTTACCTGATAGTGTTCAGCTTTTCTTGAAAATAGAGTTGCATGCCCTCAAGAATTCAATAATTATGTGTGAGAACACAGTACAAAGATTAAGTAATTCTTACAACACCCTTGTGAGGTATCCTAGGCAAATAGTATTCCTGTTTACCAATGGGGAAACTGAGGGAGTGAGGTTAAGTGATTTTTCCCAAGTGCACACAGTGAGTTAGTGATAGAACTAGGATTAGAACTATGAGTACCTAATGCCCAACTCTGTTCTCAACCATGTATGCTGCCACTCATCTATAATACATTAGCTTTACAAATTCAGAGCCATACAATAGCTTCCCTTTTCAAACACCATGTGTTTTTTGGAAAAGTGAGAGACATCTTGGAAGAAACATTGGAGAAGACTGGCTGGCTTTTATATTTGCTAAATGAAATATTGTGGGTTAAACAGATTTGGATCAGATTTTACAGTTTCTGGTAAAAGGGAGTATATTTATTATATTCATTTATTTTTTAATTAGGAGGTAAAAGAAAACAGGAGAGAATGTTTTAAAGCAGGGGTGAGAGGGAGCAGAAGACTACCACTATTTTTCTAATATTTAAATTGAGTTATTAGGTAGGAGTTGACAAGAAGTGTTCCACAGTTGGAAAGCATGGTGAAAGACAAAACCGTTATAGAAATTGGTTAAGGCCTAGGCCTCAATCATGCACTCACTAAAGAAAATGAGACTTTAGCACTGATTTCAGTAAGAGCAGGACCAGGTCCTAAATTTCTCTCTGATGGCCCTTTATGGGAAAATTGGAGAGCGTCTAAAGAAGAGCAATAAAAACGATTAAAGGTCTAGAAAACATGACTTAAGAGGGAAGACTGAAAGAAGTGGGTTTGTTTAGTTTGGAAAAGAGAAGACTGAGAGTGGACATGATAGCAGCTTTCAAGTACCTAAAAGGGTTTTACAAGGAGGAGGGAGAAAAATGGTTCTCTTTAACCTCTGACGATAGGACAAGAAGCAATAGGCTTAAATTGCAGCAAGGGAGGCTTAGGTTGGACATTAAGAAAAAACTTCATAACTTTCAGGGTGGTTAAACACTGGAATAAATTGCGTAGGGAGATTGTGGAATCTCCATCATTGGAGCTATTTAAGAGCAGGTTAGACAGACATCTCTCAGGGATGATCTAGATGATGCTTGGCCCTGCCATGAGGGCAGGGGACTGGACTTGATGACTTCTCAATGTCCATTCCTGTTCTAGTGTTCTATGATTCTGTGGGGATTGTATGCCCTTGCAGGAAGATATATGTTATGCTCTAATAGAGATATAAGGTGGGTGAGGTACTATCTTTTATTGGACTAATTTCTGTGTGTGACAGACCAGTTTTTGAGGTACCAAGAGCTTTTCTTCAGGTCTAATAGGTCTTTTTCATCTTTAAGTGGTGTGATGCCAAAATACATCTGCTCCTGCTTTGATACTCCAGTCAATTGCTGTGTTTTTAATAGATTGGCAAGTTACCTTCTCAGGTGTGTGAGTCTGGTGAACTTGACACTCAAACAAGTTTTTCCGTGTGTTGTTATAGCTCTCTTCTGGAACTAACTGGCCAAACCTTGAACCAGTGAAGTCAATTAAAGCTTTATCATTTACCTAAATAAGTGCAGGTTCAAGTCCTTCAAGTGTACCTGCATCAGTGAGCAGTGTCTACATGGGGATAAAAAAAAATTGGTGGCTGCCGCAGGCTAGCTGGCTCACTTCTGCTGCTGAAAAATTTCTGTGTAGACACTAGGGCAGGAGCCAGCATGCTAGTACTCTATGAGGGTGGAGGCAGGGTCCCAGTGTTCATGCTAACCTGATGGTCTACAGAACAATTATTAGTCCTGCTACTTGAGCTCCATGAGCTGACCCAGGCCAGCTGTGGCCATGCCTGTGGGGCTTTTATTCCCATGGAAACATTAAAGCCAAAACTTGTTCTCCTTGCTCTCTGAAGCATTCCTATTAGCTTTGTTTGCATGAAGTCAGTGAGGTGAGTAGAATTTGGATCATAATGTGCCATATATAGCTTTATCTATATTATCTGTTAGGTCCTGAATTGACACAGATATGGTTTTTTAAAAGGACTAATGTAATTTTCATGCCTCTTTGTGTATTGCCTTTATCAGGTTTACTAGAAAGCAGTACAAGGCTAAAACCTCATGAAGCTCAGAGCTACAGAAAGAAGGCGTTGTGGGTTTCATGGGTCTCCATCATTGTGACGCTGGCTCTTGCAGTGGCTGCATTCAGTGAGTACTGGAAATATTTTAAACTCTTTAAGCCATTTTCTTGGCTACCAGAATTTCTCAGAATCCTACAGGATGCTTTGTGCTTTTATATCTGAATTATTGGTGCAGTGATTCCTTTGTAGACCACTTGGGTCTGCGTGATGCTTATAAATTAGTAAAACAGCTTTTTCTTTTCCTCTCTTTTTTTTTTCTTTAGAGGAGAGGGCTGTTGAAGGTCAGAACAAGAAATAGGATATTTTGATTCCTGTTAGCATTTGTGCATGTGGAAACCTGTTCATTTTTCAGACTAGTATTAAAAAATCATTATACAGTAGATTGCTTTTAACCAAGGAGGTCAGACATGAGAAGTCTAGACCTACCTGAGGCTTATATTTGGCATGCTCTGAAGACAGAAGAGGAAATGTGGTGGGGAAATGTATAATTTCTGGTAGGCTGACAAATACCCTAACACAAAGCTAATTTTGGGGAGTGAAATCCCAATCTGTTTAATAAGACTATTTTCCTTCAGGCAAATTTAATGACTTCTATCTGGTAATCATTTTCATATGGAGGAAAAAAAAATCAACATTCTGATCATGTAAAAAACTGGGTTATAGGTTTCTTTTATTTTTTAATTTTGTGATGAGTGAAAGAGTCTTTATTTAAATGCCCTAAGCAGCACTTATTTTCCGGTTTTTTAAATAATACATTTACTATCAGTTCTTTTCCTAATAATACAATGTTCTTTATTTAATTTGATGGATAAACAGGACACATCCTGGGACCTACATTTTTCAGTGAATAAAAAATAAGTTTGTTTGTTTTTAGAGCCCAGAATGTTTACTGCTCATTAAAAAGGAAAAGCTCCAATGCTTCCAGCTAGGAGACAAGAGGCTTCTGAGATCCTCAGAATGTCATCCTTCATTTTGGAAAAGACAGAGTTCTATTTTCTGGGAGCAGCAGCAGCATGTGTTTTATTATTCCAATCTGCAATGTTGGATCTGCTGCTGGGAGCTGGTGTCAACTCCCAAGGGGGATTATTAGAATCTGACCAAATGGTCCCTGAAAAACTCAGCATATATTACTCGAAGCTATATATATGAAAAACAAGCACAACAGTTTGACTTAAAAAAAGGAACATTTAAAAGCAGCATCTAATGCATTATAGAACATAGGCATTTGTAAGAAAGTAGGACAGCTGAGTTTACATTTTGTTCTGCTTCATGAAAATTTAGTCATGTCTTTTTCAGACTGGCACTGTAAGAAGATTATTATTGTCTGTTTCAAAGAGTTTTGTTAGGATAGTTTTATAAAGACCATAGACCAGGTGTGATCTATATAAATGAATGGTAGTCAGTTAGAAATGGGAATTATGGTTATTTTGATTTATTTATAGTATAGCTAATGGAATTATTTTAGTCATTTTTTCAGAGATTAAATTTTAATTTTTAGGAAATACTGACATTTCGTCCTACTGAAAACAGCTTTTATTTATCAAAATTGCAAGATATTCATAAGTACAAAATAAGATGACTATAAATATCCATTTTCTGTGAAATACTATGACTTTTAGTCTGAATAATTAGATATGAAAATCCTACCTAGTGGTGGTTGGTTGTTCTTTGTATTATGGCGGAATAGAAGATGAAAACTATGTATGGCTATGATGGTGGGGACACTGTAGAAGACAAACAAGATGCCAGAGAAAATAATGCAAATACAACTAAGGTCAATGAGATGTAGGACAATGGTTTGGGATGATGATGATTATGGTAGCACCTAGGAACTCCAAATGAGTGTCAGGGCCTCATTATGCTACTGTATGGGCAAAGTGATAAAGCAGATATAACTTACAATTGATGAGCCAATTCTTTAGCTGGTATAAATAAGCATAGATCTACTGAGCTACGCCTATTTATACCAGCTAAGGAACAACCTTAGTTGTCAGGACACATCGGTTGGATGAAAACAATACAGGTGGGGAGATGAGGTGATGACCTAGATGGTAAACTTTTTGTTTTAGTTTTATTATGAATTCTCATCTAATCACCTGTTTAACTACAGGGTGAATTTTCTAGTCATGCACCCTCGAGACCTGACCAGTGCCGAACCAGAGCATATACTGGATCACAAGAGGTCAATATTAACTAGCATCTTGGTGTCCAACCAATTCTGAAGCAGTAACTACTATAGCAATCTAGCCACACTCAACCAGCCAAATAGCCACATGTGGATACCATGGGTCTAGCAGTATTACTAACACTTCCACTGCTTACTATGATGTTAGAAGACATTTAGGGGTAAACTAGAGTTAATAACAGCACAGAACGCTAAGAGACAGGACTGGTGGTTATAAACAAACTTTAAGGGACTGTGGGAAACTTAGCTGGATGTCCACTTTTCATGGGTGTGGCCAACTAAAATCATGCTGGACCACAGATGTTGCCAGATCAGAGAGTGCCAGATTAGAGGGGTTCAGCCCGTAGTCATCTCCTTAGTTTACTTCGGAAAATATTTAACGATGCATCAACTAGGCCCTGATCCTGCAAATTACCACCTGCTTCGCGTCTCTGTGTGCAAAGCAGATGAGTAAATGTTTGCAGGATTGGGGCATCTTAGAGTGTAAGCTTTTTGGAGCATTCATTTCACATAGTCACTGAGCAATTGTCTCTGGGCATGTACATGTCAGGACTGGAAATGGGCAACAGGATGTATCACTTGATGATTACTTATTCTGTTCATTCCCTCTGGGGCACCTGGCATTTGCCTCTGTTGGAAGGTAGGACATTGGACTAAATGGTCTGACTCAGTGTGGGTTTTTTTATGCTCTTACACAGAAGAGATTTTTTTTTTTTAAAGTCAGTACAAGAAGCTATGGTAAATATTCAGCACACATGTGATCTCAGGAAAATACTTAAAATGGTAATGGCCCAATTTGTATGGACTATACCAAATGAATATGTCATTCAACTTCATAGTGAAGTTGGCTACCCCACAATGAATGAACAATGGGTCACTTTTTGTGTAATGCATTGTTAATTAAGGATCACCTCCTTGCCCTTCATTTGAATTTATTGGGATTATTGACATGTATAGGGAAAGCAGAATTTATGCCCACCTATTATACAATTATTAATATAACTCAGTCTTAACAGGGTAGTTATTGTATTTATGCTCAATAACAGTTAAACATAATTGACATGCGTAATTATTAATCTATTTTAAGTGTTTGGAATACATCTTTCATCATGGTATCTAAGTGCCAGATGTGTTAAGAATTAAAAGCAGATGCAGCATAAACCTCAATATTAAATCTCTGTACATATTTAAGTGATCTATTGTCTCATAATTAACTTGTAACAAATGTATTACTAGAGCTTTTATATACCTACTATTAACTGCATTTTGTTCTTTGTCATTTGTTCTGTGAGTGATTGTTCCATACGGCACTTTAGAATTTTTTAATTCTGATTGCAGTGTCAGCAGTTGACCATCTCATTAAAGTCTCCCATGTTATATCATTCATTATCTGCTCGTTTTCTTTTGTCTTTTTTTTTCCAGTGGTCAATTTGTTCCTTTAGCCAATATTCCTGAATTAGGAGGCATGGAAGGTGATCAAAAGGTTGCTGTCTGTCATTTTAGGCCATCTGACTCAGACAATCCTTAGAAACGCCTGCTATATCTTCCTGCCTATTTTATCACGACTCATTACAACTATTTTTACTATTTATTTATAAAGGCAAAGTGTTGTCTATACAGACCTGATCTTCAGTTTGAGTGAGGAATAATCTTTCCGCTGTACGTTACTTTGGTGAGAACCTGCTTTGCTAGACGTTGGATAGTTGTCAGACTTCATTGCCTGCTTTCCTACTGCTGCCTTCCGATTTGTCATTAGGTTCTCCCTGTACGTGTCTCTCTCTCCATAATATTTTTCCCCTCGGGGAGTCCTGTACTTTCTTACTGCACCGCTGCTGCAATAGGACATTACAAAACCTTGTGCAGGGAGTAGTGGTGAGACTGCATGAAACCTGCATCTATAAAATAAAGACATTGTAAGGGTAATCAAAATTATGGGAGGTGTGTGTTTGGAGAGAGGGTGGTGGAAGTTGAGACTTGTTCCCTTCTCACTCAGCATGGTTTGCAACTGAAATAATTCCCAATTTTTGTTTTACAATCCCTATCTTTTGGTGCTGCAGTGCAGTCACTGTCCTTGCATCCCAGATTACCTAGAACCGCATTCAGAACTAATTTTGCATCTCCTTAACCAGCTGGAATGGTCACTGTGAGACATTCCTATCCAATGGGATAAACTTGCTGTTCCTGCAGAATTTGCACAAGTTTTAATATAGTAGTATTCTTAAAGGAGGTTGATCAATCTCTGCAGTGTTGATCTCCTGGTAAGTGTAAACAAGGCCCTACGCTGTTGAAAAATAAGAATGTCAATAGAAGCTGTCTTTTCTTCAGCTCAAAGAGTAGTTCCATTGCTGTAAGATGCAAAAACATTCTAATCTTGAAGACGGTTCAGCTACTGCAGAATGTGGATTCCTGCCTCTGATCAGGCTATGGTATTCCAGTTGGCTTCTGGGTGCAGTTGAAGTTGTTGGTTCTAAAAGTAGAGCTATAAATGATTTTTGGAGTGCCTATGAAGCTTTAAGGTGCAAATCTACAAAGCCCTTAATTGTTTGGAGGCCAGACTATATCAAGACTATTTATTCTCGTTGTGGCACTTGTATTTTTGGGGGGGATCTGCTTGCTTCCACTGAAGACCAAACACTGCCAGATGAATATGTTCACTCTGCCTTTCTCTTTATTTTAATTGAGATAGGAGTGGGCTTTTTTTTTTTGTGAAGAGTTGGTTTTAATTTTTGCAATCTATTATCTGAAATGATCCTGGGCACAATACAAGTAAATAAGTAAAATGAGGTTAATTTTTTCCAAATATTTATAGAATCTATTTAAAAAAATATTTGAGCCATAACTGTTTCTTGCCTTTTAAATAACAGGAAAATTGCATTGCATTAACATCATGTTTATTACTTACTGCTGAGTTTTGACTGCACAAACAACATGGAAGTCCAAGTTATTTCATAACAGCAACTGCAGCTTGGCCATCTTGGGTCAATTTCATTCTTGATGTTACTTAGTTGATATTATTCACTAAGGTAATTGTCCCATTGTAGAAGCACATTAAGCCATCTTGAATGTAGGGACAGGAAATACTATGTGTGTAATGGAAAATATTAGCTTTTCCCCTTTTTACTTCTGTGCTATTAAAATACCACTACTAGTGCACAATATAGATTTTTGCAGTAATAGTGCACAGTATAGACTTTTGCAGTAATAGCTTAATTCCTCCCAAGCAGCTCAAGAGCTCTTAGAATATCATCAAAACCAGAAAACAAAACTCTCATTTTAGGAGGCGTGCATTTGTCTAATCTAGTCTTGTGATTCAAAGAATGTAAAGACTGTTAATTTGTCTTCCTGATTAGATTAGCCAAGACTGTTATAATAAACAGAGCAGAAATATTAATACATAAATGTAATGCATGGTCAAAATTCTGAAATTGAAGTTCCCTTGCAGACAAGGATTGAATAAGGATTTAGGGATTTGATGCTGTAGACACAGCTATAAAATAAAGTATATCTGATAACACATCCTCTGAGGTCCTTCTCCGGTAATCATCCAATCCAGTTTGTGAAATGTGCTATTATTCTGAGAAGTCAAATTCTATTTATGAAGTTCTTTGCATATATGACCCTCGCAGAGGTAAGTCTTTAATTTGCAGGATTATTATTGGACTAGGGTGTTGATATCATCGGATTTAATAGATTAGTTCCAGTAAATAGGCATGAAAGAGACTAACATGCATATGTTACTACATCAAACCCATTCTGAGTTTCTACATTAAATAATGAAAAAGGCATATACAATATGAGCTTTCACATTTAGATTTGAGAGAGGCCCAAACTAACACAAATTTTGGGATAGTTCAGTGCTGAGTCGAACTTCACATCAGTCCAGCCTTTGTCTCTGTAATGATTTGTTCCAAAGCCTCAGATGCCAATGCCTGCGAACTCTGGGAAGTCTGGATTCAAATCCAATCTGTGGGTCAGAATGATTGGAAAGCAAGTGACAAATTTCATTTCTGACTAATGACAGGAAATGGGCACCTGATTCTTTCATGTTATATTTATTCCATTGTAACTGAAATGACTAAAATGGAGTTGCTCCTAATTTAGTGTTATAAATGAAAGAATCAGTCTCTAAGTATTCACACTGATGCATTGATGTCACTTTTCACTATTTACCATTTAAAGGCAAACTACACAACAATTGATTTAGTAGATTTTTTATTAACAAATTCATGTCCCTTTTCCAGTTATACGCTTTTAGTTGTCACGTCAAAAAGAGACATTTTAAAAAATTGAACCTGGTGAGAGTCGTGTTTTCTTTGTTTGCATAGTACCATCTACATTGTAGGCAGCAACAATGGAAATTAATTGTAACAATAAAAATAAATGTAGGTTAACATTTTCTAAAAGTGACTAGTGATTGTTGATGCCTCAGTTTTTGTGTGCCCAACAGAAGAGTCTTTTAAAGGAGACTTATTTTCAGAGATGGGTACTCATCACTTTCTGAAAATCAGGCCCTTTTGGATGTCTCAGCATGGGCACCCTTCATTAGTGACCGTTTAATATCTTGGCCTTCGTATTTTCTTTCCCAGATTCTGTACCAAAATCACTTGGTCTTTCCTGTTTTTTAAGGGCTAGGATTTTCACTGGCAGTGAGCCATCTGACACGTACTGACATCTAATATACAAGATTCCTGCTCCACCCCATCCCCAACAATGTAAAAATTAAAAGGAGAACAGAAATCCCACGAGTGTGTAAGCATCTGATTTGAAATATTGCAAGGGATGTTTAATTACAGCTATGATAAAACAGCTGGCACAGGGTTATAGTCTCACAAAAATGTCAATGAAATAGCTAAGTTAAACTCCATGGGCCAAATTCTGCTGCCGATAATACCTGTGCTACCCTGCTGGCCTCAGTGTGGTTGCAGTGGTGTAATTGTGAGCGTAATTTGGCCCACAGCATATTTATATAAAGGGTTTAGAGGACAAACTGATTACATGTTCAGCACCTTACAATATAATGAGGCTTTGTTTAATTACAGCAAAATATGGTTTCCCTTATGTAAAAATAAAATGAAAGGCCAGTAAAAGCCTGCTGCCTTTATGTATACAAAACTTGATATGACTTTAGTGGAAGAAGAAAAACGTATACAATTGCAGGCTCAGCAATAATAGGAGCTAAATAGAAATATGAGAAATTATTAATTTATTATTAATAGAAATTCTGTTTGTGTAACACACCAGGTAACCTTCTTGAAGTTGATTCGGTATTGGGTTATTCAGTAATCTAGTCTGTGAAATCTAAAAAAGCCACATCTCAATGCATGTGATTTTATGTTCTTAAAATGAAAACACAAATTTAAGTTGCAAGTTTATGGTTGTGGCAAGAACTTATTAAAATAAATACATTTCACATTCAAATGCCAGCCTTGAAAGCATAAGGTTCCCTTGTCTTTATAGAGAAAATGGGATGCCAGTCACGCTCTGAACCATATTCTGCAATATATTACAACCAGGGGGTGAATGGAACTTAAAATTTTTACTAGTACTGTCCTGTCACAACCCGGGTCCCTGCCAGCTCTTTAAATAGTTCCCTGATGTTTTTCCCCCGCAGCTCAGACAGTTGCTGATTACAACCCATAAAACGCTACTGATGACAAGAATTTGTCCCAAGAGATTTTGCAGCTAGAATGGATGTCCAGTATTGAGGGAGATCTAACATCATTACCTTTTCTAGTCACAACTGCAGTAGGATATCATAAGGAATAAAGCTCAGGTAATTGGTCCCAGTCCATTTGAATATTTAGGTTAAAACTGATTCTTAAAATGTATTTGGAAGCTCACGGGTAACTAGAGAAAGTCCTGGAGCATTGTACTGAATAATATCTTCTTCCACCCTTTGTCTATCTTATCTATTTAGATAGATAGTAAGCTCTTTGGGGCAGAGATTGCCATTTATGTCTGTAAAGTGCTAGCAGACAGGAGTGCTGGAACAGCTTGTATAGTGGGGTTCTGAGAGTCATTGAACTATGAACCCTGTATATGATGGACACCAATTCAAGCCAGGGAGTACGGCAGCATCCCCAATGCCCCTAATTCCAGCAGACTATTGTAATTTAATTACTGTAATAACATTTATTTAGGTCTCGATCCATAGTGAAGCCTCAATGAAGAAAATGAGATCCTGTATGGGCTAAAGGGTACAGCCAGGCTTGTTCATGTACAGGGTTGGAGTCTTATGCAGTAATGATCGAATATTAACTAATTCAGTAATTGGGCTGGTGTAAATTCTTTCATCTGTGCAATAATGTATTTTTTCATATCTGTTAAACTATGCTATTGGAGAACAGAATATGCATTTTGACTAAAATTCTACATACATATGTTTAGGAATTTTCATAAGCATTATACCCACTGCAGAGGTGACTCTTCTCCTTATTTAAAACTAGATTTACTTGGGTCCTCAGCTCAAATAAGTTTTGTTTTTCCTTATTTAAATAATTGTTCTAGGGTGGGGCTGGGGATGAGGGATTCAGTATGCAGGCTGCCCCAGGGAGAGAGGATAATCCCAGCCCTCTTTCACCACAGCAGCTTGGGGCCAGGTGAGAAGCAGTGAGCACAGCCGGGGGAGGAGTGCATGTCTCCCTGCTCGAGGACAGACACACACACAAATGGACAAACTATCTGAAATATATAGTAGATAGCTATTCCTTTCTTTACCACTGCTGGTCCAATGGGGTTATAGCTGCCCTGGTCCCCATCTCTGGCCCCTTGCTACCCCCTGTGGTCATTTTACAGAATAACTGTCCCTGCTACTAGACTTCCCATTTTCTGAGAAACAATCAAATTCCAGGTGCATCCCATTGTCCTGGCATACTTAAATCCTTACCTTGCTTTAGTTTATGATAAGAGGCAGCTGCATACCAAATTTGGTGGTTCTAGCTCCTAAGTGTAGCAGGCGTTCTTGAACAAATAGACTCACAGATGGATGGACAGATACATAGACAAAGTTTCTAAAATATATAGTAGATACCAAGGCATTTGAAATTACTTTTCTTCAAAGACAAATGCAAAACTATTCACTAGGGTTGCCAACCCTCTCTGTTTTGCTGGGAGTCTTCTGGAATTGGGCTCTATTTCTAGGAGGCTACTGAAGCCAAAATGGGAGGGGTTTTTAAAGGCCACTAAGAGTTTTGCAAGGCTAAGTAGCCTCCCTTCCTGCCCTGGCTCCATGCTTCTGGAAGCAGCTGGAATGTCCCTGAAGGCCCTGGATGGGCAGGGGGTCTCTGCATGCTGTCCCAACCCCAAGTGCTGACTCAGAAGTTCCCATGGGCCAGGAACTGTGGTGAATGGGACTGTGTGGAACCCCCTGAGTGCCCTCCCAGGGCCATAGGAATGTGCTAGCTGCATCTGGGAGTGGCATGGGGCGAGGGCAGGCAGGGAGCTTGCCTTGGTCTTGCTGTACAATTGGAAGCCGCCCAAGGTAAGTGCTGTCAGACTGGAGTTTGCATCCTTCACTACCTCCCACACCCCAAGCCCCTTCCCGGGCCCTACGTCCCTTTCCAGAGCCTGCACCTTTCATCCCCTCCTGGAGCCTGCATCCCAAACTCTGTCCTGCACCTCAACTCTGTCCCAGCCCCAAGCCCCCTTCCACATCCAAAATCCCTTCTGGAGTATGCACTCCCTCCTGCTCTTCAAGCTCCTGCCATAGGTTCAGCCTGGTGCATACCCCACTCAAAATCCTTTTGCTGCATCCCAGAGCTTGCATCTCTTCTTGCACCCCAATTCTTTGCCTCAGATCGGTGGAAGTGAATGAGGGTAGGGGAGAGTGAGTGATGGTAAGAGGGGAGATGGAGTGAGTAGGGCGGGGCTTTAGGGAAGGGGCGAGGCAGGGGTATTTGGATTTGTGTGATTTCACAGTTGGCAGTACTGCTACTCCACCACAATATCCAAAAACTAACAAACCAGACCTGCGTTAGAGGAATAGTTTAATCCAATTTTGTAAGAAATATGGACTAAAAATCAAACAATTAAGATGTTATCAACAATACAAGTTAATAACTCTACTATGTCAGGCCTAGCTATCATGTGAAGTAGATTTCATTATGCATTCATGATATGCCAACCAGACTTGATTTCCTTATATATTTTGTTGTTCTCTCCCATAAAGTTATAACTTCTATTTACTATGAGAGATGAACTTGTAATTTTCTGTGTCTTGAACAAAAGACATGTCAGTAATAAGGAAAGAAAGTAAAAGTTTAATATTCATTGAAAAATAATGTTTTATTCATGGTGTATTGGTTGTATGTGAGGTTATAAGTTTGCTATGTAATTAAAAGTGAAACTTCAAAAGTGCAGTTAAAATGATGGAAATGAAAATCCTGGGTGTCTTTTAGATTTATGTTCCTGAAAATATGATAGAAACTTTAAAATAGTAATTGATTTAGCTGAACTTCTGAGCCCTACCGAGGCAAAGCCTATTACCTGATTTGAATTTAATAATATGATAACTGTTTTGCATAACGGTGACTGTTGAGAACATTTATTACATCATTTTACATCAATTGTAGTGCTGAATTAACTTTCTCTTTCAGTTGACATTCTGGCCAAATAGACTTTAATACTTACCCTATACAGTATTTCACTTGCAGGTTAAACAGGTTTTTTTTGTATCGGGGTACAGCTGAATAGCAGAGGAATTTTGCTACCAAGGAAGTATTTGGGGAAAAATATTGTGCCTCTTTAAAATGGTATGTGGCTCAGCTGATCGAGAGGACATAGTGGTAGAAATGCTGGTTGTTGGTCTACATGTGTGGTCCCACTTTTGCCTACACCAAGGTCACTACTGCGCCGGGAGGTGCTATTTCTTTATAAAAACTAATAAACCAATGCCCTGGCCACTTGTAGTAATTAGATATTATGACACCTTTTGGAAGAGTAGGCATGATAGTAGAGGCTTTGTGGCAGAGTACAATTGGGCAAGCTATAATCCATCTGAATAAATTCACCCTGATAATTTCAGTTAAATTAAATTATTCATCATTACACATTCATTCTTATACAGTGAACTGCTGCACTCCACCCTAGGAGTAGGCATGTTTCTTGGGGCTGGAAGTGATCTGTGTGGATATATAGACTATGCAGTTACTAAATAGTTATCAGACATATGGAACTCATCAGGTTTAAATGCAATACATAAATGTAAGATCGTTGCAACAAAATAGACAAAAGTACTAACTTTTAATTCTGGGGTAATGGTACCCAGCATAAGCTTCTAAGCATGTGATTCTCATTACATGCTCAGAATTCCCACTTATTCCTGAAACAAGTGTCATCCTTTCACCATAGACAGAGATTCTACAACCTTCTATCTTGCCACCGTTTGGCCAATAAAACTGGGCAAGCAGATTTATATCCACTAAGAACGATCATAAACCACTGACCAAAATTTGAACTGATCTCTTGAGATTTGAAGAGATGAGAACTCTGATTAATCATTCATTTTCACTTGCAAGGCAGTGTTCCTAGAGCAGAGAACAGGGAATATCTTTCTCCTCCTCTGCCTTCCTATTTCAAAATAATACCTACCCCCTTATTTCAAAATAATACCTACCCCCTTATTTCAAAATAATAAGCGGAGCGTCCACACTACCAAACCCGTTATTTCAAAATAATGGACTGGTTATTTAAAAATCTATACTCCTGCTTTGCTTAGGGAATAAGCTTATTTCAGAAGAGTTATTTTGGGAGTTATTTCTAATTTAGTTATTTTGAAATAATTTCCTGGTATACACATGCCCCTAGAGAAGAAAGGGAAGAAGTAGTTACTCCCAGAATATTGAGAAGCAGACCCACCATCCGTCAGCTTGAGAAGCATGAACTATGTAACTGGTAAACTGAAAAAACAACAGATAGTCTGGTAGCGTTTTATAGACTAACAAAATATGTAGATGGTATCATGAGCTTTCATGGGCACAGCCCACTTCTGGAGTAAGCCAGCTGTCTTTCGATTGGCTAGAAAGAGGCTATTGGAAGGGTTTAATCTAACAAATGGCCAGCTAAGGAGAAATGCTCTTGTCCATCAAGCTGCAGAAGGCTCCTTGTTCATGTAAATTGTTTTTGGTTGCAACATGCAAAATATCACCTTTTTAGAAGGATTATATTGCCTGCTTCAGTGCAAGAAACAATTCTGAGACCATGATTACTCAAAAGAGCTATTGCAAAACAACCCCTCCTTTCCGTATTCTAAATAAAGAATCTTTCCTCCAAGTATTAAGGTTTTTGCATCAGTGAATTATTGAATGTAAAGTATTTTTTAATATAGCCAGATGAAGAGAATATGAACCTAATTTCAATCCCCTGATTCCATTTAGTTTCCTTGTTTCGGGGGGGGGGGAAGGGCTCATTTTTTTCATTACACATTTTGTGAATGAAGAAAAAAATACTACTTTCTGCATGTTTTAGGGAAAAGAGATTTATTGTCAGCCAGTGGGAGATTTAATAGAATGGAAATGCGGCTTTCATTGCCAGTTAAGAAATGCAGTTGGGGAAATCATAAATATTTGCATGTTTTACTATTGTACAGGGCCCATAAAAACCCTTTGTTTAAATGCAGCTAGAAATGCTAAAGTCTGGTATTAGAAAGGATGTGCATTATTTTTTTTAATTGTACCTCTAGAATGTACTATGCTTTGGTCAAAGGAATTATTTATGATCCACTACTTAACATTGCCTTTCCAACAAATGGCTTGTGATTGTTAGTGGCAGAGCTGTGCTGTTTGAATGTTGCTGCAGTTTACATTCAATAGAGAGCTGGGTTAATTAGAAGAATATATTCTTCAGAGCTTAGAGGAAACTAGCGCCTCTTTAGAGGTGGAAACCATGATTCAGATTAAAGTAGGTCTATGTTTTATACTACCATTGACAATGCAGTGCAACTCCATTGAAGTTAATGATACAACTCCCATTGACAGAATGGTGTAGGATCAGGTCCTAAGTGAATGGCTAGGTTGTGAGGAGAAAGCTACTAAGTAGTACACTAGGGAATAAGAAATTTGTTTACTAGCACTGTTTTATAGTAATCAATTAGTCTGTATCTTTGTGGGGAAGGGTGTGGATGAAAGGTTTCAGTCCTACCATTGTTTTGTAAGTAGATAATGAATGAGGACTGTTTATACTCGGAGGATTAATGTCTACCTCCTGACTTGATATGCCTCACTGTACCATGACTTGCTGCAGTAGCCAACATTTATCAGACTATGACGTTCAACTATGTGGAACTAATAGTAACCAAAGGAATATATTTGTTTTTATGTGTGGGACATTAGATATGAAAACCAAACTCAATGTCTTTTTACTTAACATGACTTGATACTTCCATGTGTAAGAATATATAACAAAAAAGAGAAATATTATTTAAAAAATTCCCCAAATCAAGAAACAGGGCAACAAGATAAATGTTGATGGAACCCTAGGTAGTGGTTGTAAAGAAATGTATTGCTTAGTTCTCTCTACCACATGGGCTCCTGAGTGTATGAATGCTGTCATTCTCCCTGAGTACATGAAAGGATTCTCTGTATGAATGAAGATCTCAGTAGCTGCAGATGCTAGCAGCAGAACAATCTGATTTGTGTGGTTTGTGAATCCAAAGGAGCATGGAGGCAGACTGCACACAAACTAGAACTTTTTTGCTCCTCTCATAAAGAGCTGTGCATTGGATTATCTAAGAGAGGTAATGTGATTTGGTGAAAGTGTGGGCCAGGCTTGCAAAGTTGCATAGGTCCATCGACAACTGTGAAGCTACCCCTGTGAGAATTAGTCAGTCTCATAAACATGCAGGGTACCCAGGTGATGATGAAAAAAGATGCTTTAAAAGAGTCTACATTAGCTTCTGCTTCTTTACACTTGTTTGATAAGCTGTTCCTTGCTGACCGCCTCCTTTTTTGTTCAGAAGATTGTGACTAAGCCAATCTGGTGTAGATAGAGCTCTAAATAGGCTTAACATGCATCTTAAAGGGATAGACAGAAAAGGCAACTTACATCAACTCACGTTCCACCTAGATTCACTGAATCCCAAAGGTGAGTGCTGAAAATATTCAGGAAGAGGGGACTAATACAGATAGGTCCTACTCTCTGGTGTGTGTGTGAGGGGTGTGGTCTCTATCCTGGCCCAGTGTGGAGTTATGGCCTAGTGCTAGGGTTGGGGGAGGTGGGCGAGCAAGTCTGCCCTACACTTAGCCACTTAGTGGGGCTGAGCGTGGCTCCTGGCTCTGGCTCAGACTACTCACAGATGTAGTGGTAGGCTCCTCCTAATGTGGCTGGAGGTTTTAGGCACCTGACCACCCTAAGAATATGAGGAGAAGGGGGAAATAGGTCACCAGTCCTATATAATACTTCAGGCTGCTGCTGATAGGGCTAGAGGGGTGAGAGGTTCCTAGGTGAGTCGCAGGGGACTGGAGCGATGGAAGAAGGAAAAGGGGGGTTGGTGCAGCCAGGAGTTGGGGGCTTTTGAACTAGTATGTAAGGTGGGTAGATGTGGGTTTAGGGGCAGTAAAAGAGCCCTGGAGGGAGGAGGGATGGTCAAACTGCAGGTGGGCATGGGAGAGGAGGGAAGCTAGAGGGAGGAAGTGATTTGGGGATTAAGGGATGGAAGAGGCAGGGAGGTTTTAAGAGGTGGATTGACTGAGGAAGAAGACTTGGGGGAGGGCTTGGGGTGACAGTGGAGGGGGTGGCAAATGGAGGGAGGCTGTGTATGTGTGGGGCAGGATGGCTGAGATTAACTGGGGCCAGCAACCCCCCATTTCTCACCACCTGCTGCCTATGACTTGACTGTGAATTTGTTCCAGGAACTCAGGAGTGCTGATCCTGTTTTTTTAATCATTGTATTTCTCTGTAGCCTTGGGCAAGTCACTTTGCCACTGTAAGTCTGTTCTCCATTTGTAAAATCAGAGTAGTATTTAGCTGCCCCATCTGGGCAGTGTGAGGATAAATTTGCAATAGTTACTATATGGAGGTACAGGACTACCTCCTGAAGTGCAGCTAGGATGTTTGGGCAGCTCAGGAAAGAGGGATGCAGTCTGTTGCATTGTGCAGGAGTTTCCTGGACTTTTCCCATCTGGTACAATGGCTGCTGGGTCAAAGGTAGGTAGGAGCAATTGTAATGGCTCTACTCTATGTAATGATTCCTCAACTCCATGGCTGGGTAAGGGATTATAGAATCTGTTCTATAATGTACAATATATGTTCCAAGCATTATTAATGTTGTGACTGTGCTTTGACTTCTGTAGAAGAAAGGCCCCATAGAAGGGCAACATATTGCATTCGCCAGTTGCTTTTGGTTTTCTTCAGCTCTGTCCTATTTTAAAATTTCTCATGCAAGTATAAATGTTATTCATCATGCAGTATAGGATACATAAAGATCTGACCTTTGCTTGTAATGAATCTATTTAACTGTTACCCAGCTGATACATTTCACAGCTAAATGCAATTTAAAAAGCAATATCGGCACCTGTGCTTTACAAGCAGGTTGTCACAATCACCCTGCATCTTTATTTTAAAGAGGTAGCAGAAATTTGGTCTTTAGCTTGAATATCTGTTTCTATGAGATCTGTTTATGAAAGAACACAATTAGTGCATATTCTTTAACTTATTTCCTACATGTGTAAGCTTTAATGCAGAATTATTTTAATTTTTGGTTTGTTTCAGATTGAACATGATTGGTTTTTTTTTTTTTTTTTTTTGGCAGGAAGCAGCCAAATTCTAGAGTAAAATAATAAAATGTATTCCATTCATGCTGGTCTATAGGCATGATTCTGATTTCTTGGTGGTGGAAATGCTATGACTTGAGTGGTGTAATTCCTGATTTGCACTTGTGTTCCTTGAGTCAGAATTGGGCTTTATTCTCAGTGCTTGGCTTTGATATTTATTGACATTCATGTGCATATCCTACAATATAAGTCGTAAGACAATGAAAAAGCTCAACATAGGCAAGGTCAACATATTGGCTTCTGCAGAAGGTGTTGATTTTGTTGATCATGCAAAATCCTCACTGAAATCAATAGGGATTCCTTGCAAGCAGGATCAGATCTATGGCAAGGAAAATTTTATTTTGCTTGTAACATTAGACTTGTGAAAATCCACACACTATATAGCCAATTATAAAAACACATCTGATCAGGCTACATCTTCCAGTTTACTGTTACAATATAAGTGAAATGAAAGCAGCAAAGACATGGGATACATTGGATAACAAAAATACGTGCAATATTGATATTGTGTGGTCTCTGTATTGCAGCTTACTAACAAAAGACTTTCCCAATCTAGTTAACTCCTGTCATCCAGATATCAAAGTCTTGTCTCTCACAGGGAATTTAATTGAAGAATGTTTGTTGCCCACTGTATCTGAGCATCTTGCAATCTTTAATGTATTTATCCTAACACACACACTGCCCTGCATAGGCGCTAACTCTGGGGGTGCTCCAAGGCACACAAAAAAACAGTGAGTGCTTAGCACTCACCAGCATCTCTCCTACCAGTGCCTCCCCCACCCCAGCACCTTCCACCTGCTGGCGGCTCTGCTGGTTGGCAACTCCCCCTTTCAGATCAGCGGCATGGCATTCAGGAGGTGTTTGTGTGGGGGCGAGGGGAAGGGAACAGGAGTGAGGGGTGGGAACGTTTGATGGCAGAATGGAGTGGGGAACAGACAGGGTAGGGGTAGAGAGGGCAAGGGAACCAACAGCTTCCACAGGTCCCTGGGCAAGGTGTGTGGGGGAGGGAGCTTTGCAATCCGGGGAGGGGCAGGGTCTCAGGCAGAAGAGGCAGGCCTCCCCCCATCCCTCAGAGCTGTCCAGAATGTGCGGTGCTCTGGCTGTGATTTAAAGAGCTCAGGACTCCGGCCACTGTAATAGTAGTGGGAGTGGCAGCTGTGGGTTTTTTGAATTGCTGGGCCCCTGGACAACTATCCCCTTTGGTAGGCCTGGGGGAGGGAAAGAAGCAAGGCAGGAATGAGGACTTGGGGGTTGGGGACGGGGCAGGGCCTAGGGCAGAGCTGGGGGGAATATCCCTGGCACATTAGAACTTCTATAGATAACAAAGTGAGGCTCAGAGAGACTAAGAGTATATCTACGCTGCAGCTGGGAGAGCCTTTCTCAAAGCAGGAAGACAGACACACCATAGGTTAGCTAGAGCTAATTTAACACTGTAGCTGTGGCAGGATGGGTGAGGCCGGGGTTAACTGCCTGAGTTAAATCCTACAGCCCCCTCCCTCTGGTATGTGGCAGGCTGTGTTATGATGGCCACATTGCTATTTTTAGTACACTAGCATGTGTCTGTGTACCTGTCCTGAAAATCACCCTCCCAGCTGCTGTGTAGAGATACCCAGTGCCTCTTTACTCTGTGCCTAAATCTTATTCTCTTTTTTAAAAGGTCTTTTCCTTGGGAAAGAATATCCCTTTAGAGTAAGAATTCAATTAGACTCAAATTATGTTACTCTTCATACAGGATACTATTTTAGAAGCAAAATAAAAACAAGCCCAAACCACAAAAACACCTGCACTGGCTCTCATTCCATACTTGACTGTTATGTTATTTCCTATCATCTCTTATTTTCCCCCATAAAGTATTTACATTTTCTCAGACTTATAATTTCCCTTTTTTAAAGTCTGTGCCTTATTCAAATGCTTAGATGGAATTCTTAAGTATTTTTTAAATAACAGTAATCTCTCTAGTACATTTTATTCTATTTTCACCATCCTTCGGGTCAAATCTTGCTCTCTACTAAACATATACAACTCCCATTGACGTCACTAGAGTAGCAGAAGTGCATATGGAGGCCAGAGACTGAGCACTGATAATATCCATTAACAGGTTTCAATGGCAAGTTAGTCACCTAAGTTTTGGGTTTTTTTTTTTTTTTTATTCCTTTGGTACTAACTTTGCTGCTGCTTCATTTGGAGCACTCCCAGAGAGACGAGCTTGTATGCAGAGGTTACAGGATCAGGTCTCAAGCTTGTATTATGTCTTTTCTTTTTTTGTTCTTATTTTTTCATTTGTTGTGTAGTGACTGAGTTTGCTCCTTGGAACTCAGATTATAGGGTGCTACTCAATGCCCCTAGGAAAGGTGTATTAGAGAGAATGCATGGGGAGTAATAATTCCTGAGACCTTGTCATGGTTCTGCCACCAATTTGCAGTTAATAACTCGCTATCTCTCTCTGCCTCATGTCCAGTGCTGCCAACTCATGATTGTCTCATGAGTCTCACAATATTTGGTATTTTTCCTCTCCTGGAGTCATGTGATGATGTAAGAAGCAAGTCTTTGCTTCTTTCTCTAATAGTTTGTGGAGAAAAGCATGAAGTCTAAAGCCAGAAGACATGTAAAAAGAACCCCCAATTTTCTGATTTTTTAAGCCATTCTGATGATTTTTGAATGTTTGGCATTGGGAATACGAAGTAAATGTGCATAGAATCATGGAACACTAGAACTGGAAGGGACCTCAAGAGGTCATTGAGTCCAGTCCCCTGCCCTCATGGCAGGACCTGGTACCATCTGACCATCCCTGATAGAGCAGGTTAGACAGACATCTATCATAGGCATCATGACGTCTATCTTTTCTACATGTTTGTTATGAGACCGATAGCTCAGCCTGTAAGTGTTCTACATGTAGAGCTTTTGGTATGAATTCTCGCAAGTGCTATATACAAGATCAGGAGTTTAACGAATATTTGTAAAGTGCTTTGATGTCCTTGGATGAAGTGTACTAGAGAAGAGCAAGGTATTATATTTAGCACCTTCTTTGCAGTATAAAATAAGCTGATTGTGCAGTTGAAAAAAGAGGGTGAATCGGTTACAGAAATATTTATGCACAATGTGTCCTTTGCACTCTGACTTATGCACATATTTGATTAAGCAGTGTAATGAAACTGTGTGTGTATATAATATAGACATAGAGGCTGATAATGGCAGCCTTCATGTGCCACTCCAATAAGAAATGTAATTGAGTTCATTGAATATTAGTCCTTTACATGAATCACTGCTAAAAAAAAGTACAGTACTAAAATACAGGTTGTATCTTCCCTAAACTGGGACTCTCTCTGATCTGGCAACATCTATGGTCCAGCAGGACCACGGATGTTCCTGGATCACGGAGCCCAGGAACGGGGAGGTCTGGTGGTGGGGCAGGATCACGGCATGGGTGGGGGAGAAAGCAAGTCAGCGACTCAACCAGGAGCCCTGCAGAGCAGGGGAAAGGCAGCACTGCAGGGAGTTCTGGCCCCAGAGGCCAGGGAGCTTCAGCCCTACAAGCAGCCAGGGAACCCTGGCCCTGCCCCCTGCCATGGAGCTGCCCTCTGGCCATAGCTCCGGAGCTCTGGCCTCAGCCACGGAGCCAGCGGCTGTGGAGCTCTGACCCTGGTGGCAGCTAGGGAGCTCCAGGGTGTCGGACCAGGGAGGTCCAACCTATAGTTTAAATGAAGTATTTCTTATATATATTTTAGAGATGTGAGTCTGTCTGTCTATCTCTGAGTTGGTTTGTTCAAAAATTCCTTCTAAACAGTAAGCGCTAGAACCGCCAAATTTGGTATGCAGCTTCCGCATATCATAATTTAAAGCAAGGTAAGGGTTTGGTTGTGCCAAGACAATGAAATGTGCCCGTAATTCCATTTTCTCAGAAAATGGAAAGGGTGGGGTCTGTAGGTGGGACAGTTATACTGTAGAATAACCGCAAGGGGCCAGAGATGGGGATCAGGATAGCTATAACCCCATTGGGCCAGCAGAGGCAGGGGTGGAGAAAGGGACAGCTATTCTCTACTATTTGAGAGTTTATCTGTGTGTCTGTGTCTCCCCCTGCTGGGGAACATGTACCCCTCCCCTGAATGTGCCTGCTGCAGTGGCCATGAAGAGGTGCTTCTCAACTGGCTCCAAGCTGCTGAGGTGAGAGGGCTGGAGCTGTCCTCTCTCCCCTGCATATTGAACCCCTCATCCATAACTCCACACCAGGATTATGATTTAAATGAAGAAAAACAAACACTTATTTGAGTTAAAGACCCAAGTAATGCCAGGTAAAACTAGTTACAAATATTTGTAGACCTGCTTTGAAACAAACTAACTAGGAAATTGGGCATTCTTTCAAACTTCACCATGAATTAAGTTTATGCCATCTCAAAACACCAGGCTATTTTAATATAGCTGTGAGCTGCATAAATGAATACATTATCTTGGATAATGCTTTGCTTGAGTCAGCACCTAAAAGTGCTTTGAATAATATTGCTACCACTGCAGAATTCTACATAGGCATACTTCATACCTCACATGTCAACTGGATGAGGTGTGTTGTTATTGAAACAACACTATCACAGTAAGCTCCTTTGATGTGTCTGTCTTTGGTTTATATGACCATTAAATAGAGATTATACATCAAATAGCTTATAGGAAGAAGAGCCAGCCAAGGTACAGCAATCATTTTAGTAAGGCCGATTTCTTTAATATTTTCACATGACTAAAAGGCTATAGGATATTTCTCTTCCAGTTTAAACTGTTTTTGATAGGCATTAATGTAGTTTCCATAGATAAGGTCATTCTCTGGAAGCTCTGAAGTACCTTCCGTTCTAAATAAAACTATGTGAAGAAGAAAAACAGCAATCTGCCACTGCCTAGCACTAACACTCAGCTCATCAGCTGATAGTGAATAGTAGACAGCTTCATCGTATGGGGCCAGTAGAATTGCATGCAGAGACAAGTGTGTGGTAAAGGGTAAAGATGGTGTAAAGCGCTCTTTTTTGGGGGGGCAGGGGGGAAGAGGGGTAATCCTATTACTAGGACCCTGTCAAATTCACAGTCATGCAAAGAATGTCACATACTGTGAAATGTGGTGTCCTCCCACCAAATCTGACCTTGTGTGCGCTTTCACCATATACTATACAGACTTCATGGAGGTGATCAGCATTTCTCAAATTAGGGGTTCTTATCCAAAAGGGAGTTGCAGGTGGACCACAGGGTTATTTTAGGAGGGTCACGGTATTACCACCCCTTCCTTCTGCACGGTCTTCAGAGCTGGGCAACTGAAGAACAGTGGTTGTAATGTGCCCAGCTTTGAAGGCAGAACCCCGCCAGCGGAAGTATAGAAATAAGTATGGCAATGCCATATTATCCTTCTGTGCTGCTGCTGGCAGTAGCTCTGCCTTCAGAACTGGATTCCCAGCCAGCAGCCATTGCTCTACAGCTGCCCAGCACTGTTAGTGGTGGTGTTGCCATCAGAGGTGCAGAAGTAAGGATAGCAGCACCACAGCCTCCCCTTCCAATAACCTTGCAATCCTCACACAATTCCTTTTTCGGATCAGGACCCCTACTATCACAACGCCATGAAGTTTCAGATTTCAATAGCTGAAATCATGAAGCTTATCATTTAAAAAAATCCTATGACTGTGAAATTGACCAAAATGGACTGTGAATTTACTAGGGCCCTACCCAGGACCCTGGGGCCACTACAAGCAGGGCCACTCCTCTGGAATAAGTCAGAGGCCTCAGGGATGCACTAATTGATCAGCTACTGTAATAGCTTCTGCCCTTGCTCCTCATTCCCAAATGTTTCCTTTGAACTAGGGCCATTCTCCCAGAGCCAGATATGCCAGT
The DNA here is from genome assembly GCA_019425775.1 of Rafetus swinhoei. NCBI lineage: Eukaryota > Metazoa > Chordata > Testudines > Trionychidae > Rafetus > Rafetus swinhoei. The sequence goes on along the minus strand of CM033439.1, from coordinate 18,448,117 downwards.
TAGATGGCCACATTCACCGGTGGACTGGCACCAAATGGAGCACTGCACTGGAAGGTCTATCTGATAGTTTAGACTCCCACTTACAACCAGACCCATCTCTAAGGGGTTGTGGGGCCAAGGGCAACCTAGTGCCTTGTGTGGGGCTCAATGCAGCCTCCCCACTACAGGCCTCACCCCTGCTTTGCCCCTGCCACACCTCTTCCTGCCTGTCCTCCACCCCCCTACCCTGTGCGATGCAAGCGGGGGCCAGGTGGTGGGAGTCAGAGTGGCCCAGCAGCCTCCTCTGCTCCACCGTGCCATCCTCCCAGCCCACTGTGCCTCGCTTAGCTGTGGTTGTGCGAATTGGCACACACTGCTTCTTGCTGCCATGGAAAAGGTGCAGCAGAGCCAGAGAGAGGGTCAGAGTGGAGTGGAGCAGGCTGCCAGGTTGCTTTGGCTCTGCTGCGCCCCCCTGGTGAGTGCAGGGAGTGGGGGCCGGGCGACTCCTGCAGCCACCGCAAACCTGGCCCATCCATAGGATGGTTGGGGCAGTCACCGTGGGGTTCCCCCAAAGCATGGGGCTTGAGGCAGCCCCCATAGACTGACCTATGTATGGGATGTCTCTGCTTACGACAAATTGCCTTTTTATTCTGAGTTGCTTTTTTTCTTAATTACTTTATTTAAACTTCAGAAGAGCCCTGAGAGGTGGAGGTAAACATTGTTCCCCCCCCCTCGCCCCCCTCCCGCCCCTCTACGCTTGGGCTACCTCCAGACTGCATCCCTCTGTCGGCAGATTTGAGGAGTACAGGATCTGCCAAAAAAGCTCCCTGCTGTCGGCAGAACCGCGGCTAGACTTCACTTTCGAAAGGGCGCGTGATTGGCACAGCGCCTGAACGTGAGTATGCAAATGAAGCCCAGGATATTTAAATCATTTGCACATCCCTGTCGGCAGAGGGGTGTAGTTTAGACACACCCTTGAGGAAACAGAGCCACCAAGAGTCACTGATTTACCCAAAAGTCTGTTGCAGAGCTGGAAACCAAACCCAGATCTTCCAACCATTTCCTTTAAACACAGGGCAATCCTCCTTTCCTTAGAAAGAATTCGTGTTGTGATAACATGATAAACCAGGATAACAAACCCCAGAATTTACAGTTGTTCTTATTAATCCTGTTCAATGCAATGTTACTTAGTTCTTAGTTATTTTACCAAAAGAGTTTTCAGACAGGAAGATTCTGAATTATTAATATTGGAATCATGCATCCACACACATTGGTCCCCTGAGAAACTAGTGTGATCTTCCTGTTATTTTTATGTTTTAGTTTGTCAGCATCTTGCAGTGAGATTAGCAATTAGTAAACCAGCAAAATTGAAAACTGCTCTGCTAATGGAGGATATGAAACCGCTAAAGTCATCTGACCTGTTGGAAAGGATTACATCTCAAACCTATTTTGATTTTATTCTCATGTTTACCTGGCATTATTATATTTCACTGTTTATTGTATTAAGTTTAAAAAAAAAAATTCCCAAAAATAGGTTCACAAACCTATCTCATGTATCTCAGGAGACATCAGACATAACGGCCACTGCTTTATTTATAGGTTTGAAATGGTTAATTTTTTATCAGTAGATATTGGGTAAATGTGGATTTCATCATACACATAAACTATTATTGATTAAAATATGTATCAATCAAAATGTATAGATAATCAAAGTAAGAAAAATGCTGTTTGAGAATTTTTCTTTTGATTTCCGTATGTTCACATTTTTGACATTGGATGGTGACAATATACTAATAGTTATGAAACCTTAGCTTTTTGCATCTGAACGTCTAGTCATTAAATAATTCGTACTCTCCTTCCATATTTTTGCTCAAATTGAACATTTAAATTGATTAAAAATGAGAAAATGTTTAAAAATAACCACCTGTTCTGTCAATTAATCATTAGAAAATCTTGCCAAACCTGTGTGTGTGTGCGTGCATGCACGCGCGCGCGCACACATACAATCACTAAATCTCCCCCTATAACTATTACCGAACAACAGTGGGGAAAAATGCAACACACCTACAATTGTAAAGACCTCCAAGCAGGTTATAATTCCAGGACAAATGTGGAATTTAGTGCTAAATGGGTGGGTGGGGGGTGGGGAGCTTCACTGGTCTAGGGAAGCTCTGGGTCACATGTCTCCTGAAACTCCCCATCAGCACTCAGTGGGTGCAGTGTGCACCACATATTTTAAGGTTTACAATATATACTCTCTTCCGCACTATGTACACGTCAGGCCAGCTTTACATATTTTTCCATTCCAGCTACCCTTTTTTCACCAAGCTGTTTCTGTGGGGAGCAATTTGAGATAGTGTGGGAGCTATCCTGAATGTAGTGGCTATAATTTTGTTAGCCCTCACACAAGTATTCTAAGGGGTGGAGGCATCTGATGTCATTTAAGAAGGAGGCCATTTTTTAGCTTACTTAAATAAGCTTTGTAGGGACCCTTTAAACTTTGGGTGATATTTATATAAAATGTAAAGACACACAGTGGCAGTAGAATCTTAGGTCATGTCAACACTACATGGGAGATCAACGTTGCAACAGTCAATCTTCTGTGGTTCTAATTAGTGGGTGTAGTGAAGAGCCGCTAAGTTGAACTGAGAGCATGCTACTGTTGGCACAGGTAGTGCTGCTCCTCACAAGGAGTAAGGGAAGTCAACAGGAGCGTTTACTCTGTTGGCCTCCCCATGTAGACAGCACAAAAACATGATTTAAGATACATTGACTCCAGCTATGTAATTAACGTAGCTGGAGTTGTATATCCTAAGTCGACTTTCTCCTTAGTGTAGATCAGACCTTAGAGTCCAGATCTCTAGCCACCAGTCCAGCCAATAAACAGAGTCCTTTACTATCTCTTGCTACAGAACATTTCCTCCCATCAGTCTGTTTTAATTTACGCTGAAGCTAAAACCTATGCAGGACTGACACCCCTTTATATTTTGTGTTGTGTTCATTGCACAGATCTGATTGGGGTTGTTTTACACAAACAATTCAACACTCTACCTGTTGTTTGGAGTAGTTGGAGGTTTGGCAGTCCATACTAGGGATGTTAAATTTCGATTAATTAACTAATCAAATAGTCAATGGACTAGCACATTCCCAGTGGGGACTCTTGTACATTTCAAAGTTGGAACACCGCTGCTGCAGCCCTGCCCCCTCCTATGGAGCTGAAGCTGGGGGGAAGTGGGTTTTAAGCTGGCTCCACCCTCCCCCAACATTTCCTCCCCCGCTGCCTCTTTGTGATAGAGGCAGAAAGGGGGGGAAGCGATTAGTTGACTAGTGTGTTGACTATCTAATAAGCTTTTGCCTATCGGATAGTTGATTAGTTGCTTACATCCCTAGTCCATACAAAAGATGCAGATACAATTATAGAAAGGCAAGTGTTCCCTTTAAGCTTTATTTTTCCACATTGAGGGTTATGTTTACTTCCATAAGAATTTCTGCCTTAAGCACTGCTGAAAACATTGAGAGTTGTAGACCTTGGCTTAGCTAAATATCTGAATTATTCATCCAGGAAAAACTGAGAAGATCTGCAGAAAGGTTTTTATCTGAGCTATGTTGACATATGACCAGACATGGAAACTCATGAAAATGTCTCTTCAATTTATTCCTCTCGCTCAACCAACATTTCAAAGGCTTGGCCAAGAGGGCAAAGAACTGCTCAAATGCAGGCATATGCTCTGGCCTGACTGAAGTCAATGGGAGTTTTCCATTGACTGAAGTGGAGGTAAGGATGTCATGCTCAGTTTTTAAGACAACAGTTGTGTTCCATGCTCAACTACTGCAATAAAATAGGAAGCCTTTTGTGTTGGCCAGATAGTGTCCATGTTTAAGATGTGACCCCTCGTTTTTTTTTTTCCTCCTCCTTCCAAGTTTTTGATGTTCAAAGTCCTTTAAATCCATGTAGTTGTTCAGCTGCAGCCTTATATTATCTCTGCAGAATCTACCTCCTGTACTGGTTCTATGTTGAATGGCTGGGGTCACCAAAAGTACTGACTCCTAAGGGACTCTCCAGGAGGTTATGAGAATAGAACACACTAGCACTGTTGACATACTGTGGACTAGAGGGAACAATTTTGTCCCTTGACTCAGCAATAAAATCTAGAACTCATATGCTTGATGTATGGAATATGTGAGTTCTGAGGCCATGTGTTCAGAAACCCCTCTATAGTTCTGTGAAATATAGCATGCTGACAGTTTACTCCCTGGCAGAGATACTGAACTTACAAAGCTACCTATAACCATGTGTGCCAGAGGAGGCTGTGAAGGCTAGGACTATAACAGAGTTTAAAGAGAAGCTAGATAATTTCATGGAGGTTAGGTCCATAAAAGGCTATTAGCCAGGGGATAAAATGGTGTCCTTGGCCTCTGTTTGACAGAGGCTGGAGAGGATGGCAGGAGACAAAGCGCTTGATCATTGTCTTCGGTCCACCCCCTCTGGGGCACCTGGTGCTGGCCACTGTCGGCAGACAGGATACTGGGCTAGATGGACCTTTGGTCTGACCCGGTACGGCCGTTCTTATGTTCTTATGTTCTTATGGATTTTCTGTGACCTGTAGAGCTCAACTAAATATGTTTAGTCCAGTGATGTACACTGGGAGTGTGGAGGAGACCTTTCAGGTTGATTGCCATCAGTTCTTGGCAATATCACTTTAGGAGACCCAGACAAGAAAAATTTATAAAAGTCAAAGGAATGGGATATAATCCAGCAAATCCACATGATGTCCCCCTCCCCATTGTCTCTTTTGGGCTTGTCTTTTACACCTGGGGAAGGGAGGAAATCTCTTTCAAACAGTTCATTCTCTGCTCGTTTGCTTTGCCCACTTCAGGAAAAGTGTCCTACCAAATTGCAGAACGAGCCAAGCATCTAGCACATAGGTTGGGAGGGAACCCTCAAAATAAGCAAGATTTGAAGCCTTCTAGAATTTGGATACATTTGAGCTGCTGTCCAGTTTCCAAGCTAACCAAGTGTGACACTGAAAAACGTAAACAGCATTTTTAAAGTTTTTTCAGTTACAGACTAACACGGCTACCCTCCTGAAACTTTTCAACTATGATGTTGCTTGTTACACATAGCAGTCATGTATTTTTTTGTCTTACCTATCACTCTCCTTTTTAATTGTATGTAGGGGATGCTTTATGCTGTCCAAATAATAATGGTAATGTTCAGTGCAAGATTTTAAATTTAGAATATCGTCAGTCTCATCTGGAGTATCCAGTCTGCCACCATCAACACTTTTGCCAGTTTTTTAATGCATTTAATTACATCATATAATGCATTTAATTACACCTATAACTGATACATGTCTTTTGTTTGCATTGTGAAGGAGCATATCATTCAAAGACTTTTCAATTACTTTAGGTTTTAATTTCAATAAGGAGTCACTTTGGGGAAGTTTGCTGCTGTCATGGGAAAGCTGTAAACTTTTGACCTTCATAAAGGCCATCAGTTCCTTTGCATAAGCATAATGGAGGTATGAAAGTGAGTTTGCACTTGTGGCATGTTTGCACAAGATAGTCCTGGTTCTTTGGCTGGTAAGAGTGCATTAGGCTCTTCACCTTCTCTTGGCAATAGATGTTTTATAACTTAATGCTGCCCTCTGTGATCTTGTGGCTATTACAGACTGAATAAACAAGAATATATTATGTGGCTGTAATAAATATGGGTAAATCATTAGTGTGTTTGCAGAATTCCCAGGGCAAATGAAAGCCATCAGGAAAAACTTATTCAAGAGCAGGTACCATTTAGGTCCATACACTTCAGCTGTATGATGTCTTGCATTAATAAGCTGTGGTGCATCTACTGAGTTATTGCCACTCAGTGGCAGGATTAAGATCTAAGAAGAGAGTACCTAACTAAGCACTTATTAGCGTGATATGTTTACTCCTGACTCCTTTGGTACAACCATTCTCTCTCCCTAGCCCAACCATTTAAAACTTGAGTGCATGAATGATGCTCTCAAGATTTAGTTCTGTTCTCTTCAAAGGATAACAGGCTTATCTACATGGGAACACAGACAAATTAATCCAAATTAACTAAACTGCATTAAACCCCAGTGTGGACACTCATTTAGAATTAGTGACCCAAGATCAGTTTTGTTTAGCTAAATTTAGTTAAGGCCACTTTAATTCCGAGTCAGTGTCCACACAGGGGTTTAATGCAGCTTAACCAATCTGTTTTAAATGCACACTTTTAGTTAATTTGGATTCAGTTTCCTAAGGCAATGTCTACACAAGATGAAAACATGCCTGGCTAGCCTGGGTCAGTTGCTAGGGCTTGTGGGGCTCTGCTCAGAGGTGGAAAAATCCCTGAGTCCATGTTTGGACTCAGACTGGAAGGTGCAAGGTCACAGAGCTTGGGCTTCAGCCAGATCCCAAACCTCTTCATGGTGATTTTTAGACCTGTGAACCAAAGTCAGCTGACCCAGGCCAACAATGGCCATGCTGCAGCTCCTGGGTAGCTGTACTTTAAGTACCTAGCATAGACAAGCCCCAACTCCACCCCTACACACAGGTCCATTGATCACGGGGAGGTAAAGGGGGCAGTTGCCCCAAGGCCCAGCAAGTCTAAGGGGCCTGAGACTCCTGGCTGCTGCTACTGTGGCAGCAGCCTTGGGCCCTTTAAATAGCTGCTGGAGTGCCGTACTGTATGCTCTGGATGGCTCTGAGGACAGGGGTGGGGAGCGCAGTGCCCTGTTCTGTCCCTTCCACCTGAGGCCCTGCCCCTTCCAGGGTGCAGAGCCACCCCCCTCCCCCCCCCACACACACTTTGCACAGGGGCTCGTGGAAGCTGTCGGGCTCCCCCTCACCCCCCGCCTACACACACTCATCTTTGCTTTCTCTTATGCGAACAACATAAGCCTTACTGCTGCAACTCCCTTGAAGGTCTGTCAGCACTTCCATTTTAACATTTTTTTCTTTTCCATTGATTATCATTTACTCCAGCTGACAGTGTGGCCTGAAAAAAAAAATGAACCTCACAAAAATGCGTTTCATTTATTAAGACATTTGGAATGAAAAAAATTCATAGAACTGGAAGGAACCGCGAGAGGTCATCAAGTTTAGTCCCCTGCCTTTGTGGCAGGTCTAAGCATCACCTAGACCAGGGGCAGGCAAAATTCAGCCTGCCAAACTGCCAGATCTGACCTGCCACTATCCTGCAGCCCAGTGGAAGCCTCGGGCAGGCACGCTGCCTGCCGCCCACCCCATGCCGCTCAAAGCAGCTGGCTGCAGGGGCCATGTTCTCTTGGCACGCTGCATGTGTGGGGAGGCGCTTCATACCCTGCTGCTACCCCCAGCACAATCTTGCATCTTCCACTGGCTGGAAACTGGCCAGTGGGAGCTGCCTGGCTTGTGTTTGCGGCACAAATAGCGTGTGGAAGTCACCCTGCCCCCAAAGGGTGCACAGAGAGCACATGGCCCCTGTAGCCAGATGCTTTGAGTGGCATGCGGGAGTGCAGCAGTAAGGAGCCTCCGCAAGGCTCCTGCTGGGCTGCTGGCCTGAAGCCGTCTAAGGTAAGCGCCTTCTGGTCAGAGCCTGCACCTGGTACCCCACCCTCTATTTCCCTCCACCCCTCCTGCAACCCTGGCCCATGTCACAATCCTCTACCAGGCCCTTCATCCCTTCCTACAGTCATCCTCCAGGTCACAACCCCCTCCTTCACCCAAACACTCTCCCAGATGCCACACCTCCTCCTGTACCCCGTCTTCTACCCCAAGCTTCCTTCTGCATCCAACCTCCATCCCAGACCCCTGACCACCCCATTAATATCATGGAAGAGTGCAGCCCTTGATGACTTACCAAATTCTTGGAGTGGCCCCTCATAAAAAATTATTGCCCACCTTGATCTAGACGTTCCCTGACAGTGTTTATCTAACCTGTTTTTAAAAATGTCCTGTGATGGAGATTCCATAACCTCCCAGTTAGGAAGATTTTCCTGATGTCCAATTTAAATCTTCCTTGCAGCATTGTAAGCCCATAGCTTCTTGTCCTATCATCAGAGGTTAAGGAGAATAACATTTTCTGCTGCTCATTGTAAGACCCTTTCAGGTACTTGAAAGTTTTTTCTCCTCTTGCTCTTCTCTTTTCTAGACTAAAAACCCCAATTCTTTCAATCTTTCCTCAGAGGTCATGTTTTCTAGACCTTTCATATTTTTGATTTCTCTTCTCTGGACCTTCTTCAGTTTGTCCACATCTTTTCTGAAATGTGGTGCCTAGAACTAGACACGCTACTCCAGAGGCCTAATCAGCTCAGAGTAGAAAGGAAAAATCACTTCTTGAGTCTTGCCCACAACAATAGTGTTAATAATATCCCAGAATATTTGCCTTTTTTTCCCCAAGTGTCATACTGCTGACTTGTATTTAGCTTATGGCCCACTATGACCCCCAGATCCCTTTCTGCAGTACGTCTTCATAGACAGTCATTTCCTATTTTGTATGTGAAACTGTTCCTTCCTAAATGGAGTACTTTGCTTTTGTCCTTGTTGAATTTTTCATTCTATTTAACATAGACCATTTTTTCAGTTTGTCCAGATCATTTTGAATTATAAACCTATCCTCTAAAGCATTTTCAGTCTCTCCCTGCTTGGTATGGTCTGCAAACTGATAAGTGTATTCTCTATGCCATTATCTAAATCATTGATGAAGATATTGAACAGAACTAGTCTCCAAACTGGTCTCTGCACTCATTGTGCCCCTTCTACCATGACTGGGAACCTTTGGTTACCTTCAAAGAATGGTTATCCAACCAATTATGCACTCACCTAAGAGTAACCCGATCTAGTTTTATTTCCCTAGTTTATTAATGAGAATGTTATGTAAGACTGTATCAAATGCTTTACTAGGTGTACCAAATCCACTACTTCCCCCTTATCCACAGGACTTGTTATTCTGTCAAAGAAAGCTATCAGGTTGGTTTGACATGTTTTGTTTTTTACAAAGCCATGCTGACTGTTACTGTTTGAACTGTTACTTATCACCTTATTATCTTCCAGATGTTTGCAGATGGATTCCTCAATTATTTGCTTTGTTACCTTTTCTGGTATAGAAATTAAGCTGACTATTCTGTAGTTTCCTGGGTTGCTCTTACTTCCCTTTTTATACATGGGGCACTATATTTGCCTTTTTCCAGTCATCTGGAATCTCTCTTCCATCTTCAATGAGTTTTCAAACATATTAGTGAATGCCTCGGATATCTCCTCAATCAGTTCCTTGAGTATTCTAGGATGCATTTCATCCGGCTGTGGTGACCAGAAGACATCAAACTTATCAAATAATTTTAATTTGTTTTTTTTATTTTAACTTCTGAACCTACCTCATTTTCAATGGCATGCACTGTGTTAGGCATCCAATCACCACCAACTTTCTTGGTGAAAACCGAAACAAAGAAGTCATTAAGCACATCTACCATTTCCACATTTTCTGTTTGTTTTCCCCTCTTCATTGAATAACAGACCAACCATGTCCTTGGTTTTCCTCTTGCTTTTAAGATACTTGTAGAATGTTTCCTTGTTTCCCTTTATATTTCGAACTAATTTGAGCTCGTTTTGTGCTTTGGCCTTTCTAATTTTGCTCCTGCATACTTTTGTTATTTGTTTGTATTCACTCTTTGTAACTCAATCTTGTTTCTACGTTTTGCAGGACTCATTTTGGAATTGGTTATGTTTCATATATGTGCAATGAGTGTCTCTGAAGGAGCTGCTGCTCTTTTTTATGGTAAAAACTCAAGTGGCCAAATTCTGCCCTTGGCTATGTGTACACAAATATTGATACTAATGGTGGGAATTGTGAGGCTGTGGTATTTGAGGAAGAATCTGGCATAGAAAGTGCATTTTAATGGCTCCAAATGAGCAAGTATAGCCTACCAAGTAAATAATACATGCTTTTGAATGTTATGAAAATATATATTTGCTTAATAAGCTACAACTTTTCTAAAAGCTCCATTAGTCATATAAATAATTCACTTTAACATTTTTAGAACTATTGTACTTTTTTCATTATTGCTTTACTAAAAATGAAAAATTAAAGCCACAATATAGTCTGTCTGCTTCAAGCCAAAACCAAGATATGAAGAGCTTAGCTTGAAAGTCTATATTTTGTAAGCCAGAGGTCTGAAGGACTGCTTGCAATGCAGCCAGCTGAAGTTGTTTAGCTCTGCAAGACAATTAACTGTTGATATGTAAATACAGCTGATGCTGGGATGGGGAAAGAATCCGGGGTGTGGTTATGTAAATCCAGTTCAGCCAGGGCTGATGGAGGATCGGTTGTTAGAATGGAATGTGATGTATTGTAACTAATGTGGGCTGTTGTGGGGTCATAAACCATGCTACCCTTAAATGTAAGAACTGTAAAATATGACACCAGTGCTTGCAGGAGAGACATCATCATTGTGAGTGGTCTCAGATAAACAAGCCTCCCCCTTCCAGAGTTGAGTGTACTGAGTTGGGGGGAAAGTGTTTGAGCCAGCCTGCTTCATGCCTGCCAGGTGTGAGCTGTAAGACTGGTTCAACCGGTTTCTTTTCCCCCCTGTTCTAAGGATAGACCTAAAGCAGATCCACCAGGAGTCTTTTTTGCTATTCCAGTGGAAACTGGAATCTTTTGCTAGCCTAGGTGGTGGCTAAAGAGTTGAAATCACTAAGAGCTGAAGTCAGTGTTTGGCCTGGAGCCAGACCCGTTGTGGCCAGCAGAGCGGCTGGCAGGAGCGGCTGGTGAGAATGACCAGCGGAGTGGCCGGAAGGAGCGGTGGCAGAGCGGCCAGCGGAACAGCTGGTGGGAATGACCGGCGGGCGGTGGGAATGACCGGCGGGTGGCTGGTAGAAGCGGCAGCAGGAGGCCAGCAGAGCGGCTGGTAGGAACGACCAGCGGCCCTTAGGAGTGGTGGCAGGTGGAGCAAGCGGGAGCAGCACAAAGGTGGCATGGCCTCAGGCTCAATGAGTGGAGACATCAGGGTGATGTGTCAGGGTCCGCACTGACTGGACAGAGCTGTAAGTGGGGCGTTTGAAGTGGGATATGGAGAAAGTTTGGGTAAGTGAATGGAACCCTTACATTGTTGGCCTAGTGAGCCTGAGAAGCAAAGGGCATTGCTCAACCCATTTGAGCTGGGACGGTTACTTGTCAGGGATTATATACTCTCTTTGTGGTATTTTCCCAAGCTAATGCCATGTGACCTCTCTCCCTCTTTCATTAAGGCTACGTCTACACTGCAGGCTTCTTGCGCAAGAACTGTTTCGTGCAAGAGTTCTTGTGCGAAAGGTCTTCCACGAGAGCATCCACACTGCCATGTGCTTTTGTGCAAGAGATGTGCTTTTGCGCAAGAGCGTCCATGGCAGTGTGGATGCTGTCTTGTGCAAGAAAGCTCTGATAGCCATTTTAGCCATAGGGGTTTCTTGCACAAGAAATTAATGTTGCCTGTCTACACTGCCGCAAGAGGGCTTATTCCTTGTGGGGAGAGGAATAACTCTTCCGGAAGAAGCCCTGTTTTCTGACACTGTACTGTAAATTTACTAGCACAAGAACGTGCAGTGTAGATGCTCTGCAAGTTTTTGCGCAAGAACGGCTGTTCTTGTGCAAAAAGCCTGCAGTGTAGGCGTCGCCTAAAAGTTTCTTTTTCTACACTCAGACTCTGTGCTTGTGAGTGGGGAAGCATTGCCTCTCAGAGGCACCCAGGGTGTGTGTGAATTTCCTAGGCTACTGGGTGGGGGCTCGAGCCGTTTCTGTGTGAGATGGATGAAAAAGGACCCCTAGATATTGAACCTGGCCCTAGCTGCTGCTGGCACTACCTGGCCAGAAGGGTTACAATTTAATTTGCTCGCTATCCCTGTTGTTTATTCCCATGCAGAAATGAGCAACAACATATATTGTCTGAATGGCTTTTCCATTCAATTAAAGAAAAAGCAGCCAGTTAGAGAGGCCAAAGGAAAGTTTGTTTTGAGAAAGCACAAAGTGTGTATTTTTCCTGTAACGTGCTGCATCAGCTCTACTTCACAAAATGGAACCTGCTTCTGCAGAGAGCAGGCTTCTAGAATATGGCTACCCTAAAGCGGGAGAGCTACATTATGGCAGCTGTCCTGATGTAGTATAGATGCTTTTTACATCAATGGAAAGGACTTTTCAGTTGATGTAATTAAGCCACTTCTGCAGGAGACAGTATGCAGGACAACTGAAGATGCTTTTTTCTGTTGACCTAGCTGCTTCTATGCTGCATTTAGGTTGACCTAACTGCACTGCACATGGCCCAAAATTTTTCATAGCTCTGAGCAGGGTACTTTGGTTGATCTAATTTTTAAGTGTAGGCTAGGCCTTTAATGTAAGGGAGATGCCAATCTGCCTACCTTGCTCACAAGAAGTAGCTCCAGTACTACAAACTCTCACCAAAAACCGTAGTTTATGCATTGTATCAAATGTACGCACTACTATCATAATACTACTCATAGTGCAAAGTTGAGCATTTGTGCACATCTTTGTAGAACTAAAGCCTTACATTGCTACATATACCAAACAGCACTTATTAAAGGGACTCAGGGCAAGTTAGACTGAAATTTACCTCTGTTGCTGTCCCTACAAATGCATAGTTCTCTCCTTTTTTTTTGTCATTACTTACATCTGAAATATTGAGTCATGAGACAGTGACAATAGAAAAAATAGTTCTTAAGAAAGGAAACCGGCATCATTTTAAACTGCCTGCATTTTTTTTTAATTTTCTCCTTTTTTGGACAAGTCATGCATGCAGTACGCTGCTGAACCCAGTGGGGTTATTTGTTTGTGTAAAGCAGGTAGGATTTGCCCCTGTAGCTCAGTGTTCTGCTTCAGTATGTCCTGCATTTGGACCACAATGGGTTATAAAGAATATAAATAGACAGATGAAAGTGTAGATAAGACCCATTGTGTCAGATTTTTACGTGAGTCCCTAAAAATGAACCCAGCAAACTCACTAGTGCATCTGCTTCTATGCTTAGCATAGTTATGTATCTCACTACCTGCTTTCTGCATGCAAATATCAGTCTTTACACAAACAATATTTGAGCAGTGGGGAATGCCCCTTGTTATGCATGCTACTTGCAAAATTTTGGAAGTAACTTTGAAATCTCAGCCTTTAATACTACCCTACTGTGATTAATTTTCTTTTTATGTAAATTCTGAAATTTCTGTGTGAATGGGTATAATTTTGATAAATGCATTTTAAAAAAACCTGCATGGTAACTCAAGGATATATTAGTAGAGTAGTTGCATGTATTATGTCTCTGCAACTATTAAGATTTTAATAACAAAATATTTGTGAGATGTGTTAGTCTTCGTGGCATGAGGATCAATTTGTTGAATAATTTATGTAGCTCTTAAATATTGAGTTTGTAGTCAGTAGACAAAACCCCATGAAGACTAATAATTATAACAGCCATGGCTAGTCGGACATTATAAGGAATAAATATGAAATGTTAGTTATTTTGTAATTTTTTAGTTTCAAAAGGAGGTGCCTTACCTTTTTCCAGAAGCAAGTCCCCCAGAGGGTTTTAAATAAGCTTTGTGAACTATCCACTCAGTCCAAATTTTTTTGAACGCTAATGAGCAAGCCTGTTTTACTTATATCAGAGGGATAGCCGTGTTAGTCTGAATCTGCAAGAATAACGAGAAGTCCTGTGGCAACTTATAGACTAACAGATTTATTGGAGCATAAGCTTTCGTGGGCAAAGACCCATGCATCTGACGAAGTGGGTCTTTGCCCACGAAAGCTTATGCTCCAATAAATCTGTTAATCTATAAGGTGCCACAGGACTTCTTCTTGTTCCTGTTTTACTTGTAAAGCACCAGCTAATGTAGATTTTTTTTTTTCTGTCCTTTCTATTAAAATGAATAATAATATTTTATAATTTCATCAGGAATTTACTATAAAGTGCCTGTACAAAATACAAATGTTACTCTATTCAGTTAGCAAGTATAGCCTCATGAATGATGGTATTTTTAAAAGTAAATGTATGGTAGCTCTGATATATCAACACTTTTTACCAGAAACTTATGAATTTATTATTTATGGGGATACTTCCCTCCTCAACAAACATTTCTCCTTCCAGATGAATATACAGTATTGTTTATCAGATTCCTCCTGACATATTCTTAAAACACACAGTTTTCGATTGAAGTCAGTGAAATCTTTGGCTGCAGCTGTCCACAAGCCATACGTTACATAGTGTGAGTGGTTTGTTGACTTCAGTGGGGACAGGCTGTAAGTGGAAATGAGCAGTATGGAGCAATCATGTATCAGTAGCAGGAAAAGTCATGTTTCCTTCACCTGAACACTGGCCAGTGGAGCTGGTTGAATGCACAGATTGAAGTAAGCTACACCCCTTTCAGGATTGCAGTATGTTTCCCCTGACCGGAATCAATGTCCATTGAAGTCTATGGGAATCTTTCCATTCATCTCAAAAGGTTTTCAATACTAATGAATTTGTGCTACAGTATAAAAAGCCACAGATAGTAGAAATCTACTCCAGAAAGATATAAACTTAAATGTTCTTTGGTAATAATACCACATCATGGTATAAACATGTTAGAGAAGTTTGCTGTATCTCTAGCAAGGACTGGTTTTTATATTTTTTTTTTAAAATATCAAACTTAAGTTCATAATTAAACTATTGTTATATTTATCAATAGAAAAGTTACTACTTTGTTTCTAGCAAAAGAATCAAAGTAAGCACATCTTATGTTGTAATGTTAAAGTTACCCTGTATCACAAGGGTAAGTGTATGATCACATCTCTCTCTATGTATATCTGGTTAAATAGCTGAATTATAGCCATTGAGGAAATGAGAAATCTGTATGCATTGGTATTGCCAGACACCTGGGCTACATCTATACTGTGCTCTCTTGTGCAAGAAAATGTGCAAATGAGGCAAAGCGGTAAATATTGCCACGCCTCACTTGCATCCTTAATGAGCCACCATTTTTGTTCAAGGGGCTTTTGCACACGAGCCATACTGCCTGAAAAAAATGACAGAATAGCTCTTGTGCAAGAGGGTTTTTTTGTGCAAAATGGTGGCTCATTAAGTATGCAAATGAGGCGCAGTGATATTCACCACTTCCTGTCATTTGCATATTTTCTTGTGCAAGAGAGCACAGTATAGACATAGCCCTGGTGTATGTGGACAGATGATCAAAAGGGTAGCACTATGTAGTCTACTGTTTTTTTGTCATGTACTTCTCTTTTTTTAAATTGAAATACTACTGAGGCTTAGCAGCAGATATCTTCTGCAAAAGTTTACCATAAAAATGGGAAATTTGAGACGTAAATGAGACTTGGCTCTCAGAAAGCCAAGAGCACATAAGTACCTGGGTGTAAGAATGGCCCCATGCCAACTTCCCTTAATGGATTTCGGGATGTAAAGTGATAGGTCAACAGGGCTCAGATTCCTGTGATAAACTCATCCCTAATCCACTAAAATAATGAGTCAGAGAAAGTAGCTGGACAAATACAAGATGAATGATGAGAGTGTCTGAATAATCAGTTTTGTTTTTGTGATGGGATGGTATTAGGGAATACTAGTAGCATTTTGCAAGAAGCTGTTGCCAGTTTAAAAGGAAGCAATGCTAGTTATGATAAAATGGTTTATTTTATTATCTCCTTATAGTGAAGACTTTGTTTAGATTAAAAAATAAAGTTGTTGGCCAGTGATTGTTGGTATATGTAGAATGGAGTTCCATGGCAGCCATAGAAATGGAAATTGAAGATGGAGGGAAGGGGGAGAAACCTGTTAATTTCTTTGGAATCTTCTGTGATCAATCTTTCACTACTTCCATAATGAGACTATCCTAAAGCCTAATGCATCTATATTGTCAGAGATTTTCTTGATTGTAAGCCCAGCTTTTTCCCTTTTTTAAAGTTTCATCCCATTACTCTTACAGTTACCTGTACCACATTAAATTCCCTTATGCCCTGCAGGAGCACAGTTGTTATTGGTAGACTTTTATAATGAATCCTCCCTAGTTGCAGATTAGCTGCACAGTGTATATTTAGCTTCTTATAGGTCACTCCCTCCAGCTCATTTTTGTTCCTTTTTTTTCTAAACTTTCCCCAGTGATTTGATCTTTGCTGGGATTGTGTTGCCTAGAACCATAATATTCCAGTTGCACTCACACAAGAGCTGTAAAGGAGCTATTATCTCTGCTTCCTGAAATGATGCCTTTGCCTATCCAATCTAAAATTAGATTGCAATGTGATGTGGCTGATAAAAATCCAAAGTTACCATCTAGTATCTCCCTAGGTCCCTTTGAGTGTTATTGCTCCCCAAATTCCTTCTCTGATTGAATATCTGAATTGCAGATGACGTTTTCTCATGTGTTAGTTTGCATTTTTCCAAGTCAAATCTCATTTTGTTGTTTTCTGCCTGTGTTTCTAATCTCTCCAGCCTCTCTGTTGTTCCTATGCTCTCAGTGGTGGCTTTAACTCTTCCCAGTTTATCATCTGCCTGATGATCTTTAAAGATATATGATAAGACTGGATGTAGTACTTTATCAAGAACCTCCTGCAATTCAATATGTTAATTACCTTCACTGTTAAAAATGTGCACCTTATTTCCAGTCTGAATTTGTGTGCTGGGTGTGCCTTTGCCAGCCAGAGCCCTCTTGTAGCTGTGTGTGATGATGTCATGGTGACCCTGCCTCAGTTTCCAGCAGTCATTTGTCCCTGTGCTGGTGGCTTTCTCTGACTCCAGCCCTACAGCTGTGTCATTTATAGTCTCTCCTCTTCTGGGGCAATAAAAAGCCTGGCAGACCAGGATTCCAGAACCCCAGCTAAGGCTAAATAATCTCCGGCCCTTGTGTAGTCTTGACTCCTTTCTTCTAGGGGATTTTACTATCCACTTCGTTAGAGAGAGGGTAGGGAAACCCAGACCTGTTACTCATCAAGGTTCCAGCCCTGGGACTGTGCATTAAGCAGCTGGGACTGTTCGCGCACAGTCCCTTGTTGCTTCCCACCTTGCCTTTCTTATAGGCCTTCTCCAGACTTACATTTTTTATTCTTCCTCTTTGGAAGTCCAATTTCCTGGTCAACTTCTTGTCAGTCTGCTGATGTAGGGTCTCTCTCTGTAGTCTCTCTGGCAGTCATTGCTCTTCTCTGATCTGGAGGTTCTTATTCTTATTCAATTAACCCCAGCTGAGGAGATAAGACTAACTAACCCTTTTGTGACTATGGTAGAATAGTCACAAAACCCCATGACAGACTAGTTTCAACTTTCCAGTCCCTGGGTTTGATTATATCTTTGTGTGCTGGATTGAAGAGATGCTTATTGTACTTTTGCTCCCAGGCATATACTAAAACTGCACTCAAGGCATCTTTTAATCTATTCTTTGTTAAAATGAATCTCCTTGGATATCTCACTATAGGACATATTTCCTAATCCTTTTTTAATTGTCATAGCTCTTCTGTGAACCCTCTTCAGTTTATCAATATTTCTTGAATTATGGACACCAGAACTGGACAGAGTATTGCAGTGCACTGACCGGCATGCTAAATAAAGTTAATATAAGCTCCCTACTCATACTGAAGATTCCCATCTCTTAGCTAGTTTTCAAACCATGTGGTAGCATTCTTATCCAAATTAACAAAGATATATTTTTCAAGTATGATTTTGGAACACAAACTATCAAATACCATATTAAAATCCAAACAGTGTCTGTATGCTTGTCACCCACTAATTATGTAAAAAAATAGCAGACAGATTTGATTAGCCATATATATTATTTATAACCTGTACAGTTTGTTGCTCTTGGCTAGAGTTGGTCAGAGAAAATTCATTGGAAGTCATATTCCAGAAACTAGAATGCTTTGTGAAATTGAGTTGATTTTGCTAGAATTTTGGTTCAGGAAAAACCTGGGGTAGCTCAGGGGAGCAATGATGGATAGGAACGCTGGCCAGCACCCAGTGACTAAAGCGTTAAATTCAGGTAGCTAGCAA
Organism: Rafetus swinhoei; assembly: GCA_019425775.1. Taxonomy (NCBI): domain Eukaryota; kingdom Metazoa; phylum Chordata; order Testudines; family Trionychidae; genus Rafetus; species Rafetus swinhoei. The sequence continues at coordinate 18,430,147 of CM033439.1, read as the reverse complement.
GGGGATGGTTGGCAGGAGGCCAGAAGAACCAGTAGGAATAAAGTGCTGAAATTTGAGTTGTATAAGGGACCTTGCCTGCTTTCTTTGTGTGAGAGAGTTAAACCACGAGTTGAGAGACACAGAATGATTTAAACCAAGGCAGGACTACCATGCCTCCAAGGAATTTGGGGCATGGAAGTGGACTGAACTAAGAAGGGATTGTAAGTAAATAAAGGGAAAAAAGTGAATCTGGTTGCAATCAGGGTATTTTTCTTTATTTTGTGGTTTGGTTTGAACTTCCCTGTGTGAATCTATGCCTCCCCTCTCCATTTACCATCTTAGAATTGTTCCCAGAGATTTTATCTGTGTTAATTTGTTTTCCTTTAGTTGCTTTGTAACATCTAGCAACCAAGTATGCTTTATCAAATATAACTTTTGTTTTGTAATAAAAATCACTTTTTTTAAGGTGATAATTTGATTCTTGTGTCCTGGAAAGTGTGTCTGTGTGTCTCATATTAAGAGGTCAGCTACCACAGACTGCAGCTTGGTTTTCTGTTTTTAAGCTCTCTTGTGGCAAAAGAGGTTGGGGGTATCCCTGGGGGAGAATTCAAGTGTTCACTCCCGGTTTTAGGGATGGCAGCTACCCCACACAAAGTCATTGAATCTGTGACTCTGGAGGAGTTTTTGTAATCAGAGCCTGTAGAGGCAGCGTATATTGTTTTAAGGTCTCCCTTGGGCCCCCCCACCTTCTGCACTCAGAGGCTCAGAATGAATATCAGCCCTGACAGAAGCTAACAGCTGTGGTGGACTTGGGCAAGGTTGGGGGGAGGGGAGGCTGTCTCTGCGCTCCTGGAAAAGGTGTAGTCTAGGGTGGAAGAGGTGGAGTCAGAGGCAGCCAACCCTGAGCACCACCCAGAGTGCACCCTGCTGGTCTCCCTCCCAGCCGGTACAGCTGCCTGGTGCTTGCTGTGTGGTGCTCTGGTGATGATTTAAAGGCACCTGGGGCCCTTTAGAATCACTGGACCTTTGGGCAGTTGCCCCGTTGCGCCCACCCCCCCCATCAGCAGGCCTGGGATGGGGAAAGTGAAAAGCTACAACAATATAAAAGTGTCATGTTTTGCGATTTTTGGGAATACAAGATTTCAATGTTTTGTTTTTAAATGACAAATTTGTAAACAATGTTTTGATCTGAAATAATTTAAAAAAATTCTTTCAGAGAATTTTGGAATTTTTGGTTTTTGTTCAGATTTGAAACAAAGCCAAATTTCAAGACTCAAAATGCCTTGTGAAACAGAATTCCTCTCCTCCATACATCTCTGCTCCTGGTTCAGTTATCCTGTGGTGTTTTGTGGGGTTTTTCTCTCTTATTTGTTTCATTATTTTGAACACTTTGATGGATACATTAGATGGATATTACTGTCTTCAGGGTGACACTTGGCAAATCATTTCAACTACCCGTGTCTCAGTTTCTTCATCTCTAAAATCAGTGGGAATAATGATACTGACCTCCTTTGTAAAGTGCTTTGAGATTGATGGAGGGAAAATGCTCTAGAAAGCTATGTATTGATTGCTTGATTTTCTTTTTAATTAATAATAAGCATTACATCTGGTTTTCTCAGTCTTTTGACATCTCCACAGATCTTATCTGTTTTTCTAATCTAAGGCATTTGTCATTGTGCTATGTAAATGTTATCTGCTTCAACAATCTTTGTCAGTGGTACAATAAGTTTACTAGCTAATTCCCTTAAGGGAAGGTTGCAGATCATCTAGACTAGCTGATTTGGGTACTATTCTGTTTTCCTTAACATTTGTTAATTCTGATTTAAGTTTCAAACTTCTGCAAATGTAAAGGGTACTTGGATCTGGGGTTTAGGTTTGGGCTAATTTTATCAAGTTATTGTAACTGATCCATATTTACCCAAATAATGCAGTTAACACAACACAGACAGTAAATCACTGCCTCTCATCTCTTTTGTCAGCCTCATTACTGAAGTGGGTATTTACTTTTACAATTTGTAGTAATGAACTCTTAAACACTTACGCACTCCAGTGGTCTCAACGAAGTCTACGGAACTATCCACATGAGTATAATTACTAATACATGTGACGGTTTGTAGTATTGGGACCATAGCTCTGACATATTTTTTAGACACATTCACAAGTATCTTAATCTTCAATGCATATTCACTATGCTGATATATTACCCTTTCTAAGCAGTGCATGAGTCTATGTATTAATTAAAGCTGCACATAAGCAGGTTGGTATTTTCAATTATAATTGAATTAAGTTTGATATTTTATACATCCACAAGAGGAAATGATCATGTTATGAAATAGAAAATACTTTTATAGAATTAAGAACTCTGGCCCATGAATTTAAAGTCGCCTCCCCACAATCATGTCAGGTTTCACACAACTGTTCTCTGAAACTTGAGCATTTAAAGTAGCTGTCAGTTTTCAGATGTAAATAATAGGAAAATCAGATATCCCAATATGGTTTAAAATATCTCCGCCCCTCATCTCTACACCAAAGCCACCTTGTGGCTTAACAAGCGCCTGCCACGCTGCTCAACCATGGGGCAATGGCTGAATGTGATGCTCCTCCTAGAATTTGCAAGTGTTGATTGAGCACCTTGCTGAACATCCCTTGAGCCATGCAGTGCTGTTTATAGCACTTGCCTCTGCTCTGGAGGAAATTGATTGTGTGCACTTAAAATGCTACGGCAGCCATCGAAAACAAGTTTGGAAGGAAAACGGAATTTTAAAAAGTACAGGGAAGAATTGAACATGAGCATAATTGTACCTGAGGTGTTTTCTTTGAAGCTTACAGCAAGCATTGGCTTTATATTTGCTAAAAGCTCTTCATCCTACATCTCTTACTCTGGATAGGAGAAGGTGCACATATATTTAAGTACAGGTTGCATCTCTAAAATCTGGGATTCTCTGGTCTGACAACATCCATGGTCCAGCATGACCACGGATGTTCCAGGTTCAGAGTGTCCTGGCGTGCTGCAGAGGGATGGGGGCTCAGGAGCTGGCACATGACTAATCCGGTGTGTGTGTGTGTGTGTGTGTGTGTGTGTGTGTGTGTGAGTGTGTGAGAGAGAGAGAGGGAGAGGAGGAGGGGAGGGGAAGGGGGAGAGAAGCTGGTGTGAGGCTCATCTGGGCTGGGGAAGGGGTCGGGAGCTGATGTGCAGCTCAGCTGGACTGCAGGGGGAGCCAGAAAGACCGGGGGGGGGGGCAAATTTTTCCAAAGCCTGAATCTGCCAACAGTGGGTTTGGCCAGCCCCTTTCCAACTAATCAATGTAAACAGCTCTATAACAAAGAGAGGAGGTGAACCTGTAGTTTGCTCTTTGGCTAGTACTTTTGCATGGGTATTCTTCCCACATTAGGGATGTGAAAGTGTAACCATGTAAATGGTTAACAGGCTTTGTTCACAGTTACAGGCTGCCTGCTGGCTTGTGCTGCTACCTCTTAAAAGATGGCTCCCTGCCTGCAGCAGCTCCTGGGGATCTGATTGCAGCCCTGCTTGTAACTGCTGAAATTTTTAGAGTTTACACGGTTACTTAATTACACACATTTTAACATCCTTATCCCACATCCCTGCTGATTCACATTTCTCTCCCGTTTCCCTACACATTCTTTTGTTGCCTGGGATACCTACAAGAATAAATTCTATTTGGTGTGATGAGGATATTCCCCAGAGCACTCACCACAGTATAAACTGAATAGTTCAGTATCATACATAGCATCTGAATGACTCCCCAGCTTTCTGTAGGTGATTGCCAGAGAGGGCAAATATGCTGAAAACTGCTGAGGAGATCGGTAAATCTTACTGCTTGGCAGGCAAAGATCAAACAGAATATGATGAGGAAACCTTTCTCTCCCATCACAACTTTCAGCTCATTGTTTGGTTTGTGGAGTGAATAATTTCCTGAAAGAAAAGTAATAAAATACTTCAATCTTCTGGGTGTTGAGAGACTTAATTAATTAAATAGGTTCAGAGGTTTCTGCAAGGAGTGGAGAATTTTCTGCAAGGTGCTAAGAACCTTAGGCTAGAGCAGGGTTAAATTCTTCAATAGAAAGGGCTTTAAAATGAAAATTCAGCAACTCAATGCATTTTGCAAATTTTGTATTGATTTTGCAAAACTGTTTTGGTTTAAAAAAACTGAAATATTTTACTTTGACAGTTTGTAAACTAAATGTTTTCATTTTTCTATTCAGACTAGCTTTGTGTTTTGACATTTCCTTTAATTTTATTTTTAACAGTAAGAAAAAATTATTTCAAATATAATATGAGTAGTTTTATTTTTATTTTTAATTGTGGGTTGAGGAAAACCTTTATTTAAACCCAAACAATTTTTTTATTCCCTAAAATTTAGGGAAAAAATATCAGTTTCAATTTGACCTGAAATGGATTTTAATTTTTTAATTTTTGGCATTACTAACTAATCAATAAATCTGTCATTCTCCCAGTTCTACCCTAAATTCCCTTCAACAGGAGTGAAGGGCACCCTGCAGGACTTGGCCCATAATGTTTTAAAGGGCATTAAGACGTCAGATGTCATGTGTTATGTTAGTATCAAATATTATTGGCCCACATTATCCACCCTGAGATGTGAGTACAGACAGGACCCTCCATATGTGGGTTTCCTTCCTTCAGTACGAAAAAGAGGTGTACCCCCTCCCTATAAAAATTGTCCTGCAGTTTTGGGGTCTGTACTAGTGAAAGATTTCAGAGTAGGAGGATTAGGGAGGTGTCAGAGATCTGAGGAAGCCACCAGGAGACAGTGTGGAGACACTATTTCTCTGTGACCTACCTATCCATGGATGGATTCACAGATCTGCCAAATTTGAAAGCAAACCCTACGCTGTAGGGAGCAAGTGCCCTGTACCCTCCCCAAAGAATGATGTGGGGCGTCTCTGTCATGTAGATCACTACAGTCTCTTTCATGCTCCTGAGAAATTTTGGGATTAACTTTGGCCTTAGATAATGAAAACGCAAAAGGAAATCGAATGGACTCACTAGGAGCCCTTGTTAAAACTAGTGCCCTCTTAGACTGTTACGGATGAGATTATTACTGATGGTTCTGTACCAACAATGAGTTTAAAAAGCATTGTGGTGAAGACATGCTATTCCCTTGACATTTAGGCTATGTCTATACTACAAGGTTTTTGCGCAAAAACCCAAAGAGCGTCCATACCTCAAGTGCGTTTTTGTGCAAGAAAAATCTATAGTCAATTGACAGAACAGAGGGCTTTTTGCGATGTATGTATACTTCCTTCTATGAGGCATAACTCCTTTTTGTGCTACAGCTCTTGCACAAAAAGGCATGTGTGGACGCTCTGCAGGGGTTTCTTGCGCAAAAAGAGCCTATCCGAAAAAGCACAGGTGCTCTGATGGCCATTCTGTGAATGGCCATCAGAGCTTTCTTGCGCAAGAGCGTCCATGCAGCGTGGATGCTCTTTTGCACAAGAAGTTTTTGTGCAAGAACTCTTCCGCAAAAGACTTCTTGTGCAAAAACCCTGCAGTGTAGACTTGATGTTTTGAGAGTCTGTAGAAACCTTGAGAACTATGATACACATCCTGATCTTATTTACAGGAGTAACTCCACTGGCTTCACTTCATTCCAAATGGCATTTGAGATCTCACTAGAAAGAGATCTGATTTTTAAAATTGATTTTTACAGTGTTTGATTAAAGAAGTTTGGGAACTAACTTACTGCTGTTCACATCAGCTGCTGCAGAGACAGGATATCTGAATAGCCATGTTACTTTCCAAGGAATGGAATGAGTGCAGCTTCTGCTTTGGTTCTGAGTTGTTTGCAGAACTGTTCTAAATGAGCCTCTGGTACAGCAAGTAGAGTTTGAATTGCAAGTTGCTTGTTTTGCAATTGTTGAAGAGGTTTCCCCCCCCCCCCACTTCTGTGAAGTTTTACCTTTTGGTAAAAGCACAGCCAGTAGTAAGTGCAAGAGTAAACTATTACTTAATGGAGCAGCTTCAGCACCACTAGTGCAAACTAAGGTTAATATAAGCACAATAGAGTTAAAAATGTAGCCCAAAAAGTTTTGTGAAATGAAGGGCGCTGGACCGGGTCATCCTGCTTATTTTCCTTATTTTTCAGAGTCACTTTCCCACCGCTTCTCATTGGTGATACTTCCTTTGGCCTTCTCAGCAGTGCAAAGAGCTCTCTCTACATGAGCTGATGACACATTTTCCTTCAGTGCAGGAGCCTCTTCTCTCTAGCAATGTTCTTCTCAATCTGCTGGCACCCTCCCCTTCCCAATTCAACCATATGCTCTCTGTGATTCAGACTTGAACTTGAATCTGCCATCATTTCCCTTCCTGGATTCAGTGTCACATTCTGTATCAATTCTGGCCATTTCTACTTTTCTTAAAAACATTGACATTAAATGGAGCATGGCTGTTGAAATCTTTAATGTTTTTCTATTAATACAGCACGGATGAATCTTTAAAGTAATTATCTGATAGAACATTTGTGACAGGAACCTTGGCCCCAGCCCACTAACAATATCTGTGCAAAGAACATAAAAGATTTATACATATTTAAACTCTGAGCGTTTCAGGATGTGCTCAAATGTCATTTAATGCAGTGTAGTCATGGCAACTGTTGGAGATCTGTAATAAATGGACAGAGCAGTCCAAGTCTTAGGTCTGCCCAAGCTTGAGTTGACACCTATTGTATAACTTTGTCATGTTTTTCACTGAGTTGGAGCTAAGAGTGTCTTATTCACCTGCAGATGCCTTTATTTAGAGAGACCTCTTTCTCTAATTAAAAAACAGGAAGAAATATGCACGTCACATGAAGAAAGCAAAGGACAGCCATCCAAGCAGCTGACAGTCCTATTCTACATCTTGTTTGTTACTAGTTGGGTCTGGTGCCTGTCTTATGTTTTTTTTCGAACAGTTGGGCAGGAGAAACTGCTTTTGCTCAATATGATTGTTGTGAAATAGAATTTGAGGACTATGTGTAGGTGCAGTGAGGTATGCCATCGCTATCTCTGCTTTCTGCCCACAACTCCCACTCTCCTCCTAATGGCACAAGACTCAGACCTGGAAAATGAAGGGTAAATGAGGAGTGAGCAGAGTTATGACAGGATAAGGATTGACAAGTCTGACTGTGTACTTATCTCCCTTCATGTCTGCTGTGATGGGTCCACTCCTTTGGTTCTTCTTGTGTGCCCTGATTGATTAGCCCTTTTTTACTGTATCTGCTGGCTCATGTAGGGTATTGCAAAGATGTCTGCTAAAAAATGAGAAGATGTGTCCTTGAACAAATATCAACTTGGCTTTAGTTTTTGTTCTTTACCTGCTCCCAATATGCTCACTTTCTCTCTAAACTGGGCATTTTTCTTGAGTGACTCACACGATCCACACAAAGGATTAACCTAACTTTGTTATTATCTAGTGTGAAGTGCATTTTGCTGTATTTCCTTAAAACAATGCATATTCCTAGTAAAGCCATTGGGACAGTGGGATTTGCCCTGGTGTGACGGAAAGAATTCTGCTGGCCTGGTTTTACTGAATGGCTTTTTAGATGATGTATATACTGTGACAGACTCAGCAGGCAGCCTCATCCTTAATCTCTCTTTAATTACATAATTGCATATGCATAGATTTAATTTACACTGAAGAATGCAAAAAAAAAAAAAAAAAGGGAAACCTTCATATATGGTGCAATGTAAGAGGCATGTCTTTGGAAAATGTGCTTGTCTTTCACCTAATTAAGAGCTTCCTGTTGTATTTCTCTCTGTCTTACTGTTTTGTAAAGTTTTTTCCAATTTCTATATTGTACAGCATTCCAACTGCCTTACTGGGTGTTATTTTGTACATGAATTTATTACTATTTTATTTATTCACCAGTCAGAAGTTCTGTCTAGTTGCAAATTGTCAGGTTGTGGTACATAACTAAAACATTTATTTCACCCAGACACAGAGGTTGGGTAATACCGAAAGTGCAAGTGCTCCCTCATTTTTTGGAAATCCATAACATCATCAATTATGACTGTTCAATTGGAAACTATTAACCCTGGGGCTTTCAAGTAATGAATTAAACAGTTGACCATGGGAGGGTTTTAACACATGTTTGAAAAGCATATAGAATTAAGTCAACCTGGAGAGTATATTTTCAAATTTAAAATTTAAAAAAAATGCGTCTTGTGTTTGCGATGTGTGCCTGGTTCACTGCCCACTGAAGTGAATGGAAATAGTCACATTGATTTACATGGATATTGAATCAAGCTCTGAATGCACTAACGAAGTGTATTGCTTTATATAAGTATACTGCTTTATCTAGTGAGGGGATACTCATCCTTGAAGAGAACCACTTTGCCACTGGATGGAGTAGCAGTCACAAAATAATGGCAGTGCCATGCCTTAATATTACATTATTTGAGTTCTGATCCAGTTATTGCAACCATAAGTTAGGACATTGAATCACTCAACATGATTCCACATAAGTTGACTGAAGTGTAGTAATTGATCCTTCATTGTCATTGTTCACGTGGCTTGCTTTGCTAGTGACCAAAGGAAGGTGGCGGTGATTGGGTAATATTTTATAAAGAAATTCCAGTAGTCACGCTTTACTAATTATGCACTTGATTATATGCAAGTTCCTTCCCATCCCCAGATCTTGACTATAAAAATAACCTAGTAATTTTTGTCTACATTTTTTTCTGCTCAGTTTTTTTTAAACATAAGTTATATCTTTTTTTCTGAATTGTGTGAATGTTGTTGGAAATGAAAACAGCTTTGATTAATAAAACTCCGTTGACACCCACTGCACAGTGTCTGCAAGAGAGAACTTTAAAAAATTGCAACCATATGGAAATGACATTTGAGATATGTGCATATATTTGAATGATTCCTATACTGGATCTTGATGTGGCAGTGAGATTCCTAATTGGTTTAGGGTACCTGATGTCAATACTAGAATCCCAGCAAACAAAAACAGTTGTACTATTAATTACATGCTATGGAATTTTTAAATCTGTGGTGCTGTCTCTCTTCAAGGGTCTGAGTAAATGTCTGCAGTGTACATTGGACATATAAAGGCAATTACCCTTGTAGGATAGGCTGGGATGAGGAGGTTTCTGGAGTACATGGTGAAATGAAGATTAATTTGTGTTAATTGCAAATATTTCGTTTTGGTGAACATTAATGAAGTTCTTTTTATTTGTTTCATACATATTTTTCTAAACTTAGTTCTGTCTTAATGAAGTTTTATGTTTGGGATTGTATTATATGGCAGCTAAGGAGACATCTCTGAAATAATCATCAGGTTTATTTTCAGTATTATAGCACGCAAATGTCAACACCTGTTTTTACAATTTCTCTCAAAGAAAAACCTAAGAATTCATCTAACTCCTTCGTGTCAGCATAATGCTGACAATACTTAATGCAGAATTTATTAAAGAAAAGCTATTGATCAAGTAATTACTTCAGCATGTTGTTTCATGACAAAGACTAATGATAACACAAACAAGTGAAAATCATTTTCATTGATTGCTGTATAGCATTTTCACCAAATATCATTCATAATTTTCTTTGAACTTTAGCATGCTGTTCAGTATGTATTATGCTGGGTAATAAAATTATGTCTTTTTCTCTTTAATTTTTGGTGGCAAAATACCATGTGTTTATATAAGCAATAATGTGCCAAAATCATTCTGAAATTGAAACTAAAGTGGATAATTCTGGACACAGGTAACTGTCACAGATGTTCATTAAAACTAAAAGGTCGGTATCTTTTATTTCTGCAGAAAACTCCCACTGATATCAGTAGCCAGTTTTTTCTGCCTTTATTCATAATTTGTGAGTATCAGTGGGACTGCTTGTGAAGTAAAGTCCTACTTAGTGCGAGTAAGGATGACAGAGTTGGGAATTGTTGTGATTACTCAAATAATAGTCCCAATGCCTTCAAAATGTTATTTCCGTGAGAATTGTTGAGTAGAATTGGGTGAAGTCCAAGTTATCTTTTGTCTGATAGTAGTAAAGCAAAACTACAGTTGGTATTTAATATGAAACAATGGGCTGCAGTAAGTCACTCTCAACTCTTTTCTTCCCGGGAAGCATGTAAGAGGCTTTCGGATGGATAGGATAGAAAAGCATAGGTTGGTTATATAGACAGAATTAAGTCAGTGCTAGCACGATGGGAGTTCATGACTGGGGCTTCTAGACATGTAGTGCATTTGCAGCTGTCTGATTGTATGAATACATCATCTTGGTCTGGTTGAAGTAATATTTACTGAATCCATATGCTCCTCATTTTTTGCTGAAACAGATTAACATGGCTACTTCTCTGAAACTAGACCTACCTAGAATCTCTATCAAAGATTGCAAGCCTTTTGGTAAAACAGACATTCATGTAGATCATTTGGGCTATGTCTACACTGGCGGCTTCTTTGCGCAAGAACAGCCGTTCTTGCGCAAGAATCTGCAGAGCGTCCACACTGCCCGCCCGCTCTTGCGCAAGTAAATGTACAGTGCGGCGTGGTAAGAGAGGGCTTCTTGCGCAAGCACTACGCTCTTTTTTATCAGGTGTAAGCCCTCTTGAGCAGGAGCTCTTGTGCAAGACGGCAGTGTGGATGCTCAGCAGGGATTTCTTGTGCAAGAAAGCCGTATGGCTAAAATGGCCATCAGAGCTTTCTTGCGCAAGAGAGCGTCCACACTGCCATGGGCGCTCTTGCGAAAAAGCACAGCTTGCACATGGCCGTGTGGACGTTTTCTTGTGCAACACTTCTTGCACAAGAACCCTTGCCCAAGATGTTCTTGCGCAAGAAGCCGCCAGTGTAGACATAGCCTTGTTGTTTTAAAAATCCTTTCCCCTATTTGCTGTGCTTTGTACCTGCTGTTAAGATTAAACAATTCTTTAGGAACTATTTTGGGAAGTCCTATCATCTGTGTTATAAGCAGGGTCAGACTAGAAGATCATTATGGTCCCTTTTGAGCCTTGGATGCTGTGTATTTTTATCAATAACTAGAACATTTATCCAGAGTTGCTTGAGTCCTTAACTCAATTAATTATTTTTTTAAATAAAAGGAAAATTTGTATCGGGCTCCTTGCTCTTCTCATTCCTGTTTCTATCAGGGAGTGAGAGCAAAGTGCATAGCTCATCTACCCCCTGTATTGCCTAGCAATGCAAACTGAGGAATGCAGAAAACCCTGTACTTTCCCCTGGCTGCCTGACGAAGGGGAACAACCAGCTATATCCCTGTATGAATCTGGGGAGGGGGAGAGAAGGATCGCAGCTATCAAGTCCAATTGGACTTGCTGGGTAAGCACAGCTATTGCCCAGGATACTTTAATCCTGAACCTGGTTTCCTGAGGAAGAATCATAGGATTCCACTCTGGGAAAGGTGCTCTCTCAGCCCTCCCACTATAAAAATTGTTCCAGCGCCTGTGGCTCCATTTGATGTCAAGAGAGCTACGCTGATTTGTAGCATCTTAGGTTCTGGCCTCTTCTAACCCAATGATTTTATGATAATATACAAGAGAAGGGATAGCAAAGGTCATATTGTCTAACCTCTTGCTAAGATGCAGGATTTATTGTGTCTATCAACCTCTTTTTGAAAATCTCTGGTGAAGGACTTCCACAACCTCCCTCAGTGATTTGTTCCATCGTCCTACTCTTCTTAATGTTAGGACGTGTTTTCCTGAGATACTGTTCTTGAAATTCTTAAATCCACATGCTTTACTGGTGCATGTGTGTTGGCTGCAATGTGAATTGTGCAGCGAGAAGTGACCTCGTGGAGATGAAGCTATCTGTGCCTGCCTTCCATCCTTTTAAGGCATGTCTAGATGCTATGGCAGTGATCCTCAGAATTTTAAAAAGACTTTTGAAAATATCATCTCCCCACTGCACTCCCTCAGTTTTGTGTGCATAAGGACTGCAGATTTGGTTCTCGTTTTATTTTTTTGCTTGGCTTTATGTCACTGGTCTGAGGAATAATATGTTAGTTCATGATTGACTGCATAATGTCCTTGAAATGAGAGTTTTAAAAAGACCTTTGAAACTGCTGTTTGAACTCCAGACCAAGTAGCATTTGAAGGCAGCATGAAAAGGTTTACTACATGGTGTTTTTCTCCTCTTGGGAATGTTGGGGTGAATTCAGTAGAGATTTTGTATGAGCAAGGAACTGGAGCCATATAGTGAAGTGTAAATGGAAAGGGTTAAATTCTATGACGCTGTGGAGAATTACCGATGGGCCTTAACTTACAATCACTCACATTGGTTTTACACTGGTGAACTCAATGGAGTAATTCCTGATTTTCTCTGGTGCATGTGTGAGGCAAATCAGGCTCATTGAATTTGCTGCAGTATTCTTTTGTATATTGCTTGTATACATCTTTGTATACTATTCTTTCATATATTGCTCGAGAATGCAAGGGAGTAATCAGGAAGGGGAAAGCACAATTGGAATTGCAGCTATCAAGGGATGGGAAGGGTAACGAGAGGTTTCTACAGGCATGTTAGCAATAAGAGGGTGATCAGAGAGAGTGTGGGGCCTTTAATGAATGAGGGAGGAAAAGCTGAAGTGTTCAATGCTTTTTTTGCCTCTGTCTTCACAGACAAGGTCAGCTCCCAGACTACTGCACTAGGCAACGCAGTATGGGAAGGAGGTGGACAACTCTTGCTGGAGAAAGAACAGGTTAAGAACTATTTAGAAAAGCTAGACATATGCAAATCCATGGATCCGGATATAATGCATCCGAGGGTACTGAGGGAGTTGGCAAATGTCATTGCAGAACCTTTGGCCATTATTTTTCAAAACTCATGGAGATCGGGAGAGGTCCCGGATAATTGGCACTATATTTGCCTTTTTCCAATCTTTAAAAAAGGGAAAAAGGACAATCCAGGGAACTACAGACCAGTCAGCCTTATGTCAGTTCCTGGAAAAATCATGGAGGGGTTCCTCAAGGAATCCATTTTGAAGCACTTGGAAGAGGGGAATGTGATCAGGAATAGTCAACAAGGATTCATCAAGGGCAAGTCATGCCTGTCCAATCTCATTAGTTTCTATGATGAGGTAACTGGCTCTGTGGTCATGGGGAAATCAGTGGATGTGATATACCTTGTCTTTAGCAAAGGTTTCTAGCAGAGTGCCCCAAGGATCTGTTCTAGGACCGGTTTTATTCAACATTTTTATTAATGACTTGGATGAACGGATGGATTGCACCCTCAGCAAGTTTGCAGATGACACTAAGGTGCGGGGAAGGTAGATATGTTGGAAGGCAGGGATAGGGTCCAGAGTGACCTAAACAAATTGGAGGATTGGGCCAAAAGAAATCTGATGAGGTTCAACAAGGACAAGTGTAGAGTCCTGCACTTGGGACGGAAGAATCCCAAGCATTGTTACAGGCTGGGGACCGACTGGCTAAGTAGCAGTTCTGTAGAAAAGGACCTGGGGTTTACAGTGGATGAGAAGATGGATATAAGTCAACAGTGTGCCCTTGTAGCCAACAAGGCTAATGGCATATTAGGGTGCATTAGATGGGGCATTGCCAGCAGATCTAGAGAAGTTATTATTCCCCTTTATTTGGCACTGGTGGGGCCACATCTGGAGTATTGCATTTAGTTCTGGGCCCCCCACTATCGAAAGGATGTGGATGCATTGGAGAGGGTCCAGCGGAGGGCAACCAAAATGATTAGGGGGCTGGAGCACATGAGCTACAAGGAGAGGCTGAGGGATTTGGGCTTATTTAGTCTGCAGAAGAAAAGAGTGAGGGGGGATTTGATAGCAGCCTTCAGCTTCCTGAAGAGAGGTTCCAAAGAAGATGGAGAGAAACTGTTCACAGTAATGATGGATGGCAGAACAAGGAGCAATGGTCTTAAGTTACAGTGGGGGAGGTGTAGGTTGGATATTAGGAAAAACTATTTCATTAGGAGGGTGGTGAAGTACTGGAATGGGTTACCTAGGGAGGTGGTGGAATCTCCATCCCTAGAGGTTTTTAAGTCTTGGCTTGACAAAGCCCTGGCTAGGATGATTTAATTAGGGTTGGTCCTGCTTTGGGCGGGGGGCTGGACTTGATGACCTCCTGAGGTCTCTTCCAGCCCTAGGATTCTGTGATTCTATTCTATGATTCTTTCCTTTGATGCAAAAACTGCTCTTTAAGTGTTGTAGAGGTCCAGGGTTTCATGCAACTGAAAGAAAACGAAGTCTTACCCACAGGGAAGGGAAAACAGATAATAACTTGCTAACAATTTAGAGCTACATCCCTGGAAGGAGGGTCACAAAATAGTGAATAGATCATTGTAATTAGAGCTATAATTGAATATGAAATGCCACTTTTGACACAGGATTTGCTCCAAAACAAAAACAAAACAAAGAAAAAAAACCCAACCCCTCCAAAAGCCCAAATCAAACCATCTCTTCTTCATCGAGCATCAGGCAGCTGAAATCACTAGAGGTGGTGATGCCTACGTCATTGAGGGATTCAGGCTGAAGCCTCATTGGTGCATCAGGCAGAGCGAGTTCAAAGCCTTTCATCACTGACAAAGGAAAGCAGCAAACCTAGCACAGTGGGAATAGCAAGCAACACATTTTTAGTTAATATAAAATAGTATGACAGTATTAACTTCTAGGCCCTAATTATTTTAAGGGGATGCTGTCAGACCCTGAAATTAGGCTTTGTAAAAACCCATGTTTTTATAAAAGTTTTCCAAAATGGACTAAAATCACCCTGCAAATAGTTTTCTTTTTAAAGAATAAATCAGACATTTCCCTGCAGTGTTTGCAAACGAAACATTGCAGCATTGCCTTAACGCATGGAATCGGGGAGTGACTAGAGACTGACTAGTCTTATTTGCAAGCACAAGGAAATGCAGAGGGCAAACAAGTAGTGGAAAGCACAATTAGATATCTTTTTCACTTTTAACAATCTAGAGCTGTGTTTAATATCAGAGAAAAAAATTGATTTTTAAAAATAAATGATTTGACAACAAAATTTTGAAGGTATGTGTGCAGCAAAGGGCTACTAAAATGTCCACCAGACTTTAGATTAATTTGGCAAAAATCCTTTTCACATTTGTTGTCAGAGGCCTCGATTTTCAGAAGTGGCTAGTGATTTTGGGTGCCAACTTAAGACACCTAAAGGGACCAGATTTTCAGAGGGTGGACGCTCAATATTCAAGCTAGGATATTTTGGATACAGTAGTGGTGTATCTTCCATTCAGTAGTGTATCCAGACCATCTACCTTTAACAGGAAAGACTGATTTAATTACAACTCTTGGTTTATTTTAGGTCTGATTCTGAATTAACTTTAAAATTCTCACTGGCCTGCAATTTTTAGAAAGATATTTTAATTTTCATCCACTTTTCCGCAAATAGCAGGTTTGTATAGCAAAGAAGTTGCTGCATATTCAGAAAAATGGTGGCCCTTCATAGAAAGGGACTCATCCTGTGACAGAACCTCCAACACAATGGGGTCCCTAACTAACTTTTTTGTTTTCAAAGTTTCTTTGGACCACCTACAGCCAATACTGCCTGTTTTAGAAAGCATGCTTAAATTGACCAGCTAGCGTATACATTATAGTTTGATATGTGACTCATTTGGGTTACTTTTTAGTTATGGAAAATTTAATTGATTCACTGAAGCAGTTACGGCCCGTAGTGTCTCGTGATGTGCAGATTAGGGATTCCTGTTAATAGACATTGTCATGACTGAATAGCTGCAGGACAGCCATTACAATGAATAGATGATTCTTAGGTCACAGGCAAGTCTTACACTTTTCCACAGAGGTCTTCATTTTTTTAATTATTACTGTGCTATTACAAAGCTGTTACAGGTTGAACCTCTCTAGTCTGTCATCCTTGGGATCTGACAGGTGTTGAACTAGAGAATTTGTTGAACCATGGGAGGTCAATATTGTCTAGCAGGATTACCAACACTTCCACTGCTTACTGGGCTGTTAGAAGACATGTAGGGATAAATTAGAGCTAAATAACAGCATAGAACATGAGAGCCAGGACTGATGGCTGAAAACAAACTTTATGGGACCATGGGAAACTTGGCCACACCTATGATAAATGCATACCCAGCTAACTAAAATCATGCCAGACCATGGATATGGATGTACCAGAGAGTGCCAGACTAGAGAGATTTAATCTGTAACACACATGAAAATCTTAAGGGATAGGTTTTCATTCATCCTCTCAGTACGTGTGCACAAACCCAGCATTTGGTTGCTTTAACCCCGGGCACGGGGATTGTTAGGAAGAGATGGGATCCACCTAACCAAGAGAGGAAAGAACATCTTCACGGGCAGGCTTGCAAACCTAGTGAGGAGGGCTTTAAACTAGGTTTGTTGGGGGATGGTGACCAAAGCCCTGAGGTAAGTGAGGAAGTCAGATACCGGGAAGAAACACAAGGAGGAACAAGCAACAAGGGAGGACCCCGATTCGGATGGAGAAGGTAGGGCAATCAACTGGTTATCTAAGGTGTTTGTACACCAATGCAAGAAGCCTGGGAAACAAACAGGAAGAATTAGAAGCCCTGGCCCAGTCAAAGAACTATGATTTGATTGGAATAACAGAGACTTGGTGGGATGACTTGCATGACTGGAGCACTGTCATGGAAGGGTATAAACTGTTCAGGAAGAACAGGCGGGGGAGAAAAGGAGGAGGAGTTGCATTGTATGGAAGAGAGAAGTATGATTGCTTGGAGCTCCAGTATTTAGAGGGTGAAAAGCCTGTTGAGAGTCTATGGGTTAAGTTTACAGGTGGAAGCAACAGGGGTGATGTTGTGGTAGGTGTCTGCTATAGACCACCGGATCAGGTGGATGAGGTAGATGAGGCTTTCTTCAGACAACTGAGAGAAGTTTCCAGATTGCAGGCCCTGGTTCTCATGGGGGACTTCAATCACCCTGACATCTGTTGGGAGACCAATACAGCAGTACACAGACAATCCAAGAAGTTTTTGGAAAATGTTGGGGATAACTCCTTGGTACAAGTGCTGGAGGAACCAATCAGGGGCCATGAACAGCTTGACCTGCTGCTCACAAACAGGGAGGAACTAGTAGAGGAAGTAGAGGTGGGTGACAACCTGGGACACAGTGATCATGAGATGGTAGATTTCAAGATCCTGAGCAAAGGAAGAAATGAGAGTAGCAAAATACACACTCTGGACTTCAGAAAAGCAGACTTTGACTCCTTCAGAGAACTGATGGGCAGGATTCCCTGGGATGCTTACATGAAGGGGAAAGGAGTCCAGGAGAGCTGGCAATATTTTAAAGAAGCCTTATTAAAGGCACAGGAAGAAACCATCCCGATGTGCAGCAAGAAAAGCAAATATGGTAGGTGACCAGATTGGCTTACCAGGGGCATCCTTGGTGAGCTTAAACACAAAAAGGAAGCTTACAAGAAGTGGAAACTTGGACAGATGACTAGGGAGGAGTATAAATATATTGCTAGCTGCAATTCCAATTGCGCTTTCGCCTTCCTCATAACTCCCTTGCATTCTTGAGCAAGTGATGTGAAGGATAACAAGAAAGGTTTCTACAGGCATGTTAGCAATAATAGGATGATCAGAGAGGGTGTGGGCCCTTACTGGATGAGAGAGGTAACCTAGTGACCGATGATGTGGGAAAAGCTGAAGTACTCAATGCTTTCTTTGCTTCTGTCTTCACAGACAAGGTCAGCTCCCAGACAAATGCACTAGGTAACACAGTATGGGAAGGAGGTGGACAGCCCTTGCTGGGGAAGGAACAAGTTAGGAACTATTTAAAAATGCTAAACATACACAAATCCATGGGCCCGGATTTAATGCATCTGAGGGAGTTGGCAAATGTCATTGCGGAGCCTTTGGCCATTATCTTTGAAAATTCATGGAGACCGGGAGAGATCCCGGATGATTGAAGAAAGGCAAATGTAGTGCCCATCTTTAAAAAAGGGAAGAAGGACGATCCAGGGAACTACAGACCAGTCAGCCTTACCTCAGTCCCCGGAAAAATCATGGAGGGGCTCCTCAAGGAATACATTTTGAAGCACTTGGAAGAGGGGAAAGTGACCAGGAATAGTCAAAATGGATTCACCAAGGGCAAGTCATACCTGACCAATCTGATTAGCTTCTATGATGAGGTAACTGGCTCTGTGGATATGGGAAAGTCAGTGGATATGATGTACCTCGACTTTAGCAAAGCTTTTGATACAGTCTCCCACAATATTCTTGCCAGCAAGTTAAGGGAATATGGATTGGATAAATGGACTGTAAGATGGATAGAAATCTGGCTAGACTGTCGGGCCCAACAGGTAGTGATCAACGGCTCGATGTCAGGTTGGCGATCGGTTTCTAGTGGAGTGCCCCAAGGATCTGTTCTAGGACCGGTTTTGTTCAACATCTTTATTAATGACCTGGACGAGGAGGTGGATTGCACCCTCAGCAAGTTTGCTGATGACACTAAGCTAGGGGGAGAGGTAGATACACTGGAGGGCAGAGATAGGGTCCAGAGTGACCGGGATAGATTAGAGGATTGGGCCAAAAGAAATCTGATGAGGTTCAACAAGGACAAGTGTAGAGTGTGCACTTAGGATGGAAGAATCCCAAGCATTGTTACAGGCTGGGGACTGACTGGCTAAGTAGCAGTTCTGCAGAAAAGGACCTGGGGATTACAGTGGATGAGAAGATGGATATGAATCAACAGTGTGCCCTTGTAGCCAACCAGGCTAATGGCATATTAGGGTGCATTAGGAGGAGCATTGCCAGCAGATCCAGGGATGTGATTATTCCCCTTTATTTGGCTCTGGTGAGGCCCCATGTGGAGTATTGTGTCCAGTTCTGGGCCCCCCACCCTAGAAAGGATGTGGGCACATTGGAGAGGGTCCAGTGGAAGGTGACCAAAATAAGGGGGCTGGAGTGCATAACCTATGAGGAGAGGCTGAGGGAATTGGTCTGCAAAAGAGAAGAGTGAGGGGAGATTTGATAGCAGCCTTCAACTTCCTGAAGGGAGGTTCCAAAGAGGATGTAGAAAGGCTGTTCACAGTAATGACGGATGGCAGAACAAGGAGCAATGGTCTCAAGTTACAGTGGGAGAGGTCTAGGTTGGATATTAGGAAAAACTATTTCACTATAAGGGTGGTGAAGCACTGGAATGGGTTACTTAGGAAGATGGTGGAATCTCCATCCCTAGAGGTTTTTAAGTCTTGGCTTGACAAAGCCCTGGCTGGGTTGATTTAGTTGGGATTGGTCCTGCCTTGGGCAAGGGGCTGGACTTGATGACCTCCTGACCTCCTGGATGGTTTCTCTTCCAGCTCTATGATTCTGTGATACTAGATTAGATATTGGGTTTATGTGATTTGTAGATGAGCTTATTCAGAGAGACTTGGGTTGAAAACTAGAGGTTGCTTTGGAAAGCTTGGCCAGGATCTAATTTAAAGCTACAGAAAAAAACTAAATTCAGCGTGAAGGTTCCTTTTTCTGTCCTAAATTTTTCATAATAGGCATGTCCTAGACGAACTCATTGCACCACCTAAATTCTAATTGTGTAAATTCTAAATTGGTTCTAATGTTGTAAGCTATGTCAAACCTATTGTGATGCTTTACATGTACTCATTCCCTCAGTGGGATACTGGTTAGCAGCATATCTTTGTATTATGAATGAAAAGTAAGATTGACGACTGATGGCTATATTTCAGCCCTTACCAATAAATTGCTAAGATTAGAATGTTGTTGGAGCACTCTGAAGGGCTTGCTATTGCTTCTGGCAGTTGTACTTAACTGTCAACTACCAGATAGATTATCTCTGTTTCCCCGACAGCTAAATTATATTTCATTGTATATGGATAAGAGTGGCTATTCAGGCAATTAATTTTTTTCCTTCTCATTCCTTTTGACTAATTTAACAGATATGCCTAGGAATAGCAATTATCTGCTTATTTATCTCAAAAGGGTATAAAAAATGATAATTGTTTTACAAGAATTATCCCACACTCCTTCCATCAGGAACAATACTACAATAAAAATGAAGGGTATGTGGCTCTGTTGAGGAGTGGGAACTGACTAGGATGTTCCTCTGGCATCCCAGCCAGAGCCTGCTTCTGGCACTCCACCTCCTCTCTCCCCTATGACTACCTGCCCCAGGCCTCCACCCAACCCCTCTGTATCCCCTTCACCCTTCTCCCAGGTCTCAACTCCTTCCCAGACCTTGCACCCCTCCAACACACCTCCTGCAGGCCAGAATCCTCTCCTACACCCATACTCCCTCCTGGACCGTGCACTCCAAGCCTCTGCCCCAGATCACAGTCCTCTCCTTCACCCAAACTCCTTCTCAGACCTCACACCCCCCCTCCTGCACCCCGGTCCCTTACCCCAAGCTCTCTTCTGCACCTAACCTCCGTCCCAGATCACGCACACCCTTCATAGAAGTGCGGCCCCTGACCACTTGCCAAAATCTTGGAGTGCCCCCCCCCCCCATAAAATTATTGCCCACCCTTGGACTAGACTATGAGATGTCACTTGAGTCCCAAGTGAAATGATGACATTTTAAAATCATTCCAATAATGTATTAGATCCCTGCAGTGTATTTCAAATATGATCAACTGGACAATGAACTATGCTTCTGCAATTCCATCAATATTAGAAATTGCTGGTTACATAGAAATAGTATGGAATTATACAATTACCAACTGATTTAGAGTTACAGTAGACTAGTGATATTATTTCTCTCTGGGCTTGTCTACATGGAGAAGATGACGGGCAGAACTATCGTAGTATAATGATAATGTTAAATCTGTGCTGGAATAACACCCCCGTGTGGATCCATTATTCTGAAATAAGTGTCTCTGCTGTGGTATTATACCACCATAGCACTGCCATTCAACTTCACTGTGTGGTCAAGCCAGTTAATGCATAGGCCAATAAAGCCTTTTAATAAATGAATTGTAACTGACCTGGGTTGTGCTAAAACACTGATCCTTACAAAGAGGGAACCCTCTTGTCCCCCTTTTAAAAGTTGGTGGTGTTGATATGGCAGAAATCGAACATCTTATTTTACAAGATTAATGACCGCACTGAAGCATTTCATGTGATTGAGAGAATGTATCTCCTCTGTAAAGGAGGAGAAGTACTTCAGGTTTCTAGGAACGGCTGAAGGTGTTGAGATTGGGTCACAGACCAAGGACTTTAGTTTTATTAAGTGTTTGGGAATTTTGTTGCTTGACTAAAGTGTGTTATTTTCATGTGTAGTTTTGTATCCTTATTTTAAAATCAGTGGAGATAATGATTAAAAGAGGGATTTTGATTTCTTAATTTTTCTGTCTTCACTAGATAAGGAGGGTTTCTAATTATTCTACTGCAGGTAACATTAAACTGCTCAATAGGACAATATAAGGATAAATCATCATTGATGATTTAGCAAGACTGAATAATTGAGTCTTAACATTCCTATTGAACTTTTTTTTAATATTAAAAAGAATTGCAGATTCAGTTTTTTCAGAAATGAGAACACAATAATATCCATGCAATTCTCTTGTTTGTGCATACAGCTGTAAATGCAAACAGGGCTGAAAGAAATCTAGATATGAGTTTGAATGCACAACTTCCATAGCTGCGCATGCACCATGCCATTATGGGTACTGTTGGCATTCATAGTTGCCTAGTCTATTTGAAATTGTAGTAAATGTCTGAAAAGAAGCATCTGCAAAAATGTGCACTCAAACACTAGATTTCTTAGCCAGAAAACATTTCAAATAATTTAACAAAGTATAACAGTTTTTAACAAAACATTACAGTCTCAGTCCAGCAATCAGACCCATCATGGTGGATAATTGCAAGATTGATCCCAGGTTTTGTAACACTATGGTGTGGAGATAAGTAGTAATATATTTATTTCGTAGACAAAGAAACTGAAGACTTAGTGATTTACCAAGATGACAGAGAATCTGAACACTGAAGTCTTTGAAACAGATTCTTGACTGTTAGAGCTCTTTAAATGTGACATTTTC
Source organism: Rafetus swinhoei (assembly GCA_019425775.1). NCBI lineage: Eukaryota > Metazoa > Chordata > Testudines > Trionychidae > Rafetus > Rafetus swinhoei. The sequence continues at coordinate 18,408,206 of CM033439.1, read as the reverse complement.
TTCCTTGGGTGCTTATGAGGCAGCACAGCTCAAGGTGGTAGTTGTAAAATTTCTTGTTTTCTGTGTGAGGCTTGTTATATGAAGAAAATCATGTTTAAAACTCTTTAAAAGTTTAAAAGTGATTGTGGAAACACTTTTAATAGCTAAAACTTACTTTTAATAGTTAAAGAAAAATCTCTATTTTGGAAGAAGAATAAAAAGATTAATTCATATGACATTTCGGGGTGCAATCGAGACTAGCCAAGAGCTGTTTCACTATCTCCCCTGATACCTATGGTGACTCTCAGTATTTTGCTGCTGTAACTTCCAACCTGGGCTGCTCACAAAACAGCCAAGAAGCATGCAGGTCAGACCCTGAGTGTCTGTGTATAACCACAGCTCTATTGCAGCAGCTCTGACCTCAGGAGCCTGTCAACAAACACTGGCCACCTTCTGGCTTGCAGCAGCCTTGGGGTCACCATGAAAGTAATAACCAACACATACTCTGTCTCGGATTTTGCTCCAAAAACAGATGTTCAGCGCTGTCCTTTGCTGGACAATCCAGATACATTAGGTCCACTGCCCCCTAAGGGTATCCACACAGCCGTCTTGTACTTTACATGGAGTTACCCAAACAATTCACAACACTGGATTAAAGATTATACAAGTTAATTTATCTACAGAGAAAGAGATTTTAAATAAGTACAAGTGATGAGGCATTATAGCCAGAAATGTTTACAAGAAAAATCAGGATAAAACACTTTCTAAACTTAAACTAGACTTAGTGAAGTCTCTTAACCACATGTTCTCAGTAACATTGCTCCCTAAATGTTCAAGCCAGGATCTGCTTCCAAAGTCCAACAACTGTTTCCTGGGTGGTTTTTCCCTTCACTTTTATAGTTGTCACACTTAGAAATGCAATTTTCTGAGGCTTACCCCTAGCTAAAGTTCATTCCCACTTTGAGGACAGTGATGAAAAGGATTTCATGCTGTTGTTTGCTAACATACAAATATGTTCTTTTCTAATCCCCGTCCATGCTAGAGAATCAGTATTTGATAGCTGATGGCCCGTCAGCTTTTATGGCACCTGGTTAGAGGTGTTAACTTGTCCTGGTCTTTGAGAAATTTATGTTTACCCACGCCCCAGACTCATCTGGTAAATATAGGTCAGTCGTGATTTCAGGTTGTGTTCATAATCTTACATACACTGTTGCCACACACATTTCACCATGATATTACGGACCAGCATATGATTCGTTTTCAGATGATACGTAACAAGTCCTATTCAGTACAGTACAAAGATTATTACAATAGCATGTAGTGTGTGACTACAGAGGTGCATTCCTTGTTTGCCATTTAAGGTGAGAAGGGAGTTTGTGATTAGGTGAAAGAAGAGACACTGGCCTTTAGGGCTAGAGTGCAAGTTTGAGCTATTTTCTTTCCCATAATCAGTGGGGAGGAGGAGAATTGCTCTTCATTAGAGACTGATTATAAATTGAAATCCTGTTATTTAAATGTATATTTAAAGCTAGGCTTTGAACTTTTTCTGCTAGCCATCGAAGCTCTCTTTAGAGGGTTTACATTGCAAATCTGGCTTTGTGAAAAAGAAAATCCCTATAATATATTGTGCTGTATTCTTTCAGCCTGCATAATTGGGTTTGGCAGCTTGTTTTGGTTCTGAAGCAGCTTGCCTGCCATCTAATTAAAATCTGGGTACACTGGTACATCTTCAGAATTGAAGAAGAGGATTCGAAAGGCAGTAAAGAAGACTATTTATTTTCAACCATCAAAGCAATTCTGGCTCAAATAATCCCTGGATTTCTTTATTCCTAAAGTCACTGAAATGCTTAGACAGCCAAGATGTAACATGAATTTCCTCTGGTCCTTTCTGAGTAAGTTGTGTTATTCTCTATGCGTTCATCAAAGCGTTGTGGGGAAATGTAAATTTAGTTTGACACACTAGCTACTGCAAAGGGTGGAGAGAAACCATTTTGCTACCAGAGCCCCAGAGGTAAGAGGGGAGCTTGCCTGCTGAGTAATCCCAATGAACAGTGCAGCATGTATTCTCTTTGGTGCCTGGCTGCTTCTGATGGCTGGTGCAGAGAAGGGTGGGTCGTGCTGCACTGTCTGTGGGCTCTAGGAGGAACCACTATTGTGGCTGTCCCCCTCACTGGAGCATTTTGTGCTGTCTTATCCAGCTTGCAAACCTATCCAGAGACCAGACACAGTTGGGCTGAAAGCTGGTTGTGAACTTGGATTTCCAAGTCACAAATACCTGTGGAACATGCCCTAATTCAAGTGATCTCAATCAGGCAGTTGCATTTCACAACTTACTACCTGTTGTTCAAGGAGAGGCGTTGGGCAAAAGCATCTCAGACTTTTGTCTACTTTGTTCTCCTTACAGGGCTCCTACTGGCATTAGTGGGATTTTTCCATAAAAAGAGAGGGAGGAAGGTTCTCATTACATAAGAATCAAACTGGAAGGCTAAGTTCAGGATCAGTTTACCTATGACACATCCTCTGTGGAAGGCCGGATCATGGGTTTGCAGGTAGTGGGTCTGTTATAGGCCTTTTCCGAAGGTCTGCTGAGTATTTTAACTTTTGGATACCCCAACCGAGATACCAATAAAGAAGCTGGGTGCAGGTGCTCAGCACTTTCTGAAAATCAGCCCCTTTCAGATTTTCCAAGTTGGGTGTGCAAAAAATGAGGCTCCATTTTGACCAATGCACGTATCACTCCCACTACAGTTGTTATGGAGAGGTAACAATAGGCTCAGCAATCTGAAAGTGAGCTTGTAGCAAAGAAACAAGAACAGGTGGGATGAGCAGTAGTAAGTTTGTGTCAGCATTATCAAATATTGAGGCCATTCATTTTCAATTATATAACCTTTCATGTTACATACAAACATTGTACATTAAACTGCAAACCAAGGTAAATATTCAGCATTTATGCTCTATTTCAGCACTTAGTGAAATATGCAAGTAATGATAAACTTCATGGTCAAAGAAAGAACTTGTTCTGAATTTCAGAAAATTATTGAAATGCTCCAAGATTGAGGACATGACTTCTATGGTCTGCTACACTGCAGGAATGCCTTAAAGCAGGGGGTTCTCAAACTTTGTGATACCGCGACCCCCTTCTAAGTTGCTCGCGACCTCCCAGGGGGTCGGGACCCACAGTTTGAGAAATGTGGCCTTAAAGAATACACAGAACATTCCTAATTACACATTGAAAAAAAGTGCTCTTATTTGAGAGATGAATTAAGAGTTCTCCTTGTATTTTACGGAAAAGGAATCTTTTGATCACAAGTTTTATATTAAAGCTCATTTGCTTGTCTAATAAAAGGAGTCCCAGGACTTGGCATGTTCATGTTTGTTTTTAGTTCAAAAAGTATCTGTACAACTATGGGCTCAGTGGAATTATGCATATGAAATTGTAGCCATACTGAGAAATTATATATTTTATATTCAAGAGCCTAGTTCAGTAAAGCACTTAAGTACATACGTAATGTTGACATCAGTGAGACTTAAGCATGAGTTTGAGGGTTTTGCTGAATCAGTATCTAAAGTCTTACAAAGAAGAGAGACCCACCAATTATGGTAATTTTAAATATCTCAAAGGGACATCCAGCATGAGCAGACTTACCCCAGAGCTAAATTTGGCCTTATATTATTTAAAGAACTGCATCTGCTGTACAAGATTGTCAGAATATTAGCATAATGAAACCTGGAACCTAGAGACTACAGTGGTGGAAGTGTTTGAAATTCATAGTTACACAGATTGAAAGAATGCTAGTTGGGTAGGATAGACTTCAGATGCTTTTTAAAGTTACAGAAATGTTTCTTAATATATCTGCGTGGTGTTCATTAGCTTTCTAGAATCAAAACAAAGTAGATACTACAGAAAAGCAGGGTTTTATTATACTCAGACAGCTCTGGTAAATGATAATGTTGAATATATCCTGTCTTGATTTACACCTTATACACTCTATTTAGTTAATTCGGTTACATAGGATATATATCGTGGCAGAACTTTGTTCTCTATACATTTGTAGAAAACCAGCATTGTTACACTTGCATGGGTTTGAGACAGACAGTAGTTGTAGTACCAACCAATGACAGGCTCATTACAAGCACTACCGAAGTTTGTCTCTCTCTCTCTTTGAGCCATTGAAATGTCCAGTATTATTTTAACAATTATTTTGACAATTTGATAATTGAGATTTGAGAACTCTGGAAACTATAACTTTAAAAAAAAATTACTGAGTCCTTTTAACAGAGCAGTGGATACCTTTTAAAAATTCTTCCTGTCTATAGCATTGCATATAATAATTAACAAATAAGGTACATTTAAAACCATAAGATGTTAGTACAAAGTAAAGGGAATTCTGAACCAAGAAATCTGGAACTCAAAGTCTAGATCAGGGGTGGGCAAAGCCTCTCAGCAGGGGAAACTCAGCCCTGTCCCTCCTCCCCCCATGCAGCCACTGGAGAGGAGGCAATGCTGAGACTGAGGCGCCGCTGCTGCTGCGGCTGCGGCCTGGGGCTGGCCCCGGAGGCGTTGCTGCCATAGCGCCTCCGGCTTCCAGGGGCAGCCTTGGGACGCATGGCCTCGGTGCCTCCGGGGCCGGCCCCAGGCCACTGTGGCACCTCCAGGGCCGGCCTGTGGCCATGGCAGTGGCATCTCCAGCCTCTGGGGCCACATGGCCATGGCAGCGGTGCCTCTGGGGCCAGCCCCGCACTGCATGGCCATGGCAGTGGCACCTCCGGCCCTGGGCCACGTAGCTATGGCAAGGCAATGGTGCCTCCAATCTCTGTGGCTGCCCTTGGACTGTGTGGCCACCACGGCAATGGGACCTCCCTCCAGGGTGGCTGGGACAGCGTGGCTGCAGCCATTGCTGCAAGGGGGCACGAAGCCAAGACCCGGCACCCCCAGCTTGCTCCGACACCCTCCCTTGTTCTTTCACCCTCTCTCCTGGCCACACACTGCACCCTCCCTTGTTCCTGCTCCTTCCACCTGGCAAGACACCCTATTCCCAATCTGCTTCTGCACCCCAGCTCTCTCCCAGATCCTGCACCCCATCCCTATCCTTCTTGCTGGCAGCCCTGTCTCGCACACTGTACCCCTCATTTTTGTCCCTACCCCAGAGGCTAAGGAGGTCCATAAATTCCACTAACTCCAGAACCCCAGAAAAGTAAACCTGGTCTATGGAAAGCCCTGAACCTCAGTCCCCACTTCCCTTCCCCTCACCTCGTGAGGCTAAGGTACCAGAGGAGTGAGGTGTCTCAGTTGGGGCCACATCAGTGAACGTTGGGGGGTTTTGGACGAGTTCTTTTGCTTCTCACTTGTGTGGTCCCCAACTGATTTTTTTTTTGTGGGACAGTGACCCCGATCCAAAAAGAGTTTCCCCGCTCCTGCCATAAAGAAAGAAAACATTGAAACCTTTTGTGTTGGACATAATATTTTACTTTATTTGAAATGAAGTTTGATAAACTAACATGAGAAAATTAAAACGCTTAATCTGTTCCATAATTTAAATTAAACCGTTCTTACTAGCTGTAGCTGGTTCAGAAAATAAGGTCACTGTACCCAGCAGGGTAGTTCTCAACCCCACCACTTCCACCTGAGGCACCGCCCCTTCCGGGCTGGCCCACGGCCACTTCTGAAATTTGTGAAGTGGCCTCCCCTTCCAAAATTATTGCCCATCCCTGGTCTAGATGAAGAAACCTGCGGGTAATGACTGATCAGATATGCATGATGTTGCATTAAAAACCTTCTCAGCCTAGATTTTTGTCATCACAGAACAATGTTTTCTGAATCTGTTCTATTTAAGGAGCATACAGAGCCAAATGCCATATACCCCATTCTGTGACAACAGAGCCTGCCATTGTAGTATGTGAAAGGAGGATTTGGCTCACACATTCGATAAATGATCTGTCATTGGTACAGACTACAGAGCCTGCCCTAAATAATTTAAGTCACAGGCACTTGAGTGCCACTGGGATTCTGCAACAGCTACATCTAGAGCTAGCATTTCAGTGCACAATCCCATTAGGAGCCAAAGAAAATGGTTTTTCATAGCCTGCTGGGCTGAAATGTCATTGCCCTGGCACACGTCTGGCTCAGTCCAGGGATCCTCTCTCTTCAGTACCCCAGGTCAGACTCTACTGTTATTTATACCTGTGCATTAAAAAAATCATTGAAGTTGTCCCCATGTAACAGAGAGGAGAGATGGACTGTCTGTTATATACCTTTTGTAGATTTTACTCTTCAAAATGGATGCACGCATAGTTAACCTAACTGTTTGTCTGTTCTCAATGCATGATCAGGATCTAAGTATCATTAAACGAATTAGAGAGTTTTTTTCCAGTTGGGGGAATACCCATCTCTCTTGCATTTCTGATTTGTATGCATATAAGTACAATATAAATGTCATGTTAAGTGAATGCAGCTGTATCTTTAATTTTTATTAGTTATCTCATTCAAGAAATACTGGTGCGTATGTGGCCCACATTCATCCTTGTATAGGCTGAACCTCTCTAGTTCAGTATGCTTAGCACCTGACCGGTGCTGAACCAGAGAAATTGCCGAGCTACCGGAGGTCAGTATTGTCTAGCAGCTTTACCAACACTTTTTCTGCTTACTTGGCTCTTAGAAGACATTTAATGGTAAATTCGAGCTAAATAATAGCACAGAACAGTGAGAGACAGGACTAGTGGCTGTAAACAAACTTTATGGGACCACTGGAAACTTGGCCACATCCATAAGTGGACATCCAGCTAACTAAAATCATGCTGGACCATGGATGTTGCCAGACCAGAGGATGCTGAATTAGAGAGGTCCGACTTGTACAAGTTATTAGCCCTTTTCATTCTCTCGCTCAAATTGGTGCACGTATCTAATATACAAACATCCATTACTCTGGGCCTAGTTCTGTTATCTTGCAAAGTGGCAACTTCTCGCCACATGTTCTTGTATCATGAAAAGAAAAAAAAAAAAAGGGCAGATGGAAAATAATAGTAGTAATGTTATTTATAGAGCACCCCACCGTCATGAGGCTTTGTACGTTAAACAGCAAAGGATATAATAGAGTGCTTCTCTGCTAACCCACAAACCGAGAAAGAAGTGATGGGGTCCTTTGTCAAAATTGGAAAGAGAGACATTGAAAAGGAAGGTAATAAATACAAAGACCAATAGTGATTTTTTTTCTGGAAACACCTTTGGAGGTGAACATGCATTAAGATTTTATTTTAAAACCAATGAAAAACACCATGAGATTGGTTGGTGTGAAAGGAATGGCTGAAGGTGTATGAAGGAGGTGGGAAGTAGACCCAAGACAGAATGAGAGTGGAAGGGTGTGTGTGTGAGAGAGAGAAATGAAAAATAAGAATGAGGAGAAAGAACCACATCAAGATAGAAAGGAGAGAAAAAAGTAGAGTGGAGGGAAAAGGAAAAGAAGAGAGAATACATTTTAGAAGCATTGATCGTTAATATAAATCTTAAAATAAAACACTTTCTATTGATTTATTATCCCTGCCTGCAAGCAATGCTATTTCTTTACAATGATTAAGGGCTGGTTGCCAGGAGAGTTAAAGGCCTGTGTGATGGGTTTTGCCCCATAATATTTAGTCACTCACTAAATTACCATTTTTAGTATTTGTAAGAGCTGTTCCCAACTCAACATATTTCTGAAAGGAGCCCTGCTAGAAGCAGGGATAGACATCTTTTAGTTACAGTTGGCCCTGAGAACCTCAGCATTTTTAGATGATGTTGTGGCTGTTTCTGCATGCTTCACTGCTTTGTACAGTATGTGATGTTTGCTTGTCTCTTGCTTGACTGGACTGAGGGTTTATCCCATTCCTGTTTTTCACCTCTCTTGACAGTTTGAATATATATTAAGTCAGTGGTGGCCTTTAAATGTTTAACAGAGTCTGTCTGCCAGCTAAGGACAGGCTGAGATGAGGGGCTAACTTAATTCATAGTGCAGTTTATTGTACCTATTGAATTACAAGAGGGATTAATCTAGCTTTGTGCTTTTGAAATACAGGTACCTGAAATTTAAAGGTGGTTGTTCAAACTATTAAGAACAAAACCAAAATATGGGAACGTACTGTTCAGGGCATTATAGCAGCTTGCAAGAAAAGGAGTGGCAAGAACCCAATGACTTGGTCATTTTGAAACAAGCATGTAGAGAGCAGTGCTTCATATGCAGTTAGCTCTGAAATAAAACAAGCAACATTTGTTGAGTAAATCATACTCTTTCAAAGAACTCTACATTCACCTTAGAAAGAGGGAGGATGAACTTGTGGTTAGGGAATAGGCATAGAAATCAGAAGGTATAGGCCAAAATTTTCCAACGTGACTGCCTGAAATTAAGCACCTAAATTCATGCTTATGCATGCATCAGGATTGATTTTTTTTAAAAAATTTTTACCAACTGATCAGAACTATTTAAATTTTAAGAATGCAGCTGTATTTAATTAGGCTAGTGTCATTGTAGGGGTCTTTTGGAGCAGAACTTGCCTCTAGATATGAAGAGTATCTGGATATTTTGCTTAGGTTATTTAATTGCTTGACAAATGAGCATTTCATAATAATGGAATTGATTATATACTGAGAAGACCACCTTTAGTTTCTTTGCAAAATAAAGTCAATGGTTAAGATGAGGAATTACTTGACCTTTTTCAGTTACCATGATAAATAGTAACGTTTCAGTGACCTTTGTTGTTTCTCTCTTGTGAGAGAGAGCTACCTAGCAATGTGTGGATACTTATACTAGCCATTCACCCCAAGATTGGTAACTATTTCAATAACTTCCCTGATGTCATTAAAAGAAGAATAAGTTGTCATGGTTAGATACATTAGCATTCAAGGTATTAGATGCAGTAATAGGCTACATCATTAGCCTTTTGTCTCTGAATATTGTTCCATATTTAGATTACAAATTAAATGAGTTTGCTGGTATCTATCAAAGAGTCCACATCACAAAGCCAGTATGTTATCTGATGCCTTGGGCATTTTGTCGAAAAGAAGACCAGGATTAAATTAGCAAAGATTAAGATCTAGCGTCAGAGCTAGGGTGATGGAAGATTGCACATGCCAGGGCTATGCCCACCCTTAATCAGTACTGGAGGTAGTGTTAAACCAAGTAGCAAAAACAAAACTCAGAAGATATATTTAACATTGTCCCTTTTTAGCATAAAGATTCTAAACCTGTCCTCATTAAGAGGAAGTAGATTAGAGTGCCTACCATTGAACAGGTGCCAAATAAGTAACAAGTAAGAATAGCAATGGTTTTGGTGGGGGACTTCATTTCAGTCCTCTACATCACAAAAATTTCTATCTCAATTGACACACCTTGTAGGAGAGTCAAGAGAGACCAAAACCTTACTAGACATACAAATTGAACGATCCTGCCAGTCTTTAAGCTGGCCACTCCAAGTCAGCAGTGGTGAGAGTCAATGCACTGTTGCTTCCTGTGAGAGAACCATTCTGTGGAATATTAGAACTTCAATCTGTAGAGCTTCCACTTTACATAACATAAGAACGGCCATATTGGGTCAGACCAAAGGTCCATGTAGCCCAGTATCCTGTCTTCTGACAGTGGCCAATGTCAGATGCCCCAGAGGGAGTGAACAGAACAGGTAATCATCAAGTGATCCATCTCCTGTCATCCATTTCCAGCCTCTGACAGAGGCTAGGGACACTATTCCTACCCATCCTGGCTAATGGCCATTGATGGATGTAAATTCTTGGAGGTTATCTAATTTACCATCATTCACTGCAGTAGCTACAAATTTAACAAATAAAAAACTACACTGCTCTCACTGGATTAGGTAAGGATTTATGTTCAACTATAACAAGAAAAATAGGGTCATAAAAAGTGCAATAGGAACCCAAATGAAGGATTAGGAGTTACAATTTGGGAGTGAAAGATAATTAGCCTTTTTTTGTTAATGTGTGAGGAGATTGTAAAGAATTATTTGGATTAGACTCACGGAAAACCTTTGCACCAGTTCTTGAAAGTTCACTCCTGGAGTTAAGAATTTGGGTCAGATTTTTAGCTAATGTCAAACTGTCTATTTTATAGTTCCTTTGAGTTAGTGCTATGACACTTTATATCAGCTGGAGGTTTGCCCCATCTACTATATATTTTAGTAACTTTGTCTGTCGGTGGCTGTCCATTTGTCTATATGTCTGTGAGTGCATTTGAACAAGAACTCCTCCTAAATGGTAAGAGCTAGAACCACCAAATTTGATATGAGGCTTCCTCTTACCAGGTCAGGATGTGATGATAGCAGGACAATGGGATATGTGGAATGTGATCCTTTCACATCTAAGGGAAAGAGAGGGGAGTGATCGTAGAGACAGTTATACTCAAGAATGACCACAGTAGTCACCAAGCACAGGGGACAGTTATACCCGTGGTTCTCAACTTGTGGTCTGTGGACCCCGGGAGGTCTGATGGTACTGCAGGGGGCCAGTGGAAAGTTTAAAAGTAAGGATTGGGCCCATCATATTGGGCCCAATCCTTTTTTTCCCCTTTCCCGGGGGAGGCGAATCTAATCTGTGAAATTTTAATAGATTGAAAAGGGGCCTGTATGCTCAAAAAGGTTGGGAACCACTGAATTATACTAATGAAAGACTACAGGGGCGCAGCAAGCGTCAAGCCCAGGGAGTAACCACTGGCCAGCACCACGGCCCCTACTATCCCAGGACGCCCCCATGGAACAGCTGCTGACCTGCTTTGCAACCTCTGGCACCTCAGGTCGCCCTGGGGAAAAGCCAGCAGGTAGCCTGTGTGGCCCGGAGAGAAGCCAGTGGGCAGCCTGCACAGTCCTCCTTGCCCTCCCTCCCCCAGGCCAACCCTGGACCTGGGCAATGCCAGGTAAGGTAAATTCTACAGGTTGGACCTCCCTGGTGTGGCACACTCGGGATCTGATCAGTCCTGGATCAGGGATTTTGCTGGACCAAGGAACGTCATTTCTAGCCCCCCGACACCAGTCCTGCCAGCCCTAGCCTGATTGCTGGCCTCTTGGCCAGCTCCCCTCTCTCGCTGTCAGCCCCTGAGGCAGCCCCCAGCAGCCCCACCGCCTCCATGCACTGGGTTCAAGCTGCAGTGCCCGGCAGTCCCGCTGCCTCCACACCCCTGACTCCTGTTTCCTTACTGGGTAGTCCCACTACCGCGTGTGGGGCTCCATTGCCTGAGGGCTCCCATGCACTAGTTCTCCACCGAGACTTTCTGGTCCTGGAACATCCACGGTCCTACAGGACCAGACAAGAGAATCCCAGTTAAGAGAGTTTCAACTTGCAGTAAGTTTATATTTTAAATATTTTGTTCATGTTTCTATTAACAATGCAAAAGACTAGGAACGAAAGATGGTCCTGGGAAATTTAACAGCACCCTCTAAAGATCACCTACTCCTCTTCATCAGATTGTTTATTTGTATTACCATAGCACCTAGGCATTCCAACTATGATCAAGGTCCCGTTGTGCTAAGCAGTATACAAATACATTGTGAGAGCTAATGCGTGCTGCAAGAAGTGATAGTCTATCTAGACATGTGTGACCATGCTCTTCTAGGCCTAAGATAAACTACAGGGCAGGCTTGAGTAGGGTGAAGGAGCCTACAGAGTTTCCTGCCCTCCATCTGCAGGGGTTACATGCCACATTCTTGGTAGAGCCACAGCCCCTATTTCTATTAGCATTAGGTGTAGAGAAACCTTTTTGCAAAATGTACATTTTGAACCTATCTTACCTGACACCTACATGCCTCTCCCATAATTCTAAAGAAATCAGCGGTGGGAGGCGGGGCAGATTGTCCTGCCAGAATCCACACATGGAGGGGAAATTCCTGTAGGTAGATCTCTTCCATTCTGTGTGGCACCATCCACCTATGACGCCACATCTCATGGAAATCTGTCCTGGAGGATGGGTATAGGATACACTCACTGTCCCACTCCTAGGTTCCTGGGATATTTGTGCTAAAAATAACACCTCACTGATTCTGTGTAGCGCTCCTCCTTATAAGGGGAACCCCTTCCCATAAAAAGAAAACGAAGAAGGGAATGGGCAGCTGCTGGTGCTGGATTCTCAGGCGATATGGTTCAATAAGAACTGTGTTGACAGGGAAAAGGAGCCCAGAATCAATATGAATCCTCTATGAGAATGGACTTGTGGATCCTGTGTGATCTGTGGGACTGGGGAGCGAAATGGTTTTCTTCAAGGGTAAACAAAGTTGGTAAGGGAAATAAACTTGCTCTGCTCATGGCAGACTATGTGGGAAACTACAGACTTATTTTCTCAGCACCCCTTTAGAGGATGGTGGATGAGCAAAATCTAGTTCATAGCTTGGCAAACAGTGAATATATTGCACTGTACTGGTTTTTTGGTGGCAGCAATGACAGACTTGTGGCTTACTGCACTGTCTCTGTTTTTATTTTCTGGCTGCTTGAACATGCATTAAAGAAGCGCCAGGCAAACACATTAAGATGTCATGCAGGTGAAGGGCTATCTCGTACTGACACCAAATGCAATCTTGAGATGATGGCCACTCTGAGTGACTCTGTGGGGTTTTTAACATATCTGTCCTGCTGTTTTCTCAGGGCTCATCTCCTGGTGAAAATCAGTAGAGTTGTGGTTCCCCATTAATGGGCTGCCCTAGACTACTTGGCCAGGGTTTTAGGCATGTGTTGCAGAGGAGGAGTATCAGTGCGTAAGAGAAGCTGGAGGACTGTATAACCACCACCAGGTGGATTTGAACTGGGGCCTCTGTTGCTTAGTGTAGAAGCTTCTACAGCTTGAGCGATAACTGCACATCCACACCTATAATTCTGTAAGCACGTTTCTGTTGCATGAAAGCTGCAGTTGTTGTGCTCTGGTAGCAGGAGGACAGAGATGACCCAGCCAGCAGTCCATTGCAATACCTAGCTAAGAAGCACTTCACTAGACATTTGTTTGATTTTCCTCCCCATTGCATGGAACAGGATCCATAGTCTGATCCGTGCCATGTTTTGGAATGGGAATCCTATGGCTGCTGGACCTGTAGCATGGAAATGCAAAAGTCTCATTCCTGCTATAGCCACTAAACTCTCTGACTGCCTTCTGACTAAGCAATGGTGATTTATTAGCTGAGGTTTATTGGTCACATTACTTATCAGCTAGAGGTATTAATAGGCCTGAGGCAAAGCTAAGGGTGCTTTAGCTCTAATTGATTGTTGTTTGGCAGGGGAACTGTGATAAATGGGCCTTTATTGCTACTAGAAAACCAATAAGTAATTAAAGAAAATAAAATGTATTTTTCAGCTGTTTAAAATGTTGATTGCTACTTTTATTATTCTGGCATTCCACCCTGCAACTGTATTTTAGCACCTTCAGGTCTGCCAAGATCTGGAAGTGTATCAATCTCTGTCTCCAGCAAAAATGCAAGGGGAACTTAACACTGCCATCCCTGCCTTAATGTTTGTTTTCATTTGCTCATGGTTTCATGGTTCTAAAGTGACATGTGCTGCTAAAGTTTGATGGAGATGTATCTGTAATAATGCATGTGCAGGCGGGCAGGGGCACACGTATGCTCACTTGCTCTGTTCAGGCTCCATTCACTTGCCAGAACACCTCTCTGTGTACATTACCACACTGCAATTAAGATAATTTGAGGTGATTGAATAGATAGCTCCCTGCTTTAACATGAAGATGCAGTGGTAGGAATAATAGGGGATAGAAATCCTAAAATGATTTTTGGGAGTATCCAGTGGAATGAATTTGTTTTAAATCAGAATTACAATGAGAGAGTGACAGTTTGGTCAGCTGGGATGGGAAGATCATTGCAGGCATGTTCTAGAGATGGCGCTTAGTCCTGCGATGAGTGCAGGGGACTGGACTTGATGACCTCTCAAGTTCCCTTCCAGTTCTAGTGTTCTGTGACTCTATGGACTAGTGTTAAAAAGAACTGCACAGCAAAAAGAAGTGAATGTAGTTTGGGACTGCATAACAAGGGTATGTAGCATGAATATGTGGCTAATGGTCCCTGTGCTATCTGGTCAACCATCAGGAAAGAGTTCTAATTTGTGTAACAATTCTGAATGGAATGAAACAAGCTTAAAATGTGTTCCCTATTTATATACTGACACCAGCTAATTCCCTTTAGGGGAAGGAAAATTTCTTAGGATTGTTTGGGGGAATAAAATGACACTGAAAAGCTGTAAGCCCAGCCTCAATGACATTTTCACTCTGTGTCTTGACATAAAAGCAATACCTAATTTTCAGTATGTCATTAAGGCAAGCGCTCATTAGAGCAGCCCCTGGAAGAGAATCAATACTTTTAGACAATTCCTTCTACTACATATGCATTGCAATGGGGAAGGAAGTATTTGTAAACACCAATCTGGGTGACTTTAAAAATGAATAAATAGCCATTTATTTTTTAATCATGATTTCTCCCTCTATGTACTCCACTTTATTTCCTTGTTGAAAACAGGAGCTATATCGCTCCATCCGGACTACTGAGCAAGAGCCAAACCAGGCAAACAGGGCTGACCTGTAGTAGGACACAACACCGGCAACAACATTCCTCTTCATGTAATGGTTTTTCCTGCCTGTGGATACAATCTGTACAATGACAGTGCTTAGGATACAAAACACAATATGGGCATAGAGAAACGCACAGACTTTGCTAGATAGGTGCCAGCTTTTGATGGAAACTTACTTGCCTGGTTTTCTACTAGCTTGGAGCTGGGTGACTGGGGACTCCCGGGATTGCCTAGGGATTAAGGCAGCTAGTTTTTCCAATTGGGTAGCTCCACAGGTGGCCTGCCAGGTTGTCTGGCTCTACGGCTTTTCTGCCAACTAGATGGTCCAGCCAGCAGGGAGCCAGCTGGGAATCTAGCTTACCAGCCAGCCCAGAACTTTTGGAAGAATTCATTTTGGGGGTTCTCAAATGGATTTTTTTTTTTTGCCAAAATTTCTGTTCTATAGACAATTTTGCATTTTGGACATTTCATTCTGTTATGGAACTTACAAAAAAATCACCTCAAATGCAAAAGAATTCCATGGGACAGAAATTCTGGTTCCCTGCATGGCTTTGATCAGAACCTCATTTTGATCAGAACCACAATGCCCCTTAATGCCATACTTGGGTACTAGTTCGGTACCATTTGGAAGAAAGAGGGCCACTCATTTGCTAACTACGCTGTTTCCTATGGCATGTTGTGCGTTCCTAGTAGACTTCTCCATATGTATTCGTATGAGAACCTTGCAAGCTGGTTTTGTAGCTAAATTATGCTCTGACTTGTTTTCTATGTATTGTGCATGTTTTTCTTCTTTTCAAAGTGCAATTCTCCACTTAAATGAAAGAAACTATCCAAGAGAAGTTTTAAATGTATGCTAAATAGTATTTTCTTTCTTTTAGCTGTCTCCATAATGAGGTACAGTGCATCATCATTTGGATTTGCTGTAAGTAATCTTATAATTACATAAACAGTGAGATGTTATGTTGCATGCAATTTCTGAACCCTGACTACAATTTTTCTTAGCCAAGGAAAGCATCCAGAAGAAAATCAGTGACTGATCATTATTTAAATGTGATGACATACGTAATAGGTAAACGCATTAGGGTGGTCTGCTTTCAATTCCCAGCAGACAATGGCATTTATATCAATGTTTAGATCTTGCGCTTATGGTGGATGCTATAGCAAAAGCTAAAAGGGAGAGTTATTACAAACCAGAACCAATTTTCCATTGCAAGGTCCTGCAGCATATTTATCCCCTGTGTAAGCATAGGTTTGAGAACCCCAAGATCACTTGTGAAATTCTGTTCCAATTGAAGTCAATATCAAAACTCCCATTGACTTTATTATGGACAGGATTTCATTTTTGGTCTCTAAAAATCAGTGCCATTTTTCAGTTGAACACTAATCTATTCCCAGTAGAGATTATCTTTAGAGCAAATATTCCTAATTAAATTAAAAACAGTTTGAAAGTCAAATATTTTGTATTTTGAAATTGAAAGTGGGACTTTTTTCTGTGGAAAATTTGAATTTGATTTGTGAATTATTCTGGGCACGATGTAGAAGGATTGCTTAACTCACCAATTAAATGAAGCATATACTTTTTTTGTCAGAGCCCTGCAGTTTCTACATTAGACAGCGAAGAAACTCTTCATGGGCCAGTTATTGAGTAGAGATGGCACTGTATCAAAAACATGTAAAAAATTTATGTTTTAAGTGTTGTGAATGTGAAGATTTTGCCAAAGATGTGGCATCAAGTGAAACTAAACAGATGACGTTCCCTAGCAAAAGTTGTTAAACAAAAATTGTGAATTTGTTGCAGAAATATTGGTAACATGTTCCTTTTAGACACCACACAAGAAATACACTAGTAATTGTAAATATTGTGGTGACCACATTATTTCAATAATTTAATTTTTTAAGCCAAGTAACTGTATGATGGTGGATTATAAACAAAGCTCTTTCCTTGATTGACTGGCTGAAGTCTGATATACACTGTTGGGTAATGATACACAGTAAAGATCATTTAAATGAATGTAAATCCTGCTTTAATTAAAGGATTTATTTGGAGCTCCTTTGTGCCCATGCAGCATGATTACAGATGCATTGGTTTAACTACAGTGCACCTTAATAACCCACAAAAGCAATTGACTATGTATTCTTTTCAGTTTGATGCTATCCTGGACGTTTTGTCATCAGTGATAGTTCTGTGGCGTTACAACAATGCAGCTGCTGTGCATTCTGCACACAGAGAATACATGTAAGTAAACTTACCAGGGGTTTTCACTTTGGCAGAAGACCGCAGTGCCTTTTCCATGAAGCCAGGATATTATAGCAATAAGGAGGACAAAAATGTGAAGATGCCAATAAATTTTCATTTTATTTTCATTCATTTTATTGTCACAGGCTTGCAGCTCTGACTCAAACTTTCCTCCCATGAAAATGATTCCACATCATCATTTAATTTAAGATACTAAAGGAATTGACATGTCTCTTTGAAGGATCATGAAAGATGATCTGCAATTGCAACCAGCATTGAATTTGCAAATCTTTTGTTTCACATCTCATCATTCAGACTGGGATGAGTGTCTTGTATGTGATGTTTGTGCTGTTCTTGTTTTGCACCAGAACAAAACTGGGGTCTGACCTGTCAGATGCTGAGCAACTTTCACAAACAATCTTATTAACATCAGTAGGAGTGGAGGTTGTATAACCCCTGATGGGCCTGGGTCTGGGTTAGTCAAAAGAAAGGTTGATAGGTACAGTAGTTAGATTACATAGCTATGCATACACATATGCAAACTGTTTTATAGCAGCATTGACTGTTGATGTGATGACTAAGGGGTTTTGATCATCTACATCAGTGGCTCTCGAAGTGTGGTCCCATTTTGCAAGTGGGCCGTGGGCTCATTGCTCACCCTCCCCTTACTGTGGGGAGCCTGTGCTGGCACTCCAGCCCCATGCTCCCTTCCCTCCACAAGGCTGAAGTGCCAGCACTGGCTTCTCACTGCAGTGGGAGGGGAGGGGAGCCTCCCAGGCCAAATTTGGCTTGTGGGGGAAGGAAGCAGCAATGCGCGCTGCTGCTCTCCTTCCCCCCAGCTGGGGGAACTATGTCCCTGAGACTTTCTCCGATGCTCTCAGTGGCTGGAATCATGGCCAATGAAAGTGGCAGGGTTGATGCCTGGGAGTGGCAGGAGCTACTGAGCTAGGTAAGCAACCCTCATGCCCAGACACTGCTTTCCCATTCCACTAACCAACCCCTGCTCCCACCACATCCCCACTGCACCTGCACCCTTCTACCCTCAGGCCACTCCTGCACCCAGCCTCTGAGCCAGACCTGCACCCTTACCACCTCTGCACCCATTTTGTCATCATGGGTAGTTGGTTGGTGGTTTGCATAAAGGTCTGCATTGAGGAGGGTGAACTCTGAGCCAAGAAGTTTGAGAACCATTGATCTACATACAATTTTAACAAAAAATTAACACCTGCCAGGATCTGAAGTGTGTGCATGTAATAGTTCTGGCATGAACAGTATGGACAAAATTCCTGTCTCCAATCAGCAGTGCATCCAATCACTGCATCTTCTGCATTGACTCACACTGTGGAATTCCCATTGTCGGTGCATATGACAATTGCAGAAGATTCAGTAGAGTAACAAAATAATTATGGTTTGACACAGTACAGCAGTGAGACATAACCCTATAGACTAGTTATACGGTACATTTCTTTCAAAAATGGATACATAAGTTAGGCTCTTAACTCCATACTTAGGCATCTAAATAAATATTGACCAATGTTCTTTAAATACACAAACTCCAGTTTATGCGACAGGCTTCCACAGCAAAAAGGAAGTTGTAACATCTGTTCTAGCGGTATTCCCTATGTAGTACTTTGCAACTAAATGCCACGAAGGGCCGCAGGACTGATTCATTCAACACCCACTTAAACCAGGATTGAATTTGGCTTAGTGTCAACTGAGCAACGCAAAACATTTTTCACATACAATATTGTGGAGTGGTGACAGATGATGATTTGAAAATGGGAGAAAATTACAGGTTTTTTTTGCCAGAGCATTTTTTTGGGTATATTTTGGTGCTTCTTCCTCTCTTTTGCAAAGGCCTGAGCCTGTAACAAGTGATGAAAATTTAAACCCTGTTTCAATGAATCTTAGACAAATTTCAGTTATCCTCTTTGGAGCCTGATTAGTTATGATCCTTGGTGGGATTTTGGCGGCCCCAGAAGCTCCTTAGCCCAACAGAGAATAGGACTCTACATCTAAACCCTGAGCTCTTCCGTTGAAAAGCCTTATAAAATGTTTTATTTGTCTCGAGGTGTTACTTTTACAAACAAGTGACTAAAATTAATCTTCCTTTGTACATTTGGGCTTATTGCTCAGACATATCCAGCACACCTTGGTTTGATAGTATCCCAAAGATTCCCCTCAGTATTTAGTTACCATTAGGGCTGTCAAGCGATTAAAAAAAATTAATTGTGATTAATTACGTGATCAATAGCGATTTTTTTAAATCGTGCAATTAATTGCATGCCGCCGCAGCATTTCTAAGGGGCAGTGCGGTGGGACCCTGGGATCAGCTGGAATCCACAGCTGACCCCAGCTCTGTGCAATGCTGTTCCTGGGAAACGCTGCCACCACAGCATTTCAAAGGGGCAGTGCGGTGGGACCCTGGGATCAGCTGGAGTCCCCAGCTGATCCTGGGCTCTGCTTGTGCTGCCCCTTTGAAACACAGTGGCGGCGTTTCAGTGTTGCATGGTGTCTGGGGTCAGCTGGGGACTCCAGGCTTCTACTGCGCTGCCCCTTTGAAACACCCTGGTGGTGTTTCAAAGGGGCAGTGCTGCAGAAACGCCTGCGATTAACATGTTAGAAAAATTAACGTGTTAATTATGCTCTGCATTAATTGACAGCCCTAGTTACCATAGCTAAGAAATCCTTGTTTGCCCAGCTTTTTCAATCTGAGTGTAGTGTACTTTATAAAATGCTTTGTAAAGTAAATAATCCCAAATATGAAACAATCAACTTGTCGTCAAGCTGGGGATGTATATTGGCAAAGTGGCAAATATATTTTACTTTTTAAATACTTATTTTTAATTTGGCTTGAGTTAACTCCTATGCTATAGGTAAAAGCCAAACGCACGAGATAGAATCATTGGTCATGCCTTCTGAAGGCATCTAATGTTACATGAAGCTACCAATATTAAGCAAAAGAACATTACCATAGCTTGGCCATTTTGTTGCTGTTGGATGGGTGATCTGGTCCTCTCTCCAGAGCTCTTAGAACGGGCAGAAAATCATCATATTATAGCCATGCAGGAGAGACAACTGCAGCTGTAAATCACAAAGACAACTCCTGTGGTGTCAGGTTTTTCTGGAGGAACATCTCTAATTTCCTGTTGTATTTAATCTTGAAAGATTATGTAGGAAATGATTTTTTCCTACATGTTGGGAGTGTGAGGAGGGGGGAGGAATGGGGCTTGTGTGGTGTTTGAGCCCTGCAGGTTATTTATTGCTATTGTACATAATCCCTGCCTTGTATGCTCATAACAGCTCTTGCTCTTTTACCATCTTGAAAATCAGCAGCAGTTGTTTTGGTGTGTGTCAGTGTCTCAGTGGGGAGACCCATTGGCGTTTTAAGGTGCATGCTTCTGCTAGTTGATACCCCCTCCCTCTGAGGAATGTTGGAAATTCATGTGGGAGCTCAAGTTATGTGGCACGCTTTTCATGTTGAAGCATGCTTAGCCACAGGTTTGTCGCAGCAGGGTGGCACTTGCCTACCCCAAACTCCTTTGACTATGTTTGCACTAATTCTGACCTCCTTCCTTATGCATATATTCTAAAGTAAATGAGAATATTTGCCTGAGAAGGATTCAGCCCTTTATTGGCATGGCTTCATTTGTAGCTCCTACTCTTGTGACTGAATTAAATGCACATTAGTGAATGTGTGTGCCTGTGTATTAACCTCTTTGAAGATTCGTCTTCACTCACTTGCATTTCTTGGCAGTTATCAAACAGTTTTGAGTGTGCTAAATACTGTTTTTAAGCTTTGCAGCAAGGGTCTGAGCTAAAGCCCACTGAAATCAACCCATTGATTTCAACAGAGTTTGGATCCAAAACCAAGTGGTCAGTACTTGGCAGATTCTGTGCTTTTTTTTTTTTTTTAAATGAGTCAAATTCAAGACAAAGGATTAAAAAGCACAAAGAAAAAAAAACCAAGGGAAAAGAGCCGTGCACATTTTCATAGATTAATCAATTATGAGGCCAAAAGGGACCATTAAATTGTCTAGTCTGACTGCCTATATATCCAAGGCCTTTCAGTTTCATCCAGTTACTCCTGTACTGAACCCAGTAACTTGTGATTGGTTAAAGCCTTCTGAAAAGGTCTTTACCTCAAGAGATGGAGAATCTACCATTTACCTGGATAACTTATTCCCACAGCTAGTCACTCATTACTTTTTGTTTGCCTGATTTCTAATTGGAATATATGTCTTCAGTTTCCAGCCATGACATAACAGGAATTCAGTAAACATGCTAAAGCATTTAAATATGAAAAACTGTGTAGTCAAACAACCCAGAAAAATAGATAGATGATAGCCTAGATAAAAGCAATGCCAACTGAAATTTTAAAATATTCCATATCAGAGCACAGAACAAAAACTGTCATTTTTCTTTTGGGCTATGTCTAGACTGCAGCACTTTTCCGGGATATCGGACGTATCCCAGAAAAGCAATGCCGCGTCCAAGGAAAGCATCCACTTTTTCAAAAATTTTTTTGAAAAAGCGGATGCGTTCTTTCACTGTCCCTGTAAACCTCGTTTTATGAGGAAGGGATGGCTCGAAAGAGCAGGTTTTTCTAAAATTTGGCACCACGTAGACAATGCTGAATTTGGGAAAAACCTCTTCAGACAGAAAGGCAGAAAAAGATACATAAATTGTGAACCGCAATTTGTGTATCTTTTTCCGACTTATCTTTGTAGTCTAGACATAGCCTTGCTTAGTGAGCCAAACTCTGTTTTGTGTTAAACCCATTCAATTCTGTTGATTTCAGTGAGATTGTAGTATTATAACTGATGGTAAGATTTCATGCTTTCCATTACAGTGTTCAACTTCCGTCTGAAAACAAGAAAAACCTCTTGTAACAATGGTTATGTGTACAGCTGAACAGAAAAAGATACTGCAGTTTTTCCTGATTTGCACAGTCATTCACATTTTGTTGCTGCTTAATGCAGGCAGTTTAACTTACCTGTTAGATTTTACTTTTTCTAAAAATGCTATGATAGAGATGGCCTGAAACTGGAATATGCAACCAACCTTTCAAAATTCTACTCTAATAAAATATCATTAGGATTTTTTTCTTTATTTTTTCATTATCATAAGAAGGATGGGAGGATATGTTGCATGTCTGGTAAATTATAATGAAAACATTACATGCTATTTTATAATTGTATCATGGAACCTATGATGAGTATCCTCATAAAGTGGGTCCTTCCAAACATGAGCGTCTAAGCCAAATCAGCTACTCAGTTGTAGTCTTGTCCAGCATCCCAGTGGGAAAATTGAATAGCTGATAAGTCTGTGATTGGTACATTTTTGGCTTTTTAGTCATTCTATCATTTTCCCAGTTTGTCAGTCAAATAAAATAGCCTGTTCGTTAGGCTCTAGCCTTAGGGGCTTTAATTGAAGTGATAGATCTTGAAGAGATACAAGCAGTGGGATGGGCTAGACATCTGGGAAAAGAGTCTTAGCATTACTCTGAGTATATGGTTCATTAGCTCTTGATTTGCTTAGCAGGACTGCTGGGCTACAGTAGAAATGTTCAACAGGTCTCATTTTCCTTACAAGTCATCAAGAAAGCAAATAATCAGGAAATCCAAGACTCCAAAGAAGAGGCTTGAAATAACTAAGTTACCAGGAATAAGATCGGTAATCCCAAAGAAACAAGAAGAATGAAACAAAAAACAGGACGATGTAGCACTTTAAAGACTAACAAGATGGTTTATTAGGTGATGAGCTTTCGTGGGCCAGACCCACTTCCTTAGATCAAATTGTGGAAGAAAATAGGCATGACCACAATTTGATCTGAGGAAGTGGGTCTGGCCCACGAAAGCTCATCACCTAATAAACCATCTTGTTAGTCTTTAAAGTGCTACATAGTCCTGTTTTTTGTTTCAGCTAGACTAGACTAACAGGGCTACATCTCTATTACTATTCTACTAAGAAGAATGAAAACACTGAGAATAAAGGGCTGTTGCAATTCCTTGTTTTTTCTTCATGTGGAGAAAAAGGAAAAGAAAGAGGAATAGACCTTAACTTAGAACCTATCAGTCCCCACTTATAAACCTTTGAAGGACTGTAGATGTAAGACAGAGAAAAGACCCAGAAATCATCCTCTTCCCATTTAGGATTGCGTTGTACAATACATTTTCCAGTGCTGTGTCTAGGCTAGCTTTAAATGATTTCAGTGATGGAGTTCCTCCCTACACTCTTTTACAGTCTTGATCTCACCACAAGGGAAGCCTTTTCATTTCTTTGTTAAATTCCCCTTTTCTTAATTTCAGTCCATCACTTCTGTTTATATCCCCGATAAATAATGGGGCACTCTAAATGATGCTTTTCATATCATGTACATCCCACTTCTTCAACAATTCTTAACTGGCTTCAGGATAAGGGGCTTTATTCTGGGAAATGCTGAGCACCAATAGATGTCAAGCAAAATGGAGAGTGCTCAGCAGTTCTGAGGATCAATTATGGGTGTGATTTAGAAAATACAATGAATAGGTTTTTTTTTTTTAATTTCTTCCAAACTCTAACCAACTACCCCACGATAGTAAAACTATAATTGAGGCATTGGTAGTCACAGTACTTTAACCAAAGTTAGCTTACACAGTTTGTGATAAGAGAATTTATGTGCATTGCTCTGCCCGAACTGCCAGAAACCTGCAATTTCATCCAGATGATTGAATCGCTGTGTGCCTAGAAAGCTGCTACAGTGGTGTGAGTGGCAGGATGGCACCAGGCAAACTTGTATAGCTCTCAGAAGCTTGTCAGGCTTGCTGATTCACATAGTGCTGCAAATCCGTGATGCACCCCTGGGCTGCCCGGCTTTTTGTGCTGATGCCAGCTATCTGACTGTTGCACCACTGGTTTGGGTAAGCTTCATCAGAGAAAGATTCTTGGCAAGCTGTTGTATTGCTGATGCCTATGTGAGCTGAAGCAATTGCAGGGTAAAAGTATCACAATGCACCTAAGTAACTGAATAAATATGTACATAAAGCCTAGAAATTTACAGCCCAGGTAGTGAAACACATGCACATGCCCACACCTCAAACCAAATGATTCTCTTGACGTTGGAAATGTTTGGCTCAGGACTCTGATCCATGTTCTCCCATTATTGCCCCCCCCCCCGAAATGGTAGAAGGTCTTGGGGGCGGGCAGGGGGAAGTGGAGCACCAGCTTTCTATTTTCCTGGGATCTTACACTCCAGGGCTGTATGCTTCTGTGATGGACTGGGCTGGCTCTGGGTACCGCTGAGGGCATCAGCTCAGGGCGAATTGCTCACAACCAGGGCTACTTACAGCCCTTGACTGGAGACCTTTCCAAAATAGGCCAGAAACCAGTCACACAGAGCGGTTCAGCTGCCGATCTGGCCAGTAGGAAGCCTCACGAGCAAAACCCCTCAGGCATCCCAGGTTTCCCTGTGCCACAATCAGCACTGGGCCTTACACACAGGTGAGAGGTTATAAAACCCGATATCACCAACTCCGAACAGATCCTCCCGGTCCCAAAGAACCAGCCACAGTCCAGTCCCTGGTCAATTTACACTTTAGATCTTACCCACAAAAGCACATTGAGTCAATCCTTTAGAATCTAAAGGTTTATTAATAAAAGAAAGAAAAGGTTGAGAGTAAGATTGTTAAGGAGAACACATTACATACATCAATTACCAAGTTTTTGATGAAGGCTCTTAGCAGAGATGTTACAAACTGCTAGCTTAGAAGTCTCTGGTGTACATCCTGTATTAGGATGGGTCAGCAATCCTTCCCGGCTCTCTGTCCCTAGCAAGGATGCATCTGGAATCAGTAGCAAAATTGAAGACAAGATGGAGACGGCCTCATGGGATTTTTATATTCCTGGTGTCTCCCAAACTGAAGCTGGTCACATGATCAAGTGACCTATCTGTGTTTCACATGCCAGTAGCCATGAGGCATTGGCCGGTCTGCAGGCTTCCAGATACATTCCTCAGGTGTGTATTGGCCACTCTGAGAGCCATTGTCCATGGAGCAGGGCTAGTTAGTCCAGCTATTCACTGAACTATCCTTCCTCGCAATAGGCAGTCCAGGCCCATTGCTCCTTCCCAGACAGAGAACATTTACAATACAAGAACAGGGCCCATATTCATAACTCCACATACAGAAATCATACAAGTACATGAGTATCAGACATAGAATCAGCAGAGCATAAGCTTTCATTTCACACCTCACATGGCCCACTTTGTACAGAATTTGGGGCAAATGCCACCAGTGGGTGCAACAATGATCTGTCTGCTCACTTTAAAATCCAATAGCGTGACAGCTTCCTCATCAGCAGCCAGTTTCCTTATGGAATGGTTTTAGTCTTGCTCTGTCCAAGCTACTTACTATTTATCTGTCTCCTACCTTTGCTCTATGGCTACATTTATCTTACTGTTTGAGCACTTCACAGGCTTTATTTATCTCTCTGCACAATTTCCTTTGAGGTAGGGAAGTACAGGTGGAATCTCTAAAAACCAGGACTCTCTGGTCTGGCAATATTTGTAGTCCAGCAGGACCACAGACCAAAGAGCCCCTGTGGCTGGGAGTGGGGGCAGTAGGTGGGCCTGGCAGCAACCTGGATCCAACAGCAGCCTCAGTGCAGCTGCCTGTCTTGGTCTTTACAAATGGGAAACTGAGGTACAAAGCAATTCTGCTGTTCTGTTTTGACTTTTTAGAGCTCTCTGTGAAATTCTACTGCACTACGAGCCTTCTTCCCACCACCAGTGGTACACATGGTATCTAGCCCAAGCGGGAACACCAATAGTGCTATTTTTAGCTCTGCAGCATGAGCCCATCACTTGATTTGGGCTCTCAGATTTGTTGCTGTGTGGGGTTTTTGTTGTGTGTGGATGTATCCTTAGTGACAACTGAAATGCTGTGAAAGATCAAGCAGAAAAATCCCTTTATTTCCATAAAACAAAAATGTTTCTGATACAGCGTGATCTAAACTAAAAAAAGCTCTTAGTGTTAGGCCAAGAGAAGGTGTTAGCAGCTCCCACATGGAAACTGCATGTGAGATCAAAGGATATAAAGGATACATTTAAAGTGGAAAGCTAAAGACAGCTGTGTCAGAGGTATCCAGGAAACAATGAAACAGAGACCACATTTGAATGATATTCAGTATCTCATTTCCTAAATAGTTCGAGGCATTGTCACAATTTCTTGGCATTCAGTTGACTCTGTGTATAAGACTTGAGTGAATGATCTAATAATTTGCTAGTCTCAGATGTGTTCATTTGTGAGCATGATGAACTGGAAAACACCAGCTTATTTACCAAAATGAAAGCCTCTTTCGTGAGACAGATTGTCACAACTGCGATCAAACTGAATGGCATCTTTTCAGGTAGAGACAGGAAAAGCTAAATGTGTTGACATTAATAGACTTGTGTAAGGTATTTGCCTTTGTACCACCCAACATTCAATTCTATACAAAATCAATGTAGCATATACTAGAGTAAAAGCTGATTAAATGATCTCAAAAAAGTTACTGTAAATGGATAACCATCAACAAATAGAGTAATTTCCTATGGAGCCTCGCTGCTTTCTGTCTTCGTATCCCAGTGCCATTTAATATCTCTAACCCTGGTCTGTAAAATCTGTGTTGGTAAAATTTTCAGAGGACAAAAGTGGTGTAAGCTTGGATGTGCATAATCCCCCTTTGGGGTTGTAAAAATCTGACACGTCATGACATTGTCAAGTTTTTAAGCTCTAAATGTTTTTAAAGTTGAGGTTTTTGGATACATAATCCAAATAAAGTTCTAGCATTGTAAGCAAGACACAAGAAGTAATTCTTCCACTCTACTCAGCCCTGATAAGGCACCAAAAGGCATACTGAGTCCCTTTCTAGACCCCACACTTGGGGAATGTTGTGGACAAATTGGAGAAAATACAGATGGGAGGAACAAAAATGATGAAAAGTCTATAAAATATGACCTTTGAGGAAAGAGTGAAAAAATGGATTTTTTTAAGTCTGGAAAAGTGAGGGGGGGAGGGAGCTGAAAATAGCCTTCATGTATGTGAAATGTTGTTATAAATGTAACCTTTGTGCCCAGCAGCCAGTAGGGGTGGGTTCAATAGCTAGGGGTTCCTCTCCATCCATCCAACACAGAACCCACTAGACCGTCGTTTTAGCTGCTTTCTGCTGTTCCAATGCAATAGCAATGTTCTAATGAACTAGCACATCCTTTTTTAAAAAAAAAAAAATCCTCTGAATCTTATTGGCTTATGAGACCAAATATTGAATGTGTGAATATGGCATATGGCAAGGAGAACCCACAGCCTCTGCAGGCCCTTGGGCAAGTTGGGGGGCGGCCAGCTCCGCAATCCCAGAAGGGGCGGGGCCATAGACAGAAGGGTTGGGGCCAGGGCAGCAGGCCCTCCGAGATGCCTGGACCATGGTGCAGGCCCCAGCCCTCCGAGCTGCACAGAGTACACCGCACAGTGCTCTAGTGGCAATTTAAAGGACCCAGAGCAGCAGCGGTGGCCAGGAGCCCCCGGGTCCCTTTGAATTGCCAGCCCCCAGGGTAACCTCCCCACTTAACCCCCCCTTAACCCCCCCACCCCTCCGCCCATCAGAAGACTTGCACGTGGCCGCCAGATCAAGGCTCTCAACATTTCTAATGGGTGAACATTAAGATCATAAGAAAAGCCATAATAGGTCAGACCAAAAGTTCATCTAGTCCTGTCTACAGAACAGTGTCAGGTGCCCCAGACAGAATGAACAGAACAGATATCAAGTGATCCATTCCTTGTCATTCATTCCCAGCTTCTGGCAAACAGAGGCTAGGGATACCTTCCCTTCCTGGCTAATAGCCATTGATAGACCTATTCTCCATGAATTTATCTAGTTCTTTTTTGAAGCCTGTTACAGTCTTGGCCTTCGCAACATTCTCTGTCTAGGAATTCCATAGGATGACTCTGTGTTGTGTGAAGAAATACTTCCTGTTATTTATTTTAAACTGGCTGCCTATTAATTTCATTTGGTGACCCATAGTTCTTGTGTCATGAGAAGTAAATAGCACTTCCTTATCTACTTCCTCTGTACTAGTCATGATTTTATAGAACTCAATCATATCTCCCTTACTTATCACTTTTCCAAGATGAGTCCCAGATTACTTAATCTCTCCTCACACATAAGACATTTCATACTCCTAATTTTTGTTGTCCTTTTTCCTGAAATTTTTCCAGGTCCAAGATATTTTTTTGAGATGATAAAAAGTCTCGAGGCGTAGCTAGCTGTGTTAGTAACTGTAAAAACAATTAGCACTCCTATGGCACCTTAGAGAGTAAAAAAATTTGTTAGGTCATGAGATTTTGTGGGTAAAACCCACTTCATCAGATCTGCAGTCCAACTCATCTGATGAATCGCGTTTTTCCCATAAAAGCTCATGACCTAATAAATTTGTTAGTCTCTAAGGTGCCACAGAACAGTGCTTTTTTTTTTTTTAAATGGGGTGACCACACCTGCATTATTCAAGATGTGGACATACATACCCATGGCGCTGTAGGATAAAACTGTCTGTAGCTTCCATCTGCAAACTAGATGATCAACACCGTTCTGCCCAGACTCATTGTGGGATTTGTATTCCCTGTCATAGGCTCTAATGTACATTTCTGAAGAAATCAGTTTCTGTACTAATTGCTAAGAGAGCCATTCTTGGTCATTAAAATTGTTAGATTGTATTTTCTTTGATTTTTGTCCAGATCTTTATGAAGTCTCAATTTTTTCTTTAAGTACTATAAAGTACTATGCCTCAATTTAGCACTTTGTTCCTCCTGCTCACTGGTTCACAGTATGCGTTTGCTTATTTAGGTGTTGTGGTTTTCCTGTCACTCTTTCCTAGCATCATTACCTTGCCTTGATTTCCAGTGAATTGCTGAAGCCACTTATCAACCCAGGCACCTAGTGTGTGCTGTTTTGGGTTCTTTGGCTAATGAGTTTTGTTTGAAGTTGGTACATTGGACAAACCACAGATTTCAGCTGGGTAATATTTTGAGCAGAAATACCCACTTAAATGCATTTTCTGGGAATGCAACTGTCAGTATGTTGTTTTTTTATCCATGGTACTGGGCTAAATAGAAATGAAAAGGACACCACTAAGTCCAGAGACCTCATACTACTTTGAATTTTTTTTACTGATTTTTTTTTTTTAACTGCATGTGTGTATTCTAACCCAAAAGCTGTGGTAATAAGGAGAAATATATAATCTCTGTATAGGAAAATGAATTGCACTATGGGTTTACAATTCCTTCTGAACAATTATTTTGTATGCTGCCATGGAATGACAGATAATGAAGGCATGCAAGGCATTATAGTTTAATTGGGAAAACGAATCCTACAGCACTTACTATAGGCAGAATTTGGTCAATGGACTCTAGGTTTATCAAATATTGGATGCCAAAAATGTTTTTTTCCCAGTGAACGTGCCCATTTGTGTTTTAAATGGGGAAACATATTAGCCTGGGTTACTGTCTTTCTATGGGTAAGGTTACTTTGCTCCTTGTTGAGAACAGCAGGCAGCGCACACTGGCTTCCTGCTTATTGTGCCAGGAAGAGGAGCAGAGATCATTCTGAGAGCCTATTAGGACTTTATATGAGGTAAAGGTAAAAGGTTTTGTGACGGTACATAATTGGAGACAAAAATGTTAATCGTCTAATTCTATTTTCAGTTTAACATTCAGGGAACTGAAAATTCATTTAAATAACATAAGACATCAAATCACAAATTATAAACAGCCAAAAATATTGGAAAGGCTGGGACACATTCAGGATTTTTAGATCATCTTATGCTTAGGAAGAGATGACAAAATATCCAATTCTATATTATAAAGTTTCCAGGGACCCTGCATTTTATCTAATATTTGACCTGTAAGTTGGGTCTATTATACATATTTCAGTTTTAACAAATGAGCACTGTTACATTTGTATATGTTGTATGATGGGGATCATTTACATTCAATTATAACATTTACAATATCTGTCACATCTGAGCTATGCAGTGCATGTGAGAAACAAGTGATGCCCAAAAAGCAAAACCCACACTCATCCACAATTAAGGGCACCTCTCTGTGTATAGAAGAGTAACACCTTATAAAATACACTGGCTCAATGGTCACCTGGAAAAGTATCACATTTATGAAGATGTTCTACAAAACAGAATGGCTGAAGAGAGAGCTCTAGATGCTGCAGTTCTTGCTTGGTTTTTAATTGCCCTGAATGCAACTTTCATTGAAAACCTAGTGACCCACTACTGCAAACAAGAGCATTGAGTAGTGCTTTCCACTATGAATAGATGTTAATGGACATCTCATGGTGATATGTCCTAGTTAAGAGCCAGACCTAGATACATGAGATTTGAAGAATCAGGGCCCATAAATACAAAATCGGAAGGTCCTATCTACCCATTCTTCATTATTCCCTCTTTTTCATTTCCTGACAAATCTCATAGCTTAAAAGCAGGATATTTCCCTGCATAGTTGGGCTAAAGACCCATCTTATTCCATTGGGGAGCTTTATATCTAATTTCACCATTCCTTACTAATACAGGTGGAGTGCAACATATTGAGCTTTACTATCATCAAACTGATTCACAGAAGATATATGATAAATTACTGGCGATTTATCAATATTAGTTATCACTTTTTTTCCCTTTTAAGACTGGATAATTGGACTCATAACCTGGCTTTAGGAAATATACCTATTTTAAAACATTCATAGTCTCTGTCTTTTCTGTAAAATATATGGCATAGAAAGACAGGATAATACACTGGTATGCACAGGTTCTAGTGATATTTCTTTAAGATCACATGTTTTATCACTCATGCATTAATCTATTACTGCCTGCTTATGCCAATAAAAACTTGTAAGCATTTATGTAATTACTCTCATGTACGGAGAGTGTATATATATATATATATATATATATATAGGAAATATATATATAGGAGAGTATATATATATTTATATATAGGAAATATATATTACACACCCATACCTGTGCATACAGCTACAAAATCCAAACACACATTAGCTATTTTATATATCCTAAACTTTATTTATAAAAAGTGAAGTATTAGAAATCTTGTGGACTTTGCTAGAAATCTACTGGAGGCTGATCCAAAGCCCACTGAAGTGTTTCCTTTGAGTTCATCAGACTTTAGATCAGGGTCTGCTGTGTTTGTTTTATTATTTCTTTGCTTGCTCGTATATATGTGGCTTTGATAACCTGCAGTGAAAAAGAATCTTACAAAAATTCCAATGAGGCTCTTATTCAATTTCATTGGTGTGAAAGGAATCCCTTGTTACCCCTCTCAGTTGCAGTAACGTTTGGCACAATGAGCAGATGTTCATATGCCTTCCAGGTGATTGCAAGGCAATCTAGCCATGGACAGAACAGTAAAGAGCAGAAATCTGGCATGAGCAAATATGTTTCAATTTTTTTTCAAAATGTAGTAAATTAGAGTAATGTTTCTCTGCTTTTATAAGTGGATAATAAATAGCTGAAAAGTCTAATTTAGTGTTCCTGTCGGCCCTAACTCATCTCCATTTTCATGAGGAATTTAGAAACACTCAGCCAATAAAAAAAGTACATACATCCTGAAACATTTCCAACCTGGCCAATCTCTAATTTGGATTCTACAGGTATCAATACCGTTCTCCTTCCGCATTCGAAAGGATGCTATAATAGCATTTGGTCAGCACCATAGGTTATACTGACCATTTTATAATATGAGTTAGCTCTGTTTTATATCAAGGAAGGTGTGTGTGGTTTTTTTTTTAAAAAAAGGCTCCCTTCAGCTCTTTTTTCACTATTCAAAAATTACTACCATGGGTCTGTGTTGATTCATGGCCATGATTTTTTCAATGAGTGGTGATGCCTGTATAGTCTGATAGTTAAAACTAGATTTCAGAGTGTGAACAATTTCAGTGAAGAATAAGCCCACATATTTCCTATGCACATTAAAATGACATTCCCTAATCACACTTCCCTGTGCAGTTGCTAAAATTCTGAACAGCTGCAGTTCTGCGTAGGTTGGTTTTCAAATCATCATTGGTAACTAAATCCAATAATATAATATAAATCACAGACATAAGTAAGCAGTTTATTGGTATAATTAAACACATCAAAACATGTGAAGGACAAAAAGGTTTAGTGTCATACTAGGAAAAAGCAGGGAAACTCGGAGTCAGGCAAACATTTCATCTGGTATACACACCGCCATAAAGTGTAATATTACACAGTAATTTAGTCTAGTAGAGAACTGAGCTTAAAAAACTGACTCTACAGCCTTCACAGTTGCAAGAATCTAGCAACAGATCATCTCTGCATAGAGACAATGTGCAGTATTACAGCACTAGTAACTGCATTATGTTTTCACATCTATTTATAATTGGAAATATCACCAGCAGCTTCTATAATAAATTACAAAAGCCTGATATAAGTTGTCTATGGCAGGGACTACATACCTTACTATATTTTCTGAACCGTCTAGCCAATATTGTAATATTAATATTAAATAATAACCATAGGACTCATTCATCATTGTCTCTTAAACTGGCTGGCTGCCTCTCATATAATTCATTTTTAATTTCACTGTGTGTGTTACAAACTACCTAAAATACAATGCCCATCCTTAAGCACCGTCACATTTGATACCCCATATATGCTCCTGAATTCACTGGTCTTTTGCTGGCTACAGTGATCTATCTATCCTATTATCAGCACCTAGCAATGGCAACTTAAGGGGAAACAGACACAATATTTAGTACTAACTCTGATGGACACATCTGTGTCCATCAATGGAGCATTTGATGCAAATGTAGGGCTTGGTTCCATTGTTTTCATTGGAAGCAGAAGCTGCTTAGCTCCTTGCAAATGATAATTCAGCTTCTTGCACACTGGCGTCTTTATGGATATAAGAACTAAAAAACGGTCTGTGAAAAGCAGCAGTGCATTAGCCAGTAGGGATGGTGAAAGAGAAGAGGAAAACACGTGGAGATAGGAATTTGTTTGAGCTGGGGCTAGATAGATGTTATTCCAGCTCCGTGAGGGTAACTGAAAGCCGGCCAGGATATATATTAATACTTCAGATCAGTTGCCTCAATGCTGCAGACTTAGTTGCAGCTGGTATAGAAACAACATTGGACCAAATACCTTACTGGCTTTATGCCAATGACATCTTTGGAGATGTGCCAGCTGAGAATTTGGCTATTTATCACCAGAGCTATGTCAGCCTGACACATTTCCCACTGCCAGAATACCTGAGGTGCCGATGGCTCTAAATTGCCATAGTAGTAGGGAAGCAGTGATCATAAAACATGGTTTGAACCTGGCTGGGAAGAGAACTGAGAACCAGGGAAAGAGTGAAATGAAAGGAGCAACACAGCAGATAGGCAGAGAAGTTCTCCTGCAGAAAGGATAGTCATGAAAGACAATTAAGAAAAACGGAGAAAGATACAGAATTGGAAAGAGAAATGACGACCCACAAAATAAAGTCTGCTGTGAGTGTCCAGCTTATGCGCAAGTTCACTCAGTCAATCGGAAAAATAAAATAGAAGTCCTTGCAATGTTTATGGAAATAGGAGTTAGTACACACACATATTACTTGTTTTCTAAATTAATTAGTTCCATCATTTAGTTTGCTTTTCTCCTCTTCTCGCTACCTATGACCTCTTTTAATGTCTTGTAAAAGAGCTTAAATCCTGTCTTACCTCTTTTGCACTCCTTCAACATAAATGTGATTTGATCAACTTTGCTGAGAAACAGCCCATATTCTTCTTGGGCATAGACCTCTGAGTCCATGCTTTGGTTTGGCCTGAAACACATTTTTACTGCTGAGTTACAGTCCCCTGAAAAGTAACAGTTTTAACACAATATCCACAGCACCAGCAATGCAAACAGCACCCCAAAGATGGTAATGCTTCTCTTTCTTTGGCCAGTTATGAGCCATTACTAGTGAAAGATTTTCTGGATGTGATCTGGAGAGGCTGTGCAGCATGAGCAAAAACAAGGAAAATGTTGTAGAAATACAGTTTGTTCTCTGGAAAGTACATAATGTGAACACTCTTATAAAGGAGAGAGACAGAAATAAAAATTAGTAAGAATAAATCAGTCTGGTGAAAGCTAAAAAAAAATAAAGCAAGTGCTGGTGAAATTAAGACTATTATCTGTTGGTTGTATTACAGTCACCATTGGTGGCCCTAAACTGAGAAATGGACTCCATTGTACCAGGCACTATGCAAACATGTAGGAAGATAAAGTCTCTCTCCCAAGGGTCTTGTAATATAAGAAGAATGCTATATGAAACATTGGTGGTTCATGATTACTTCTTTGGGGTTCAGTTCTGCTTGTCATCATGTAAGGAAGTGGGTTTTATTCACCTTATGTGGTAGGTGAGGCTTACTGTCCTATACTGACATTGTTTGTACCTCTGTTTCCTTGGGTGCTGCACCAAGGCCTAGATGGTGATGGGAATTGCGTGTATGACTTTTGCTGAGACCCTCAGGGCAGGTGAGGCTGTCCAGCTGCCTGAATGTAAACAATGGCTGATGCCCTTCATAACATGAGCCCCAGGAGGGGGATGTGACTAGGTGACACCTTTTGCTCAGAAAACAGGACAAAAGCCTGAGAGAGCGCAATGGGCATGGCTGGTGTTAGGCAGCTGGAAGTAGGCCAGTTTTTTGGGGAGCTTGGGGTGCAGCGGGAGAGTCAGAGCCCTGGCTCTGGGCTCCTCTCCCCCACAGATGGACTTCACTGAATGTCTCCTGTCTTCTGTGCTGACAAGTTCTGTTCTATACTCTGTCCCTATCCACTAATAAACCTTGGCTACGTCTACATTGCGCTTTCTTGCACAAAAGCATATGCAAATGAGGCGTGGCAATGAATATCGCTGTGCCTCATTTGCATACTTAATGAGCCACCATTTTTGTGCAAGGGGTTTTTGCGTAAGAAGGAGCAGTCTACACTGCTCCTTCTTGCGCAAAACCCCCCTCTTGCACAAGAGTTGTTCTACTGCTTATTTTCAGAAAATAAGCAGCAGAACGACTCTTGCCTCATTTGCATATGTTATTGTGCAAGAGAATGCAAAGTAGACGTAGTCCTTCTGTTTCACAATGCTGGCTGGGAGTCACTGCTGACTGCAGAGTTGAGGTGCAGGACTCTCCGGCACCCCCAGGAAACCCACCGAGGTGGACTCACTGCAGGTGGCGCACAGTGTGGATGGGGCTGCTGAATTGTCTGAGGTCAGATTCAGGAAGGTGGAAGCTTCTTGCCCTGGTGTCAGTGTGGTCAGAGAGAGGAGCTACCCTGGCTGGCTTCAAACTGGGCAGTTCCCGAACATCTCCATGACACACATCCACTTCAGTAGCGCTGTTAAAGTGAATGCAACAGCTCACTTGAGTAAGTCTAGCAAGTTTTGGCTCTTGTAGGTGAAAGTAAACGGGTGCTCTCTGGTGCGCAGCTCCGGCAAGAGATGGCTGAGCTGTGCCAAAGCCAGCAGGGAGCTATTTAAAGAGCTGGCAGAGACCTGGGTTGCAATAGGACAGTACCTGTAAGAAATTTTAAGTTACTTTCACCACTGCTTGTAGGACAGGAAAATTAGGGGTAAATCACTCCAAGAACGTCAAGTGTGCTCAGTACTGAGCAGCAGCTGACTTACAGCCAGGGGAACCTACAGCCTCGCTGGGCCCCTGGGCAAGGTGTGTGGGGGGGAAGTGGGAAGGGCACTATGCTCCTAGAAGGGGCGTGGTCTCAGACAGAAGGGGTGAGGCTGGGGTGGCTAGTCCTGGGCCACAGCATGCCCCTCCTCAGTCCTTAGAGCTGCCCAGAGCACCACGTGTGGCACTCCAGCAGCAATGTAAAGGCCCCAGGGCTCCAGGCATTGCCGCTGCCACAATAGCAGCAGTGGCTGGGAGCTGTGGGCCCTTTTGAATTGCTGGGCCCTGGGGCAGTTGCCCCCTTTTCTCCTCTCCCTCCTGTCAGTGGGCCTGCTTACAGAACAGTACGTGTAATGCATATTGCCAAGCAGGGATGCTGGAACAATTTGTACAGTGGGGGTGCTGAGAGCCATTGAACCAAACTGTAAACCCTGGATATAATGGAAAACACTTCAAGCCAGGGAGTGCTGCACCCCCACACCTTTCCCCTTTGTTTCAGCAGCCATGTTGCCAAGGTTATGTATCCAGTGTAGCTGTTTCTTCACAACTGCTTTCTAGTTATTATATATGATGGATATGCAGCGTTTATGATTTTATGTGTGAACTAAAGTAAATAATGCTGAATATTTTCTATCAGGAGTAATTTCAATGAGACTCAGCCTGACAATCAGCACAACAAATAGTATGCATTTCCTGGGTTAAGCTCCACAAATTTGGCTACGATACCCTTTTAAGGCTGTGAATTAACTTAACGTTAAGGATCGAATACGAAGATCTGAAACTGGTATAGAACAGAAGAAATCCGTATGCACCTTTTACTTACTGTGTTTTATAAGAACTACATTTCTGTTTTAATTCAAAATAGCAGTAACTTGGACATGTACACAGTTGATTTTAGATGTGAAAAAACTGTGTACTTCTGACCATTTAAAAAATTATATTTTAGGCACTTTGTATGTTAACTGAACCAGAAAGTAATTTGACTGATATGGACAGTCTTGCTTTATTCCATATGGTGTCATCACAGTTCAGTAACTATTCTAATGAACCTGAAGAATGCTGACAAAATTGATTCTAGTACAGGGTGTCCATGCTATAAGTCACCCCAATATACATCTGTTCCACACTAAAGTTGTTGACACTTGTAGGAACTGATGCATTATAAGTCCTCCCATTCCCCGCCCTTAAGCTGTGCAAAAAACCAAAACAAACCAACCCCCCCAAACCTATTTGCACAAATGGAAGTCAGCTGTGGGAAAAAAGTCCCTGCTTTAAGTTGTTTCGCTTTAAGTCAAAGGTTTTTAGAACGTATCTTGGACTTACAGCGAAGATGGCCTGTATATGAAAGACACCTTACTAAGCACGAGGAGAAGACAACCCAAAACAGTATCCATGAACTGGCGAGTTTAAGCTAAAACATTTTCTGAAACCTTAATTGTGTTGCACCACTTCAGCTGCTATCAGATTGTACCATGAATAGTAATTACCAAGGCTTTCATTATAAACCTTGTTAGGCACTGTCTCAGTACATTCCATTTGCCAAAAAACCAAAGGGATTATAATTAGGCAGGGGAAAAAAAATCTTGCAATGAGTGTTTCACGGCAGTCAGATTATAAAAAATAAATTCTACTCTCAGTTATATTGGAGTAGTTTACTCCAAATTTACTCTGGTGTGATTTATAGAAGGATTTCCCTGTTTCCTTGTGGGGATATGTACAAGTAGTATTTGCAAAATGTTATGTGGCAAATAATTGCAGGTCTCACTGAACACTACTTATGTAAGTGAGTAATCCCATTGGCTTTATTGAGATGACTCATTTGAGTAAGTGATACACAATATAACAAGGAACTTCAGAAGGGAAAATTGCTTTATGATCTTGAAGACTGATGATTCCAGTGATCTGTGCTAGTTAGGTCTTTTATTCCATGACTGAAATAATTCATGATTTTATTCTTCCCATTATCTAGGAAGATCTGAATGATATAGTTAAGTGTAAAATACATCCCCAGATCACATGACTGCTTTGCCACATGAATTAAGCTGCAAATACCTTGAATATTTGGATTTTTGTTTTCTTAGGAAATTAACCAATTGGATTAGGGAGAAAAGAATACCATAATGGATAAATTACTCAAACCTGTTCAGGAATTTACAAAGTCAGTGGGTTTTGCCTGTGACTGTCAGTGGCATTCAGAGTTGCCTATTGATAAATTGTCAATTTGCATGGAATGTCTAATGATTGATGTAGTGAAAGGACAACACATACATAGGGATTTGCTTCCTCTCTTCTCTTTGTGAGTTATGAGATATTTATTAGCAAGGCTACAAAGTTCTCCCAGTGGAGTTGGGTAGAGGGAATGTGTTGTGGAAGATGAGGTGCTGGTAAGATGTCATTTAATTTAGTGCCAGACTGCAGCTGAGCTTTTATGCAGGTGCGCATGAGTGAGGTTACACATGAAGATTGTTAGTAATTGCAATGCCTGCACTCAAGGGAGCTTTCTGGGGAAGGCTGTGTAGTTCTGCAGCATCCTCAACACAAGGCTGTGCCTTAAAGGCACAGTTTAGCTCCTGGAATTCAGTGTGTTACTTGGAAGGGGATAGGGGTTCTTGGAAACTCACAAGGCACATAAACCTTTGGCAGCTTGCAGAAAACTAAATATTTACACTCTTAATGTCTGAAGGATGCAATATAATGCATTAACCCAAATGACAACATAACATTTATATCCTGGCAAAATGAGCTAGTTGGTGTAACGCTATCCTGTGTTAGCAGCATCTGTATTTTCAGATGGGGAGCCATTGCAACCAACATTTCTTGAAGAAATATCTGCCACAGCTAGAGATTTACCATAGTGTTCCATGTCAGTGGACAAACCAAGGAAGTCTTGGTGTTTTCACTCTTGTTATATTTGAGATCTACGGATAACTAATAGGCATAATTTTACGTCAGATGCCATTGCAAGAGGAAAAACAATTTCAACATCTCTAGAGCTTTAATTAGCAGGAAAGCTGACCATAAATTGGAATTTCAGAGTGTACTTCTTGCCTCATCCTTTCTGAGCGATATTGTTTTGTAAACCATTTTGTTTCCTAAAGGAATCCAACAAATTTGTCTGTCTGTTCAGCAAACCAGCCTGGCGAACTCTGAATGAATGTGCATTTTCTTTTCAAGTGTTTCAGCTATGGTTCTCTTTGTGTCCTCACACTCTGTGTCCCCACTTTAGAACGTATGTAAGCCTTTTGGAGTAATACATTCTATAGGCCACAGAGACACAGGAGGATAATTCAGCTTCATGACTTTTTCATTAGATCTTGCCATTACCTGACACAGCTGCAGTGATAAATTATCCTGCGCTCATAACGATTTGTTGACTGTTCAGCAAGATGCTCATATATTAACGTTCACACAAGAGGCTGCAGAATAAACACAGCACATTCTTTCTACTTAGGTTGTGTCAGTGTGATAGCACCTTTATTTTTGGATAAAAGGAAATTAAGGATTTAAATTTTAATGTACCAAATAAGAAATATGGTTTACCCTTATACTTTACAAGAAATGCACTTTTGTTTGGTTTTTTCCAACATTTAATATGGTGCATTTAGATTTTTTTTTCCAAGGGACCTAGGAAGAAGGGGAAAAATAAATATTTAGCACTTCAGCCTCTCTGAACAAACCTTATCCAGTTAGTATAGAGCAATATTATAACTTTGCCAGCCTAAATGAAATAGTAAGACTTTTGGTGTATTTAAATAGTTTCCAATTAACCCTCCCTCCAAATCAGGAGGTAGGATGACATTTCATCCTTAATCTATTCCATTATATCCTGGAATTCTAACTCCTACGTATGGTATTGAACATCACCTCTTGTTTGTAGACAATTGCAGAACTTAAGGATGATGCAGCACATTAAGAACAGAATTCCCTACCTTACCTTTTAAATGTCCAGACTTAATCCAGCTAAGTAGGATTTCTAGGTTCCAATGATCAGACCAGACCTCTTAAAATGCAGTTGTTTGTATAACACCCATGAAAGGATTAGTCCTCTGTTGCCATCAATAGGAATTCTGCTCAAGAAAAAATGTACATAATCAGTTCCTAAACTGGGAATTGTAAGTATAACTGCACATCTGTAGGTCAGTTACATATTTCACGGTATAACATGCACATACATGTATATTGTGCCCTATTTTAATGGATACAGTTTACAATAGTCATCCTGTTGGGATTTTTTTTTTGACCTTTGAATGTATGTTTAAATTTAATTTGCCTTGTGGAAATTTCCTTTATGTATTTGTTTAAAAGGAACAGATAGAGCCATACTTCACTGGTTTTTTAATCTAAATAATTAAACAATTTATAAAATGCATCTTATTGATTCAAATGACCATATGGTTTCCTTGGACTTCTATGATTCTCCCTTGTAAATATATGGTAATGCCTTCTCTCCTCTCCCCCCCCCACCCCCTTTCTTGTAAAAAAAAAAAAAAAAAAAAAAAAGAGGATGCTTTTCAATCACTATTCATATCTGATGTATTTAAATAACATAATATGCCACTATCATTGTTACACTCAAGTCATTTCCAACTACAGAGCTGTTGGTTTGAATAGCAGACAAGTGGAAGAATGTTAGAATAATGTTTTCTGCTACTTTTAAAAAAAGTCGGTGTTTTAAAAATCCTTGTGTCAGCCCTCAAGCTAAGCTGATGGATGTCTAGTTAATATTTTGATGGAAGACTTCTAAGGAAAATTATGTGCTGCAGGAAGTAATGTTAGCAGTTCAGCAAACTGAACTCTTTCCTCTGAGTGTCTGCTGTTCAGAACTAATGCCTGAATGTGTTAGCTGGGCCCTACGTTTATTACAGAAGAGATAGAAAACGAAGGTCCTTAAAAATGCCATGACACTCTTGAGAGCAGTAGTAGCATTTATGTCAGCTAGAAGGGTAGCAGCATTAATCCCAGCAACAGGGCAGAATTTCAGCCTGGCTAATTCATTAAACTCCGTTCTTCAACTCTCCCGGCAATTCAGCTGGATATGGCATACTTGTTCGCTGCCTTCCATCAAGTGGTGTGCCATGTATGCTGTGTCCCTGCCCCAGAGGTGACCACACTGAGCAGTTGCAAGTAAAGTGGTTCCTATATATTACAGACACACATGAAGAAGCAGGGCCGGTCCTAACCAATTGGCAACCCCAGGCAAATTTCTTTTTGCAGCCCTTATATGCCATATTAGCCTGAATATTCGAAAAATATTCCTTGATCCTTAAGTTTGCATATATGGTAAAGAAATATTTTAAAGAAGCATTTTCAAATTATTGTTATAGATATATTAATTATTAAAGGCAGTTAAGGTTTGGTCTCACCCTATGACACAAAATTCTTTGCTACAGCACTGCATCTCATTTTCATTTGAAAGAATTAGACACACTCACCTACACCTTTCCAACTGTCGGACGAGGTGCGCTGCTGATACCGCTTCTGAAGAATGAGAACTTCTCTAGCGTGGTTGATTGATTTGCTCTTCGAAGAAAGGCGACAAAAAATTGCCATAGTGATTTTTATGCAGTTAATAGGGTTCCTACCTTCCAGCCGCGCCTGCTGCCTCGCGCCCTGGGCCCAGCTGGGAAATACAGACACTAGGGGGAGCTGTCCGGAGACATGAGACTCTCCCGGGAGTGTCTGGTGGGGAGGGAGCTGCAGATGCAGGGAGCCAGAGGTGGGTTCCCCGCACCAGAGAGTGAGAAACATCCTCAGTGCAGGGCAGAGCAGGTAGGGCAGTTTTGCTGCCGAGAAAACATGAAAAATATCTGGCCAAAGCTCGTGCAATTGTTCCCATTATATATACAATTCATTGTGTTACATTTCGGCAGCCCCTTGAAAATGGCAGCCCCAGGTGACCGCCTGGCTTGCCTGCCCCTAAGACTAGTTCTGTGAAGAAGGGGAGATGGCATGTACACAACTCAAAAATCAGTTGAATACAGATAAAATTACAACAGCCACACCGACTGGTGGTGATCTTAAATGCTATGAAGTTCCTACATTTTTTTAAAATTTGAACTTTAATTCTGAGTTTTCTGCCTTTCAAATAGTTGAAGCTTAAAAAAAAAAAACCCACCCACACAACCACCCAACATTCTAAATGAGGTAATTCTCTGAAGTACCCAACAATTCTTTAAAACTACTGCCCACTCTTAAAAGTTGTTTGGAGTGGGACTATGCAGAGCAGCTATGAAGGAGATCCATTGGGCAAGATCACTATGCTGTGTACTCAGTTCTGTGAGAGTGTACATAAAGCGAAAGAGTGCTGCTACTTTGCTGTGCAGGCCCAATCAGTAGAAAGACTCCCACTGAAGGTTTTTCAAGCTTCAAAATTGCAGGGAGCCTCCTTTGTACATTTTGGCATATCTGCGCGGCATTGCCTTTGCGGCTGTGGGTAGGGTATGGGTAATTACATGCCACAGTGAAACGCAGACTTTGTCCACGTGGTGGTGTGTACCTTTCCTTAGTGCTCGCTGCTGGAGCCCTTCCCCTCTTCCGGAGTCTTTCACTGTGGTGGGGAAAGGCTCCAGCAACTCTCTGCAGTGGGAAAAGATTTGCTGCCTATCCTTCCCTGCTGTTTCCCTGGTGAAGGAGTCTTTCCCAGGTGCCGGAGTTGTTCCTTGTGGTGGGGGAACACTTCAGCAGCGGTAAGGCAGTGTACCACTACACTGCTAAAATATCAGTGTAGTTGGGGGAGGCATTACTTATGTGAGTAAAGAACTCTGTAGGGTTCATTCACCAGATGGTTCAGGATTTTACTCACCTAAGCAGTACAGTGCTGCCTATACTGCTAGTTATAACCATGCTAGTGCAGCTAGCTATGTACTCTCACACCACCAAAAGGAGAATATCACGTAGACATGCCTTTGATTAGGGTTACCAGGTGGCTTCAAAAAAAAATACTGGACACACTTGATCTCAGATGGGGGAGGGCACCTGCTGGGAGGGGAGCAGGGCTGGCTGGGAGGTTGGGGGTGGGAGGAGAACTGGCTGGTGGGAAGCAGGGCTGATGGAGGAAGGGTGGGGGTCGGGGATGGTGAGACTAGCCGGGGACCGGCCGGTGGGAAGCAGGGCTGGCCGGGAGGAGGTCAGGGGAGTGGGGCTGGCCGGGAAGATTGGGAGAAGGAGGGGAGAACTGGCCAGCGGGAAGCAGGGTTGGTCGGGAGATCGGGTGGGGACCCAGCCGGCGAGAAGCGGGGAGGGGGTCGGGGGAAGCGGGAAGCGGGGGGAGAGAATAGGCCGG
The DNA here is from genome assembly GCA_019425775.1 of Rafetus swinhoei. Lineage (NCBI taxonomy): Eukaryota > Metazoa > Chordata > Testudines > Trionychidae > Rafetus > Rafetus swinhoei. Next base: position 18,365,480 of record CM033439.1, on the reverse strand, counting down.
CGGGGAGCGGGACTGATCCGGGCGCACGCAGATCCCGGGGCGCTGCCCGTCCCGCGCACAGTCCCGGCGAAGCATGAGCGAGTCCGGCCCCAGGGATTCCTTCTCCCCAGCCCCCCCTCCCCCCCGCATAGTTGCATACTGCCTGGCTGGTAGACATGCTCATGCAGCGTGAGCGTGTCTACCAGCCAGGCCGTTCACAACTAGGTACTGATACTCCTAATAATAATAAAACTTACCTAATTAGAAAATATCAGACATTTTATATGTCCGGTATTTTCTTAATTTTTTTCCTGGACAGAACCCTCAAATATCGGACTGTCCGGTTCAGAACCGGACACCTGGCAACCCTACCTTTGATATGTAATTCTGTGCACAACTACCCATCTGGGCTGACTTGCAGTTATTTAGAAATGTGAACTGGCTCATCAGACTCAAAATAGAGAACCAATGAAATTGCATTTACATAGCACCTTAATATTAACAGACTGCGCTTGTAACTGGAAGCTTTTAATTTAGTTGCAAACTCAAGTAATTGTACATGGGTGGAAATTAACACACTTGCACAATAATTTTTATAGTTCTGATTATTTGAAAATAAATATAAAGCAAGTAAACAAGTGAATAAAATTACACTATATTATTTTGTATTATGTTAAAATGTGTGTTAATTTTTCAAGGCTTCTTCATTTTGCACATTCTTTTCTTTAAGTGGAATATTGTATGAGTTCTAGTCTAGACAAGGTTATGTTTCCTGGCAAATTGGTAGTTCAAAGAGGATGATATATAGTACTTTGTTTTAGCTGTGTTGCATATAAATTAATGTGCTCAGGAAAAAGGGAGAGATGTACTTCAGCCATTAAGGTGCACTATACACAAAGATGCTCATAAATTTTGCAGGGCTACAGAGTCTCACAGCCAGTATATAAAAGACATGCTTTGCAAAACAAGATGAGTGAATGCTGACTCAAACCAACAATTATAATTACTTTTCTGCCTATTATTAGCATTTTAATGATCATTATTAACCTCTGACCCATTTTGACCCACTATTTCTCCCTTGAATTCCTTTTCTTTTAACTGTCTCAATTCAAGCAGGAGCAAAGGGACCTTTTTTGACACAGTAAGAACCAATTCAAATCTGTTGCCATATGTGCAGAATAGTTTGGTTAAGATCCCCAAGTCACACACCATTTACTAGCAGCTACTTGATTTCCAGGGAGCAAGACAAACAGCTCAAGGATAAATTACATTTTGTTTGCTTCTGCTAGTATATCCAGTGGTAGACGACAGGGAGTTGTGTTTCCTGGGTAGGTGCCAGAGCACTTGAGTCAGAATAGTCCCAAACTGGGCAGCACTGGCCAAGAAAAATAGGCAGCTAACATGGCCAAGGTATGCACTGATTCAGTGCCCCGGAACTACTAAGGGAAGGCATAGTACAAACAATATCTCCCCTTTCCTGAGGAAGAATCCCCCTGGGGTGGAGCAGTGCCTACTGATTCAGGGAAGTGTAATTTACAGCTCCTTGCGCTAGCTGGGGCAAATTGATTCCAGCATGTACATTTATATTGGCGGGGGTTTAGCCAGTGGGGAATGACAATAAAAGTTTCCCCTTAACTTTTGTTTTAAATAAAAGGCACCAGCATGATCCTGCATGAAATGTAGATGTCCTGTCCTGGTTCTTCCACTGATGCAGTGGATGGCCTTAGTCAAGGCACTAAATCATGGCCAAATCTGCTTTTAGTAAATGGCACCGTTTCTTTACACATACACGAGTTGAATTTGGCCCCAGATCTCAGCTTCTCCATCCATGAAATGGGAATCATCACACTAAAATAATACATGAACGTGAATTGAAAATTAAAAAAAACCTTTCCCCCCCTCATACTGAGTGTGGAGGGCTCTGAATATGTTCTCATTCACTGATTCATTCTGATGAAGTGAAATTCTCCATCTTGGAGATTTAATCAACTGTTGAACCAGGAGCTTTTAGAAAATATGCATTAAGATGTCTTATTGTCCCTTGTTTTCTCCTTTGCAAGTCTTCACTCCCCCTTGGAAATAATCTGTTTTGCTTTATTGCATCTCCGCTGGAAAGCAGACTTGTCAATGTGAAACTATGCAGGCGAATAGCCCAGTGCTGCAGACCTGCATAGAATTCATCCCACTTGCTTATTTCTCCATCTAGAGGTTATTGGCAAATCTCCAGTACTCCCAAAATGCACAAACTAGACCCCTGGACATACCAGTAATAGCTGATGTTAAAGCACTGCCATGACAGTGCTTACAGGGCCTTACCTGTAGGGCTGCCAGTGGGTGGTGGGGTCAAAAGGAGTAGCTGCCCAAGGGACCAGCGATTGAAAAGGGCCTGGGGCTCCCGGCTGCTGCTGTCATTACTGCAGCATCAGGTGGAGCCTTAGGCCCTTTAAATTACTGCCAGAGTCCCCAGTGGTGAGGGGCAGTCAGCACTGAATGGCTGGTTGATGGAAGCTGGTCCTCAGGCCTGCCCCTTCCATGGGCCTAGAGCCAGTCCCCCACCTCGCCCAGGAGCTTGGCAGCCCTGTGTACCGGTAATAGATTTAAGTTATATTTCCCTGTGTGCAGTTAGATTAAAGCACCCAGTTGCACACCATCCACTATGCCCTGTGATAGAACAACCCAAGAGGGCCTGCTTAACTTACCCCAGGCTGCAAACACTTCAAAAATCCAAACACTTGCTCCAGGACTAGTGTAGCAAAGCTCTGTCCTCCTTTCCAGTAACCAGGTCCCTCTAACCCAGTCAGCAAGAAAGCACACAAGCTTCTTTATTGTCACTAGACTAATGCAGGCTCATCCTTGCATAAAGCAGATCCATGTTGCACCCTTTGCTCAAAGTTTCAGTGTCCAGAGGTGGTTGGGAAGGGCCGCAGTGAACTTCAAGATCAGGCCCTCTGTTTATTTTGGTGAACAAAGTGCTAGAATGCTGCATCTGCACCAATGTTTGTTGCACCTGCATTCCTTGACCTTAGGAGAGCAACACAGTCACATTGCAGTCCCTAAACCGAGCTTGAGGTGGATGTAACAAGTTCTGCCAAACTGCCAGATGGGCTGACGTCTAAATCGTTAAAAATAGTAGCACAGTGCTGTTCTAATTATAGCATCCTCAGATTGTTCTAACAGAGAGGTGCCAAGACACTGAATGCCAGACAAAGAAAACTGCTACTTTCTTTTAGCAAAGCTTCAAGAAAAATATCCATGTAGCAAGCTGATTTCTACAAATATTTAGTGTTTTAAATATTAGACTGTTTTAAGCTTGCTGTGGCGGTTTTTATATACTTCCTATGTACTGACTACGGACTACTTTTAATAAAGTGGATTTGCCAAGAGAATCAAACTGAGTATTGCTATAGATGAATTAATAATGTAGTGGATAGACTAGTATTTGACTGCACCACTGTCCTCCACCGGAAGCATCACATGCTACTAACTGCAGACAGAGAGTCATAGGAGTTTTATATCTGCTGTAGCTTTGAAATGTGGAGTGGTCATTGTGTGCATTGTAAGTCTGAACTGTGACTACTTCTAGTTCAAAACTTGCTTTCACTGTTGCCTCATTCACTCTTCATCCCGTTTGCCTTCATTACCTGTTTCATTTTGGTATACCACAAGATTGCATGCTTTTTGGGTTAGGGACTTAGTTCTGTGCATTGCCTAGCACAATAGGGTTGTGATTCCTGTTTGGGTCTCTAGGCATCATTAGATCCATGGATATCCTGTAGGATTATATTAAAACCTGAAATGTAGTTCTTCTGGTTACTAGTGTGGATAATCTTCTCTTCCTTCAAGTTGGGGAAGAGACAGCTGCAGCTCAGGTGTCAGATTTCTCTGATATTACCATCTAGCTCCTTCAGCTATCTTCCCATCACCCTCTAGTGAAGAAAGGGAATTTGATGGAAAAGGCCTGTGCAAACAGAGGCAGAGCTATTCTTCCCAAATCTTTTCTAATGATTGTCCAGCATTTAAGAAGTGAAAAAGAATTGGGGCTATCTTCTGGTTCCAGCCTTTAACCCAATCTCCTATTCTTTAGCTCCTCCATAAAAATGATCATTAAAGTTGTCCATTATATTGTGAATCAGAAGGTCTAAAGGATCCAAATAAGCTCTCAACTTTTCTTTCTTTTCAGAGCCTGTGTCATCTTGGGTGTGATATTTCTTCTTTCAGCTGTTTGTATAGTGATCAAAGCCATCCATGACCTTGCTATGAAGTTACTCCCAGAAGTGGTAAGACTATTATTTTCTCTACACTGCTCTCCTCCGCTGCAGGCCTGCAATGCCCTATTATATTTAGTGGAGCTCCAGCAGGAGAAGGAGCCTGTGTATACATCATGGTCTTAAAGCAGCTGTGGGCAATAACTGGCCTGCAGGCCAGATACAATTCACCGGGGTTAGTCCCTGGTGGGTTGCCACTGCTATATTTACCTGCACCTCCACAGGGATGGGCGCTTGCAGTTCCTGTGGGCTGCTGATCACCATTCCCGACCAAAGGGAGCGATGTCCTGGCCCATGCTGCTTCTCACAGCTCCCATTGCCAGGGAATGGTGATCCATTGCTAACGGGAGCTTCAAACACCAGTGCCTATGGAGACACAGGTAAATACAGTGGTGGTGGCCCACCAGGGGCTAACCTTGGTGAACTGCCTCTGTCTTATTACCCACCCCTGCCTTTAAAATGACATTTTTACCACACACTGTGAGATGTAAGTATGACCCACATTAGCATTACAGGCCAAATCCTGCTCACTTTAATCACCTAAAGCTCCTATTGAGGGCTGTAGGAGTTGGTGTAAAGTGAGTCGGTTTGAGCCCTCATGATGGTGTAGAGGTAAGGTTTCTCTTGCACAGGTACATTTTGTAACGACAAGACCATTTCCACAGCTCAAGACCCCACTGACTTCAGTGTTTTGTTTTTAATATGGAAAAATATTTGGAGATTGTATTTCTTGTTTTCCAGCTCCTGCCTCCATATCCAGAGACACATGCAGGTGGCAGGAGAGAAACAGGTGAGGGGAGCATGTGTTAGCTTCTGCTGGGAGAATGAGCTGGCTCTTCTAGCTGTCCCGCCTTGGGGTATCACAAAAGCTTTACTCTTGCTCCTTGCTTTCAGTGAAGCTACAGAAGCCCGCCCAGCCTATCAGAGCAACCTTGCCAATAGCCCCGCTCTCAGCACAGTGTGTCCTCCCTTCTGACAGAACTCAAGAGTCAGTGCCCCATAGCCCTGTCTCTCCAAACTGGCTGCTCAATGGGAGAGCCATAGGGCACCATTTTAATAATCAGAAGAACCTTACTACTTTTTGCTGCTCCAAACTCTTATCATTGAACATGGCCATGACACAGTGCACATGCTCAGTCAGAATTGGGTGCACACAAAGTTCTCTGAACACACCTGACTTGTGTGCTTCCAATCCTGCACTCATGCACCGTGGATGTACATATGCATACATATGCCCCTGGAGTGTTTCTTTGCCTACTCTGTTTTTCCCCTCACCCCATCATTAGATCATCAGCCTGGAATCCTGCTTTCAACTAGGAGGTGGAGGCAGGCCTGGAAACGACAAAATGCAATCTCAAACTATTCTCCATACTTTTAAAAACACACGTGGTCTATATGTGGTTTTACTCTATGGAAACTTCTTTGAGCTTGGGAAAACCTGTCTAAATTAGAAGTCTACATTCAATACTTTATTCAGAGTTACCTGCCCATCAAGAGAAGAGCAAGTAGGCTAAGTATTATATTTTCTTTAATTAGCAAGCATATCCACATTAAATATATGTTTCTGGATATATGTAGCAGCAGAGAGGTTTCTGTAAGAGTCAGAATAAACATCTCATGGCTGTATAGTGGTCTATGGTGAATGAATTTTGAATGTTTAGTATATTTCTCTGTGGGCAGATGTCCACTGTATAAAAACAGTTTGATAAGAGGCCAGAGATTGAAGGGGCATGGAAATCAAACTGACTAGAAGTAGTGATTTTAGATTAGGTCATCTCTCACAAGTGGGCCTCGATTCAAGGAATGTCACTCATTTTACTCTCGAAGTTCCTTCAGACAAATTTGGTGTCTCATTGCTTTTGCTTTTGAAACTTCTTTACATCAGAAATAAAGAATCTTGAAAGTGGGATTGTAAAATGTTTGTGTCCAAAAAAGATGAATCTTCCAAAACGTGGGGATGCAAGATTTTGAAATTTATTTTTGTTCTGCATTGGAGTGAAAACAAGACCTTTTGTGCAATATACAGTATAATGAAAAAAACATTAGACACACACCTACTCTGGAATAGCCAGTACCCTCTTTAGGGTACTCACCTAAAATGTGGTAATCCCAGGTTTAAATCCCTTCTCTGTCTAAGGCTGAGCACACTGATCACCAGCTGTTCTAGGGTGGGTCAATTGGTCTGTCTCTGGTTTGGTGAATCAGCATTCTCGGATAAAAATGTTTCACTGAAGAATTCTTTAGTCTTTAGACATATTACGAGTCTGTATACATACATACACACACACACACACACACACACACACACACACAGATAAGACTGACAACAGGAAAGTGGAGCTGGGCTGGTCTAGTGTGTGGCCACCTAATAACCTTCCTGGAGCAGAGGTCATTACAGAGCAGAGGGTAACTTTTCAAAGCGTTGTGTGAAATTTTAGCAGCATGACTCTGATTTCAAGGGGAATCATGTGGTTAAAATCCACCTCTGGAAAATGTAGCTCTTCATGTTCAAATGTTGAGCACAAAACTAGCATTGTCTGTCTGCTTTACAACAGGGAAGGTTCAGGATGTGCAGCCGTACTCTTCATTTGGGCACAATTTACATGGCTGTTTGTGTGGAACAAAATGATAGATTGAAGCATTGCCAGAAGCACAAAGCTTCATTTTTCAGCTGTGGTATACACAATTAATTACAAGGACTTTGTCAGGATTATATATACACAGCGGTGGGGCAAATATAATTTCTGGGAGCTCAACTCTAATTTGCATATTTTAGAACAAAATTGAAGACATGAACAAGTCTTAAATGAGAAATGTATCAAAAGTTATGTATCAATTTGTAATTATAAGCTGTTTTATAATCAGCCCTCTGAATTATTCTGGAATAATTACACTAATCATATTGCACTTCCTGTCAGGTATAAGATGGGTCATTTCATTCATCAGTTTTTAATATGCCAGTAAATAAAAGGCATCTCCTTAGAATGAATGTGTAAGCTCCTTCATTGAAGGACTGACCTGTTCTTGAAATAGATTTCAGAGAGGGAAACATTAATAGTGTGTTTTATGTAAAAAGAAAAATAAATAGACTTCACAGTATCAATGCCTAAGGAATCATCCCTCAGTTCTTTGTCATAGCTACATGCGGAAATGTTTTGTGCCTGGCATTTTGCTTTGGATAGATGGAAATGCAATCTTGTTTTTAGCCATGTTACATGATAGATTTCTGCCATAGAGTTGAGGTGTCTCTCTGCTAATTCCAACCAATTTTAAATGAGTCCAAGGAGAATGCTAGATTTATAGGCTAATGTGAATATCCTGACTAAGCAATTTGTAAAATGCTGGGTGCTTCCTGACTGGGGTTGAATGCCCACAATTTTCATTCAGAGTGAAAGGAGGAACTCCACAATTCAGACCTGGAGCTTCGCTTTCAGATCAGACAGACATTTTAAGAGGCAGGCACTGGGCTGGATTGTTCTCTATCATGCACTAAATTTACACTGCCACAATTCCACTGAAACTGTTAGGTACCTAAATCAGGAGGAATTCTGTGTCTCCATGACCCAGCAGCCAAGCCATGTAGAAGGTAGTGCATGGCAATCTGTACAGTGCAGCCCAAATGACGCAACATGTTGATCCAGCAAACTATTCTGAATCATTTTGGCTTTCCCTCAATCTTCTTCAGGCAGTGACTCACCTATCTTCAGTTTCTGTCAAGCAAAATTTAAAACACCCTGCAGTGTGGACAGAGCTCCTAACACTAATTAGACAACCACAGACTTGCACTTTGCCTCAGGCATGTTGAGAATCTTTTTCTGTTTGCGCCATGGTGAAGTAGAAAATGAGCTGCACTGGGATTCACTGATGTCTATGTTAAGCACTTTCACAGTATCTTTAATGGGAGCATATAAAGTTGCTCAAAGGAAATACATATCTGCAGTATCGCAGTTTCTCAGGGGTGTATAAAACCTTCAACTAATGTCTGTTTTTCTAATATAAAGTTTTCATAGATCAGGTGGCAAGAAACTCATTTAGCTGGTATTCCCCTTGTCAGGGTATGCATCTAGGCTGGCAGCTAGGAATTTTGTATTCATCTTCCAGCAAAAGTAATTTCAATATTAAACAAAAGTCCGGTCATCTGAAGAAGTGGGCTGTGCCCACGAAAGCTCATGATACCATCTATATGTTTTGTTAGTCTATAAAGTGCTACCAGACCGTTTGTTGTTTTTTCCTGTACAGACTAACTCGGCTACCCCCTGAAGCTTCAATATTAGTGATATTCAAGAAGAAGGAAATTATTATAGTCTCTGCTGGAAAGAACAGTATCTGGGGTAGATAAATGCACTGGACTAGTTAAAGAGAGTAAAGCAAGTTAATTAACTACCAAGATAGACTTTTATGTGAGTACAAGGCACAAAAGTCAGACATGGCTACACGAAAAATAAAGATAAGATGTTTACTAATAACTAACTCAGGGGATCTCAAAGTTCATTGCACTGTGACCCCCTTCTAACAAAAATGACTACATTACATGACCCCAGAGGAAACCAAAGCCTGAGCTTGTCCAAGCTCTGCTACCCCAGGTAGGGGGACCAAAGCTGAAGCCCACAGATGTCAGCCCCAGGTACAAATGTCTGTAACCTGAGCCTTGCCATCCAGGGCTGAACCCCTTTTGCGTTGCTTCCTCGGTAGGGCTCAGGCATTGGCCCCAGATTCCAGTAAGTGTAATGCTAGCACTGGAGACCCCATAAACTGGGATCAAGACCCACTTTGGAGTCCTGACACACAGTTTGAGAACCGCTGATTAACTATATCAGATTTAAGCAAAGTTTCTCACCACATATTTTCAACAGTCTTACTGACCAAACCCTATAGGTCAGGACTCCGTCTCCAAGCATCCAACAAAGGCTTCCCAGGTTCAGTAAATGTGATGGAGAGAGATAGGGAGAAAGGAGGTACCTTGGGAGAGTTTCTCACTCCTTTTTATAGTATCAGACTTTCTTTTTGAAAAACATTTCCAGCTGGGCACCAAGAGACAGGCTATGTGGGAGATGAGTTTTTTCTCATCTCTTTGAGCTTTCCTTGTTTTGCTTCCTGCTTGATGATGAGTCTGTTTATTGCTTAAATGCAAATTAAGCAGAGTACGTTCTTGTTTTAGGATAAACATGTTTGCTGACTTCTGTTTGAGTAGTGCTGTGGAGGATGGAACATGTGTTACCACAACCACAAAGAAATGTTTTATAATTGGGGTGCTTCCAAATTCATGGTCCATTTTGGTCAATTTCACAGTCACTGGATTTTTAAAATAATATATTTCTCAATTTCAGCTATTTAAATCTGAAATTTCATGATGCTGGTTCCTGATCCAAAAAGGAGCTGGGGGCGTGGGAGGGGGGGGATGGACAAGGTTATTGTAGGGGGGTTGCAGTGCTGCTCCCTTACTTCTGTGCTGCTGCTGGCAGCAGCTCTGGCTTCAGAGCTGGGCAGCTGGAAAGCAGCAGCTGATAGCGGGGGGTCCCAGTTCTGAACGCAGCAGAGCCGCTGTCAGCAGCAACATGGAAGGATGGGATGGGACGGTATTGCCACTCTTACTTCTGCACTGCTCCTTGAGAACTGGGTGCCCAGCCAACAGCCATTGCTCTCTGGCCCCTCAGCTCTGAAGGCAATACAGAAATAATGGTGGCACTACCACAACCCCCTTGCAAGTCCCTTTTGGGTCAGGACTCCCAGTTTGAGAATCATAGAATACTAGAACTGGAAGGGACCTTGAGCGGTCATAAAGTCCAGTCCCCTGCCCTCACGGCAGGACCACGCACCATCTAGATCATCCCTGATAGATGTCTGTCTAATATGCTCTTAAATATCTCCAGTGATGGAGATTCCACAACCTCCCTAGGCAATTTATTCCAGTGTTTCCCTCATTAAATCAGTATAGAATAGGGTAAAAACTACACCAAAAAAAGAAAAACAGATTTCACTTGGGGAAACCAGATTTCACAATCCATTCGTGGCTGTGAATTTGGTAGGGTCCTACTTATAACTTTACATACAATGTTGCTCCACATATTTTAATAGGACAGTAATGACCAGCAAATTATGAGTTTTCAAATGATCCCATACCAGGCATACTCGGTACAAAGATTATAACAATTGTGTGAGGTATGAACACAGTGGACATTCTGCCATACCTTCTTCTTGCATGCGTGCTGCTTTATGCTTGGACCATCTTCCTCAAGCCACCTCCCACACCTCACTCAGCCCCTGGGAGCCAGCATGTACCAGGAGATAGCTTTTAAGCCAACTGCTTCCACATGATGGGAGCCAGATTAAAAGCTGGCTCCTGGGATGCACCAGCTCCCAGGGAGCTGGCTTCCACCCTACGTGTCAGCCTCTATATGGTTAGCAAATGATATTCATTTTAACATCCCTACTGGGAACTGAAGAGTGGAGCACATGGTAATGGTCAGACATTAACGAGTTGTGTAGGCATCATGGCAGAGATGAGCCCTTGACTTATCTAGCCACATGATCTTAGTATTGTCACTTCAGCCCATTGCTCTGTTCCCCTCTCTATTTTGTCTGCTTATGACTCTCACCTGTAGAACTTAGCTGATGTGCCCTTCTGAATGGACTCTCTAGGCCAGATCCTCAACTTCACTTGATTTACAGTGGAGTATGAGCTGGCCCCATTTTTATACATGTATTTTGAGGCTCCTAGCACATTTGGAGATTTCAAAACCTGATAAATAACTAACGCTAGGAAGTGGTTTGCAGCAAAGTGCTTTCCCACACAGGCCATGGCTTCTTGCAGTTTTTTTCACATTCCAAAGCCCAGGTAAATGCTTCCTTTTATTTTTCCCAGGGACTGTGAACTGGATGATTGTGTGTGTCAGATGCTAGGGCGTGTATGTTGTTCTATATAGAATACAAAAAAACCTGCATTGAACAATGACACAGCACTTTGGGGAAAGTCGGGCAGCAAATTAATTATGTATCCGTTGTTACTATTCTGGAGAGCAGAGGTTTGTTTAAGAGAGATTCAGAAATGACTTTGGCTCAAGTGTTGAAAACATCAGCACTGCAGTGCTATTTGAAAGGCCTGTGCTATATGTAGTCAGTAGCATAATGAATGCTCTCCCCCAGTTACTGTGATATAAATAAATTGCAGAAACCTGCAGCTGAGCCTCCCATCACAGTCAATGGAAATGTTGCATGTGGTGGGCCTAGGCACAATTAATGGAGTACCACTGTACAACTGCGAGTGACAGATGGCATCAAAATGGAGATGTGTCTTGTGTTATTGTTAGGGGTGTTAAGTTTGCTGAGCACCAGAAAGTGTGCTTGGATTCTCTCCCCCTGTTTGTGAGCTAATGAGAGTTGCACCACGTGCATCGGGCTGAATTTGGTTCTAAGTTTCACCATGTGCTTGGAAAATGTGCTGTGGCTAGATAAAAGCACGGAGTGTTATCATTCAAAAATGACAAAAGGTGAAAAGTATGTTTTGCATCATGGTAACTAACAAATATTGTTACAAAACGAAAATCCTAACACCAGTCTCCAGGGACGAGTTCTCAAATAGTGACTGGTGAACTTCAGAAAGCTGCCCCGTGATACTATACTTCCCCGGTTCATCAGGGTGTTGTAACAACACTGTTCGTGTTTGGTAGCTGTGTGGCTACTGTGATGCTGGTCATAAAAGTGCCTAAATAGAAAGGGAATCAGCGAGTTAAGTTTCCACCCTGATAAACATACATGCTTTTTCTTGTGGTATTCCAGTACTTCCAGAAATATGGAGAAGCACCAAGCGAGAAAGAGGGAGGAGTTGGTTGGAGGGGAAGATGGGTAAAGGAGCTTCAATAGTTATTGGAGGGTTGAGAGAGAGGGTGTGTCCATGGCTTAAGTTTGAAGTGGGAAGAAGGTCTTTATAGTAACCCATCCAAGCAGAAGGTTTGAGATTATTCTTTCAGGACTGGTTTGCCTGTCCTTTATATATTGTTTTTCATCCATAGATCTCAACATAGCTTTCAGAAAAGGGTTACTAATGTGTCCTCTCCTGTAGTTACATCTGACATACACATTTCATTTGGCTGACCATGTCCAGACCACTCGTATATGATAACTGGAATCATGCATCCTTGCTAATATTCTCACATTGGAACACTCGCATCAGTTCCCTCTTAATTTTTATTTCCTGTCAATTGACTCTGGGGTTTTTTGGGGGTGGAGCCTTTGGTTTGGGTTTTTTTTAGTTTTTAAAGCAGTCTTATGAGGAAGTGCATCAAATTATCTGGTCATTTATCTGACATATGACAAATCCATCTTTGTAGGCAGTCTGTGAGTTGGTGTCCCTCTGAGCAACCTCATGGCTGGGTACCCTATCTTTCTTCAGGAAAATGGCATTCAGTCACGGAGGATTTTTGGCCTTCTGAGCATTTAGTACTTCTCTCTCAAATTCACTTTTTCCTTGAGAACACCCAAAGATGAACTGTGTCTATAACCTGATAACAGATTAACCTTGAACAGTGAGACACTGACACACTTAAAGGCATGAAGGGTGGTTATTGGCATAGGTGCAACCAAAAAAACCTGGAGGCAAATTCCTTCTGTTGTATGTGTCACCAATGTGGAAACTGAATCAAATAGGTTTGGAAACAGAGATGGGGTTGATCTCATGGGGGGATTGCTCCATCACCAGAGTGAACTCCAAAAAATGTGGATACTACTTTGACTCAGTACCCTCCAAAACAGACTACAGGTGCTAAGCCAGCTATCTTATAGCTTGATCAAGGGATAGGGATAGCCAGTTGGTTACATGAGAGTTTTCTCTATGGAAATGTCTTAAAGACTATCAGACAAGATGAAGAAGGATTCTGATTTCCAGGAAGGAAAGGGTCTATTGAGATAGATTTCTACAACTCTATGTACATTGAGAGAATACCACTGATTTTTTCCCCCTCCCAGATTTTGGATAGAAACTAGGGAAGGAATTTCTTGATTGACAGAGAAATTATAGACTATCAAGTTAAATCTGCCTATCAAGTTAAATTTCCCCTTTTGTGGCGCAAGTAATTTTCTGGAAGAATTTTATGTGGATTTTAAGATGTTAGGGATTTGGATCATGACTTATATGTCTGTAAATCGCATTGGACATTATTGACAACATATAATTATGCAAATAATATGACTGGCTTAGGTTTCTCCTAGATGTTAATATATACTTATATAAAGAGACTTATACTTCAGATCTAATCTGACCCATGCTGATAGCAAACAAAAGTTATCAACTGTTACCAAACAAAAATTAGCATCTGTTTAGTGGTTTGTGTAAAATGAATTGGTGGTCTGAATCCACTTTTAGCTGGACAACTAGCTGATTCATTAGAGGGATTCCTATTTATATAAAGACAAATTAATTCAAATTGCATTTTCTATATATTTAATGTCAAAAATATAGAAAATGGGTAAGTTATACTGGCAGAATGGGAAGCTTAGAGCGCCATGTCTCATGACCTGGAGATTTTGTTCTCTAGGTATTTTAAGCAGGCCCTTTTCATGAATCCTAAATTCACTTTATGAAAGTTTTTCTTAACTTTGTAGTGCCTAAATTTATGGTTGGGCCACAGCATCTCTTGAAAGCAGCATTGAGAAAATTGTTTTTATTATTTCTTGTGAATATTCTGATTCTATAGAAATGTCACAGCACAGCACTTAATATCTAGACTTGCATATATATTGCTGAAGATAATATTTCTGCTAACAGATTATTCTATTTGTGTGTGATGTGAATGCACGTCACCTCCTGGAATCAGACACTGGGTTGTCAGATTATTCTCTGATAATGAAACCAGTTAAAAGTCCTTCCCCTTTTGAAGCAAGCTTGTGAGACAGACCCTCTGGTTTCTCAGCAGCTCCCTTGTGACTGATTATAGTGAGAACTTGTGGAAACCAGTACTTATGAGGGAGAAAATTTGATTGGGATTTTGGGTTTTCTGTGCTTGCATTGAAAAATGATGACTATTTGTAAAAACCCACAGCTCTTTGAAGTGGCAGCAGTAGTGTTTTTATTTCTTGGTACTCTACATGGAGTGATTATTCGTTGTGCAGTGGCATCAGATCAGCAGATAATACGGGAGTAGAGCTAGGAGTAATGAAAACTAGAATGTGATGAGACAGAAGGAGAAGATGGGAGGGGGATAGCTTTGGTTGCCCTTGTCAGTTTCAGAGCCGCTGCACTTGTACTCCCCCACCACAAAGGGCACTTACTGTAGGCTTCTGGGTCTCCACCATCACTTATCCTGGGCAGCAAGTTGTGTCTCATTCTGTCTTGACTGGGGATTTTAAGGCTGCACTGCTCCCTAATCTATACCTTGTCATCCCCAGCAAACTAAGTAGAGACCTCCTGAGATCTCTTCCAACCCTATGATTCTATTATCCTAAAAAGGCCACTGCCTGCTATTTGCTTTCTCTCCAAAAACTATGGCTCGTGTATTGTCCACAGTTATATGGTAATGTACAACTCCTGAACAAGCATCTTTATTCTTAAGGGGAAAGCATTAAAACAGTAAAGGACCCTACATGCATGCTAAAAAGCTTACTAGAGGTCACCCCAACTCTGACCTAGGGCTCTGGAAGTTTACAGTCCTTCAAACCCCACAGCTGGGATTTCTCCATGGTAACAAGTTCATATCCATCTCCTAACCAGAATACTCTGTTTCTTTATACAGGTTAGCCTTTATTTTGGCTTTCTGTAACAGACAATCAGCAGACAATCATCCTAGCTTTAGGCTTCAAGAGCCTTGGTTTTTGCATAACCAGAGCTGGGGGAATTTGCCTAGGAATTCCCTAGGCATCCCACCTAATATGTATTGTCCTAGAAGTCCGTTTCTGGGCACATTTTCTGAGTCCCATCCCCCCCAGCAGTCCAAGCCCCACTCCACCCATCCTGGGAGTGACCAGACAGCCAACACAAGATAAGGGACCTGGTGACGGTAGGGAGGTGGGCTGGGCTCTTGAGTGGACTCAAGAGCTGGAGAGCTTATGTACCATTCAAGCCTAAATTAATACGTACACATAAAGGAAATTGCTATATCTTTAAAAGTGCTGCTGTCTTGTATTAACAGACCCCTGAAAGAGCCATATCCACTCTCCCCTCAGATGAAGAAGGGTCATCCAGGTGGAGCAGGAGGTCTATAAGCAGTGGAGATGGGCAAACTGAATATTGAATGAACAAATGCCACAAATTCAGTTTAGTAGCACCTCCAGTGCCCATTCTAGGATGGGTCTCATCCCTTTCCCCCTCCTCTGAAGAAGGGAAAAAAAATGCAAGATCAAGAGAGGCATCCATATTCCACTAGCTGGCAGAGCTGATGTGCTCCTAATGCCTGGTGTACTACCACCAGGATGCCTTTCTTGATCTTATCGTTATGTTTTTTCCCTCCTCATGAGGAGAGGGAAAAGGGCTGAGACCCCCAACCTGGAACAGGCACACCTCATGAAGGGGAAAGAAGAAATAGCCCCACTGTTCTGTGTGTCTACATGTGCTTACAGACAAACACATAGGGAGGGACAGTGAAGACAATTTTGGGCTTTGCACCCCAACTACAGGAGGAACTGGTTGGTGAGCCAAGCCCCAGTCTATCTGACCCATCCTAGAGGGGCTGGGAAGGGGGAAAAGGCTGGGGAAGATTATCCTGCTCTTGACACCGTGTCCACATGATGACACACTCAACTGCTGGAGGAGCCAGAGGGAAGATGATGTTCTTCCACTATTCAGACAGTAATGTTATTTAGGGAGGTGGCCTGTACATCGTCCAATCAATGGGAATACTATGTCCCCCCTCCATACATACCAGTCAAATACAAATAATGGTCTCTTTGCCCAACAATAATAAGCAGCAAGTGAAAGGAGGGGCTTGGAAGCCCCTCATCACACATCAAAGATAGGAATAAGTGGGAGGGATTGGCAGTAAAATGGGGAGAGAAGCCTGAGCCCTGCAATGCAGCCACTCCATCACTCTAGTTGTGTGGATGTGAGCTTCTAGCAATTGTTAGAAATTCTGCAGCCTGAAATGAGAGAGACACAGAAAAGATAAATATTAAAAACAAATAACATCTTAAATTTAGCAACAGGGCTGGGGGATTGTACTGGAGTTTCTTCCAACTACTAATCTAAAGGCTACTTCAAAGTAAACATCGGTGGTGACATATTGGTTGAACCCACTGAAAACATTTGGAAGGGATCCCTCTAGTGACAAACAACAATAAAGTGAGATCTTAGGGATTCAGACAATTCTCTTCTCATGTGGGTAAATCTACTGCTAATCCCCCAACATGCAAACTTGCTTAGGTTACAGGGACTAAACTTAATTAACAGATGGTCACTGATTTGCCTAGAAAGGCTGTCCAGCACTGAGCCAGACGGGGGCTATGTCTACACTCACGGCTTCTTGCGCAAGAAATATGCAAATGAGGCTAAGCGTGGAATATCGCTGAGCCTCATTTGCATATCTGATGAGCTGCCATTTTTGCAAAAGAGGCTCTTGCGCCAGAAGGAGCTGTCTACACTGCCCCTTCTTGCACAAGAAAAACCCTCTTGCGCAATGCCATTATTCCTGAAAATAATCAGCGTAGCGGCATTGAGCAAGAGGGTTTTTCTTGTGCAAGAAGAGGCAGTGTAGACAACTCCTTCTGGCTCAAGAGCCTCTTTTGCAAAAATGGCAGCTCATTAGGTATGCAAATGAGGCTCGGCAATATTCCACACTTAGCCTCATTTGCATATTTCTCGTGCAAGAAGCCACGAGTGTAGAGATAGCCTAAGTGTGCCCTGCTATTTTATATATGAAAGCATATGAATGTTCTCTCAATAAACACATGAGATGTGGGTCCACACATACATAATAGGAGCAATGCAGGAGCAAGGGGGGAGGATGACAGAATTTCTATTTACCATGATGAGAGAACTCCAGTCTATGGAAACATTCAATAACTTTAATCATCTGTTATAATTCACTGCTTTCACTTTAATTAACATAACACTGAGAGAAAATTAACAGAGAGTCTGGATAGATATGCTCCCCCTTTGTGATGTTCATATGCTAAGGCAAGTAGTACAAAGAAGATGGGTCTGAGGGAAAGTCCCTAGGGACATGGTGCCAGATGGTCAGGCTTATTTTATTAATTTAGATCTCTGTTATTGTCCGTCTTCTAGTCATCTCTCAAAAGGATGAGTTAGTTTAGTGAGAGAATTATTTTAAAGCCACAGAGTAACACATTTAGCTCTTAGGTCCCTGTGATGCTGCATGCTAGTGTATGCATTGGTTTAGTATCCCTACCTGCAGAGCAACTGCCCTGCAAGAACCCTTCTTTGTGCCAATAACTCCAAACATGTTAACCATCCCAAAATCGCTCCACTGGACCTCTCATAGCTGCCAAATCCTAACACAATCTCCCCAACATGTCATGCAGCTGCATAACTTCCTGCCATCCTCTACCAACTGTCTTTATCTCACCCCATCTCCGCTTCTGAATGTTGCTGCAACCTACCTGCCAGCAAGCAACTGGAGCGGACACCCCTCATGCTGTCTTCTTACCTACTGACCCAAAGCCAGCATTCAGCCTCTCATCTCCCGTCCTAGCTGCCAAACACTTCCTCAATCTTATCCACAAGACAGGTGCCCGGGGCTGACTCCTCTTCCACTTGCCAAATGCTTCTCCTAGTTCTGAGCCAAGAGAGACCTCATTTTTCGTATTTCCAGTTATTGTGCACCTGGAAAACCAGGGAGCATTTTAAGGGATTAAAAGAAAGTAGGTTTAGACTTGGGAACCCTTTTTAAAATTGTTCTCTCTCTCTAGTTTACCTATGTAACTTATAAAGTGCTCGGTTGCCACAGTACCTAATGCCACTCTTCAGATATTGTTTAAAACTGTCATCTATTAGCATATTCATTGACGTACTGACGTGCCAACTGCTCTTTTGAAAATCTGGTCCCTAGTATCTAATAGGTTGAAGCTAAGCTTTTTGAGTCAGGAACTCCTTGTTTATTTTTCACTTCATACGTCTGCCATAAAAACAAGAGCTGGAGGAACGTACTTGGTCACCCAGTCCACGTCCCAATTTCTCTTTGTCACCAGATCCCTTTTTGCGCTATGCAAATACTGTAATTATAACAATACTTAAGTTCTGTGCTTCAGTGACAAAAATAAAACATGCAGAAATATTTTTTCTGTAACCCTAGAAATGATACATTTGTGTATTCAGTTTTGGATTTTGAGAAGTTATATCTATTTAGAAACATTCAATACAATAATATGTTATCCATGGATTCCACTAAACTGGATAGACAAATTCCAACTACTTTAGAATAATAGAATCATAAGTTTGGAAGAGCCTCTATGTTGTGTGTTACCTTTTGGTAACACACAACAGGGCAGCCATAACAAATGGCAAAATAGATTTTAGGAATTATGGACAGGAAAAAAAACATACAAAAAGTAAACTGAATTCAGGACAAAAAACTATGCTGCACATCCTCATGTTGGAAAACAAATACAGCATAAAATTGTAGCCGCTCTCAAAACAAGTATGATTCAGAAGGAACAAAACAAATACTAGAATAGAAGGAATCAGACACACATTTGTCAAGATTCTGAATGAATAGTTAGATTGCATATCTCTGTCAAGAATTCTCAAAATCTCTCCACTTGAGATCCTTAAAAGCAGCCATGCTTGTTTGTTATGAACCTAATCCCACAATTTTTTGCAGTCATATCCCATAATCCTTTCGAGTTATATCATAAAACAGGCTAACTCTGACTAGCAGATTGAAGGAATTCTGGTTGAAGTGAAAAAATTCCTTCTTGTCAAATTCCTCACTCATTGGCCGAATAAGGCAGAAATGGTATAAATACCGCAATCTATACCATAGCACACCATTTTTTAATCTTTGGCAAACTATTAGATACATTTGACTTCGTGAACAAAGTACTTAATGGTTGATCTGCACTGTTGAAATTCACTGTTCTCCCAAATGCTGGAAAAAGCAGCAAGGATGGGCAAACATGCATCACTTACTAAAATCTGAAAAAGCTCCAGAGACAAAGTGACCAATTTCCATAATAAAGCTTTCATGGAAAAGATACCACCTAGGAAAGGATCACAGATGGTGATCATGGAATCCACCATCTAATTGAAATCATCTCCTGACAGTTGAAGTAACTCTCTCACATGTGGAACAGGTCTATAGGGGAAAAATTGTAAATGTCCTTACAGTTCTGAAATCTTTCATGGTTGTACGTAGTGTTGTCATAGCAGCGTTTGGTCCCAGGATATTAGAGAGACAAGATGTGTGAGATAATCACCAACTTCTGGTGGTGAGAAAAAAGAGAAGCTTTGGAAAAGGGGTCTCAAATTCCCAGAGTGCTGGCCATTCCCGTCTGGAGCAATTGTGCAGTCTGGCCCAATCTGGCGGGTGGTGGGGAGCGTGGAGGGGGTCTGTCCATTGCTGCCCCAAGCCCCGCCCCTTCCCAGCTTGCCCAGTGCGCTCCATTTCCCCCGCAGCTCCTATGGCCAATGGGAGCGTGGGGAGTGTGTGATCGCTGCCATGTGGCATCAGGCCTCTCTGGTGGTCCCCAATGCTACATCCTCAGGGTCGAGGTGCTATAGGGGGCAATGAATGGGATTTGGGGGATGGTTACAAACAGGAGTCCCAGGCCTGATTGCATAAACGCTCTGTCCAGGGATGGTCTGCAGGTTGGGAATTTTAGAGCCTTGCTTTAGAATTATGCAGAGGAAGAGCTTTTAAAATTATGAGATGATTTTAAAAATGACAGTGTGGGGCTACTAGGCTTTGGATATCTTAGTCCTGGGTCCTGGAAAATAAAGACCTTCCATTCCTTAACACCTTACAGTTCTAGCTTGTATCCCAAAGCCATTCCTACCTGATTCAGCTTCTTAAAAGTCCTTGATGTACTAGGCTTGTGCAAACAACTAAATGTAATTTCTACCTCACAAAATTCCAGTTAATCAGGAAGGTCTCATCTCAGCTCTAGGTCTTACCTTTTTGAATGTGATATAGGAGAGAGACAGCATTTGCTCCACACTGAGTGCTTAGTGAATTCTTTCCTTGCTTTTGTAGATGAAGTTTCACAAAGCTAGACCACGTTTCATGCTCTGACGAACTGTAGATTCCTTAATGGAGAAATAAGATCTGGTTTATTCTCTTCCGGTATGTCTACACTTGCACCCTCTTTCGAGAGAGGGATGCAAATGCAGCTGAGCGAAATTGCAAATGAAGCACGGATTTGAATTTCCCATGCTTCATTTGCATATTCGCATTATGGCACTATTTCAAAAAAAGAAACACTGTCTAGACACGGTTATTTTGAAAGAAAACCCTTCTTCTGAAATGACCCTTATTCCTCCTACAATGAGGTTTACCAGTTATTTCAGAAGAAGGGTTTTCTTTCAAAATAACCGCATCTGGACAGCGTTTCTTTTTTCGAAATAATGCTATTTCAAAATAGCGCCGTAATGCGAATATGAAAATGAAGTGCGGGAAATTCAAATCTGCGCTTCATTTGCAATTTCGCTCAGCTGCATTTGCATCCCTCTCTCGAAAGAGGGTGCAAGTGTAGACATACCCTTCTTGAGCATCAGGACATTTGATGAAATTCATTAAGGAATGAATGCTAATTAATTGCACATATATCGAGATGCAAATACCAATTTATATTTAGGATCAGCACCTGAAGGATTTTTTTTCCCACCTCCCTGAATATGTAAGGAAACTTGCCTTCATCTATAAAAAAAATCCAAGGCATACTATAAGTACGCTGCCAGCCCTCTTCTGTAATTTGATTACATTTCTGATTAAATGTAACATTTAGAACTAATTAGGCTGAGCCCATATGGGGATCAGATCTATTTAAACATGCTTCCCTGGCTGCCCTGGATAGGGGTGGTAATTGATGAGTTATGTTCGTCAAAGCAGATGATAACATGGGTAGTTAAGACCTACAAAAGCCTTATATGACACTGATCAGCGAGAAATGCTAAAACCTTTGCAGACCCGTCTTCGTTATACTTTTCCCACTAGTGGCAACAGTGAGAATTCTCGTGCAGACACCTAGTGGCATTGTTATGTCACCTTTGAGAAAAGACAGATGACAGCCTAGTATGTAAAATATCTGAGGCTTATCTGCACTGGTGGAGTTGTGCTACTTGGGAGCTGATCGCATGCTGCTGGTTGTATAGTCACACCACCCTCACATACTCCCTCCTCCCCATTTTATCACATAAATACCACCAGGATTTCCACTGACAATCAATGGGAGGCAGTGGTGACTTCTTGTTGTTGGTGGGTTTTTTTGACGAAACAGTATTGCCGCTCCAGTCCCCTATACCTTAAGAGCTATTAAAAAAACATACCTTATTTACAGTGACAAAGTAGCAGATGGTTCTGGAAGACCCTGCACCCCAATCCTTTACCCTGAGCTTCCTTCTGCACCCAACCTCCATCCCAGTCCCGGCACCTCCTCCATAGACGAGTGTGGCCCTTGAAAACTTACCAAATCTTGGACTGCCCCTCATCAAAAATGATCATCCACCCCTAGGTTAGGGTCTGGGTAGGTGAGCATCCGTGGCCTGTAATATGCAGGTCACACTAGAGGCTCACCATGGTCTCTTCTGGCCCTAAACTCTATGGGTGCGTCTAGACTGGCAAGATTTTGCGCAAAATCGGCCACTTTTGCGCAAAAACTTGCCAGCTGTCTACACTGGCCACTTGAATTTGCGCAAGAACACTGACGATCTAATGTAAGATTGTCAGTGTTCTTGCACAAATACTATGATGCTCCCGCTCAGGGATAAGCCCTCTTGTGCAAATGTATTTGTGCAAGAGGGCCAGTGTAGACAGGGGAGGACTGTTTTGCGCAAAAAAGCCCCGATGGCGAAAATGGTGATCGGGGCTTTCTTGCGCAAAATCGCATCTAGACTGGCCACGGATGCTTTTGCGCAAAAGCATCCGTGCCAATCTAGACGCGCTTTTGCAGAAATACTTTTAACGGAAAAACTTTTCCGTTAAAAGCATTTCCGCAAAATCATGCCAGTCTAGACGCAGCCATTGAGTCTAAATATTTTACTGGATGTAGTTGGGAATAGAATCATATACATTTCTTTTCTATTCTATTTAAAGATGTTATGCTCTTTTGTTCCCAGTGCCCATAGCTGCTTCCCAAAGCCCCTTTTCCCTTTCTTTATGTCTACCCTAGTTGTATTTACTGCTGCTGATAGCATGGGTGAGATGGATCAAGTTAATGCCAAACTCTGCTGCTGTCAGTAAGAGTTTGTGCCAGAATATTTTTATCGTGATTCCAGGGTCCCATTGACATTGCACTACTCGAAGCTGCAGCGATGAGAAGACGTCAGCAAAGATGACTCACACAAATCAAGACAGTTCTATTAACACTGTGTCACAGTTATAAATGGTCTACAGGAGTCATACCTCACTGGAGGGATTGCAGTTGTTTGTGATATGGAATAGAAGTTTCTCCTTTATTTGTATTGCTGTGGTAACAGGTTAAATTAAGTGCCAAACCAAAGCCAGGGGCAAATTGAGACACCAGGATTTCAGCTGCAGAAAGCAGGAATTGACAGCAAAGCTCCTACCAACTTCACTGGCACCAGAGTTTGGCCTTAGTCACCTCCCCTTAAACTAAGAGGAAACTATACACCCAGAAATTATGTTAAAATAATATTATTTAGATCAAAATCAACGTAAGGAAGCCAGGATGACTTTGTAACTCAATTAACAGATTGGTTCTTTGTTTAACCATACCATGAGTTAAGTAGCCTCCAATCAAACCTAGACCAAAAGATCCCCTAACTTTGAGTAGTTTGGCCTAAGAGCCAAAAGTTTGTGCTTGGGCCATCACTAACCATGTGTGACTAAGTGACTAGGAACACCAAAGCGAGCAAAGGGTGGAATGGAAATCATAACTCAGAAAGTTTTGGTTTTGGTCGGATGATAAGTCAGCCATTTGAAAATAGAATCTGGCATTTAATATACAGGACAACTAGATGTGGAAGACATACTAATATCAACCCTCTTCTCTTGCAGGATGACTTTCTGTTTAGTGTCTCCATTTTAAGTGGAATCCTTTGCTCTATCTTGGCAGTGATCAAATTTATGTTGGGAAAGGTCCTTACAAGCAGAGCACTGATAACAGATGGTGAGTAGGAAAATCTCTCATTCCGCATACAAATTAATTCAGATAATATCATGTGGACTGAGAACTGGCTGAAGACTCAGGAACAAAGGACAGCCATGCATGGGGAAATATTGAGATGAAGGCAGGTAGCTAACTGAGTACCTGAAGTCAAACACCGTCCACTGGTATTAGTTAGTAACTTACATCAGTGTTTTTCTAACCTTTTAACTAGTGACCCAGTGGAAGAAAATTGTTGACGCCCATGACCAACAGAGCTAGGGATGAGGGGTTTGAGGTGTGGAAGGGGACTCTGGGCTGGAGAAGGAGGTTGGAATGTGGTTGAAGCACAGTGGGTTGGGGTGGTTGGGATGAGGAGTTTGGTGTGCAAGAGCTCTGGGTTTGGGGGCGGTCTGGGCTGGAACAGGGTATTGCAGTTTGGGAGGGGCATATAGAGTTAGGATGAGGGGTCATGATGAGGAATTTGTGGGTCAGGAAGGGGGGGTCTGGGCTGGATTAGGGTATTACCTTACCCAGTTTACCTCCAGCAGCTCCCAGTCAGTGGCATAGCAGGGACGCTAAAGCAGACTTCCTACCTCTCCTGGCACTGTGGACCCCAGTGTGCCCCAGAAGTGGCCAGCAGCAGGTCCGGTTATTAGGCAGAGGTGTCTCAGTTCCCAGCTAATGGGAGGGCATAACCAGTGCTTGGGGCAGTGGCTGTGCATCGAGTCCCATCACTCCTCTGCTTAGGAGCTGGACTTGCTGGCTGCTTCCAGAGCACACTGTGTCAGAGCAGGTAGGGTCCCGGGGTGCTAAGCAAGGCAAACCAATGCTTTATATTCTGTTGGGTCATGACCTGATGTTTGAAAACCACTGTCTTACCCAATATGCAACAGAAGATTTCAAGATGGCAAAAGTGTTTAATGCTTTGCTGTAAAGGCTAATGGGAACTAAGGGTGATGATGTACAGCAAATTAGACAAAGTGGAAGCAAAACCAAACAAAGTAAATTTGGTCGACACATCAGTTTTTATATATGCACACTATATAGCTTGGATAGAGACATTATTAATACATTATTGATCCATGCCCAGCAGGCAAAATTCACTTCTGCCCCTCAGAGTATACTGATTTTATAAACAGAGAACTGGGGGAGGAGGGTTTCCAAGAAGATTGAATCTCTCTCCCTTCTCCCCATTGGGCTGGAGCAGTAGCAGCTGCTCATGTGCACTCACTCTGCGAGGCAGAATGTCACCAGTCACTCTTCCAAGCTGGTCCCTGTGGAGCTGGTGCAGTTCTCAGCTCAGTGTAGCCTCACTTGTTACAGGTGCAGCTCTACATCTCAGCTATCCCTCCCATGAAACTACTCTAACTCTGATGCAGCTGGGGTTCTTCTGTGCTCCCATTTTCAGGGGTGCATTTCATTCACTGCGTATTTCTGAATAGAAAGTTTGTAAGAGTTGTTAAAAGCAGCTAGTCACTCTTGCTACCCCCCTGGATGTGGGCGGGTGGTATTCTTGTTGCTGCTGTTTTTAAGGGTGCAAATATGCTCCAATGCTCTTTTTAAAATTCCCAAATCCCAAAGATCATAAAACTTCAAAAAGGCCAGAGGGATTTGCTCTGTGGACAAGTGAATCTGCAATTATGGCGGGGATGTCATGGGAAGCGGCAAATCCCTATTAGAGTTCATGTGTGAGTATAATGGAACTACTCTATATACAGACACAGCAGATAGGAAATAATTTATGATGGGAATGTCATTTTGCTGCCCTGGAGATTTCATCTTGAGGAGCCTTCTTTTTCCCCCTCAACTTTAAATTAACTCTAATGTCTGCTATTTAGTTATGAACAATTGTTAGCTATGTATACTTCCAACACATCCAAAATGCACTGGGTGAGGTACAGATACAGAACACGTTTGGGCCCTGCCCCAAAGAGCTTACAATCAGACAAACCCTCTCTCTTTCCCATCCCACCCAGCCTGGCACACTGACATGACTAGTGGGTCTGAATGGGTAAGTTTGCTTTCTGTGGAGCTTCACTTGCCCCTGGCAACTCAGTTTTATGGATTACCTTGCCCCTCCATCCCACATTTCTCTCCAACCAGCTACTTTCCATTCCATGTTTTCCCCACAACCCTCCCCTATCCATTCAGGTGGTGGTTTTTAGCTCTCCCCATCCACCTCCAATTTAGTCTTTAGCTACAGTCATCCCTGGTAACTATCCCATGTCTCACTTTTGTGAGTGTTTTTTTCCCCCCTCACCTACTTCCTTTTCCACCAGACTGTTACTTCCCAGACCTGCTACAGACACGTCCCTTCTGCCATGCTCAGGACTGTACACTCTGTCCATGAAGTTATGGGGCCCACCAAAGTTGTTATTAACCCCCGATATGGCTTTCAGCAGTTTCTGGCCACACTGTTTCTATCGAAAACCTTAAATGAACCACACCACAGGGAGGTTACTGGGTCAGTGGGAGGGGATCATTATATGCCGCCTCCATTCAGACAAGTTCTTACAGGTATCATCTGATGGAGTCTCTACTCCTTGTAGATTTCACATGGTCATATTAATGGTATGGCACCTTCCAGCAGAGGATCTCTGAGCTCTTTACAAAGTGTTAAAGAAGTGAGCTTTAAGGTCTCTGACTGGGTGTGCATTAGCCTCATTTTGCAGATGGTGATACTGAGATGTAATGTCCCCGGTAAGTTAATTTCCCGAAATCATACAAATTAGAGTCAGAGCTGGGAATAGAACCCACCTCTTCTGATCCCAGCCCATATCATTGTATGGGTGCTGGTCAAGGTTGTTTCAGCACACATTTCATTTTCTACCACTTCACAAGTCTTTAGAACCTGAAATTCAGATGGAAACACTTAGTAATTATTTGGGTTGCCATAGGTTACAGCTTTCACAATGCAGTCAGTTGTATACTTCAGCAAACTGCCTCTGCCTTCCCTTCATTTGAAGTGACAAAGCACTTAGGTGCCTAGGAAGCAATTGAAAGACAAGAGGGACAGAGGATTCAGATACGGTTGTGTCTATAATGAGTAAATAGGTTAATTTATTTCAGTGAGAGTATATGCTTGACAGGCGACATGGCCCTTGCATGTTACTTTTTCTATAGAAGTATGAACTATAGCTTTGACAGTGGTGTATCCTACCATGGGCTCCACAGCCAGTGCTGTCTCTTCATATGCAAATAGATTTCTCATCTGTCTTAGTGCTGAAGTTTTCATTCATAGAAGGCTAAATCCTGTTTGCTTTACTCATCTGGAATGCCCATTGGGAGGCACGTGAGCTGAAAGATGGAAGGCAGATCACTGGGAATTTTACACAAGTAAGATGAGAGGCACTTGTCCCAGAATGTTCACACCTATTTGTCTTTCAAAACCAGGATCTGGCTCTTAGGGGTTTAAAAAAATATTTCCAGTACAAGGGGCCACCTCCTAATCTCACTTACACTTTGGTAAATCCAGAATAACATCATTTACTTCAAACCAGTTATGTCCAGGCTACTGGTGTTAGTGAGTTACTCTGGATTTGTACCAGTGCATCAGAAATAACTCCTGTCCCCATGCTTTATGAAATGGACTGATGGACACAAATATGCATAACTCAAACACACAAATATGCTTGGGACCAATTGCCTCATGTACCCTATCAATCTTAATGTCATAATCCGCTCAGTCTGTGCATCTTATTTTGGTGTACGTATCATTCTTGTGTGTAAAGTTAGATATATGGAGTACGGAATGCCTTAGGTTTTAGAAGTGCAAAGGCAAGCCATCAAGGTTTTTCCCTCAAGGTCTGGTCAACTGTAAACAGTCTCTTTTGTCCTTTACGTCTTAGCAGTGGCTGGTCCTAAGAAGTCCTGTGGACCACTCCCCCCTCCAACAGGTAGGGTCTGACCAACTGTGATTTTTCCATGTAAGGGTGGGATGAATTCTCGCCCAAAGGTGGAATCTATAAAACAATAGCTAGCGGTTTCTTGGTTTTGGCTGGTGTGGCACACCCAAGAGTAAACTAAAGACCCCAAGGAAAAGGAGATTTCTCTGGTTTGAAGGCCTAGCTATAACAACAGTTTTAGGGCGAGTTTGTAATAAGTTTGTACTGAGGTTTTAGAGTTAGAATTAGCTAAGCGTTTTCTGTTATTTTAAAATTCATCATCTACTTTGCTCTGCCTGTTCTCACTTAAATCCTACTGCTTGTACTTAATAAAATCACTTTTATTTACTATCAAGCCCAGTGTAAATAATTGTTTCTGGGGGAGCAATCAGTGTGTACATCCTCCTTTCATTATTAAAGGGGGCTTACCTGAATAATTCATTTGGGGTGTGGTATCTCTGAAAGCTGGACACAAATCTGCATCTTCCTTGGGCCTGAAGAGTTTCAGTCCGTACTGCTCCCCGGGTGGGGGGTGGTAGGAGTGTTCTCAGCTCTGTGCCTTGGCTGGGGGAGACTAGCTGAGCTGGCTCAGCAGGACCAGGGTAGTGCGCAGGAAGGCACGTGTCAGTCGCTTTGTCAGCACTCCCAAGGAGGTTTCACTCCGTCACAATAACTCCATCCACAATTATCAGAGGGTAGCTGTTAGTCTGTATCTGCAAAAACAACAAGGAATCCTATAGCACCTTAAAGATTTATTTGGGCATAAGCTTTTGTAGGCAAAGACCCACTTCTTCAGACTCTGCTTATCAACTTGTGGTTCTGATCTCCGGTTTGTCTCCTGTGTTTGGTCCCCTAGTATCCAGACCCAGCAGATTCTTGACTCTTGTCTTGTGACTATGGAATTAGGCTCCCATGGGTGGGTTTGACTGGCCATGAGACAATATGAATTTAAAAATAAATTCAGCAGTGGTCTAGCATTGTGCAGATTCATTCATGCTAACAATGGCAGAAACATTCGTGTAGACTGTGTACAGGGTTATTTTTAACCACTCCCTTCTTCAGGTTCAGAGCAGGAACATCTACTCTGTTACTTGTAGCCCTATAGTGCAAGGCTCATGAGCCCAAAGCAGTTGTCATGGATTTTCATTTTTGCAATTAGATGTTCCCTGAACTGCCTCACCTAGATTTAGACTAGGACAAGATACTATGTCTGATTCAATCCCTTAAAGACAATGGAATTTATTCTGTAAAATCTTTGGGGTCAGTCACAGAGTACAGGGACCCAAAACGTACTGCACATATTATATAAACGCAGGAGGACATTTCTCTCTCCTTTTTAATTTGTATCTTTTTACATTTTTATCCTTAGAGTTAGAGTCCTGAATAGAGTTGTTAGAAATGGTTTTCCTGTCTTATAAGACTTTGAGATTTAGGGGAAGATATCTTGTTCTAAATCAGTCAAAATCTCAAATTTTAATAAATCAGAAATCCCCCTCAACTTCTGGATGGTTCATAGAATCATAGACTACTAGAACTGGAAGGGAGCTCAAGAGGTCATCAAGTCCAGTCCCCTGCTCTTACAGCAGGACCAAGCATCATCAGATCATCCCTAATGGATGTCTATCCAGCCTATTCTTAAATAACTCCAATGATGGAGATTCCACAATTTATTGGAGATTCCTAGGCAATTTATTCCAGTGTTTAACCACCCTGACAATTAGGAAGTTTTTCCTAATGTTCAGCCTAAACCTTCTTTGCTGCAGTTTAAGCCTATTGCTTCTTGTCCTGTTGTCAGAGGTTAAAGAGAACCATTTTTCTCCCTCCTCCTTGTAACACCCTTTTAGGTACTTGAAAGCTGCTATCATGTCCACTCTCAGTCTTCTCTTTTCCAAACTAAACAAACCCACTTTTTTCAGTCTTCCGTCATAGGTCAGGTTTTCTAGACCTTTAATAATTTTTGCTGCTCTTCTCTGGACTTCCTCCATTTTCTCCACATCTTTCTTGAAATGGGGTGCCCAGAACTGGACACAGTACTCCAACTGAGGCCTAATAGTGCAGAGTAGAGCAGAAGAATGACTTATGTCTTGCTCACAACACTCTTGTTAATGATTGGCTCAAAACATTTTATTTCACTAATTTAGAAAGATTTAATTTCAATTTTAACTTCATTTAAAAATATTTGCTATTAATTAAGTTAATTTTCAAGATGAGAAGTTGTTTCAAATAAAACCTGGAACATGAAATGTCTCATTTCTTTTGAAAATGTTGAAATGAGATTTTTTTGACAATTTAGAATCTTTGTTTCCCCAAAAAATGTTTTCAAATAGAAAATTCATTGAAACTGACCCTTTCCCACTAAAAACTTCTGGTTTTGGCAAATTGTCATTTTCTGATAAACTGATGGAAAGCTCTGGTCTTAGATACATCCTTCCTTGGCAGAAATGGCACAAGTCTCTTACCCCAAATTATATCCTTGGGTTAATTGTATTGCTGCTGATTTGGAGCCTGCTCATCCTTTGATTACAAGAATTGGGGACCAAATTATAATTTCCTTAGTCTTGCTTTCTCTTAGTGGGTTTTAGAAAATCTTCAGCAGGATGGCTTTATTTTTAATATGTACATAATGAGGGGGAGGCAGTGAGAGCCAGCAGTTGGGACACCAATTTAGCACTTTTCTTCCTTGTCAGGTGTTAGCAGTTGTCTGTTTCTTACTAATTTACTTCCTGCAATGACAGATGTAGAACCACAAGCATCTTTATTATAGCAAAGGGAACCCATCTCTTTCTTTTCTGATACATAGATTTGTTTTCAGGACTGTCAGAGGTGTAGCTCCTAATGAAGCTGAATTGTTTAGAAAAGCTTTTGCTTTATTGCAAGATTGGATAATCTAAATCAAAATTCAAAATCTAAATTTGTTCAGTGCCAACAAGATAATCTATTACTATTTACGTAGTAAAGTATTGTAGGAGTGCACAGCCCTTTGCAGAATAAACACAGCTTATGGTACCATGGTGTCTTTCCTGAAGAGTTTAAATATCATGGACCAAATTCAGAGACAAGGGGCAGACCTGCAACTTCAGCCGACATCTGTGAGAGTTCCAGTTGCCTGATATCTTACAGAGTCAGAGTTTAAGGCCTGAAGGGACCACTTGATCATCTAGTCCTAATTCCCATATATCACAAGTCACAGAACACTCCCTCTCCCCCAAGCCTAACCACCATCATTTGACCAAAGCACTATAGCCCTCAAAAGATGACACAGGTTTTAGCCCCACTGTGGGAGCAACCAGGTTCTAGCTCCACCCTGGGAGCAACCAGACCACCAACACAGTGCCACCAGTGCCCCAGGGCCCTGCAGTGGCAGGGAATTGATTTGGTGATATATACACAGGTGACCTCTCAGGATTTAGCTTTGAACACTCTCTCTTGTGCAGCTTGGAACCATTTTTCTGAATTAATATGCAAGTCACTACCATTTTCACCCTCAATAGCTACAGCTGCAGTGATGCCTGTAGAAATCAGGCACTGAAGGAGACTTTGGCTGAACAGTAGCCAGGGGCAGAGAATTTCATTACTTAAGTTACAATTTTTCAGATTTGGAACCATCAGATTGTGCAATCTCTAATCACGAACTCAAGGGTGGGGAACCTAAGGCCCAGGGGCTGGATGTGGCCCCTTGGCTTGCCTGAATCTGGCCCCAGAGGTTCAGGGCCCCCTCCCAGCTTTGGAGAGCCTACACTGGTGCTCCCAATCCCCAACACCCCACTGTGGGACTGCAACACACAAAATCTAGTAGGCTGGGCTCCCTTAGGCTCTGGTGTGTGAGGGGAATGTGGGGAGTGTCTTTCTCCTTCTCAGTCAGGGGCAATGTCAGTGAGGGTTTGTAGGTGGTTTTTTTGGGGGTGGTGGTTTTTGTTTTTGCTTCTCAGTTGTGTGGAGCCCCTACTGATTTTTCTAGGGGGTAAGCCGCCCTCGACCCAAAAACATTTCCCCACCCCTGCACTAACTGAAAGGCTCTATCTTCTCCTTGCTCCCTACTCATTTCAATCCAGTTGTTTTATACTCTGTTGATACATCTTGCTTCAGATTAGGGCTTGTTTATATGGAAAGTTAAATGCAAGCTAAAAAGTGAGACTTTAATCGGATATTACCAGTATGCCAGTGGACACTTTTAATCTGGTATGAGTGATTTTTTTCAGTTAGTTTGTCATACCTGAAAAAAGCCACATTTATGTGGAATGGGGAATTAAAGTTACATCTTTATAGTTAGGTTGGGGAATTAAAGTTACATCTTTAAAGTTAAGTTGGTATTAGGGATGTGAATGTTTAACCGATTAAGGGTGAGGCTTACTGGTTAAGGTTAACCTGTGGAGGCTGGAGCAGCTCCTCACCCCGTGGGTGGCCCATTGCAAATGGGAGCTGCTCTGGCCTGCGGCAGGGGCCACTCCAGCCAAGTGTGGGGCAGGGGAGGGGTGCGCCAGCCAGGCTGGAGTGGCCCCTCTTCCTGTCCCCCTCTAATTGCTTAACTGGTTAAACAATATGTTTAACTGGATAACCAATTAAGTGGGATTTTACATCCCTAATTGTATATCAATATAATTATATCTGTGAACCTATTGAAACTTTCCCATGTAGACAAGACAGGCTGTTACATTGTAAGAGTATCAGAACAAGCTGAATTTCTGCTCCTAGATTTGTATAGCAGCTAGCACAATGGGGCCTGATTCAGACTGAGGCCTCTAGATTCTACCTCTGTACAATAATTAAATATAGTCCTTTGGCTCCTATTTGTAGACAGAAACAAGAAGTTTGTCTTCTCTGCTTTGCTGCTGAAATATTATGTGCATCTTACATATCCTCTCTCGGGGTGTAATTTTCTTATCTGTGAAATGCCTGTGTACATTCCTGACAGGAATCCTGTGAATCTTAAAGTACAATTATAGTGAGAAAAAAAAGTGACTGTAAAAGTAACTCCATTTTCCTCCCCCGATCTTCTGTTTCTTGAGTCGCATCTATTTAAATTAGTCATAGATATACATTTTTACACCTTTTTGCTCTTCTTGACAGCATTAACAATAGAAGAGAGTTCCTGTCTGGCTTGCACATCATCTGAGTTTTAACAAATTCTAATTGTAAAATCTTTTTCACTAAGGAAGATGTGTGAGCCCGAAAGAACAAAACTTGGCACACACAAATCAAGTAGTGTGTGTGCATGCCAATAGACAGCTTTATAATTGTAAACTCAGTAATTTACTACTCAGTCATTGAGAATCATGTAATCCCGCAATGCCATTTCTAGAGTCACTCTCAGTATAAATGATTGTAAAATGCTTTGGGATCGTCTGGTGAATGGTACGATATTTATGAGAAGAGCAATGACTGAGAGCCACAAGCATGGATCTGGGCTCTACTGTGCTACACACTGTATCAACACAACAGATGAACATTGTCCTGAAAAGTGTACAATCAACATCTATGACAAGAGACAGCTGGATATGACAAAGGTAGAGCACAAGGAAATGAGACAATGTCACTCAGAGTAACAGGTAATTACCTCAGCATACCAACTGCAAGGCAATATCAAAATTTGTTAGCATGAAACCAGAGAAGAGTTTTAATGAGTGGTTTGGAGGACAGCAGCAAGGTAATTTCCTTCCCCCCACTCTCTCATCCCAAACATGAGGTGCAACATGGGAAGAAATACTAAAATGCCTGTTTGAATATTTAACAGATGAGAGAGATAGGGATGTAAAATCCTGTTTAATCAGTTAATGGGTTAAATGTTAGGTTAAGTGGGATCATAGGTGGGGGTCTGCTCCAGCCCTGCATGGGGTTCCCTCCCCCTTCCCTGCCTCATGGTGCAGTGGGCCCAACAGGGAACTCTTCCCAGCCACCAAACAAGCATTACCCTGTAAGCACCACCCAGTAAGGTGATGCTTAACCAGTTACCCATTTACATCCCTAATGAGAATCTAGATAGGGGAGGGACAAACTGTGAAGGGCCTTGCAAGTGAAGGCAAGTTGCTTATGTTTGATGTGAAGAAAGAGGAAACAACTGAGGCATGCAAACAGAAGGTTGTCATGATCCAAATGAGGAGTCAAAAAATATTTTTCTAGCAGATTTTGAATGGATACAAGTGGCCACAGAACATGACAGTAGCCAAAATGCAAAATAATGAGGGACCTAGATAAGAGTTTTAGCTACATGGTTGGATAGGAAAGCCCGAATGTTAGAGATGCTTTGCAGTAAGATTGAGAGACAGTCTGAATGTGACAATCTGCAGAGAGGGTTGAGTCAAAGATGACACCCAAGTTACATACATGAGTGACAGGACTGATGGTGGCAGTATTCATGGAAGCTAAAAAAAGAAGTTGGAAGGGTTTGGAGGAAAATATTGAGAACTCTGTTTTAACCATGTTGAGTTTAAGCTTACAGTTGGAAATGACAGACAGGCTGAATGTTTAGTTTGTACAGTTGGAGAGAGGTTTAGGGCAGAGAGGTAGATATGCAAATTGGTGGCATAGAGACGATAGTAGCATTTGTTTTTGTGGCTGAGATTACCCAGAGACAGACTATTAACTGTCACAGGATGGATGTTTCATTGGTGATGAATGACAGAGGATTGAATGTTGTATTACCATAGAGTGGAATACAAATGATGTACAGAGGAAACACATGCTACATAGTTTGTGAAATCTTCAGGCCTGCAGACGGGGGAGGCAAAGGGGGCAATTGCCTCAGGGCCTGGTGATTCTAAGTGGCTCGGGGCTCCTGGGTGCTGCCACCACTACTGTGGCAGACTCCAAGCCTTGGCTGGACCATTTAGAATCGCCATGGGAGTGCGGCACGCCTCAGATCCAGACGCAGAGCATGACAGCTGGCTTCACGGGCTGGCGGGGGAAGGGACACTGTGCCATCTGGGTGGCACTGGGGGCTCACTGCCCCATCCCCTCACCTTCCAGGAGCACAGAGCCAGTCCCCCTCTCCCTAGTTCCCCCACACACATTGTCTCAGCAATCCTGTCAGCTCCCCTGGAAATTTTCATCCCAGAGACTTTGGAAATACCTCCACTAGAGAGCTCTGGGAAACTCATTCTCAAGTTGTAATTTCCCCCCAGTAGTCTTTATTAAAGATTTTGAACTACAAAAAAGGAAAAAAGAAAAGAAAAAAATAGAACCAAGAAACAGTGACATGTACTGAAAAGATTTTTCCTCAGCCCACACAAACAGCCCCATGCTCCCACAGTAACAACTCCTGCATCCACCCAAACACTAGAACTGAAACACAAACAAAACACCAGTAGACACTTAAACAGTTCATTGAAATTAAAAACAGTTCATTGAAATTAAAACAATGAGACATTTTAAGATCAATTTTCACACAACAGGTAAATATTATATATGCAGCCACCGAATGAATACAGTTGGACAGAATTTTTGTGAAATAACAGTGACATCTTGTGGCCAGTTCAGGAAAACAATTTTGAGGGCTACATTGCATGTGGCAGAGCACTTTTCTAAAGTTTTCTAAACTTAATAGGTATCATGCTGCATCATGAGTCAAGAGCATCTTGTTTTCTTCTACATTATAATGCAAAATGTAGCACCATCATGGGCATTCTACCATCACTACACACTATTTAGTAGGATGCTCAAGGAACTTCTCTCATCAAAGGTTTTGAATCAGAATCTGCTCGCAAATACGTACAGTTGACATTGACTACAGTGAGAGTCCTGTTCATATTTCTAAAAGCAAGGTGGAGCCCTTGAAGTTGCACATGCACAAAAATGTTTGTGAATATGTGTTTATTAAATGCAACATGAATATGAAAATCAGTGTAGTGAGATCAAGCCCTCAGAAAGCTAACGTTAGGATTGACCCATGATATTATCTTATCCAACTTACACATCTTGTCTATTTCATCATATTAATTAATAGGAAATACACAATGATAGAGCTGCCTTAGCATTTGGGATAGTTTGTGGACTTGAGTGTTTGATCTGGCAACCTTAACATTACCATTATGCTGGCATTTTTTTTTTTTTTTTTTTTTGGTAATAGCTGCCTGTGTAGAGGATAAAAGTCTACTGCCATTATCTAGTTTAGATTCTTCCTTCCGTCAACCAAAACCACACTATCAAAGATTCCTAATCTCTTCCTGTCTGTCTCAGAATGTATATTCCTCCCTGGCTGACCCAATCCTTGAGGTCATAGAGTTAAATGTCAGCATCTGATGGATGAACTCCTTCCTTGAGAGCTCAGATCTATTGTATCAGATATCCCTGTGCGTTATCCCCACTACCTCCAAACTCTCAAACTTATTGCAGCTACCTCACAGTTTACATTTTTTTTCTTGCTCTGTTGCCACAGACTGGCTCAGTGACTCTTTACCAAACTCCAAATCTTTAGCAAATCTTTGATCAGACAAACTGAGTACCTTGGAAGAAGAGCTCCACATCCCTCTGTCTTCTAGTCCCTAAATGTAACCCTCTGAAGTCCCCAGGGATGCCTACAGGCTCTTGGGCAAGGTGGAGGGGGGTGGGTGGGCTGGCTCTGCAGGGGCAGGGCCTTGGGCTGAAAAGGCATGGTCAGCAGCCAGCCCTCTGCGCTCATAGTGTTCCATGACATCTCCCCCCATAGCCCTTAGAACCACCCAGAGCATGTGGCGCTCCAGCAGGGATTTAAAGGGCTGGGGGTTCTGGCCACCGCGACTGCTGCAATAATTTTGGTGGTGGCTAACAATCCCAGGCCCCAGGGCAACTGTCCCATTTGGGTTGGCAGGCCTGGCAGCCCCCAGGACCATTTCTGCCTAAGTGAATAATCAGGACATCATGCTTGGCTACCAAGTGCTGGGACCAGCTGTCATTCCACTGAAGGCAAATGGTTCAGTTTCAGTCCACTTGCTCAACTGGCCAATGTCTGGCCGCAATTGCTTAATCCAACAGCAACTAGCAGCAGCAACAGGACCAGCTTGTGCCCTGCTGGCCATAGCAAAGGCAAATGGCTTCCGTCTTGCAGTGCACATATGATGTACCCGCTCTGCTGCCTGGCCAGCATCCAGCCCCAATTGCTTAATCGACCCATCAGCATCAGAGAGTGCCAGGACCAGCTCGTGCCCCATCTGCCATACACAAAGCAGCTTGCTCCCACAGCTTGCTTATCCTGCTGAACCCACTGCATGTGACCAGTTTTGGCCTTGAGGGCCCAGCAGCAATCCACCTGCTTGCCTTCTGCAGGCCCAACGCACAATAGAATGCCCACGGATTCAAACACTGACAGCTTTGGGTATCTCCTCAGGTCAGAAATAGGGTTAGTTACAGCGAGTGTCAGGCCCAGCAACCTTTCCCCGGGCTGGACACAAGTTCTGTAACAATTCGATTCCCTGTGTCCTGGGGCCCAAACCTAGCAGAAGCACAAAGCCCTCTAATGCAGCAGATGTCACTGCCCCAGCCCTGAAAGAACAGGAGTTAAAGTTAGCTAGGTTGAGACTGTAGCAGGCCAAAGAATCTCCAAGCTGCTCTGTTTCAGAGAACGTTAAGTACAGCACTGCACAAATGATAATTGTTTGGTAGTTAATCTGCCCACCTGGACTGTGATTGCCTGTGGCACGGATACCCTGAAAGCACCAAAGATGGCTCCACATCCCTCTGTATCCTAGTCCTGATATTTAACCCATTGTAGTCCTCTGGGTGCTGACCACCTCCGTGGGCCCCTGGGCAAGAAGTGTGTGTGTGTGTGCGGGGGGGGGTGCTGCACTCCCAGGACAGGGCTCTGCCTCATAGGTGCTGGAACTAGGGGTGCAGGGGTGCTGCAGCACCCCCTGCCTTGAAGTGGTTTCCATTATATCCAGGGTCTACAGTTTGGTTCAATGACTCAGCACCCTCTACTAGGGATGTGAACGACTAGTTGACTATCTGATAAGCAAATGTTTATTGGATAGTCAACAGGCTAGTCGACTAGTTGCTTCCTCCCCTTGCTGCCTCTATCAGAAAGAGGCGGGGGGGGGGAGAAGAGGGGGTACTTCAAAGCGGCAGTGCCTCGTGGAACCTGGGGCCAGATCCTGGGCTCCACACAGCTCTGCCACTTTGATATGCCGTGTGCTGCCCGGGACCAGCTGGGGTGTCCCCAGGCTGCACATGGCATTTCAAAACCTCTAGCTTGCATCCCAGGCACATTTCTCAATCTATTGTTTACAGCCAAGCCTAAGATACAACCAGCTTTGCTCCAGTCCCACAGACATTGACAAACACCTACAGGATCTATATAGAGCATTCTTAAAACTTGAAATATCCACCTGGAGAAGTGAAAAAACAGATCGACAGAGCCAGAAGAGTACCCAGACATGCACTACTTCAAGACAGGCAAAGGAGAAAAAACAACAGAATTCCACTTGTCATCACCTATCGCCCACAACTTAACCCCCTCCAATGCATTATCAACAATCTACAACCTATCCTGGAAAATGACCCTTCACTCTCACAAACTTTGGGGGGACAGGCCAATCCTCACCTACAGACAACCCCCTAACCTCAAACAAATTCTTTCCAATAACCACCCAGCACACCTCCATCCTACTCATTCAGGAACCTAGCCCTACAATCGACCCCGATACCAACTCTGTCCACGCATCTATACAGGCGATATCATCACAGGACTAACCACGTAAACCATCACATCAAAGGCTCACACAACTGCACATCCACTAATGTGATCTTTGCCATCAAGTGCCAGCAATGCCCCACTGCCATGTACATTGGCCAAACTGGACAGTCTCTACGAGAAAGAATTAATGGACACAAATCAGATATCCGAAAAGACAACACACAGAAACCTGTTGGGGAACATTTTAACTTGCCTGGGCACTCGCTAATGGATCTCAGTCACTGTATTATTTCAAACCAATTTCAAAAGCCAGCTCAACAGGGAGACTACAGAACTTAATTTCCTTTACAAGTTTGTTTCCTACAACAGAAATCTAAAAAAAAAGATGTTGGCTAGATGGCCTGCTACATTCCACATAAAAAACAAACAAACAAAGGGTACTTAAAGTGGGTACTAAGTATCCTTATCAGCTTCATATAGCATGGACACTAATTGACAAGTTCTTTCCCTCTTTTTTTCTCCTCTTCAAATAAATAGATTGGGAACGAGGGGGGAAAACTGGACTGACCACTTAAACTCCATTCATCTGAAGAGGTGTGTTGTGCCCACCTAAGCTCATGGTATCATCTACATTTTTTGTTAGTCTCTAAGGTGCTGAAAGACTATTTGCTGTTTAAGTTTTTCAAAGAGCAAAGGTACGTTTACCCCACAATGAAAAACCCATGCAGAGGGTCAACTGCAGTGTAAATGTTTGGGGTTGGGCTGCAGCCTGAATACTGGGATGCTGCCCCTATATGGGGTTTGAGAGCTGGAGCACCAGCCAGAGTCCAAAACATCCACATTACAATTTCAGTCCTGCATTCTGAGCCTGAGTCAGCTTTAGCCATGCAGCAGGGCTTTTACTGCAGTATAGCTTTTGAAAAGCTCTACCTTACCTTAAAGTAGGTATGAATAGGCACACTTCAGCCAATCAACTAGCCCCATCCTCCTTTGCCCAGCCAATGGCTAATCAGACACATTATGTGTCACACCTTTTTTGATTTCTGTCCAACTCTGCTGTTTGCTTCCTCTTGCTACAGGCAGTAAGAAGGGATTTTCAAAAACTTGTCTTCCTTTGGCTTGTGTGTGTGTCTGTTCCTTTCTGGTTCTCCTTGGACCTCACCAATTTTTGTTTTGGTGCTGGTAGCAAGTGTGATTGGCGCCATTTCTGTACTGTGGCCCAAAGCTCAAATGAGAATTGTCTTCCAGGTAAATGGTGATCTGGTGCTTCTGCTCCCAGCGTCACAATCTCACCCAGAAAGGCGTGTTTGAGACTGACTGGCAGTTAAAGTCATTGGTGAGAAATACTGGTTGTTCCCATTGGGAACAGGTGGTCAGTCTTTCAGGTTAGGCAGAGCACTCATCTGAGGAACATGTCAACGATTTCTGTCAAGAGTGACCCAAGGCATTGCTTTCTGGCTTTGAGCAACCAGTTGGTAGAGTGCTCCAGACTACTAGTGATAGAATAGACTTTTTTCATTACCTGTATCTATGAGACTTGAGCCAGTTCTGCAGTGGAAGTTTCCTTTGATTCTAAAATGTGATGATTTGGGGTGTTCTGAGGATGTGGAGAACCCTGCATGAATCAGATCCACACACTGGATATGTGGCAAGCCTGGCCTGACTCTCAGTTTGGCTTATCATTAAGAAAAGATATCCCTCCACAGGCCCATGCACAAGAATTTCTGTGTGCGCGCGCGCGCCGTGCACACTTTTTCTTGGGGTAAATGTGGACCACAAGGGTGCAGACAGTCCCCCTCCATGGTTCTCCAAGTAAGCGTGCTCCGACAGGCCAGGGGGAAGGCTGGGGTTGATTTCCTCCTGCCCCAAGATGTGAGGCCCAGCCTTCCTCCTCCTGCTGGAGTACACTTACTTAGGGGACCATGTGGGGGGGCGCATCCATACCCTTCGCACCCTCCTGCATATGGGCCTGCTCCAGTGATTATGCTAGCACAACAGGCGCACTTTGAAATACTGCAAATGGCTCACATTCAGTCATAGAAATCCCAAGATACAGTCATCACAATGGTAGCTTCATATATCTCTAGCCAGATGCCACTATCAAAAGAATCCACATGAGGTTTGTCAGATTAACTCGCCACAATAAGTACCTTTATTCTGAGCTAAAGAGATTTCATTCACATGGCAAGCTTTTGTGTTTAAAGGTTTAAATGAAAAAAATCAATTTCTCAACAAGTTTAACAAGCTGATTTGCTCAAGGCCTGACTTTTCATATGGCTGAGGTATTAGTAGGAAGAGGTTGTGCACTAGTAATGTGCTTCAGCCTTCATGATCTGGCAGCCAGTCATTGGACACTTCAGAGTTCTTAAGACTTAGAAGAGTCACTTCATTAAATACTGACAGTACTTCAGAAAGTACTCAACTGTCTGTAATATAAAGAATCATGCTGTAAGCAGTGGAGGCAACAGAAATCCCTGTCTATGTTATGTATTTTCTTCACTCTGTTGAAGGCCTCCTCTTTCAATTATTTATATCTTCAGTTCCTTGGATTCTGCCCCTGGATCATTACTCCTCTCTTGTGCTGAGAAGGAACTTCCTTCTCCATGTATTTCTCCAGCCATGCCTAAATCTTTACACTGGCCGTTTTAATCCCACAGCCAAACCCAAGCCAGGTGACCCAGGCTCAGCCTTTGTGCTGTGGCTTATTTTATTGCATTGCAGAGATGCCCTTGGTCTCTCAGGCTCAGAGTGAGGCACTCAAATACCTTTGAAAATCAAGGTCTGAGTGCGTCAGTTCCTCATTTGTAAAATAGAGACAGTAATTCTTCCCTGTCTCACAGGTGCAATGAGGATCAATACATAAAGATTCAGAGGCAGTCGGATGGGGACCATATGAGTATCACAGACTGGAAATATTAAGATGCTATGGTCTGTTGGCACCCAGATGCCATAGTAGTTAGTGCAGTAAAAGAGGTAGAGATGAGGCTAAGCGCTTGCAGCTGCAGCCAACCACTTCCCACTGCTCCTAATACTAGAGCATTTAAAGCAACATAACTTGTAACCTTGCTCCAAGCAGAGCTACACAAATGGTATCAAAAGTGCTAGCAGATATCACCGTCTTATCTCGACGGACACTCCAACCACCAATGCAACTACACCCTTATTAACACCAGTGGGAAATTACAGAGTGCCAAGTTGGCCTTTGGTGGTGGAAGGCCACTTTTCAGCAGAGGAAAAGCCACGGACTGTGAAAGGGTGAAACATGAAGGCTGCGTCTAGATTGGCAAGATTTTGCGCAAATACTTTTAACGGAAAAGTTTTTCCGTTAAAAGTATTTGCACAAGAGAACGTCTATACTGGCATGTGCCTTTGTGCAAAGATTTGCTTTTGCGCAAAGCATCCATGCCCAGTGTAGAAACGCTCTCTTCTTAAGAAAGCTCAATGGCCATTTTAGCCATCGGGCTTTCTTGCAAGAAATAAATGTGGCTGTCTACACTGGCCTCTTGCGCAAGAATACTTGCGCAAGAGGGCTTATCCTAATGGGAGCATCGAGTATTTGCGCAAGAATCACTGATTTTGTACATTACAAAGTCAGTGTTCTTGCGCAAATACAAGCGGCCAGTGTAGACAGGCGGCAAAATCATGCCAGTCTAGACACAGCCAAAGTGTTAGCTTGGGAGGAAAATGTAAGAGGAAGTATTTTTTTCTTTTTAAAAAGCAGGATCTCAAGGAGTGATAGTGAAGGCCAACCTGATAGGTTTTAAAAAAAGTAAATAATTTAGGTTGAAAAGAACATTACCAAGCCTGCAAGCAGCTGAGTGGGTGTGATAGGCAAGCAGGCCTTTTGATGCATATTGGGGAGCAAATAGAGAAGAGTCTGAGCAGCCTTGCTTGCTATCACCTCCAGTAGTGTATTCATCTATAAGCTAAAGCTCCGTCATACCTCAAAGCAGGATACATGGTCCAAAAGAAAAAAAAATCCTATACTTTCTCTGAAAGTATGCAAAAATGGCATCTCCACACTCATCACAGCTGCTCCTTGTGTGTATTCAGAGACAGCTCTGCTTCCTACAAGTGACAAATACAGCATACACTATGAGAAAAGAAGCTGGAGTTTCATTATTGTTTAACTAGTTAACACAGGTACATACTCGTTGAATGCAGTGAGGTTGTACTTGTGTTTCTAAGGACATCTCTGGACATCAGAAAGGCCTGCACAGAAAGTATTATTTGGCCTGCATAATCTTTATTTATGGTATTATGAACAATAGACAGATGCAGGCCAGAAACATTGAGTTTGCAAGTCTTGAAATAAAGAAGAGTGTGAGTGTCTTCGTCTTCCAAGTAGTAATCGGGACATTGATGAGAAAACAATAACCGTAAGGGAGCCTTTTAAAAAAGGGGTTAGTTTTCAGATAGAATGGCCCTTTGACAGATACTCTGAAAGTGGCAAAACTACTCAAGGGCAGAGACTCAGAGTACGTCTAGACTACAGAACTTTTCCGGGATAGCGGCGATATCCCGGAAAAGCACTGCCATGTCCAAAGAATGCGTCTGCTTTTCCAAAAAAATATTCGGAAAAGCAGATGTGTTTCTTTGGCATCCCTGTAAACCTCATTTCATGAGGAAGAAGGGATGGTCTGAAAGAGGGTTTTTTTCCTGACATTTGGCCCCTTGTAGACATGCCAAATGTCGGAAAAGCTTCTTTTGGAAGAAAAGTGGAAAAAGATACTCAAATTGCAGTTCGCAATTTGTGTATCTTTTTCCGACTTTTCTTTGTAGTGTAGAGACAGCCTCAATGAACAGGATGCAGAATAAAAACTAAAAGGGTAATGAAAAAGCTGTGGTTAATGAATGAATAAGAGAGACAATGACAAAAGATGGACACAGCCTCATTCCTGCCAGAAATGAAAAGCAGATGTAGGTCCTTAGACATAAAGGGGGGCACTGAACATTCAAATTTCAGCTGCGGCTGAGCATGTGCTAGACACCCGAGCTTTCTTTCCCTGCACAGCACTATATTATATGGCTTCTGTTCTACAGTAGCAGAAACTCTCTGTCCTCTGTGCTACTGGGTGTAGTGTAATGGCTTTTGGCCTCACAGATTCTTCATAGCTGAGATGATGAGAGCTGATGCTAAGAGATTGAATGCTTCTCTTCATTTGAATAGGTTATTTTTTCTTTTCCAGGTTTCAACTCTCTTGTAGGTGGAGTGATGGGATTTTCCATCCTGTTAAGTGCAGAAGTTTTTAAGCACAATGCTTCTGTCTGGTACCTGGACGGCAGTATAGGAATTTTAATGGGACTTACAATATTTGCTTATGGCGTCAAGTGAGTTAAACTTCTAATTTTTTAAATTTGCTCCATCCACATGCATTAGCAAACATGTTTATTCAACTCATTTGTGACCTATAGAATTAAACGTCTTGCTTGTTAATCAGAGCAATCCATTTGGAACCTATGTATCTTCATTTGAAACAACTTCTGGACACTCACTGCTGCACTGGGAGTTTGCAGCATGGCAGCTTATATCACATTACTACAGTTCTTGTTAGTTATTGAAGGCAACAGTGTTTGAAAGACAGAAATGTTTATTAATCGTTTGGAAACCTGGTTTCCTCAAGTTGATGGGAGCTGGGATGTGAACGACTAATCGTCTAACTGATAAGCAAAAAAAAACCAAAAAACAAAAAACAAAAAAAAACCTTATCAGGTAGTCGAGTCAACTAGTTGTAGTCGAGTCAACTAGTTGCTCCCCCACCCCCCGGCTGCCTCTATCAGAAAGAGGCAGCAAGGTGGGGGGGGGAGGGGAACCTTCAAAGCGGCAGCGCCTCATGGAGCCTGGGGCCAGACCCCGGGCTCCATGAGGTGTTGCCACTTTGAAATGCCACGTGCAGCCTGGGGCCAGCTGGGGTATCCCCAGGCTCCCCCTGGTGTTTCAAAGCAGCAGCGCCGCACAGCGCCCGGGGTCAACAGGAAGTCCCAGGTTGATCCCGGGCTCCATGGGGCGCTGCCACTTTGAAATGCCTTGGGGCGCACAGGGCCAGTGGGGGATCTGTGCTCCCTGCAGTACTTTTGCCTTTGAAGTGTAGCAACAGCCCTAGGGCTGTAGCTACACTTCAAAGGTGGAGGCGCCCTATCAACTAATCCAATAGTCGATGCAAATTGCATCGACTGTTCGATTAGTCAATTACTCAAAATTTAACATCCCTACATGGGAGGAGAGAGGCTATTTTCTAGATGGACAGTGAGATCATTTCTGTAGCACTCTAACTCCCCTCTTGCGCAAAAAGAAGTCATCTACACAGCTCCTTTTTGCACAAAAGCCTCTTGCGCAAAAGTGAACCCTAATTAATTATGCAAATGAAGTGTAGCAATATACTAATCCACACTTCATTTGCATAGGCTTTTGTGCAACAGAGGTGCAGTGTAGACGTAGCCCTTACGAGTAAGAACTGAAAGTTTCTGACCATCCCCTAAGCAACTATTCCTTTGGCATGATTAGGATTTATTGTTCTCAGACTATTCCCTTCCTTTTTTTAAAAAAAGAATGGTTACTTCTTTCAGAGCAAAACAATATCCCATTAATCCTGCATTGAAAACAGAAGTTACATAACGAAATGGAGACTATTCATGTAACAATTACATTTCACTGTTAAATCTCTTCTGTTAAGAGGCATTTGCTACCCAGCACAACACCTT
This sequence comes from Rafetus swinhoei, assembly GCA_019425775.1. Taxonomy (NCBI): domain Eukaryota; kingdom Metazoa; phylum Chordata; order Testudines; family Trionychidae; genus Rafetus; species Rafetus swinhoei. The sequence goes on along the minus strand of CM033439.1, from coordinate 18,320,841 downwards.
TAACAAAGAAATTATTGGTGTTTCAGATATAATAAGCAGAGTGGACAGAGGCTTACGTAACTGAAATGTACTAAAGTATCTGTCAGCACAGACATAACTTTAGCTGTGAGGTATTTACCACTGAAGGATTGCCACATAATACAAGGGGCAGAATTCCTCAGAAGCAGGGGTTGGCAACCTATAAGTCCCGAGCCAGATATGCCTCTTCTGGAGCCCCAACTCAGCCCCCCCTTGTTCCCGCAGCAGGGAGCCCTGCTGGTGCTAGAATCTTCCCTCCCTTCCCACACCCCCAAGACTGGAGCGTCAGCGCCAGCTTCAGGGAGGAGGGGGAGGGCGGGGGCGAGAAAGCCCGGAGGCTCCACGCTGGGAAACAAGTGGAGCAAAAAAATGCCTCAGTGCGCTGTTCTTTTCCTTCCCTCTCCATGCAGGAAACAAGCAGCCAAAATGGCTCCATGCACATTGCTCTTTCCCTCCCTCCGGGAAACACTTAATATATGGAGATATACCTCTCTCATAGAACTGCAAGGGACCTTAAAAGATCATTGAGTCCAGTCCCCTGCACTCACAGCAAGACCAAGTATCATCCCTGACAGATTTGCCCCAGATCCCTAAATGGGCCCCTCAAGGATTGAACTCTCAACCCTGGGTTTAGCAGGCCAATGCTCAAGCCCCCCCTTCTCTCCCCCCTGCACCTGGAGGCTTCTGGGGAATGGGAGCAGCAGATGTGTTACACAGTGCCTGCCACTTGGCATGCAAACAAGTACATGCTCTCCCCCCCATGCCCAGACTCCCCCACCCCCTCACTCACCTCCCCAGCCAGGCAACCCCCTGCCCCAAATCCTCCCTGTCTCCAGCCCCCTGGCCAGACACCCCCTGCCTTCAATCGCCCCTGCCTCTCTGGCCAGAATTTCCTATCCTCAGCCTCCTGGCCAGACACCCCTCTGCCCGCTGGCCAGAATTGCCCCTGACCCAGCCCTCTGGCCAAAATACCCCTCTGGCCAGGCAGCCTGTTCCTGCCCATAGCCAGGCATCCTGCTCCTTGGCCAGACCTAGCACTCTCATCTCCTCCTACCCAGATCCCATTCACTGGCAGCTCTGCCCCACACACTTAACTCCTCATTTTTTTCCCCAGCCCAGAGCCTTAAGGGGCCCCACAATATCCACTAACCCTGGAACCCCCAGAAGAGTAAAACTGGCCTGAAGTCTTGAACCTCAGTCCTCCCTGCCCCTCACCCTACTATGTGGCTGGAGCACCAGGGGAGAGAGGTGTTTCAGGTGGGGGTCACATCAATGAGGGTTGGAGGTTTTTGGAGATTTTTTTCCCCTTCTCACTTGTGTGGTCCCCGACAGATTTTTCTGTGGGTCAGTGGCCCCCCGACCCAAAAAAAGTTCCCCGCTCCTGTCATAAATCAAGACAATGTTGAAACCTTTTGTGTTGGACATAATATTTTACTTTATTTAAAAATAAAGCCTGGCCAAGAAGCCCCCAATTGGGGCCCAACCCCCATCTGGCTGCAGCATCATAACACTCCTGCATCCCCGCACACCCCAACGCTGAGTCCATCATGCACCTGAACCCCCTCTCATCCCCACATCCCTGGACTCCTGCACCTCCACATCACTAGTCCCCTGCCACAACACTCCAGCACCTCCACACACCTCAACCTTGGGACGAGTCCATCATACACCCAATCTCCTGCCCCGAGCTCCTCGTACACCACAACCCAGTCTCCTGCACCCCGACATCACCAGTCCCTTGCCATAAGATTCACAGAAGACAACCTGATTACATGAATGAAGTTGGATTTGACCAGTTATGATATAAACTGCAAAGAAATATGCAAAAAGATGCAGCAGTAAAAGTCCCATTAAATAAAGTCTGAGTACAATTTCTTATTTATGCTATTATTAATCATTATGTCAATTATCAATAATATGATGTATATTTTCAGTCATGCAATGAGCTTTCTTATATGGCTCTTTGTTGACCACTTGTTCTGAATTTTGATGTGGTTTGGCTCTTTGGTTTGAAAACGTTGCCGACCCCTGGCCTGAAATATCTTTGTGGCATGTTTCTTAAATTCTTTTCTTTCTATGTGAAATAATAGGGAAATATTAGCTGCTCCATGGTGAAGGCTGCAACTGAATTTAAATTATCAACTGGATGTTGGCCTCCCTCTTTAACACTACAAAAATATACTGTATATTGGCTTGGAAGCCGATAGGTCAGCCTAGATCCAAATAATTTTTCCACTAGATTTGAAATGGATGGGATAAGGAATTCTTGAACCATGACACTAAAATTGGAGATGAAATCCTGGTGCTGTGGAAATCAATGGGAGTTTTGCTATTGACTTCACTGGAGCCAGGAGTTCCACTGAAGATGTTCAGGGTGATAAATGTTTTTTGGGTTTTGGAAGGCCGGACACTTTCAAGGAAAATAAAAAAACAGAAGTTGTTTTATTGGACTTACCTTGTAGAGATCTAGTACCCACACTTATGGTTTTTATCTTATAATCCAGTTAGGAAAGTTAGCAGAGAGCACTATGCTAAAATCATTGGTATCTACATTCTACAGCAGAGGCAGGCTATTCTGGCAAATGCAGAGGCGAGGCAGGGGACATTACAGCAGGAACAATGCAAACATCACAAACAGAATCCAAAAATTTTCAAGTTTAATCCCTGCACTACTTACCACCATTATCACACGCCTTTGGATGACCAGGATCTGCCGTGGCCAGTCAGTAGATTCCATCAGGTACAGCTCGCCTGCACTGCCTTGCCAGGTCCCAGCTATCCTCACTTTCTGGGGGAAGCGCTAACAAGCTCTGATGTCTTTCTGGAGCATTCAAGTCACTGAGGGATAAACCTCAGAGTGAGTTCTGGCCACTGAGCAGACTCCACTAAGGGTGCAGCCTCTGCCACTCGTCTCCACCATAACACTCTTTTTCAAAGCCATCCTAATGTCAGCAGAGGGTTACATCCTCTCCCTAGCTGGCAGAGCCAAACCTGACTAAGCCAGAATTCTTCCAGGGGGACTCATTGCAGCACCACCCTGCCCCCTCACCACTCCCTTGGACTGTGGCTTTAAATCATAATCTAGCCCCTTGCATTTAAATCTTCTAAAGTAGAGCAGTGCATCTGATATTTCAAATGTGTGGGTAGACCCCACTTCCTTACCCACTGTCCCCCCCCCCCAACGTCTTATAGGTTTAGAAGAGCTGGTTCTGGGTCTCATCAGCAGTGAAGATAAGATAACCCTGTTATTTCTCGAGTGCGCCTAACAACTGCCCTCTGTTCTTTCCCCTTACAGTTCAACCTCAACTGATGTGTGCTTTCATTTGCAGGTTACTTATTGATATGGTCCCACGTGTAAGGCAAACACGTCATTATGAAATGTTTGAATGAAGATCTATCTCCTGTTCTCTGTATGGACTAGGAATCTGCAGCATCACGTGTTTTGGCAAGTGGTGCCACTGATATTTCACTGGATATGCAGTTTATTTCCCATGGTATATTTCTTTTAATGTTTATTTTAAATGGGAAATCTCTGTATAAGAAGCAAATATGTGCACTGCTTACAACGCAGCAAACAGTGGCATTTTCCTTTCAAGTAAGCTATTGAATCCCGTTAAGTGACAGTAGAAAACATACATAATTTGCAATTCCAAACCAGCAGCAATGTTCTGTGTTCTAGAGTGAAATTGTTTTTATTGATATAATAGACGTCTGCAGATAAGAGGTGCCAGTTTCAAAGTGTCTTTTAATGTTGGCTCAAATTTTTTCCAAATTTGTGCTGTAACGTTGAATTATGGCCATTGTCAACCTCTTTAGCTCACAACTCAGCAAAGTATGGTACGTACATTATGGATGCTAACAACAGTCACTTAAGGCACTGAAGTAAACAAGATTTTTTGTCTCAAGAGGATGGACCAGCACAAGAAGAAAAAACAGCACAAGACCCACTCATTTCTATGATCAGAGGTTCATTTCATACAATTTTATTAATCCTAAATTATCTAAACTGTAAATCCTCTTAATTTGAATTTTGTTTTTATTTAACCAGTGATGCACACAGGACATTGCTTTGCATGGACCAAACAAGCACAAAAAGTATTACTGTAAAGCCAAAAGCCAAAATGAAGTGTAAGACGGACCAGTATGAGAAATGCGATTTTCACTCTTTTATTGTACCATACACAGTATTTGTGACTATGTGGTTTCTCTGTAGCCTGATGAAGGTACAGCAGTGACAGCTTTGAACTGTGGTGAAACACAGAGCTATTTATTAGATTTAGATTATTCTGTTAAAAAAAAAAATGTTCACCCTTCACCACACATTTCTATGTATTTCTTAATATACTACTTACAATATCCAAGAATCAGGAAGTATACAATAAAACTGTTATCTATTTTATACAGTACCTGTAAGAAATATTTGACAGCTGTTGCCAGAATGTATCGTAGAACCAAGTCTTCCTGTACAGCAGTCCATTAAACTAGATTCTCTCGTCATTGCAATTTCCTCCACTTCATATGTTTTGGGTTGGCTTCACAATGTGGAGAAATGAGTGAGTGTTGGGCATTTAATTTGTCCTCTGCTGGGTGAAAAAAGCAGCTATGATATCATGGAAGTGAAATAATACATTAAGAAGAGGGGATCCACATTCATTTGGGTTGAGAACATATGACAGCCGACCTACAATCAAATTGTCAAGGAATTGATAACAGATGGCTTTTTGATACTTTATATTGATAGCACCTTTTATTCCCAGCCAAAGCACTTACAAACTGTTGGCCAAATTCTGATGTCTTTAGTCAAATAAAAACAGACAGCTGATGGTTCCACTCTGTGATCATTCCATGCCCTGGTAAAGCTCAAAATACTCTACAAGATTATGATCTGTATTTCCATAGTGCTGAGGCACCCAAGCCATGAATCTGGACTCTATGGTGCTAAGAGCTGTATAAACAGAACAAAAAGACAGTCCCTATCTCAAGAAGTTTACAGTCTAAGAGACAACAGATGGATAAACAGGAAGGCAGATGGGTGGGGGAGTACAAGGAAACAATGAGACAGAATTGGTCAGCATGATAGGCTGTGGTCTCAATGCACCATCATTCTCTAAGCACTGTCAAGCTTTAAGGTTCCACTTGGTTTCTTCTGTATTCTTCCTTTATGGATGGTGGGCTGTGGCCTCTATACCCTCAGAATAGGGCCATCTTCACAGAGGCGTTGACAGCATTTCACAGCCTCCTGTAACTGCCCACTTCCAGCAATCATCAGCTGCATTACCTTCCTCCTCCCTGCCTCCATGAACTGGATTTTCATTCTCTAGCATCTAGGTCTTTTGTATTTAATTTGGGCTAGCTAAAGTTTGTACAGTGCTTAGTAGACAAATTTTTTTTCAGTGCTAAGTAGTAGCTGTAATACCCATAATGCCACTGGATAATAGTAAAGATCATTGCATGCCTTTCAGCAGTACATACGGCACTTTTCACAGGGTGACAAGAGCACAATTGTTAAAGTAAGCAGCAGGTAAAGTATAGGACGAATCTTTGCAGTGCAGCCTGACCACCCTCCCACCCCCTTTTAACAATATGATTTACTGATCATAGCTGCTGGAGCAATTTTCCAATAGAAAATGGCCCTTGTTCAAGGTGATCCTAGGGAAAGTGCGTGCATACAAGAGTGTCAGAGAGAAATATCAGTGTTCATACAAAAAAGGGGCTCAGATCCTAGCTATAGCCAATGGTAAACACAGATTGGCCCCAAGCAAACTCTGCCATACTGCAGACTGCAAATATACCTTAACAGTGGATATTCTGGGCATGATACTGATTCTCCTGAACAGACACTGCAAATTATGCCATACTAGGCAGTGGTTGTGCAATACCCACCCTTGTATTAATTTAGATGGAATAAAGGACCCTAAGAATCAAACATGTCAACATAACAGTTACTAACATCAGACCATTTTAAACAAGGTTCATGGTCTGACACAGAGAACCAGCCTGTTCAGTACAATGAAAACACTTTTAAAAATATGAACCATGACTAGACAAGAAGAAAAACAATAAAAGAATTAAAAGGTAAAGTATGAAACAAGGCTTTCCTTTCCACATCCCCTGTCACATTGTCTCTGCAATTGTGTAAGAGATGCTAAAAGTTGTCCTTTTGGGGAAAGGAGAAGTTAGTAGAGGTGGGCTGGAGCTTTCATTATTGCTTTTATTGTTAAAGTGCAATCCTGTTTCCTAAAAGGCAGCCGGGATAAAATAATGGGCAAGCAAAGAACCACAAAGATAGAAAACACAGTTTCTGTCTCTGGTGTGGACTTTCACTTGCAACAGCACTGCTGGAAAAACGCAGGCGTGGTACATGGTCTTATCAGATACTCTGAGTCCTGGTAAACTTGTGCCAGCATTGGGCCACTCAAGGCATAGCATTTAGCTGCCTCTAGGCTTACAGCATTGCCGCAAAATATGCTATCTTGGCTGGCAAAGCCAGTCGCTCATTACACAGAAGGAGAAAGGCGAGGGATAGGAAAATGAATAAGACAGGCAAGGAGGAACCATTGGGAGTATGCAGGGAGACAAAGTCTCACCTGATGTTGGAGATGGTGTCATCTGGGTCCTGCAAACTCTTACTTCTTCAGAATATGGTGTCAGCAGTGTAATACATTTTACCTGTTGCAGCAACCGTCTCAAGTCAGTATTTGTTAGTGAGCAAGTCCCTGATTTTCCACAGCATAAAGAGAGCACGCTGCTCAGCAGAACTGGAGCTTCTAGGACAAATATAGTTCATGCCTATATGTATGAGGGCCTCTATAGTACCCATTTACTGCGCTGTGCCAGTTTAAACCAGTGCAATTAGCACTTGACGTTCAGTAGCATATTGATCCCACCCGCAAAGATTTTAATATAAAACTTAACTCAAAGTTTATCCAAATAAGCAAGTTCAGGAATTCCACATAAGCATGAGCACCTCAAATGATGGGCTTAGAAGTCTAATGAATTTGGATGACTCAACTGAGTTGCAATGGAGAGTGAATGGGGCTTAGCGTCACCTCTTCAGTCCTGACCCACAGAGATGATGACCCTGTCAGAAGCTCAGGGTGAGGTTTTTGCAAGCTATAGGCAGGATGGTCTTGGTGGAGGTACCTACCGCTGGCTAGATGAGATCTTACTGAAATCAAACCTGTTGGTGAAACCACTGGTGCAAAATGGAATGGAGAGGGAGATCAGTCCTCCCTCTACCCCTTCTATTATTTTCAGTACAGCGACAAGATGTATATTTCTACTCCAGGTTCCACCTTCCATACATCTTTTCTTATGTGGTTGCACTTCTGCCTATCTGAAATCATATCCTATTGGAAAACCCACCATTTCACGAAAAGCCTTCCTATATCAAAAGCTGGACAACATTTAGGGGATGAAATATGAAAGGGTTAAAAACATTCCTCAGTCTTGCCAAATCAAGGGATGAGCAGCGTACACTGTTGCATTGATCTCAAGGGTCGAAGGAGCTTAAGATTTTACAAAACTCTTTCACTAACCAGTACTGGAACAGTATTACAAAGGTTCAGAATTTTTCCAGTTTGCTTGGTTTCTTGGCAAACTCCCATTCTAAAGTTGGAAGTGTATTGATCAAAACACAATAAAGAATTATAAATAAAAAAAATAGCTGAAAATGAGTAATTACACATAACAACCCAAACATGTTAAAGACTCTCTCCTTTTGGAGGTAAAATATCAGTCTCTTATTTTACCAACAACCCTTCTGTGGTGAAAAGGGTTAATTTTACTCCCAGTCCTAATGTGTGAAGGGCATTCACTTTCTCTGTTTTTAACTCACAGACAAGAAGAGAGACAAGATAGAAAAATAGAGGGAAATACAGTTTTTGTTGATGTCCATGGAACACTGGGCACTTGGCCAGTCACTAATGGAAGCTTCAGGTTGGCAGATCAGCCATATCACCAGTTGTTCTGGATTCTGTAACAGGGCAGGGCTGGATGACCCTTCATCTGGCTGTGCTGATGCAAGCAGTACAGTGATTACAGGATCCAATGAACAGCTGAGAGAGTAAGATGGGAAGAAAGGAGGGAGAAGGCAGAATAATACAAAAAGGGGGGAGGGGATACAGAACAGGATCTTACATGCATCTGCCTGGAGCCTCTGCAGCCCAGATATCAGGAATCCCCACCAGTGGTTTGAGGACTGAATGCCATGACTACTTTCAGGACGCATAGGTGAGGAACAAAGTTCCTTAAACAAGAGCAAGGCCTGATTTCTTTCCTAGGAAAAGCTAACTCTTCAATTTTGTCTGCTTCTTCTGTGTTGGGGTCAGGAAAGGTGAGATGAGAATTTTTTTGAAGTCTCCTTCTAAAAATCCCCAAACAGGATGTTGGGGTGGGAAGCAAGCAGCATAGTTTGTCTTTTCCTCATTTCGTTCACCAAGTAAACCAACTTCTGTAAGGCCAACCTTGGTTGCTATATTTTCTTATTTATAAAATCTAACCCCGGCACAGCCCTAAAGCCTTATCAAGTAGACATTTTTGCTTGAACTAGCTCAATTTCTCTGACTTGCTCTATTGCACCTACTTGTAACATTCATTATTGGAAACAACTTGACCTACTTTTCATGGCTAGTTTCCAAGTACACAAAATAAGGCCCAATTGCCCCCACACTGTTAACAATTTAACTTGATCATAGCAAACATTTTAGGGCTTTGGCACTAAGATATGTTGATGGGCAACAAGGTCAGAGATTAGTTTTGTACCTGTTTTAATCCAGAATGATGGGATCCGTGGAAAGGAGATCAAGCTAGAGGATAACTATGCATGCATATACACATGCTTTACTTCCCTGAAATGGAAACAGTTCTGTGGCATGGATGAAAAGGCCTCTGAGGAGCAGGGCCAGAAATTTGCAGCACATGTGTTCATGTAGCATTGACAAACCAAACTATTTAATATAACTAATGGATAAAACATACAGCATTCTGAAGCCAGATGGAAGGTAAGGTGACAACTTGCAGGCATCATGCAATTCCTCCTTGTGTTTTACATTTTACATTTGCTTTTTAAATACAACATATTACTTATTTAGGTAAAAAAAAATCTCAGAGGGATAGCTGTGTTAGTCTGTAACTTGAAAAACAACAAGTAATTCTTTGGCACCTTAGGGTCATTACGAATATATAGAATCACGAACTTTTGTGGGTAAAACCCACTTTATCAGTTGGAGTGGAAACAACAGAATCCAAGGTATAGAAAAATAGCAAAAGTAGTTACCTGTCAATTGTAGGACCCATGTTAATAAAGCTAATTAAGTAGACTGGATGTGTCCCATACATAGCTTTTCATGTGAAAATGCGAATGTCAAAGATAGGAGAGATTGGCTCTGTAGCGTGTCAACCAGTTAATATCTTTATTCAATCTCAGGTTGAAGATCAAATTTGTAAATAAATTCTGAACTGATGTGCATTCCCTTTTTGAATTCCAAACACGGGTGTGCTTATGTACTATGCACCAGAGTTGGAAGTTTTCAGCAGCAGTGTCCATTGACATTCATGGGTGTCTTATGTTGCCACATGCTCCAGGCAAGGTTATAAGAGACTGCATGTGAGACAAGTCGTCAGTCAGTCTCTTACCACTGAATAAGTAGTTCACAGCAGAGGAGATGGTGGACAAGTGGTGGAACACAAATAGGGACCACATATCTTGAAGAACCTCCAGTTACAGGTAAGTAACCTTCCTCCTCTTCTTGGAGTGATGGTCCCTATCTGCATTCTAAATTCAGCTGAGTATGGAGCAGTGATTGGCATGGAAGCAGATGCAAAGACGTGATGGGTAAGGCCTGCTGTAAGATAGCACATCCTGTGGCTGCGTCTGCAGTTGTCCACTAGTCGACAGCATAGTGTACTGAGATACACTGAGCGCCATGTTGCCATATAGCAGACCTCCTGCCAAGGGACGTCAGCCAGGGATGCATCAAAAGTGTACCTTCTGTTGGTGCTAAGGTGTCGTGGCAGAGGTGACAATGGTCATAAGTGCTGGGATTACGGGCACCAATGGGTTGACTGCTGGTATCTGGAATAGGTAGGTTGATATAGTGGATAGGGGTGCAGGTGGAATGGCAGCTTAGATTGCTGATATGGGAGGCGAGAGTATAAATCCTGAAGGAACAGAGAGTTGCTCTTGAGTCATCAAGGGAATGTAGAGCCTATCCATTTTAGCAGGAAATAATTTGTCCAAGTTGAAGGGGAGATTCTGGTTGGTGGATTGGACATACCTGGGAAAACCAGTTGATTGGGGCCATGCTTTCTGCCTCATAACAACCTGCATGGCCAGGGAGTAGGAGGATGTGTCTCCACCATGGCTTGGAGGCTGACCTTGGCCATTAGGTAGCATCAGGACAGCAGGGCTTGGAACTGCCGATGCTTGTCTTGCAGCATGTCTTCCAAGAACTCTACCAGCTTGGCATACTTAATTATTAAAATTATACTCCTTTGGCAGAGACTGGTCATTAGAGATGCAGAATTGCAGGGTTGCAGAGGAGTACAGTTTGCAGTCCATGAGATCCAGATGCTTTGCTGCCTTAACCAGAGGAACTGAGGCAGAGGAGTGCAAGCCTACCTGTTTCTATTGCCACATGCACCAGGAAAGCAGGGGATGGGAGTAACGGGGGAAAAAAAGTCAGTCCATTTAGCTGGCACCAAATACCTGCATTCTGCCCTCTTGGGTGTAAGCGCACAAGATGCTGACATGTGCCATGCTATTTGTGCGGGTTTCACGATGGCCTCAATAGGCAGAGCTACACATGCCTGTACCCAACAGGTGAATATATCCAGCAATTGGTGAAGTTAGTCCTGGATTTCCTCCAGGGGAACGTCTAGGTCGAGAGCCACCCTTGCTGCAACTCCTGGTACTGGTGGTGGTGGTCAGGTGAGAGGAGTGGGGAAATCAGGGCCTCATTTGGAGAAAAGGGGCTGCTGTCAGGGCCTGTGGAACCGATCATGCTCTGGGTCCTCGTGCAGGTCCAAGTCAATGAGGCCCAGTGGACGGGCTGGGTGGGATTGTGTTAGGCCATTGATGGGTACAGCCTGTGATGAAGGCCCCTTGCAGGTCAATGATGCTATGAGAAGGGTCTTGTTGGTACTTTGGATCCCAGAGATATAGATACCAACCTGCTGGGACTAGAGCACAGTGCATCTGGTGAGGTGAGCACGCCCCAGAGTCTGAGCTACACTAGATGGCTTTTCTGCTGAAAAGTGCTCTGAGTCTGAAGAAGCCTCCAGAAATAGCAGAACTGTTGGTGCAGGTGGTACTACAACCGATGGGGCTAATCTCAAGTGAACAGCAGCAGTGCATCTGCTGGTGTAGGAGATCCTGTAGCTGAGAGAAGCAGCATGGGATGATACAGCAATCCTAGGTGGGTGGGGGAGATCAGCAGTTCCATTTGTCCTGGTGTCCACGGAACATCCTATTGTTTGCCAAATCGAGAAGGGATACGCGGAGAAGCACCTGGAGAATCTGGCCATAGCTGAAAAGTGCAAGCCAAAGAACTATCTTGACCCACTGGCATCAGTGGGACTAGTAGTGCTGGGGAATGTCTCTTCCCTTACTTTGCCCTCTGTTTTAGAGGGTGGCACAGCAGAGATGTTGAATGACATCTCACTTGTCCAGGACTGGCTTAGGAAGGAAATGCAGTGTATCGCAGCAGTCCATGACAGGAACCTGCTCTGATGTTCTTGGAGCACTTGCAGTACTCCTTGTTTGCCTTCTCACAGCTCAGCATCACTGATGGTCCTGGGTGGGAGGCCAGAGGTGAAGTGCTCACAGCCGGAAAAGGAAAGCACACCGTCGGTCCTTATGGCCCAGGATCAGACTCCGTGTGAGGCCTTGTGGAGACACAGAAGATGGGTTTTGTGGGTCCTTGTTGGAGACTTGCAGATATCACAGCAGGCCCAAGCAGTACAGATAACGAGCGTGCTTGATATTCATGGAGAACAAACGAGGGGACGAAGTATAGTTTTTAAACCCTGGAATGCAGGGCATAATTCCCCAAGTTGTTTCAGGGAAGCCCTGTATAGGGCTTCACTAAATAACTACTCTATTTACAGGAGGACTAAAATGAAAGAAGCAGAAGTAACTATACACAAATGGACAGTCATTTTTGTAAAAACTATGAGTGCATGAAATGATCATTCAGACTATGACCATGCAGTAAGAACTGAGGGCACACCCCACATGGCCTCTGATAACCTCACCTGGAGCACATAGCAACATAAGATGACCACATGGATCAATGAACAATATTGTTAAAAACTTCCTGCTCCAGTGCATGGGTTCACATGCGCACCTGCATTTTGAATACATCAAGAGACCATCACTTGAAGAATCCATATTAGCCACTCCAGATCTCTTTAAAAATACACATCAGCCTACTGGTGGTGTCTTTTATATATCTGATATGATACAGGAAATTATTGACTGATGTAGCTCCAAATGACATCAAATCGAGATTTGCTAGTTTAAACCAGCTGAGGAAGTAACCTGAAGTTTCAAACTTGGTCACTCGTTCCATGGGTTGGTAGGAGGATGTTGCAAAAGCAATTGTAGAATCTTCACAAACTCTTTATAGTCCAAAATGTAAATACACAGAAAGTCTCCTTAAAGTAAGGAGACATTTGACTCAAGATATCATACTCTTCTTCCGACTACCTGCCATACTAGTCTCTTAAAGCCACAGCAACTCCATGCCACATGTGTAATAGAAATCCTTCAAGAAACAAGGACATTGAGCCACTAATGTGCGGTCTTCAAATGAAATCTCATCTTCCCAATATGTATTTTAATTTGTTTTATATGAATTAAAAGCACCCAGATTTCATACCCCCCCCACCAAACAACAAATACCTCATGTAAAGAATTAGCTCCCTAGCTGTTCTTAGCCAGGATCCATTTAGATAGAATTATTTGCTGCTGCTTAATCACCTCTGAATAGAGGGCTTCATGACAGAAACAGACACACCTCTAATCGTTGCAATGCAAATCATACTGCTGTGCAGTTGGTGGAATTCCCATTTAAGCACATATACAACAACAAATCCAAATCACACAAGAAAAAGTTTATTGAAAAATAAAGTTCTCCCTAGTTCTCTCTACAACAGCAAAAACAAAGCATAGTTCTATGCCATTGAAATACACATTCAGACATATACATATTTTTAAAGAATCCCATCCTAATGAATTTCAATAATTAGATAATATGTTACCAGCCATTGCAACTTGTACTATGTGAATCAAACTGCTTGAACCTGATATAGTGGAACACAGTCATTCAGAAAAGCAAAGAACTTAAACGTCAAGAGAAAGTTAACAATCCCCCCAAAAAAAAACAATAAAAAAAAACTTAACAGACTAACCCTGATGTTCTTGTACATATGCAAACCCTGCACTGACTTCAAAATGTTCTATGAACAAAGAGCAGAATTAGGCTCTTAAAAACTCAAAATACTTTATATATCCCCCCTCCCCATTTTCTTGATTAGCTTTTGAATCTTCCAGGTAACATTTCTGATCCTATTAATGTCCTTTGCCATTTTTACATAGATCAGGGCTATCCATTTGTTCTTACTGCATTTCCTTGTTTCTCGCTCTTTTTCTTAGGGAGAACAAACTAAGGTGGTTACTTTCTTTTATGGTCTCCAGAATCAATCCTTACAGCAAAAAGCTTGTTAAGGAATGCAGCAAATTAATTCCTGGTATAAGCCTACTAGAAGCTAACGAAGTGGCAGCAGGGATGAATTTGAGCCTATGCTTTTTGTGCTCTTATAAGGCTTGATCTTGGGTGCTGCACTCTCTATCTTGATCTAGCAGAGCATTTAATGTCTTAAGCTTTCAGCAAATGGGTAGGCCCAATCAACTCAATGAAGATATTCACATGCTTAAGACTAAGGCCATGATTTGTTGGATCAAGGCCAGAATGTCCAGTATCTTGAAAGACTGAACTCTTGATGCAATGCCAGGGGAGGACTGGAGTGGATTTGGCCTGGTGATTTCTAACAGTGACCCCAGAGAGCTAACGCTTCCAGTGTCATGCTAACCTCTCCCTCTCACAGAACTCAATGGACACACTGCCATTAACTTCAGTCAGAAGGGGACTGGGTGCACAATATTGCGATGTTGCAGCATGCACCCTATGAGCCTAAGGAACTAGTACACAAGTAGCTTTCCTCATTTCTAGAGGCCAGTTTAATGCTGTAGAACACACAGTGTCAATCTAGACCATTCCTAGTATTAATTTCTCCTTGCAGACAGCAGAGGGAAGGCCATTACAGATTTTACAGTAAGTGAATTTTTAAAGCTGTTTTTGTGCTTGGAATGTTAAGGTTATTCCTATTTTATTATAGCATAAAGCAGAGCAAATACTGGATTTTTAGCTATTTGACAATGTCACGTTCATTTAATTAATGTCGATTTCTTGAACGGTTGGAGTGGGTGTGCTGACTCAAAACAGTATTGCTGTATTAGCATAAAAGGACTTTAAATTAAAAGTAAGCCAAGTAGAGCCATAAATAAGAGATTTGTGGTGACTGAACTGTGTTAAGACATTTACCTTTGTGCACAAGCATAGGACTGATAACTTAATGCAAGAAGACATCCTAGCTTCAGCCATTTGATTTGCAACATATTGCCTACATTCATGCTCAGTAACCAGTTTGGTGATCTTGTTTATACTTTCTTGTTCTATTAGATATTGCTATATTCAAATTGAAAACATTTTGCTATAAAGCAGTTTAAAATATGAAGCAAAAGATTTGTTTAAATAACATTTAAGAGCAATATTTTGCAATGTTGGATTTACAGCAACAACAATATATTTATATAAAAGTTTCCTGAGCCCTCCCTGTACATATTCCAAGCAGACAGATGCCATTGATTGGTTCCGCCCCAAAGACAATGGGACAAAGGAGTACTAGAAGTGGATGTAGCTCTACTAATCAAGAGCTGAAAGCAAAGTGGGGGTGGCATCACAAAGCCCTGGCCATGACAACAAACCTAGTACATCTAAATAAAATCAGAGCTACAGCAATGACTCATCACTCATTCCCCACTGAAGACTGGCATAATAGGAATCTGTTTTTATTTATAAACTGAACTGCCCCCCTTAATGGATATTTAGATGAAACTTCAACCTATTTAAAATATTAAATTATATACATTGTAAAATAAATAAGATGTCAAAGCAGTAAGATACATCACAGAAATGAACCTATTCAGACCCATTCATTACTGACAGATGCACAAGAGAGCTATCATTGATAAAAGTAACTTAAAAGTAACTTATCCCATTAGAATAAGACCCTTTAATCAAACTGTGACACCTCTTTATTAAAGGAAGTATTTTGATGGGAACCAAATTGGGCCCTAATCACACTGAGAGGCAACATAACTGAGAAGGCAGTTTGGGCTTGTAAACATTAAAAACACAACTGTAAGCTTTTAAATCATCTATATAACTTGGGGAAGCCAGCCATATAAAGGGGCATGGCACACTAGCAGTTATGCAGCACTGTAATGTGCATTTTCAATGTGGAGTACAAGCTAATATCCTCTCTTCACTATGCTGAGGTACACAAGCATGATAGATATGAGCAGCTCTAATGTATATAGATAAACAAACAAATTACCCAAATTTTCCATTTGAAGTCAATGAAGTGTGAGGGGCTAAGTCCCCCTGAAAAAAAAAATCAGGTAATAAATGACACACATAATGATACAAAGGTCAGTGATGGAGCTGTAAATGGAGACTACGAGTTTCTGGTCCCTATTTCCAACATCAATCTATTAGATCATGCTACTTTCTCATTGAAATTTGATCATAAGTTATTCAAAATATTTTTCTACATTTTTAATTCTCCAAAAGACTGTCAGGTGCTAAGTATCCTTTCAATTATGGACTCTAACTGCATGTAAATACCCATGAAAAAGCAAAAGATACCCATGAAAAGTAAGGCCCTTTTCTTAAACCCTAAAATCAGTGTTCCATTATACTTGTTCAGACAGTGCTCACATTCTAAAATCCACCCCAAAATAAAAAAGGCACGTGAACTTTAAATATTTGCAGAAGTAACTTAATCTGACATTAAGAAAAATACATAATTATAACTAATAAATTACAAAAAGAAAAACAAAGACACAACCATAAAGAAAACAAAGCCAAATATGCAAAAAGCTTATCTAGTTATACATGTGCAAATCAAATTGCATATATGAAATAATGAGGTTTTTATTGGCATTTTTAAACAGTGTGTATTTACCAACTTTACCTTTCAAAGGCAAGCCTTTTACGTTAACTTTAATAAATTATGTAAATTATTTTCTCAAGTTTTCTAATCTCATAGGAATAAGATTTTCAAAAAATCAGGTCACATATAAAAATACAAAAGTTTAAAACAAAAAAAAATTGATTTATGACGGATATGTTTAGGAGCTTATAATTGTTATACTTCAGATTTGACACACCTGATTTCCATCAATTACAGGCCAGTGTATCCAAAATTCATTCTTGCCAAAACCTGAAGTCTGAATAAGGAAGCTGCAAGTTTCAGTGACAACAAAATAAAATACATACATTAATACAATACCATTTTATAATCATTCTTTTACAAAGTCATCATCCAAGTGCAGTTTGTGGACTATACATTTAAGTAAGAGGGTAAAGCAGGCTCGGCCAAAGAGCGTGCAGGGCCCAAGGCAGCATGCTGAGCTGCATGGCCTCGCGGCTCCCAGCCAGGTGGGTGGGGCGGGGAGCTGGGCAGTGCAGGGCCCTGAATGCGCGAAGCCACGAGGCCCTAGGCAACCGCCTCGCTCGCCTTGCCCAAAGGCCAGGCCTGGAGTAAAGACTCTGTTAATTATGGAGTTCCTGACACAGAAGATTGTGTCCACATTTTAGAAAAAAAAAATGGGGAACAATTTAGTTCAATAATTCTAGTGAACGATTCATAACATCGAAAATAATCCCCTGTGCTTACTTGCAGAATGGAGTGTTCAGTTGTACAAGAACCCAATTGCTTATAAATGTAAAGATCATCATCATAGAAAAAACAAAATGAAGTATCAGATTTAGTAAATCACTCAATTTAAACGTTGACAGCAACTTAAGGTTTTTTCCATCCAAGAAAAGGCAAGCAAAGCAGGATTTGAAAATAAAGAATATCCATATGCAGAATATAAGAAAAGTTCTTCCCCATGATCTGACATGCTTTTCTCTTTCAGAAAATAAAACAGAAGCTGTACATTGTAAAGAACACTTTTCCTCTTGAAAAGGGAACTCAGCAGCTCCACAGTTTAGATGCAACATCAATAAAATAAAGCCCTTGGAAAATGTCTTCTATTGGACAGGACTTTTAAAGGGGAACAGCAAAATTCCCAAAATTCTCTGAGAGAGCAGGATGTAGTCCAACTGATTATTCCCTCCCTCCCCCCCCAAAAAAAATTCCCATTGAATTCTGCTATTGGACGGAGCTTATCCATTTTCTCCCTTTCCCTCTTCCTCTAATACACAGTAACTCAATACAGTAGCTTAGAAATAAACATACATACTATAGAGATCATAACTCCCCCCCCGCTGTGGTAAAGACAGCACTGGCAGCACTGTATTACTGAACAATACAGTGCAGCAGAGATAGCAGAATCAACAAACTAACAGAAATCCTTTATCTTCACTTTTTAGAGGCAAAACAAATTGTATTATGCCATGTGTGCCATACAATGGATAAGCAACAAGCAAATGTGTATTTACAGCTTAGTGCCTTTTTATACAAAAACAGCAAATATTTTCTAATAGTTATATTACAATAGGCAATGGTGCTTTGGATTGTTTAAGCACACACGCACAAGTCTTTATTGCCAATGTACTGATGTGATGTTCCATCTAACTTAAGTTTCTGACTTCAGAAACTCAGACTATATCACTAAAAGGTAGATTCTGTTGTCACCAATAAGTTAATGCCAGAAATAAGCCCAAATTGGTGCCCATAGTTTCTTCAAAGCCTGGGATTCTACTGGCTGCACTCGTGTCATATGTACAGAAATATGGAGAACACCTACAATAAACAGTTGATGCACCTCAGATTCCAATCCTTAAAAAAAAAAAGGGGGCTAAGAATTAGAGTTCCCTGGATATTAAAAAAACCAAAACATCCATGCTGACTGAGGGAATGCTTGGAATACTTCAACTATTCAATTTCTTTTCATACAAAACTATGCCTACTATTAGTAACTAATTATGTTCAATTTTTGCAGAATAACTGCAATTATTGAAGCTTTATTATCATTACATCCCAGCTACTATCTATGCTGCACAGGCACCTGCCATATATATTTTCTGGATACTGAATAATCATTTAGACACTGATTTCTATCTAGTCTGCAGTACTATTTACCTCGTGTAACAAAATAGGAGTGTGGAACTAGGGATTTAAACGCACTTGAAATAAACAAGTTTATTATATTGAGTTGGAAACTCAACTTCTACTTCTCTGTTAACACCTCTTGATAACGTGTCTGACAGTTTCAGTCATGTTTCCCTTATTTGATCTTTGGTAGGTCAAGAGAGACTTCAATACTCACACAGATAATGAATAATGGGTATAAAAGAATGAGTGAACCTGATATATTCTAGAGGAAAAATATTAAAGTGCCTATATTTTTGTAATTGGAGAGACTGGATAGCACTGGTTAAATCTTCAAAAAGGAAACAAACAAACAAAAAAAATCAACTGAGGCTTTTTCAGTTATGACTGAGACATACCCAAATTTTAAACCTGCAAACTATGGCAGTTTTCAAATCCTACTGCAGACTAGGCAATTCATTTCCCTCTAATTTAACATAACATTTCCCAACCACGAACAGTGCTTTCAAACATGTTAGCTTGTGCTGCAAAAAAGTAGAAATTTACTCTTAAAAAAAAGAGATACATGTTACTGTTTAAAAAGATTTAGTTCACTGTTCTAAACAAGTAAAGTCTGAATTCCAATTCAAACTCTTGGTAATTAACTGTAGTTTTTAAATATATCACCGGCCTGCCTCTTAAAAGAGAAAAAGGACAAAGAATCCAGAAAAGCTATCAACAATATTCTTCCTAAGAAGTTTTCCTTCTCTCATAATTGCTCTTTAAAATATCTTCCTCTTCAAAAGCAGAGCTAGTTATCAAGACAGTTCACATTCCTATGATACAATAATTATAGTTAGCAGATCCTTTCTCTACCTTGCAGTAATGTTTTAACTACGGTAAGGTACAGTGAACTGAGGATCAGACAATATTGCTCAAATGATGCAGAATACTTTTTGCTTCACACAGTACTTTAAATAGGCAGACTACAACAGAAGCACGGGAAAATTCCAAGGATCACTCTTAAATAGACCCAGTAAACTGAGACAAGTCCATTATTAAATGGCCGTATGCTTCCATGGCTGTTCCATACCAGAGCATACCATAATCAATCACTTGTCAAGCAACAGCAGGATTTTCACACATTGGCAGCAACCGATCCTCACGTTCCTATAGCTGCCTGTTTAGAGTGCTCTGGTACAGTAGCTATAATGCAGACGATACCTGGTAGCATATGAATATTTTTAAAAAGACTGCGAACACGCAGCTATGTATTGTTATTTGAGTTATCTTATAGTTCCAAGTTCTTGTGTAATGCACCATTTTGTAGCCATTCAAGCTGCTTCAGCACCCAAAATAGTGCCCCAGTAATAATTGTAGTCCTCTCCCCCAACTCATAAGCACATTCCCCCACCCACCCCATTTAGTACTGGAATGATGTTCAGACTCTTAGCTGATGATGATGGGATGTTTTTAACCTGTTAAAAAAAAATAGAAAACACTTGATTCACATACACACACACACACACAACAACAACAAAAAACGTTTGATGTGTCTGGGAATTTTCTACAAACTGTTCTTTGCAATGATCTTTGAATTGTTACAAAGCATGGAACTTCATTTCTCTTCTCCTTGAGCAGATGGAAGATTTCAAAGAGCTCCACCGCATATGTTCATTTAGAAAAAAAGTAAAAACCATTTAGATGTTCATTCTGAATCCCTCCTCTCAAAGAATTCTGCCTGGCAGCATTTTCTCAGCCTGCAGCAAGACAACTGGACAAAAGTGCAGGAAGTATAAGTAGTTCTCTCAAAACCATTGTGTGTCCGTCCCCAAACAAAGGAAGGTGCTGCTGCTGCTGCTATAGACAATCTTTACAAAGTGCAACCTGTCCCTTATTATAGTCTCTGCAGGGGCAGATTCGTTTGTGGTTTGGATGGGATCCTGCACAGCTGAACAGCAAAAGATCACCCTGAAAAATGCAGTGTTTCTTATATTCATCAAAAGATGGGATGACGATGTCATTTGCAGATTCAACTGTATGACATTCCACATTATACCTATAAAGCAAGACACACTTGTCTAAGTCACATAACCATCATTCATTTATAGCAATCCAAGTAAATAATTTTCACTCTTAAGCAGAGATGTCAATGTGGAGAGGACTACACGATTAACTGGCTAATCTTGTCCACTACAGCCCCCCCGCTGCCTCTGAATCAAAGGCAGCAAGCTGTGAGGGAGGTGGGAACCAGTACCCGTGGAGAGCTGGCTTAAAAGCTCCAGCATCCCACGGAGCAGCCTCTGTCCACGGCGAGTCTGGGCCCACCGCAGACAGAGGCTGCTCTGTGACAGCAGTCCCTGTCTATGGGGCTCCAAGCTCCCCATTGATAGGGATTGCTGCTGTGGAGCAGACTCCTTCCACGGGAGCTTGGACCCTCACAGGCAAGGGCTGCTGCCACCCTGCGCTGCTGCCTCTGATACAGAGGCAGCAGTGCAAGGTGACAGACAGCTGCCCAGGAGTGGGCCAAGAGCACAGTGACTGCCGGATCCACCTCCGAGGACTACTGAATAGTTGTGTAACCGTGAAAATTTGATGCAGTTACACAACTATTCAGTTACACACTATCTACAGCCCTACTCTTAAGACTATAGCCTTGCCATAAAAAGCTCAAATATACCTGAACTAGAGCATTAATTAATTCATACCATATTACACTACACAATTGCAAACAAACACTCAGCCTAAGAGGGGCCAAATAAAAGTAGCTAATGTAGATCATATAGTATCTGCTGGTTTACAGCAAGTCAGAATGTTAATCATGTTACTTTCCAAATTTGCAAAAATAATATAAACCTCTATTCTGCCTATTGGTTCTGGAAAATTATCAAGATATATGATGCTAAGTAGCAACATTAAATGCTTTCATCCCAGGCATTAGGAACATTGGCTCTGTCCTTAAGAAAGTTAAACTAAACATGTTGCCTATTAAAAACAACAAATTTCAAACTATGTTAAACTGACAAGCCTCAGAGTCCTGTAGAAATTGGATTGATTTTGTGATGCATCTCCCTATCTTTTTATTGTACTGAATACTGCAGGTTTAAGAACTTTCTTTAATCAGTATGGCTATTAAATTGGAAAAACAGCCAAGAATGCAGAGAATACAGAGAAAAATCACAATGAAATAGAGAATCAAACAAAATAATTTTTCATCTTGTAGCATGAAGACATTTGATCTAACATTCCTTCTAGAAAGCTTCTTTGACTTTGGTTGCTCTCTCTAGTTCTCTATTTCTCACTCTCTATCTGGGGCCTTGTCTACACTGGCATGTCTTGTCACCAAAACCTGCATTTTGGCAACAAAACAGTGAGTGTGTTTACACTACAATATGATTGTCGGGAAAAACACCCAATTTTGCCAGAGACTTTTGTCTTTTCCCCTCCCTTTATTGTCGACAGAGCCAGTGTGACTCTGCTGTTTGTTTTGTCAAGAGAACTGGCTTCTGCCAGTATCCCACAATGTCTGTTCTGATGGCTGTGCTCAGTGTTTTGTGATCTCTGCTGCCTTGCAGGCACGGACACTTGCCCTTTCAAAGATTCAGAAAGTATCTGACAGCAGAGTGAACTGCTCCATTTGGGGAACAAAACAAATCATTTCAATGCTTCTGTTTTGCTGCCACAGCCGGAGGGCTGGAGAGACTGCTGTGCTGCTTTGATATTCCTTAGCTCAGAGATCTTGCAAAGCTATGCGCGAATCCCAAGAAGCGCAGGGACCAAGCTCTGCCTTCCCACAACACTGCACTGTGGGGTGCTTAGGCACAATGTTGTTCTCTGTTGACAGGGGAGTTAGCAATGTGGCCATGAAATGTTGACAATGGGAGGCAGAAAAACTGATTTTGTCCACTTTCACTTTTGGTGACTTTTGCATGTCGACAGTTCTTTTGGTCACCAAACCTTCCCAGTGTAGAGACAGTCTTATTTTTGCTACAGCCTTCTCTGGACATGACATATCATTACTTTATCTCCTCCTTCTAGATTATATTAGCTAAGAAATGCCCTCAACAATTTGTTATTTGTCAGGTAAAATACCATACCCTAAGATGGGCATTTTTTCTGCTCAGTAATTTCAAATAGGTTTAGTGTTGTACATTCCTACTATCCCAATGTTATTATCTTTACGTGTCACTATTAGAAGGCTCACTCTCTAGAGGACAACAGAGCTTTTAAAGTTTATTTCTGACTTTACATCCTTAGAGCAAACCACTGTCATTTTACTTAGTCCACAAAATCATCATAAGTATTAACATGATTTTTTCAGTTTGTTTTTGGAAATACATAATTTAGACGCTGGCTCCTTTCCAATTAATGTGACCAGAAATTTCTGGTACAGGGTCATTTGTCTAGATAGGGCCTTTCTCATTATATTTTATCATGTTTAAGGGAGGGAAGTTTAAATTGTCTTATTTCATGTCATGTTGATTGGCACCTGATGTATGAAACAGGAAAAGGCTTGGATGGTATTCATTTAGCAATACTCAGACTTGTGTGCATAAAATACAGCAAAAGGACAAATCACCCAGTTTCTGGCTGCAAAGCTGAAGTAGGGTGATTGCCACTGAAAAGTCAGTTGGTCACTCAAATACTACTGTCTGGTAACTGTTGGTATTTCCCTACACTAAGGCCAAGAAATAATGGTGATAGGTTAGATACTACCAAGAATAAATGTTAACTATTTAAACAATGAGGACATTAAAAGTGTTTAGTGTTTGTCACTCAGGAATGACTGCTAATTTTCAGAATTCAACAAAAAGGATTCTCTTTTGTTTGGTCAGCATTTTAAGCAACCTTAAGAAATGGATGATAGAAGTTTTACATCTGGGTGGCTACTTTTCAGTTTTAACTAGAAGTTGCAGAGCTTCAACATGTCTCGAATACATAAAAGGCATGTTTGTGGTAAAATCGGTAGGAAATAGGACTAGTAAACCTAGACAGCAGACTTTCTATTAATTATCAGTTGCACTGCAATTTCTGAATCTGTTTGATTGACATTGCCCAAACCCCAGCAAGTGCCTCTGGTGGGGCTGAAGCCCCGAGACCCTCTCCCCACAGGACAGAAGCGCCAAGATCTCCCCACCCCATTTGGTAGGTGGAGAAGTGTAGGGAAGGATATGGGGGTTGGGGGGGAGAAGTCGAGAGCCATATTTAAACAGTTAAAGAGCCTCCCTGATCCATGACAAAGGAGAAAGAGGAGATAGGAAGATAGGAAGACACTCATTCGTAGGTGAAAACAGAGAAAGGGAGGCAGGCAGCTCCTAGGCAAAAAGTGGTTAGCAAATTTGCCAATTATTATTGTTTATTGGATCATTTTCTTTGTTAAAATGATGGCCTTTATGAGCTTGAATTGCTTCTAAGTAACTGAGCAGTATAAGGCAGTACATTTCTGGGATGCCAGGCTGGGAGTATGTGGGGGGTTGGCCCTATATAGAATTCAAGAGTGGCTGGACACAGCATTCTTGTATAGGCTTGGAGTGACTTGCATGCCAGAGGCTGAGGTAAGTGGGCAGGGTGGCAGCTCACACAGCAAGGCAAGGCATAGCGCACACCAAATTAAGGGGGCAAAACTGGAGAATTAAGGGGGCAAAACTGTCCTATGATGTAGGGGAATATTGCTAACTACCCTATAAACAGAGACTTAAAGTGATCAAAAAAGACTCTCTCAAATTATTTACAAGAAAATTATATACCAAGAAAAAACTTTCAAATAAAGATCAAATGACTAGAAGAGAAGCTCCAGACACTGAAATTTCTGACCCAGGTTATGCAACAGTAAGGAGGCTGTAGATCTACTCTGCTCCTTATATCCTTTCTCCAGAGCACAAGGAGAACAGGGGAGTGGAGTGGGGAGTGGATTCATGGAATCTGCTTGGGAGAATACTCTGTCTCCAGGTGCATGAAGCACATGTGGTACCCACAGTGGTAAACATAAAGGGACCAGCAATCAAAGAAGAAATACTCAGATTTCAAATGGTTACAACAGTTTTAAGCTTCAACTTTGCATTTTAACCTACTGTATTTAAATTAGAATGCCTACTACTGTTAACTAGCATTTATATTAGAAACTATTTTAAGGCAGCAAAGTCACAAATTTAAGGTTTATCTTAGAACTTGAGCACTCTATATTACAGCTACATTAGCCTTATCCCCCTCCCATAGAATTTATTATATATAAAGGTATCCATCTATATTTCCACACTCCTCAATACTTACTTCAGCAGATCCTTGTCTTTGTTAAGATGCTGGAAGAAGGATGGCTCACAGATGAGCTGGTTTTCCTGACACACTTGTTTACATGATTTTCCAGGTTCAGTAATTTTTACCTGAAGTGCACTTAATGGTGGCCACATCACCTGCCCATGGCAGAAATCCTGCAGTGACAAAGTGTATCGTATTAAACGAACAGCCTTTGAATAAACATCAGTGGTTAGGAATATAGCAAAGGTAATTAAAAGTATAGAAACTTTTTTTTGGCAGTGAGACCACCTTACCTGTAGTCAGCTGACTGATTGAGAAAAATATGAGCTTTAACAAAGGGAATTATCACAATGAATCTCCAAACAAAAAATTAACACCATCCAGGATGAAATGCTTCAGAAGCTGCAAAAAGTGCTGTTTTTCCTCCAACATGAAATTTCTTTCTTTTTCTAAGATAGTGTTGGCTTATGCCCTGAAGCAGGCTGGTTTACATGTCTCTTTTATGTTAACATCAGATTAAATGTGATTATAGATGTTCTCTTTAGTCACACATATTTAATCCATTTTTGATTCTCTCTCTGTTTCAGTGATACCTCGTGGCAATGATTTAGTGCTAAACAAGAATTATTGTTAGAATGACATAGTTACTGCCAGAAAATCCTGATAGAGAATGGTTCCAAAAACTGATTACCCATCCTCTATGGAAAGTTCCCAAGTGCAAATGTCTGCTTCAACTTGCTCCTTCCCAAATACTTAGCCACAGAGTTAGTGACACTTATATAAAGACTGAGTTTGATAAGTTATGTACCGTCTCTCTAGACTAGAGCGCAAATGTTCATGGAATTTGTTCCTGTTTCCCAGTGGAACTACTGGTGACAACACCCACACCGGTACTGACTATGAACAATGTGAATTCTCGTATGTGGTTTCTGATGAGAAGGGAAATTTGGGATTTTGTTCTAAGTGCATTTTTGGTTATTTTTCCCCTTATTTACAATAAATGCTCATACACAACTGGCAAAGTATTGAAAGCTTATTTACAATTACTGTAAATTTTAGTAAGCTCACATCTTTGAAGAATCCATGTTATTGGCCATTTCTTCAATCTCCTCCCAAATTCCCATAAAAGTTGGGGTCAAATAAATAAGTTCAAATCTAGTTGTCAAATCTAGGCTGATTTAGTACCAGCAGCAGGACACATCTGAGTCTTCCGGGACTCAGACTCAGAGAATTCGAAAGGACCATCCTGATCATATAGTCTGACCTCCTGCACATTGCAGGTCACCTACCCACTCCAGTAGCAGACCCCTAACTTCTGGCTGAGTTACTGAAATCCTCAAATCATGATTTAAAGCCTTCAAGCTAAGGTGCCCCACCATTTACACTAATTTAAACCCCACAAGTGACCCGGGCCCCATTCTGCAAAGGAAGGAGAAAATCTCCAGGGTCTCTGCCAATCTGACCCAGGGGAAAAGTCTTTCCTGACCCTTAATACAGTGATTAGTTAGACTCCGAGCACGTGGGAAAGATCTATCCGCCAGACACCTGGAAAAGACTCTGTAGTAATGCCACGGCCTCATCTAGTGTTCCATCACCAGCCATTGCAGATATTGCCTAGGGAGGTTGTGGAATCTCCGTCATTGGAGGTTTCTAAGTGCAGGTTAGACAATACCTGTAGTGGATGGCATAAATGACAGTCATGCCTTGAATGCAGGGGACTGGAGTAAAAGACCTCTTGAGGTCCCTTCCAGTCCTATGTTTCTATGATTTACTGCTGGCAGTCTCATCATACTCCTCCTCCTCCTCCCCTCCCCCCAAACTTATCAAGTTCAGTCTTGAAGCCAATTATGTTTTTTGCTCCCACTGCTCCTGTTGGAAGATTGTTCCAGAATTTCACTCCCCTGATGATTAGAAACCTTAGTCTAATTTCAAAACTAAACTAGTTAATGGCCAACTAATATCCATTTGTTCTTGTGTCTACACTGATGCTTAACTTAAATAGCTCCTCTTCTTCCCTGCTATATCTTGTTCCTTATATATAGACAGCAATAATATCTCCCCACCTTTTGGTTAGGTAAACAAGTCAAGCTCTTTGAGTCTCCTCTCATAATGTAAGTTTTCCATTCCTCGGATCTTTCTAATGGCCACTCTCTAAACCTACTCCAGTTTAAGTTTCTCTTTCTTAAACATGGAAGACTAGAACTGCCTACACTATTTCGGATGAGGTCTCAGCAGTGCCTTTTATAGTGTCCTAACATTTCTTTACTGGAAATGCCTTGCCTGATGCATCCTAGAACTGCACTATCCTTTTTCACAGCCACATCACACTGGTGGCTCAATGAGTTTTGCTGACAGCACCCATGAAAAGAGGGTCATTTTATTTTGGTGTTACAGTGTGGATTTAGAAGCCTGATTTTAGGACTAAGCAAATAACTTCCATTATTTCTGTGATGGACTGGCACACCTAAACCTGTCCTGCTCTGTCACTTCCAATTCAAGAGCCCTCAGCTTGTAGCAGAAATTCTTGTTTAGACTCTAAATGCATGACTTACATTTTGCACTGTTAAATTTCATCCCGTTTCTATTACTCCAGTTTATAAAGTTGTCCAGAGAATCTTGTATGATATTCCAGTTCTCCTCCATATTGGTAATACCCCCCAATTTTGTGTCATTCACACATTTTATTAGCATGCTCACTAGGGATGTTAAATTTACATTAATTAGCTAATCGAATTAGCATCGACTATTTGATTAGTTGATAAGGGCTCATCTGCCTTTGAAGTGTAGCAACAAACCCAGGGCTATTGCTACATTTCATAGGCGAAAGCTCTATGGAGAGCATGGGGGCCAGCAGGGGACTCAAGCAGTTCCCCACTAGCCTCATGCTCCCCAACGGCGTTTCAAAGCGGCAGCACCGCATGGAGCCTGGGGTCAGCTGGGAAGGGTCCCCAGCTGACCCCAGCTTCCATGCAGCACTGCGACTTTGAAATGCTGCTTGCAGCTCAGGACTCCTACCTGACCCCAGGCTCCTACCTGACCCCACGCTGTAATGTAACTAATAATTTCCCATGTAGAACTATATCAAGTACTTTAATTGAAATCCAAGTAGATTTGATCTCCCTCATTTTCTTTGTCTAAAAAAACCCAGTTACCTTCTCAAAAGAGGAGAGCTGGTTGGTTTGGCATGAGCTACCTTTTATACATCCATATTGTATTTTATTCCAATTACCATTCACTCTATGTCCTTAACTATTTTCTTTTTCAAAACTGGTTCCAAGCCCCTTTTCCCCCTTTCTTAAAAATAGGAACTATACTATGAATTCTCCAGTCATTGGGTATAACCCCTGAGTTTACAGATGCATTAAAAATCTTTGCTATTGGTCTTGCAATTGAATGTGCTAATTTCTATAATATTCTTGGTTGTGAATATAATAAATGGTCACCATCAGCCACACTTTATATTATCTTGAGGTGAAATCCAATATTAGCACAGTAATAGAGATGTAGCCGTGTTAGTCTAGTCTAGCTGAAACAAAAAACAGGACTATGTAGCACTTTAAAGACTAACAAGATGGTTTATTAGGTGATGGGTCTGGCCCACGAAAGCTCACTTCCTCAGATCAAATTGTGGAAGAAAATAGGCATGACCATATATACCAAAGGGATACAATCAAAAAAAGTGAACACATATAAAAAGGACAAATCAAATTTCAGAACAGAGGGGGGATGGGAGGTAAATGTCTGTGAGCTAATGATATTAGAGGTGATAATGGGGAAGCTATCTTTGTAATGGGTAAGATAATTAGCGTCTTTGTTAAGACCCTGGCGTAAAGTGTCAAATTTAAGCATGAATGACAGTTCAGAGGTTTCTCTTTCAAGTCTGGTGTTAAAATGCCTTTGAAGCAGTATGCAGGTAATCAAGTCGTTGAGACAATGCCCTTTCTGGTTGAAATGGCAAGAAACTGTTTTTTCTTTGTGATACTGTCTGATATCCGTTTTGTGTGCATTGATCCCCCCTCTGTTCTGAAATTTGATTTGTCCTTTTTATATGTGTTCACTTTTTTTGATTGTATCTCTTTGGTATATATGGTCATGCCTATTTTCTTCCACAATTTGATCTGAGGAAGTGGGTCTGGCCCATGAAAGCTCATCACCTAATAAACCATCTTGTTAGTCTTTGAAGTGCTACATAGTCCTGTTTTTTGTTTCAATATTAGCACAGTCACTGTTCACAACTACAGCAGTCCATTGTGGCGAGAGAGGTGGTCTCTTAAGTGGATTGGTCTCAGGCCATTTAGAAATTTAGGTAAAATTTAATTTTATCTGGGAAAGCCACAGGTTAGTAGAGCAGATCCCAGAGCATCAGTGCAATAGATTTCATATAGGATTGACCGGTTTGTAACTGGGAAGTCATCATCTGTGGAAGTTTTGTACACTGCAATAGCCTGGGGTTTGAAGAAGTAAAAGCATGTTTGAGAGTGGCAGGATGCCAGAGAACATGCTACACGACAAAGAAGAGTAAATTAAATACCTGAATCAATAAATGAGTAAGTGATTAAAAAAACAAACAAACCCTACTTTCAATGCTTATGCCAAACGACAACCCTGGGTAACTGAATGACCTATTCATTTGATCCTTCACTACTTTGCTGAAACAGCCAGTCAAGGTGGTGTTTAGTTTCACAAAAAACTATCACTACATTTGATATAAATGCTTGCACACTAGGTGCTTAAGCAAAAACTTAAGGAACAGCCATCAAAGATAAAATAATTCAGCCACCATTACCCTGAGCTAGACTTGTCACAGAAAACTGGTTGATGAAAGGTTCTGTATCTTGTTCAAAATCCCAGGAACGAACCCATTTGCCTTGCCTATGGGTAAAATGTCAAAA
The DNA here is from genome assembly GCA_019425775.1 of Rafetus swinhoei. Lineage (NCBI taxonomy): Eukaryota > Metazoa > Chordata > Testudines > Trionychidae > Rafetus > Rafetus swinhoei. Next base: position 18,291,289 of record CM033439.1, on the reverse strand, counting down.
CTCCATAATGTTTATAATGACAAACTATTCCCATAAGGCACAGAATTGCCTTTATACTTTTATACTGCTCAATTTTTTCTTAAACTGGAAACAGTCTACCTTACGAGATTCATTTATTCTATATTGTGTTTTTGGATTTCTTCATTCTTCCATTGTTAACTTTGATACCCGTAGAAATGTCAGTCTATTAATATGGAACCTTAAAGGATATATTCCATTTTTCTGTAAATACAACAATATGTTAGCATTGTGGTATTTTTGGTCAAGTTGCAATAATACTTCTTTGAATGTTGTAACTGTGATAAAAGATAAAGACATCACAGTAGACAAGTACTTTGAAAATATCTGGATACTACCACTGAAGTCAACGAGAACAAAAGCTGCTAGGGCTTGTTAGGATCAGGTCCTGGATTAACAGTTGGGTGTGTACTTATACTCAACTACACAAAGTATTCCTAACCTGTTCTCTACTTAGTTTTCCTCATTCTAGCCCCAGCATCTCAAAACACTGACACCTGTCTTTTAAAAAAGCTTAATGCCCTAAATCAGTGTTTCTCAACCTTTTTTTATAAAGTACCCCTTTAAAAAATTATAAGTACCCCCAGTACCTAGTTTTCAGACACACCATTTTTTTCTACCATTGCAACACATTTGTTTAAACAACTTAATCGTAGCTGGGCAGTTGATGAAATTTTTGGGTGTAAAAACTCCAAAAATAATAACACGCTGTAAAACTTAAAACAAAAATCCAGTTCTCTCCAAATTTCAGTTGTGTTGACGTACCCCCCAGACTTCTCTTGAGTATCCTTAAGGGTACTTGTACCACTGGTTGAGAAACACTGCCCTAAATGATGCAGTGCACTTTATCAACAGAATGCAGCACAGGTTTATGCAGACTACAGTCCAGCCTTGACGACTGATATCAGAATCATTCAGATAACTAAAATATCAGATAAACATGGTACTTCATATAGTTGCTTTGTGGAATTCATAACATTTTCCCATTAACAGAAGCAACATGGTATATATGATGCATAAAGTGTGGTGGCTTTCACTGAACAAAAATGATATTGACACAAATTGAAAAGAAAGTTTCACAGGTATAATGGACCCTATTAACTGAGATTAACATGGTGACTTCTTACATACAAAGCCTCAGTATATAGTAATTATTTCTCTGCAACAATAGTATTAAGTTAATAAGTTAACATTGACTTTCTCATTCAGTGGTTTAGTTTATTTTGTAACCATGAGAGCCAGCAATTTTATTTTAAAAATATCTTTTGAGTATTTTACAAGCTCATTTTGGTATTCCATAATTTAATTTTAAAAGAGCTACATAGACTGATTAACATTATCTTTGATGCAATCTCTATGCTTTTAGAAAGACTTTGCTCTGTCATGTGTCCTCGGTCCCATGATGATTTCCTTTATTTTACATATATACCCTATTAAACATTAATTCAAGGGGAGAAAATCCAGATCAGAAAATAATTAAAGATCAAGAACAGTCTAAAAGAGATTTTAGTTATAGACATACACTGCACCAAATTACATTAGATACTGAATAACAGTACAAAGAGGAAGATTTACAGAACTAGACCTATCAGTTTCACCCAGCTCTAGTCCTGACACACAGTAAGCACCCTTTGTTAACTGCTAGACCACATTCCTATGGTTTCTTTATCATCATACACCAAACCATCACAGCAGTAGAATGGTTGCCAGAAGACCTCTCAGCTAAGCTACAAGCCCTGATTTGCAGTTGCATTGCAGGTCTATCCAAAATTAAAAACAAAAATTCCCAGAACGAAGAGTTTTAATACTAAAGTGCCCTTTAAAATATAAAGGCTGTACATAAGAGAGGTGTATTACATCAACAATGAAAGATCATACCTGTTTTTCAATGAATGCATTCATCCTTTGTAGCATCCCCTCACATGTAAATTCATAGGGCAAATAAGGTTCAATCTGTTGAAACAGGACAATGTGTTTAAATTAGAATTTTTAAGGAATGATTTTACTGGAAGTGTCCCTGGGGTTAATGTTATGCTGGTGCCTGTGTACTGTTTAATACATTATAGCTTTTGGAGCAAACAAGTGTAAATATAATCATTAACAAATCACTGGTTTGTGCTGTCCTCACTTTCAAGTGATTTTTGCTCAAAGGCAATTCTAAAATTGCTCAGTGATTGTCTTTGAGGGGATGTTAAATGAGGGAGATTAAGTGTTTACTCAACAGAAACCTAGCACAAGACTCTACTGATCTCATAGTTACCCGTTGTAATTCAGTTTAATTTCCAAATTTAAATAGTACAAAGGGAAATATGATGCTCCTATAATTGGACGCTCTTTGAAGATGTTTTCAGACTGTCTTCTGATTTTTTCAATCCTTACATTAAAAGCTTACTGCAGAAATGGCTTCGTAGCTTTTGTGTCATTGCTAATGAATGGGTTCAACTGAGCAAAGTATAGGCCAACTGATTTGCTAAAATGCACAGAAAACTTACAAAGACTCAATAACAAATCTAGGAACTCGGATTTGGAGTCACTTGCTAATGCTCCAATCCTTTATGCTAACACACATGCTTAGCTTTATTCATGTGAGTCAAGATAAGCAGGTGTGTCAGCATGTGCAGGGTCTAACACTAAATTATGATACTCAGACACCAAAGTGATAGGTGTGGCATAGGACCTCAAAAGGACCTTCCAGATTGCTCAGTTCTATTAATGAAATTAACATTTGATATTAATGTAATAGCAGTAGCTCAGACACCACGTATTGATTACAGAAAATAAATTTTAACCTTTTGATTCAAAATTGCTTTCACTGCATTCTCAACCTCAGAAGGATCATTGATATTCACAGTCCAGACATGAGGCTTTCCAATGTAAACCTCAGCATAGGGATGCTGAGATGTCAGCTGAAAGAGAAAAATCAATATACTGGTAAAAATCAAGGATCAAGATACCACAGTCGCTCCCATCACTTGCTTTGGGTGTCAGGGCATAATTCGCATAGATAATGCAATAACAGAGTTGAAATACAAAGACTGCTTAATTCCTTTTACCTGCTTTTGGTTTCCTATATTTTTCTTGTTAAATCCTGTAGGTGAACTTAGTGTACATGATAAGCATAGAGACCGATTACCCATAATTTATCCACACAACAGGTACAGCATAGAAATAGCAGTGGAATGGTTTTTGACCTGCCTTATGTATCATCCTCTTCCATTTTTTCCTCTATAATCTGCACTCTGGGCAATTTCATCTACCTTTATATGATCCACTAACACATTTAGATTAACTACTTCTACATCTCCTTTTCTAACCCAAGCCTTCCATCTGCTATCCATTCCTGCATCTCTTGAAAAATGTCCACCCCTTTGAGATGCAATGTCAGTAAAGAAAGCCCTTGCCATTTGTGGGGAATACGTTCTTGAGATCACCGCGAATGGTGAAATGCACGAATACTGGCGGCGGTGGGTGTTCCAGACACAAAACAACCACGTTTTCCATATAAAATGATGTAAAGATGCACTATATTAATATTTACATCTAATAATGCAATAAACATGTGTAATATCTAAAATTTCCTGATATGGGATCATTATTGCTTCACTTTCCTTTTCAACTTTCAGGTTCCATTACTAAAGCTCATTGAAAAAGCGTCATCCCTCTGTGTCGTGTACTTGGGCTGGTGCGGTGCGAAACCACCAATGGCGAGGGCTTCCTGTATCTGTCCATGCAAACTCTCTCTCCTTCCTCTTTTTCTCACGCAAGTGAGAGAAATGTCTGATTATTACTGGTTGGACCTTTTTGATCCAGCACCCTCGGGACCTGACTGGTCTTGGACAAAGGGATCTGCTGGAGTAGGGGAGGTTCCTCCCCTAAGGACCACGCTAAATTGCTGCTCCACGGCCCTACTGCCTGCCTGGCTGCTGCCTGACCAGCCATTACTCCACATCTCCCACTGGCTTCACTGTCGCCAGGGTTGGAGCTGCACAGCTGGGATCAGAGCTCCCTGGCTGCAGCCAGGGCTGGAGCTGCTCAGCTGTTGCTGGCCCCCTGCTACTGCCCAGTTGCTGGGGTCAGATCTCCACACTGCGCCCCCCACCATAAGCTCCTGCATGAGTCCCCACCAGTGTTCCCTCGTAACTACGCAGCAACGCAGCTTCATAGGTGATTAATCAGCCCCGCCCAGTCAGAGTCTCAGGGCTCCATGCACAGAGCTGACTGACTGGGTGGGGCTGAGGAATCACCTGTGAAGCTGTGCTGCCATGCAGCATAGAGGGAACACTGGTCCCTGCTTCACCCCAGGCGCGCTGCTGCCCCATGGCCAGACCTCCCTATACCTGGACTATGTGGGCCAGGAACATCTGTCATCCTGCCAGACCAGGGATGTGGCTGGACCAGAGAGTCTCAATTAAGGAAGATACAACCTGTACTGTGCACATTTGAGTCTGAATTTCTATTGTCAGACTGCTAGCAAGGTTACCAATTAGTGCGTACAATATGGAAGATACTATTGCCATGCATCCTCTGGGAGCTGGACTCATTTCACAACCCTCACATATAACCTTTGTCTTTAGAAAGGGTAAAATCTCTTAGCCTGTATGGATGCAGGTAGGTATTCTGTCCCCCAATTGGTGGTTGAATCATTATCTTTATTCCTTTGAAACTGTGTATCTGGTGTTGTATTATCTGTGTTTTACCTCTCCTGCTTGGTATTTAATAACCTGTTTACAGCCTCATTTGATTTACCTTTGTATATTCAGACAAGCAGCAATACAAAACTGAATAGGGAAACAGTCACATAATATTCATCAAAAATTAAAGACATTTTTCCCAGTTCATTACATCTGCTAGCCTTGGGCAGGTCTAAAACCCTGAGCTGGAAATGAAAGCTTCTGCATTCTATTAAGTGCTCCCCATGTCATCCAATCCTCCAAGTTCAAAAGTTCTGAACTCATACACAGATGGCACAATTAAATACGACTCTGATCACTCAGAACAAATCCTGACTCTCCTGAAAATGAGACTGCATGTCATCTCCTGTGTGTATTTTAGAACCTAATTAGCATCTTGTTCGCTGCTTGGTAGAAAACAATTAAAATAAATTTAAAAAATTATCAACCAGGCCAAACCAGAACAAATAATTCAGTCAGCATCAATTAGACCATGGCCAGAACTGTCAGCTTGGTACTGAAAGAAATTGCAATGGCATCAAGGTTCCACAGAAGCCAAGAGATGTGGAAGGGTGTCACATTACTGGATTTTCATGTGAGCAGGCAGATCATTGCTGCATCCATTAGTGTGTGTTTACCCCAAATTCAGTGAAAAGTGGGCCATGTGAGATGTCAACTGAAAGCTTATGCTATGCAGATTACATTTTCTATCTACATCAGCTGTTTCCTAATGCACCAAGCTCCCCTCATCATCTTTTCAGTTCCTGAAAACCCATTCCCTATATCAGATCTGCGTATGTCAGCTGAACTCAGTATCACGCTACTAACACTACTGTTTAAAAGTGATATATTTTTAAAATCTCAGGTTATCAAAATCTCCTGGGTTTCCAGGGCATTCACATCTGAATTTTTGATACATAAGCTTCTTGGGGCAGGACATATGCCTTTACCATTAAGTTGTGTGGGAACAAGCATAATGTTAGCACTTAAGAAATAACCTTTACATGTTTCAAAACGTGACTTTTTTTCAAGTAAGTAAATATAATGATTAACAGAGTTTCAGGATTATACAAGAGATCACTGATTCTTTGTATACCTCAGACTGGCAGATAGTGCAATTAGGGTTGCCAGAAGGTTGAACCAAAAATACCAAACTCTCCCCCCCTTCCCCAAAAAGCACCAGGGAAAAAATTTGGTTGGAAAAAAAAAGGGGGGGTGGGGTGGGGAGACCAAAGTTGTTGAGCCCCTTTCAGAGTGAGTGCAGAGTTAGAATAGGGATAGGAACAGGGGAGCGGCATTGCTTCCCCTTGGTCTTTAGGCTTTTTGCCGGCGGCCATTTTGTGTTCTTGTTCAAGCCAGAACTTAGCTTCCCTGTGGAACCAGGTAAGCATGGGGTCCGGGGGTGGGGCGGGGAAGGGGAGGCTGGGCCCAGGCGCTAGGGTTGCCAGGTGTCCGGTATTTTCACCTCCTGGCCGGGAAAAAAACAATCAGAAAATACTGGACATTTTAGGTGTCCGGTATTTTCTGAATTTTTTTTTACTGGACAGGAGGCGAAAATACCGGACTGTCCAGGTCAATACCGGACACCTGGCAACCCTAAGTGCAATTAGCCAGGTCTGGTTTTGAAAACTGTATACTAACAGTGAATCTCCTCAAGCTAGTAGTGTTTAAGCACAAGGGCAACCAGCAATGTTTCACTGTGTTCTAGCTCTTGCGAGGATGTGTTCTGTAGAAATTTTAAGAAACTGTCCTGCTGCTGAAATATTGTGACTGGCCAGAGGCTCACAGTCATTCTTGTGGCTCTTCCGTAGAAAGAACCCAGTAATTTTTCCCCTGTAAAAGATGTTAAACACAAAGCTTCCATTTGAAATGTTTTGGGTAGAAAAGTTTTCCCATGGGAAATGTTGAGTCAACATGTTAATTTCATTTAAACATAAAAGTTGCTTTTTCCACTTTCTGGATTTCAGAAAACAAACAAACAAAAAAAACCCCTTATGTTTTTGATTGACATTTCTTTCCAAAATGTCTCTTCAGTTTTTTTAAACAAATGAAGCAAAACATTTTAAACCAAAACAAAATGTCCATTCAAAAACACATTTTCATCTCAAATTTTCCTACAGAAAAACTGACATTTCTCAACATCAAAATCAGTTCAGACAAAATTATTTTTGGTTGCAAAATTTTCCTCATTTTTTTCGACCTCTTCTACTTACATGAAGAGAAAAAACACAGTAACTGAAGTGTCATGATTCCCACCACCTTACCTAAAGCCAATGAGTAAGAAAAGGGATTAGAATTCAGATGTACTTGACTCCCATTTGTGTGATCAGGCACTACTGTTTCAAGAGTAGGTAAATGGAGTAAAAAGCACAATCAGGATCCATACTGATAGTGTAGTACACAAGCCAAAGTAGTAAAAAAGAAACATCACTAGTAATTTGAACACCATACATAGATCAATGCAATTTTTTAAAATGCTGTAGCAGGCTGGCAGAATTTGGATAACAGGGCACGGCGCTTCAACTAGTGTTGATTCTTCCAGTAAAGGGTTAAGTGAGTGATGATGATTTACTAGGAAGCTGACTGGTTATTGCTCTTGGACATGGAGGATCTAGAAGTGGCTTTTTGGAGAGGGAGATCCAAAAAGACTGAGCAGTCCTGAGCAGAAAAACTACAAGAAAGCAAAGCTGGGAAAAAGGGTTTTTTAAATTGCCATTTCCTCTATTTACTTATTCATTTCTTTGTTAAGTAAGTCAAACTGTAGGAAAGAAGTGAATTTGAACTACTATACCCATTGTGTTTGTAGAGCAGATTGAGAACCTTGCTCACACCTTCTGGCACAGGAAACCTATATTATTTAATTAAAGTGAAAAACAGTAGAAATCCATCATACCAATTGGCATGAGTTCAATGCGCAGTTCATCTAGCTGAAATATTTGTGAGAAAAGCAAAGCTATTATGCAAGCTGTTTCTTATCTACATATTCTATTTTACATGAGATATTCTTCATTTCATTAACACCACACACAGTACTTATTCAAAACAATTCAAGGTTGCAATAGTGTGTTTTAACCAATGTTAGTCCAAGAAAAAAAAAAGGTTAGATAAATGCTAAATGTTTTCAGTGTTTTATAGATCTAACTTTACCTATACACAGATATGCCACATTTCTAGTATAAAACATGAAAAAGAATCTTGAGGAAAATCCTTTCATGGAAGGCCAGTTTGGTTTTCTCCTTTTCCTTTAAGACTACAAAATATTCTGGATACTTTGCAGGCTTGTTTGTTTTTCCTGTTTATTCTTCAAAAATTAGTTTGGCTCTCCAGATGTCTTTACGTTTAAATACATATAGTTCATTGCTAGTGTTACTTTGAGGGCTAACCAGAGTCTTAATCAAAACCTCTCCACAAAAATCATAAGTGCAACATTCATATTTGTTTGAACAAGGGTGCCCTTTTATTCCCCAGTGATGCTCATTTCCTAACAGGAATATCAACTGAGGTTTCCCCAGATAGAAAGTCAGATCTTGAAGTGAAACTTAGAAATGGTATGTCAAAAAGAATTAGAATGTAGACATATACAGATGCATAGTTATAGCTTTGAAGTACTTTGTGAGTTTCATTATTTATTATTTTATTATCATAGTGCCCATTTACAATTGTGGTCTTACAGAGGACTAATTATACCAATTCAAGCCACTGCCTTGTTAAGTCAAAAGGACAAACTGTTCTCTGGAGTAAATTATGCACCTTAGTTTCATATTCTATTTTTTATTTATGAGACATAAAGCAATTATTTGTAATAAAACTTTGGTTGCTGTACAGTCCTCGAACAGAAAAGTGTAAAGCAAACAGTATCAGCAACTGAGGTATATTACAGCCCCAATACTTTGCAATGTTATCAAGCTTACCTCTCTGAGTGTTGGCTTGCCTTTGAAGAAGTCAGTATTTTTGCTGCTTTTTGGTGGGTTAAATTTTGGATTTAGAAAAGCACATCCATTAGCAATAGCCTCTAGAGGAGCAGGCCCTTCATATGGAAATCCAAGTCCAACAAACAACTGCAAAATACAAAATATACATTACATAGCACCCATTAATTTTGTTTTCCTGAAGACGACAATAAAATTTTAGTTAACCTGAAATGAAGAATGATAAGGAATTTAAATTTTCAAGTCTACAAAATAGGTTCACATAATAGTTTTGAAAGGAATTGGGTAATGTTCTATTAGTTGACAGAATTTTTAAATAAAGTTATCTAGAAGCTTGATGCTAATTGGTGCTAAGGATCTGGCTATTTTCTTTCCTCTCTGAGAATTAAAGAGAGTAATCCTTCTGTAATGGGCTGGAAAGAAAATGATGACAATCCTCTCTAAATTAAACAGACGGTTTTTTTCATCATGAAAGGGATGGAACAATAGTGCCTTTCAGTTACATTTTGGGAAAAAAGACATTTGGTGGTTTGATTTCAGTTCAAACAAAACTGGTAGAGTTCTCCATTAGACCAACAGTACATGTTTTACGATAGTTACGTCACTGAATAGTTATGCAACTTTATTTTCCCCCCTAACTTGATAGTTTTTGCCAATATACAAATACTCAGGCCAAAGTGAACAAACATGATTAAAAAACAGCAGATGGCAGCAAACTTCAGTTAAAGACCCACTACGTACTTAGCAAGAGCACAGCAAGGACAAGCCCAACAGTTTCATTCCTCCATTCTAAACTTGAAGTGGAAAAAGGCATCAGTGCTTACTTTTACTGCCAGCTTACAGGACATGTTATAATAAATAGTTATTGGACAACAAGAAATGTAACTGAAAAATATTTAATATTGTGTGTCTCAGAATTCACACATAACAAACAGGTCTTTAGAAGCAATCTCTTTCCTGGCCCTGACAACTGAAAAATTGAATTAAACAATGTTTTTTTAAATTTTCTTTAATTTAAAGTTAGCATACAATGGGTTGGTTAGAGCAATGATAGCTACAGCTGCAACAAATCTCTGAAAACACCGTTGAAAAATTCCATGCATATGCTAGTCTCAGCTATGGCCTCCTAGATAGATCTAAGCCTCATGGCTATTAGAATTATGCATTCAGGGCATGACATCTCTCTAGCAAACTAAGATTCTCTCCATTAAAATGTTTTACTTCAAAGGAAAATAAACTCTTGAATTAAAAAAAAAAAAAATCTAAGTGACTATAGGCAGCAGCCGGTTTCAGGCTACATATAAAAACAATTTAATTTGAAGTATAAATTCGTAATATCAGCCCTGTTGTGGAGAGGCATTGCAGTATTAGGCCTTTAATCCACTCCATCCCCTGGCATTAGCAGTTTAACATTATGAGCTGACTCTAAAAAAGAAATCTGCAGAACAGCTTGAAATGTTAACATCCTTCTGCAGCTCTATGAACACTGTGTAATCATAGAAACAGAGATAGAAAGGGACTGCAAGTGTCACCTAATCTATCCCCTCGTCAAGCTGCAGCATTTGTTACATCCAGCCTACCCAAGACAGAAGGCTATCCAGCCTCCTTTTGAAAACCACCCATGAAGAACCATCCACAACATTCTCTAGGCAGTCTGCTCCTGACTGTAAAAACAGCAGGACAAGGAAAGCTTTTCCCGAGATTTAATCTAAATCTGCTATGCTGTAGTTTGAATCCATTGCCTCTTGTGCTCTCTGAGGACAACTTTTCTCCACCTTTTTTATGGCAGCCTTTCTGAAGGCTGCTACCCGTATTTCTCCCTTCTCACCTTAATTTCTTGTTTTTCAAACTAAACATCCCCAGTTCCTTCAGCCTTTTTTGTATGGCTTGCATTCCAACCCTTGATTACCTTTGCCCGACCTCTGAATCCTTTCCAGTTTTTCTCCTTCCTTTCTATATATGGCTGACCAAAAATGGACACACTACTCCAGATGAGGCCTAACCAGCACTGAGTAGAAAAGTACTATCACCTGCTTTCATGCTATGCCTTTATTAATGCAACTTAAAATTGCATTTGCTTTTTTTACAACAGCATCAGTGATAAAATTCTGTAATACAGCATTCTTTAGTAGTGTACTAAAATAGAGTACTAACGCATTTTCTCATCCAATTAGAGGGGGAGACATTTGAACTGAAGTTCATTTACAAGTTCAACACTATCAATTTAGGCTTGAATAAAGATCTTAACTGGTTAACACATTACAAAGGCACTTTCCATACCTCTAATATTCACATTTCCATATCACATGCAATGAATGAGATACATCCAGCCTGACTTAGTTAGCTTCATTAACACTGGTTCTACAATTGACAGGTAACTTCTTTTGTTGTTATATACATGCCCTGGATTCTGTAATTTCCACTCCAACTCATCTGTTGAAGTGGGTTTTACTCATGAAAGCTCATGACCTAATAAACGTGTTGGTCTCTAAGGCTACGTCTATACTGCACCTCTCTTGAAAAAATGAGGAAGAATGGCTCTTGCATAAGAGAGGGTTTTTGTGCAAAAAGGAGCCATCTACACAGCTCCTTTTTGTGCAAAAGCCTCTTGAGCAAAAGCTGCCACTAATTAATTATGCAAATGAAGCATGGTGATATGCTAATCTGCGCTTCATTTGCATAAGCTTTTGTGCAAGAGAGATGCAGTATAGACGTAGCCCAAGGTGCCACAGGACTGCTCGTTGTTTTAGTTATATTTGGATAAAAGTACAGTGTATGCATAAGGAATCCAGTATTTGTCCTAAACTGATGCCATGCACTGTTGAAAAATCTTGCATCTGTTCCGTGTTCTGATTATTTAGAATAAGGTCCATGACAAAAGGGTCATGCCTTTATATTTTAACAGCATCAACAGTTAGTCAAAACCATCATCACTCTTTTTAAAATCTTATGGACACTAATGATAAGTATTTCATATTCATACTTAAGTTGTATTTCTTCAATGTAGTTCAAAGAGTCAGGACTTCAACGCATAACTTGCATACAGGCAAGTAACAGTACAATTGAAATAATAAATACAACATTTAAATTAACTCATGAAATCATATCTGGTATGTTCCAAAAGCAAAGCTTAAAGGAGCATGACATTTCCATTAATGCATTCTCATGCTGCTCTAATTTACAAATCCTTTCCATTACAGGCAGCTTATTATTTGTGTAAAGGCTACAACAATCTGTCAAGGTACCTGCTAAGTGTAAGTATGTAACCAATGTTGCATGTCACATTGCATCAAAAGTCCAACAAAAGCAATCAAGCAATTGGGAACTAAAGGCTTCATTAAAAATGCATGTGGACTATGTTTACCTAGTGAAACTGGGCAGAGTTTTGAGCTGAGTTGGGGGGAGGGGAGGGGTAGGGGAGAGGGCAGAAGGCTTTCTTATCCTCATATGGTGTTGAGCTCAAGGGTAGGAGTTCAGACTGCTTACTCTAACCCAGGGGTGGGCAATAATTTTTTGCTGGGGGCCACCTGGGAAATTTTTGAAGTGGCTCCAGGCCACACAGGAAGAGGTGGGGCCAATATACTTCCGAGTTACCCACCCCCAGACAGTGATTGGTCTGGGGGGTGAGGGAGTGCCTTTGGCCCCCCACGTTTTCCTTAGGTGCCCATATACTTGGCGTGGGAGGAGGCTTCCTATGTTCCCCTGCCCCAGGCCAATTAGGGCCTGGGGGAACGCGTGAAGCCTCCTTCGCTCTGCTCGTCCCGTGAGCTGCGCGCAGTGCTTAAACAGGTCATGTGTTCCTGGCAGCGCGGGAGGAGGCTTCATGTGCTCTCCTATCCGTAGGCCAATTAGGACCTGGGGGCAGGGGAGTGCATGAAGCCACCTCCTCTCTGCCCCCGCTTAAAAGCACCACATGCTCCTGGCAGGACGGGAGGAGGCTTCGCGTGCTCCCCGCCCCAGGCCTAATTGGCCTCCATGGGCTGGATCCACCCACTTGGTGGGCAAGATGCAGCTCAAGGAGGCCCTTTTGCCCACCCCTGCTCTAACCCTTTAGGCTTCTTGCAGAGTCTGAAGAGGACTGAGGAATGTTAGCTTCCTTATTCAGAGATTCTCCCACCATAAGGGATCAGTGTGACTATCTAGTCTAGTCTGACCTCATTTATTAAAAAGGACATGGAACTTTGCAAAATAATTCCTAGAGCATGTCTTCTAGGAAAACATTCAATTTTAATTTAAAAATTATCCATAATGCAAACTTCACAATGACCCTGGTAACCTGATTCAACAGTTAATTATTCTTCTTGCTAAAAATTTACACTTTGTTTCCAATCTAAATTTGTCTAGTTTTAACTTTCAGCTACTGGATCTTGTTACTCCTGCCTCTGATGGAGTGAAGAACCCATTATTATATATTTGTTCCCTACATAGATATTTATAGACTGTAAATCAAGTAATTCGTTATCCTTCTCTTTACAAAATTAATAAGACTGAGCTTTTTGAGTCTGTTGCTATCAGGAATGTTTTTAAATCTTTTAATCATTTTTGGGTTTGTCTCTGAACTCTCTCAAAATCCTTCTTGAATTGTGGACATGAGAAATGGGCACAATATTCCAGCAACAGTTGCAGCAGTGCCAAACACAAAAGATAAAATCTCTACTCCTACTCAACATTCCTGTTTATACATCCCAGGAACATATTAGCATTTTTTGCATTGAGTCACACTCGAGTTCATTCTCCACCACAACTCCAAAATCTTTTTCAGAATTACTGCTCTCCATGATGGAGTTTCCCATTCCAGGGATGGCCTACACTTGTGCTTGCACCCCATTTGCAGACAGTTCAGATCACTCTAAATTAGTGATCTGTCCTCTATATTATTTACTTCTCCCCTAATGTGGACAACGTACTCCCCAACATACTAATAACCATCAGAAATATGGAGCTGAGCCACACAAACCAGTCAGTTATGAGTTAAAACACAACATTTGGTAAATGTACATATAAGTGCTTGAATAAGGCTTTACATATTTTAATAATTGGCATGATTTCCAGGAAGACCATGGAAGTGGTGCTAGACCTTGTAGAATTAGTGCATATAAATGAAAGTGGTTGAATGTTACAAGACTGGCAACAAGACTGACATGCCAGATCCTGACCCTGATGTGCTGGCCTGGGAAGCAGCCCACAGTCTGACCATGTTTAGGGCCTGGCAGCATCCCCCACTCTCAGTCCACCATGTGGGACTGAGTGGCAGCAGGGTCCCTGGATCCCCCGGGCAGGGTAGGGTGGGTAGCCTGCCATAAGAAGGGCAGCTGTCCTCAGCCCAGTGGCCTTTAACACACAGATGAGTTGGGCCATAGCTCTGTGCTGAGGAACCTCTGAAGGAGTAAGAAGGAGAAGCTCTGGTCTCACAAGTGTCAGTCCAAGGCAAGGTCCTCTTCAGAATCCTATTCCTCATGTTCACTCAGGAATTGTGGAGGACCTGGCAGGATCTAAGGGTAACAATGGGTACTTGGCGAACCTCAAGGGCTCTCGACATTTTTGGAACTGCAAACTCAGTGGAGCCAAGGAGCAGAGTCAGAAGTCTCAGATACAGCCAGGCCCCAGGAAAAGTGGAACTCCTGCAACACTGAGACCCATCAGTACTGAGACCAACATGTACACTGAAGGAGATGTGGCCAAGGAAACTTGGAAGCAGGCCCACTGACGGGGAGGGGCAAAGGGGGCAGTTTCCCTGGGCTCCTGGCCACTGCAGGAATGGTGGCACAGCACTGTGCCACCCTCACCCCACCTTGCCCAGCAAGTCTGTCTGCTCCCCGGGTGGAGGGGAGCGCAATTCCTAATGGTGCTGAAGGTTTTGTGTGCTCTCAGGAAGGCACAGTAGGACTGAGTGGATTATTTAGTATCCAGGAAGCTCCTTTTGCCACCTCAATATAATAATGGAACCAGTGGTGTCTCCAAACCTGTGGATTTGCCACCTTACACACTAGCCATGCCCTATATACCTGAGCAACTGGGAGCCTTAATGGTACTTGACTGGAGAGCTGGTGGGGCCCCAGGAGCTGAGGGAACTGACAATCTTGGCTTTTTAGAGACAGAATCTCTACTTGGTAAATCCAGGCCATGTTCTTTTGAGGGCTTGTGAAAGGACCCTGTATCTTCCTCTTGGGCATCCTGGAGCTGTGATGCTCTGAAACAGAAGACTTGCTTGTGGACTGAAATATGGAGGGCAGAAAGTCCTTTGGCCTGTGTCACAGATCAGATCTAGAGAGCTCTCCATCATAAGGAGGCGAAGCTTAATTTTTCTATTTTTTCTGGCTTTTTATTTTAATGCAAGACAAAAATTGCCCTTTTGAGCAATGAGAGAATCCCCAAGGTGACTGATGCAGCAGGAATGTTCATCACTGACCAGAACCAGCTCCCAGCAGGACAGACAACACTGAAGCCAGATAAACCAGGCATCACCTCTAGAGATGTGAATATTTAATCAGTTAACCAGTATGCCTCACCCTTAACAGGCGAGACTTACACATCAAGGTTAACCCGGGGGAGCAGAGCAGCCCCTCCGCTCTAATCGATTAACCAGTTAAATATGTTTAATCGATTAACCACTTAACCAATTAAATGGGATTTTACATCCCTAATCATGTCCCAGTAAGAAAAAAAACTAACTAATATCGACGCAAATATAGTATGTAAAACCAAAAATGGGTTGAAAGTTTTGTTTGTTTTAAAATAAGAGTATCTACTATGTATAGAGAACCTAAGAAGAGGTTACTTACCTCGTAACTGTAGTTCTTCAAGATGTGTTGCTCATGTCCATTCTGATTAGGTGTACGTGCGCCGCGTGCACGGATTCCGGAGCTTTTTTCCCTTAGCAGTGTCCATAGGGCCAGCAGGGAGCCCCCTGGAGTGGCGCCGGTATACCGGTGCATATATACCCCTGCTGGCCCCTCCACCCCCTCAGTTCCTTCTTGCCAGCTCCTTCCGACACAGGGAGGCGGGTGGGATGCAGAATGGACATGAGCAACACATCTCGAAGAACTACAGTTACGAGGTAAGTAACCTCTTCTTCTTCTTCGAGTGCTTGCTCATGTCCATTCTGATTAGGTGAATCCCTAGCCAAGTCCCCGCCCCCTCGGAGGCGGGGTCGGAAGGTGACTAACTATACAATTATCCTTCCGCAGATCTCAGAACTGCCCTCCCAATGGCAGCATCCTCCCTGGCCAGTTGCGTAATCGCATAATGCTCCGCGAAGGTATGCACCGACGACCATGTCGCTGCCCTGCAGATTTCCAAAATTGGCACGTGAGCTAGGAACGCCGCCGCCATCGCCTGAGCTCTCGTGGAATGGGCTGTTACGTGCGGTGGTGACCTACCCGCACCCTCGTAGCATAGCCGAATGCAGGAAGTAATCCACGAGGATATACGCTGCGCTGAGACTGGCAACCCTTTCATTCTTTCTGCCAATGAAATAAACAATTGAGGTGATCTACAAAACCCTTGCGTCCTGTCTATGTAAAAAGCCAACGCCCTCCTAAAATCCAGGCAGTGCAAAGCCTGTTCCCTGGGTGAAGCGTGTGGCTTGGGGTAAAAGACCGGTAGGTAATATCCTGGGAGAGGTGGAAGTTCCAGACAACCTTGGGTAGAAACCCCGGGTGTGGACGCAACCTCACCTTGTCTTTAAAGAATACCGTGTAGGGCGGTTCTGAAGTCAGTGCTCTAAGCTCTGACACCCTCCTGGCCGAGGTAACGGCCACTAGGACAGCTACCTTGTAAGACAAGTGCTTCAGAGAGCACGATGCCAGAGGCTCGAATGGTGGTTTCATAAGGGCAGTCAGGACCAGGTTAAGGTCCCAAGGCAGGACCGGCGGTCTCTCATATGGCATCATCCTGTCAATTCCCTTCAGAAACCTTTTAACCATAGGATTAGCAAAGATGGACCTCTGACCCTCCCCGTGGTGAAAAGCCGCTATAGCCGCCAGGTGTACCCTCAGGGAGGCTGTGGCCAGGCCTTGCTCCCGCAGGTGGAGGAGGTACTCCAGGACAGTCAGGACTGCCCCTTCACCGGGAGCGAGCGTTCTGCCCCCTAGCCACGAGGTGAATCTCTTCCATTTAGCCTCGTAAAGAGCTCTAGTGGACGGCGTCCTACTTTCTAACAGCACCTCCTGGACTCCTCTGGAGCAGGCTCGCTCCGTAACCGAGAGCCACTGAGGAACCACGCCGCTAGGTGCAGGGATGACAGGCTCGGGTGGAGTGCTACTCCGGCCTCGCAGCTCTGCGTGATTAAGTCTGGCATGAGAGGTAGCCTGACTGGTCCCTCCACAGTTAGATCTAACAGGGTGGTGAACCAGTGTTGGCGAGGCCACACTGGCGCTATCAGGATGGCCTGGGCCCCGAACCTCTGCACTCTGATGAGCGTCTCGTGGATCAGGGGGAACGGGGGAAAGGCATAGAGTAGACCCCCGGGCCACCTGATCTGTAGCACATCGCGCCGAGAACCCAGACTGTGACCCATGTACGAGCAGTATTCCCGGCACTTGGCATTGCTCAGTGTCGCAAACAGGTCCAGACGGGGAAATCCCCACTTCTGGAAGACTTCGTGAAGTATGTCTCGCCTTAGCACCCACTCGTGTGCCTGAATCGAACGGCTGAGCCTGTCCGCTAGCCCGTTCCTGGTCCCTGGGAGGTGAGACGCCTCTAGGCAAATGCCGTGGGCTACACACATTTCCCACAGTTCTAGGGCTTCCCGGCACAGGGGAGAGGAACGCGCCCCACCCTGCTTGTTGATATAATACATGGCCGTAGTGTTGTCTGTCAACACCGCCACCACCCTGTTCTGTAAGTGGGGAAGGAATGCCCTGCAGGCCAGCCTGACCGCCCGGAGCTCCTTGATATTTATATGGAGGGGAACTTCCCCTGGCAACCACGTACCTTGCGTCCTGAGGCTGCCCAGGTGCGCTCCCCATCCCACGTCCGAAGCGTCCGTGACCAGTCGCACCAACGGGGACACTCTGGTGAATCGGACTCCCGCACACACCGTGCCCTCATCCTTCCACCAGTTTAGCGAGCGTAGGATCTCCTGAGGTATAGTCACCACCGCATCCAGTGGCGACCTTAGAGGGTTGTGTGCTACTTTGAGCCATCCCTGCAATGGGCGCATGCGCAGCCTGGCGTACTGGACCACATAAGTACATGCCGCCATGTGACCTAGGAGCCTCATACAGGTCCTTGCCGTCGTAGTAGGAAATTCCTGTAGCTCCACTACCAATGAGCGGATAGCAAGGAATCTGTCCCTCGGTAGAGACACCTTTTCCGCGGGCGAGTCTAGATGGGCCCCTACAAAGTCTATCACCTGCGTGGGGTCTAATGAGGATTTGGCGTCATTTATGAGTAGGCCGAGGCTCCCGAACAATGCCCTCGCCCATGTGACATGATCTAGTACCTGTTCTCGAGAAGTGCCCCTTATCAGCCAATCGTCCAGGTATGGAAACACTTGGACCCTGTGCCGCCGCAGGAATGCAGCTACCACCGTCATACATTTGGTAAACACCCTCGGGGCTGTACACAGCCAAAATGGGAGGACCGTAAACTGGAAATGGTTCTGTCCCACCACGAACCTTAGGAACTTTGTGACTCGGAAATATCTAAATGTGGAAGTACGCGTCTTTGAGATCGAGAGCAGCGTACCAGTCCCCCTGTTGGAGCGATGGGATGACGCAAGCCAGCGTCACCATCCTGAACTTTGCTTTTCTTACGGGCGTTCAGGTTTTGTAAGTCTAATATGGGACGCATGCCCCCTTCGCTTTGGGTACCAGGAAATAGCGGAGTAGAAACCCTTTCCTCATCTCTGGGGGCACTCTTTCTATAGCCCCTAGTGCCAGCAGGTTGGACACTCCTGCCGGAGAAGTGTCTCGTGAGAGGGACAGGAGGGTGGGTGGGGGCAGGGTAGGAAAGGAAGGGGATAGTATACCCCTACTTTACCAGGTCTAGAACCCAGCGGTCCGACGTGATCTTTACCCATTCCTGGTAAAAAAGGGAGAGACAGTCCCCAAAGGGTGGATGGATAGGTGCGACTGGTACTCTGCTCTCTGGCGTACCTTCAAAATGAAGGCTTAGTCTGGCGGCCAGGTGACGGCCCTGCGCCTCTCTCGGAGTCTGACCGAGGGCCTCTATGCCTACCTCTAAAGAGGTCGGGGCGGCTATTGTGGCGGCCCCGATCAGTGCTTTGCCCCCGTTGAAAGGGTCTGGGATAGCTTCTAGCCTGGAGGGAACGCCTCTGGGGGGCCGGGGTGTGTATCCCTACTGACTTCAGTGTCGCTCTCGAGTCCTTCAAGCTATGAAGCTTGGAGTCAGTCTGCTCTGAAAACAGGCCCGACTCTTCGAAAGGTAGGTCCTGGATAGTGGTCTGCACCTCGGACGGGATGCTGGACACTTGTAGCCACGCACTACGCCTCATGACCACCCCAGTAGCCATAGTGCGGGCAGCTGAATCGGCCGCATCCAGAGCCGCCTGGAGGGACGTACGCGCCACTGCCTTGCCCTCCTCCATCATGGCCCCGAACTCTTGTCGGGATTCAGGGGGAAGCTGGCTGCCAAATTTTTGCATTGACGCCCACGTGTTAAAGGCATAACGCCCCAGCATCACTTGCTGGTTCGCTATACGTAGCTGAAGGCCCCCCCGTGGCGTAGGCTTTCTGGCCAAGCAGGTCCAGTTTCTTGGGCTCTTTCGCCTTTGGGGTGGGGCCCGGAGGCCCTTGACGCTCCTTCTGTCCCGCGGCCTGCACTACTATCGACCCCGGGGCTGGATGGTTAAAAAGATGCTTGTGCCCCGCTTGAGGCACGTAGTACCGCCTCTCCACACGTTTCTGGGTTGGCGCGATGGAGGCCGGTGTCTGCCACAGGGTCTTTGACAGCTTGTCCACTGTCTTATTCAGCGGGGAGCGCCACTCATCCAGGGCCTGCTGCCGTCAGAATGTCCACCATAGGGTCTTGGTCCTCGTGGACCTCCTCGTGCTGGACTGCTAGGTTAACCGCCAACCTGCGGAGCAGCTCCTGGTGCGCCCTTGCGTCCATTGAAGGGGGCTGAGGTGCAGAGTCCGCCAGAGCCTCGTCTGGCGATGACGATTAGGACTCTCTCAGAAGGACCACCTCTTCCCCACCGAGCTGTGCCTCCGATTCCTTTCCGGACGAAATGTCCATCTGGGCCGAGCCCGGCTGGACCATGGCCTCCTGTCCTTGGCCGATTACATGAGGCCTAGGCATTGTCGCCATGGGTGGGCTCTCCTCAGGCGGAGGGGCTCTTAATGGGGTGGCTGATGGGGCGCTACTCCTTTGGGACGACCCAGCCACCGACACCGTAGGAGGTAAGCCCAGGGCGTCCAGAATGGCCACTGGGGTTGTCCCTGCCACTGCTGCTGGTCCGTTGAGTCCCAGTGGCCCGATCTAATAGTTGAACGGGAACTATGACGGGATCGGGACCTGTACGATGACCGGGCTGATGTCACCGATTCAGACTCAGACTCCGACGAATAGTCCGATGCCGACCAGGGAGGGGCCGATGATGCTTGCACCCTTTGCTGTGCCGCCATGGCCGACGGCTTGCCCCTGTGTTCCACACGCGGTGCCGGAGGAGGCATAAGTGGAGGCACTTGCTGCAGCGGTACCGTGCCTAGCTGCATTTGGTAGGCCGGTAAATAGCCAACCGGTGCCGCCATTTGCTGCTGCACCGCAGTCTGTTGCGGCACCAGTGCTCCCAGGGCGTGAGCTGGGATCGGTGTGGGGAGAGGCAGCAGCGTCGGTGCCGCACGGGGTACCGGCTGTGGTGCCGTAACCGGCACATAATATGGTGGGGGGGCCCTGCACCGCCCACGGACTCGGCTGCGGTGCTGGCCCTGGCGCCGTATAGGCCATTGGGTGCCCCGGTACTGGGGCCGTCGGTGCCGCAAACGCACTCGCTCCCGGTGCCGCTGGGCAGGGATTGAGGCTGGTGTCTGTCCTGGCTCCGGTGCCGGTGCCCTTGCCGGCACCGGGAATTGCTGCTGATGCTGGGCCGAGGCCTGCACCTCTCCCAGGGGGGTCCCACGGCCCAGCTGTAGGAGTTTGCTGGGGGGCGCTTGAGCCCTGCACCGGCGTGGTCCGCCCCTGCGGCACCAGGCCCTCTCCTTCCTCCGCGGCCATCTCAATGAGGTCTCAGGCTGCCTCAAAAGTTTCTGGGGTGGAGGGACAACGGACCTCCCCTATCCCCGCGGCCTGCCCCGGGCTCCTGCCCTTGTCCGGGCTGCGCCTCTTCTTTGAAGCCTTAGAAGGCAGGTGCCCCTCCTCAGGGCGCACCTTCTGGGCACTCCTCTCCGTTGAGCATCCCCTTGAGCCCTTGGAGCCTCTCGGTGCCGGGGACTGTGACCTATGCCTCGGTGCCTTACCAGCTTCTGACCGAAGCTTGGCTGACACGGGTGCCGCTGACGGCGCGCTGCGGACGGAGTGGGGGCGCTCCTCGCCCTGGGGCTGCAGTGCTGACTCCATTAATAGGAGTTTCAACCGGGAGTCCCTCTCTTTCTTGGTCCAGGGCTTAAAACTCTTACAAATAGAGCAGTTTTCTGCTCGATGGGCTTCTCCCAGGCACTTCAGGCAGTCGGAGTGAGGATCTCCACAGGGCATAGGTTTAGAGCAGGAAGCGCAGGGTTTAAAGCCCTGGGGCCCTGGCATGCCCTCCCCTCACGGGGAGAGTACCGCTGTGCTCCCCTATCTAACTAATTACACTATTTACAGTACTTAACAGCTACTTAACCAGAAAAAAACACAAATTTAACTATAGTACAACAGATAAAGGAAAAACAACTGCTAAGAGATAGGCTAATAGCCTGAAAGCACGCTCCAGCTACCGTCACGGGCGGTAAGAAGGAACTGAGGGGGTGGAGGGGCCAGCAGGGGTATATATGCACCGGTATACCGGCGCCACTCCAGGGGGCTCCCTGCTGGCCCTATGCATACTGCTAAGAGAAAAAAGCTCCGGAATCCCTGCACGCGCGCGCGTACACCTAATCAGAATGGACATGAGCAAGCACTCGAAGAAGAACACCAACACACTAACAACTATCAGCAAGAGAGAAAAAACAGAGAAACCGAGGAAATCTCAATAGGACAAATGCCAGAGTTCTATGTCAGGCCAAGGTGACAGAGAAGGAACTGGGGTGATGCATCCACTCAGTGCTATATAACAACAGTGGCATGGAGCACAAAACTAACACACATTCATGGGCCAAACAGTCACTGCTATAAAAAAAATCTCCCAGCAAAGGTACATGGGGTGCTACCCCTAGAGTGGAGCACGACTTGAAGAATTTCCCCCCAAACACTTTATAGATAGGGAAGTAAGGAGGCAGTCATTTTGTTCCCTAGCGTGATGGGGTGCTGTGTACAGACCCCACTTAACATCCCATCTTGTGCTTTATCTGTTAGGATACTGATTCATAAACATTCAAGATGTTTTCTGATTTACCAGTGACTCAAACATAGGTTATGCCATATTTGACAGCGTGTCACTTCCCCTCTCCTTTTGCCCACTTGATCCTTTAAATATAAATAGGTTATAACCATTGACTTAACATTCTAAGTGTGCAAATCATCCTACCAGGTTTCAGTAACACCCATTAGCTAGAAATTATGCTTCTAACTGAGCAATTCCAATTCCCCTTGTTTGTCACCCAGGCTCCTAGCATTGGGGTACAGGCAATTCAGAAAATTTCTCTTCATGAGTTCCTTGATTAATTTTATTGTTGTGATCTCTATTTTTCTGATGAGTACTCATATCTTCCTTGTTTTTATATTCCTCTTTTGGTATTAGTTCTTTACTCCTGTTCTTTATTAATTAGTGGAGGACTTGCTGGCCTCAGATTAGCCCCTTTCCTTTTCGCTCTTTAGGAAGCTTAGTGACACTCCCCCTGCTGATGTTATCCTTTTTACTTTTCCTCTTTTAGTGTTTGGGTAGGTGGCTGCATTGGCATGTGATGAATTTCTTGGACTACTGAGACTAATCATCTTCTAGTGTTCAGAAGGTAACTTACTTACTGTGAAAAATATTATGCTCATGTAGTGTGGGTTTTTTAGATTTACTCTCAGAAACCAGGAGATGTTTTCACTGTTCTGCATATGTATATGTTACAAACTTCTTACGCTTGTTAGGGTCAAATATTTTTACAACTGCAACCCTATACAGTTTGCAGGGGAGAATATGGATATGTAAAATAAACTGCCTACACCCATCTCACTCTGCTTTAAGACTCTTATTCTGTGTCCATTATTTTAGAATCTCTTAAGAGATTAGCGCTTGAAACCATTTCATTCAGTATCTGAACATTTCCCCCCAACTTTACGTTGATTTTGAAAGTCACAGCAATCATTATTCACATAGTGCTGTAAATGGGCACAGCACATGCTAAAGCCAAAGATAAAAGAATCATCCCCCTGGAGTAGCTTACAATATAAAGTGAGAGCAGATAACTTTTTAATTTATTATATTATCACCTGGATCAATTGGTCTTCAGCTATCGTTACAATTGCACCGATCACAACATGTCCACCATTCTTCTCACACTCTTGCCTTTCTTCTCCACATTTGTCCAAAACGTTTAACAATGTCATCTTCCCATCTTCTTGGAGGACGACCGGGTGGTCTTTTCTGTTCTCGCAGGTACCACTCAGCAATAACTGCGGTCCATCTATTGTCCGTGAGCCGTGCTGCGTGGCCTGCCCATCGCATTTTGTTATGTCTGCTTTCCATGATAATATCTTTCACACTGCTGCATTCACTGATCATTTCATTTGGAATACGATCCAGAAGGGAAATTCCCAACATAGCTCGCTCCATTGCCCTTTCAGCTACCAATAGTCGCTGCTCTTCTCTCTTCGTCAGTGCCCACGTTTCGCTGCCATACAACATAGTTGGCAACACTGTTGAATTGAAGATATTTGTACGTGTGGTCTTATAGATTTTTCCTTTGAGGACGTCCTTGATGGAATTGAATGCACACCATCCTGCCTGAATCCTTCGCGAGAATTCTCCGTTGAGGTCTTGGCGCATATTAACTTCTTGGCCTAAATATATGTACTGTTCCACTTCTTCGATTTCTTCTCCTGTTATCGTTATTCGGGCTTTTTGCATGTATTTCATTTTGCAGAAGTTCATTTTCAGACCGACCTGACTGCTTTTCTCGACAAGTCTTTGTAGCATGCTCTGCAATTGGTTGGTGCTTTCGGCAATTAATACTATGGCGTCCGTGAATCTGAGATGAGATAATCGTTCTCTGTTTATGTTGACACCACTCCTCCAATTGATCTTGTTCATAACCATTTCGAGGCATACAGTGAACAGTTTCGGTGAAATCGTATCTCCTTGCTTCACGCCTTTCTCGATTGGGATACAGAGGGGAGTTTCAAGAAGAGTAATATCTGTTGTACATCCAGTATTCGCTTCCTTCAACAAATTGATGTATTGCATGTTAATGCCCTGCTCTGCGAGCATCTTTAATATTGCGTTGAACTCGACGCTATTGAAGGCCTTTTCATAGTCAACGAAAGCAATGCACAGCGGAAGTTTATATTCCCTCGCTCTTTCTAGGAGCTGGCTAAGGGTAAATATATGGTCGATCGCGCTGAAATTTCTTCGAAACCCTGCCTGCTCTCTTGGCTGTTGTTCATCCAAGCTCTGCAAAAGTCAGTTCGTTACCACCTTTGTAAAGAGCTTGTAAATATGAGAGAGTAGGCATATAGGGCGGTAATTCTTAAGATTTTTTTGATCGCCCTTCTTGTGCAGCAAAATGTTATTCGACTCCTTCCAGCTTGATGGTATTTTTCCTTCAAGATATCGACTGAATCTTAAAGTGAGGGCCTTCCAAAGTTTTTCGCCTCCTGCAGAAATAATTTCTGATGTTATTCCATCTTTGCCTGGAGCTTTTCCCCTTCTTCATCTGGTATAGTGCGCTTCGGATTTCGCTGACGATTATTGGGGGGGATGTGTTCTTCTGACTCCTGGAGCGCTGGGAGAGTGACGTTGATTCTTGATTTAAATAGTTCTGTATAGAAGTCCTTACAGACCTCCCTCCATCCCTGCTCTGTCGATCACTGTCTCTCCATCCTTGTTCTTCAATGATGTTATGCTCAGTCTATACTGTGTCAATTCCCGCTTGCATGTCCTGAAGCTTTTGAGTGATTCAGCTGTTTTGAAGAGTTTTTCTTTCCAGAAGTTCTCAAAGTCATCCGTCAGCTTTTGCCGTATAAGCTTGCATAGAATGGAGTACTTGATGTTGTTATCCGAGCTCCTTTTCATGTTTCTCCGCTTCTCCAGCAGGCTTTTAGTTTCCTTCGAGATTCTTCCCTTCACCTTCTTCAACTTTTCAATTTCAGCTGCTTTTAAGCAACGTCTCAGCTTGTCAGCAAAGATACCATAGTCCTCATCACACTTTTCCGTCTGGCTCCAGTCAAACCCAGAAATCACTTTCTTCAGCTTTGCTTCATCGACTGTCTTTGGCCGCTGTTTCCTATTTGCCATCTGTAACGCCATCTTTTCCACCACTTCGTCGAAAATCAACTTCGCTCTAAGCAAGCGATGGTCACTGCCGATGCTGAAAGGCTGCACCACAGAGATGTCTTGAATGCGCCTTTTATTGACTAAAATAGTTGATTTCATTCTTGCTGTTCGCGTTTGGTGCGATCCATGTCCACCTTTTTGCGATCATCTTTTTATACGAGGTGTTTGCCACATACAGTTCTTTCATTTCTGCCATCGCTACTAACCTTTTTCCTCTTTCATTCCTTTCGCCACTGCCATATCTCCCTATGAACTTTTCGCCAGCTTTCCCTCATCTGACCTTGGTGTTAAAGTCTCCCATCATGACAGTGCAAGTGGACCTCATAATAGCATAGCATAGCATAGCATAGCATAGCATAGCATAGCATAGCATAGCATAGCAACAGCTTGTCTCTCTCCACTCCCTTATCTATTTTTAATGCCTGTTGCCAAATATCCACAGGTCAGCAAATTCAAAGACAGACTTCCTATCTGAAGTCTTACTTGCTCAATTTATCATTCCAGAGCAGCTTCTGCACCCTTCTCATTACATGGGAACGTTTTGCCTTTCACGGAAAAGTCTTTTTCCTCAAGAAGCATTTCTGCATTTTCAAAGGACTAACTTTCAGGGGCTTATTGACTTTGCCATACTGACACTATCTGTAATGACCGGATGTGTTTCTTTTATGATAAACCTATCCTTTAATGGCCTGGAAACTAAATGAAGGCGTTCCAGATGGCAGAAAATCTCCGTGGCTGTGATTATTGCCTTTCCTAAAAAGAAGGCTTGTTCAGTATACAGTTGCCCTTTGAACCAATGCTAAGTTACAGAGAAAGAACAGTTACTTACCTCATAACTGTGGTTCTTCGAGATGTGTTGCTCATGTCCATTTCATGTAGGTGTGCGCGCACAGCGTTCACGCTTCGTCAGAAACTTTTCACCTAGCAGCACCCATCAGGCCAGCAGGGGAGCCCCCTGGAGTGGCGCTGGTATACCAGCCCATATATACGCCTGCTGGCCCTCCACCCCCTCGGTTCCTTCTTACTGGACTACTCCGAAGAAGCGGAGGCGGGTGGGATTTGGAATGGACATGAGCAACACATCTACGAGGTAAGTAACCGTTTGTTCTTCTTCGAGTGATTGCTCATGTCCAATTCCATGTAGGTGACTCCAAAGCAGAAACCCAAAGAGGCGGGGTCAGAGTTCTAACTTTCCACTGAGTGGAGGACAGCCCTACCCAAGGCGACTTCCTCCCATGCCTGTTAGTGAAGGTGTGGACAGTCCTGCATATGTCCAGGATAAGGACCCGAGCCAGAAAAGCTTCCAAGGAGGCCTGAGCTCTAGACAAGAGGGCTGTGAGGGAAGGGGCTGGAATCCCAGCCATCCTGTAGCACTCCCTAATGCAGACTGTGATCCAAGAAGAGATCCTTTGTGCCAAAACCAGCTGGCCTTTCATCCGCTCTGCTATGGCAACAAAGAGCTGAGGTGACCTGCAGAAGGGCTTCGTTCTTTCTAAGTAAAAGGCTAGAGCCCTCCGAACATCCAAAGTGTGTAGCACCTG
Source organism: Rafetus swinhoei (assembly GCA_019425775.1). Lineage (NCBI taxonomy): Eukaryota > Metazoa > Chordata > Testudines > Trionychidae > Rafetus > Rafetus swinhoei. The sequence goes on along the minus strand of CM033439.1, from coordinate 18,264,546 downwards.
TTCCTTACCCGATGCGTGGGGTAAAAAACCGGTAGGAAAATATCCTGCGACACATGAAAGTTCGACACTACTTTCGGTAGAAAGGCAGGTCGGGGGCGCAACCTGACTTCATCTTTGAAGAAAACTGTATATGTGGGGTCCGCAGTGAGGGGGCTCAGTTTGGACACGTCTGGCCGACGTGATGGCCACCAAGAGGGATACCTTATAGGACAGGTGTAGTAACCAACACGTCGCCAAAGGTTCAAACAGGGATCCCATAAGCTTAGACAGGACCAGATTGAGATCCCACTGTGGGACGGGTTGCCTGACATGCGGGTAAAGCCTGTCCAGGCCCTTCAAGAATCTGTTCACCACTGGGTCCACAAAAAGGGTCTTGCCCCTGGTGCCCAGATGGAAAGCGGAAATAGCTGCTAGGTGGACCTTAATCGAGGAGGAGGACAGCCCTTGAAATCAGAGGTCCAAAAGGTAGTTCAGGACCCGGGAATCTATGGCCGAAAATCCCCTTTGAGTAGTCCAGATACCTGCTACCTGCACTGAAGCCCTGCTTCCAGCTACGCCGCCAGCCATGGAGTCCGATGCCGAGGTGAAGCTCCGCCACAGGTACGGAGGAGTGCAGCCCTGGGTCATCAGGTCAGGGAGACCAGGGAGACCACCAGTTCCAGGACCACAGAGAGGAGGGAGGTGAACCACCACTGTCTGGGCCATGCTCACGCTGTCTGGGCCAAACTGGGCAGTGTGACCCGGTGACACCCCTGAATTCTGGACTAGCAGGAGCAGAACATAATGGCACATAAAGCAGACCCTGGGCCAGGGAATGACTAGCAGCCCGCCCACCTCATTTTAGGGGAGCAGAACTTGTAGCATTTCCTCTTCTATCACATGGAGAACAGGTCCAGAAGGGAAAACCCCACTCCGCAAAATGATCCCATGTGAGCCACGCCCTGAGAAGGATCTGACTGGAGAAGGATCTGCTCAGCCAGATCATTCTGGGAGACCAGGAGATAGGAGGCCATCGGGTGGATATCCACCCCGATGCAGAGATCCCACAGGTGTAGGACTTCCTGCCACTGGTGATGTGAGGGGGGCACCGCCTGCCTATTGATATATGAGACCGATAGGATACTGTTGGATAGGATGAGCACCGACTTGCCCCTGAGTTGAAGGAAGAAGGCCGAGCAAGGTGCAGACTGCCGTAGCTCCCTGACAATGATGTGCAGGGAGAGATTGTCCGTGATCCACATATCTTGTGTCTGTATGTCGCTCAGAGGTGAGCTCCACAGTCTGACCGCCACCAGCCAGAGGGCTGGTAGGAGCCTAGAGAATGGTACTCTGCGCAGACCTCCCCTTCTGAGTCCACCAATCCAGGAGCAAAAGACCTTAGAGGCACAGTCACCACTCTGTCCCACTGGTGGAAGGATGGGTTGTGAATGCATGCCAAGCCACATCTGTAGTGGTCACATGTGGAGCCTGGCGTGTTGGGTGACATATGTGCATACAGCCATTAGGGCCCAGGAGCTGCATGCAAGTCGTGTGGTTATTGGGAACTTCTGCAGATCCCAGACATCCGGACTAGATCACCAGAAAGCAGGACCTGGGGAGGGAGGCACCTTGCAGATGTGAAGTCCAGATTGGTGCACCCAAACTCTATCAGTGGAGAGGGTACCAAAGTTGATTTGTCCACATTCAGGAGTAGGCCCAACTCCCAGAAGAGATCCCAAACCAGGGCAATGTGGGCCCGCACCTGGTTTGCAGAGCTCCTCACAGGAACCAGTTGTCCAGATTGGGAAACACCTGGACTCCTCTTTTTCTCAGGGTGGCAGACAACAATGGCCATGCACTTTGTGCAGACCTGGGGAGCCGTGGAAATCCCAAAGGGATAAACTGATAGTGGTCTCTGCCCACCGTGAAGCAGAGGAACTGTCGGTGGTGGGGAGCAATGGAAATGTGAAAGTAGGCGTCTTTTAGATTGAGGGCAGCATAACAGTCTCCAGGAGCTAGGGATGGAATGATAGATGCTAGGGCCACCATCTTGTATTTGGTTTTGATGATGAAGGTGTTGAGATCCCTGAGGTCCAGAACAGAGCAGAACCCTCCCCATGGCTTGGGGGACCAGGAAATATCGGGAATAGAAGCCCCTGCCCAGGACTTCTGGGGGAACTGGCTCTGCGGTCCCTAATGCGAGGAGCTGAAGGACCTCCTCCCAAAGGAGAAGCTCATGAGAGGGACGGGATGAGGGGGATGTGAAAGAGCATCAGAATGGTCGGGGACGATATAGCCCCTTCCCACCATCTGTAGGACACAGTGGTCCGAGGTAACAGATTCCCAGGCCTGGCGGAAAGGGAATAGATGATCTCAGAAGTGGAGGGGTGAGACTGGTAAGCTGTCCTCGGGTGTACCCTCAAAATCCTTGATCGGGCCCCGAGGACTTGTTAGGTGGGCCCTGCGCCTGATCCTGGGGTGGCCGAGGCTGGCGCTTGCCATTCCTCCCACTGCCATTTTTACTATGGCGCTGGGAAAAATCAGGGCGAGAGCCCTGCTGGGAAAGCCTTGGAGGGTTCCTGCTTGAGAACGATCGCTGCTGGGTGGCTCGGGTGTGAATGCTCAGTGACGTTAGAATGGCCCGAGTGTCCTTGAGCCCATATAGATGCTGGTCCGTTTGTTCAGAGAACAGAGACAGTCCCTCAAATGGAAGGTCTTGGATCATATTTTGGAGCTCTGGGGGGTACCCCAGACCCTTGCAGCCAAGAGCTGGAGTGTAACACCAACCCCGTAGCCATAACACGAGCGGCCGCATTGGCTGTGTCGAAGGCCGTCTGGAGCATGGCCCTAGAAATCGTTCTGCCCTCTTCCGAGAAGGCTCTGAACTTGAGCTGAGAATCCCTGGGGAGAAGTTCATTAAACTTGTCCATGGAGGTTATACGCGTAGTGAGACAGCAAAACCAGCTGGTTCGCTATGCGAAGCTGTAGGCCTTCAGACGCGTAGGCCTTCCTAACAGGTCCATCTTTTTGGCATCCCTGTTCTTAGGGTTGGCACCTCGCTGGCCCTGCCTCTCCTTCTGGTTCACTGCCTGAACCACCAGAGATCCCGGGGGCGGGTGGGAGAAGAGGCATTCATTCCCCTCCTGGGCCATGAAGAACCGCCATTCATGTCTGTTGGTGGAATGGAGGCCGGGGTTTGCCAGAGGGAGTTGGCACCATATTGTTGATGGAGAGGGCCACTCTGGTAAGGAGTGTCTGATTGTAGAATGTTAACCATAGGGTCAGAATCCTCCGACACCCGCTCCACCTAGACCCCCAGGCTTTGGGCCAGTTGGCGAAGGAGGTCCTGATGTGCCCTCAAGTCCATGGAAGACATGGAGGGGAGAGTGTCACCCAGGGCCTCATCCAGAGAGGAGGATGAGGTCCCCTTCAGGCCCGTCTGTGCAAGGTCCACTGCCATTGATGGGGGCACTGTGGGTGGCCGGGCCAAGGAGCCCTCGGACTCGGAGGGGTGTGGGGACATCTGGCCTGGCGGAAGCAACTGCCTCAACGTAGGTGATCGAGTGAGTGGGGTCACTGAAGGAGGAGCTCTGGACCCAGAGAAGACCGACTCTGGTCTAGGGGGACCCATACCCTGACCCTGGTGGTAAGCCCACAGGGTCCAGAAGGAGTTGGTGTCAGTGGGGGCCATGACTGCTGCATCCCCGGCACGGGGGCCGGCTGTGCCCATTGATACTGCTGTTGATGGGCAGAGGTGCTACGGTATCGTCACTGATGACGGGAATGAGACCGGTGCCGAAATCATGGTCTTGACCCGCTGGAGGACCATGTGGATTCCGCCTCTGAGTCGGTCGAATACTCTGAAGCCGACCATGGTGGTGCAGAGGCAGACACAGCCAGTGGCCTCGAAGTTGGGGCATGCTGGGCCATTGATTCCGACTTGCCCCCGGTGCGGGAGAGCAGGAGGGGGAGGCATGGTCGGTGCTGTGCCCAGTGAGCTTTGGTTGGGCCCAGAATGTGCGGTAGCCAGTGCTGAGCTCGGTGCCGTTTGAGACCCTTGTCCCAGTGCCGGGTCCGGTGCCAAGGCACGGACCAGGGTTGAAGGTGCCACTGGTGTGGTGGTGCCAGAGCAGTGTTTTTTTGACGCCGGTGCTTAAAAGCCAGTTCCCCCCAGCATTGGCTCCACAATGCAGCCTGCCCCCTCCCACTGCACTGCTGCCTCATGAAAGGCAGCAGTGGGAGGGGGAGAGCAGGGGAGGCTGCCACAAAGCCGCCTCTGTCCATGGCAGGCCTGAACTCCCCACGGACGAAGGCTGCTCCATAACCCGCGGACCAGCGTCTGCCTGCAGGGAGCTTGGATCCCCCATGGACGGGGGCTGCTGCCACCTCATGCTGCTGCCTCTGTTTTGAGACAGCAGTGTGGGGCAGCAAGCAGCCAGTCCATGAGGAGAGCTGGTTTAAACAAACAAGGCAGTCCATGGAGATTCAGCAAACCATTTTAATGCAGATACAAATGAAGTCAAAGTGTAGGTGTTTTATAATCATGTCAAGCTATTCTCTCCTGCCCTGCAGCAAAGTCAGGAAAAAATATTCAAATGCACAGTCACAGTGAACACTAACAGCAAGCATTAGTGGAGGATTAAGCAACTACTGTGATCAGACCACATAAGTTTTAGATAACCAGTCACTATATTATTGAGATACTAATGTCTATTCTGCAGAAAACCTCTAATTTAGTTAAAAAAAAAAAAATCTAGACAGATTTTTAAATTCGAAACTATTTTATAAATCTCAGTTCCCACTGTCAAGCAGGCTGTTTTTTTTATTCAAGCAAACGTAAAGCTAAATATATCAGAGTAACTAAATGTCAGACATACTAAAAACAAGAGAAATGACAACCCACATCACAATAGCCCATATAAGAATTAACAAGCTATGACATCATCAGCAAAACATTTCATTTTGATTGACCTGCCAATTAAACGAAACCCTAAAAAATTGGGAGAACAAGATCTGATGTCTTAATTACCTGTCATCAGGGCTTTTTTTTGGCGGGGGAGAGGGGATGGAATGTTAGTTTGGCTGTGTACAAGCAAGGAAATCCTTTATTTAAAAGAGCTCTGAAAATTATCAAATACGATAAACTTTATGGAAAAATATTTGAAAAACAGAAAGACTAACATATTTGGAAGATGTTATTAATATAAGAAAATCCAATTTAAAGAAGTAAAGATTATATTGGAAGAGATTATTTTAAAGCAGATGTAAAAGACCAGCATTTCAATACTGGTCTCCCAAGAACCTACACTTGTCTATTCATCATCATCATTTGAGAAATATAGTGAGCTCTCAAAACTACAGCGTTAGGAAAGAATGAAAAGCACAGCAACAACATGGAAACTCTTTCATAGTCTCTCAAATCCTTGTAGATTTTTGCAAGCTGCATTGCAGGGATTCAAAATTGTAAAGACTTCAATACTTTGGCATAATGATAGTGACATTTTATATTACATCTTTCAACCCAACAGATCTCGTGAGCACTTTACAAACTATAGTGTCTTCAAATTAATTCAGTCACTAATCAATCTGATCAATGTAATTTGGGATCAAAATATCAGAAGCCATATCATATAAAAACAAACCCCAACACCCACCCTTTATTTTGACAGTACTAGGCTATTATTATGGGATGATTCAATAATAGCTATGTAAAACTGCTTAATAGTGAAAACTAGAATTTTTAATGTGCTATAAGTAAAAAAAGAACCCTAGGAAGACTCATGCTACTGAAGAATTATTAGAGATAAAAACAGTTATTCAGTTGTAACAAGTTATAAATGGCATCATGTGCTATGAAAATTGTGATAACCCTCCTGGACATTGAACAGAAATCATGTCCAACTGCTTATTTTAAACTGTGAAGAGAACAAATTAAACTGGAGAGATTTATGTTCAGGTTATTATTAAAATGTCAATATTTATCCACAGTGGAATCCGTGATTAACACAGTAATTTTGAATTTTAAGTATAGGAAAAGCTGTGACGACGACAGGTACATCCGTGTGGCAAATGTAAGCACATGGTGACTTTTTAAATGGCAACATTGTACTCAGGCACCACGATGACTGCATTTAAGTGGCTTTAAAAATACAAGGCCAAATAAAGGGTATGTACAAGCACCTAAGAATGTCATGACAACTGTGCATGTGTTTGACAAATTGCCAGAGACTTATAGAAAACTTGGCTCATTTCATCTAGACTAGGATAGACATCTTAAAGCCAGTTTTGCAACATTAAACTCATTTTCCCATTTTTTGTAACTGATAAGCAAAGCAAAGCGTTTATCAATCTGTGAGAATGTATTTCATTTTTAAATCTACAATTTAAAAGCTAGGTGACAACTGTACTGCAGGCTTGCTTACACTGCTCTGCCAATGACTTTGACCTGGAGTCCTCTATTTTGATAAAAAGCACTCAATTTTTCATTCAGTTACTTCCTCAGCTGCACATGAGCAGAAACACTTTTATAGTGTTTTCCACCGCGTATAGTCCCATGGTCTGTATTTAAACTAAAAGATAAGATAAAAGTAGTGTACACATTTAAATCAACCCCCCTCCCCAGAGGTTAGAAGAGTTTGTTCAATCTGTCGTCCTGTTCCTTTAACCTTGGACAGCTTTATGCAGAATACATAATATTTATAGGAGCATAATTTGCAGCATAGAGACTTGTTAATAGATGAGGTTAAAATTTCTTTTTTTCCCCAATCAGTGGGTTTGTGAAAGAAACATTTTGTGATTTTAAATTTGCAAAAGGAAATGTATGGACCCTTCCAAGTTTTCCCCCACTGTTTATGATTTGTTGCTGTGCACTATTACAATAGAAGCCATTACAAAATAAACTCCTTTCAGTTATTCCATACAGTTTATCACAGAGATCTAAACAGTAGTGGCCTTGCATTTCTGTGCAGGAGCTATTGGCAAATTATGACTTTTTTTTATAGACCACCAGTGTGTCTGTGTACTTTCTGCATACAGTACATTATTTTTTAGTGTTTTTAATGTTTTTTCCCTTCTTGGAAATAAACTTACTTTCGTTTCTCTCAGCAGAAACTGCAAATCCCGCCCACTAAGGATGCCATGGTTTTTCACGTAGCTGGGCATATGGACAGTGCTTGTCCCGTGGACAGTTCCATGGACTTCCATGTAGGTATGAATGATGTCCAAATAAGCCTTCTTATCCTATAACATGAAACAAAATTCATTTTAGCCTTTACAAGGGAACTTTAAGAAATGATGCTGTCCCATTTAGAACTGGTTATTCATTGAAACAATGTCCCTAACCATATATGGAAGGAGGTCAGCGGTTCCTATCTTCCATAACTATATCTCTGACCTAAGATTTGATAGTGATTATATGATTAGTATTTTAAAGTCTTAATTTCTAAAAGTTTTGTGCTAGGTTTGCAATATAGACATCCTAAACCTGTTTCACAGAAATCCAACAGGAAAATTCCTATTAGTTACTATGGTTTGGGGGCCTGGTTTTCCCCCATTGAAATTAAGGCAATAAGCCTTTGCAAGACAGAAGTTGTGTTGAAAACGTTTTTACACATAATAAACTCAATTTTCTAACCCACACTAGAGGTGATGCACACATACTGTGCTTTCATTGGACTACGGTCATACTGAAGTTCACTCAAAGGGAAAGTAGAATAGGAAAATCCTAATGAGTAGAAGTCAAGGATAAGAAGACACCAAACCTGGACAAGTGAAATTTCATTATTTACTGCTTACTAAAACCAGGCATGCATTAAGTATTCAGTGTATCCAATCTAAAGCTTGAAAATAAAAGATTGTATCTAGCTTTAGTTTCTGCTGTGGTTTGGTAACACCAACAAGAAAGTGGACAATTTATCCTTTCACAGACTGCCTCATTACTAAATTTTCTGATCAGACAATTATTCCCCATACTACATTTTAGGAAGAATGCAATGGCTAATTATTATGTATGTTAACAAAATATATTGAGAAAACCAAATTCTGTCTGATAACCAAATCTGAGCTCTAGATTGTCCTTGTACAGTATAAATCAGATTATGAAACATGTTTTTGTAGTCTGGAGGACAGAATAGGGCAGGGATGAAGGAGCTGTCCAACTCTTTCAGCTGCTAACTAGCTCAAATATATGTCATTAGGATGAGGGTCAGGCAGAGAATATAATGAATAAACTGATTTGATAGAAAGATTTCATACAGAATATTATAGTGAATGAAATAGTGAAACAGAATTCATATTCTCAATATGCATAGTCATATATAAAGTCATGCATTAACAGAGTTCTGGAAAGTCAACTGTCAAGAGTAATAATAGTAAAAATAAGAATAGAAAACAAATAATTATATAGTATTTTTCATTATTAAATCTCAAAGCATTTTACAAAGTCAGTCAGTATGTCTATCCCCATATTACAGATGAGGAAAAGGCAGCACAGAAAGATTTGTAGGAGATCTGGGAATAGTACCTGTGTCACCAATGCCCCTCTGCTATGTATTTTGGCCAAACTGGACAGTCTCTATGCCAAACGATAAATGGACTCAAATCAGACATTAGGAATGGTAACATGCACAAACCTCTAGGGGAACACTTTAACCTCCCAGGACATTCAGTAATGGATTTGAAAGTAGCCATCCTCTACAAAACCATTTCAAAAACTGGATACAAAAGGGGGACATCTGAATTGGAATTCATTTGCAAATTCTCAACTTAGGATGGAATAAGGATCTCTACTGGTTAACACATTACAAAGGCCATTTCCCCTCTTTGACTATTCATATCTCCAGAACAAATGCTATGAATGACCCACTTCCACCCTGACTTTATTAGCTTCCTTAATACAAGCAACTTATCTTCCCTTATATATTACACATTCCTGCTTCTGTAACTTCCATTCCAATTCATCTGATGAAGTGGGTTTTACATACAAAGCTTATGTCTTAATAAATCTGTTAGGGTATGTCTACACTTGCACCCTATTTCGAAATAGGGATGCAAATGAAGACATTCGAAATTGCAAATGAAGCCAGGATTTAAATATCCTGCGCTTCAGTTGCATATTCGCGTTATGGCGCTATTTTGAAATAACAGATGCTGGTAAGACGCGGTTATTTCGAGAGAAAACCCTTCTCTCGAAATAAATCTTATTCCTCATACAATGAGGTTTACCAGTTATTTTGAGAGAAGGGTTTTCTCTCGAAATAACTGTGTCTTAACAGTGTCTGTTATTTCAAAATAGCTCCATAACGTATATGCAAATGAAGCATGGGATATTTAATTCCCGGCTTCATTTGCAATTTTGAATGTCTTCATTTGCATCCTTATTTCGAAATAGGGTGCAAGTGTAGACATACCCTTAGTCTCTAAGGGTATGTCTACACTAGCTCGTTAGTTCGAGCTATGTAGGCAAATGCGGGCAATCGGAGTTGCAAATGAAGCCCGGGATTTAAATATCCCGGGCTTCATTTGCATGTTCCCGGGCACCGCCATTTTTAAATCCCCCTTAGTCCGAACTAACTGCCCGCGGCTAGATGCGGCAGTTAAAAGTTAATTCGAACTAACTCCTTAGTTCGAATTAACTGTTACTCCTCATTCCACGAGGAGTAACAGTTAATTCGAACTAAGGAGATATTTAAATCCCGGGCTTCATTTGCAACTCCGGTTGCCCTCATTTGCCTACCTAGCTCGAACTAACGAGCTAGTGTAGACATACCCTAAGGTACTACAGGATTCCTTTTTGTTTTTAATAAGTCTTACATTTTCCACACATCCATTTTGGTAAATCCATTTTGCCTTCTAATAACTTCTTGTTCTTTTCTGAACTCTAATTTCTCAATATGTTTCTGATAAGGAGGGGTCCAATACTGAACACGACATGCTAGAAGCAATTATGATGCTGCTGTATTCTTTCCACTGTTTGTATTCAGCTGAAGTGGAACTCCATTGTGATGGTACTGACCACACAGTAAGACACAGTCCCTAATGGAACAGCTTACAATCTAAAGAGACCAAGACAAAAGGGTTGAAGGGAAAGAAAGCCATAGAATGGAAGTGACTTTTTCCTTCTCACAACAGCAGGTGAATGGAAGTAGGTTTCAGTAGAAGTTGTGTCTTTTCTGAAGTCCTATTCCAAAGACTAGCTTCCATTTTGAGGCAACAATCTAATATATCTCTGTAGCCCAGTGGTCTCTCTAATTTTTTCCATCCATGTGCAGAATAAATGTTTTATGTGCACTGAGGCACATGAGACTGTGCACCACCACCAGAACAAAAACCCTAGCTGTGAGCACTCTGCTTATCACCTGGCTGGCATCTGAATCTCTCCAAAGTGGCTACACAAACACACAGCTTACATGGAACACGGATGTAGCCCCAAGTGATTTTGGCTTTTTCCTTCTGCACTGTATAAAAACTCATGTCTAATTTGCAATCCAATATCACCCTAAATACCTGCAGAACTCCAGGGTTCTGTCTTCCATTAGAAGTCAGATTATGCAGGAACCCCCCGCCCCCCTTCCCGCACACACACACATTCTACATATAAATGACCTATAAAAGAACAAACCAAACCTTAAATAAATGTGAGATACTATTCCCAAAAAACAAGATTTTAAAAAACCATAAGAGTTGGCTATAATAAAATGCAGTGGTTTATTCTTTATATATTTGTAATGATAGATCAAGACTCTTATATATATATATATTAGTATGATTAGTACTCAAATAATATATTTAGTGCCTGGAAATAATAGCTTAAAGTGAATTATGTACTTCAAAATACTACAGGGATAAGACAACTAGGTTAGACAAACAACAAAATATAACATGAAGTGAGTGCACTGCTGTACCACTGTTACTTACATATAATTCTCACAGTACGATTTTCATTTGTAAAGGATCTTTATTTTTTAAAACAGTGCCTTTCAAGAGAAAGTGCTTTACAAACAGTTAAGCCTCTTCATGCCCCACTGACGAAGGCACTTCAAATATTATCCTTCTATTTGGAGCAAACTGAGCTGAGAGATGTTAAGTGACTTGCCCAAGGCCATGCAGTAAATCATTGGAAAAGCAGGCAATAGAAACCAAAAGCTTGGATTTCTAGTCCCTGCTTCCATCATTAGTTAACAGGAACAAGTTACTATACTGTCTGAAAAATACACACTACAAAATTAGAGCAATAACTTATCCCCACACCCCAAACCCCTAGTATTTGTAAAGTAGAAAATATACAATTAAAAAGGAGACAGGACTTAGGATCAGGTATGTCCCTCATAATAAATGAAAAAAGGTTCCTGGAAATAAGAGAATACCACCATTTAGAACAGGGGTGAGCAATAAGTGGCCCACAGACTGGTTAGCTGGGGGTAGTTCCTGGTGGACCACCAGTGCTTTATCTATGCATCTTGTAGCTCCTGTTTGCTACGAATCACCATTCCTGACCAATGGGATCTGCGGGAAGTGGTGCAGACCAGGACATTGCTTCCTACAGCTCCCACTGACTGGGAACACCAGGGGATAACTCTGGCTGGCTATTTCTGGCTTATTACCTACTCTGTTATAGAAAATAATTTTACTAGCCTAAATTTCACAATGTTGTTTATATTATATACAAGAGGTAACAGAGATCCCTTTGATATAGCCTTTTCCTTTCAAGTTGCAGAAATACGGATTGTAAAGCCTTTTTTGGTTTTCTTAATGTATAGAGGTTTACTGATAGTGGCATATCTTAATCTGCTGTGTTTGCCTAAACAAAGCTCATGAGTTATGGTTCAGTGTTTTCATGGTGAAAATATATAAGACTATAAGGCATAGGTATTGACAACACAATCTGCCTACTGTAGGAACATTAAAAAGCTCATCTTGAATCTTATCAAGAAAAGTAATATAGTGTTCCCTATAAATAAAATCATGATACAATATAACATGAGCACACTGTAAGCAGGAAAAAAACAACAAAAACCCAGCTAGTAAGAAAAAAGAGTTATTTCCTCAAAATTTTACCGATTTCAATGAAATAGATACCCAGCTCTCTCTCAGCACATTTCTTAAAATAATAACATACACAAAACTCGCATGTACATATCCGACTTCAGAGATGTAGAAATAAAGAACTATGGAGTAGGGACAGATTTTCAAAGGTATTTAGGTACCGGAAGGTGTAAATAGACACCTACTGGAAATTTCATACATGCCTAATTATCATTGAAATTACTCTCTAGTTAATGAACTTTTCCATTATGAAAACAGAAAGGGGTATATATCAAATCCTCATTCACACTGTCATCTCAAGCTAATTCTCCAATTCTTCCTGCTGCAAAACAGATGTACACCTTCATGGGCTATGTCCACACTGCATGTTTATTTCGAAATAACTCCTGTTATTTCGAAATAAACAGTGCACGTCTATACAGCAAGCCCATTATTTTGAAATAATTTCCGACTTCTGTAATCCTCATTTCACGAAAAGTAAGGGAAGTCGAAAGAAGAGTGCTCTTCCTTCAACTTCCTGCTGTGTAGACAGTGCCAAAAGTCAAGTTAAGGTGTACTTCGACTTCAGCTATGCAATTAATGTAGCTAAAGTTGTGTATCTTAACTCGACTTTAGTCTGTAGTGTAGACGTATCCACGGTTAGTTGTCTTCTACAGAAGTAATTCTACAGAAGCAATTTTCCTACAAAAGAGAATAAAAAAGGTGGAGGATGGAATAAAAATCAAAATTTTTCCGAAGGGCAAACGCAGCAATAGGAAAGATATTGCATACAATAGAAACCATTCCTTGATTCTGCCAGAATGTCGCAACATTTATTAACAGCCTTCAAAGAATCACCAAATGGGTTCAATTTGTTTATGCAATATAGCTGTACCTGTGTCAGTCCCAGGATATTAAACAGGCAAGGTGGGTGAAGGTAATTTATCAACTTCTGTTGTTCATACTTTTGTTACCTCCCCATTCTTGTTTCTCTAATTTTTTAATTATTCCACTCATATTCTGTCAACTAATGTAATTAACTGCATTCTGCTATGCAGCAATTTTTTTTGTCAATTAAATCTTCCTAGAGCTAAGATCTGTGTCTTCACATAATTATTCTGAAATATGGACAAGAATACTAACATCCACAAGATACTGTACAATTATTATTTTCTAAACAGTAGGAAAACATTAGAAAATGGGAGGAACTGGTTGAGAATTTTAAAGTGGAAGGCAGCTTTGGTGAAAGGGATCATGAAATTAGAGAGTTCTAAGGAATGGTAGAAGGGAGAACAGCAAAATAAAGACAATGGATTTCAAGAAGAAAGACGTTAATAAACTCAAGGAGCTAGATAAGGTTCCATGAGAAGCAAGACTAAGAGGAAAAACCACTGAACACAGTTGGCAGTTTTTTCAAAGGGACATTATTAAGGGTGCAAGAGCACACCATTCTACTGTGTAGAAAAGATAGAATGAATGGAGACCACTCTGACTTAACCAGGAGACAGTGAATGATCTAAAAACCAAGAAAGAGTCCTATAAAAAGTGAAAACTAGGTTAAATTACAAAGGATGAAAGTAACCAAACACCGCAAGTACGTAGGGGCAAAATTAGAAAGGTAAAAGCACAAAAGGAGATCAATCTAGCCAGAAGCATAAAGGGTAACAAGAAAACATTCTACAACTATATTAGAAGCAAGAGGAAGACCAAGGACAGGGTAGGCCCATTGTTCAATGAAGAGGAAAATACAATACCAGGAAAGGTGGAATTGGCAGAGGTGCTTAACCATTTCTCTGTGTTGGTTTTTATCAAGAGAGTTTGTGGCAATTAGACACCTAACATAGTGAATGCTAGTGAAAATCAGGTAGGTTCATAAGTCAAAATAGGAAAACAACAAGTTAAAATTACTTAGAAGAGTTAGATGTCTTCAAGTCACCAGGGCCTGACAAAATGCATCCTAGAACACTCAAGGAGCTGACTGAGGAAGTATCTGAGCCATTAGCCATCATCTTTGAAAAGTCACAGAAGACAGGAGAGATTCCAGAAGACTGGAAAAGAGAAAATACAGTGCCCATGACTATAAGGACAATGCAGGATACTACAGACCAGTCAGTTTAGCTTCTGTGCCAGGAAAGGTAATGGAAAAAATACCGAAGGAATGCATTTGCAAATATCTGGTAGATAATAAGTTGGTAAGTAACAGTGAGCATTGATTTATCAAGAACAAATGTCAAACCTACCTAAAGGCTTGCTATCCTATCAAACAAAGCTTTGTGAATAAGGGGGAAGCAGTAGACATGGTATATCTAACACTTCAGTAAAGCATTTGATACAGTCTTGTATAACCTTCTTATCAATAACCTAGGTAAATACAACGTAGATAGGGTTACTAGGCCCTGGTCCACACTAGGGAGTTATTTTGAAGAACCCCCACCCCTTATTTTGAAATAATAAGCATAGCGGCCACACTACCAAGCCTGTTGTTTTGAAATAACAGGCTGGTTATTTCGAAATCTGTACTCCTGCTTTTCTGGGGGAATAAGCTTATTTAAAAATAGGTTTTTTTAAATAATTTCCTAGCATATGCATGCCCTCAGTAGTTGCAAAAGTGGTTGGATAACCACTCTCAGAAAGTAATTATCAATGGTTCACAGTCATGCTGGAAGAGCATAACAAGTGGGGTTCCACAGGGATCAGTTTTGGGACCAGTTCTATTCAATATTTTCATCAAAGATTTAGATAATGGCATATAGAGAGTATGCTTGTAAAGTTTGCAGATGATACCAAGCTGGGAAGGATTGCAAGTGCTTTGGATCATAATTTAAAATAATCTCTACAAACTGGAGAAAGGGTCTGAGGTAAATAGGGTGAAGCTCAATAAGGACAAATACAAAGTACTTCACCAATAGGGTTGCCAGGTGTCCGGTATTGACCTGGACAGTCCGGTATTTTCGCCTCCTGTTCGGTAAAAAAAAAAAAATTCAGAAAATACGATACCTAAAATGTCCAGTATTTTCTGATTTTTTTTTCCCCAGCCAGGAGGCAAAAATACTGGACACCTGGCAACCCTAGTGCCCAGGCCCAGCCCCCAGTTTCCTCCTCCCCCCCCGGGCTCCAACACCCCCAGCCCCCCGACCCCATGCTTACCTGGTTCTGCAGGGAAGCTAAGTTCTGGCTTGAACAAGAACACAAAATGGCCGCCGGCAAAAAGCCTAAAGACCAAGAGGAAGCAATGCCTTCCCTGGGTCTTAGTGCTCAACCTCTTCCTGTTCCTATCCCTATTCTAATTCTGCACTCACTCTGAAAGGGGCAATGCTGTTTTAATACTTAAGTAATATATATATATTTTTTTGCTTAATAAGTCTTGGAGTCCTTTTTTTTTTTTGCTCAACAACTTTGGTCTCCCCCCGCTTCCCCCCCCCCAACAGAATTTTTTCCCTGGAGGGTTTTTTTTGGGGGGGGGGGCGCGGCGGAAGTGTTCGGTATTTTTGGTACAACCATCTGGCAACCATATTCACCAAGGGAGGAACAAGCAGTTTCATACAGATAAAATGGGAAGTGATGTTTAGGAAGGAATACTGCAGAAAGGGATCTAGGGGACATAGTGGATCACAAGCTGAATGAGAGTCAACACTGAATGTTGCAAAAAAAAACAAACAAACATTCTGGGATGCATTAACAAGAGTGTTGTGAGCAAGACATGAGAAGTCATTCTTCCCCTCTACTCTACACTGATTAGGCCTCAACTGGAGTGACGTGTCCAGTTCTGGAAAAATGTGGAGAAATTGGAGAAGGTCCAGACAAGAGCAACAAAAAATGTTTGCAAGTCTTGAAAACATGACCTATCAGGGAAGACTGAAAGAACTGGACTTGTTTATTTTGGAAAAGAGAAGACTGAGAGTGGACATGATAGCAGCTTCCAAGTACCTAAAAGGGTGTTACAAGAAGGAGGGAGAAATAATATTCTCCTTAACCTCCGATGATAGGACAAGAAGCAATGGCCTTAAATTACAGCAAGGGAGGTTTAGGTTGACATTAGGGTGGTTAAGCATTGGAATAAATTACCTAGGGAGGTTGTAGAATCTCCACCATTGGAGATATTTAAAAGCAGGTTAGACAGGCATCTGTTAGGGATGATCTAGATGGTGCTTGGTCCTGGCATGAGGGCAGGGGACTGGACTTGATGACCTCTCATGGTCCCTTGCAGTTCTAGTATTCTGTGATTTTATGATTCTTAATAAACTTGAGAATTTTAAGCAAATGTATTGATTAGACGGAGACTTCAGTACAAGATTTAAGATTTAGGTAAGAAAATACGTATCCATATACAAGTTAAAGTGGATTTCCTCCTGCCTACAACATTTGATATAGCAGTGAAATATATTTTCCTACACAGACAATACTATTTTCTGCTTGCTGGTAAGACAATGTTCTTCAAGCCTGACATTTTGCAAGCAAACACATGAATACTTTTAAGTGTAAGTAATTTAATTCCATTCTTCCATAAATCATGCAAAAACTGGTGTTCTAAATCAAAGAAAACAACCAGAATGAAAAGCATGTCATTTTGATGTTTAATTTACTGGAAAAAACATGAAAGTATTTTGTTGTAGAGTTAGTTCATTTTTTATATTTTAACAATTGAGCACTTCCCCCTGATAATGTGATGTAAAATGAACATGAGCTAAATACCTAAAATCTACTGATTTTGAATTTTAATTGGGTTTGAAACCTTTGCTTAAAATTGAAAGAAAAAATAGTGTTTCAGAGAACATATTCTCTAATGTGACAGGGAACTTCTTTTATAACAATGATTAGGCTCCTGGTAAGCAAGACTGCTACTAATGACTGAAGACTGAGGATCTTCAGTCATAGTTCTTTCATCAGTCAGTTTTCTGGAATGAACTGAATAAAGAAAAAGTGCGCTGTCAGAATGTTTTTCACAGTGCCCAGAGATAATGGTAAATTTATCATACCTGCACTTATTCTGCCAGTTCCTTCTATTTGAAGCCAAGACCATAGCATATAGCAACAAGTGGAGAGAGAGAGAACAGAGATGTACTATATTTTCATTCATTACAAGCCACAAATGACAACAACTCCAAAGTATAATTCCCATATCAAAATATGCTCTGGCCTAAAAAATTCGAGGTGTACATAGGAAGATGTAGCAATGATTCATATGTAGAACACATATGGCAAAGTTTAGAAAGTCACTAGAGAGATGTGCGCATCAGAACATGCTGACAGGTATTCTCAAAGCCCAGATACCAGAATACGACTAATCTGGGAAGAACAAATAGGTTTATTGTTCAGTTTAGATTTCTTATCAGACTCTTTAAACAGTGTGGACTAATCCCTGTGGAACCGGTTAGAATACTCCAAAACTCTTAGGCAGGAAAAATAATTCAAATTAAAACATGTCCTCTTGCACTGGCGCTTGACAGTACAGATGGCATCACTTTCTCATAAAATGAGTTGTAACTTCAGTTTTACCATAGAGATTATTGAGGGCAGGTCTTCTATTGAAGGCCATGCAGAGTTATTGCTAACTGTTTCCATTACAAACAAGAGCAGCCAGATCACTCATCAAGGAAATCCTGTTAGCATTTGCAAAATTATGGCACAGAATCTGCTGCAAATCATAACACATTTATCTTGCTGGAAAAGCATTACGGGTGCAATATAGAATAATTAGTTTAACTGTCGTTCTTGTTGGTGCCGCTCTGAGACGGTAAGGAATCTGTCCTTTGAACCTTGTATCCAAAAGCAATTCCTGTCACTTGCACTAAGGATAAATTTCCTTTTATTTTTCAGGAGTATTAGTATTACCAGTCAGTTTAACTTCTGTGTCAGAAAAGGTAATGGAAAAAATAATCAAGGAATTAATTTGCAAACGAGAATGGAGTATTAGTATGAGAAGCAACTAGCACCTGTTACTTTTGAAGCTTTCTAACCACTAAGGTCAAAGGCTATTGTATCTGAGATACAATTATTTGGTCTTTTTACAAAGATCTGCTTCTTCCTACAGCAATCACTGACTCCTCAGTTCCGTCATATATTTCAGGGAAGCCCCGTTTTTCTCTCTCAAAATAATGTCTTCCCCTTGAAAGGAAGAGGCAATTCTTAGCAAGAATCTGATCAAAGCAAAACTAACCCTCATATTCCACACTAGCTGCTAGGCTTTCTTAATGCACTAATCTACACATGTAATAAAAATGTCTATGCAAGAAAATGGGTAATGACAATACCATCATTTTCAGAAACAGCCCTGATTTAAAGGTGTGACATGGAACCTTATTTTTTGTGTTACTATTCCAAGTGGTACCTTCTCTCTTCAATCACTTGTATGTAACTATGGGAACATAGATTTCCTATACTCAGATACCACCCTTCACGGTCCTTTGAATAATGGCCAATGGTAGACAGGCTGGGGACAATCATTATAGGCCTTAGTCTCCCTAAAAGTAGAAGGGCACACCCAGGCCCACTTTTTTCTCTCTAAAATGGTCATTGACCAGGGAGCAAATATAGTTTCCTTCAGCTACATACTTTGTACAGTAAACCACACATACAAATTCCTTCTGACTTCCAGTACCAACACTGCTGTGTCTGATATTTGATCAACTGTAGAGATAAGCCTGAATTGCAAGCCTGAAACCCCTCTATAAACTTTGAAATAGCCCAGCAAAGAACTTCACTAATCAAGAAAGAATCCTGGGATAGGCAGGAATATCCCTTGCTCCTCAAGGAAAACAAAACAGGGAAGCTCCTGAAGTACAAAGGGAAGGGAAACCTCCTTCTGTTACATTCCAAACATCTCTAGAGGTCCATACTGAATAAATATCCACAAATAACGAAGATCCCCAAATGAGCAAAGTATCCACATTCAAGACAGCACATAAATACATGCTTAAGTGATTTCCTGTATCAGGACCTAAAACTACATGCAAATACTGTAGCATGCAAATAGAATTAATTCTTCAGATAAACTAGCTTAAAAATAATGGACATAAATGAGATGATATAAACATTAGCTGGCCTACCTGTATCGCTGTGAAGGACTGTATGGTGTATGCTACACACTGTGTTTGTAACGTAAGCCCCTATAGTCCAGATTGAAAAGGGTTGAACTGAAGCAGGCACTGTATAGTTTGTAGAGTTACTCATGAGAAGAGATGTTAATTAGCCAAACTAATGTAACTTTAAAAAACAACAACCCTATTGCCCAAAAAATATCACAGCAAAACAAATCCCTGTCATAAAACCAAGTGAAACTGTGGACAAAGTCTAACCTGTGTTTCCTCTACAGATACACTCTCCCTTCATTCCTTCCATAAAACATACTCCTTCCTCCTTCAACCTTCCATGAAAAATACAAACCAAAACAAAACCCACCAATTCTCATAAGCTACTTTATATTGTAAACCCTTATTTAACTTGTGATCTGTTGGGGTCAGACCCTGTTTTTTTCTTTTGAACATAAAGCACCAAAAATACATTCATGTATATTTGTATAAATAAAATATAGATTTCTCAGATGTTGGGTTTATGTTTCTCTGCATTTTTACTTTGTCCTTTTCATTTTAGTTGTCTGAGTTAAACTACATGCTCCTTGGGACAAATGTCTGGAAAGTGGCATATAAATAAAAGTCTACAATTTTTTTATCATCATCAATGTCATGGATAATCATGGATCTTTGCAAATTTTAAACACACTGCATAAAGGAAACTATCAAAATTAGTGCATCAAGCTCAAAATATAATTAACTAACCCGCTACAAGTGCTTTAGAAAGTGCAGACTTACTATTTTAGAAACTTTATCTGTGTGTCCATCTGTAAGTCCATTTGTTCAAGAATTCCTAAACAGTAAGAGTTAGAACCACCAAAATTGGTATGCAGCTTTCTCTTATCAGAACTAGAAGAATGGTCATGGTTTGGCTGTGCCAAGACAGTTAGATATGCCTGGAATGTGACTTTCTCATAAAATGGAAAGGGAGGGGTCTGGTAGGAAGGACGGTTACACTGTAGGAGGCCTCCAGCAGGGGCAGCAAGGGGCCAGACATGGGAACCAGGAAAGCTACAACTCCATTGGTCCAGCAGTGAGCAGGGATGGAGAAAGGGACAGCTGTCTACTATATATCTGAGTTTGTCTGTCTGTCAGACTTTCCTCCAGACAGTGTTTCCAGTCACTTCTTGGTGGTTTCTTACAATACCCCTTGTCACCTACAAACATATTTCATACAAAATCATTTAACTGGACATCACCAGATTTTTTTTTTAGTTTGTGTTTTGTTTCTCTCCAAAGTAAAGTGAAAGCAAATTCAAGGGTACTGGCTGAGAATACAAAATTGACTTGTGCCAGTCTCAGCACAGGTTTTGATTAGAGTGCTGATCAAGTGCTCCTTTTTTGTTGCGTAAAGCGTAAACTAGGCTTACAGCATTAAATGTCATGTCAAAATTCAGCAAATGATTTCTCCTTGTGCCCAAAATAGGAAGTTCCACTAGCTTTTAGTCATTTTATTCGACAGCTACAATAAACTTGCCATTTGAGAAAGACACTTTTGTTGATCATTGCACACAGAGCCGTTATTACTTTATGCCAATTATTTCAACCTACTTTTAAAAGCCTCACGATAAAGCCTTTCACATCAAAGGAATGGAATGACAACAGTCTTTACCTAAAGCAGTGTCAACAGGAAGATGTAGCCTGAAGGGTTGAAGTCTTAAACGGGGTAAATTAAAATGTCAGAAGTATAAATGCTGCTGTAATAACAAATGAAAGTATGACAAGAAAAACAAGTCTCCTTTTGCTCTGCTGAAGCTGATACTATACAGGCATCAAGTGAAGGTTGCTTTCATTTCAATTTGGCAGCCTGGATTATGACAAATTTTCATGATTTTAAATTATTCAGGTCACCTTCACACAATATTAGTCTCATTTACCACTGAACAACATATGTGCACAACTATAGGCCAACTGTGTTAGAGAACAATTAATCAGAGCCTTTGTTTTAGTGGTGGTCCTTGTGGTCCATTATAAAACATAGGGAGAATAGTTTGCCATCCTAGTTTTGGTTTCCCATATTAAAAATTGGAACATGTGAATGTTTTTAATAAACCACTACCAGTGCAATTTAATGAAACAAGAACTGCTATTGCAGATCTTGGCACATGTCCTGAATGTACACCTTTCATCTTTCAGAAGTCCTAACACCTGGATGTTTATTTGTCCTGTACCAGATACAAGGTAGCTGGAAGCCAGATATCTGCCTTATGTTAATTTTAACGCTACAGCAACATTATGCTACACACTAAAGTTGCATTAACCAGTGAACCTGTTATTTTAAGAAAGAACCACTTACAAAACAGAAGAGATGCTAGAAATTCAAAACAAGAACACACATGATGCACCTTGGTGAATTTAATGAAAAGTCTAGTTTCTCCACAATGATTTGTGAGGTGAGACATACAGCAGAACCCTGTTTATCCAATCCTCCATTATCTGACCCTCTAACTGGACAGCAACGTACACAGGCCCAGAGAAAAGCGATCTTTTCTGTGGCCACTAGATGGGGCTGCAGCATTGCATTTTTCCATTCTCTGGTTTAGGCAGATTTTGGTTGATCTGATCTTTCCCCAGTCCCAATTAGATTGAGGTTCTGTTGTACTATGTTTTGTTCTATAACAGTTTGTTTACCTTACAAAATTAACAAACGTGTGTCCCCCCAGAGGGGACAGGGTCTTGGGTTTGTCAGCAGATGGATAATGGGCTGAAGTGTTTTTCATCTTTGGGCTGTCAGTTCAAATCCAACCTGAGCTGGAAGTGACTGAAGTCTTTACTATGATGATGATGAGGAGGATTCAGAAGTCTGTGTAAAATGAGGAAGTAACCAGGTAAGCAGGTGTCCCTGTCACAAAAACAACATCGAATGCTACACTTGTTTGCTGTCTCAGTTGAGGTGCCAAGACTGAATGGGCAAGAATATGAGCTAAAAACAATAAGGGGCATAGAAGAGTAATGCAAGGAAATGTGGCAATGCTTGTACATTTCCTATTTTAGGAAACAGATTTCCATCTAAAGAGCTACTGGTCTCCTGCACAAAAAATACTTCAGTGAGTTCACCATGTAATCAAGGTTATCTTATTGCTTGCTCACCCTTCAAAATCTGTATAATTATTTGGCTGACACAAACATTTCCTTCCTCATAATCATTCCTTCTTGATTTTATCATGAAAAAAGCTTTTTTAAAAAGTTTCTAAGTTTAAAAATGAATCATATTCATATTCCAAACCCTGCTACAAAACAACAAAAACTTACTTAACAGTCAAAATACTTAAACAACAAATAGTCTAGTAGCACTTTAAAGACAAACAAAACATGCACATGGTATCATGAGCTTTTGTGGGCACAACCCACTTCTTCAAATGAAGAAGTGGGTTGTGCACACGAAACCTCATGGGTTGTGCTATGTAATGTGGAAAAATAGTAACTATGCAGAAGCATACATCTCAAAAACTATCACTTAACACCCAAGTTGAGCAAAAGAAATTTTTAAAACACATGGGAATAATTTGACAGGACAACCAGCTCTCCCAGTCTATTTTAGATTTCCGTCACGTGGATTGAAATTGGTTTTCATGTTTTAATCTGTTTCCATGGGTTCATATGGAATCCCACGTGCACAGTCAGATTAAAAAATGCTCATGGTCCTGTAAATTAATAGTATCAGACAGAAATTCGCCTCCATAATGAACTATAACATAAATAAGATAGGGGAGAAACAGACTGGGAATCGGTGGCATAGCCATGCTAGCTGAACACACATGAGGAAATGATGTGGCAAGTATCAAGATACTAGAGTGAAGGGCAGATGACAGAGCCCCTGAGGACATCAAGAGATGAGAGAAGAGGAAATGAGAAGCCATTTAAAAGAGATGCTGAGGAGTGGCCAGGATAGTAGGAAAATCAAGAGGGCATGTCAGGGAAATCGAGTTTACAGAGAAAACAGAGAAGATAGCTCTTCCCTGCCAAAGGACGAGAACAGAAAAGTCTTTTTAATTTAGCTAAGAGAAGGTCAGCAGTGACCTTGGGTGAAGATTGTTTATGAAGGCAACAGACAGTGAGTGTAAACCAGATTAGATGGGAATCAAAGAGAGAGTTGGAGGAGAGGAAGTCAAGGCAATTAGAGCATGATCTAGGATTTGAGACACAAGGAGGGACCGGAGATGGAACATTAACTGACATTTCTAACTTAGAGAGTCTCATCTCAAGACAAACATCCACACCGACTGGCACCTTGCAAGACTTTTGTTCCACCAGACAAGAAATCTACTATACACACTTCTATTCACTACAACAAAGAAAAGACAATAAATTTTCCACACTGCTCCACACCACAGGCTACAACAGCAACAACCTCAACCCACCGGATAATATTGTTAACCTCTCCAGCTACAAACTCAATCCAGCAGAAGAGTCTGTCTTGTCCAGGGGTCTCTCTTTCTGTCCCACGTCCCCCACAAACTGGATACAATTTTGTGGTGACCTTGAAGCTTTTTTTCGCCGCCTCCGCCTCCGAGAATATTTCCAAACCACCAATGAACACCAATCTGACCAACCAGATCCCCCCTATCAACACAAAAGGAAGAATAATTCTATATGGACTCCCCCTGACGGTCGGAATTACAATCTGGATTTCTATATACAAAGCTTCCGCAACAACGCACAGACTGACATTATTCGCAAACAACAACAAGCGACACACAATCTCAGCCACGCTGAACACCATGCAGTCCAGAGTCTCAAAACAACCTGGACATTATAATCAAACCAGCTGACAAAGGTGGTGCTGTGGTCATTATGAATAAGGCCGACTATAACCAAGAGGCAACCAGACAACTCTCCAACACCACATTTTACAAACCTCTCTCCTGATCCCACCTCGGAATACCAAAAGAAATTACTCTGTCTCCTTAAAAGCCTCCCTACAGCTACTCGGGAACAAATCCACACAGAAACACCTTCTGACCCCGACCAGGATTTTTCTATCTGCTTCCCAAGATCCATAAACCTGGACACCCGGACGCCCCATCATCTCTGGTATTGGCACACTCAGTACTGGTCTATCCAGCTATGTAGACTCTCTCCTCAAACCCTTCAACCAACACCCCAGCTATCTCCGAGACACTACTGACTTCCCAAGGAAACTACAAAACATCGATAACCTCCCCAATAACACCATCCTTGCCACCATGGATGTAGAAGCACTATACACCAACATCCCACATGAAGACGGATTACAAGCAATTAGAAACACTATCCCAGAGGACACCACTGCCAACCTGATAGCAGACCTATGTAACTTTGTTCTCACCCACAATTATTTCCAGTTTGAGAACAACATACCTCCAGATCAGCGGCACAGCCATGGGTACACGCATGGCCCCACAGTATGCTAATATCTTTATGGCTGACCTAGAACAACGTTTCCTCAACTCCCGTCCCCTTTTACCTTCTCTACTTACGCTACATCGATGACATCTTTATGATCTGGACGCATGGCCAAGAAACACTGGAGACATTCCACAGAGATTTCAACAACCTACACCCCACCATTAACCTCAGCCTGGACCATTCTACACGAGAGATCCATTTCCTGGACACCACAGTACAAATCAACAATGGTAAATTAGACACCACCCTCTACAGAAAACCCACTGACTCATACAGTTACCTACATGCTTCCAGCTCCCATCCAGCACACACCATACGATCCATCATCTATAGCCAAGCCCTTTGATACAACCGCATCTGCTCAAATCCCACTGAGAGACCAGAAACTTCAGGATCTCTACCAAGCATTTATAAACCTCAACTACCCACCCGGAGAAATAAAAAAGCAAATTGAAAGAGCCAAACGAATACCTAGAAACCAACTACTACAAGACAGACCCAAGAAAACCAACAATAGAACACCACTTGTCATCACCTACAGCTCCCAACTTAAACCTGTCCAACACATTATCAATAAATTACAGCCTATACTGGAACAGGACAGTAAACTCCAAGAAGCTCTGGGAGACAGACCCATAGTCTCCTATAGACAACCACCTAACCTCAAGATGATTCTTACCAACAACCACAGGACATACCACACTAATACCAACCCTGGTACTTTCCCTTGCTACAAACCCGTTGCTAGCTTTGTCCACATATTCACTCTGCTGACACCATTATTGGGCCTAACCAAGTGAGTTATAAGATCAAGAATACATATTCCTGCGCATCCAGAAATATAATTTATGCTATCATGTGCGAAAGTGTCCGTCTGCTTTGTACATTGGACAAACGTCTCAGACACTTCAGAATCAATGCCCACAAAACAGATATCAGACAGGATCACAAAGAAAAAACAGTTTCTTGCCATTTCAACCAGAAAGGACACTGTCTCAATGACCTAATCACATGCATCCTACTCCAGAAGACTTTCAAATCTGCACTTGAAAGGGAATCCTCTGAACTGGCATTCATGCTAAAATTCGACACTCTCCGCGGGGGGGCTGAACAAAGACTCCAACTACCTTACCCATTACAAAGATAGCTTCCCCAATTATCACCTCTAATACCTTTAGCTCACAGACATCTACCTTTCCCCACCTCTAATATCATTAACTCACAGACATTTACCTTCCTTCCCCCCATCCCCTTCTGTTCTGAAATGTGATTTGTCCTTTTCATATGTGTTCATTTTTTTAATTGTATCCTTTGGTATATATGGTTGTGACTATTTTCTTCCACTATTTGATCTGAGGAAGTGGGTCTGGCCCACGAAAGCTCATCATCTAATAAACCATCTTGTTAGTCTTTAAAGTGCTACATAGTCCTGTATTTTGTTTCATTAACTGAAGAGCATTCAACAGCAGGACTTGGGAAAAGTCGGAGAAGAAAGGGAAATCAGAGCAGAAAAGGTTACATATAAAAGATGGAGGCAAATAGATGGAACAAAAGAATGACAGAAGGCAAGAAATAATGGGGGGGTATATTGAAAGGTTAAGAGCAAAAATTAAAAAAATAGTCTGCAGAGTCAGAAAAGGAGAAATAAGAAGAGGGTACAAATGGAGGAAGAGGAGAGATAGGTTGGATGCAAGTGGGATCTTGACTTAGACAAAGATGGTACAATGGTAGACAGGTAAATAAGCAAGTATTGGAAATAAGAATTTGAAAGAGAACTGGAGATAAAGAGGAGCTAAAGGGGTCCAACAACATAAGAACTGGTCAGAGAGAAGTAAAGCTGTTAAAAAGCAAGAGGGCAGAATTGAAAGACAAGAGTTAACTTCATGTTGAGTATGTCAGGAAATCAGGAGGACCACTGCAAAAGAGTGAGATAGAAGAAGTGAGTGTAGAA
The DNA here is from genome assembly GCA_019425775.1 of Rafetus swinhoei. Taxonomy (NCBI): domain Eukaryota; kingdom Metazoa; phylum Chordata; order Testudines; family Trionychidae; genus Rafetus; species Rafetus swinhoei. Next base: position 18,238,137 of record CM033439.1, on the reverse strand, counting down.
AGAGAGAAATGTGGTGCCTGTGCAAGTCATATTCCATTAGCTGATAGTCTTACTCAATGTTATAAGACTCCATTAATTCACAGTATTGGTGCACAAAGCAGTAGAAAGAAAAAAGGAGAAATAAGCTGAACTTTGATAGCTGAGCCATTCTAATGATAAATAAATAAATAAATAATCATATATATAGTAGCCAAGTGTCTGAGAGTCTGTAACGCTGAAATGCTGGCTGTTCCCTCTGGGCGGCGCTGTTGCTGAAATGCTGGCTGTTCCCTCTGGGTGGCCCATGGTGCAAGAGTGCGGGGCCCAAACGGCCGCTTGCACCGCTTGCTCTCCCGCGGCGGCCCGGCTGAGCGGCGCAGAAGTCAGCCGAGCGCCACGGCGGGAGGCGAAGGGGGCGGGGCGGTGACGGGCAGCGTGACCGCGGCTCCAGGCCCTGCCCCCTGGCCCTGAACATCACCATCCCGCCCCCCTTCGCCTCCTGCCGTGGCGCTCGGCTGACTTCTGTGCCGCTCAGCCAGGCCGCCGCGTGGGAGCAAGTGGCGCAAGCAACTGTTTGGGCTCCACGCCCCTCATGCAGCACGGGGAGTGCAGCGCCCAAATGGCCATTTGGGCTCCGCGGTCCCCCGAGTGAGAGGCAGGAGGGGGAGAAGAAGAAGAGAGAGAGAGAGAGAGGCAGGAGGCGGAGAAGAGCTGAGAGAGACAGAGGGAGAGACAGTAGGAGGAGGAGAGAGAGAGAGAGAGAGAGACGGAGCGAGAGACCGGAGGCTCAGGAGAGAAGACCGACGTGGAGGAGAGACCTGAAAATCCCGCCTTATGATGGGCTAATTGGCTAATAATAATAATAATAATAATAATAATGGAAGAGTAGTTTAAAACTATTTTTATAAAAATACATCCAACTATTTATTGAAAATTTCATTTCTGCAAGATGATTTACAAATGCACAGCCATATGTATGGGTTTTGTTTACTTGTTTTGCTCGTCTGTGTGTCTACACATGTATTCATTGAAAGCAAGGAGGCCTATCTAGAGAATCATGATTGAATTAAAATGGCTGCCTCCGCTGAGACACAAGCAGCCTTTTCATAAGCTGACCACAACAAAAGCCAAGAACGTATGTCTCCATCTTGCCAATCACTGCACTCCACAGCTCCTGTACAGAAATCGCCTTTAGAGAATTAGAAAAACTCTACAATTACTGCACTGAGAAATAAAAGGGTCTGAAGTATGGCTTAGTGCCAAGGTGTCCAACCAGTTCTGAAGCAGTAGCCACTATAGCGGCTACTGCTATAGTGAACTAGCCAGTCAACCGGCCAAATAGCCACGTGGCTAGAGGTTAGTGTGTTGGACACCACGGATCTAGTGCTTAAAGGTAATATGAATCACAGCCTGCAATAGCACCCAGCTCTTCTGTTAAAGATATGCTGTGTGGCCTTGAGAAAGTTACTTAACATGTCCAGGCCTCTTTTTCCCTGCTTGTAAATGCCACCTCTCTCATACGGTTATAGCAATGATCTGGGTATGGAAGTTATACTAGCTCCACAACACCATGTACCATCTTTCTACTTCAATTTGTAGTCCTGCTCTGGTGACTGAAAGGGCAGCGTTCTGGATTGTTTTAATGATTTCAGTTCCAGTTACTTCTAACTTCCAAACACAGCTTGGAAGTTAAAATGGCTTTCCTTTTCTTATGTATCTTCTTCAGTAATAAAGGTTCTTCAGACAAAATTATGCCCTCACTGATACTGGTACCACCCAACTCCCTTTAATAGGTATAAATGGATTGAAATTAGGCAACAAATTATGTTCATACTATAAAAACAGCAATAGTATCCAGCTCCCATTCCAGTAGCTGTGCTCTTGGCACTGCCATACCAATTAGCGAAAGGTAACGTAATACACCACTTTATGGATCTAAGTGCTTTGCAAGCATGATTTAGCTAATGGCTCTTCTGGGACAACTGAAATACAATGGCCCAATTTAATAGATAAGGAAACAGACACAAAAGTTAAGTGATTTGCTCAAGGTCACAAAGTCAGTGGCACAGCCAGTCCTAAAACCTAGGTCTTCCAACTTCCTGTATGATGCTCTCACCCAGTGGTTCTCCACTTGCAGGCTGCTTGCAGCCCAATCAGCATACAGAAGCAGCCCACGTGACATCCTGAAGGTCTTACAGGTATATATATTGTGTAGATGTGGCCCATATAACATAGGGGGATAGGTAGATATGTTGGAGAGTAGGGATAGGGTCCAGAGTGACAGACAAATTGGAGGATTGGGCCAAAAGAAATCTGATGAGTTTCAACATGGACAAGTGCAGAGTCCTGCACTTGGGAAGGAAGAATCTCAAGCATTGTTACAGGCTGGGGACCGATTGGCTAAGTAGCAGTTCAGCAGAAAAAGACCTGGGGGTTACAGTGGATGAGAAGCTGGATATGAGTCAACAGTGTGCCCTTGCAGCCAAGAAGGCTAATGGCATATTAGGGTGCATTAGGAGGAGCATTTCCAGCAAATCTAGAGAAGTGATTATTCCCCTTTATTTGGCACTGGTAGAGCCAGACCTGGAGTATTGCATCCAGTTCTGGGGCCCCCACTATAAGAAAGGATGTGGATGCATTGGAGAGGGTCCAGCGGAGGGCACCCAAAATGATTAGGGGGCTGGAGCACATGACCTACGAGAAGAGACTGAGGGATTTGGGTTTGTTTAGTCTGCAGAAGAGAAGAGTGAGGGGGGATTTGATAGCAGGCTTCAACTTCCTGAAGGGGAGGTTCCAAAGAGGATGGAGAGATGCTGTTCTTAGTAGTGACTGATGGCAGAACAAGGAGCAATGGTCTCAAGTTCCTGGGGGGAGGGAGTGGGGGCACGGAGAGAAGGTCTAGGTTATATATAAGAAAAAACTGTTTCACTAGAAGAGTGGTGAAGAACTGGAATGGGTTACCTAGGGAGGTGGTGGAATCTCCATCCCTAGAGGTTTTTAAGTCCCAGGATTGTTTTTAAGTGCTGGGATGGTTTTGCTGGGGTTGGTCCTGCTTTGCAGTCAATGACTCAATGACCTCCTGAGGTCTCTTTCAGCCCTCTGATTCTATATGCAGCCCACAAAGGTAAACAGATTGAGACCCACTGCTCTGTTACAAAAACAGTACACACACATACTGTCCCCGAATGAGACACATTTGATTAAGTGATCTGCTCTGATACAAAATGTAAAGCAAATATCATAAATAAATTAGTTCAATGATGGGGGGGAAGGGCTAAACAGGTAAACTACCGTAAAGTTGCGAATATAGTGTGCACTTTTCCCCCCGTGTTTTTAACATCAAAGTCGGGGTGAGCATTATCCATAGAAGTTTTTTCCAAAGTTTTCATTTGGTGGTTCCGTGGCACTTAATTAATTGTTGGACACCAGAGGTTAAGTTGATTTTTATTAGCAGCGACAAGCAACTATATACACAGTTTCAAAAGGTAAGTTAAACAAATGAAATCAACACTGCAGCGCAAACAAGCAAATACCATGTGTTAATTGATCTTCTACTCGTCTTTGAAGCCCTCGAATTCGTGTTTGTTAGAATCTTCCTCGAACAGACTAGCAATATCTTCCGGGGTATAGCCCTCGACATCTTCATCCAGGTAATACAAATCATTGTCATCTTTGCATACCGGTAATTCGCCCTTGGATGATTCATCGTCGCTCGGATCCATCGACAGGGCATCATCCTCGCTGCCATCCATAGCATTAGAGATGCTGCATTTCAGAAACCCCTTCCTTATGATAGCGGGATCAAGTTCAACCCAGACATCCGCTATCCACTGGATAACATCTTGCAGCATCGGTGTTCACATACATCCACCTGCAGTAAATGTATGTTCACCTTCCAACAACCAGGTGTTCCATTTCCTGCGTAGTGCATCTTTCATTGGCTTGTTAACTGTCACGTCAAGCGGCTGCAACATTTTGGTCATTCCACCAGGAATAATTGCCAAGTCTGTTTTGTCCTGCTGAAGCCTTTTCTTGGCGGATGGCATACGATGACACCGAAATGCATCCAAAACTATCAGAAACCGCTTTCCCAAAAGTCCACCTGGCCGCTTCGGCCAAACCATCTGTAGCCAATCAAGCATTAAAGCTTCGTCAATCCAGCCTTTAGGGTGAACACGCACATGAACGGTGTTCGGGAATGTAACATTCTTTGGCATTGTCTTGCGCTTGAACACAATATAAGGAGGCAGCTTCATTCCGTCGGCCATGCAAGCAAGCATTACGGTAAACCTAGACTTTTCATGGCCTGTGGTAGCAATGGAGACAGTCTTGGCACCTTTCACTTCAAGCATTCTGTTGTAGGGATTATTGAAATTTAATGGTGTCTGATCTGCATTACCAATTAATGAAAGGTTGTAGCAGTGCTGCTTGCGTAGTTTTATGATAAACTTTTGGAACTGTAGTAGCTTGGTGTCTGAGTCCATGGGTAGCTTCTGTGCGATTGTTGTTCGGCGTCGGACCGATAGGCTATGGCGATTCATGAACTGATTGCCCCAGCCATGCGAAGCTTTAAACCCGGCTGTGTTAGCGCACATTTTGGCAATGGTCAAAGCCTTCATTCTAACCTCCACAATGCTAACACCACCGCCTTACTGTCTACGCTCAGCAATCCATTCAACCAGCTTGGCCTCCAACTCAGGATATGCAGCGCTTTTACCTCGCTCAGCAATCTTCATCCGAGGCAGCGCTTGCAGGTGCTCTTTCTGCCGTCTCCAAAACCGAATGTTAGACTCTGCTATGCCATCAAATTCACGGCTGGCAGCTCTGTTGCCATGAGCCTCAGCATAGCTAACAACTTTAAGTTTTTCAGCAGTCGTGTAAGATCGCCGACAACTCATGGCATCCCAAAGAGAGCATGGAAACGCTGTGCACTGTATACTCGTACGCTCACGCGTGATTACCCAGCAATACAAAAAGGCAAGACAAAACAAAATACGGTAAGACAAAATACGGCAAAGTCGGTGGTAGGCAGCTGCGCAGACACAAGATCATCCCAGGAACCTGGTGGATTAGCATGGATTTCGTCACCCAAATATGCTTCCCAGCCTACTCTGTGAAGTCAAACCTGTTTGTAGGGGGTTTACTTTATGTGTTTTTTTACAGATAGGGTTGTTAACCCTAAGCCAACCCCTTTTATCTCGGGGAGAGGTGATCCAAATTTGTCTTGTCTCTACCCTTTGACTTGTCCAGTTTGGGTGACCCTTCCAGGAGCTGTAGTTCCCACTGGCATAGCTCTCCAGGTCACTGAGACACACAAGCCACCTCACCACGGAATGGACCATGCATTCAAGAGTCTTCGTCCCATATGGAGTTCACAAATAATATCTGCGAAGACGAAACTCTTCAACACAAATGTGAAGAGTGTGCTTTTGTATGGATGCAAGACCTAGCATACTAAAAAGTCTTCAAATCACAAGCTACAGACATTCATAAACAGATGCCTGAGGTACATCCTTCACATCAAATGGCAAGACTTTGTCAAAAATGAGGAGCTTTGGAACAGAGCAGGACTAGATCCACTTGACGTTCAAATCAAGAGAAGAAAGTGGGGATGGCTAGGCCACACTCTCAGGAAACCATCATCCAGCATAGTCCGTCAAGCTCTCACATGGAACCCACAAGGAAAATGCAAAAGAGGAACACCGTGGACAACATGGAGATGATCTACTGAACTTGAAGGACAAAAGCTGGGGTACTCCTGGAGTCAGCTAGAAGTTTTGTCTCAAGACAGAGTGAAGTGGAGGAGACTTGTAGATGATCTATGCTCCACTCAGAGTACAAGGGTTTAAGAAGACGACGACTTTATGTGTGCACACAAGAGAGTCTGCATATCAGATAACAAATACATGTTAACAAGCAAGCAATGTGTTTTAATGCAGTCAAATGTACAGTCATACAACTAGGACACCCAAGGTGGTAAGCAATGCTTAAAGGATGCTGGGGATGGTATCTTGGAAAGTAGTGATTCTTAAAAAGACTTGGGGGGAAAGAAGGTTGGTGGATAAAGAGCTTCACATGAGCTCTTAATACAATGCTGTGACCAAAAGCCCTAGTGCAATCCTTGGATACATAAACAAGGAAATATGACGAAAGAGTCATGAGGTTATACAATTGCTACAACTGGCAGTGGTGCAACCAGTATTGGAATACTAGTCCAGTGCTGTTAACCACAATGCAAGGGAGACATTACAAAACTGGAGAGGATTCAGTGAAAAGCCAATAGAATGATTAAAGAGCTGGAAAACACTTTACGGTGAATGTCTCAGAGCTCAATTTGTTTATAACAAAGAAAAGGTTAAAAGGCGACTTTTTTCCCATCTGTAACTAATTAAGTGGGGAGCAGAATTTGATAATAGATTGCTCTTCTATCTTGCAGACAACTGTATAACAAGATCCAATGACTGACACTGAAGCTAGACAAATTCAGACTAGAAATAAGGCATACATTTAACAACAGTGTAATTAACAACATTGTTATTAATTCTACCTCACTGGAAATTTTCAAATTAAGATTGGATGTTTTTCTGAAAGATGTGCTCTACTTCAAACTGGAAATAATTCAGAGAAGTCCTATGGGCTATACAGGAGGCTACCTGATCACAATGGTTCCTTCTGGCCTTATTACTATTATTAATACATGCTGTTGGATTAGGGTTGACAGAATAAAGAACTGAAAATATACGTATGCATAAAACTACAAGTAACTGAGCAACAGCCTTGTTTATTAGATCTGACTACACTTGACAGGCTATTCTGTTTATTCCAACAACTAATCAGGTCAGGAAGTATAGATTATTAGATCCAACTATTCTTGAGAGACTCCATTATGTTTCTGGTACTGATAATCAGATCAGGAGCTGTAATCACAAAAGCCTAAGCCAAAACAGACTCAAAATTAATGGATTTCTGTTCTGCTGAAATATGTTCTGGAGAAAAAGGAACAGACTATACAATCTTCATTACGCAAAAGAAAACCCCCAAAACTAATGCAATCCTTCTTCAGTCAAGAACCAAACAGAAAAAATCACCCAGGTATATACCATTACAGTCAACAAGAATTACTTTATTAAAGTAAGGATTTCAAGGTTCAGAAGGATTGGATTTGGACTAACAAATTGAGGGATCACTCCCACAAATGGATTCCTGACTAACATCCATCTGGTCCTCAACACAGACACACTGTGTTTTCTTTTCCTCATACACCAAGGTCTGATAACCTATTAGATACAGTAATAAACTATAGTGGATAGCTGGCAAGTGGACAATAAGGTGTTTATCAGTCTGTGTAAGTATCTTTTTTCCCCGCCATGTTGTCCTCTTAAATGGGCTTAACGCAGCAGAGCTATTCTCATGGGAAGCGTGATCAGAAACACTATTAAATCATTTAGCATGTTTGGATATCACAGCTTCCTAAGCCAACAGGATTAATTCTTTTAAACTGTCTCTCTGCAAGCACTGGCTCCTGTGGAGCCACCAGTGCTCCCCTTCCCCCCCCGCCCGCTGCTGGCAGACTTCCTGCCTGCCCTGCCCTCCTGCACGCCACCGAGAAAAGTGGCTGTGGGGCCATTTGTCTATCAATAGCTGCGAGCCCGAGGGAAAGAGAGAGGCTTTGTGCATTGCCTCCACCCCCAGCACAATCCCATTGGCCAGTTTCCAGCCAATGGGAGCTGCCTGTTTGAAGAACAGGCATCGTGTGAAATACCGCTCTCCCTCCCTCAGGCTCTTATTCACAGAGGCACATGGCCCCTGCCATGGCTAGGCGGCGAGGGAGCCTGCCTGAGAAATATGGTGGGCTGCTGGCTGGGGGTCACCCAGATAAGTCTCCTGGCCAGAGCCTGCCTCTGGGATCCCAGACCCTGCCTCCCCACAACTCTCTTCCCTGCCACTCCCCCCCAACCTCACATAACCCAAACCCCTCTGTCTCCCCCACTGCAACCATACTCACTCCTGGACCCTGCCCCAGGTCACAACCTTCTCCTGCCCTAAGTCACAACCCAAACCCCTGCACTCTCTCCTGCACTCCAGTCCCCTACCCCAAGGTCACAAACGCCTCCTTCACTTAAACTCACCCCCCAGGCTCTACACTTGCTCCTGCATCTCAATCTCTTACCTTAAGCTCCCTTCTGCACCCAACCTCCATCCCACACCCTGCATTTCTTCCATAAATATTATAGAAGAGTTCTGCCCACCCCTGCCGTAAGGTCTTGGCTAGTTGGCATTAAAGGGTTCCTAAGTCACAGGCACAATGAACTTATGGTACCAACAAAGACAATGGTGCCACCACAGGCTGTTTTGGCAAAACCTGCAGTGCCCAGTAGGAGGATGAGCCCCAATATGTTTGCCTTCAGGCATCTGCTCTTGGGTCTGACATTGAGCGTGGCACTGCGGCTGGAGCTGCAAAATGAGTCTCAGGTCTCTTTACAAAGGATGTAAAGAAACTCCCAGGTGTTCTACGATCAGGCATGTAAAATCCTGTTTAATTAGTTAATCGATGAAACCTTACGTTTAACTAGTTAACCGATTAAATGTGGGCAGGCGGGAGAGAGGGGGACACACACTCGAGCCATGAATAGATTGGAGCGGCTCCCCCCGTGCGGGGCCAAAAGCAGCAGCCCCACGGGAGGCTGGCAGAGCCGTGTTGCTTCTGCATTGAGTGCTGCTTCCTTGCGGGGATAGGCCTGGAGCAGCCTTCTGCCCATGGCAGGCCATGGGTTGGGGGCTGCTCCATGGATACTTGGATAAACATTACCAGCTAAGCATCACCTGTAAAGTGATGTTTACCAGGCAACTGATTACTCGTTAACATCCCTACTTAAGATGGCCTGATAAAAGCTGAAGGAAGCCAAGCGTGTCTGCAATCTTAACTATCTGCCCTTCCTCAACCAAGGAGTAAAGTTCCATAAATTGTGCATCAGGATGCTACATGAGTCTCTCCTGAGCGCTTAATATGCTCACCTGCCTCTGGAAAGCAAAGTAGTCTGAACCTCCTCTGGGGTTTTGTACCCAACACAGCCTAGAGGATAACAAAAGGCAAGTGGCCCCATCTACTCCAATGATACTATAAATAATTAACTAAATAGCAATGAGAGGATGATCTAACTAGCTGGTGGACTTCAGAGTCTGCTTCACTCTCAGTGGCAGTAACAGAAAGGAATTAAGGTCATTAGGGCATGTGTGTTCTCTTATGACAATGGAACTGATGACATCATTCTAATATGGGCAGGCTACTCTGCCTCCAGGTCCTTAGTTCATTGCCAGAGGCACTACACCCCATAAATGCTAATGCTTAATGGCTGCCATTGTGACAACACACCAGCGATTGGCCTGGGACCTCCAGAGATAAAAACATGAACTGTTACAGGGCCAACAGACAAGACTCTGGAGTGGAAAGCCTTGTCCAGATAGGACAGCTGTACAACATAAAGGTCAAATAAGCACAAAGCTGTTTGGTTTTTTTTGTTTTTTTGTTTTTTACAAGAGGGTATGAGAAGGGACATTTCCAAAGCCTTAAAGTGAGAGGCTGAATAGGTTTCAGCTAACCTTATGATCAGAACATAGAACAGGCTGCTATCAAATAAAAGAAAAACTTTCTGCAGCATATAGGAGAATAAGTCACTAGAAAAGAGTTGCTTAAGACAGACCATTCAGGTTTGCAAAGCCTCTGCAGCACTTAAAATCCCTGTAATATCTTTTAATAGCTACTGTATCACCTTCAAATAAGTCTGATAACACTATAAAAACTAATTTGTCACCAGTAAATAAAACAAAACAAGCATCTAACCCACTTGGCGATATAAAAAAAGTTCTTTTTCCAAGCAAGGGAAATGCTTTATAATGCTTAAAATTCTATTGTGTCTCACTATGTTTCATCGGTATGCATAGGCACATACATTACTGCAAGTTGCAGCATTTTTACAATCAAAGTAAATTAGACAGATATTGTGCAGAGATTTTCAGACCTATTCTTCTCTCTTTAGCTAGGCAGATGCCCCATTTATTATGAAGCCCCATAAATGCTCAGTAAATAAATCTTTTCAAGTTTTTGCTTATTTTCAGACACAGGAACTTACTAGAAATTCAAGAGATAAGTCTTGAGATGTATATCTTTTACCCTGGATCAAAATGAATTTGACAAAGATGTAAAAACAAACTGCAACTGACCTTCCAGAAGTTATCTACTTTGCCATAAACAAGTGACTGATTCTGCCTTTTGATATCGTTAATGTGTTTAATGTCACTGGAATTCAGATGCTGCTCCACCACAAACCCAAGGAAGCTGTTGTCTGGAGTGTGAGCTGCAAAAAAAAGAGAGATATTTGTTACATGAAGTAATAAAGCATCAGGGTTTTAATGTGTGGTCATCATCAGAAGAATTATTTCCAGGGACATGTCATCTCCTCACTTAACACACCTGCTCCCAGCACCTATATTCAAAGATATAATTGCTTACTTTATTGACAATATTCTTAAGTCTGACAGAACCAATACAAAAATAGAGGTAAATTGTTCTTTTCTTCCTCATTCATCACCAGAAATAAAAATTCTGAAGCCTGTACTGTTTATGATGTTTAGCTTTATATTTCAGGTGAAAGATGATGGTGTGTAAGCCAGAAATATGCCATTTTGACTTTTAGACCCCATTTCAACTTGCAGAGCTGGCAGTTAGAAAAGTGAGCTGTATGACATTGAGGAACAATTAACATGAAAGTCATGCTGATTTAATTATTACTACATACTGTCACTTGTTAAGAGTTTTACTTGAATGTTATTCAAATTTTCATACTGTTTCACCTCTCACAGTGGAAGAGTAGCCAAAAGCAAACATGGAACAAATCATTTTAATATGGTGTCTTCATTTTAATTGTTTTCATGTAAAATCATAAAAGTATATAGAGGAGAGATATAAAAAATTAATATGAATTTTACTATTTGGCTCACGTAAACTTCACAAATGTTGGGTGAAAGTCTGACACCATTGAAGTCAATTGAGTTTTTCATTAATTTCTGTGGAGTTAGGATATCACCCATTGTTCTTATAAATTAAAATTTATTGGGTGCATTATACAGTATTATAAAAAGGAGACACTGCATAACATTTTTCTATCTTACCTTGCCATCTGTAAAAGCCTTTTTTAACCAGCAGCATCCAAGAACTCTAGCTACCATTCTTTTGGTGTACATAGAGATGTTATAAGTCTCCTATGAGTATAAGAATTTCCCGCTGCAGTTAATAAAGTGTTCCATTAGAGCGGGATTAGCGTACTAAAAATGAGAAGATTAGTCATCCTGTGCAGTAACTGTGGTTCTTCTAGACACATCCCCCTATGGATGCTCCACCTCAGAGGCATGTGTGCCCCACATATTTTTGATTGGAAATTTTCATTAGCAGTGTTCATTCAGGGGAGGCCCGTGGATGTAGGCAACCATGGCAGTTGCCTAGGGTGCTGCGTTTAACGCGGCACCCAATGATAACGTCACGCCATTAAGGGCTATGGAGGTGGGGGTGCCGATCGCGCATTCCGCCTAGGGCGCCAGTTGCCGGCAGGTGTCCTCGAGCCGCTCCTGTGTCCATTAACACTTTGGAGACACCCTGGTCTTCCTTTTGCCCCACACTGAAGCTATATAAAGCTACATGAGTGAACTACCTTCAGTTCTTTCCATTGCCAAGACGCCAAGTCCAAAGCAGAGGGGAAGCTGGACTGGTAGTGGCTCACCCACAGGGCCACATATCTCAAAGAACCATAGTTACTGCACAAGCTGAGTATGGGTGCTTCACTTCAGGGGACTTCTAAAGCACTACTCCCAAAAGAAGGGATCTTCAGTATCTAGTTCATAACTAAGGAAAAAACTGCTTTGCTAACTGCCACATGGAAGGCATCATTTGGGGGCAGTGTGTGGAAAAGCTACATACAAAGGACCATGCAGATCTAAGATACAGGCATATTTTTAAGGAGGGCCCATGGATGTAGACGGAGAGCTCTTAGCATGGAGCTGACACACCAGGAGGCGGCCGAATGCTGGCAGCAACATAATAAGCAACAACATATCCCGAGATCCATTTTGACAGTTTTAGGTAGAAATAGCAGATCCTTTATATCTGTCTGTAAACAAAATGAAGAGTCTCAGATTTCCTGAATGATTTAGTCCTATCTACATAGAAAACCAGCACTCTCCAGATACCTAGAATGCAGACAACAGCCTTCAAAATGGAATTGGGTGGTTTCAGAAAGAAAATAGGTAGACAAATAGTCTGATTCAAATGAAACTGACAATTTAGGAAGCAATCTGCAATGTGACTGTAAGGAAGCTCTGTCCTTGTAGAATATTGTGAAAGGAGGGTGTGCCACAAAGTCTCCAATTTCACACAGCCTTCAGGCTGTTGCAATAGTCACAGTAAAGGCAACTTACATAGATAAGTTTAATAATGAGCAGGATGCTACTGGTTCAAAGGGGGGCTTCATGATTTCTAAGAACCAAACTGAGGTTCCAAAACAGAGCAGGGACTTTCACCCGTGGAAAAACATTTCCCCGTCTCTTCATGAACACTGAAGTTGGAGGATGAGCAAACATTGTGGAATCCCTCAGTGAACCTTGAGACAATCCCTGTTTATTTCTTTAAATGCAAGAGGTATTACAGAACTAGCAGAAGAGGGGCTGAATGAGAAGCAAGTTTCTGGAGGCTGCAACAATGACTAAATCTTTTCCATTTTTGAAGGCAAGTATTTCTGATAGACTCTTTTCTATCATTGAGCAATGTCTGCTGGCTCTTCCCCAATGAACCATTGAGCAGCCACATCTTGAGGTGGAACATACTCAGAGTAGGAGGCAGTTGGCTGCTGTCCCATGACAGGAGATGAGGCATGAATGGAAGATTTATAGCTGGACACAGAGACAGGAGAAGCAGGTAAGGAAACCATCTCTGCCTCAATCATGTCAGGTCTGTTAGGCTACCTCTGGCTTCTTGTCTGATCTTGTTCACTACACTGAGAATAAGAGGCATGGGGGAAACATGTAAAAGATATATACTGTGTGCCCCTCTCCCAACACAGAAATGCCTCGGCACTAGCTGGAAGAAGGAACTGCAGCACCTACATTCTGATGATCCTGCTACCAGTCTAATGAGTGTTTCACTTATTAAGAACATAAGAACATAAGAACGGCCGTACCGGGTCAGACCAAAGGTCCATCTAGCCCAGTATCCTGTCTGCCGACAGTGGCCAGCACCAGGTGCCCCAGAGGGGGTGGACCGAAGACAATGATCAAGCGATTTGTCTCCTGCCATCCCTCTCCAGCCTCTGACAAACAGAGGCCAAGGACACCATTTTATCCCCTGGCTAATAGCCTTTTATGGACCTAACCTCCATGAAATTATCTAGCTTCTCTTTAAACTCTGTTATAGTCCCAGCCTTCACAGCCTCCTCTGGCAAGCAGTTCCACAGGCTGACTACACGCTGTGTGAAGAAGAACTTTCTTTTATTAGTTTTAAACCTGCTACCCATTAATTTCATTTGGTGTCCTCTAGTTCTTCTATTTAGGAACTAATAAATAACTTTTCTTTATCCGCCCTCTCCACACCACTCATGATTTTATACACCTCTATCATATCCCCTCAGTCTCCTCTTTTCTAAACTGAAAAGTCCCAGTCGCTTTAACCTCTCCTCATACGGGACCCGTTCCAAACCCCTAATCATTCTAGTTGCCCTTTTCTGAACCCTTTCCAAGGCCAAAATATCTTTTTTGAGGTGAGGAGACCACATCTGCACACAGTATTCAAGATGTGGGCATACCACAGTTTTATACAGGGGCAGTAAGATATTCTGGGTCTTATTTTCTATCCCTTTCTTAATAATTCCTAGCATCCTATTTGCCTTTTTGACCGCTGCACACTGTGTGGAAGTTTTCAGAGAACTGTCCACGATAACTCCAAGATCTCTTTCCTGATTTGTCGTAGCTAAATTAGCCCCCATCATACTGTACGATAGTTGGGGTTATTTTTCCCAATGTGCATTACTTTACACTTATCCACATTAAATTTCATTTGCCATTTTGTTGCCCAATCGCTCAGTTTGGTGAGATCTTCTTGGAGTCCCTTACAGTCTGCTTCTGTCTTGACTATCCTAAACAGTTTGGTATCATCCGCAAACTTTACCACCTCACTGCTTACCCCTTTCTCCAGATCATTTATGAATAAGTTGAACAGGATTGGTCCTAGGACTGACCCTTGGGGACACCACTAGTTACCCTCTCCATTCTGAAAATTTACCATTTATTCCTACCCTTTGTTTCCTGTCTTTTAACCAGTTCTCAATCCAAGAAAGGACCTTCCTCTCTATCCCATGGCCATGTAATTTACACAGAGAGCCTTTGGTGAGGACCTTCTCAAAGGCTTTCTGGAAATCTAAGTACACTATATCTACTGGATCCCCCTTGTCCGCATGTTTGTTAACCCCTTCAAAGAACTCTAAGGCTACGTCTACACTGGCATGATTTTCCGGAAATACTTAAAACGGAACAGTTTTCCGTTATAAGTATTTCCGGAGAAAGAGCGTCTACATTGGCAGGATGCTTTTCCGGAAAAGCCCTTTTTCCGGAAAAGCGTCCATGGCCAATGTAGACGCACTTTTCCGGAAAAAAACCCCGATCGCCATTTTCGCGATCGGGGCTTTTTTGCGGAAAAGACTACTGGACTGTCTACACTGGCCTTTTCCGGAACAGTTTTCCGGAAAAAGGACTTTTGCGCGAGCGGGAGCAGCATAGTTTTTCCGGAAAAGCAGCTGATTTCTTACTGTAGATCGTCAGTGCTTTTCCGGAAATTCAAGGGGCCAGTGTAGACAGCTTGCAGCTTATTCCGGAAAAGCGGCTGATTTTCCAGAATAAGTGGCCCAGTGTAGACACAGCCTAATAGATTAGTAAGACAGGATTTCCCTTTACAGAAACCATGTTGACTTTTGTCCAACAAATTATGTTCTTCTACATGCTTCACAATTTTATTCTTTACTATTGTTTCGACTAATTTGCCAGGTACTGAAGTTAGACTTACCGGTCTGTAATTGCCCGGATCGCCTCTAGAGCCCTTTTTAAATATTGGTGTCACGTTGGCTACCTTCCAGTCATTAGGTACAGAAGCCGATTAAAGGGATAGGGTACAAACCACAGATAATAGTTCAGCAATTTCCCATTTGAGTTCTTTTAGAACCCTTGGATGAATGCCATCCGGTCCCGGAGATTTGTTAACATTAAGTTTTTCTATTTGTTCCAAAATCTCCTCTAATGACATTGGGGAACTGACACTTGTTTGTCTAAACTGCATCTGCTTGCTGAGTAAGTTATTTTGAGTCCTCCCTAGAGACAGGGAAGGCATCATCTTGCATGATTTGTCACAAAAGTACAAGCTGCCATGTGACTTCAGAAGCTGAAGACAGTTTGAGACTGAGGTATAGGGACTCATCTGAATGCACCTGACTAGGCCAGACCATTGAAAGAAACTGTCCCTGACAAGAAATGCCCTGGCTGCCAGAGAATTAAGGGATGTCCTTGACAACTGTAGGTATTCTATGGCAGTCCATGTGATTTTCCCACATTCAATTAAAAATGGCAAGCACCCTCCAAATTGCGAGCCCTGGCCAAAGGGAGCTGCAAGATTCTGTGCCTATGGACACTTAAGATAAACAAAGCATCTTGGAGCCCACCAGAGGCATACCTGGATGGGACCATGAACCCAACTTTGAAAACCCCTGCCCTATATAGCTTCAATGCTGGATAGAAGGATACTTAATGTGCATGCATGGGCTGAACGGACAAGGAAAATCTCCCATCAGAGGTGCACAGGGCACAAGTACACCTGGAATGGAATAACCGCAGGGGCACTATGTGAAGAAACCTTTACCTGTAGTTTGTGACAATTGCTTGTTTGTAGCTCAGGGAGAGTATGGTTTTCTGTTTTATAATTGATGAGGTGCATTTGGTTTTTAATTTTTCAACACAATTTAAGGCTTGTTAATATATACATATTTTATAAAGTAACATCACACACCCTTCCCCCCCCAATGCATATATACACATACCACAGCATACTCACGTTCAAAGTTCTACAGAAATCAAATATAACTATTTGGAGCGTCATAGTTTATTCTTGAAAATTAGGAAACTGATGAATACCATAGAAAAGTGTGTACACCCCCACACACACACACCCCACCCTTTTATGGTAAATCTCTCAATTCCAGTGAAATGGACTGAATATACAGATTCCTAAGTAAAATGCAAGAATTTCAGGTTTCCAATCTAGCAGAAAAATAGTTTGTATAAACTATTTACATAATTTTAAATTGCTTTTTGAGTAAGAAAAAATATTTGTATTTTAGCAATATAGTAGTTTGTGGATGGCATTAAAGTTGCCAAAGTAGACATACACATTTATGGTCAGGATCCATGATTTCTAGTCTCAACACACAAATGCAGGAACTACTGATGCACCCAGAGGAACAAGGAAAACTTCTAGGAAAACAATTTAATGCACATCAAACAGGCAATGAAATCCTCTCAGTTATGATGTTCTCTATTTAGGACTATTGTGTCTTGAATAAACTAATGAAATCCAATTAAAATTATCCTCTTCATAAAAAATATTTCAGCTACAGCCACAGGACTTTTATACCAGATATTTAGACCAGAAAAATTGACAATGACATTTAACAATAAACAGTGCATAGAGAATATTTATCAAGGGCACCTTCTTCCATTTTCTTGTATTTTAGAGAATGGATGAAAAGCAATGGGAAGGAAATACATTTTAAATGAAAAAAATTGTTCACATTCTGAGTAAACAAACAATGATGGACTTCACTTCTTGAGATCATTGACACAACGAGCTTAACGGGATTCATAAGCAAGATTATGTATTTTTAAAGGCACTAAAACTGCTAGTTTGCATTAATGCACTTCATAAAAACACACAAAAAGGGAAACAACCTCATTCTTCTAGATAGCTCAGAGGACTTGCAATGAAATGTACATTTTTCTAATAGGTGACTATACAAATACGGCCCTTTTTAGTCATTATATTTGCTTTATGCAAAAAGTTGTGTCCCAGTCCAGCCTGAAATTGCTTCATCTAAAATTGGCTACATTAAGAAATTCTACCATTTTTGCCTGCTTGATTCCTGCTTGCTTGATTTTTATCCAGTAGCCATTTTCTTGCCCTCCCAATGAAAGCTCTAGAAATAAAGCTAAGTTACAATCACTCAGTAAAATCTTTACTGATAAATATTTTAAGGTCACAGCCCAATAAAAGATTGTGCTACTTCTGTGTGAACGAGAGGCCAAAAGAGTCGGCTCTTTCCTATCAAATTTAGCAAGACATCAAATCCTTGAGAGGTCTACAGCACCGCAATTGCACATGCTTGAGCTATGAGTTTGGCTGAGCTATATCTTTACAATCTCTGTTGTGATAAAAAAAAGCCAAGTACTGAAGAGTCAGAATAACCACCATTTGTAGAATTTTAAAAAACTGAATGGATATTGCATATTAAATGCCAACAGTATATGCCTATGTATACTGTTTTGAATAGTCTCAGAGAGATAACCAGGGGCAGACTGGCAATCAAAATAGGCCCAGGAAATGGGTTGGAAACAGCCCACTTTTTCACATCAAAGAATTTTTAAAAATTTACTCTTTGACCCCCTTAGCTACACCCCTGATCCCTGTTAACCACGCCCCTGACCCCCATTAGACACACCCCTGACCCCCATTAGCCAGGCCTCTGGAGGTAACACTCTTGGGGCAAGATGGACACATAACCAGAAGTAAAAGGTGTCATGTGACCCCTCTCTAAGGTCTTTTCCCACTATCCTCCTACCAATAGGGATTAGTTTGGCCTCCACCAAGCCCCCCTCATGCAACTATCCTGCAATTGCATTAATCCAATGTGTGTGACATTAACTCGAGAGCGGAGAGGCTGGGAGAAGTGTTCCCTCTAAGAGTTTCCTCCCATGAGCAAAATGAATTTTGTGTTGTGCATCCCCTCTCCTAACACCTCCCTCTACACACCTGCCCTGCCTCTCTCCTCTGGTGCTGGTCCCTCCCCTGCAGGTGTCTGCCCTTCTGCTTCACCTCCAGAATCCCCTGGCACCTGCACCTTCCCTTACCCCGGCACCCTCCTGGTGCCCCTCTGTCCCTCACTGCCCCTGCCCCCTTTTTCCCTGATGCCCACCCCCTTACCACCCTCTGCCCCCATGCCCTCACACATGACTTGCTCCCTCCCTCCCTTCCTCATGCCCACCCCTTCTTTCAAGCCTTCTCCCAGCACCTCCCCCTCCCCCCTCTAGCTCCCAATGCCGTTACCCTCTCCTCTCCCAGCATAACCCTGTCCGGCCTCCCACTGACACCTCCCCTCCTGCCCTTTTCCTCATTGTCTCCACTTGGCTCCCTGGCATTTGTCTCTCCTCCACCCTGTCCCTTGGTGCCTTCCCCTTTCTTCTCCTGACCTGCCCCCCTCCCCTCAGCACAAGCCCCTTCCTCTCCCACCCTTTCCCCCTCCCCTCCCGTCCCCTTCCCCCACCTTCTGCCTTCCAGTTTACGGTGCTGGAGTCTGTGATCAGGCCTCAGAAGTCCCTGCAGCCCTGGCCCCAGCTGCTTCCAGGGCTCCAGACCACTTGTCGGGCTTGGAGCTGGGTCACACAGTGCAACTCTGGGCTGGGCGGTTTTAAAGTCCTGGGCTGTGACGTCATGCCACACCCGGGCGTCTCCCCTCTCAGCTGTGCTCCCTTGGCCCCACTGTGCCCCGTACATGGCCGGCACTGGGGAATTTAAAGTGCAGGGCTGCAGTGCCCCGTCACAATCCCGCTCCTCCTCCAGCAGCTGCCAGCCGGCCCTTCGGAGGACGGCCCACCGGGAAATTCCTGGTATCCCGCTGGTCCAGTCCGCCCCTGGAGATAACCGTGTTAGTTTGGAACTTTAAAAACAATGAGCAGTCCTGTGGCACCTTAGGGTGTGTATAAACTACATGGCTCACGTCGACGGAGCCATGTAGATTAGGCAGGACGGCAAAGGGAAATGAAGAGGCAATTTAAATACGCTTCATTTAAATCAAAATAGCCACGCGCTGTGCCGATCAGCTGATTGTCGCGGCAGTCTAAACGAGGATCTGCCGACCCCAGAACCCTTTGTCGGCAGATCCTTTATGCCTCGTGAAACGAGGCTTACAGGATCTGCCGACGAAGGGTTCTGGGGTCAGCAGATCCCCGTCTAGACTGCCGCACAGTGCTGACAATCAGATGATCGGCACAGCGCGGCAGCCATTTTTATTTAAATGAAGCGGTGATTATTTAAATCACCGCTTCGTTTCCCTTTGCCGAGTAAACTAATCTACATGGCTCCGACGACAGAGCCATGGTAGTTTAGACGTACCCTTAGAGACTAACAAAAAGATATAGGATCATGAGCTTTTGTGATCAAAACCCAGTTCATCATATCAGCTGGGCTGAATATAATTTATAAGTCGCTTTGAGTCATAGTAATTCCTTATATATGTAGCACTTGAAGAACTATTAAACCTTAGTTATCAATTTTAACAGATTTTGTATTTCCCACATTTAATGAGAGGAAAATTAAGAGAAAAAAAGGTTGTGCCAAAAAGAGACTCAGATCCATAGCTGAGATTAACAACAAGGACTTGTGCAGCTCAGCCTGCGGCTCAGACCACTGGATGCACACTTATCGAGAAAATCAATACTTGCTGTTTTGCTCAATTAAAAAAATATTTTCCCCTTTTAGTAAAGGGATGTAGCGTGCATCAAACAGATGGACTAAGAACAAGCTACAGAGTATGGGCACAATGTTGCCCCTGCAACTATAATCGCAGTGCAACACCATTCTGAGTTGCTATTTTGCGCAGGGTCTCACACAGAAAGTTATGTACCAACTGTATTAAATAATGCATCAGAAATGAGCCCTGGTTTTAAAATTCATTTTCTATTTGCAACAGGAACCAAGTATGAGAGATTAGGTCACCAGAAGAAAAAGGCACATTTGCTCAAGCATCCCTCAAATCCTGCCTAGCACTGTCCTATTCAGTTACATCTTGTAGTCATAAATCATTACCATATTTTTTGCTACTTAGCACTAAACAATTGTGAATGCAGAGTCTTTATTTGCTGAACAACTTGCACCGTACTTCTCTAGGACTGTATGCATATCGCATGATGACAAACTAAATACGTCTCAGATTTTTACAGAGCAGTAAATTTCAACAGCACGGTAGACAGCACGCAGCCAGAGCCTGGCAAGTAGCCCAAAATATAGCCAACAATGAAAAAGCAAGAAAGCAAGTTCTTTTGCAGAATCTGCAACAATGTAGAACTACCCCTGAATTTGGGGACACAATTCAGGGACAAGCCTCAAAGTGTTCTAAATAAATTGGGTTTGGTTTAATTTCCACTGTCAGCACTTGCACCGTAGAGAAGCTTTTTTCTCAGAGGTTGGCAGCATGTCAGTAACACTCTCAAAATGTTTCTGAGCTATTTCTCTGACAGGCTGGGCACAAACAAGATCTCTCTCAACACTGGCCAAACATGTAATTATTCCTTTTATACCTCATTATTTCTTGGAGTTAGTGTGTCAAAAATAAAATCCAACCCTTTTGTCTCTGTTCCCCTTAGTGTTGCTACAGTACAGGTGTCCTTTGGTAGCAGTTCTACTTAAAGAACAAAATATCAGCACGTACTTCTACTCTGAAGGTGAAAGTTTGACAGACTTGTCTGCCAAGTCTGAACAGTGAACACCATGCTCTCACTATGCCTCTATCTAGCAATCTCCACCAGATTTCGGGGTTGCAATGGCTACTGGTACATGAAGCGGATCCCAAAAGCAACTGTGTGTAACTTCATGGATTTTTTTTTTCCAGGCTGCTCCTGATGTTAGACAGCTTGTGACTTTTCTCCACTTGCTGCTGGAGACTGAGCAGCTAGTAGACCACACAGGGGTGAAACTGGAAGACTGCATAATCTTTCTCCACCCTATGACTGAGAATGATTATAACCTGCACAGCTGACCTGGTATAGAAGATCAAAGAGAATAAAAATGCTTCCAAGTTGTCAAGCATTCCTCACCATCCATTAAACCAAGTCAGGAAATTAAACATAAAATGGTTAACATTTTCAAAAGGTATTTTGGGTGCCCAAACTGAGATATGAAATTGGAATAGTTTTCAGAGGCCCAGCACTTTCTGAAGCTGCCTCCCCT
Source organism: Rafetus swinhoei (assembly GCA_019425775.1). Lineage (NCBI taxonomy): Eukaryota > Metazoa > Chordata > Testudines > Trionychidae > Rafetus > Rafetus swinhoei. Next base: position 18,216,857 of record CM033439.1, on the reverse strand, counting down.
TTTAAGAGGTCTTAAGCTGAACACTCAAAATCACTTTTAAATGTACATAGCTTATGATTTTCAAAAGTGCACTTCACAAATTCTGAGGGGGGGGGGAAGAGACTCAATGGATTAAGAAATTGGTGAACATGTTACCTATCATCTACTTATTTACCGAGACAAAGTGGAGTCTTTTCAATCTCCCCCCCCATCTATTAAGGAGGAGATATGTGTCTCCATCAATGTTCTCTCTCATTTGACTACAGTCCTAAACTCTGAGCCACGTATAATCAAAACAGGAAAATTGGACACTTTTTTTTAAAGCAGTCATGGCTGAAATACAGCAATACTGGTGCACACCTTGCCATTACTCAAAAGATGCAATGTGATTGTCCAAAGGAAAAAAAATCAAATATGTACTATGTTTCAGACAATCATAAACCTGTTTGTTTACAACAAATTCAGATGAGCTGACAGACTATGAAACAGATTTTATGAAAGGAGGTATCTTGATGGTCCTGTGTAGGTTACTACAGTGTAATTATCCAACATAACTCTAATCTTTGGGACTTATCAGGATATTTTTGACAACACTGGATGTGATTGATTAATCAATTTATGTGCAAAGAGAAATAAAATAAGACAGACATATATCTGGTGTCTTTTCAAAAAACTTACTTCCCCCAATAAATATTTTCCCTTGTTTTTGCTGATATGCCTGTTGAAATAGCACAGATAGGGTTGCCAGATGGTCTCCCAAAAAGACCCCGAACATGCGGGTTGGGCATACAAAAAAACAAAAACAAAAAAAAACACCACACCACACCCCGCACCGTCCGGCTTCAGCACGCAACCACAGGAGGCGCCACCAGGCTTCCGTCCAGTGCCCAGCTGGAAAACAGAAAATACCAGACATTACACATGTCCGGTATTTTCTGAATTTTTTTTACCAGCCAGAGGGCGCAAAAACTGCAAGTGATTCACCCCCTCTTGCCCATTCCCAGCATCTGGCAAACAGAGACCAGGGACACTTCACTGCTCGACTTTGCAGGATATTGGGGTGTCTGTCAAAGCACCCTGGGATGAAGTGGGGGATTCAGGGGGAGTCAAGGGGAGGTTGTGAGGAGGCATGTGGGGGGAGGGTCGGGGGCTTGCAGGGGCAGTTGTGGAGTCCCCGAGGGGGGAGCTGTGGGAGTGGGGGGCCGGGAGGCTCGCAAGACGTGCCTGCCCAGGGCGAGGACCTGGCGCTCGCACGTGCCGCGTGTCTCTGACATTGCATGGTACTCCGGGCGCGGCTGCCGGGTCTGTGCGCAGGGCGGGTCCCAAGCCCAGCCAAGCCAGAGCGCTCCTGCTGCAGGGATATGAGTGGCGGGTCTGTGTCTCGCGCCGGAGGCGGGGCCCAGTGACGTCGCGGGGCCAGGGTAGCCACTGGCCACAGCCAGAGTCCAATGGGCTGAGCCCCTGGCAGGCATTCCCTCTAGTTGCTAGCAGAAGCCGGGCGGGGGGGGGAGTGGCTGGGATTCCCAGCCACTTCCCCCGCCCCCGCCCGGTTTCTGCACGCAACCAGAGGCTCCCAGCTGGGAGGCGGGGCCGCAATTGGTGCTGGGAGCCTCTGGTCATGTGCAGAAGCCAGGTAGGGGGAGTGGCTGTGACTCCCATCCGCTCCCCCCACCCCCGCCCGGCTTCTGCACGCAACCAGAGGCTCCCAGCACCAATCGGGGCCCCGCCTTCCAGTCGCTCCCCCGCCAGGCTTCCGTCCGGCGCCCCGTCGGAAATTCAGAAAATACCGGGCATTGCATATGTCTGTAATTTTCTGAATTTTTTTACCGGGCAGAGAGCGCAAATACCGGACACCTGGCAACCCTAAGCACAGAACAGTGTTTCATAAACTGTGTTCCGTGGCACACCGGTGTGCGGCGAGGTAGTCGGAGGTGTGCCGTGGAGAACAGAATTCAAAATGGCTGCCCTTAAAGGGGCAAGCGACTTTTTTTTGGCTCAATAACTTCCCCCGACCCTTTTTCCCCTCGACTTCTCCGCCCCCCCCCCCACAAAATTCTTGGTGTTCCTCATAAAAAAAGTTACTGTTTGGTGTTCCTCGGTCTTAAAAAGTTTAAGAAACACTGGCATAGAAGGTGTTAGCTAGCTTGCCTAAAATCACAAGTCACAGCTGCAGAAACAGAAAAAGACCTAAAAGTTCTGGCTCCCAATTTCTAGATCTTAAACACACTCCCTCTAACAATTTGATTAGCTGATGCTGATTTTTTAGACCCAGACATCAAGCATTGGATGAGTGCTCTAAATATTTCAGAGCCATTGAACAGCTTTACTTTTTTTATAACAGTCAATAAGTGCAACTTCAGCTATGCTATTCTCTAATACATGTTCTAATTTTCAACAGCATTGTAGATTGTTGTGTTGAAATAATCTGAATCAGTCCACCTCAGTTTAATGCTCAGAGCATAAAAACAAACAGGATGCGCCCTTGAGACCAACTGCAAGAAAAAACTCAGATGCAAAAATTATGTAGAATGACGAAGATTCTGAGTTTGTGATACCCGAATAAAAAGCAATGACTGAAAATGATCAAATATGAAAGCAATGTAGTCTATCAAATGCAATCACTCTGCAGACTTAAAAAAATCACTCTACAGAAGGACTTGAGAAAATGAAGCTAACAGAAGTGAACTCCAGACACAACTTTAGAAAAAAAAATCTCCTTAATATTTATATCCTGTTCATATTGTTCTTTTGTACTTAGTGTGCGGCAGTTTTGCATACTCAAAAAACAGAATGGTTCTGGGTTTTCCCAGATTATGACCTAGTTTTTTGAAACTGCAGAGATTCTTCCAAATAAGAACAGTCACTGTTTAATTCTAGCTCCAGAAGCATTTATATATGAAAACAAGGATACTTACGGAACATTGTATAAAACTGCTGTGGATTAAGGTTCCATTTCCCCCAAGGTGTCTTGTGGCCTTTAGACTGAGCATAATGAGCATGATTAAATTCAGGTTCAGTCCCAAATGAATCCAGTACTCGTAACATACACCTGAATAAAAAACAAGTAAAACCATTCAAGTTCTTCTTTAAGTTTTTCTTTTAAATTTAATAACTTTCTTTACCCAGAACAAACCATAAACATTTTTAAATTGTGCGATCACAAAAATGTTTTTTTAACTGTCCTCCCAACGCCAGCTGCACTGCCTTTTACACTCCAGCACTCTACCTCCTCCCAGTCCCACGGTGGGCCCAATCCATACTTTTCTTTTTTTTTTCCTCCCCCAGGGCTCTGTACTCAGACAAGGGTGAAGTGCCAGGGCAGGAGCTGCCTTTGGCCACGAGATCGCCCTCGCCGTATCCTCCATGGATGGGCACGGAATGGAGGGGACGGGAGCTGAGGAAGCAATGCGGGCCAAGGGATGTGCTGTCCATCTCTTCCTGCCGCTCCCCTTGACCCAGAACGGCGAAAGGCAGGGACGCTATATTGTTTGAAAACAGCTATATTATTTGGGGGCATCTGTAACATTTTAATAGATTAAAAAACAGTCCGTAGGCTCGAAAAGGTTGGGAACCACAGTGATCCAAGGAGCACGATTGATAGGCTGGAACCCTGTTGCTTGTATGCTACAGATAGATAATAATGACTGCTGATTCTTAAATGGACACCAGTTCTGATTTTGCTTTCTCCTATAGAGGCACATACCATTTGGAAGGCAGCAGACTGCCAAATTTTTTTTTTTACAAAATATGGGTTGTAGCAGATAGAAGGCCGGGGGGCTTGTAAAAGTAGGATCCACACCACAGTGTGCTGTAGACCAGTGTTTCTCAACCGGTGGTACGTGTACCCTTAGGGGTACACGAGAGAAATGTGAGAGAGACATCAACACAAGTGAAATTTGGCAAAAAATGTCCGGGATTTTGCCCTGCAAAGGGGATCGGGGAGGGGGTGGCGGCACGTGCCTGTCCAATTGAATGTTCGGAGCCATGTCCCCAGACGTTAGCAGCTGCTCTGTGCACGTGCCCCAGCACCTGGTGGGAAAAGCACATGGCTGCAGCGGCGGCTCTGGTGAGACCCAGAGCAGTTCCAAGTTGGGGGGCCGGTTTGGCCAGTGGCATAGCAAGGGGAGGGGAGGCAGTTGCCCCCAGGCGCCACGCTAGGGGAGTGCCAGGCTGGAGTGGAAGTGCACAGCCTCACGTGGAGAGCCCGGCACTGGCGGGCCACTTGCTCCCTGCAGACAAGCCACTGAGGCAGGGCAGCGGGAGCGGGCACTTCAAAGGTAGGGTTACCATACGTCCGTGTTTTCCCAGACATGTCCTCATTTTCCCATGTTAAATTGCTGTCCGGCCAGCTTTTTTAAAAACACAAAAAATGTCTAGGACTCGGGGGAGGTGGGGGGAAGGGCAGGGCAGCGGCACCTGCATTCAAGGGACCGTTCGACTGTCTTTTGGAGCCATGTGCCTGGACAGCCGCTCTGCGCATACACCCCAGCAGCACCTGAAAAGAGAAGTGCATGGCTGCGGCAGCGGTTCCGGTGAGACCCAGGATGTTGTTAAAAGAATAAAACAATCTGGGGCTGCCTGGCTCTGGGGGAAAGGAAAGGAAAATTGGGTTAGACTGGGAGTAATTTTTTTTAAGGGGTACTTTATAAGGTTGAGAAACACTGCTGTAGAGTATAGATTTGCAGGGGTTTAATCTATGTCACTGAACACTGAGAGACAACTGATCTACAATTACATGGATCCACTTTCCAGCCCCCACTGGTGAGGGTGCAGCATCTACCTGAGTTACTAAAGGAAACAGACAGCAATAGCAGCCAATGAATTGGTGAGTAGGTGCTCTGTCTTCTACCTTTCCAATGCAAAGCTCATTTCCTCAGACAGGATGAAAGAATTTGGCCCTAAAAATACATATGTACAGTCATCTGTAATGTCATTTGTTTCATGCATTTCTTTTGAAATATCTCCTCCAGCCCCCAGTGTCTAAATGAAAATTCATAAAGCAATGACAAAATGTAGCTTTAATATGAAACAATACCTACCTATCTGAGAGCACAGGACAGAATAATTTACATGTTTTATCCCTATAGGGATCTTTCAAGCAAAATGAATAAAAAAATTCAGCATACTGTGAATCACAAAACAACAAAGCTGACAGTTCAGTGTCTGTAGTAGTTATTCAGTGTTTTATGTCAACTGTTTTCATTGAGAACATTTTACAACAGCAGCAATTATCTCTGCATCACAGAGAACACTCCAGCAGGACAAAAACAGACTCTGCAGCAGTAAATCAGAGCGTAAGAAAGCATTCTTGTTTCATGGGTAGTTCTCAATCCAGCAATTCCTAATAAACGCACACTTTGGTCAGATGCGTGTCTTGAGAACCTTCTAGGAAGCTGAAGAATTGAGATCTCATTGGAGACCTGTTGAATCATCTATATGAGGAACACAAAGCTTCAGGTGTATTTAATGCTACATGTATGGGCTGATTTAAGCATCTAGATCTGTAATTGGAAAGGATCCGATATAGAGAAAGCATAGGGTCTCGAAAGCAGCAGGATGATGGAGATATAGAAGTGGTGAAAGTTGCAGAAGACAGCAAGACAACCGAGGAAGGAAATAAAAGATGTGGTTATTCGACAATGGCACGTGGAAACTGAGAAAATAAGAAAAGGGAAGGTGAGATATAGGGTTGCCAGATGGTTTCAACAAAAATACAGGACACACTTGACATTACATCACAATCTACATTACATCTTATTTAGAAAATACCGGATATTTATATTTTCTCATTTATATTTTCTCAATTTGTTTCCCGAACAGGAAGCTCAAATACTGGACTGTCTGGTTCAAAACCAGACACCTGGCAACCCTCGTGAGATAAGAGCACTGAAGGGGCCAGAGACAGTAAGACGCAGCAGAGCATGTGTCATGATGCATGAAGACAATTAGAAAGACCTTCTAATTTGTGAGGCTGACAAGAGTATGCAATGGAATGTTTGGCTTATCCTTGAAGGATTTTATTTAAAGTGACACATTTATGTTGAACAGCAGAACTTTTTATATGTTACAAAAAATAATTATGTACCAGGAATTCATGGGAATGTTTACAGTTTTGAAATCATTTTTTGCAGAACTAACTGCAGCAGACTATACTAAATGAAGTCTGAAGCATCCTATGCTTCCAATAGCTTTGGGATTGAGAGATCTTACTGGAAGCTGTCTTTTGACACCACACTGTTACATTAGGACTCAATCATTTAATTAACTCAAAATTTTTCAGAAGTACTTTTCAATAGACTCTTACCCATTGCAAGATGCAGAGTGGGAAAAGGATTTTAAGAAGTCGCCATTTGATTTCTGTATAGCTAATGTTTTAACATTGTCACAGTTGCTGCTAAAGTTATAGCAGCTGATGCTTATCCTTGTTTTTCCTTCCCTGGACTAATAATTTACAATCATTCAACAATGATTCAATAACATCACTGCTGATGTTAGCCAGGGCCTGCATGTAAAAGCATAAGCAAAGCTCCTTTCCCTCAAAAGAAAAAAAAAAAAAAAAAAAAGCCAGAACCTTTCAGGACTTCTTTATACAGAATGTTGCTCATTTTGAATAACTGTCCTGTTAGTTCTTTTCAGAAAAAGCTTGTTAAAAGGTTGGCATATAGAAGTGAACCATTCCTGGAGAGATTGTGAAAAAAGGCAAAGGGCGATTAATACTGATTTGCAGTATGGCGGAAACATGTATTCATGTAGAAAATCAGCTGCACATTTTAAACTAGATTACACTATTAATAGTTATGCATTATGGTAACACAATGTATATGAATGAAACATTAAGCCCATAATGTCACAGAGAAAATTTAAAAAAAATCCTGATCTAAGACAACAGGTATTTTGCCATTCTGAAATAAACCATATACATCAAAGCCAAATCAGTTTTGGTTCATGCATTATATTGGCAGCACCAATGATAAGAGACATACAACAGGTGTTACCTGATGTCATCACTGGTGCTACAAACAAGAGAAATGAACAAAACAGGATATGCTTCATTCAGAATATTTTGGTACTCTCAGCACCAGAGTCACTGCTGATAGCTCTAGTCACCTAATTTGAAATTGTCACCAACTTGCTTTGAGATCAAGTTCTCTCACAAAACTAATATGGCATTTGATATTGAAATGAACAAACAGCAAGTTTGAATTTAATTCACCTTCAAGCCTGTTCTGTACAAGCAGACTGAACTCGTCAGCATTTTGAGAGAATTTAATTGACATAAAACAAAGAAATGCAAGCAACACAGAAACATCCTTAGCTTCTCTCAAGAACAAAAACACCGTTCACACTGTATTTATAAGCTATGAATTATTAATAAATGAAGACAGCAATTAGTAAAGAAGCAATGATAAAGCAGTAGATTTATATGATAATGTTCATTCTACGGGAATAAACTAAAATATATGTAAATATCTGCTTTGACACTGGAAATTATGCATGTTGAGTAACAAATTCTTTCACTAACAATTTGAAAAGAAGCTTATGTTACTCTGTTTGTGTACTGGGCAAGGGATACTGGTAACTAAGAAAAATTGTAGTTCACACAAATTTATTCAGAATTGAATTGCTAGGCTCACAAACCAGAAAAAGGTTGAATAAAAAAAAACAGGTAAAAATATACTAACTTTTAAGATGTAATGATTTATTAAGTGAAAAAATTGGAAAGCTAATCAAACAATTGCAGTATCATGCTATATTTACATATCTTCATTATAAAACACGGCAAACAGGAAATTAAAAGGGGAAAAAAGGTAGGGACCATTTTCATTTTACACATATATTTTTGCCTGTAAGACTGTTTTTTGCTACTCTGGCCTAATGACAGAATTAGGCAGAAAGACAGCCAAGAAATTCAGTGGAAAACAAGATTAGATTGATTAGTGTGCTTCTAAGAGCAGAACCTATCTTTATTTAGAATTTTCTTTGAAGTTCCTATGAGAGAATTGTGTAATGTGTAAGCTTGGTCATGATTCTAATTTAAAATAAACCTATGATGGAAAAGATGGAACTTCTTAGAAAAAAAACTGAGGCAGGGAGAAAGGCTACACAATTTTTTTTCTGCCTACATGAAAATATATTTCAGTACATTCGCTGTTAAAAACAGAATTTATTTGGAATTTTAAGTGACAGAACATCACCAACTTAATTAGAAGCAATTTAGAACAGTCAAGATTGCAAGTTACACACACAAAGAATCTTTTATTAAATCCAGGAGTTTGGATTCCTTTTTACATCATACTGAAACATGCAATAAGCTCTTTTAAACCTGCTGGTTCCAGGTGTAGGCTTGAAAGAGACCTAGAGAGGTGCCTCTCAAACACATACCATATGCAGTAATCCCTGGCAGGTGTTTGTCTCTTAAAAACGTCCAAGGGGGGAGATTCTACCCCCCTTCCCCAAGCAATTTATTTCAGTGCTTTATACCCTGACAGGAAGTTTTTAAGCCCCTTTTTCCTGTCCTATCCTCAAAGGTTAAGGAGAACAATTTTTCTCTCTTCTCCTTGTAATAACCTATTATGTACTTGAAAACTGTTATGCCCCCTCTTGTCTTCTCTTACTCAGACTAAACAAACCCAATTTTTTTCCAATCTTCCCTTCTAGGTCATGTTTTTAGACCTTTAAACATTTTTGTTGCTCTTTGGACTTTCTCCAGTTTTCCCACATCTTTCCTGAAATGTGGCACCCAGAACTAGACACAATACTACAGTTGAAGCCTAATTAGCCAAGCAGAGAGGAAGAATTGCTTTGTGTCTTGCTTACTACACTGTTAACATTCCTGAATGATGTTTCCTTTTTTTGCAACAGTGTTACATGGATGACTCATATTTAGCTTGTAATTGATCCACTGTGACCCCGAGATACCTTTCCGCAGTACTCCTTCCTAGATAGTCATTCCCCATTTTTACTCCTGAGTGAGTTTTGCACAAAAAATTAAACATTTTGTGCACATTTTAAAATTCTGCAAAATTCTTGCATATTTTGCCAAAATAACACAATATAATCACACCTTTTCAAATGCTTGCTGACAAGGATTTTGAAATAAATTACCAAAATAATTGAAAATGGCATGATTACATTTTATGTTGACAAATAAAATATGCAGTACGTTGCAGATTTTCAGTGTTTAAAAATATTTTGGCAAAGAATTCCCCAAGAGTACCAGGGTTCTGTGTAGTACAATCTGGGTGCAGGCAGCTTGGTGGGAGACCTGGGTATGGGTAATCTGGATACAAAGAGGCTCGAGTATAGGGTTCTGAGTGCAGTGGCAATGTGATTCTACAGGGAGAAGGTGGTTAAGGCTCAGTGGGAAAGGCCAGAGGAGTGCGATATGGTGAGGTGGGCGGGTTGTCAGGCTGCTGCTGGTTGGGGCTCAATAATGTGTGTGTGTGTATGGGGGCTCCCAATGCATAGAGTTTGATGGGGGGGGGGGAAGGGTTCTGGGTGCACAGGAAGCTACTTCCCCATCTGCTCAACCAAGTCGGCCCTGCACCTACTCGTCACTGCTGAGTTTCATTCCCCTGCACCCAAACCCTTCACTCCATTGGGCCTCTCTCCCTCCAGGCCCACTCCCAACAAGCCTAACTCCACCTTCCCACAAAGTTCCAAGATTCCTGCAGCCAGGGACAGTTTCTGGTTAAAGAGCTTCTGCAAATGGTTAGATAAGAGTAATACTTACTGGTAATGAACCCACGATGGACCAAGCGTTTTCTTAAACTGAGTAAGTCCCACAATATCAATGTAAATGAGTTCTACCACTTTATCTCCCCTGGGTGGGGCAGCCAGATCTGTTACCCACCACTCTCTTCATAATCCTAGCCAAAAACAGAAAAGGGGTGGGGAGGGAGAGTATTTCAGCATCTTTCTGCATTCATGCACTATACTATTTGTATAATACAATTAGATGGGGGGGGGGGGAATCACTGGCCACTCACGATTCTAATTTTGCAGAGATAACTGCATTTACGCAATTTACACATCTTACTGCTGGCAAGCCAGTAAAATACACTAAAAAAATTTACTGCAAAATGGATTAGTTACAGTAAAATAAAGGCTTCTTATAGCAGACTCTTATCACTGAATAATTTTTCTAAATGGAGGTACAAATATAACTTGACCAGCAATTTTCACAATGTGATATACTGAAGCAATTTGGATATCACTGCTAGTATTTTATTAACGGTTTTATTGTATCTGAATTCACTGTAATATGGTTCGTTGTAAATACTGTAAAAATGAAAGCTACAGAAAAAAAGGACTAATACACAATCTTAAACAGGTACATTATAGAAAGTATTAAAGCAGGACAAAGGCTATGTCTACACTACTAAGAAAAGTTGGAAAAAGATACACAAATTGTGAACCTCAATTTGCGTATCTTTTCCCGCTTTTCTTTTGAAAGAGGCTTTTCCGAAATTTGGCACATCTACATGGTGCCAAATTATGGAAAAACCTCCTCTTTTGATACATCCCTTCTTCCGTGTAAAATGAGGTTTACAGGGATGGCGAAAGAGTACATCCGCTTTTCCGAAATTTTTTTTCAGAAAAGCGGTTGCATTCCTTGGATGCGGCATAGTTTTAAAGAGCTGCAGTCTAGATTTAGCCAAAGTCTGCAGTCTAGACTTTATCCTACAAAAGAGAATAATGTAAATTTGATTGAAATGAGCATTTTCTGAGCCATTAACTGCATTAAAATTATTTTAAGATTGTCAATAGCTGGACGCTGAATGGGGAATTGTATAAATTTAAGCTGAAGGACTGAAATTAGAATATTCAATAATGTATTTTATTGCAATTTAAAACACCTGTAACGGTAAAAAATTCAGCTGCTCAGTTTGAATTTTCCAGCATGAATTTATGAAGTCTCAGGAGCCTGCAGCTACAATAAACACATATTATCCTTTTCACAGCATATATATTTAGCTCATAAAAATAATCTTCTTATCGCCTGTTTAGTGAATTATCACTTTCCATTTTCCTCTTCAAGAAATTATACACAGTACTAATAGAGGCTTCAGGAGTTTACAATTTCTTTTTTGTAGTCTAGATTCAAAATTGAAAATAATCTCCTTACTCCTTGAGCTCTGCCAGTGAAGCTGAAATCCTAATGTCATGGCCCAATAAGTAGAGAGATGTAATTAAATCACTCCATTGGACTAATTCACCAAGTGGGCCACCACTAAATGCATTCTCTGCAATCTTGAATCCAGATTCCTTTGTTAAAAGTCCCAAATGAACAAGGATCTGGGGAAAAAAAACACATGTAAGCAAGTAATATTAAATCTGCAATTAATCCAATATAGCGTATAGTGGCTCTATGTGGCTCTCTTCACATTTCAACCCAATACCCCTAATCTTTTTTTAGCCATTTTAATCAAAGAACTGCCACTCTTACCAATAACCCCGCTACTCTAGTAATTGCAAAAGTAGTACTTCATTGGCTTTAAACCATTTTTATAAACCACTGGAGTGCCTTTTTAAATCTTTTACATTCTCAGATACAATCTAAACAAGATGGTTACACAGTAAGAGAATGCATTAAAAAGGAGGGGAAGCAGACGTTGATATGGAGAATAATGTGAGTCTGTATTTAAAAAAGGTGTTTGCCTTTTTGTGCCAATGAAGCTTGAGATTAAATAGATTATAACAAGGAAAACAGAAAATAAAATGTTACAATTAACTCACATTATACAATGTGAATAGAATTTCACCATGCAAGTATTGGAATGTTAAGTAATTCCCATTAAAAATTAAACAAGTCTGTAGACTAATAAGACAAGATCAATTATAAGCTATGACAGTATTTCTTCTGCCCCTGAAGGACCATATTTTGTCATCAGGTCCTTGCATTAGTTTGACACTCTAGCTAAGGAGGACAGGATACGTTTCTCTGGGGCTACATTATACGGTTGCAAGAGAAACCACCTTGCAGCTTTGTAAATAAGCACTACAACCTGCATCATAACTGAGCATCAGTGCTGTAAAGAACTATCATCCAACTTTGCTGAAAGGCTCATGCCCATTCAGGACAGCTTCTCTAGCAGCATGGATCTGCACTGCCTATGCCCACCAACCAACCGCCCAAATGCATTCCCAGAATTCAAATAGTTCTCACAAGAAGTTCTGGATGCCTGAAAGCAGTCTTGACCCAAGACCTGTGCATCAAACCCATGTCATTCCTGGCTCACGAAAGATAGCCATGAACAATTGGTATCACTCCTGGCCAAAATAGTCAATACTTCAGAGAATGAATCTTCTCTTCTTCCTTCAAATACACAATACACCAAAAACTGGGGAAACCCACCTTGCAGACATAGCTAACTATCATCATATGTCAAACCTCCCATTTCTCATCAAGTTCACAGAGCAGTTAGCTAAAAGTCCAACTACATGCACAACTAATTGAAACTAATATTCTGGACTAGGAATACTCTGGCTTCAGGCCAGGACATGGAATTAAAACCATTTTGGTGACACTGATGATTGGCCTCCTGTTAATGAATTGTCCATTCATTTTCATTATCTCTGCAATATTTGACACAGTTGACCATGAAATACTATTGTCCTGTCAGAGAGGTGGCAGGAATCCAGGACATGATCTGAGTCCTTCCTGGAGGGATGGACCCAACAAATAGGAATCGAAAACTGTATATCATCCCACAAAGAGCCCTTCCCTCTCCGGCTCTTTCAGCTACATACAAGCACTAGATGAACTGTTCAGACAATACTGATTCAAGCACTAGCAACATGAAAAGGACACAGCCTTACATATCCTTCAACATGCATGACCACAGCACTATCAACAAGTTGATTCAATTATTACACGAGATCAGCTCATAGATGAAGAGCAGCTGGCTGAAGCTGAACAAAACCGAAGTGACACCAGTTGACAAAGGAAAGCATTTTGAAGAATCGAAGACAAGTTAAAGTCTCCTTTGGCCTGTAATTGGTCAATTTAGTGTTCAGCTTAAGACTCCTCTTGGATTTCTCATTGATAAGCTCTCACAATATTTCTATCATCTCTGATTAACTAAAAGTCTCAATTCCATCCTGGCAGATAACGACATAGCCTCAGTTATTTATGTCTATTGCTCTTAGAGTGTGTCTAGACTACAGGGTTTTTTCGAAAAAAGTGGCCTTTTTTCGAAAATACTTCCTCTGCGTCTAGACTGCTACCACGTTCTTTCGAAAGTAAATCGAAAGAATGCGGCAGTTTTTTCGACCGTGGAAAACCTCATTTTACAAGGAATAATGCCTTTTTTCAAAAGTGCTCTTTCGAAAAAAGGCGCTATGTAATGCAAACTGTGTTTTTTCAAAAGAGCATCCAGACTGCCTAGGTGCTCTCTTTTAAAAAAGTGGCTTTCGAAAGTACTGGTTGTAGTCTAGACGCTCTTTTTCGAAAGAGGTTTTTTCGAAAGTATCTTTCGAAAAAGCCTCTTTCGAAAGAGGCTTGCAGTCTAGACGTAGCCATGGACTGCAGGAATGCGATATACCAGGGCATGAAGCCTTCGTTGCTCAAGACATGCCAATTAGTATAAACTGCTGTTGCATTCTCTGCAGCACATCAAATCTGTCCTCAGTTCTCAACTTTGATTTTCCAGAGAATTTCAAATCACTTTCATGATCTCAGTCTTCATTTTCTCAACAATTAATAGCTTTGGTCCATCACATCTAAAAGTCCATCCCAAGCTCTGGGATGAAGACTGTGGTCAACAACTCCACTCCTGTAGTGCAATCTATGTGGTAAATGCTGTCTCTGTGGGACACAGAACAATCTGAAACAGTGGCACAAACTCCCCAGAACCTAAAGACTGTCATAAATCTCCCTAGTTTTGGCTCAAAGTGTAAGGCTTCATCTTGCCTTCTTTAACACAAAACACATAGCTACCTGTACATTTAAAAAAAAAAATCCACGTCCTCCCCAACCCCTCTCCCTCAAAAAACCCACACAAACAAAATAATTACTAGCCTGAGATTTTCTTGGAAACAGAAGAACAAACACATGATTAAGTAATTTTTACCTATACCCGTCAAGCATTGCTTAGATGACAAGCACACTTTCTAAAGGCTGTTATGATTTCCAACTGCCAGAAACAGTTATTAAAAAACTCACTTTTTTTCGTTTTCTTTTCTCCAGGTTTTGCTTTTCCGCAAGTGACTTAATTGCTTCAATCCAAGCATCAGCCATTCTTCTGATGCGCAACATCATCCATCGGAATTCTTCATGCCTTGACATCATTTTGTAGAGGAGATCAAAGTTGGTATGAATTTCAGCCTTTAATTAAACATTAAGTAACAAAATCAGAACTTCATACAGTGTAATTTTCTTCTGTGACAATCTGTCATACTTAAACACACTGTGCTAACATCCCCCATCTGTGCAATGAAGAAAACTATACCACATATTTCACAGGTGGTTAAAGCTTTAATTAACATTTATTAAGTGTATAGAGATCTTTGGCAGGAAATCACTACAGAAATGTATTTTTATTACTATCTTACAGCCTGGAAAATAACAAAGTCATGAGTTTATGCAGCGTTCAGAAAGGATTTTTGTGTGTACAGTATCATAGTTCTGTTTTTGAGTATATGCTTGCAAAGTGACCCTATTTAGGTAATATACGATTAAAATGCACTAGAAACAAAAGAGAAGTGGCCTAAAGCATTATAATAATTTGTCATGAACGACCAAAGAAAGAAAAATCTAGTCACAAACATTAAGAAAGCAGCCTTAACTGTAAAGAATCCTTCCACTAGAATGGATTAAATTAAAAACAAGTGGTTCTGAAGAATGAAGGCAGCTTACATCCACAGTTAGATTAGCAATGTTCATACACAGCCCATCAAATTCCTTAATTATATATCCAAGTACTTTACAATTGGATTATAATGTTTGTAGCTCTGGCGTGTATGAAGAAAAAAAACAAAATTTTAGGAAGAATCAAAACACTGAGACAAAACTAAAACACAATCAAACCATTGAGAGCCATTTGTATGAGCCATTTGCTGAGACCCTAGCCCTTCAGACTTTATTGTTATGATTAGAAAAAGCTTGCTCTGCACAAATCCATCATTTTTTTTTATAATGGACAGTTTACACCAGTTCTGAATGGCCACAGAAGATAGTCAGCACTTTTGTAAATTTATCCAGTAATATGAAGACCTCAATACTGCAAAGACTTGTACACGTGCTTAACTTTATGTACTGCAAATAATCGTGCTGACTTTAATGGCACTACTCAGTGCACAAGTCTTTGCATGATTTGGACTCAATGTTTGTAACTTACTGCAACAACGGAGGGAAAGTTGGTAAAATGCTGTTCGTATAGAATTGCCAGGTATCCGGTATTGACCCGGACAGTCCAGTATTTTCGCCTCCTGTCCAGTAAAAAAAAAATTCAGAAAATACCGGACACCTGAAATGTCCAGTATTTTCTGTTTTTTTCCACAGCCAGGAGGCAAAAATACTGGACACCTAGCAACCTTCAACACACTCAGCAACTGGGCCCAGCCCCCGGCCCCCCTGCTTACCTGGCTCCGCGGGGAAGCTCCCTTCTCGCTCGACCAAAAAAAAAAAAAAAAAAAAAAGATGGCTGCGGGCAAAAAAGACCTGAGCAAGGGGAAGCAATGCCTTCCCTGGGTCTTAGTGCTCAACCTCTCCTCTTCCTATCCCTATTCTGACTCTGCACGCAATTAAAGGGGCCCATACTGTTTTAATGCTGTTTTTACTTAACTCTTAGGGTCCTTTTTTTTTTGCTCAACAACTGGTCTCCCCTGCCCTTAACAGAATTTTTTCCACAGTAAGTGGGAAGCAGCAAAGGCAAGAAGGGTATTCAGTCTTTTTTTTGGGAGGGCGAGAGTATGAGGGGCGGCAGAAGGGTGTTCAGTATTTTTGTTGAAGCCATCTGGCAACCTTATGTTCGTATGACAGTGTATCCTCACAGGCAGTTGTTTCTAACAGAGTAGTCTGTGAGGAAAGGAGGAAGAGGATTGAATGATTCTAGTCAATATTTTTATTGGCATTTACGTAGGTCTAAGCATCTGATTTTCATCTGTGGACTGATTAACAAACTGCTTCCTTGCCTCTACAGCACACGGTAGGCTGAAGACTGAAAATGAATAACACCACCACTGCTCTCACCATTGCTTTTTGATCAGTTTCTTCATCAGGATTTTTTGCTCTCCAAGGTAAACGAGGACACCAGTTTTCAACCTGCAAAAATAATGGATGGAAAAGTTCTTTTTCTGCTTTCAACACGTGCAACTTTATACATTTTTCTTGTATTTCCTCTATGTTGTATTTCCCTACAGCTTGAACAGGGTCATAACTGATCAATACAAAGTCAGCCTAAAACAAAGCCATTCGCTGTTGTGATGTGTCTTCTCAGGATAAGACATCAAAGATGCATAAATGGAATACCCAGGGAAAAATGTAAGACACAGAAAAAGCTCTACTCATACTTTAAATATAATTTATAGAAGGTAATTTTCAATAGCTGGTTGCTTTTTATTAGGCAAAAAGGGAATAATAAAAAATACTTTGGAATAGGTTACCCACTTCAAAGGACATGGCTATAAAACTGATAAACTTGATTTAAAAAAACGGACAACTATTCTACCCTGTACATTTGAGTTCTCCTTTATCCATCTAGATAAGAAATATTATATTGCCAGTGAGGAGGGTCACTGGGAAGTAATGGGAGGGAGGATGGTACAGGTGACACAGGAGAACGCGTGCATTTAATCACCAAATGGCACCACATATCCATGTCAAGACAAAGGCAGGTAATCATAAGGAGTGAGTGATTGTACTATTATAAAAGGAGAGGTGTCTGTCATGCCCTCTGTTACAGAGAACATTTGAGAATACACTGGAAGACTTGAGAAGATTCTAGAAAATGCCAGAATGAGTGAGAAACAATGAGTTGAGGAGAACCCGTCCTGTGGCGGCAGTGGGCACAGTGGCAGGTGGCATGGAGGGCCGGGTTGGGCGTGGCGTTGCCAAGCCTTCTCCCCCTTGGGCTGCCATTGGCTGGGGCTAGGGGGTCGAGCTCCGTGCCTCCCAAGCAAGTGGCCAGCAGAGAGCTGGCGGTGGCAGTACCATACAGACTGTGCCCGCTGGGGCGGGTGGCTCGCAGGCTGGGGCCCCGTGCTGTTCCTGCACCCTTGGGGCAGCCTGTCAGGTAGGTGGGACAGTTGGGGCAGCAGAGCACAGTGGGGGCAGCGCCTTCCAGTCCACTGAGCAGCTGCTGCTGTGGAACAATGCACATCGAGCCCAGGGACAAAGAGAAGCGGAGGATACTGCAAGGGGTGGGGCTGGCAGTAACTCTCTGCCCACCGTGCTCCACTCATCCCTCACTTGGCCTCCCAAGCTGGTGCCCCTCAGGTCTTCCCACGCCCTGCCCTCCCGTGTGGCCCACTCGCCTGCTCCATCACGCGGTTGCATCCTGCTGTCTCTGCTGCCCCTAAGTCTGCTGCACCACAGCTGTGAGTTGTGGACTCAGCTAGTAATAATAATAAGGGGGGAACCATGGCACTAGCTGCTACCCTTGTAGCAGCAGAAGAGGAACACTCCCCAGGAGGAAAAAAGAGAAAGGAGAATGGCTAACCCCACATCACCCCAGTACCAGTCTCCTCCTGGTAACCCTAATTATTGGACACAATGCCAAGGGGAAAGCCCAAGTAAATGTTACTCTTGTGAGTCCCTTGAACACATGAAAAGCACTGGGGATCCAAATACAAGCCTCAGTCTGCTCAGGTTAATGCAGCTACCCTTGAGTCAGACTTGATTGAGGGCTTAAAGAGGTCTGAGCTGAAGATGATGCCTAAGTGACAGGCAAGAGGGTGGTACAGTACACAAAGATCAAGAAAAAGTGGGAGGGAGAATTTGGGAGTGAAAAATTAAGAGCTCAGTTTTAGTCCTGGTTTGCAGACAGACATTAACAAATCCTACTCAAGCCAAAACTCATCCAGCAGAAAATCCTTCTTATAACTTAGTGGATACTGGCAACAGAGTGAAAGAAACAGGACTGACCACTCACTAGGTATGCAGCAGCAGAGAAATGAATTAACTATACATGTTCAGGAGATGCCCAATAAGCAACTGAGGATGGGGAACCAGATAATCTCCCCATATTAGAGTACCATGCCATCCAGTTCAAAGGGTAGTAGGTACCCTGTTGGTGGGGGAAGGAGAAATCAGGCCACATTTAAACTTTTAAGTTAACATGCTGAGCTCTGAGAAAGAGGAGTTTCACAATAACATACAGCTTTTTACTGCAGAAATAAAAAATAAATAAGTTGCTCTCCCCTACATATGGACATCAACATGCTATTGACTTTTACTAGCCCTGTCTATAGGAAATATGTAGAACAGGGGTTCCCAACCGGGGGTACGCGTACCCCCAAGGGGTATGAGAAGCTTGTCAAGGGGGTACAGGGAATATTTGGTAAATAACTAGATTATCCTAACTGAAATATTCCAAAAGTAGTAGTGTTAGTGAAAAAAGTTGTGGATTCTAGAGTCTAGAATTTATTTCCTTTCATATTGAAGAGGGGGTATGGGAAGGTTTACTAAAAGCCAAGGGGGTACAGGGACCGAAAAAGGTTGGGAATCCCTGATGTAGAATCTATACTTTTTGTTGTTTGGGACATCAGAATGTTTGGGTAGTACAAAGATCTGAGCACTGAAACATCAATATTTTAAGGACATATTCTTCCCCTAAAAGAAAATACAAGTTACTAAAGGAACTATATTAATTTGGTGCAAATAGAAACAAGTTTGAATATTGTGTCACTGGCCATTTCCATACAAGCAAATTCCTTTCTGTGGTGGAATGGTACTGTATACAGGCTATTCTTGCTACATTTTATCTTGGTGGATTAAAAACACTGCTGTGCACATTGATGGCCTGTGTTCATGCATGCACTTGCTATTATTCCCTTACTCTTCCCTCCCCTGCTCTTGCTTTTTTTGTTATATCCATTCTTGTGGTTTGTCTTAAATTATACAGCAGAGCAAACAGTCAGGGTCTATACTACTATGGCTCTGTAAAGGGCCCAGTATAATGGGGCTTCTCCTAGTAAAGGATCTTAGCATCTACAAGAAAGAAGATGGGTGAGATAGTATTTTAGTGAACCAACTTCTGCTGGTGAGAGAAGTTTCATACTTACACAAAGCTTGTCTTCAAGTTTATGAAGTATACTCAGAGTTTCTCATCTCTCTTTCACCAATAAAAATAATGCCTTGCCCACCTTCTCTCTCTAATATCTTGAAGCAAAAACGACTACAATGCTACTACTTAATATCTACTATAATGGATATAAATAACAATCAGGTGTCCAACGCAGATATCACATTCAATACTCAATATGATGAGGTGTTTATATCATCAATCCTCTCCCACAATTATTTTGACTTCTATGCAATTTGCTGACAATCTTATTGTCTGCAAGGTAGAATACAGATTATTTTGAAATGGCTTTGCAGTTTCTAGCTATTCAAATAGCTTCTCTCAGAAATGTATTCTGGGTTTAAGGTTTCTGCAGCTACTGAATGTGCAGTGAAGAACGTAGCTTTTTTTTTTCCATGCCCATTATTGTGGCACTGGAGAGACTTATAAATGTACAGAAGGGAACACAAAGTTATATGCAGTTTTCCTTTCCTAATTCAGTAAAGTGATTTCATTTTCTTTTTAAATGGGATTATGGTGGGAAGACTGGGCAGAGACAAGCTGAAGAACTAGGTTTTATGTTTTTTTCTCTAAGCACTGAGACCATCTTAATTTTAGACTTCTCTAACAATGAGTTGTGGACCATTTGCACAGAAAGCTTTGTCTCTTAAACATACAAATTTCACTCGAGATTGGTAGTACCATTGCTCCAGTGGATTTCAAATGTTGTGGGAAGTCCTTATGTGCAGTTGCTTATGCCAGTCTCATGGAAGTATTTTAAAAAGGTGATGTATATTTGGTGGAAAGGGGAATATATTAAGCATTATTATGCATTGTTAAAGCCAGGCAGAGGAGAATATTGCTCACTGTTTATGGCAAATATCTACTTGAGAATTTGGTGTTACAAGACTGCTTATATCTGAAATGTGGCTTACCTAAGTATGCCTAGCCAATCTCCATTTCAGAAATTGAAAATTTAGATACCTTTGCAAAGTATTCTGAGAGCTATAAATACAAACCAAATTATCAATGAAGGGAAGCAGTGCATTCATGGAAGCAGTGCGTTTTGAAGAGAGATCTGAAAAAATCTTGCATGTTCATCATACTAGATTATAGTAGGGATGTTAAAATGCATGTAATTAAGTAACCGTGTAACCGCTGAAAGTTCAGCTACAAATGGGGCAGCAGTCGGCCCAATGGAAGCTGGTGCGCCTGGGGACCCAGCTTTTAAGCTAGCTCCTTGTATGTACCGGGAGTCTGCACATAACTGAACGTTAACCCAGGCTCATCGGTTCACTGTTTGCATGGTTACATCTTCGCATCTCTAGATTATAGATTTAGCTAGGGAAGAAAGAGTATATCTACGTCTATTTTATATACATTTTATATATATAAATTGTATTAAACCTATGTAATGATCTTTTAGGTGGAATGGTAAAAAAATAACTTAAGCAGGATCTTTTTCCTGCTACAGTAATAAATTTTAATATTTTAAGATATTTGCCCTCTTCCCCCAATCCACCACCAAATTTTTCATTCAGCTTTTCACCCATATCATAAACCATCAATTCTCCATCATGACCCACTTTGACAAATTACTCTGTGCAACACCATTTCCAAGTTATCTTTAGCAGCCAACACAGCTCATAAATCCACACCATTGTAGTAGTTATTAGAATTTCATTTCATGCTTGCATTCACAAACATTTAAGCTTTCAACCTTTGCTGTTGGGCATTAATCATGGCATTAATCATGAGATTAAGTATGCTGAATTTAAACTCAAGGTTAATAGCATGTTCAACCAATATTAGTTTTACATACTGTCAAAGGAGAACTCTAAAAAGCAAAGACCTTTATGTCAGTTCTTCCCTAAATACAAAAACAAATTGATAAGTAAAGAACTGTTCTGTTCCTCTGTTATAATATATATCACACAAATTCATCAATGTTACTTAAAAAGTCATTTGAAATAGTCTGCAAACATCCTAAATCCTTGTCAATCACTCAACCTCTTAAGCTGCCATGGTAATTACAATGGAAGCAACATGTACAAATTGAAGGGCATTAGAAATATATGTCGTCTGATACAAGACTGATGGAACAAATCTCT
The DNA here is from genome assembly GCA_019425775.1 of Rafetus swinhoei. Lineage (NCBI taxonomy): Eukaryota > Metazoa > Chordata > Testudines > Trionychidae > Rafetus > Rafetus swinhoei. The sequence goes on along the minus strand of CM033439.1, from coordinate 18,195,541 downwards.
TTTAGTGAAAGGAAAAATAAATTAGTTTTCCAAAATATTTCAGGTAGCAGAAAAGCCTATTTATAGAAATAGAAGGAAGCTAACATATTTAAATTATATATTTGCATAAACTTTTTTATAGAGGCTTACACTCACAATGGCTTAATTATGCAATTCATAAATTTGTCAGTTTTATTCTACCTTATTTCTCTGGCATTCTGTAAATGTACAGTTACCTAATTAGCATTAGATATCTCTCCTATCATTTAGATTGTATGCACATCCATCCTTCCAGATGTAAAAGGCTAAAAAACTAAGATGTGCTCTGCCCAAGAATATATGCTGCCTAAAAACCATTTTGCTTCATATCAAATTGCTTCATATTGCTTAATATTTTACTTAACAATAGTATCTTATTTCAAAGCAATGGTCCATTGAGACTTACTTGAGTCACAAATTATTCAGCTCAAGGTAGGTGAAGTTTTATGGTATGTGGTTATACATGAGGTCAGACAAGATTGTTTAATGGCCTTAAAATCTTCATGTTTCCACCTAGCTGTGATGGTCCAGGGCTAGCCAACTGACCTGAACTACATCAGTACTATAAACTAATGTATATAATAGTGAGTTTCATATTCTATGCATGTCAGAGAGCATGCTCTTTGACAAATCTAGGAAATGCTGTAAGATCTGTAGGAGTTACAGACTATTAACATACAAACTAAAAGACTTGAAGAAAACAGCTTGATGTAGAGCACTGCAAATACAATGCAAAAATCAGAAACTGCATGACACTCACATTGTCTAACACTATTTTAAAGCCTTATAAAAAGGACAAATAATGATAAACCAACAGGTGTTGAGACATTTGGAAAGATGCAATGGAACATATGCAGACTGGACAGTCTTCAGCAGCTGTTGGTACATATACGCTTCTCAGAGTAAGTGTTGTCTTTATTACGTGTTAAATCAATAAGTCCAACCAAAGCTTATTACCTAAGTTTTGTAATTAAACCAATCCAGCTTCAAGGGAACTGCTTTCATTAAATACAATCACAGTTACAACTGTTATCAATGACGGCTTATCAATTAAATGGTTATTGATTATTGACAAATTATTGATCACTGATTGATTACCAATAAGGTTATAATGGATCAGAAATTAAACAGGACACAAATTTATGATGCAGTTTAAAAAAGGCTAACACCATTCAGGGATATAAATTACATTTTCCTAGGTATATACTTATGGCTAATTGGAACTGCTGTGATAGATAGGCTTTAGTGTAACTTAGGCCATGTCTCCACTTACTGGAGAATTGACACTCTTTTGATTGATCTTCCAGGGGGTCGATTTAGTGGGTCTAGTAAAGACCTGCTAAACTGAACGCTGAGGGCACCCCTGTGAGTGTTGGTACTCCTCGTGACAGCAAGGAGTAAGGGAAGTTGACGGGAGCATTTCTCCTGTCGACCTCCTGCTGTGGAGATGTCACCAACCTCAACTTAAGGTACTTGTATTCCAGCTACATTATTTACGTAGCTGGGGTTGCATACTTTAAGCCTACCTTCCCCCTGGGTAGACCTGGCCTTAGATTGACTTATAGCAGTGTCTACACCATGATTTGTCGACAAGAGACATGCTAGCTTACCTCATGCTTCCCAGGGGAGGTGAAGTACAGAAATTGATGAGAAAGTGCTCTGCCATCAATTTAGCTTGTCTTCACCAGACCTGCTAAATTGCATCAATCACAGCAGTGCCAATTTAGCTGTAAGGATAGACAGGCCTCAGAACGAGGAGGTAATCATCCTATTCTACTCAACATCTGTGAGGCCTCAGCAGGAGCATGGTGTCCAGTTTTGGGAACCACACTTTACAAAGATGTGGACAAATTGAAGATCCCAGAGTAGAGCAACAAAAATGAGAAGAGATTTAGAAAAGCTGACCCATGAGGAAAGGTAAATAATTTGAGCACATTTAATCTTGAGCAAAGATTGAAGGAGAATCTGATAGCAGTCTTCAAATACATTAAGAATTTTTATAAAGAGAAGGGTGATCCATTTTTCTCGCTGGCTACTAAAGGTAGGATAAGAATTAACTGGCTTAATCTGCAGGCAAGGCAGATTTAGGTTATAAGTTAGGAAAGAGCTTTAATTATAAGGTTAAGTACTGGAATAGATTAACAAAGCAGGTTGAAAAATCCCCATCACTCTGGTTTTTTAAAAATAGATTGGACAAACACCTGTCAGGCATGGTCAAGGTATACATGTCCTGCCTCAGGAGATGTAGTTGACCTCTTGAGGTCCACTGCAGTGCTATATTTCTCTAAGATGTGAAAGCTCTTTATAAGCATTAATGAATGAGGTCACAAATGCCTCTATGAAGTAAGCAACTCATTTTATGAATGGGGAATGTAAGGTGGAAAGATCAAGTAACGTCTCCAAGGCCACACAAGAATTCAGTGAAAGCTGGAAAGGAAAGTTGCCTACCACACTGTGTTTTAGTCAGCAAATGATACCCGCCTTCAAGAAGTTAAACAAACAATGGTAATAACATGGAAGGAAGAAGCAAGCTGGAGACAAAAGTAGTGGGAAAAGCCATACGTCTAAAGCAAAAAACAAAACTCAAAGAGAAAACCCCCACAAATTCAAACATTCAAGAAATCTTGGTTTGCAAGTTTCAAGGAGGTACTCAATACCTGTAATGTAGTAGGTAGGAGGAGAGAACAACTGAATTCTATCAGGAGAAAACCATTGAAAGCATTTCATTAATTAATCTTCATGTGTTCATTTCTGGAAATTTTAGCCTTTTTACCACACCACTGCCTGAAATCACTGCAGAGCAGTTACTAATAATTAGGCCGATTTAATAGAGAACAATGACTTTAATTGAATTCAGAAGCCATGAAAAGCCAAAGACTTGACAGTCTTGACTATATTAAAGCTGGGTACAAGCTGCAAACTGAACTGGAGATCATGCTAAGCTGTAGCTGTCTCCACGTATTGCTTCTGGTATATCTTTCACTGACTCGCTTGGGCTGCACGAGATCAATAAGACTTGCAATGAATTTTCAGGACCTCTAGAAAAAACTGTGTCTGAGCAATGACTGAGCTTCAATTGTTGAGAATACACTGCAGAAATAGTTGTGTTCCCCAGGTGGCCACCCCACTTAGGTTTATATTCTAAGTATTCCCTGGGTTTGTGACAAGCCTCTTCCATACCTCCCAGACTCTAATGCTTCAGAAAGCTGTACTGGAAAGTATGGGAAGATATTGAGAGGGCTATGCACCTAGAACAGCTGATTTAAGCACCATGAGTGACTAACATTTCAGATAAAACAGTATGGATTGATTGCTGTTTACATCTGTACTATCCCACTGGTAAGAGTACAATTCTCTGACATATCTACAGGGTTCGAAATACTAGCAGCACCCTTTGGCATTATTTTAGTTTCTATCTCCTCACAGAACTCCCACTAAAGATTTGTTTCCCTTTTCCAACATGAATTGTACAAGTAAAATTACCATAAATATTTAATCCTTTATTGTAGGTTTTATGCACTTCAAGACAGACTTACTGACCTCACTGAGGTAGATAAAAAAAGAGCATGTAGACCCATCCACACCATAACTTGAGTAACATGGATCTGATCGCCACATATCTTTCATCCACTGAAACAAAACAAAAATAGCCAGTCTGTTAGGTGTAAGGCTTGTGTATATCTATTAATTTTATAGAGCCACGTTTGCATCGGAACTCAATAATTTGGGACAGGGAAAACATATGTCAGTACATTACACAAGACTAAAATCAGTACAGGTTGCATCTCCTAAATCTGGGACTCTCTGGTTCAGCAACATTCATGGTCCAGCATGACCACAGCCATTCCTGGATAAGAGAGCCCCAGAGCAGGAGAGCCATCAGCTGGGAGCCCGGTGCAGCCCCGCGAGACTGGTAGCAGCAAGGCCGTAGCAGCCAGGGCAAGGGCAGTGCTGGGGCAGCCTGGGCAGAAGTGGTGGAGCGCAATCGGGGCTGCCTGCCACCTGGCAGGGAGACTAGGACCATGGCAGCCCACGATGGGAAGCCTGGCCAGGGCCGCGTCTGCCTGGGCGGCATTGTGGCCACAGTATCCCAAGGAGCAGCGGCGGCAGCATGATTGGGCCTGCCTGAGGCCTAGTAGCGGGGCTGGAGCTGTGGTTGCAGGAGCTCAGGAAAGGAAGCTGAGCCCTGATGGGTGCCGCACCAAGGACATCCAACTTGTAGTGATAGAAAGCGGAAACAGTACAACAGACTAAGAGAATTGAGTAGAATATCTCTTTTAAGCCACTAATCCTAAGTCAGTATCCCATAGAATCTCTTTTAAGCCACTAACCCTAAGTCAGTATCCCATAGTCACCATGGATGATTACAATAAGCACTGACAGCCAGATAAGCACAGAGACCCAAAGACTGAATGGAGATTTGCATACTCTCTCTAGGTCAAGCTTGAGGCTTGTAGGTGGCAGGACCTTGCTTACAGTGCCTCTGGACATGTTGCACTTGTTCTGTGGCCAAAGAAAGCACTTCAGTTCCCAGTGCTGTCAGTCTGGCTTCTTTACACAAGCAAAGAATTCACTTAAAAATCTTTTAAAGAAGAACTAACTAGAATTAGCAATTTAATATTCAAATGACAAATTACTTAGCAAACAATGAGTGGTGCTGTAGCACTTTAGAGACTAACCAGATGTCACAGGACCACTTGTATTTAAAGTTACAGTCTAACATGGCTACCCCTCTAAGATTACTTAGCAGTTTTGCAAAAGTTTTTCCATGTTATTCAAAACTGAAGTCACCAAGCTCGAATAGGTTAGAGAGAGTTTTATTTTCAAAAAAGCAAATGTACAATAAATATTTATATTTCCAAGTACTTTTATTGATTTAGCAGACAGTTTTAAAAAATCTCAGATTCTCTCTCTATATATAAAATATCTTAATATATAAATAATAGAATCCACATCTGAAATAGTTTTGGAAATTGCACAATCATATTCATTTTTATGTATCAAGCAAGAGGAATTTGCGTTTTTTAAATCACTAGTCAATTTATCAGCCCTTAAAATTACAATTTTTTTAAGAAATGAAAAAAATTCTACCTGAAAATATCTATCGCTAACATTTTAAAAATGTTTTTTAGTTGGAGTAAGAAATTGAACGTTTTCAGTATTTGCTAATTAAATATGTATAGATATAGCCAACAAAGCAGGGCAAGGATCTTGGCCCACTTTGTTTACCATCTACGGCTCTGGTTGTGCACAAAGTTCAATAGCATTATTCACATGCATATGATTATTCACATGTAGGACTGGGGCCTAAATATTTTTAAATTTCATCTGATATGTAATCAAACTATTAAGGGACAGAATATCAAGATATATAATAAGCACCCCAAATACTTAGGGATTATGTGTTGTTTTATCCCATGCCTTAACAAGGGATATCATCCCTTTTCTTCCAAACAGTTATACTATAGTGGTTTCAGGTATGGAGTGCAAGATATGCAATCGTCTGTACTTGTTTTCTGTGAATTCTTCGAGTTAATCTCAATTGCTTATGTCTATAAATCTTCAACAGCAATGGCCTCTTTCAAGACATGATTTAAGACAACATGTATGCAGAGATTAACAGAGGACCATGTCATGGGTCCCCATGCTTTATGAGAATTGGCTTATGGATATGAATATGTGCAACTCAGGCTGGGTCTAGACTATACCCTTTTATTGGAAAAAGCTACGCAAATTGCCCTCTGGATTTGTGTAGCTTTTTCCAATTGCTTTTCTGGAAGAGGCTTTTCTGCCATTTGGCCCCATCTAGATGGGGCTAAATGGTGGAAAAGCCTCCTCTTTCAGCAGCGCCCTTACTCCTCATAGAAAGGAGGCCCCCTGAAAGAGGGCATTTGCTCTTTTGCAAATGAAGTGGACGAGCAAACGCTTTCCCTGGACGTGGTGGAATTTTCCTGGTATACTACACGTATCCCAGAAAAACCCACCAGTCTAATCGTACCCTCAAAGATGCTTTATGCAAAACAGGTTATGTAACATTTTTAGAATTACAATCTGCTGAATCTGTATATCCTATTTCTGTGCATGTATCATTCTAGCATGTGAAATCAGGAATATGAAGTGTGAACCTGTTTTTAATTCTAAATGTGCTAATGAGGGCCACTGGTGATACTTTAGAAATTTAATGGCTCAATATTCAAACCAACAATATGAATGGTTTTATTTTTTCTGTAAGCCCAAACTATGATTGGTCCTAGAGAGACATGTGATCATACCAGTTGGTACTGGAATCCATCATTATTCCACTATTTTTCCAGGGAATGGGGAGCCTGAACAAAGGATTCCTGTCCCGAGGGAAAGTCTATTTAAGGAATGTAAAGCAGACAAGTCTTTTGTCTTCAACTGGCTTCTGAAATTGTCCCCTTCCCCAAGAAGATACAAATGAGGAGACCTGGAAATAAAGAATTGCAGTGAAAGTCAGAAATACATCAATTTGGGCCCGAGATAACTATTATAGGTAATAATTTGCATGTAACAAGTATCTTAGTGTGTTGGAATTAGCTGGTGTGGATTTTTTTTTTTTTTTTGGTTCAGTATCTTACTTTGATCTGTTTTCACTTGGAATGAATGAAATCCTACTTTTTATATTTAATAAAACCACTTTTGTTTATTTTCAATTCATAGTCATGATTTCCTGGGGGGAAGCAATCACTGTGCATATCTCTCTTTCATTAATAATGAGAGTGAACATCTTTATGAGCTTTCTCTGTGTAAACCTTTTATACAAGGTAAGACAGATTTATTTGGGGTTTGGTTCCCTTTTGGGGGTGGGTCCCTGAGTGCTGTCAGTGGCTTTAGAGCTGAGCCCTAAAGCGATGAATTAGTTCAGCATCTGTGTTTCTCTACAGTGCGGGTGGAAACCCCAACTCTGTACCTTGGCAGAGGGAGACCAGAGCTTCTGGCCCAACAAGCGAGATGGCAGGGAGCCCCACTGGGCAAGAAGGTGGGCATCAGTGGCTTGATCAGCACACCGGGGAACAACCCAAGGGGGATTTCTGTGATCCAGCCATCTCAGACCACACTTACCTTTATTTTTCCCTCACAATGAGGGAAGCCATCCATAGGAGGCAATTCACACTGTTCCTGGGCTCCATTAATGAGATCTGAAGAGAAAAACCAACAGAACATAGCTGTAATATTGATTGACACTTTTGGCAGATACTAACCCCATTCTTTTGAATTTCGGAATCGCTGTCCAAACTCACTGAAGAAACAATACTGTAGTTCTGCAGTCCAGCAGAAATGGACAAAATGCTGGGGCATAAAGTAATTTTTAAAACTCCTGTTAAACTTGAAACTAAATAAGCACTTCTCAAAATATTATCTGAACAGCATGGGTCTGATCCGAAAGCCCTTAGACATGCAAGTAGCCTCACTGAAATCCATAGGTATGATTCTTATCACACACCAGTGACAAGAGTATTTCCACTCAGCTCAGGGGAGTTAAGCTGCCGGTAAGAGGACAATTAGGCCTAGCAGGACTTTTTGCATGCATGAAGGATCAGCCCATGTTTGAACAATGCTGAGTACACTGTTAGAGCTCAGTAAATAGTAAAGGCTGCATCTCTATAAACCAGAACTCTCTGGGCCAGACCACGGATGTTCCAGGATCAGAGAGTCCCAGCCGGATACAGGGAGTGAAGGGGCTGGGAGCCCAGTATGATGCAGGGGGTGGAATGGGAGCCCAGTGTGTGCAACCCAGCTGGGCTGCCTAGGGGAGTTGGGAGCCTGGTGCATGGCTCAGCTGTGCTGGGGGAAAGTTTGAGTGGGAGGACCAGAAGCCTAGTGTACGACCCAGCCGGGCTACCAAGGGAGCTGGGAAGCCTGGTAGGGCAGCAGAGCAGGTGGTGGGGCCAGCAGCAAGGGGCCAGAAATGACCTCCCCGATCCCGCACAATCCCTCATCTTGGACTAGTCAGGTGCCGAGGGTGCCGGACCAGGGAGGTCCAACCTGTGGTAATGAACAGTAGCAAGTTTGGTAGGAAAGTTAATTGTCTTTTCAGGTTACAACAATGGATAAAAAATAAAATTAATTCTTAAAGATGGTACTTGGCAATCCAAGGTACTGTCTCAAAAGTATAGCATTAAGTCAACTTTGGAGCCACTTTGGAGTACTGAGTCAGAGGGAGGGAAGGGGGCAGCAGAAGGGCTGATACAGCCAGTTTAGGCTCGGGGAGAGCATGGGGCTTGTTCTGACATCCACTGTCCCTTCCCAGCCACTTGATCCTGTTTCTGAGCAAACAAGGAGAGCAGCAAAGGAGGAGCATCTCTGGCTGCCCCTGAGTGCAGTAGCTAGCAGAAGACAGAACTGAAGACACATGCCTGCTGTCTTCCCCCAGCTCAGCTGGATGTGACATCTCAGCTGAGGTGTTGGACAAATGGCATGGTTGCCAAATGAATACCTCTCAAACACAGCAGTGGTTCCCTAAGTCTCCAACAAACAGTACCTATGGTCAGAATAAGAACCCTGTAGAAGCCTATAAGTCCCTTTCAACAAACCTCCATTATCATCTCATTCATATGACTCCCTCTTTGGAGGGGCGTGTATCAGCAATCATGTTCCACTCCCTGTTAATATATAGTCCAGGGAACCTAATTACTCAGATTCAGGGATGAATCCTGGTCACATATGCTATGACAAAGACTCCTCCTCTCTATTGAAACTCATTTACTGCGGTAATACCAGCAGAAACTGTTCATACAATGACAAACGCCAACAAAAAACATCCAAACGGCACACAACCAGACACACACAGATGTAAAAAATGAGTTGTGTTTCAGTCCTATTCTTCCCATACTTCCTCTTTGGTCTAAGTCTATCATTTGTATTGTATTGACCTGTTTTAATGGGTGTTTTTGAAACATGTAAAACAGCGGAGAGTGCTGTAAAATAATACCTACATGCAGTGGTAGGTATTTCTTTAGTACCTTTTGTCTAAGAGAACTGTTCCACGAACAGGGGTTGGGAAGACAGCAACTACAGAACATGCACAGCAATTTAACCCAGCAGTTGGAGACTGAAGTCTAAGGCTATGTTTGCACTAACCAATTTTGTTGCCAAAACGTATGTTATGCTGATACCCAAAAGTCGACCAAACTAAACAAAACAAAAATAACCAGAAGATGTTCATACTTGCACCCTCTATTGAAAGAGCTGCACCAGGCAGGGGTCACAATCCCTTGGCTCCTCCCACGCTCCCCTGCCATTCAGACCCCACACCCCTACCCCACTCCTGCATCCTACCTCTCTCAGACTGCCACCCCATGCTCCAGCAGCTCCCTCCTGCAGACTGAATCCCTGACCCAAAAAAAGGTTTCCCACCCCTGACCTACAGCCTCTTCAGCTGCTGGGCATCATATGAGCAGCTCTATGAGCTCTTCCTGCTGAGGAATGTCAAAGCAGACCAGCAATCTCTCTCTCTATCCCTGCAGCAGCAGTCTGACTGTGGCTGTGTTCCTAGCGCAGGGCGGAACAGGAGTATTCCTATGACTGACTGTTCTTTGTTCCCCAAAGAAAGCAGCTCATTCAACTGTCAGACACTTCCTGGAGCTTTGAAAGGGGAAAGGCATATGCCTGCAGGACAGCAGAAATCAAAACACTGAGCAGAGAGATCAGGGCAGGCATTGTGGGATATGGGCGGAAGTCAGTTCTGACCACAAAACAAACAGCAGCATCTACACTGGCTCTCTGTCAACAATAAAGGGAGGGGGAAAGAGGAAAAAAAAGTCTCTTATTGGGTGGAAGTTTGTGTCACCAAAACTAGGCATTTTTCCTGATAAAAGTTGCATTGGAGTGTATACGTTGTGGTTAGGGTTGCCAGGTGTCTGGTATCCCACCGGACAGTCCAGTATTTGAGCCCTCTGCCTGGTTAAAAATCAGACAATACCGGACACGTGCAGTGTCCGGTATTCTCTGATTTTTCCGGCTGGGCACCGGACAGAAGCCTGACATGGGCAGCCCCGCCCCCGCCAGGCTTCTGCGCAATCACAGGCTCCCAGCAGCCAATGCCAGGGCCAGCCACTCCCCCGCCCGGCTTCTGTGCAATCACAGGCTCCCAGCAGCATTTGCGGCCCCGCCTCCCAGCTGGTTGTGATCACCGCTTATCCCGTGTGCCTTTTTTTCCCCCCCCCTCGAGCAAAAAATATCGGATGTCCGGTATTTTTTGGGAGACCATCTGGCAACCCTAGTTGTGGTGACAAAACTTGGTAGTGCAGACAAAGCCTAAGAAAATGGGTTTTCAGTCTCTGCTATAAACCATCTAGGAGGCAGACCAGACCTGCCAATCAATAGCACAGGGAAGAGCAGCTCCACCTTTGAAAAGCTCACTGCTTATATTTGCAGTGAAGAAAATCTCTAACCACTGTATTTTGGCAAGCAATCTTAAATTAAGCACGATGAGTAAATAGCAGCAATACTTCCACAGATAATTGAGTACCATCAGTAATCCAAAATATTTCCCAAATTAACAGCCCATTAGGGGGGTTGGCTAGAAAGGCCTCATTCTCTAAAGAGAAACCTCCAAGTAAAGCATGCATACATTTTCCTAATAGAATTTAAATTGTGGTGAGACTTAGGTAGGTTGAATACAATAACCCAAATTAAATTTTGACTAGGATACAGTAGTAAATACTTTCCCTCCTTCCAAAAACTGCTACAAGACATTTAAGGATTATAAGTGGACAAACTATGAATTTTGTATCAACAGACTGGCATACCTCTGACAGCATGGTATATTATTGCACCAACCTGGTTAACTTTTGCCTTAAAAAGATGACTGCCACCATCTTGTATAATCCAAATGTTTTTCCTTTGTAATCAAGACATCTCGATTTTGATACAAGACACGGTCTAAGAAACTGCTTTTTACAAAATATTTTCTATTGAGGCTTACGAGCATGTAATTTGTGATGGAAAATTTATCAGAATAATCGATCTCCTCAGAAGTTCTCTTTGAATTAGCTGATAAATTATGTATTGAAAGAGATGTACTGAACTTGGCTAAATTAGTGGCACTAATTAGCTTTTATGTTTTCTAAAACTACAGTCAAAACGTCAACCATTCAGTCAAACATAATGAAAGTCAAAAAGTGTTTGCTTTCACATTGGAGAAATAATGGAGCACAGGCTTTTTCCCCATATTTTTATAGTTCTTGACTGTTTTTAAAGCATTCCCTCTCCCTTTCAAATCTTGACACATATATACCAATTCACGGTCCATTTTGGCAAATGTCATGGTCTTAGGATTTTAAAAAACAAATTTCGTGATTTTCAGGTATTTAAATCTGAAATTTCATCATGTTGTAAATGTAGAGGTCCTCAATCAAAAAGGTGTGGGGAGTGGTGGTTACAAGGTTATTGTAGGGTGTGTTGCAGTACTGCTACCCTTACTTCTGCACTGCTGCAGGTGGTTGTTCTACCTACAGAACTGGGCAGCTGGAGGCCAGGATTTCAGCTTTGAAGACAGACACCACCAAGACCAGTGCAGAAGTGAGGGTGGCATGGTACGGTATGGCCACCCTTACATCTGCACTGCTGCTGACGAGGCACTGCTTTACAGTTGGGCACCGGACCAACAACCACAACTCTCCAGCATCCCAGCTCTGAAAGCAGAAGGATGGATGGAAATACTGCAATCCTCCCACAGCCCAAAAATGACCTTGTGACCCTCTACTACTCTCTTTAGGGTCAGGACCTTCAATTTCAGGAACATTGGTCTCTGGCCCACCATTTCCGCCGGTAGGGGAGCCTAGACTACCCTGCCTTGGCAATAAATGTTGATGTTTGCCTTGTCCTAAGTGCGGATTTCTGGCCTGTCTCAAGTCTGGTGTGCCAAAGCATGCAGGCAAGGCCCAAGAGTCAGGAATTGTTTTGCATAACAATGCAGATTAAGCATGGTACACAAGACCATGTCAAGAACACAGGACAAGCAACCTTGAACTGGTACTTCTGTTTCTGATCAGCAAAAAGTACAGATGCAGCCATGAAACTGTCAACTAGGCATATAGTTTTAAACAACATCCTGAGTAAGATGTACCCCAAATAGGGTAATGGGCATTTTACGGATCCTACACAATATGCAATCAATTGGTAAATATTATTAGAACGACCAAGTCTCTCTTTGCTATAAAATGGGCTTAGTAAGAACAATGGATGGGAGGGTGAGCAGGATCAACCCACACGTCCTGCTCAATGTAACTAGACGTAAATAGGCCCTTCACACCGGCGACCGATTGCATAGCTTTTCATTGCATGGGAAGAAAAGGAATCACAACCTCCTGCCTGGTACTGTAGGTAGCATACGGGTAAAGTATAAGTGAATTAGGCTTTATTATTGTATAGAGTAGATCTTTTATTAATTGCTTTTGCATTGTTTTGCGCTGTATTAATTGCTTTAGAAATTATTGCATTTAAGGTTTAAATTGTATAGTAATTGTTTTTAAGACTTGTAAAAGTTAAACAACTATGTTAACTGCTTAAAGCTTGCAAGTAAGAAAGAAAGTGGTTAAGTAGCTCTGGCGTGTCCTGGTTTCCCTTGGATCTAAAATAAATCAAACCACACGACACCACCCCAGGGGAATTTATACAGTATAGTGTAAGGACACAGAAGAGCAGATTTCTGTGGGGGAAAGCAGATTTCACGGTCCATGATACCTTTTTTATTGCTGTGAATTTGGTAGGGCCTTACTCATATATGAATACATTGTGACCGGAAGTTATAACCGGTACAGTATCAAAACTGCAATCTTTTCTGCAAAAGTAACTTTCTGTGGGCAGACAAGTTGCATTTCTTTCAGAGGTACATTTCCCTCTAGTATCAGAGAGATAACCATGTTCGCTGTTCTTGCACATAGAAACTAAGAGTCCAATGGCACCTTAAAGACTAACATTTATTTGGGCATAAGCTTTCGAGGGCAAAACCCCACTTCAACAAATAAATCTGTTAGTCTTTAAAGTGCCATAGGACTCCCCACTGTATTTTCATATAGAATTTCAGTAATGTAGCTCATTGAATAAATATGCTCGTCCAATATGCTTTACAAAGAGATAACAGTGTTGCCAAATTCAAACATTCAAAAATCATGAGCTACGGCTCCACAAAATTATGAGATTTTAAGAAGTAACTTGTCTTCTTTCTGTTTGTATGCTGGTATTGTAACCTTTAGTGTTCACATTTTTAAGCTTTTTTCTGCCACCTTGAGGGCTAGAAACTTCAATGAAATCCAGGATTCTCTTGTAATCATGTGAATCCAGCATCTCTATCTTTAAGAAATGTAACATACTGTGCTTCAGTTTTTATCTCTGCCAAGTTTGATTAGTGCATCAGCCGAAATAGTTCACTCTAAAACGTGAACCCCTTCATTCCCCACCTGCTTTTTTCCTTCTTCCCCATCTACCCCTTATAATAAAACATTCCTTAAGAACTTGCTGTTCAAAATAAAATCCCATATTTCAGAGCCACCATTTTAACTAGGGGCTGAGTCAGCACCCACATATCCACCTTTGCTCCCCCAGATGTCCAAGCACTTCCTGCCCCACTGCAGTACCAACAATCCCAGTGGGTACATACATGGTTACCCATAGCTTGCCACTCAAACCTCTTTCTCTCTTACCATGGATTTACCTAACTACAATTGCCAATTTTGTTCAGAGCTTCATGTTATACTTTCCCTCATGCTTGTACGTAAACAGGAAACTAGACTGTGTAGTTTTTAACCAGAAATCTGTCTGCACTGAGCAAAGCTATACATTCTGGCTAAAAAGATTGACTAGACTTAATCCTTCCTAAAAGTGATCTTGCATGTACTACCTGCAAAGAACAGGGCAAAAATTTCAGCTGATTAAATTCATACTGGACTATTGTACCTTCTGCCCATTGCTAAAGGTTCTATCCTTTGTATTGAGGAAATTCGCCTTTCTCCAGTTTTACAACAGCTACTCCCTGAAGTTCTGGTTTGAGAGGGTTCCTGTCTGGCTACAGGGCCCCTCTCCCTTTTCCCAGAATGCATATGGGGATCGTGATCCGCCTCCTCTAGTCTCCTGGACAACTGGCTTCAGAAAACCCTCTCCACCCTTTGAGTTTAAACATTCTCAGTCTGTAGGATGAGAAGACTGCTTAAGTTTTGGAGACCCAATCCACTCCCATTCTTTGGTTGTTTGGAGTCAGGCCATTTAATGGAGGCCATTTAAACCTATTCGAGATCCAATAAATGTTTGGTCATTTGGAAGGTGGGTGAGTCTGCTCTCCCACTTGCCATCACCCTCCCCCCAATATAATATTGAAGTCGGGGCCAACAATTTTAAATCCATGTGTGTGTGCGTCTTTATGCATGAATGTGTCCTGATCAAAATGCTACCTGAGTTCCCTTGTCGGTATATCTTGAAATGCCCGTTTCAAGTCCTAGGGCTGGGTTTGTAGGAGATGAGGATGTAAAGTTTCTCCTGAAGTTGTTTGAGTAAAGATTTGATGATATCCCTAAATTCCTGGGTGAACTGTAGTGTGGGGTCCTTCTCTGAATTCTTTACAGTATAGATGGTGTTGGATTGGCCTTGTTATCACAGTCACCACTATCGAGGACAATTGTGCCCTTTTATCTGCTGGTTGATCACTATCAAATGACTGATTTTGGAGACTGTACAACTATCCTCTTGCTGGTGGAAAGATTGAGGTGGATGTGACATTTGTTATGGATTTCAGCATAATTCTTCTGAAGCAATCAACATAGTAATCAAGTGTGCGCTTTTGTCCATTATAGAGTATTCAGTCAGATTATCCTTTTTTCTTATGACTGTTGGTGGGAACATGGTAGCTGTGGATGGTGGTAGTTTTGTTGTGAAAGAATACTTTGAGGCAGAGACACTGAAATAATTATTCTAGTTTTTCTCATGTTAGTACAGTATCAGGTTCTGTGGTGATAGAAGTTTTGTCCCTCAGAGTACACACAATTCAGCTCTGCTTAGTGAATGACGATAGTGTGTCACTGCTGGGTCCTGGTGTCATAGTTGCTCCCGAAGGTGCTATTGTGTGTGTTGCTGCAGGTAAGTTTACTGGATTTTTTCCTACCAGTATATGGAAGTATGTGATTATTTCTTATTTCTGGAAAAGGTAAGGTGCAGGAGAAGGCTCCTTATGTTTTCTGAATTTCTGCAGAACTTTTCAGTGTATTTGGAGTTGTATGCAGTACACTCAGGATTATAGATGGTAAGTCTTCTGGTGACCATGATTTATTTCTTGCATTTGCTCGCAAGTCGATGTCACATAAGGTTGGCTTCCTTTTCTTCACGTTGTGGAGTTTCCACTTCAGATGGTAATTCGATACTGCTGATTATAGTGTTGTAGCCATATTGGTTCCAGGATATTAGCCAGACAAGGTGGGTGAGGCAATGTGATTTTCCTGGGTGACTTCATTAGATAACCTAGCGATTATCTTGTTTAATCTACATAGGGGTTATTGGGGCATTTAATGCACTGGATGAGGTATACCACATGCGTGCTCTTACACCAAGAGCATAAGGAAAGCAATGACTATGAACATTTTTATTAAAGGTAGAACTACAGATTTGATAGAACTGTGCTTTACATTCAGACAGCGTAAAATTGTTCTTGTATGCTGTTTCTACTACTGTTGGCTATCACTACCTCAGAGTCATCTTATACATTTGTACATTAACATAGCATTGAAAATGTGCAAGCATGTACATGGATTGCATAGTGATGCAAACCACTACAGGGATGTCTGAATTTCACACTTTCACTAGTTGATCTTATGACATTTCTTTTGCGAAACAGATTTGCTGCCTTCCTATTAGCAAGGAGTTATAGGAAAGGGGTATGAACATTTGCAAGAATTCAGTCTCTTTTAAAGACTTAGGGCCTGATCCTGCCAGGTACTGTGTCCCTTTAAATCCTGAAGGCTTCAGGAAAACAGTTGAGAATATTTATTATTACAAAGCATTACATACTTAAACTAGTTCTAACTTCTTTAAGTTTAAAATTTGAACATTGCAGGTGGTCAGGATTAGATGGTCATGTCTAGCCATTTAACATATGTCTCTCCCTATCATTTTTTTTCCCCGCAGAATGACAGAGTGATGTCATCATGTCACTCTGCATCCATAGGAGCCAAGCCTCACTCACTCGCAGCCTGGCCCTCCCCTGGCCCCGCGTGTAGAGCTGGGACTGCCGCGCTGTGGCCCTGACCCAGTCCTCCCCTCCACAGTGGCTGGGGAGAGAGCTGTATTTGTTGTGGCCTCGGCCCCAGCCCTCCCCAGTGGCCATGGGGTGGGGGTGGGGCTGGGGCTGGTACGACCTCAGCCCCTGGCCCTCCCTGGCTGCCGGGGGAGCAGGAGGTAGGCAAGAGACTGGGGCTGGCATGGCCCCGGCCTTCCGCAGTGGCCGGGACTGCCTACCCCCCAGAGAGAGGGGAGCTGGTGAGTAGCGAGCAGAGGGTGCAGCCCTCGAGTATTTTTAAAATATCACTTCTGTTTTCAGCAACCAGTGAGGATTTCTAAGCCAGAGCAAATGTGTGAGTTCCTCAGAATGGTGGAACACGAGGTTCACTCACCATGGCCAGGTTACTAGCCTCTTGGCTGGCTCCCCTCCGCACAGGGCTCCTGGGCCCCCCCTTTGGGCAGCCACACTGGGCTCCTGGTTGTGCCACCAGGCGGCAGCCCCATGCCCAAACTCCTGCCTCCCCCCCTTCCCGGGCAGCCCTACTGTCAGGCTCCCGGGCCCGCTGCCAGGCTGTCACTCCACCTCCCAGTCCCTCTGGGCAGCTGAACTGTTGGGCTCCAGCTCTGCCACCAGGCAGCAGTGGGGCTGCTGGGCTTCTGGTTCTGCTGCCGGACTCCTGGCTCCACTGTCTCCCGGCACCACCAGGTAATGTCACCCTTGGGTGGCAGCCCCACTGCTGGGCTTCTGGTTTTGCTGCCCACAAGGCAGCTCCAGCCCTGCTGCAGGGCTCCCAGCCACTAGCCCTCTACCGAGGCTCTCTGGTCCAGGAACATCTGTGGACCTGCCAAACCAGAGATTCCCAGTTTAGAGAGGTTCAACTTTACCAACCCAAGAAACGATTTTCGCAATTACCTTGTTAAAAGGAAAAACAAAAATTATGCCAGCATATATTTTACAGTGCTGTAATTTGTATTTCTGGCTACTATAAACACAAGCAGAATTAACACAAATAGGTAGGCAAGCAGTGAAAATCTGTTACTATAGTAAAAAAGAAATGCTATCCCTAGGGCAATGACACTGATGGCATCACATCTCCAGTCCCTTTCCTGTACTCCTTTTTCTGCAGGCATCTTATCCAAATTGTCTGTACATCCCTAAATTGTATTTATATTTTACATCCATTTCTTACTCTCTTGGTACGAATTCCAATTGCCTGCTCAGACAGATACTGGCAAGGGCAGAAGAGAGAACCTGGAGGTTGTCCCAATGCCAAAATCAGCAAACGTTTGGGAGTTATTGCTTAAACACAGTTTGTCTTTTTTTGTCTCCATGACCTCTATGTACTGTTTGTGCATCCACTGCAAGAACCAAATGCCAAGATATGTTATCTCTAAATTTAAACTGTAAGACCTAATTTTGACACTAGGAAGGAAGTAAACAAATAGAAAATGTCTACGTACAGCAACAGAAAATACTGGAGCAATGACAGTGTCTCCTATGTGAGAGATCAGAAAACACAGTAATTTTTAGTTCAAACAGCACAAGGAATATATCTGATGTATAGAAAGGGCCATTTAGGTGCTTCCTCTTTGCCCTGTCCCATAATACAAAACAAGGGATAGGATAAAACTTAATGGCAAAACTTTAAATGGAGAGAAGGCATTTAAGAAAGAAAATGCAGCGTAGAGTTAATCTGTGGAATGTACCATTACAAGTTGCTTTTTGAAATAAAATTGCTTAGACAGAATAAGCAAAAAATTACTCACCTTCCTGTTTCTGAGGATAAATTCACCATGTGCTGTGGTCAAGGAAGAAATGTTAACGTGCAGACATGGTATACTGTCATAGATGAAGGACAGATACTTCTGCATCAGACGGATGTTACATCACCGAAGGGGAATTTTTAATCTATATATCTAGAGCCCTCCTAAATTCACAGTCATGAAAAATGGATCATGGACTGTGAGATCTGGTCTTTTGTGTGCTTTTCCTCTACAGTATACAGATTTCATGTGGGAGACCAGCGTTTCTCAATCACCCTACAGGGAATTACAGGGGACACAAGGTTATTTTAGCTCTAAAGGCAGCTCTCCCCCAGCAGCAACGCAGAAGAGTGGCCATAACACATCATGCCACCCTTACTTCTGCGCTGATGGACCTGGGACAGGGGATTGGAGTGTAGGGTCAAGGAGGAAGTGAGGGTGCAGGAGAGGATTCTGGACTGAGGAGGGGTGTAGGAGGGGGTACAAGGTCTGGGAGGGAGTTGTGACTGGAGAACGGGGGTGCAGAGGGTTTGGATGGTGACCTGGGGGAGGAAGTTGGGGTGGAGGAGGGGCAAGGTACCAGAGACAGGCTTTGGCTGGGAGGCGCTTACCTAAGTGTCTCCTGGCCAGCAGCCCCGCAGCACCCCCAAAGCAAGCTGGGTTCTCTGCCTGCTGCAGCCTCAGATTGCTTGAAACTGCCCCCATCCCCAGGCCAGTCTCTCAGCTCCTATTAACTGGTTGTTTCCAGCCAATAGGAGCTGAGGATGGGGGCAGGGAGATCACACAAAGATTTCCCCTACCCTCCAGAGTTGAGCGCCACACGGAGCAGCTCTGTATTTAAAACAGCAGCTACTGGGGTGCCTGAGGGTCCTGGCACGGTGGCCTGAGGGCCAGAGCCGGTGGCTTGGCGGGTCAAATGTGGCCCTCCATCTTGCCCACCCCTGATTTAAATCTTAAATCGGAATATTTTACTTTTACGTTATCTTAATTTTATTTAACTTTCTTAAAGTTTTACAATAGGTTTCTTTTTTCCTTTTGAATGTCAGGTAGGTTGACATGACTTTCAGTCAAAATCAGATATTGTAAGTGGTCATACAATAAAGAAAAGAAAGAGCCACAAATATAGAATTGGACATTAACAGGGATCTTCTTTTAAGTATCTGAGCATTCCTCCCTATCATAGCTGTTTCATAAAGGAACAGATGGTGTCAGAGTCTTGTGAGTAAATTAAAAGGTGGACAATACTAAAACAATTTTAAAAAATTACCTCTCTAATTTTCATGCCAGAATTATGGTATTTCACAGGTGGTCATAAATGTAGACAAAAGGGAAAAAATCATGGCGTTTTTCTGGTTCTTCCGTAGCTTAATCTTATCTGAAGCAGAGGGCAACTGTGTAAATATCTTTTGTTTACATGTAAGTGCACAAAGTATCTGAAGTTCCAGATATCGGTCTTTCATCTTGAACACACAGTAAAGTCAGCCCCACCTTTCCCATTAAGTGTTGTTTAATATTAAAGAACTTGCAGAGTAGCTGGATTGATAATCTTTCAAAACAGAGATTTTTTCCATTACTTTGAGAAATATTTTCCATCACTTAAATGGGGGTTGCCACTGCAACCAGTAAACTCTCAAAATGGAAGCAACTTTAAAAGTCTATAGTGTCATATTTTAGGACTCCAAGCATTTTAAATTTAATTAAAAGTTAAGTGTCCTTTTTAAAACTCCAGTTTACAGATGTATATCTTTTTTATTGCAGACCCTGACAACCAGAGTACTTCACCCTACGGTACTGTTTTGCAACCACCTTCAGGGCTGTAACTACAAGGTCCAAAGCACAACTGTACTAAGAAACTAATTTTTGGTGGTCTTAATTAATCATGTAAAATGGATTTCCTTGTACAGTAGACTTCCGATAATCTGGAACCTATGGGATTTAGGTGGTGCCGGATTATCAGATATGCCGGACTATCAGGAGGTACTATAAGCAGGTTATATATATACTGTATACATTATATACTGTATATAAAGTGTTCTTAACCCTTTTTATTGTACATACTGTATACAGTATACTGTAATGTTTTAGTTTTTAAGCCTTTTTACCCTTTTTGCTCAGTTCAGCTGCTGCCACTGTTAACTTGTGACTCATTTTTTGCTGAAGCTCACTCACTAGGCTCTTGCCATTTTGATGCCGGACTATCAGGAGTGCCGGACTATTGGATGCCGGACTATTGGAGTTTTACTGTATTCCATTAGCATTAATAACTAGCAATATATGTTGTCTTTACCTTAGAAATGAGTGCGCTCTTGACACAATGTGCTCATTGTGGGCATACCCATTCTCTCAATTTTCATATTTACCACAGCATGGATAGCGACAGTGAGAAATATTCTAGAAACGATTCAATATACTATACCTTGCATTAGTGTATCATGTCTATACAGGTATTATGGACGTGAAATTGAATCAAGTTATTTAAAAAATGAATAGTAAAGCTGAGTATTCTCTTTAGTGAGCAAAACTGCTAAAAATAAATGAAAAAAACCCCAGCCATTAAACCAAGGAAATAACTGTACCAGCACCAACACTAATGATTCCTCTAACCTCCACAAGAATGGCCAACACTGGATTCTTCAGAGATCCTGAAAATCTCCACAAATTATTGTAAATTGCACAAAAAAGTTTCTTACTCTGTCCAGCTGACAATTATTATACTCTGATGCTAGAGGATCAATAGACCCTTTAACTTATGATAGTTGACATTGATATTATTCTGACATCCCGTGACAATGAGTTTCACAGGTTAAATCATAACTGATGTTAGAAAGTATTTCCTTTGGGCATATTTCTTTTTATTGAGCATGTTCTTGTATTAATAGGAAAGAGTAGCAGGAATTTCCATTTGGCCTTCTCTACTCTATTTTGCATATACTTCTAGCTTCCTCATTCTTCTCAGTTACTAACCAAATAGTCCTATTTTTAGTTTAATTCATGAGCCTCTTTGTCTTTCTCCTTCAAGCCTCATTTCTGATGTCCTTCCCTGAACTGCTTCTATTTTCGTTCTGAAGTTGGCAGTTATGTGACTAAAGTTTAATATTGTGCTCAAGTTGAGGCTAGATCAATATAATGGCATTATTATAATTTTTCTCTAGTATCATCCCTTTTTTAAGCACAGCCTCCTAATTTACATTTATGTTCCATATCTGAAAAGGTTTCTTTAAAGAAAGATTTACAGCTTGATCTGAAAGCCCTATCAGGAATAGCAGCAATGAGTTAAGAGTTAAAAACATTCCAAAATGTGAACATATTTTCTAATACTTCAGAAACTTCAGTTGGAAAGCATTAGTATGATTTTAGAAAGACTAAACTTTTTCAGTACTGGTTCCACCTCATCACACCTGCTATGCTGCTATCTTCCATTAATATACTAGTGAAATCAGTTCAATGTTAGGAGAGTTCAAGTAGCAGTCAAGTAGTTAATCAAAATGCAGCCGAAGGGACCATTTACTGCTCCCTTCAGAATTTCCATACAGAACCACCAGACTACCCAAAACAATCAAACTTGCAATTGTCTGAATCCCTTTGATTCTATTAATGCCCGTATCGGGTAGAATGACAGGAGGCAAGCAGAATACAAAATAGAAATGATTATTCTGTATCAAAGAAAATGCAAAAAAAGAATATAAGCCAAGCAACTGGACCACGGGCAGGTCATGACAGTGGGCTGAACTTTAGGCAACAAATTCTCTCACACAAAATCAGTCCATGGAAAGTGTTACTCTGACAAATCTGCAGTCCAGAGACTTGATCCACAAACTTCTGTGTTGTCTGCTATGTCAAAGATCCCAAGTATAATGTGGTCCTACTTTGGCCCATCAGAACAAAAATTTTATAAGGATTTTTTTAAAGTTACAAATGGAGAATTTATTCCTAGTGCCAATCTAGCCTGACTGAATTCCATAGAATCATAGAGCTGGAAGAGACCTCAGGAGGTCATTCCAACCAGAATCCTTCTTGAAGACTAGATAAGCAAGGTAATATATAACACAAACATCAACTAACTTTATTCCTTTAGGAATTATGCAGAATTCAATTTATAACATAGACTTTGTTAACAGAATAATTCTATTTCACGAGCAGTGGATTTGCTTTACATTGGATAAATACTCAAAAAGATCAAGTATTTTAAAAGAAGAAAGGGAAGAGCCATGCTTGAAGATTATCACCTTCACAAACTAAAAATGAAAGTCCTTTCAGTGCATGATCTCTCTTCCTCTCATGTGTCAGTCTGATCTCTGTAGATAAACCACATAGGAATATTAACTCAGTCATTACCACCCTAGTTTGCCTCATCACAGCAACATTAAAAAAACAGCCTGCAGTGTTGCAAGAGCAGACTTGTCAAACTGCCTTACCTCACTATATACAAAGAATGGCAGATGTCTGACAGATGTCCAAAACTTCATCTTAGATGGCTAATAAGTGTTGACATCAAGAGGGGCTTTGAAGGAGTAACTTTGTAGAAAATGAGAGTAAGAGAGGAAGGAACAGAATGAAAATATTTTCTGAAAGATTTTTCAACTTATTCAAATTGAAAAGAAGCTGAAGTCAAAAAAAGAAAGAACGACCCACTTGCAAGGCAGCAGAACAAAGTATTATTTAAGAGAGACTACGACACAGGAGAGCCCTATGCATGAATGCTACAGACAGATGTGCCAAAATATCTTCCACAATGAGAGAACTGAACTAGCCATCTGAAAATGAACAGCCCTCTCTTCCTAAGGGGGGGCAATAGTCCAAGCATCATATATATAGAGACAATGTTCAGGCAAAACCAATTAACTGTACTCATTTACTTACCCTTATATGAACAATTTAAGTGACTTTTCACAGATGTACAAGGTACTAAAACATTTTTGTAAACATCCAGTTAGATAATACAATTTATTTGAAAATTATGCCAAACACATAAGGTAATCATTAGGGCTGTCAAGTGATTTAAAAAAAATCATCCCAATTAATTGTGCTGTTCACAGAATTACATTTAAGTATTTTGGATATTTTCTACTTTTTAAATATATTTATTTCAATTACAACACAAAATACAAAGTGTACAGTGCTAGCTTTATATTTTTATTACAAATATTTGCATGGTAAAAACAAATGAAATATTAAATTCACCTAATACTAATAATGTAGTCCAATTTCTTTATCATGAAAATTGAACTTACAAATGTAAAATTATGTATAAAAGAAAGGGTATTAAAAAATAAAATGATGGAAAAAAATTAGAGCCTATGAGTCCACTCAATCCTACTTCTTGGTCAGCTAATCACTTCAGACTAACAAGTTTATTTACATTTACAGGAGATAATGCTGCCAGCATCTTGTTTACAATGTCACCTGTGATAACAAGGATTTGCATGGCACTTTTGTAGCTGGTGTCGCAAAATATTTGGATGTCAGCTGTGTTAAAGATTCCTATGCCCGTTCATGCTTCAACCACCATTCTAGAGGACATGCACCCATGCTGTAAAGAGCTTCAAAAGGATCTCACAAAACTAGGAGACTGGGCAACAAAATGGCAAATGAGTTTTTGTGTTGATAAATGCAAAGTTATGCATATTAGAAAACATAATACCAATTACACATACAAAATGATGGGGACTAAATTAGCTATTACCACTCAAGAGAGATCTTGGGGTCACTGTGGATAGTTCTCTAAAACATCCAGATCCTGTGCTTCACTTAGGACTAAATCAAGAATTGCCTCTCCTCTTGTGGGTTCCAAAACCAGCTTCTCCAAGAAGCAGTCATTTAAGGTATCAAGAAACTTTATCTCTGCATCCCATCCTGAGGTCACATGTATCCAGTCAATATAGGGATAATTGAAATCCCCCATTATTACTGAGTTTATTTTATAACCTCTCTTTTTTGTACCTTAGTATGACTTTTCTTATAATCCAAAACACTTTTGCAGGTACAGATATCAGAGTCATCCCTATACAATTATCACAAATAAGCTGGTCCACTTTTGTAGAGATTTTGCAAACAATTTTTCCTCCCACCTTCAGTACGTATCTTCTTTTCCCAAACCATCATGTACAGATTGCACATGCACAACCACTTCCTCCCCAGCTTTTAACCTTTCAGCCTCTACATCCCAGCATAGGACATTACCATCCTTCCATAGGTTTAAGACCTCACTTCCTTGGTCAAATGCAATTATTTTTAATGATATAGTTAAGTATACTAATTTCTTCCCATCTCTCAATGTGTTAATAGTTCTGGGCAGGTTCTTAATACATCGTCACTATTGTTAAATGGTCACGTCTGAGGCAAGGAGTGAGTTCCAGCATATTAACTGTTGGATGTACGTATACTCCCCTTCAAGCAGGCAATAATTCTCATTAGTAATGGGGCTACCTTCACCCCTCTAGTTTCCACCTGCCAAGAATTGTTTAAGAATCTCTCTACCACTGACCAGAAGCCCATAGCCCCTTCCACCTGATTGCAGAATTACTTAACAGAGTTTGAGAGAGAACAGCCTGAACCAAACCTTGAAATTCTGAGTATCCAATTACTTTGGGCAAGTTCACTTCTAACTTCGCCACTCCTGTTAGCTAATATTTTACACAATTTGATTGTGCTGTAACTCAGGCCTGGATTCAGAACATTCATATATATGCAGTCTTCACAATACACGGCAAAAAAATCATATGCATTTTACTAGTGCAATGTAGGAAACAAGAGTTAGAGAGATTAGCTGGGTATCACTACTGAACATCTGAGTGACTAGAAAAGATATTAATCTTAACTAGTAAACAGAAGGATGAATATCACGAGATAACCAGAGAGAATGGTAACTGAAAAGCAATTTTAAGAGACTGTCGAGGGTCAAATCAGCTTGAAATAATGTTTTACAAGGGACAACAGCATTGAGCCAACTAATGTTTTATCATCAACGTATGCAGTGCTTTTTTTGTGACGGTACTGCCTGGTACTCAGTACCAGCACCTCCAGACTCAGTACTGGCTCCTCCAGTCAGAGCTCAACAACCTTTCCCCTGGAGTACTGGCACATTTTTTTTTTTTTTTAACAAAAAAAGCACTGAACGTATGTATTGAACAAATCCTTCCATAGTCTCTATTCTTTCCTGCAGGGTTTCTCACAGTCTCATGAAATTTGAAAAGATGTTTAAAATTAACAAGTTAGCATGTTAATTTACCATTCATTATGCTGTGTTTCTCTAAATGTATTCTCTGTAGGATTGTACAGGTGTGCAGATGAACCTAGATATAAACATTGCAACTCTAGGATAAACTTAGGTATACCATACAGTACACATTCACTTCATAAAAATTCACCCACACAAATTATGTGTAACATTTAATTTGTATAGTAGATAATTTAGCGGTCTGTTTCTGACAGAGCAAATGGAAGCACAGTTAAAATCTTTCAGAAAGTATGAGATACTTTCATTTTCTCTGCTCCAACTGTCAATGCCCTTACTCTGACAAACAGAAGAGTGTTCTGCAATCCACAAATTGAATCAATACAAATGTCCATGACTAAAAGTAAACAAATGATACAAATAGAAAGCTTCACAAAGGGAAATTAATTTCACTGGTTTGACTTCTGGGGTTAGTCCACCTTTCTTGTGTCATTCACCTCAATTGTATGAATATGATCCTTTTCTGTATTCTGAGCATGATCCTTTTGTCTATGTAATTAATGGAGAATCAGCATTTGTATTTTAAAATAAAAGCTTCCATTCTTGTGTGTTCAAATGGCATGCATTTATGCAGTATGTTAATGTTTCACTTTGGCACTGAATTATTCAAAGAGAAAATAGCATTATACTTTTTAAAAAGTGTTCCCTAAATAGTTACACACAGACACAGACACACACACAGACCACTGCACCTTCACATGCTACCAATCAATTTACCCTATTACATGATTGCATTTTAAAACAAAGTTTTATAAAGCATACTGATGTTTTCTCCTTATGAGCAGCCCCAGTATCCATGTACTAATAAAGTGGGAAAATGAAGTGTATCAAATGAGGGGAAGGAAGTTATACTTTAACCAAAAATACTTAATCTCTCCTATAGTTGCTCAGGTATATCAACTGTACAATACATTTCAATACAAAAAATTCAGTAAAACAGACCTACATTTTGACTGAAGAGATACAATAATACAGATCCCAGTATAGTTAGTCTCTCTGCTACATATGATATATTAAAGAAAAGGTGTCAATTGTATATGTTGTAGTATCCTTTGTGATTGGACCTTATACCCACATGGAGCTCCCACTGACTCTGGTGATAGATCCCTTCTATATCACCAGAGTGTATGTACATGGGATCAGATCCAGAATTAAAGCCCACTGACAGAGGGTGGGGGCGCCCCTTTGCCCAGGGGTCTGCGATAGTGGTCAGCCCCACTGTTAATGCCTTAACTTACTGTGACAGCCTACTCCATAACAGAAGCAATCAATTTTTAAGTGCATATCACACTGCACAGCACACCAATGAAGGAAGACTGCTGCAATGCTTAACATTAAAAAAAGCTAATTCAGCATTTTATAATTATTTTTGGCATTATAAATATTCCAATTTGCTGAAATTAAACCTACTGCCAGAGTCCAAAAGCAGTATCAAAATAATAATATGAAATAGTAGTTTTAAAATAACATTAATAATAGATTAAATACTGTGGTGATGTGGTCTCAAGAGATACCGATAATAGCATAGACTGAGAGTGCTGAAATTACTATTGTTCTTGTTAGTTACTCTAACAGCAGGATTTCATGAACTGTTTGTCTAAAGCTGTCACTGAAACACTGTAGTAGATAAAACAGAAAAATGGTAAAACTCATGTGTTTACTTGCCTGTAATTACCCAGCATGGAAATAGCTGAATAACCAAAATAGATTCCATGGATAATGCATTAGTTATACTCCTGTGCAACTTAAGTTAGGCCGACATAAGCTGTACTGTAGACACACACAGTCTTTTCTATTTACCTATGTCACTAGGGGTGTGAATAAACCACCCTGTTGGGTGACATAAATTACACCAACATAGCATTCGTTTGCATTGTGTTATGTCAGTGCAAGAGCTTCTTCCACCGACAAAGCTTCTGCCATTTGCAGAGGTGGTTCTATTATGCAGACAGGACAGCTCTCTTCCATTGGCAGAGAGCATCTTCACCAAATGTGCTGTAGAGGTGCACCTGCAGCTCTACAACTGCAATGCTGTACATGGAGAAATTCCGTTAGCCTCATCCAACCTTTGTTCCACTCACCTGTCCTGTACTGCCCTGAGGCTACCTGGGAATTCACAAGTACTTCAGAGGGACCAAAAAGACATATTATTTGGTCTTTAAACAAAAGACCCCCAGGTGCCTGCTGAAGACTGCACAATTTAGTCCAGGTATTTAAATTTAAAGAGATAATTTAATGACAATGAAAGATGAAAGTCTGACAGCCCTACAGAAACTGAAGTCCTTTTCTTTGCACAGAACAAGTTCACCATGGTAACAGCTATACATATATAGCATATGTAGCAGTTGTGAAACCTACCACAAAATGACTGCTGACAAACATCCATGTCTTTTCCATTGGGCCTACAGATGTTAGAACTGTGAAAGGAACAAAACCCAGAAGAAAATGGACAGAATAACTCCATCCTCAGTAGGAATTGCTGAGTAACTTTTTATGGCCTGTATTATATAGATGGCCAGATTACATAATCATTGTGGCCCTCCCTGGCTTTAAAAATCTATGGATAGCATTTAATTACAATTTAAAGGAGAAGACTCTTTATGGCAATTGTGCAGCTCCTCTACCACCTTTGTATAAGCCTTGAACTAACATTAGCACTGAAAGCCCTATCAGACTCCTGCCCGAGCAGGATGCTGCCTTGTTAGTCTGTTAGTCACTTCCTACATTGGAAATGCTGCTGTACAAACAAGGAAATTAACAGCACCAAGTCCATTAGAAACTTAAGATAGTGTCCCTGTTTGCCAGTTGGCTCAGTAGTATCAGTTTCTCCCAGTTATGAAACTGAATTCACGACTATGGAGGAAAGAAAGAAATTACGTGAATGACCAATCCTGTTCAACTTATTCATAAATGATCTTGAGAAAGGGGTAAGCAGAGAGGTGGTAAAGTTTGCAGATGATACCAAACTGTTTAGGATAGTCAAGACAGAAGCAGACTGTAAGGGACTCCAAGAAGATCTCACCAAACTGAGCGATTGGGCAACAAAATGGCAAATGAAATTTAATGTGGATAAGTGTAAAGTAATGCACATCGGGAAAATAACCCCAACTATACGCAGTATGATGGGGCTAATTTGGCTACACAAAATCAGGAAAGAGATCTTGGAGTTATCGTGGACAGTTCTCTGAAAACTTCCACACATGTGCAGCGGTCAAAAAGGCAAATAGGATGCTAGGTATTATTAAGAAAGGGATAGAAAATAAGACCCAGAATATCTTACTGCCCCTGTATAAAACTATGGTACGCCCACATCTTGAATACTGTGTACAGATGTGGTCTCCTCACCTCAAAAAGATATTTAGGCCTTGGAAAGGGTTCAGAAAAGGGCAACTAAAATGATTAGGGTTTGAACGGGTCCCATATGAGGAGAGGTTAAAGCGACTGGGACTTTTCAGTTTAGAAAGAGGAGACTGAGGGGATATGATAGAGGTGTATAAAATCATGAGTGGTGTGGAGGCCGACAAAGAAAAGTTATTTATTAGTTCCTCAAATAGAAGAACTAGAGGACACCAAATGAAATTAATGGGTAGCAGGTTTAAAACTAATAAAAGAAAGTTCTTCTTCACACAGCGTGTAGTCAGCCATGTGGAACTGCTTGCCAGAGGAGGCTGTGAAGGCTAGGAATATAACAGAGTTTAAAGAGAAGCTAGATAATTTCATGGAGGTTAGGTCCATAAAAGGCTATTAGCCAGGGATAAAATGGTGTCCTTGGCCTCTGTTTGTCAGAGGCTGGAGAGGATGGCAGGAGACAAATCGCTTGATCATTGTCTTGGTCCACCCCCTCTGGGGCACCTGGTGCTGGCCACTGTCGGCAGACAGGATACTGGGCTAGATGGACCTTTGGTCTGACCCGGTACGGCCGTTCTTATGTTCTTATGTTCTTATGTAATCTCCTCTCACCAAGGTATTTAGAACCCTGCTTGAGTAAACAAACATCCAAATAGGCAATACAAAAACAAGTTGACTGTGAAAAATCGGTAGCACTGTTAGGCTCTTTTACGGACTAAAATCTTGATTGGTGATTTATCTTATTTCATTTATTTTTTTCTTCAAAAGCAGAACAAAAATAATTAACTCAGAAAAGCTTTAAGTACTAATTTGGGCGAGATACATCTTAACCTCTGACTCATGTACCTAGTAAAAGGGAAGATTAATCTAGAAATTGATAATGTAAAAATCAACACCTGAAAAGAATAATGAAAATGGTACTGTAGCACTATTATACCTGCCACACTATACACAATTATCTTTAGCAGTAAGACAAAAGAGGCAGCATGTTACTCAGTAATAGCAGTATGTCTCAAGTGACAGCCATTACAGGTTAACAGCCTGGGAAGTGCCATATTCCCCTAAAAGTGCCTTGTTACAGTATCTTATTTTTACTAATGAATTCAATTTCATAATCAGGGAAAAACTGATATTACTGAGCATTCCTAAGTTACTTTAGACCAGTGGTTTTCAAACTATGGGTCATGACCCAGTACTGAGCTGTGGAATGTCAAGCGCTGGGTCTCATTGCTGCAGGGGGATTAGGTAATGAGTGGGAGTGCTAAGGCTGGCTACCTGCCTCTCCTGGCACCACAGACTGTGATGCCCTGGCAACAGACCCGACTCCTAGGTATGTGGGGGTGAGGGGGAGGAGCACACAGGGCTCCACGCACTGCCCATGCCTTGAGCACTAGTTTTGCATTCCCATTGGTTGGGAACCTGCTGCTGGCTGCTTCTGGGGCACAGCATGGTCTGCACTGCCAGGAGAAGCAGGAAGCCTGCGTTAACACCCTCACCGTACCACTGACCAAGAGCTCAAGGTAAAAGCCCCTCCTGCCCAAGCGCTGACCCCACCCTGCAGCAAGAGCCCCTCCTACGCTCCAAAGCTCTCATCCACAGCCCCACCCCGGAGCTCAGATGCTAGTCAAATTCGGGATGTTAAATTGCGGGTAATTGACTAATCGAATAGTGGATGTACTCTGCATCGACTGTTAGACTAATCAATACGGCATCTCCCCCTCTGAAGTGTAGAAACAGCCCTAGGACTGTTGCGACATGTCACATTGTTGGCTTCTAAAGTGAGCAGACAGATCACTGTTGCACCCACGGGTGGTCTTTGCCCCAAATTCTGTACAAAGTGGGCCATGTGAGGTGTTAAGTGAAAGCTTATGCTCTACTGATTCTATGTATGACACTCATGTACTTGGTATGATTTCTGTATGTGGAGTTACGAATTGGGCTCTTTTCTTGTATTTTGAACGTTCTCTGTCTGGGAGGGAGCAATGGGCCTGGACTGCCTATTGTAAGGAAGGCTTGTTCAGTGAATAGCTGTACTAACTAGCCCTGCTTCATGGACAGTGGCTCTCAGAGTGGCCAATATACACGAGGAATGCGTCTGGAAGCCTGCAGACTAGCCAGTGCATAATGGCTACTTGCATGTGAATCAAACAGGTCACTAGATCATGTGACCAGCTCCAAATTGGGACACCCCAGGAATATAAAAATCCCATGAGGGCATCTTCATCTTGTCCCTGATTCCAGATGCATCCTTGCTAGGGACAGAGAGCCGGGAAGGATTACTGACCCATACTGATACAGGATGTACACCAGTATCCTGAGACTTCTAAGCTAGCAGTTTGTAACATCTCTGCTAAGAGCCTGCATTTATTATTAAACATTTAGATTTTAGATTCTAAAGGATTGGCTCAGTGTGCTCTTGTGAGTAAGATCTAAAGTATAAATTGACCGGGGACTGTGGCTGGTTCTTTGGGACCGGGAGGATCTGTTCGGAGTTGGTGAGATCGGATTTTATAACCTCTCACCTGTGTGTAAGGTCTGGGGCTGTTTGTGGCACAGGGAAACCTGGGGTGCCTGAGGGGTTTTGCTCATGAGGCTTCCTGCTGGCCAGACTGGCAGCTGAAATGCTGTGTGTGACTGGTCTGTGGCCTATTTGGGAAAAGTCTCCAGTTGAGGGCTGTATGTAGCCCTGGTTTTGAGCAATTTGCCCTGAGCTGAAGCCCTAAGCGGTGCCCAGACCCGGCCTGGGCTGTCGCACTGCACTTTAAAGATGAAAGCGCCACATGGAGCCCAGGATCAGCGGGGGACTCCCCGCTGACCCTGGGCTCCGTAAGGCGCTGCTACTTCGAAACGCCACTGCGGGAGCCCGGAATCAGGCTCCCCACGGTGTTTCAAAGCAGCAGCACTATGTGGAGCCCAGGATCAGCTGAGGACTGCCCACTGACCCCAGGCTCCGTGCAGCGCTACCACTTTGAAATGCCGCAGGGAGCCTGACTCCAGGCTCCCACAGCATTTCAAAGTGGCAGCGCCTTATGGAGCCTGGGGCCAGCAAGGAGTCTGGCCCCAGGCTCCATGCGGCACTGCCACTTTGAAGTACCCCTTCTCTCCCCCTCCCCCCCCCCTTGCTTCTGCTTTCTGATAGAGGCAGCAAAGGGGGGGGGCAACTAGTCAACAAGCTTGCTGACTATCTGATAAGCATTTGCTTATCGGACAGTCCTTCGCATCCCTAAGTCAAATTGTGTTGAGTCATGGGCATCACTTATTTTCTTCAACTGAGTCAAAAGAAAAAAGTTTTAAAACCACTGCTTTAAAACCAAGCACACCAAAGCTGGCCAGAAAGCTTTACTTGTATCAAGTGTCAAAATTATTTAACTGTACCCAAAACTTTAGGGTCATGTTTAAAAAGCCACAAATTATTTGCTGGGTGAAATTTCCCAGGGATCTACACGAAGTAATATAAGCAGGTTTCTACTCACCTCCTTCTCCATCCATGACTAAAGTTCTTCTTTCTTATCTATCAATTCAGGTATTGTATGGCCCACGCTACCATATTATCTATGCACTCACTCTCTGCATACCTACAACCACTCCCTCCCTCCAGCTGTGGCCCAACTCAGGCCTTAGTTGTATTACTTTAACAATACTGGATTAAAACAGTACAGCTCATAGTGTGGAAACAGTTTTATTACTATAACCATGTCTTATATCAACAGAGCTGTTACCGTAGGGAAGGAGAATAAACTATACCAATATAAGGCAACTTTATACTGACACCACTGCACCCAAAGTACTGGTTGTACCATTTTATTTGGGGATGAAAATCACACCCCAATCTGGAAAAAGTGATACTGATACAAAACCTGGGCATATACAAGACCACAGGCTGCTGGAATATTTCTCCTTGCCCCTACCCCTCACTCACCAGATTTGGGAATGGGCAACAGGGGACATGGATCATTTGATGATTATCTGTTCTATTCATTCCCTATGGGTTACCTGGCATGGGCCACTGTCGGAAGACAGATACTGGGTTAGATGGACCTTTAGCCTGACTGAGTATGACTGTTCTTAGAGCTATGCAGCATTTGGCTATGACCCCCTTCCTGGACTGGAAAAGCTGCTTGTGGGCTGAAGCACTGTCTTCAAATGAACAAAATAACTTGATATCTACTTGGGGCCCACTAGCACCAAATGCAGACAGGAAAATGGAAACAGCTATCCCTGGCTGGTGGGTCAAGTGTGTGCAGCATTTAGTGCAGAATTGCTCAAAGGGTAAAGCCCTATGTGAGGCAATGATGTTAACTGTCAATCTAACAAAAATAAAATTAGTAAGCGAACATCTCAAACGAAATTTCATTCAAACTATCACACATTTAAGCTAACAAATGGGACTCCCGTATGTGGTTTCCTTCTCAAATCACAGGAACTATTGGACACAACCGGGAAGGAGATTCTTACATCTTGGTTGATGTTGAGAATTTAAATTTTATTAAAATGTCCCTCCCTCTATCCTCATTGCATGTGGTGTAGTGGGGAGTGCTATCTGCTCTGTATCCCGGGGTTCCCCTGTGTTGTGATGTGTGATTCCCACTGACTCGCCCACATGTTGTGATGTAGTGTCAGTACCTTGCAGGTTGCTATGCTTGGGCGGTGGGCTGTGGAGGACCCCCACTGGCGGTTGTCTGTAAGCACGGCCCAGCAAGAGGGGCCTCAGGACAGTGGCCAAACTGGTTCCACTTGTTAAGGGAAGAGAAGGGACAAAGAGAAGTGCATCCTGGGGGAAGGGTCAGTCTTGGGCTGGAATCATGGAGGAACCAGTCTAAGGAGAGGGCTGGAATCCAGGGGCCTACGGACCCCATCTCAAGGGGTCTGAGGTATCCTGGCCCAGACTCCTGTAAACACATCACGTCTATGCTGTGCTGTATCCTGGAGAAACAATAAACCCCCTCTATTTTACCAGCTGGCGGAGTCTATTCATGCCGCTACGGGGGTGCAGGATTGGGGGGAACCCCAACTCGCCATCACACCCTCATTGCTTATTTGGAGAGATATTGGCTGTACCATTAAAATCTGCAAAAGGACAAATTTACATGAAACCAAGGAACTAAACTTTTTGAGATGGGGACAAAGTGTTACTCTGATGGCTCCTTTCCCCAACTTGTCCCTATATATTTTGAAAATGTGTTAAATTGGTTATGAGGGATTAACACTGTTTTAAATCCACTAGCATGGTTTTCAAGTCCCTCATTCCAGTTCTGTTACAATTCAGTCCTTGCCTGCATCACCGCACTCAAACTAGTCCATTCCCTATTCGCAAGTCTGTTGCAGCAGAGGCTGACAAACCTGTGATGCAGTGTGAACCCTGTGTAGCAGCTAATTTTCTACTCTAATAGGAGACCACTAGCTCACACCTTTTTACAACACACATGCCATTTTTATTTTTGGTTTCCCCAAATGAAAAGCAATTAATCAGGTTTACCATCTTATTCATGAAGAACTCGTAACATGTAGTGCTTTCAACTCAAGGGTATCAGTGTTGGGATGGTGCCAAATTGGAGTGACTATACCAAATGAATAACTTGACATGACTTAAACACAGCCAAATAAAGGATTTTAGGAGCAGGTCCTCTGTAAGCAAAAGCGAACTGATGCAAACTTGATGAACAATTGGCAAGGAACGCGGACTGCACTAAGTGTACAATCAATACTAGACCTATTGGTCAGTAAATATAGGCCCATGCAAAAGTAAATAGCATTTGAGTGAAGTTCCAGTATGGAGCACAAGCTGACATGGTCATCATAACCTAACAGCAGGGTGTCACGCATAAGCCAGAGTGAATGATTGATGAATCTGTGGATTTGGGGTGATCTTGGGTACCTTCTCTCCTAGCCCCTTCCAGAAATATAAATTATGGCAGGCTTTTAAGACAAGTGGCTCCTCTAGGAAAAGAGGATATAAGAATCAAAACAAATTATCTTACTTGGTGGTGGGGATTCCTTAATTTGAGCACCTGAAGAAGCCAGTGATGCTTCTTTTATTGATTATGGGACTATGAACCAGAAGGCTTTCAAGGCAAAGACGACCTTGCTTCAGGGGAACAGACCAGAAAACTAAGAACCACCACCTTCCGTTTGCCAGGCAGGCACTGTTTGCCAGGCAGGCACTGTGGGGGCCAGCACAGGAATGTCTGTATATGTTTGTAGAAGAGAGGCTCATTTAAGGAACTGTACAGTTTCTAATGTATTATGTCATGTCTAACATAGGAGCTATGTGTTTGATGTAACCCTTTTTATCACTGGTGTAATTCCTTCTCAATAAGCTTGCTGTGCAGGCTTGGGTTAAATTCTCTGGTTTGACCTTTTTCACCAACAGCACCAATAATCAGCTTGAGCAAGAGCTTTTAAAGATCCAAGTAGGACAAGTGAGGGAGAGAGAGAGAGATGGGGTAGGCGTAGGTGCATGCCCTTCATTATCCAACCATCAGTATTTCTGGGTCTTCACACAATAAAATAAAGTTGGAATTCTAAACAGTTTTCAACTTACCTGCTACGTTGAGCTTTTCAACTGCTCCTAAGCTGGGAGCAGCAGTGGCGGTAGTGTTGGTAGAGTTTGCTCCTGTGCCATTAATTACAAGGTTCTCCACCTTGGACTCTAGCTTGCCAATACGCTCTAAGATATTATCCAGTAAGACTGCAAGAGTTTTCTTTAGATCTATAACAAATGAAAAAAAAACATGTAACATCACACAGGATATCACACCAACACATAGACGCCCATCACGAGCACTTCAGAGAGATCAAATGAAAGAGAAGCCCAACCATGGTAAGATAGATATCTTTTCACTATCCCAACCACAGCAACTGTCTTAAAACTGGGGGAGAAATCAGATTGCATTTAGAAATCTGTTGTGGAGCTCCTCTCATCATATGAATATTTTAGGGCTATCAAATACTGCAGTTAACTCACACAATTGTCTCAAAATTAATTCTTATTAATCACAGTTTATCACACTGTTAAACAGAATACCAACTGAAATTTATTAAATATTTCTGAATGTTTTACCCATTTTCAAATATATTGGATTTCAGTTATGTTAGTACAAAGCATAACTAACTTTACATGATTTTTTATCTTTTTTTCCCAAATGAAATGATTCATAATTAGGGATGTTAGATATAGTGCAATTGGATAGTCATGCAACTGCATGAAATCTTATTGGTTACATGACTATTAGATAGTCCCTGGGGGCAGGGCCAGCAGCCAGTGTGCTCCCAGCCCAATACTCAGGGAGCCCTCTGCCGCCCCATGCTGTTGCCTCTCTCTCAGGGTGGCAGGCAGGAGCCCATTTAAAAATCAGCTCCCCATGATGACTGGCTGTTTACCGCCCCGCACTGCTGCTTCTGATACAGTAGCAGCAGCCTCTGTCCACAGAAGTCCGAGATCTGATAGAGGCAGCAGTGCAGGGTGAGGGTGGGAGAAAGGCAGGAGGCACTGCCGAGCTGTGCTGGGAGGAACCAGCTTTTAAGCAGCTCCCTTCAGTACTGGCTCCTGCCTGCCTGCCCCCCCTCGCTGTCTCTGTAGGAAGCAGTAAAAGGGACCCAGGGAGTCAGGAGCCAGCACGCATGGGAAGCCTGCTTGAAAACTGGCTTCCTGTCTGTATCAGCTCCAGCCTGCCCCCTCACCATCCATGCTGCTATCAGAGGCAGTAGCATGGGGGTGGGGAGGAGGACAGATCTGGTGCTCCTGGGGAGCCTGCTTAAAGCCAGTTCCTCACAGGCACTTACTCCCAGTTCTCCCCCTTGCTGCCTCTGATACAGAGGCAGTGAGGGGGCGATGCGCGTGTTGTCGGCAAGATTAACCGATAAACGTAAGCTTATCGGTTAATTGTGTAGTCTACTACATGTTGACATCCCTATTTGTAATCAAAAGAAACTCAATTCACCTCATACAAGTACTGTAGTGTGAACTCTCTCGTGAAAATGCAACTTACAAATATAGATTTTTGCTGTTGCACAACTGCATCCTAAAACTTTAGTGTCTACAACTCCACTAAGTTCTAGTACCTGCTCAGCCAATCACTAAGACGAACAGGTTTGTTTCCATGTACAGGAGACAGTGTTGCCTGCTTCTTATCCACAATATCACCTGAAAGTGAGAACAGGCATTTTCATGGCACTTTTGTAACCAGCATTGCAAAGGTACTTATGTGCCAGATAAGCCAAACATACATATGCCTCTTCATGCTTTGGCCACCATACAAGAAGACATGATTCGTTAAAACAATGTGTTAATTAAATTTGTAACTGAACTCCTAGTGGCACTGTTTTATCCACATTCTCCCATATATTTCATGCTCTACCAACCTCTGATGATGATCCAGCACATGCTGTTTAAGAACATTTTTCACTGCAGATATAACAAAACAGAAAAAAGGTACTAATGTAAAATTTCTACAGCCAGATAGAGCACTTGACCCAAGGTTTAGGAATCTCAAGTGCCTTCCAAAAATTTGAGAGGAGGAAAGTGTGCAGCATGCTTTCAGAAGTTTTAAAGCAAAACTCTGATACAGAAACTACAGAATCCAAACCACCAAAAAAGAAAATCAACCTGCTGTGAAGCCAGCTGCAACACGGCCATGCAAAGGCCTATTCTCGTTTTCATGTGACATAATACTGCCCACTCCTTGTTCATAATCTCCTGCAAATGTAAACAAACTTGTTTGTCTGAGGGTCTGAACAAGAAGTAGAACTAAGTGGACTGGTAGGCTCTAAAGGTTTAAATTGCTTTATTTTTGCATGCAGGTTTCTTTTGTACATCATTCTACATTTGCAAATTCAACTTTTATGATAAAAAGACTGCACTACAGTACTTGTAAATGGGGGAATTGAAAAATAGGATATCTTTTGTTTTGTGCAGTGCAAATATTTATAATAAAAATAAAGGGAGCGCTATGCTCCTTGCATACTGCATTGTAATTAAAATCAATTAATTTAAATGTAGAAAATAAATAAATAAATAAATAAATAAGTGTTCTATTTTTATCATCACATTTAATTGGGATTCAGTTTTTAATCACTTGATAGCCCTGGAATATTTACATACAAAACTAGTTGATAGCTCAATTAGTATTTATGATTGTCATGGAGAATAATTAAATTAATCAAGACATAAAAATGAGATTGGAATTAATATTAGTACTCAGGGAAAATCTCATTTATCAACAAATTTCGTCCAAATTAAGACACAAGCTCCTCTGGCCACAGAACTGCTCTATGTTTTGTGAAGCACATGCTAAGAGACATCACAAAGTAGAATTTTATAATTTACATAACTGGCTATGTGTGTGCAGTTATAATTAAGATAAAACTGCATATACATTAAATATGCTGTACCTACATATACTTATATCATTTGTACATATAGTAATAGATGCAGGTAATTTTTTTTACACACACACACACACACACACACACACACACACACACAGATATGATGGTGATAGGGTGGGCAATACACGTATGTTTGTAACCTATTATTCTCGTCTATGTCTATGAACTTGCATGTTCTTGTTTTAAAACTAGTCAAAATTAACAACCCTGACCACAGCACAAATTAAACTGTTACAAGTAATAAATGATTCCATTTGTAACATTGGCTACATAAACTCTGCAAACAACTAGAACTTGACAAAATAAGCACTGAATGCTATGTAAATCACCCGGATCACATTTTTTTTACACTTATTATTTGTAAGCAAGGAAACTATTTCCCTTGATGTAAAGCATGGTACCCAAGTCCTTAAATTATACTCAAATGCTCCCATAAAGAGATCTAGCTTCACATTT
Source organism: Rafetus swinhoei (assembly GCA_019425775.1). Classification (NCBI taxonomy): domain Eukaryota; kingdom Metazoa; phylum Chordata; order Testudines; family Trionychidae; genus Rafetus; species Rafetus swinhoei. The sequence continues at coordinate 18,157,107 of CM033439.1, read as the reverse complement.
TTATACCATCAAATGAATAGTGCATGGAATGTTCCAGAAAAGAGAAAAAGTCCCACCCCTATAAACAGAGCTCCGTTCTCAGTCAGACCAAGCAAAGCCAGCAATCAGGTTCTACAGTGTTACATCATTAAGGCCCTACCAAATTCACAGCACATTTTGGTCAATTCCACAGACATAGGATTTTTAAAATCATAAAATTTCACGATTTCAGGCATTTAAATCTGAAAATTTCATGGTGTGATAACTGTAGGGATCCTGACACCCCAAAAATGAGCTGGTGGGGTCACAAGGTTACTGGAGTGGGATTGTGATACTGCTACCCTTACATCTGCACTGTTACTGATGGTGGTTCTGCCTTAGAACATAAGAACGGCCATACTGGGTCAGACCAAAAGTCCATCTAACCTAGTATCCTGTCTGCCGACAGTGGCCAATACCAGATGCCAGAGGGAGGGAACACATGTGATCCCTCTCCTGTCATCCATTTGTAGACAAACAGAGACTAGGGACACCATTCCTACCCATCCTGGCTAATAGCCATTGATGGACCTAACCTACATGAATCTATTTAGCTCTTTTTTGAACCCTGTTAAAGTCCTCGCCTTCACCATATCCTCTGGCAAGGAGTTCCACAGGTTGACTGTGGAAAGTGCCCAGCCCTGAAGGCAGAGATTCTGTGAGCAGCAGCACAGAAATAAGGAGGGAATGATATAGTATTTCCACCCTTACTTCTGCACTGCTGCCTGCAGAGTTGGACCTTCAATCAGCAGCCACTACTCTTCAGCTACCCAGCTCTGAAGGCAGCAGCACAGAAAGATGGCATGGCATGTATAGCCACCTTTACTTCTGTGCTGCCTGCAGAGATGGGCACCTGGCCAATAGCCACCACACTCCGCCTTCCCTGCTCTGAAAGTAGCACAGAAGTAAAGGTGGCAATACAGTGACCCTCCCCCTGAAATAACCTTGTGACTTCTTTTGGGCCCCCTGCAACTCCTTTTGGTCAGGACCCACAATTTGCGAAATGCTTGTCTCCCCCCATGAAAACTGTATAGTTTAGGGTAAAAACACAAAAGACTAGACTTTACAGGGGAGACAATAGTTCACAGTTCATTATGCAGTTTTCATGGCTGTAAATTTCTTAAGGCTTTACAGACTCTGACTTTTATACCACATATCAATGATGCTACACACCACTTGTGTTTTATCTCAGGGTAGGTTAGATCCATCTCACTAGAGCTATTTCACACAAGTAAAGTGAAAAAAATCTGCACATTATGCAAAGTGACACAGGATAGTCATGAGGAAGTTGATTAACGAATATATAAAAAGTATAAAATTCAGAATTCAGAGAACGTAACAGAAAAGTTGACAGACTGTCTTTACCTCATGACAATGTGGGAAAGGGGAGAAAAGGACAATTATATAAGGATTACAATGATGGCCTACACTTTGAATGTACTGGGGTTTGTCTATTTATGCCACTATCTCAAAGATTTACATGTATTCTCCAGATGCTACCATTACACTGTTAACCACCCCAAAATAGGCTTAAAATGTGTAATTATCTTCTTTTCATAACGCTAAAACCAAATGGTTTTCTGATCTATAATTTCACATCTGGTAGAGTTTTCAATTATAAACTTATAAGCAGAAATTCTCTTGATTTACACTGGGCTTAATTTTGTCATATGGTATTTAATTATTCTAATGAGTTTTAAATGAGCAGTCAAACACTTTTGGAAACAAGAGAAAGTTTATGTGGAAAGGGGTGGTAAACGTAAAGGTAAGGAAAGCTACCTGAAAGGAAAATGAAATCTCTGAGGACAGCTGACCCTTCTTTTTTTTTTTTTGCTTATCAGCAGCCTTATTCAATGATGGGACCTAGGTTAAGTTCTGAATTAAAAGGAAGAGCACTACCTATTGAATAAACATCCCCGTTCTTAGCAAAAATCAGGGCTTTCTTTGTGGGCGGTCTTCCATACAACCAAACCAACTCTGCCTAGCTTGTGATATTTAATGGGATCATAATACAAGCTGGTATGTCTGCAGGCTGTCAGACAAATAAAAAAAGCACAGAACAAGGGCTAGTTGTTATCTAAGCCACAGAGCAATATAATAGTCAGCTGCCTAGGGGATGGTGACCTCAACCTCACAAGCCAACACATTCACAGAAACACCAGAATCTTCTCAGAGGAAACAAAGCAGTAATAGAAAAGGCAAGCCCTCCCAGCATCGCTGGCATCTGTTGTAAAGAGGTGCTTTCATTCCACACACACAACTGAAAGAGGACACCAAACGAAAATGAATGGCTTCTAACGACATGATCGTGCAGCTCTAATCTAGGGCATCATAATTTCCTTGTACAGGTCTAGAAGAAATACCAGTAAGATTTCTGTTTGATAAAATGTTAAAGAGGAAATAATCTCAATGACTAATTAGCAATTAATCTGAGATAGCATAAAACGAACAGACAACCGTCCACTATAATAGACTGCAAAGAAGAAACACACCATGCCAGGAGTTCAGTTACATCAGACTTTAAGAGACAGTATCAACCTGACATCTACTGCCCACCCTTTTTTATTAAAGCAACAGTTTGCTAATATGTCCAAGTGGGAACCCTTGCCCACATCTAAGGGTTTTACATATTAGTCCCTATTTAAAAAAAATATTTTTCTCCCATCTGTTTGTGTAAAGACCCACACAAATACGGGACAACTGAAATAGTGAAACTTATACAGTAAAACTCCATTCGTCTGGCATCTGATGGTCCGGCACTCCTGATGGTCCGGCACCATCAGGAACCCGGAAGTGCTCCGGGCAGCCGGACCATTGGAGCTGCTCTGCCTCCGGCTTCCCCGATTCAGCCACTGCTGAAACTGACCAGCGGCTGAATCGGGGAAGCTGGGGGCAGAGCAGCTGGAGTGCTGCCGGTAGGTCCCACAGCGCTGCCCCTCGGCGCTGCGGGACCAACCCGGCAACACCCAGCCCAAGTCAGCCACAGCTGAAACTGACCAGCGGCTGACTCCGGGAAGCAGGAGGCAGAGCTGCTCTGCCCCGGCTTCCCGGAGTCAGCCCTGGTCAGTTTCAGCGGGTGGCTGACTTGACGCCTGAACAGAGCAGCTGGGGTGCTGCCGGGTTGGTCGATAGCGCTGCTCCTCGGCGCTACCAGACCAACCCGGCAGCACCCCAACTGCTCTGCCCAGGCGTCCCCAAGTCAGCCGCGCTGAAATTGACCAGCGGCTGACTCCGGGAAGCCCGAGGTGCCCCGGGCTTCCCGGAGTCAGCGCTGGTCAGTTTCAGCGGCAGCTGACTCGGGGACACCTGGGGCAGAGTAGCTGGTGCTGCTGGGTTGGTCCTGTAGCGCCACCCTTGGCGCTGCAGGACCAACCCAGCAGCACCCAGCTGCTCTGCCCCAGGCGTCCCCAAGAGCAACTGGGGTGCTGCGGGTTGGTCTCGCAGCGCCAGGCGGCGCTACGGACCAGCCCGGCAGCAGCTGCTCTGCAGCGTCTGATTCAGCCGCTGCTGAAACTGACCAGCAGCGGCTGAATCGGGGCGCCTGGGGCAGAGCCGGACAATCGGAAGGGGGCTATGAGGGGTCTGGGGTGGCATGCCCCCCACACCATCCTAGACCCCTCATAGCCCCCTTCTTTTAGTCCGGCATATCTGATAATCCGGCACCCCCTGGGTCCTAAAGGTGCCGGATTATCGGAAGTTTACTGTATATTGTGAGTTTTTGTCAATAGACAGGAAAAGATTCAGAGAAATATATTAAACTTAGGACTAAATACCTGATTTTACACCTCCTAAAATAGTTTTTAAATGTATTTTAATTTAATGTAATCTTAATAAGATTCAGCAAAAATCAGAACTGAAATGGAAAAGAACAGGAAACACATACAAGCAATGTTCAAGTTTTTGATTATTTTTGCACAATGTCTCTTGAATCAATTCACACATCTAAACTGAGACATGATTGGGGGTTTGGAATGGGTGCCATATGAAGTGCGATTAGAAAGACTGGAACTTTTTAGCTTAGAAAAGAGGAGACTAAGGGGGATATGATAGAGTCGATAAAATTATGACAGGTATTGAGAAGGTGAATATGGAAAAGTTATTTTTACTTGTTCCCATAACATAAGAGCTAGTGATCAAATGAAATTAATAGGTGGCAGGTTTAAAACAAACAATAGGAAGTTTATCTTCATGCTGCGCATTGTTAACCTGTGGAACTCCTTGCCAGAGGATGTTGTAAAGACTAACAGGGTTCAAAAAAGAACTAGATAAATTCATGGAGGTTAGGTCCATCAATACTTACTAGCCAAAATGGATAGGAATGATGCCCCTAACCTCTGTTTATCAGGAGCTGGAAATGGATGACAGGAGCAGGATCATTTGATTACCTGTTTCTGTTAACTCTCTCAATGGCCACTGTTGGAAGACAGGATACTGAGCTAGATGGACCTTTGGTTTGACCCAGAATGGCCGTTATGTTCACACATCCAAACTGACAGATCGTTTCTCAGTAAATGACAAAGTTATATTTTAAACAGAGATGCTAATATATAAATAATCACAGGTTACCAATACTTATACCTGCAGCGACTGTAGTAAAACTCAGCAGTAGACTAACTCATACTGGGTTCTAAATAGTCTCTAAAGATCATGATGTAAATGAATTTGGACTCTGGACTATGCAAAATTGACAGACACAGCAATTTCACACCTACATATTGCCTTTTTCTGAAACTTTTCCAATTCTAATATCTCTTTTGAGATGGGGTGACCAGATTTGCATGCAACAGTCAAGATGTGGGCATACCATAACTGTTAGGAAAAAATAACCCCAGTTATACATATACAATGATGGGGTCTAAATTAGCAGTTACTACTCAACAAGATGATCTTGGGGTTATTGTGTACAGTTCTCTGAAAACATCTGCTCAATGTGCAGTAGAAGTCCAAAAAAGCTAACAGAACTTTAGGAGCCAGTAGGGAAGGGCTATATAACATGACAGAAAATACCGTAATGCCAGTATGTCAATGGTTCTCAACCAGGGTCTTTCAGGGAGTACACCAACTCATCTAGTTATTTGCCTAGTTTTACAAAAGGCTACAGAAAAAGCACTAAAAGTTGACAAACTAAAATTTCATATAGACAATGACTTATTTGTACTGTTCTACATAGATCCGTGATTCTCAGACTTCGGGTGAGTTTGTTTTAATGGGGTCATAGGAGCCAGCATTAAACTTGCAGGGGCCCATGGCAGAAAGCCAAACTCCAAACCCCACCAGATGGGGCTGAACCAAAGTTTGAGTTAAGCAAGATGAAACGTGGGGTATGTAAGACACAGACTCCTGAAACAGAAACAGTAATTTGGAACGGTTGAGAACTGCTGAGTTATGTAAATAAATGGTATGCCCACATCTGATGTACTTAGCGCAGTTCAGGTCACCTTATCTAAAAACGATACACTAGAACTGGTAAAGGTGAAAAGAAGGGCAGTAAAAATGATTCAGGGTACAGAACAGATTCTATGTGAGGAAAGTAAAAATGATTCAGGGTACAGAACAGATTCTATGTGAGGAAAGATTAAAATGACTGGGACTGTTCAGTTTCCAGGAGACAACTAAGGAGGGGTGACAGATAAAACCACAGATGGCATCGAGAAAGTCAGTAAATATTATTTACCACTTTAATAACAACTGATGAAATTAACAGCAGGATGTTAGATATAGTTTAATTTAATAATCGTGTAACCATACCAAATCTTAGTGGTTACACAATTAGTGATAGTCCCTGGGGGCAGGAGAGGCAGCCAGTGCACTCCTGGCCCAGCCCCCTGCTACCCTGCGCTGCTACCTGTCATACAGAAGCTGCAATGTGGGGGAGGGGAGGTGGCTCAACAAAACTGGTGCTCATGGGGAAGCCACCTCTTCCTGAGCACCCGCTCCTGCCTACCCCCCCAGGGAAGTTTGCAAGTAATCGACTACTTGCTTCCCCCCCTTTGCTGACTATGAGAGGCATCAGAGGGATAGGGGGACAGGAGCTGTGCCACCTGTGCCCCCTCCACTGCCTCTATCAGTAGCAGCTGGGGGTGGTGGGGAATAGGGAAAGCTCCTGAGGCTTGCTGTGGGCAGAGGCTGCTTTGGCAGCAGTCCATGACAGCGGGGGTCCCAGCGGGAGCTGGACCTCACCGCAGATAGGTGCTGCTGTTGTTAAGTAGCTCCTGGCCGTGGCTAGCCCTGGCTGCCACAAACAGGGGCTGGTGTCGAAGTAGCCCCTGTTCACAGTGGACAGGGCTGTCTCCAGTGAACAGGGGCTGCTGGACTCAGCGCAAGCTGGGACCAAGCAGTCATGGGCTCGCGCTGGTCCAGGATGCTGCACCTCTGCATTCTGAATGGAGTAAGAGCCTGGCCGTTCTTACTATATTTAAAATGCAGAGCCACAGCACAGGTGGCTCCTGGAGCCAGCATGAGCTGAGATTACTCATTCCCGGCTCGAGTCGGCTCCTGGAGCTACCCCCACAGTGGCTCTGCAGAGCAGTCCTTAACTAATTGTGTAGTCAATACAAATAGTATTGACTGCACGATTAGTCACATAACCGCAATTTAACATCCCTACTCCCCCTCCCCGCTGCCTCTGTGTGAGAGAGAAAGGCGGGGGCAGGTGGCTCCACAGAGCTGGCACACTCGGAGAGCTGGCTTAAAAGACAACAGAAAGTACTGTGTCACTGAACACACAGTCAACCTGTGAAACCATCAAATGTTGTGGAGCTAAGCGTACAATTCTTTTTTTAATCTAGTTAGATAAGTTTGTAGAGGATAAGTACAATCAGTGGCTATCAGCTAAGATGACTGGGGTGGATCTCCACGTTCAGGATGTCCCAAACCTCCACCTGCCAAAAGCTGGGACTGGACATCAAGGGATGATAGCTTGAAATTACCCTATTCTTTTCATTCCCTCTAAAGCATCTGGTACCAGCAACTGTTAAGAGACAAGATATGGAGACAAATGGGCATTGCGCTGACCCAGTACGGCAGTTCTTATGTTTTTAAATAACATTGATATTTTCTATTTTATTACCTATCCTTTTCCTAATGTTTCCTAACATATTTTACTGCCACTGTACACTGAGCAGATGTCAGAGAACTATTCAGCATGACTCCAAGATCTCTTTGTTGAATGCCTGCAGCTAATTTAGAGCCCATCATTTTGTACATATAAGTAGGATTATTTTTCCAATGTGCATTTACTTTGCATTTAACAACATTGAATTCATCTGCCATTTTGCTGGAAAAGTGGTAAGAGGTGTCCTCCTCTCCCCGCTGTATGGAGTGGGTGAAGCACAAGTCTAAGGACTGCTCCACCCAATGCAAAAATTACAACTGCCAAGCCATACAAGCCTACTTTCTTAGCCAATGAGGGTAGTGCTTACAACTCTACCGGGTCCCTTCCATCTCCTAATACAATGTCATGGAAGCATGTTTCAGAACCATTGTTAGATAAGAGTTCCATATGACATCGAAGCTTCACCATATCAATAAAAGGTTTTACTTTTCTCCACCTAAGCAAAATAAGTACAGGTTGAACCTCTCTAATCCAGCACTCTTGGGATCTGACCAGTGCTGAACCAGAGAATTTGCTGGATCACGGAAGTTCAAAATTGTTCAGCAGCATTACCAACATTTCTTCTTAGAAGACATTTAGGGGTAACTTTGAGCTAAATAACAGCACAGAACACTGAGAGACAGGACTGGTGGCTGTAAACAAATTTTATGGGACTGCAGGAAACCTGGCCACACCCATAAATAAGTAGACATCTAGCTAACAAAAAATCATGCCTGACTATGGATGTTGCCAGACCAGAGATTGCCAGACTAGAGAGGTTCAACCTGTAATTTATCAGCGGGGTATGCAACTTTGGATTTTTCCAATAAATATGAATTCCTTGAATTAAACTGGATCTCTGTTTCGGATCATCTCAGATATTTGGCATATTCACACGCTTTCTCCAGCCCAGTATTGCTGAATGTTGGGGCAACACATACTTGATCTTTCTCTGCTGTTTATATCCTCTTCAGTGCAAACCCAGCTGCTGTAACTTCAAGTTTATCATCACAGGAGCGTGATGCATTCTGGTGACAATTTGTATGGTGTTTCTAAGACATTTTTTCAATTTTTAGGCATATTTAAAACTACAGCACCTTCCCCTTGTATTACTGACACTTTTCCATGTATTTTCCATGCGTTCTCTCAGTTCTGGGTTTTGCAAGGTTTTATATATTATCCAATTCATCTTTCAACAAAAAAGAATAATGTTAACTGAAACTAGAATATTTTCAGAAGAATCTCTCTGGCAAGTCTGAAAAACTAACACTTTGGTTCTCAGCCAATGGAAAGGCTTGGCATTGCTTTGGTCACTGCCAGCTATTAATAATCTTAGCTTGGAATTTTTCTGTAAAAATAGAAAAAAACTGAAGCATCACATTCAAACCACAGAGGCAGAGCTGAGTCTGAATACAGAAAGTGCAGACTAAAATAGGAGATCGTAGAGTAGTTGAGGATTTGTGAGAAAGTGAATTGATTGTTCCTATTGATGACTGGTTATATTCTGTCTGGTGGACAGAAAACCCATCACTATCAATTAGTACACATAATTATTTTAAAAGAGAATCAATGCAGTTCTGGAGTTCCTATTCTAAAGGCAAATGTTTATTGCTATGCTTGAATATAAATGTTACAGTTACAGAATTAAATGGTGCGTTTCTTCCCCACAACCATCCATTCTTATGGAAACTGTATAGCTCCACTGAAGAAAGCAAAGGCTGGATTTGGGGCATTCCAACTCTGTAATTTAAGCTTTTAATATGGCTTCCTGCAAACACCAGCTCCTGGGGAGCTGACTGCCCCCCTCCAGGTGTAACCATGTAACCGCTGAATTTTTTAGTGGATATACGTTTATTTTAATAAAGGCATTTTAACATCCCCAACTGAAAAATGCATTGAAAGAACAAATTAACTAGAATTTTCAAGGAAGCTTCCAAGCATTCTAGAATATTCACTCACCATATGCTGTCATGGTCCCAACATAAGGCCCATCAACCACATTTCTATTTTCTTCTGCCAGTGCTTTGATATATCTTTTGCTGAGATCCAATATTTGCTCACGAAGCACTGAACTGCTTTCATGCTGAGTTCGCTGTTGAATAGTAAAATGCAGAAGCATCATTCCCCAAATAAAGCCAAAAGTCACCAGAAAAAAACCAAGTTTCTGAGAGGATAGTTTCCATGGAGTAAAGAATGCCATGGCTTCCCAACAAGCTTCACAATCACTGTGCAGGTTCTTAAACCATGAAACCAAGGAGCAAATGCATGGTCCAGGTATATAGCTCACAATGCAGGAAACAGTCTCATTCTGGCGCATTAGTCAGCATGTTTCCTCCTTTCAGTTCCATCCTGCTGCTGCCAAAACAAAAGAAAAAAAAATGTGGTCACCACCATAAACTTGGAGAGTATCTGCAAGTTGTATGTTGTTTGTATTGTAACTTTTGCAAAATATGAATAGACAACATACTTTCTTTGTACATTTGTTATATATATAATCTGAATCAAAGCAAGATCAAACTGGGAAAAGATCTGGAAAGAGAAAGATTAAACCCAGTGTGGAACACCTTTGAAAAACTGGACCAAATTCAATTCTTTTAAAAAATTTACCAACTGAATTTCAAGGAAAAGTCATTTCAGTGCAGTGGGTGAATGAAGATCTTATCTTGCCAATACAGTGGATTTTAAACAATCCTACCTACCATAATTCTTTTCTCAGGGAACAAGTAATTTTAGCTGGCAGTGACAGTGCTATTCGTTTCCTGCCAGAGCAAGGGCATGTGGCTAGATAGGTGATCAGGAAAGTGGATTCTCTCAAGGGAGAAGGGAAAAAAACATTCTCTATTATTTAAGCAGATGCAAAGTCTCCTTGATTACTTCACAGGTATTCAGAAGATTGGAAGATCTCTTACTGTTCTTGTGCAGCCTCAATACCCTGCGGCACAGAGCAATAGCCTTAAAGAACTCAGTTATTTAATGACTAAGTTCGATGAGTACATTTCTGTGCCACGCTTACGAATGTCAATACATTTCTGACGTGTTATACTACACCTTTTGTGTTTTAAAATGCTCTCACTTTTCTAGTTTCAGCACATGTAATTTCAGTAAAGAGTTAGTTTATGACCATCTGAAAATCTACTAGTGGTTCCATCTTCGTAGAACACATTAAAAAAACCACCCAATTATTCTGAACATATTCATTAATATTAAAGAGCACAAAGAAAGCTCTTTTAGGAATTTTCAAGGTTTTTTTTTTTTTTTTTTTAAGCATAGAACATGGCAAAAGGAAAAATACCAAAAGGAAATTAAGTGTAAACTATCATTTTAAAAAAACAAACAGATTTGGTAAAGCTTTATCCTTTAACTTCTATAATGCCACCTGGGAACATTATAAACACAATGATCTCTTCCTATTTTATACCTCCACAGATAATGTAAAAGTTGTCAGTTTTAATAGAATAGCTATAGCAGGGGTCGGCAACCTACGTGAGCCGATTTTGAGTGGCACACACGGTGGGAGCTCATACTGCTCCTCCAACACACAGCGGGGAGCCTGTGCTGCTGCTGGAGCCTTGTGGGTGGTGCACAGCCGCAACACCATCTCCGGGGGGCAGGAGGGGAGGCTGCAGATTGGGCTGTGTCTGAGAGGCTGGAGTTCTCCCCCCTTCTCTGCCCGCCCAACTTGTTGCAGAGCAGCACAGCAGTGAGCTGGTGGAAGCAGGTGAGCTGCTGGTGGTGGTGGTGGGCATGTGGGGACTCAGCTGGGCAAGCTCCTCCGGTGGCTGGGATTTGGGCCACATGGCCGCAGCGGCTGCTCCTCCAGCAACTGGGGCTAGGACTGGGGCAGCTGCTCCTCTGGCAACCAAGGATGTAATAGTGTAGTCGATTAACCGATAAGCAAAAGCTTACAGGTTAATGCTGGGGACCACAGGCATTTCCCTTCCTCCTCTCAAACCAGTACATTTTTAGCAGGCTGGCCAGCAGCCTGGCTCAGTTCTGGCTCATGCCGGGTCCAGGACCTACCCCCTCTGTGGCTCTTCATTTAAAGAGTATTAGGAGCCGGGTGGGCGGGTAGCCCGGCTCAGTTCCAGTTCACGCTGGGTCCAGGAGCTCAGACTAGCCCCTCCCCCTCCGCCCCCAGAAAGGGGCTGCTGCCACCCCGCTCTGCTGCCTGTTTATCAAAGGCAGCAGCACAGGGCAACAAGCAGCCAGTCCACAAGAGGAGCTGGTTTTTAAACTGGCTCCTCTCGCAGACTGGCTCCCTGCCTGGCACCCCGCACTGTTGCTGGCCCCGGCCCCAGGGACTATAGAATAGTTGACTAACGGATAAGAATTCATGAGGTTACTCAACTATTCAATTCACCGATATTTAACATCCCTACTGGCAACCGTGGTTGCTCTGGGAGCTGCACATGGAGCCGGGCCGTGGTGCCGGGCCTGCTGTGGCAGCCTCACCATGGCCCCAGTTCCTGTTCTGTGGCAACCAGATTGCCAAGCCAGCAGAGCTGCGTGGCAGATGGCTACTCCAAGGGTGACCAGCCCGCATGGAAGAGAGGGGCTGCTCCAGGGGCGGCTAGACCACACTGGGGAGCGGGTGCCCCTGAGCTGGCTGTTGGGGGCAGGCTGGAGCTAGGCTGGGGTGTGGCAGCTGTGGGGAAGAGTGGGACTCGCTCTGCAGTGCTGTTTTCCTGATTCAGAAGAGAGAGGGTGGGGATGCGGAGCCACCTTCCAGCCCCTCCACCACCTTCACCTGCAAGTCCTGTCCCCTCCTCCTCCAACCCGCCACTCTCCGCCCTGTTGCACAGTCCCAGCCCTGCAGCCTCAGCACTCCCTGCTCCACTCTCCTCCCTTTCTGCCTTGCAATGCTCCTGGCAAGTGGGCTAAAGACGGTGTCGAAGTCACGCGCTGCTGCCGGGCCCACGCTAGAGGGTGAGTGCTTTCCTGGGCTGCCTCTCCAGGGCTGGGCAGTGGCAGGGGCGGCTGAGGAGAGAGGAAAACGCATGGGGGGTCTCCCTACCACAAAGCTGTGTTGGCCCCTGGGTGCCTGGCAGGAAGGCGAGGGCACCGAGGACTGGCCCCTCCACGGGACCCCACCCCACAGCAGGGCTGGATACCCCGGGGTCACCCATCCCACTACCTCCGCATTGTCCATTTTCCTGAATCCCCTCCCCCGAGGCACCCTAACCCCAGCCTGAGCTGGTGGTCCAGTATCGCGACCCCCCCCATAAGATTGGAGCCAGTGCCTGCTTCCTGCAGGGGATGGGAGGGAAGCCCTGAGGCGCCACACTGCATCCAGCTTTCGAGGAAGCATGGGCTGCTCCTTCCCTCTCCAAAGGAAAAGCCAGAGCAAAGTACCGGGCAGGAGATCAAGCGGGGCAGACTGGAGAGAGCCTCTCCCACGCCTCCCGGGAGAGCGGCAGCGCCCAGGGAAGGAAGGTTAAATCTTGGCATGCCACTTCAGAAAGGTTGCTGACCCCTGAACTACAAAGTTGCCTACTAACATTGCTGTACGTATGGGCATATAAAAAAAATGCATCACAATCCTTGCTTTCGGTAAAATTAAATCATTCCTTAGACTAGAGGAAGAAGGCCGCCTTTGGCCTAGATATAGTGCAAAAAGTCTTGTACATGCACTTTCATTACTGCAATACAATTGGGTCAGAGATCATTATGTATCAAAATGAGTTTTGCTGTGTTTATGTTGCTTTAATTCCTGTATTGCTGAAAAGTTCAATGTATAGTTTTACTTGGTTCTCATGCTAGCTTAAGGAAGAACTGGCGTGAGAAAAATGGAAATTGTACTTGAAAGGTATGCTACCTTACCTATAGTGAAATCAAGTGAACCTTGGTACACTTCAGAAACCTAACCAGAAAGGAAGTAAAGATTGTTTTGCTAGTGTTGTTTTAAGCAACCTAGGTAGGCTAAAACATTTCCTGGTAGTTATACTAGGGAAATTCCATTCTCTCTGATTCTACTCATATGGATTTAAAGTTTTGCCATTCTCTTGTAATATCCAAATGTGAAAATGCTAAGCATTCAATAAGTAAAAACAATTTCTTATTGCAAGCTACTTTGAATGGTTGCCTATGTGCTTTGAGGCGGCTGGTAGCTTTAGGGAGCCTCTCTTTATGCACAGTAAAATGAGCTAAATAGAATGGGACTGGTATCATGATATTTTCAGTGAAACCTCAAATCAGAAATTCCTCCTCCTCAGTTTAACAGAATATGAATTAGTTAACTGTCAAGACATGATTCAAAATCTGTTTTCCCCAAAACTCATCATATCTTCAGTCTGTGAGTGGGATGAGAGGGAATTTAAATGGTAGATGTTCCACATACGTATTTTGTACACTAAGAGATAGGCAAAACAAAAGTTAGAGAAAAAAAGGTCTCTGATTTGGTTCATGGAAATGAGAATTCAATTACTTTAGATGGGACTGCACCACACAATATAATGGCAAATACTGCATTGAGTACAGAAGCAAATTTGATGTGAAAGCACTTAAATTGTAACTAAGCAGTATTTTCTTCAGATAAGGTGCTAAAAATAGCTGATGGGACAAACAAAGAACATATGAAAAACTGTATGTGAATACACTGCTGGAAATAGCCAGGGATTTGTGTTGTGTCTAACAAATAATAAATAAATAAAATAAAAAAGCAATTTGAAATGCCTCTCCAAGCAAAAATGTTTCATCTGAAGAAGTGGGTTGTGCCCATGAAAGCTCATGGTATCTACATGTTTTGTTAGTCTCTAAGGTGCTGCTAGGCTATTTGTTGTTTTTAAAGCAAAAATGGTTAGTAACATCAACCCACTAAAATCAACACAGGTTATGCAAATTTTTCATATTTCAGAAATTATTTTAATTAACAGGTCATGATATTTGCACCACACAATATTCAGGTCAGAATCATCTTCTGCAAATTAAGATAATGGGTTTTTTTCTACTGATTTCATCACTCTGATAAGAGACTGTCAGTTTCTGATATTTCATCAGAAATATCAGAAACTGGAAATCAAAAAAATAGCGTAAAAAACCCCCAAACCCTCCAAACTCCCCAAACACTTTTTTTTTTTAGCAGTTTCATGAAGCAAGCAACACCTTAGTCTCCAAAAAATATTTAATGAAACACACAGTTGAGTTATTAAAAAAGCAGAATGACCACCAACTGCATCGCTACCCTAGAGTACAGGCTGCAGCCCAGGCGGTGGTGGAGCGCTATCGCCTGGCAGTGGGACTGGGAACATAGCTGCCCAGGAGGGTAAGCCTGGCTAGGGCCACATCAGCCCAGGCAGCCGCGAGGCCGTAATATCCTGGGCTGACTGCCCGGGTGGCGATGGCAGCATAATTGGGGCTGCCTGCCCCCTGACAGCAGGGTTGGGGCTGCAGCTGCAGCAGCCTGGGAGAGGGAAGCCAGTCCGGTCCGTGGCAGTCCAACAGTAGCAGCGTGGCCGGCCACATGCCACGTGGCAGATAGCGGAGCTGGGGCTGGCCCGCAGGTAGCCTGGCTGGACCGAAGGAACCAGCAGTGGGGAAGGGCAGCAGACTGAAGGGCGGGCGTTAGGGGACCTCCAGTTTTCCAGCAAATTTCCTCATCCGAGACTGGTCAGGTGCCGGACCAGGGAGGTCCAGCCTGTATTTGGTAAAAAGACCCCCACCCCTCTGTTTAGACTAAGCATATGTCTGTACCATGCATGCTACAGAGGCAGAGCTTCAGCTACACCATGATAGCACTATAGCATAGAATCTGATGGTTCTTACAACAAGGAAAGGGGGTTTTTCCATTGTACATAATCCACCTCCCCAAGCAGCAGTAGCTAGGTTGATGGAAGAATTCTTCCATCAGCTTAGCCATGTTCACACTGGGGGTTATGTTGACTTACCTATAGTGCTGCATGGTGTAAATTTTCATCCTCCAACCAATGTAGCTACATCAATCTAAATTTTAAGAGACAACCATGGCTAAATTATTCAGGGCAAGGACTCTTCTATAAAGTGCACTACAAATGTATGGAGCTATTTCAAAGCTAAATAATAAATGACTTACTTTACTCAGCATTCTAAGCCATCTGACATCTATGGAAGCCTTCAAAGCTACAAAGAGTACATCTACACAGCAAAGGCTGTGCACTAGTTGCCTGAGCAAGAATGAATAACAATAGCAATTATGACAATGCAGCACAAGTAGTGCAAGCACAGCACATATCTCACCTAAGGACCAAACACTGCTACTGTTACCCATGCTAACTAGGTTCAAGTTACTTAGGGTAGGCTAGCACATGAGTTTTTGCTGTGTTGATACACCCTCAAGTAGCAGTAAGATCTGTAGATCCGGATCAATTCAGTACTCATATTGAAAAATACATTCTAATTTGCATTCTAATTTAAATTCCTTGCTCTCAAATAAGCAAGATTAGAAAAATCCATTGCTGCACTCTGATGCAGAGAGGGATAGAAAAAAAACAACCCTTTTTTACTTCCACCCAAACATTTTAATAAATAATTCTGCATTGAAACCAAGGCTAACCTAATATTTATTCACTTCAGGTTTCATGCCTCCTTATTTATATTAAGCCTTGTTTCTTTTTAAATAAAATCTACATCACACAGTCTGAAATATGTATCCAGATATTTTTTTAATACTGTGAATTGAATTAGAACTATTGTGTCATCTTTAACTCACTGCTTTGCATCCAAGTAACAACACATCTATGGTCTTTTATTAGAACAGACTAATATGTGTGATCGTTCATCATCTGTTGTAATGGTCAAGCAGAAGGGGCTGTTGTGATCTGTTAAACAATACTGAGATAAGATTTAACAGACAAAATATGTACTTCCTGTTCTCCTGCAATACCATCGCAGAAGTCTTATTAAAAATTGAAAACAATTGTTACAGAAGGCTAGGAGTAGTAGATTAATCACAGTTTAACTCAGGCATGGGCAACAGTTTTTGATAGGGGGCCCACTACAAGATTTTGATAAGTGGTCAAGGGCTGCATTTTTCTGTGGAGGGCATGCAGGGACTGGGACAGAGGTTAGGAGCAGAGGGGAGCTCAGGGTAGGGGACTGGGGTACAGGAGAGAGTGTGGGGGTCAGAGAGAATTTGGGTGAAGGAGGGGTTGTGAGCTGCGGCAGGAGATTAGGGTGCAGGGTCTAGTAGGAGGTATGGGTGCAGGAGAAGATGCTGGCCTGGGGAAGGGTGTAGGCAAGGGTTCAGGGTCGGGGAGGAGGAAGGGGAGTTGTGACCTGGGGCAAAAAAGAAGAGGATAGAGGGTTTGGGTTGTGACCTGGGGCAGTGGATTGGGGTGCAGGGCAGAGGGGGGATATGGGTGCAGGAGAGGATTCTGGCTTGAGTAAAGATTTAGGAGAGGGTGCAGGGTCTGGGAGTGAATTGGAGGATGATGGGATGAAGTGGGGTGCCACAGGCAGGCTTGGGCCAGGAAGTGCTTACCTAAGCAGCTCCCAGCCAGCAGCACTCTCAGGCAGGATCCCCCTGCCAGCAGCCCCAAAGTGCTGGTTGGCTGTGCAAGTGGCTCTCTGTGCTGCAGAGAGTGAGTAGGGAAGGAGAGGCTTTCCTCACTGTCCCGACCCCCAACAAAATCTCTCAGCCCCCATTGGTCGGTTTCCAGCCAATAGGAGTTGAGAGATTTTGCTGGGGGTGGAGGGAACGGCCTGAAGCCTCTCCTTCCCCTCCATGTACTGCAGAGAGTCACAGGAAGAAGCTAGCTGCTTTGAGCAGAGCTGCTCCCTGTCACAGGGTGGGCACGAGCTGGATCTAAAGGTTTGTCAGGCCGGATTCGGGCTGCAGGCCAAATCTTGCCCACCGCTGGTTTAACTCACGCAATTAACAAAAATATTAATTGTGATTAATTACAATTTTAATCTCTCTGTTAAATAGAATACAAATTAAATATTTTGGATGTTTTTCTACATTTTAAAATATATTTATTTTTGTCACAATACAGAATATGAAGTATACAGTGCTCACTTTATTACAAAAATTTGCATAGTAAAAATGATAAAAAGAAATAGTATTGTGAAATTCACCTCATACAAGTATTGTAGTGAAATCTCTTTATTTTGAAAGTGTAACATAAAAAAGTAGAATTTTATCACATAACTGCATTCAAACCCAAAACAATGTAAAACTGTACAGCCTATAAGACTACTAAGTCCTACTTCTTGTTCAGTTAATCATTCAAAGAAGTTTGTTTACCTGTACAGGAGATAATGCTGCCCGCTTCTCATTTACAGCATCACCTAAACAATGACAAAGGAATTCACATGATAATACTGTAGCTGATAGTGCAAGATATTTACATGCCAGATGCCATAAAGACTCATATCTCCCTCCCTGTTTTAATCTCCATTCCAGAGGAGATGCATCCATGCTGATGATGAGTACTGCTGGATAATGATCCAAAGCAGCACAGACCAATGTATGTTCATTTTCGTCAGATATCACAGGCAGAAAGTTAATTTCCTATTCTGGTGGTTCGGGTCCTGCAGTTTCCGCATCAGAGTATTGCTCGTTTAAGATTTCTAAAAAACATGCTCCACACCTCATCCTGTTCAGATTCTTAAACGTTGGGTCGAATACTCTAGGAATTTTAGAACTCTCACGTTAGTGCCTTTTGATTTGTCAAATCTGCAGTGAAAATGTTCTTAAAATGAACATATGGTGGGTCATCATCCAAGACTATAACATAAAATATAAGGCAGAATGCTGGTAAAACAGGGCAGGAGACGTACAATTCTCCCCCAAGGAGTTCAATCGCTAATTTAATTAGTGCATTTTTTTTTAACGAGTGGCATGCTTTCATGCTGATGACCTCTACAATGGTGGCCAAAGCAGAAAGGGGCATACGAATGTTTAGCATAACTGGCATGTGAATACCTTCCACTGCCAGCTCCAAATTGCCATGCAAATGCCTGTTCTCACTTTCAGGTGACGTTATAAACAAGAAGCAGTCAGCATTATCTCCTGCAAATATGGACACACTTGTCTGTTTGAGCAATCAGCTGAACAAGAAGTAGGACTGAAGGCACTAAAGTCATACATTGTTTTACTCTTGTACATAATTCTATATTTGGAAGGTCATCTTTCATGATAAAGAGATTCCATTACAGTATTTGTATTAGGTGAACTGAAAAATACCATTTCTTTTGTTTTGTACAGTGCAAATGTTTGTAATCAAAATAAAGTTAGCACTGCGTTCTCTGTTGTAAATTAAATCAATATTTGAAAATGTGGAAAACACCCAAAAATATTTAAATAAACAGCATTCTATTATCATTTCACAGCTTGATCAATCACGATTAATTTTTTAAATCACTATAATAGAAAGAGGTCAGAATTATAGGATAGTATTGCTTCAGTGTCTCAAATCAAGGTAGAATACGGTAATACTATCATCTTCATAAACCAAGCCTGATCCCAGATGTGCAGTGAGTTCCCTTTTTAACTTGTATCTTGTAAACCTTATTTGAAACATTAGCTTTAATAAAATTTTTCATCAGTGATGGACTTATAATTATTGAGCACTGGAAAGCAGCATACTTACCACATAGTTCTCATAACTAACCAAATCTATCTTCTCAAAATGACAGATTTAGGGCCTCTGTGCAAATATTTTCTAGAATATAAGCTCTTTTTTAAAAGAAGAAAATGCTACAATTATCTGTTTGTATTGTTTCCACAATATGCAGCAATACTGTGTTATGGTACCTGCAGTCCAACAGACTAAAACCACCACCAACTCCACTCAGATGCACAGACTGCTAAGACAGAAACTGAATTATGATCATTAAACGGGAACTCTATCAAAAGCATTCCAAATACACCAGACACACATACAGTAAAACTCCAGTGAGAGTGGACAGAAAAGAGATGCCAGGACTCATGCTCTATGCAGCAGGCACTGAACTAAACACATTTAAAGGGATACATACATGGGCAGCAGGTATAAGAGGCAGGGGAAGGCAGAGCCTTTCCAAACAGGCAAATATGGCCCTGCCCACACTCCAACTCTCGGGCTTCAGCTGCAATGAAGCTGAGGAACTGGGGCAGCGAGCCTTCGCCACGGGGGCTGGGAAGTCTAAGGACACTGGGGCAGTGCACCTTCCCGTGCTCTGGGCCGGGGAGGCTGGAGCTATGCGCTGCCTCCTCCCTCCCTACCCTTGTGCTCTGGGACCGGGGAAACTCCTGTAGGGGGCTGGAGTGGCTTAGTTCCTATGGGGGGGCCAGGGATATGGGGGCTTGCCTTCCCCCAGCCCTACGTTTACCCACTGCGCATGGAGTCTCAGCATTATGAAGCAAACTCAGATTGCTAGATCTATTACTAGTGACATGTAATTAAGGGCAAACATTCCAGCTCAAATGTACATACATTAAAATTTACTAATCATGCTAACTTGTATCTCACAGTAGATGGTGTGCTGCATATCAGATCAACTTATGAAGAAGAAATCAAGAGCTTTCCCAATAGCACAATTTATCATCCTGTCAGAAAACCTTGTTATTTCAGTATACATTCCACCTACTTTTCACAGAATTGGCTTCGTGTCAGTTTTTTTCAATTAGTTTGAGACTGATTTTCTCCCTTTAATTTCTTGTATGGCTGAAGGCCCTATGTAAGATTTATTTTCTTTCCCTTTCTTAGAGGCTGAGTCATCTCCCCTGCTTTATGACACAGGTTATAGTGAGGTAGGTTATTGACTCTCTTTTACACCACTTTATTGATACAGTGGCACTAGAACTATTTTTAGGGTGAGGGTGCTGAACTACACCCCCTCCCATACCCAATTCTCCCCACCGCTCCAGGCTGGGGTCATACGTACAGATGCCAACTCTCCTGGACCGTACGCCATTGCTTGCAATTGGTGCCTTGTCTGTCCAGTCCAGGAGAGTTGGCAATCAAGCCACAGCTAGAGCTGGCTGTAGAGCCCCTGGATGATGGCGGGACCCCAAGCAGCAGAGGAGCCTGCAGGGCCGGTGACCTGAACCCCAAGTTGCAGAGCCCAGGGGATGGCGAACTAGATGGGCTGCCCAGAGGCTGGGACCCAGAGCTCACAGGTGAGCAGCAGGACAGGCTCTGGGCGTGAGGTGCCAGGTGCAAAACCTGGGAGTGCTGCAGCACCCTTCACACCCCTAATTCCCACGCTTATTTACAGTTGATTAAATTTCAATAAGGGAAGTGTTAATGAATAATGGACACAGAGGTAGTACATTTTAGAATTATGTTCATTTGCATTTTTTCTTCAAATCGAATGACAAAAACTAATATGACCACAGAAAAACAGACATGCAGAAAATACCAGAGTCTGAAAAGAGTTCTACTCTATATAATCTATTTTTTGATACTGGCAACACCTGGCACCTCCCCCAGGCACAATATATATGTTAACAAAATTTCTATCATATTTGAACTAATGGAAACCAGAGAATGCCTAAAGTAGTGATTTTCAAACGGTGTTTTTCATGACCCAGTTAAAGAAAATTGTTGATGCCCGTGACCCAACATAATCTGTCTAGAGTGTGGGCTCTGGGGTGGGGCTGAGGACGAGAGGTTTGGGCTCCAGCTTTGGGGAAGGGGGGGGCGAGATCAGGGCTGGGACAGAAGAAGCTTATATCGAGCAGCTCCAAGTCAGCAATGAAGCAGGGGAGATAAAGCAGCTTCCTTCCTGTCTCGGCACCACAGACCATGCTGCACCACAGGAGCAGTGAGCAACAGGTTCCCAGGCAATGGGTGTGTAGAGCTACTGCTCAGAGCAAGGGCAGTGTGCAGAACCCTAGACACTCTTTCCCCCCACCCCAGGAGCCGGGTTTGCTGCTAGCTGCTTTTGGGGCACAGTACAGTCTGCGGTGCAAAGACAGGCAGGAAGCCTGCCTTAGCCCCACATTCCATGACCCAGTACTGGGTCGCAACCCCTAGTTTGAAAACCACTGGCCTAAAGGGCTACAGAAGGCATGCATACATATCAATGCTTTAAACTTGTTATTCTGCAACTGCTACACCAGCATGGTTCAAAACCAATCCATTGATAAGTTATTTGGAATTTTTTGGGAGGGACAGACAGACCATGTGTAGAGGGGGTGGTTATACCACCCAGAGTGCAAAAATTCTTGCTTGCCGCATACAGGCCAGAATATCTGTGCATCCAGCAATGACAACAGCAACTAAATCACAGAAAAATGCCAAATGGAACTGATAATTATCAATTCTGTCTACATTTTAATGCCTCTTCCTATTTATAAGGAATAGTGACTATCAATATAGTAATTTACCAGGGTCAAAGGGAAGCCAAATAGCTAGTGTTTCCCAAAGATATTTGTAGCAACATCCATCTGATGTGAGATCTATACAACAAATACAACCAAATACAAAAAATCACTAAAATCAGTGGAAAAGCTCCCACTGACTATAGTGTACTTTGACAAAGCCCATAATGAACCTTTAGCTACTTGTAAACTTACCAAACTCTTTTAATCTTAAAAGTTCAATTTAAAATTATTTCCACTGTTCACATCTGAAACAAACAATCCTATAAAATTCCACTCACCACAGCTAGCAAGTAGACAGATACACTCTGAAGAAAACAGTGCCTCTACTGAAAAAACTAGTGAGCAAAGGAAAGATTATGCAGACAGCAACTTCCAGCTGTGTCAACCCATGCACAGCTCCTACTTAGCCTAAAGGGACTACCCTTCAGATCACCTCAGAAAGGAAAGAGACCTGAAAGCTATTCAATAACTTAACTCATTGAATAGCTTCTTTTACTTGTTATTAAAAGCACATTTCAGATTTTAAATTGCTTAACACACAAAATAAATGCACAGTTCCCTTAGCTGCATTAAGAATTCCTGAAAGGCATCTATTTTGTTCTCTTTCCTGCTCCCTTTTTTTTTTTTCAGAACATTTTTATCCTTCTCCATCTCTCTTCTAACCTTCAACTGCACCTGAAGTGGGGCACAGAATAACCACCTCACGATGCAAGTCAACACAGTGAGATGTAGAATGATGCTAGGTTGACAGCAGAGGTGCAACAGATGGACCGAGGGAAAGCAGTAGATTTTTTTTTTTTATTAAAGAAAAAAGTCAGAGGTAAATTGAGGTACCGGGGAGAAGGGCAGCCTCTGGTGAGATCCCATTAAAAATATCACTTTTCACCTTGAAAATGCCGTCTGCCTTCTCTTTCAAAAATAGCTTTGTCGTATGTGAACAGGCTGGGTGTAAACCCAACCAAAGATTTCATGTGAAAGTTCCTCATTGTGCTAAGTATTTTAAAATTTCATTTTTCTATCAAACTAACCACTTTAAATAGCTTAGCTACTCAGAACTGGGCATCAGCAGATGTTCCTCTCTTCATGCTAGTGACCTATTTATTTGTCATATTGTGTGATGCCAGGAAAGATTAAAACAGTACCAATCCTTCCTCCAGAGTGTGTGTGTGCTTGATTTTTTGCAAATACAAGATGCAAATCAAAAGGTTTGTTGTCCTAAAAAATGGAACAAAATATATCTTCAGTGCAGCGTGTCAGGATCATTACAACAGTGTGCTGTAGGTTCAACAAATACCCTCCTCCATTATTCCAACTAAAAATTAGGCAACCTATTTGACATTTCAAACACCTACTTAAAAGATTTCTGAAAAACCACTAGTGGGGCGCAGCTCCTACCTTGTACATTTGTTCTGAACTTTACTGTATCCACTGCACTTTTAACTAAGCTATTTGTAACTGATTTACTGTACTGCCTTGTGCACACTAATGACACCAAATTATAAACGAATAACTCAGACTGGTTGCAACCTGTGATTTCAGCATGTATAATGAAGTATCGAAGTGTGTCTCCAAACCAGAGTACAATTTCATCAGAAGAAAATGCAAAATAGGCTACAACTTTAATGTTCTGGAACTATGCTTTGGGATAACACTTTGCAACAAGACCCAGCTATCAAACAGATGCCCAGGCAGGTGACTCAAAGCCCATTCTTATTCACAGCTTCTAATGCAGACAAGGCTTGGAAAGACAAAGATCAGACGGTAAAGACATGCTGCATAACAAGCACATATGGCACCACTGAACGGATCCGGTTTTTAATCCTTAGGAGTTTATCTATCTGTTTGAGAGTAGCAATGACAGCCATAATAACATCAAAAGGAAATCAGGGGTACTGAAGTGCATTCCAAACTTGGCAGAAAGAGTGTGATTTTGAAGTTAAGAGAACCAAATGAGATTAACAGACACAGTAGGTAGGGTAAGAGCTATGGAGGAGGAGAATACAGAAATATGTCAGCTCTTGAAAATCATAGATGGGCACATTAATGCCATTGTTAGAGATAATACACAGCTTAGTTTTTTTTAAACCAAAGCGCCGAAGAAAACCGCTGCAAGTGAAAATGTCTGATTACTGATGTTTCCTGCTGATTTTATCACAAATCTACTTAAGGTGACTAAAATTAAACACTGAAATGGCTTTATACATTTAAACAGAAGAGTGATAAAGTATCCCAGGAAAAACCTTCTTGGTCTGTTTCAGGAGTGAAGAATGAAGTGTCCTAACCTACTGGCATTTGCTTTCATCTTATCACCGTCTCAAAATGTCTTTAATTTGGGAACTAGAAAAACAAGTTGAAATTAGCATTCATTCAAACATTTCGTTCTCCTCTTAGCCCTCACAAGAGCTACTCAGATGAGAAGAGAAAAGATGGTGGGCCTGAAAACTGATTTTCTTTAACACAGAATTCAAACTTCTCATATTCGGTAAAACTTCAAGGCCTACGTTAGTATTTTCCTCAATGAAAAAGCAAAAGTGTTTTATCATATTTGATCTTTTTACAAAAAAAAAAATAAAATAAAATAAAATAAAAGCAAGCTTCCATCAACATAGGAAGCACTATTGCTGCATGAGCTTAGCTTCAGTTATGCTCCTGTAGAACCTATACTATAGACATGCCCTTAGTTAGCAATTGTGTCATGGAAAAAAATTCAAAGATGGAATGGCTGTGCAATGCTAGCAGTAATACAGAGGAATGATAAAACTTATAATGTATATAACTAATAACTAAACACAGTAAAAGCTCTGTTATCCTGCACTTCATTAACCAGAAAGCTCAATTAACTGGCATCTCAAATAACTCCCTGTTACTAGATTTCCTGTTACTAGAAATCTTCAGTCAATAACAGGAACTAGTATGCTGCCGAGGAGGTTATGTAATTCTACTTTTATGCAGAAGAGGCAGAAGACAAGAAAGCAAAAGGATATCAAGCATTATTCAAAAGAGCTGCATCCAGGGCAAGGCTACCTGTAACCCAGGGGTGGGCAAAGGGCCCTCCACAGGCCAGATCCGGCTCACCAAGCCAGTGGATCTGGCACATGGCCACCCTGCCAGTCCCCCGCTCCCAGGCCAATCAGGGTAGCGCGCAAACTCTCCCCCCACACATAGAGCACACACCAGCCAGAGAGACACGCCGGTTGTTTTAAAACAGCTAACGTTTATCTCTAGTTGCTGTGCACCTTTAGTGGTTGGGGGGGGAAGGAGAGGGGGACTTTGCATGCTCCCCACCCCTAGGCCAATCAGGGCTCCCTTCTGAATCCAAACTCCAACTCAGATCCCCGCACCTCCTCCATTAATATAATGAAAGAGTGCAACCCTCGACTGCTTACCAAATTCTTGGAGTGACCCCCCCCCCCCATCAAAAATTATTGCTCACCCCGTGTTAATGACTTACGGTAAGAAAGAAAGATTCTTTTAACAGAATTATTTTGACTGCTGCAAATATCTAAAACTACTCATTTTTTTAATCCTGTGTTACTAATTAATACATGGTAAACTGTATTGCATTTAGGCCAGATCTTTGCTATCTGGTAAAGTTCTGACTCTTATCAATCAGAAGCATCAAGAACTAGGTGTGATGCTAGCTGTTTTGTAAGATGAAACCTTTTTTGAAAGATCTTTGAACATGCATCTGTCTGTTAGAAAGGATGTTGATACATGTACTCCAAGGTCTCAGAGGGGTAGCCGTGTTAGTCTGTAACTAAAAACAACAACAATTTGTAGCACCTTAGACTATCAGAAATATATAAATAGTATCATGAGCTTTCATGAGCACAACCCACTTCTTCAGCCAAGGGTAGTGTTAATATTCTTTTTGATTTCATATTAAATAATCATAAACATTGCACCTTGTTAATTATCCCTTGTTTTAATATATTTTCTTCCACACCTATGGACTATTTAAAATATATATTGATACCTATGGGGTTTTTGTACTGGTGGGTGCACATCCACATACTACCTCAATATTGGTGTTGCACATAAGAAATCTCAACCCGCCCAAAACAAAATTCAACCCGCCCAACAATGGAAAATCTTAGAGGGAACACTGACCCAGGATGTATCATAGGTCATTACAGAGTCAGCCCAATCTCCTATACTTTCTACAATGATAACTGATGTTAATAATGATGACCCCAACAAAAATCCTGAAGTGCCTTCTGAATCAAAATTAAATTATGTTCAATATAGTTTTGGCGTTAAGTGTATTTTTAGTGTTCTGGATGTATGTTGTGCATTGCCCATAGTGATATGTAGTGTCAAAAAATAACTTCCTCTATAGAAAACAATACACACCTAAAGTGCTTCGAGAAACCAGCCGCTCTGCAATGCAATCTGCTACTACTGGATTGGTGAGTTCTTGTATACTGTTTTAGCCTTAATTTTATTGTATTCCAATTCTTTGAAAATTGGTATTGCATTCCAGAATATTTGATTAACTGGCACCCCTGATTTCCCCAACATACTAGATAATAGAGCTTTTGCTGTACTATAACATATTATTTAACGTATTTTGTTATCAAAGCAAGCTAATTACTCCACAGAGAAAATGGAATTCACAGAGAAAGACAATGTACCACATGGAAAGTCTAAGGTCATTAGAGTGTTCTATGCCTCAACCAGCCTGTTCTCATCTGTACCTTCCACTCATTCCTGAACAAAGACTCACCTCATCTGGCAAGACAAAAATCACTTCAGCCCATATCTGACTAACTCTCCCTACAGGTTCTCATGCATGCTGGATAAGGCACAATTCATCACAGCACACACTACCTGAAAGAGGCCTCTTGGCAGAAAAGCAGTTCTCTCATTCTACATCCTATTTGAAAGAAAAAGGAAGAAGCCCCTTAAGGGCAGCTCTGTTCAACCCCCAGGGACCACAGACAAGTTAACAGCCTTTATCTCAGTTAACATGTTTATCCCAGACTGCACATCTGCACGAACAACTGATCTTTATTCCTTGCCAGGAGGTCACTGACCAACACAAGTATAGCAATCCTTGACTTTACCTAGGCCAGAATCTAGACTGACCAAGGTCAGAAAAGACAGAGGTATTATGTTAAGTTCACGTGAAGCATGACCTCTTTTGCAAGGAAGGACACAAACTTGCTGAAATTGAGTACTGTAATTCTGCATAACATTTTAATATTTTTACATTCGTGTTACTCGGGCAACCTGTGACTGCACCTCCCTGGAACAGTCACACTACACTCTTCTTGTTAAAAATAATTTTGAAAAAAAGTTGTAGTCAAAATTAATGATGCTGTGTCAGTACAATCAAAGAGACATACATGCTGCAAACAACCTCTCATCCATCATACCTATCAATGAACCACACTTCACAAACACAATTCAAGGAAAAATTAAAAGTAATAAGCTTTTAAAAACAGCTCTTTCCATAAAACCCAGTAATTAGTCCAACTTTAAAGCTCAATTTCCAATGAGGTGGAAGTCCTTCAGACAACTGAGTCTTCCCCAACTGAAATATATAAAGTAAAACCAAGGCAAAAATTAAAAATCAAGGGAAATTAAAATATTCATCAACTGTATGTTTCTGATTCACAAGAAGAGCTTTAAAAAAATACTTGGCTTAAACAAATCTTTTTCGCTTATGTGGTAAAGTTTTGAACGTGGGTCAACACAAATTTTTTTCCTCCAGATTTGTTCTTGGTAAACATTTTGAATATAGTTTATTTTATGACACTAGACAAATAACTGTAAATATAAGCAATATCTTGAGATAACGTAGAATGTAATTGTATTAGGATTTCAGTAATTAAAGAAAGTCATATGTTTGGAATCAACAGTGCTATACGTTATTCCAATCCTTAAGTCCTTTTCTCAATTTAGATCAAGAGCTGACAAAATTTGCCTCTGATCTGAATTTCAAAGGAAGTCATAGTTGTCTAATTTAATGGGTATTTCCTATACTGTATGTACATTTTCATGATTATGATTATTAATATATCAATGTTTTGACCAAAGGATTAGATTAGCTGATATGAATATTTTGTAGAATAATTTTGCTGGTGCAGCAGTTGTGTTATTCTGATACTGCTCATCTCTTTTCACCCTAAACTATCAGATTCTCATAAATCACAATTTTATCACTCCTAAGACTTGAGATTTGTTTTTGAAGGGCTTGCTGAAGTGTGATACATGCTGTTATATAGGACAATATAAAAATACCATGAAATCTGTGACTACAGCTGTCACCATGCAACACAGCATGGCCACTAAGAACTCCCTAGCAACAACAGAAACAGAACCCACATTCTCCTGCTCCAATAGCATAGGCCCCACTACCTGAATTAAAGGAATATAGGAACATTTCACATAGCTTTTAGTAGTTATACGGCCAGTAATCAACAGCTGAGCAGTTCTGATTCCTTCCAGGAGAAATCAGTGGAACACACAGATTATTAGATTACTCACTATCTAGTGTCTTTTAACGCACACATTTTTTTCCAAAGCACTTATTTAATTCTCTGCATCCCTATCAGATAGTAAAGTCTTACAGAGAATTGTAATCTGAGGCAAAGAGGTTAAATAACTTGTCCAAGCTCATGTATATTGGAGACAAAGCCAGGAATAATGCTAAGTACAAGATCACAATTTACCTTGTTATCCGTGTACTAAAATAGTTACAGTTGTTAGCTATGCTAGTGGGGGATTGGTAATTCCCTGGATACCTGCAGAATTCAATATATATACAGCTTTCACAGGAAGAATCAATATATACTGTACTCAGACACTCATAGAACATCTTTACTGGCAAATTCAGTCAGGTAGCACCACTTCAGCTGTGGCCCATAATTAACTAAACGAAAAAATTCAGTTTACATTGTCTACACTGAGCATTAAGTACTATAAATCTATGCAGAAGCACAGGACTGCTAAGTTTAGGTAGCAGATACAAAAGCAAGGAACCAACAGAGCAAGAAAAAAGGTTGAGAGAAATGGTAAAACGCCTTCTAACCCCCTAGTATCTGATAGATCACATGAATTTCGCATCACATGTGGCTACTGAAGTTCAAAGCCCAACTTTCAAACCAGTAAGTTCTCTTTTGAGTGCCCATTCAATACCATTAGTGACCAACAATGCTCCTCCTTTTTACACCTTCACTTGCTCTCTTCTGGTATCATTAGGTAAGGTGGAAAGCTATTTTTTATTGCCATGAAAACCATTTCCTCTTTTTAGTCTTGATAAAGACTACAGTGATGATCTGAAAACCATCTTCCATTCACATCTAGTCCCTTTTATGATCACCTGTATTTTGAAGGCATTACACACTACAATACTTAAGGTCTCTCCACTGGAGTGTATTTGATTGTTGCTTTTATTACTATTGATATTGTAATTCAAAATTTGTTCCCTCACGAAGAACTTTATTGCACAAGACTGAAAGACAAACATCGGGCCTTTCTACAAAATAATTCCAAAAATAAATATTAATAATTTGATAAACATCAATATTTACAATGCATCAATTCCAAAGTGTCCCTTAATTTATTAATTTCCTTCTGACAGTGTATGTACATTAGATGATTTTTCCTTGCTGAAGTTGTCTTTAAACGAGAAAGCAAAACTGACTTTAAAACATACCACAAATCTTTGTTTCCAATTCTCTTTTGTTACCAATTCTAACCTTATCACAGACCTTCACCATAGAAGTTGCTAGGAAGATAGAAACATTTCATTCATAGAGACCTAGTTTTGAAATTGCTCTTTATTTAAAGCAGTGAAGTAACAGTGAAGGCTCCTAAACAAAGACACAATTTATAGGAAACCTATATCACTGTCTATACAAAAAATAATTATTTTGATTTTAGATGTGAAAATATATCATTTCAACTTAAGGACTTCCAGAGCATGGGCCATCAGCACTAACTTCATACACAGGAATTTTACCATATGAAACCTGGCTTCATCTTAATCAGACACCAGATTTTTGAGTGGTTTACAACTGTAACTCAGGAGGTCTCAAATTCTCATTGCATTTGAGAATTGCACATTTGAGAAGACCACAGCTTCGCAATGAATGATTCAGACCACTGTCACTCATCTGTTTCCCTGACATTCAATTCTCCCTCTTCTAGCCCCTTGACTACCTCCAAACCAGGTAAGGAGCGCCCCCCATCCCAAACCTGGAGTCTGCATCCCCCCACCCGAGAGCGCCTGCAGGTGGGTGGGGGGACACTGGAGGAGGCAGCCCCTAGCACCTTGCCCCTCCCCAGACAGCTGGCAGGCCACAGGGGGGGACTGCTGGAGGAGGGTGGGCGGGGGAAGCCCCAGGAGCCTGCCCCTTCCCAGATAGCCTGCAGGCTGTTGGGCGAGGGGAGGGGGCGCTGGAGGCTAGGGGCAGCCCCTGGAGTCTTACCTCCCCTCAGACAGGCTGCAGGGGGATTGCTGCAGGAGGGGGCAGCCCACAGATCCTCACTCTCCCCAAATAGCCTGCAGGCCATGGGAGGGGATGGGGGAGGAATAGCAATTTGGGGGCAGGGAGTACACTGGCCGGGAGCGCTGCCCAGACCCCCTAGGAGGAGTCACCCACGGAGCAGCGCCACCCTTGCTGCCACAAGTGGCCCCAGTAAGCTCTCCCCCTGCCTCCTAGTCCCCTGTCCTGAGTCCTCCTCCCTGAGTCCTGCACCTTCCACCTGCCTTGGACTTCAGGACCCTCTCCCACTTCCCTGAGCCCCACCCCTCTTCCTAACCCTCTGCCTTAAGCCACCCCCATCCCTCCTCACCCCCAAACTCTCACTCCAGCCTTCATTTTCAAAAAATACAATAACTGAAATAAAAATAATTCCTTCAGTTACAGACGCAAGGAATGCCGCGTACATCTGCAAGTTAGCTAATAAAAGGCTCATTCCTCCACTCCTGCTCCTTTTTGCAGGGCCCTCCAACACAGGGCATATGAAAATGCTGGACACGAGGAGTTAGCATTTGCAGACCAGCAGCATTCCACTGACTACAATTTGGGAATCACTATGATAAAACAATGGTATTCCTGCAACAATACGTATCACTTCCCTGATCCTTCCCTCACAAGCTCCACATAAGCAAAATAAGCAATAATGTGCATTTTAATAAGGCTAAATGTATGCATTTTGGAACAAAAAAATGTAAGACTCTATTCTGGTAAGCAGAAACTATGAAAAAGATTTGGGAGTTGTGGTGGATAATCAGCTGAACAGATGCTCACAGAGTGATGCTGTGGCCAAACAAGCTAATTTGATCTTTGGATAAAAAGGGGAATCTGAAGTAGGAGTAGAGAGGTTATTTTAATTTTGTATTTGGCACTGGTATGACTGCTGTTGGAATACTGGCATGACCACGGACGTTTCTGGATGAGAGAGCCCCAGGTAGGGATGTAAGCAACTAGTCAACTACTCAACAAGCATATGCTTATGGGGTAGTCGAGCAGTGACTCGACTAGTCGCTTCCCCCTCCCCACTGTGCCTCTATCAGAGAGAGGTAGCAAAGGGGGTGGGAGCAGGAGCCAGTGGTGGGGTGAGCCGGCTTAAAAGCCAGTTTCCCCCAGTACCCTCTCAGGGGAAGAAGGGGGGGGGAGAAAGAGGCAGAGTCGTAGCGGGTAGCCACTTGGCTCTTAATACATTTAAAAAGCAGAGGTGCAGGGCGGGAGACCAGGAGTGAGCATGGAAATAGCTTTCCCAGCTCGCTCCTGGTCTGTTTCCCCCGCCCCACGCACTGTGCATTTGCTTTTTAAATGTATTAAGAGTTTCCCCCCTTATCAACTAATCGAGTAGTCAATGGAAAATTAGCTGATTATTCGCAATTTAACATCCCTAGCCCCAGGGCAGGAGGGTCAGCAGCTGGGAGCCTGGTGCAGACCCACGAGTCTGCTTGCAGCAGGGCCGCAGCAGCCTGGGCGGAGCACAATCAGGACAGTCTGTCACCCGGCAGTGGGGCCGGGACCACAGCAGCCCAAGAGAGGAAGCCTAGACAGGCCACGTCAGCCTAGGAGGCAGCAGGGCTGCAGTATCCCAGGTAGTGGCAGCAGCACTATTGGGGGCTGCCTACCACCTGGCAGCGGGGCCGGGGCTGTGGCCACAGCAGCCTAAGAAGGGAAGTCAGTCATGGCAGCCCAGCAAAATCAGCGTGGCCATGTGCCGCCCAGCAGCAGGGTTGGGGCTGCAGCATCCCCATCGGGCAACGTGCTGTTGGGCAGTGGGGCTGGAGCTGTCCAGCGGGCCGGCAGCAGACCTGGCCCACAGATAGCCCAGCCGGGCTGAAGGAGTCAGCAGTGGGGAGAAGCAGTAGGCTGAGGGGCTGGTGTCTGGGAACCTCCCATTTTCCAGCAAATTCCCTCATCGGGGACTAATCAAGTCCCAAGGGCACCGGACAAGTGAGGTCCAACTTGTACAAGTATCTACATGGGGAACTAATATTTAATAATGGGCTCTTTAATTTGAAAGGGAAAAAGTATAGCACAATCTGATGACTGGACACTGAAGCTGCACAAATGCACACTGGAAATAAGGCATTTTTTTTTTTAAACAATGAGAGTAATTAACCACTGGAACAAATTACCATACATTCATGAAGTCCCCATCAAAAACAATTTTTCAAATCTGTATTGCCCTTGGAAGCAAAACCAAAAACAACAAAAACTCATTGTTAATGAAAAATGTTAGGAATATAACTATTTCCTTTAGAGTCAATCCTGTAAAGGTCTTCTTTAAAAGGCCAGTTTGCATGCAATACAAATAAAGTTTGCATATGTAGGGCCACATCTTCAGATGGCATAAATATATGTACTGCTCAACTTCAATGGAGCTATGTTGATTTACACTACTGAGATCTATGGTCTAGATCAGGGATGGGCAATAATCTTTGATGGGGGGGGGGCACTCCAAGATTTTGGAACGTGGTCAAGGGTGACACTCTGCCATGATATTAATGGAGAACGTGTGGGGTCTGAGATGGAGGTTGAGTGCAGAAGGAAGCTTAAGGTAAGAGACTGGAGTGCAGGAGAGAGAGTGTGGGATCTGGGATGGAGTTTGGGTGAAGGAGGCAGTTATGACCTGGGGTGCACAAGAAGGTGCAGGGTTTTGAGTTGTGACCTGCAGCAGGGGACTAGGGTGCAGGAGGGAGTACAGGGGGTTGGGTTGTGACCTCGGGCAGAAGATTGGGGTACAGGAGGAGGTGCAGGGGTTTGAGTTGTGACCTGCAGTAGGGGACTGGGGTGCAGGAGAGAGTACAGGGGTTTGGGCTGTGACCTAGGGCAGAAGATTGGGGTACAGGAGGAGGTGCAGAGGTTTTGGTTGTGACCTGGGGCAGGGAGTTGGGGTGCAGGATCTGGGAGGGGGTATGGGTTCAGGAGGGGGGCAGAGGGTTTGGGTTATATGGGGCAGCAATGGGTTGGGGGAGGAGGGAATGGAGTGGCTGAGGTGCCAGAGGCAGGCTCTGACTGGGAGGCTAACCTGGGTAACTCCCGGCCAGCAGTTCAGCAGGGTTCTCAGGCAGCCTCCCTGCCTGCCCGGACCTCACACAGGCTGCAGGGGTCATGTGCGTCTGTGAATAAGAGCCTAAGGGGAGGGGGAAGTGGTGCTTCCCATGTTGCCTGTTCTTCAAACAGGCAGCTCCCATTGGCCAGAAACTGGCCAATGGTAGGGTTACCATACATCCATTTTTTCCCGGACATGTCCTCGTTTTCTCATGTTCAACTGCTGTCCAGCCAGCTTTTTTAAAACATAAAAAATGCCCACGATTCGGGAGGCGGCAGCACCTGCCTTAAAGGGAACATTCAACTGTCTTTCAGAGCTGCATGCCTGGACAGTTCACGGCCGCTCTGCGCACGCACCCCAGTGCCAGAAGGGAGAAGCATGTGGCTGCGGCGGCAGCTCCAGTGAGACCCAAGATGCTAATAAAAGAATCTGGGGGGGCGCCTGGCTCTGGGGGAGGGGGAGGGCAATGGGTTAGAGCAGGGGGACTGGGAGTGCCTGGCTCTGCGGGAGGGGTGAGGGCATTGGGTTAGAGCAGCGGCATGGCATGGAAGCAGGAGCCAGGCATGTGGTGCCCCCTTACACCATGAGAGCCAGCGGGGGCAGCGGCAGCCCTGACAGCAGCAAGGCGGCAGCCAGAGCCGCAAGCTTGGCATGCACAGGGATGAGCTTGCCAGCTCTCGAACCCCACCTCCTGTGTGAGTGGAACAGCCGCTGCCACAGGTGTCCTCTTTTTTTTGAAAATTCAAATATGGTAACCCTAGCCAATGGGACTGTGTTAGGGGTGGGGACAGTGCATTAAGCCTTTCCCTCCTCTCCTCCCCCCTCCCCGTCATCCCCCCACAGCTAAGAAACCCAAACAGCCAGCAACCGCTTTTCTGAGTGGCACGCAGGGCAGGAGACAGGCAGGAAGTCTGCCCGAGGCTTCCTGCTGTGTTTGCAGGCCAGATCATATACAAGATTACATTATAAAGATGTTTACTATAAGATGAATGCCAAATGTCTTTCAGCAATCTTGCTTTAAGGGATAAATCACATGTCGACTTCACAAGACAACTCCTCACGATAAGGAAACAGTTTCCTGGCAAACATTAAAATGAAGTGAAATTAACTGTATGGCAGTATTACTAATGCTCAACTGTAAAAACACCAAGATTTGGAAAAAGGTGACAATCATTTGTCAATTATTAGTAAACCATTAACCCTGTTAAATCCTGTTAGAGCTATTAAATGATGCAAATAGTTGAGAAAGATCAAAACATGTAACAAACAGTTTAAAATGCTCTAGGCTATCAGCCATCTGCAGAAGCAGGTCTATACAGAAGAAGTCACCAAGAGCTGGATATTAAATAATAATGCACCTCTACGACTTGGACTACAACTGATCGGAGGTACGAGTGCTAAAAACCTTTGAATACCAGACTATCATGTGTCTCAGTTTTCCTGATTGTAAAATGATTACACTTCCTTCTCACCCAGGTTTTGTAAGGTGTATCTTATTAATGTAAAGTACACTAATATCTAGTATATGAAAGAAGCTTTTTATGTACCACTGTTGTATTGAATATTGTTTAATATTTTTAATTGGGCTTTTTACTACCACTATCCTGGAAGTTTATTTTCAAGCTTAAATCTCTCTTCATATAGGTACGCATTCCAAGATTAAGGGGGCATCAATGCTAATGTAGCCCTAGTGGTTTTACTGTTGATTTTTATTACTATTCTGAAGTCTTTTACATAGCAATCTTACATGATCTGCAGAGGAGGTGGAGCAGCTCAAAAATTAGTATGAGAAAAATGAAACACTGCAGGTAATTATATGAACAAACATCAGGCATAATAAAAAAGGCAGGTCAAACAAACATTTTAATGCCATTTCAACAAAAGGTGTTAATGCAGAACAATAATGATCAACAGCAACTACTGCATTCACAGAGCTCAAGGATGACCAAGAATAGGTTTTCTTCTCAGGAAACCTAGTAAAATGTATTGGTAGTTTT
This sequence comes from Rafetus swinhoei, assembly GCA_019425775.1. Lineage (NCBI taxonomy): Eukaryota > Metazoa > Chordata > Testudines > Trionychidae > Rafetus > Rafetus swinhoei. The sequence goes on along the minus strand of CM033439.1, from coordinate 18,122,183 downwards.
ACCCGACAGCACTGACAAGGAATTAACTTGTTTAATATAATGTTCTATAAAACTGAAAGTAAAATAAATAAATAAATAAACAAACAAACAGCCAAATAATCTAATGCAGCTTAAGTGAATTTAATTTTAAAATATAAGCCAGCTGTTCACTGTAAGATTTTCTGTTTTTTCACTGCAAGAATTCTATTCAGGGAGTAGTTTTCCATCCACCTCTATGGAATTCCCACAGGGCGAAGGGATTCCAGAGCAGCACGTTTGGGAGGATGAAGACAGAAATTAAATGAGCTTTGGGGCAGATTCTTGGCCTCTTATTTAGGTGCTTGAAGATGCAGATAGGTGCATAGTGGGATTTTTCCAAAGCACCTAGTTGATGTTGAAATCAGTGGTAGGCACATGTAACCCACATACCTTCTGGGTGTAGCACTGACAGCTTAGAGGGAACAGAACACCACACCCAGGAAGTATGTGGGTTTCACTTGCATCTAAGTACTTTTAAAACTCACTAGGCACTTATCCACACCTAAGTACCTTTAAATATCTGCCCCTAAAGACCTGCTTTGCAGAAATGCTGAATTGTGGGCAGCTAGCACTTCTGAAAATAAGGTCCTACGATTTTGATCCTTCCAACACTTATTCATGTAAATATTCCTAACCCTCATGCAATATGAGAGACAGATAAGAACCTTACCACTTGTAATAATGAAAAGAGCTTTGCATTTACTTGGGAGTAAATACTATAGTATTGTTAAAGTTAAATTACAGACAAAGCTTAGCCTATGAACTACACATTCAAAATTTTCTTTTCACTTGTTGGCCTCTATGCTTGGTTGTGGCTCAAAGTTGATTTTAGGAAAAAATTAAGTCCAAAGATGTGTTTGATAATTGACATCTATTCAACTACTTCTCAGTAAAAAAACCTCCCACAATCCATGCTGTTCCTGACATTAAGTGTTCACATATAAGTCAGTTTAATGTTACAGTTACAATTGTAATCACTAAGGCCAAGAAACGCAAACATTAAGGTTCTTAATGCAACCATAATTTGTTCATATTATACATAAAGTAGAGTTCTGCTACTGACTTCAGTGGAACCTGGATTTACCCATGGAACATTGTTAAATATAACTTTACTATGCACTGGACCCACACCTACCTTCAGGCGTACATACACAACTCCAACACTGGTTAGCATTAGGGATGTAAGTGAGTAGTCGAGTAGTCAACTACCCAAGAAGCCTAGGATTATCGGGTAGTCGAGTCAACTACTTGCTCCCCCCCCCCCTTGCTGCCTCTGTATCAGAGGCTGCAGGGGGTGGGGAGCAGGAGCCGGTGCTGGGGGGAGGTGAGGGGGGGAAAGAGAGCTGGATTAAAAGCTAATTCCCCCAGCACTATCTCTGTGGTGCCGCCTGCCCCCCCCCCATGCTGCTGCCTCTATCAGGTAGAGCCTGGCTCTTACTACCAGCTCTTCTTACATTTAAACTGCAGAACCACAGTGGGAGTAGGTCCTGGACCCAGCACGAGCCAGGACTAAAGAAGCCTTCCCCTTATCGACTAATTGTGTAGTCAATAAAAATGTTATGGACTACACGATTAGTAGATTATCCGCCTCATAACATCCTTAGTTAGTACGACAAATAAATTCAAAGAAGAATTTATGAGGGGAAAAATGATGCTATATGTGCAATGCAGGCAAGGCCAAGTGCATAAAGATGTCTACACTGCACAACTCTTGCAGCAGTGTAAAGAGCATAGGTACAAACAGTAGGGTAGATTACTCCTTCAGCAAGCAAAGACATGTCAGAACTTTAGGGTATACACAGCTGTCCAAGTCTCACCCTATTTTTTCAGGGTAGTATTCTGCCACTTTCTTGCTAACAGAGTTTTTCCTCACTGCAGAGAGACTCGCAGCTCCCTGTACCCTCTGTAGAATCTAGAGATGTAAAATCCCATTTAAAATGTTCATCAGTTAAACTATACATTTAAATGGTCAACTGGCCTGCTGCACTGTGCTCAGGGACTGCTCCAGCCAGGCCGGGTACCAGTCAACCCAGTAAGCATGGCGGTAAGGCAATGCATACTGGTTAACCTGTTGCCCTTTTACATCTCTAACAGGAACACACCACAAGGTAAACTCAGCCTGCATTTCACTGTGACGTTTAGTTACATATATAGGGTTTGGATACGCTGCCAATGTAGACAAAGCTTAAGTGTTTAAATGCGTAACCTTATGTTTATGTATTTTATACTAGGATAATTATTGATAGATGTGATGCACTGCATTACACACACGTGTGGTCAGCTATTGGAAAAAGCAATCACAAATGTTTGTATTTGAGAAATTTGAATCATGATTAAATTTATTTGTATATTTGTGCATCTCTGTGTTCATTTCTACAGAACATTCAAGCAGGCAAGTTTTCTTGCTGAATTTTTATTATGACCTGCTATTCTTAGATAAATCTATACTTGTATGCAAGCAAGAGTACATGAGAAACAGCACTGGTTATTCACTCTTGATACAGTTAGGGAACAACACAGTATCATCTGATCAATCACAGTGAATAACCATAAATCTTATTTGTGGATAATCCATAGACTATTTTTTATTTAATCATTACAATTATGATGAATAAAACAAATTCAAGACAACTGTGATCAGTTAAAAGAATAGGATCTTAGAATAGGAAAGGGGGTTAATTATACTGAATACATTGTTTCATCTTGCCTCTTCTACACAGCATTCCCAAAAAATATGAAGAAAAACATTGTCCACAGATAGTATGGAAAAATAACTGACCTTTTCCACAGGTTTCTTCTATAATAATCTAACTTGACATTTGGATACTACAAGCACCACATTAGAAATACTGACAGGTTGGACTGTAAGAAAGTGTGTGAAACTGTTGGGAGTTAGTGGCTCTAACCACATTCGCTTATGAGTCAGACTCCTAAACCTAAAGAGTTAACAGTCACTGCACTGATTCTGAATCCTGCAGTCTTGTAACATGTTTAGTAAATTATATATTACAGCCACGTCTTTTAATCTAAGATGCTAATGAGTTGCTTTCTGCAGGGAGTATCCTTCACTATTTCTGTAATACAACTAATACAGCGCTGGAAGAGGTGGCTTTCTCAACATATGACAAGACTGATAAAATCTGCAGCACTGGCATTCAACCATAGACACCGTTTCATTTTCCTGAGGCTCGTTAGCATTGCACAGCTGTTGCCACACTTAGTAACAATGCCAGCCTCAGAGGATCTGACAAATACAGGTCACAGTGAAGGTAAGAAATAAAAGATTAGAAGACAAATCTAAAAAATGTTCTATCCTTTACCAAATGCAGATTTACTCATCAGTGGCAGAAGGAGTCTGTTTCCATTCCCTGACAAGTTCTTTGGCCAAAAGAGACTGCTTTCTGGGAGGGGAAAGCACATTAAAATGTCCCAAAGTGTCACCATATAGGCGATTAAAGATCACAGGAACTGCTATGCAATATTCTTTAGAAAACTGAAAAAAGGAGGGAAAGGAAATGTCTGACTACTTGCAATTCATATGAGCAAATGAAGAGACTGTATAGGAGTCTAGTTTGCCTTTAAGGAAACTGCATAGGTCCAAATTACTATAATGGGCTCCAATACGGCACATACAGAGGAGACAAGATCCTATGACAAACAATGTACACTCAAAGTACTAACTGGCAGTAAACTGTTTAAGTATCACCTTGCACTTCAAGAGCACTAAAGCAGTTCCTGGCTCTGACTGACTCATTTTAAACCATGTTGTCATTTCTCAGTGCTTCAGTTTGCTGATTTGTGAAGTTAGTGTAATGCCACCTTCCTCACAAGGATATTAAGTTTTAACTGATTTACTATTGTATTAGCTTTCTGATCTTAAGCAATAAGAAATTATTTATGTTGAGATCCAACAAAAAATAAAAAAACAAAGATATTATCAGTTAATAGCCATCTGGGTGTGTCCCAAAAGTCAGAGGTTTGTCTAATAATGAGGATTACTTCATAAAAAGTCTCAATATTTTGTGCGCACACACACACACACACACACACACACACACACACACACTCTTATATTAAGGAGTACTAATTTGAGAGTTTTAAGAATTGTCAGGTTAAAAGTGTTTTTAAAAATATCTGTTTCACTTGAAACCTGAAGTTTATTGTAAACAAAATATTTAAAAATCAAATCTACTTTTAAAAAATGGTAAATTCTTTCTTCATTTTCTGCTTCTTTTAGCTCAAATAATGAAAACAGACATTTTCATGCACTAAAACAATCTTTCAACATGTGCACTGAATACTAGAGAGAAATGTTAAAATTTCTACAGAATTGATAGTGTTGGGGTTTAAAAAAAAGTCCTAACAACATTTCTGTATAACATTGTATTTAAAAAAATGAGTTGTCCTCATTGACAAAAATCTCCTATATTCATTAATAGTCACTTCTATGCCTGTATATGACACTCAAGCCTGGTTTACATGTAAAAATTATATTGACCTAGCTATGTTGCTCAGACCTATGAAAAATGTATGCTTTGAGCCCCACAATTAAGTCAACCTAACCCCATGTGTAGTCACAGGTAGGATGATGAAGGAATTCTTCCATTGACCTAATTACAGCCTCTCAGAAGGTGGATTAACTAAATTCATGGAAAAACCTTCCCCATCGATGTAGGAAACATGTGTGCTACAGTGTTTCATCAGCACATCTGCAGCACTATAGATGTGCCAGTAACACTGACCTATCCTCATGCATTATGTACTTACACCAAAGTAATGGCAGACTCATGAATTACCAGGATTTCACTGTTTGAATTAAGAATGGAATAGCAGTGAAAAAAAGGGCAATCTTCAGCTTCAGAAGAAAAAGCTCATTTACCTGCCCCAGCCGACATAACATTTTATTAGGATAACAAATTTTTCTCCCCAAGAGTAAGTTGGAAGATGTACAGAAAAAGTAGGTGTTTATATTATGAGCATGGTAAGGATGTCCATAAATGGCATTTCTGAGCCATTTTTTGCTCAAAATCAAGATCTGTTTTGACCCTGTATGTAGGAGCTGAATGGAAAACTAAGTTTCGCACCCAATTTTTAAAATGCTTTAAAAAACTAAAAATAATTTTCACAAAAACTGGACCCAAGCCTGTAGTCTTTTAATAGGCAAAATTTCCATTTATTTCAATGGGAGTTTTACCAAATTTAGTATTGCCAACGCCAAGTATTTAAAAACCCTGAGTCAGGCCTCCGCAAATCATCATGCTGGCTTAAAAAAAATGAAATGCTAGAACATAATAGATGTTGGAATCTATTTGCATTCTGTTATTTGAGAGCTTACATTTCTTATTTTCAAGTTTTCCTCCAACACTATGGAGGCTAGAAATGTTCTTTCATTAATTTTTTTAAATAGAAGTAGAGATCCTCATATAATCTAACAACTTTAAAAGTTGGGATGTTAAAAAAATCTCATACTAATTTTGCAACAAAAATTGTAGGAGTTAGCAATTTGGATGGTTTGAAGCTCTGGGATAAAGATTAATTTTTAAGGCACCTTCTTTGGGAGAGAGAAATAAGAACTTAAATATATGAAGGCAGGAAGTGATTTCCCTGTCATTTCCCCTTTTCTCTCTGATTATGTGTACACTGGACTTTGCTTTTCTTACATCTCAGATATTCTAGTGCTACTGTAGCCTGACTGATGGTTCGTTTGTTTGAGGTTTTTTGACCACTGACATTTAACCTTACTGAGAAAAGGGCTAGAAATCATATGGTTACGTTACATACCAGCTCTGTGTCCTTGGGGAACCAGGGTATAATATTCTGCCTGTCTCAAGAAAGAACTCCCCCCTCCACATACACACACACAGCCTATGCTTGAACCAAAGCCAATCAGAAGAAAGACTTACAAAAACTAATGAAAAGGCAGGGGAAGAAGCACCTAAAACCGGTCCAGAAACTTCCCTAACCTCATTTACTTCAGAGACGGTACAGAAAGGCATCTCCATTAGCATACTGAATGGAGAAAAAGGAAATCCAAGTCAAGAACCGCACTGAACCCTGGGACCCAAAATACAGGGAAACATTTCCTGATGGGAAATCTCTGCTCCAGATGCCAACGAACCCACATCTGCATACACCCAATCCAGAAGTTTTAGACTAATTCTAGTAACAAATCCTCTACTGCAGGGCTACTCAACACATGGCCCATGAGCCACCCATTTGTTTGTGGCCCGTGGTGCAATCTGGGTTTACACAGGGCTCAACATGTGGCCTGTGGGTGAGATCCTTTGAACATGGCCTCCACTGGGAACACGTTCCTCAACGGCGAGGCGTCTCCCAAGTGGGATGAGCACTGAAAGATGCAAACGGACGGGCTGGCTGGAACAGACGGCTATGGGGTGTCGGCGTTTCTAGCCCCCAGGGAGGAGGTGCAGGGAGCACGGGGGCATTATGGGAAGTGCTGACTGCTTAGCCTTGTGAGCAGAGCCTGAGAGGTGCTGACTGGCTCACACTGGGCACGTTTGGGTCCGGCGCCATGGCTTAAGGCTTAATCTTTGTATTCATGCTCATCAGGGTGAAAGAAGCCATTTGCATATATATGCAACCACACTTAAATTGCGGACCTCGGCATGTGCTGTGAGTATCACTGTAGCCCCGGGGCTTCCAAAGTTGAATAGCCCTGCTCTACTGGTATCCAAAATACTGAAGCTGCCTAACTGCATTATGAGCTCCCTTAAAGGAAAACCGCCTAAAGTTAGGAATGAGCAGTTTTTTATCTAGCCTGAATAAAACAATGCTGGTATACTCCCTTAAATCTTCTGTTTACCCACAAACAAATCTAGTGTTCTCCCTTGATCCCCTACCCACACTCAAGTAAATTGTTATGCCTGGATCTAAATTCTGCAGAGATTCCACTGGGACTTCATCTTCTACAGACTGTTTGCGTTGGGGGCTCTGCTCTGCCTGTCTCCAACACTGGGGACCTTCAGCTACTATCACCACCTGGGAACCCTGACCGATATGCTTCACAGAGTGGTGAAATCCATGTCTCCCCTCTCTCTAGGTACAGCCTCCTGACCATGCCATATGTGATCAGGTATGGTTTGCTAGCCCTAACATTTTTAATCAGCTTTAAGTTAGATTTAATATTGTAACTGCTTTGTTTGGTTGGTTCCCCTTGTGTGATTACTCCTGGAAATAACTTTCATAGTTAAGCAGGTTGCTTCTCCCTTCCCCTCAGCCCCAGGGGGGTTGTTGTTTTTGACTTCTTCATTCACTCTACAGCAACGCTCCTTGTACCTAAGCTAAAGATCACTATAGCATCCAAAAATCCTGTGGGGTTTGCTCATCAAGTGGGGATAGGGAAATTACGAACATGGGGGCATATGAGGCTGGCAGGAGTCCAAGGACATATAAAAGTCACAGCTTGTCACTGCTGTCCACCCCAGCCTATTGAATCCAGGGACATATAAGGGGTCAGCTTCTGTGTGCTGATTAACTGGTCCTCTCAGATGTGGGTGGGTGTGGGAGATGTGTTCTGGGACAGGAAGAATCCAGGTTCTGCAGGACAGCTCCACTGGAAGGAAACTGCAGAAGGGAAAAATAGAGCTCCATATGAGAACACAAGTGATCCAACTATTGAAACCACCTCCCACAGAAGAGTAATACTAATAAATGAGCATATATAAAAGTAAGGACAAATCCAGTAATAGTTAACCCAGTCAGCTGGCTACGTGCTGTCGTCCCATCTGTAGTAGTGCTCCCAATTGCTACCACCAGTGGAGCCACGGCAATGTTAGCAAAACGTGGGTATCGCAGTTATGGGGCTAGCTGCACTCTGACCCCCTTTGTGGTCTATGAGTACGCCGTCCCTGGGGAGTCAGGCCTCATGCCTTCACCTTTCCCCAGAGGGGAATCATACTATTTTCCCACTTTTACATTGACCTTTGGCTGCAGTACTTAGGATGTGAATGGTTAACTGGTTAACCAGAAAACATCACCCTAAATGGGTGATGCTTACTGGTTACGGTTAACTGGCGGTGGCTGGAGCAGGCCTGCCACAGGCAGGGGGCACTCCAACCTGGACAGAGTAGCCCCTGTCTGTGGCAGGCCCAATCCAGGAGCACCGCGGATGGGGTCAGCCCCAGCCTGTCCACCCCTGTTTAAACATGGTTCACAGATTAACTGGTCAACTAATTCAACAGGATTTTACATACCTGTCTTTTGACAACTGTATTTACACACATGGGTACAGCTGGATTTGGGTTTATATCTGCATCTACATCTGTATCTGCAAAAAATGAGTTGTGGATATCCGTGTTGACATCTACGGATGTGGCTATAAAGAGGATATCTGCAAATTTGCAGGGTTCCAGATGCAAAATCTGTATCCACATCCATATCTACACAAATTAGCCACAGATATCCACATTCACAGATGCAGATACCCATGGATATAAAGCAGATATCTACAGATTTGCAGGGGTCTAAATACAAGATGTGTTATTTAAATCCTACAGGGTAAGATATTCTTAGTTTTGTAATACTTAGGTATTGTCTCTCAACAACTCTGAAGTGTATATCTGGAGGTGTCTTATGTAAACTCATTGTACTCTTTCCTGCTTGTCTTTCAATAGCTAGCTATTAAGTAAATGAACATATTAATACAAAAAAGAGTCTCAATAACCAGATCACAATACAATATTCAGAAATTACTACAGAGCTCTCTCAGGTCTGTCACAATGGAAGTTTAAAGGGAAGAGATCTAGCATAAACAGGCCTTAATTGAGGTTCTTGCACTACCAATATTACAAACCTGAGCAACAGTTATACTGATGTAAGTTTAGAGTGTAGGGCAGGCCCTAGTTTCCTTCTCATTAAGTGGTGGACAGAAATATATATGACTGGAAGAGAGAAGATAGTGCCTTTTTAAAAATCAGAAAAACATACTCATCCCTCAATTTGGTCTCAAAACAAACGGGAAAAAAATAAAAGAATAATATCAAACAAAACTGGAGACTGCCCTCCAGATACATTCTCCTCCTTCAATTATAATCCCCTGCCATCAGTTCTTGCCTCAAACTCTAGTTGTAATTAAAATTTCAACTACACTAATTTTCAGACCTACTGGAATGAGCTAACGGGTTTCAGTTTTCTTCAACTGCCACTTTCATGGCATGTGTGAGTTTGCGACACGACCATAAACAAAATCTGCTTTTTATTTGATTTTGTATATTTTTATAGAACAAGGTGACCTTCTGTTGCCTAGATATTATCATTAAAGCTTAAAACCGCACTGTAACAAGCACTTTAGTTAAATTAATGCACTGCATTTTGTTCATTTCTAAATTTAAAAAGCTAATCAAATTAAATAAAGATGTATCCCTATATAATAGTTTACACTGGGAGCCCAGTTCTTGGCAGGAAAGTCATAGGGCCTATCTTGCCTTTACACTTGCTGGAATTTGGTTTCATAAACAATAAGACAGTTCATCTTAAATTCTCCTAAGCATTTGCTGCCTGCCGAGGTGTGTGAGCTGGACAGTGCAGAATAAGAAACACTCAGAACAGCCAACTTATATCCAGGTGAAGTACAGCATGGCTGCTTCAGAAAAAAATGCCAGCCTATAATGGCTTTGCTCAGGAGTGTGGATTTTTCACACCCCTGATAGGGATGTCAAGGTGTAGATGACTGCACAATTAACCGATACGTTTGGGCTCATCAGTTAATCTTGTTGACTACATGCACTCCCCTATCTTCCTGCCTCTGTATCAGAGGCAGCGGAAGGTGACGGGGAAGAGCCGGTGCCTGTGAGAAGCTGGCTTAAAAGCCGGCTCCCCACAAGCACCGGATCTGCCTGCTCTCCCACCCACGCGCTGCTGCCTCAGATAGCAGTGCAGAGGGTGAGGGAGGCAAGTGGGAGCTGATACACGTGGGAAGCTGGCTTTCAAGCTCTGCAGGCCGGCCTACCTCCCACGGACCTGCCTACCAAGGCAAGGGAGGAGGGAGACAGGAACAGGTGCTGGGGGGAGATGGCTTAAAAGCTGGTCCCTCCCCAGCACCAGCTCCGCAGTGCTGCCTGCACCCTGGGCAGGGGAGGCTGCCACGAAGCAGCTGCTGTCTGCGGCGGCCCAGGCTCACTGCGGACAGACGCTGCTCCAGTTCGCTGGGGGTCTGAGTTCTCAAAATAGAGAGCTCAGGGGAAAAGAGACTGTGTACAATCCTGTTTGTCAAAGACACATGGAAGAAAGTGTTGGTAGAAGAGCATTAGCAGAGGGGTGGTTACAGTAGCTGAAATCCAAGCAAGTTACCACTTAAACACACTGCAGCACCTTCATTAAAGTTAACGTTTGTCACGCAAAACAGAATTAAAATTAAATTCCCATGAAAACTTTGCCTCAATTCATTCTAACAGAACTGTTTTTAAACTGAAAATGTTAGGACAGCACCACATATTTGTTGTATGACCTTTCTACAAGAATTCACAAAAGTTGTAGAAACAAATTGGCTAATATGCTTGTTAGCACTGCTAATTTTTCACAAAGAAAGCCATTCCAGAAATCAAATGTCCTATTCATTTAAAATTACATGCATCTCTAATAGTGTTTCCACAATTCAGGCATTTTTATGCACAAGACGACTCAAGGTTTTCAAGGACGACTCAAGGTTTTCAGAATACTCTTATTCATTAACTCTGCAGGTGTGTGCAAGGACACGCAGCAACCACACATAGCTTAAGATGAATTGTATTGTTACTGAAGTACCCCTACATGCTGAATGTCACAACACCCTTGACTTGCAAGAAAGAAAAGGTGGTAAGTGAGGTAATATCTTTTATTAGACCAACTTCTGTTGAGAGAAAGTAAGTTTGTACCTTCTATCAGAAATTAAATTGGTGCAATAAAAGATTTTACCTCTCATCCTCACATTCCACTTTCACATCCTGGGACCAAAATGTGTTTCCAACAGAACTGCAAAGAAAAAATGAGATACTTTCAATATAAACTGATGTCAGACACCTGGACTAAGCTACGTGCAGGTCCTGAAATGTCTAAGCAACCAGTTCTCCACAGAATGGGAGTAAACAAGATCCCATTTCCATGCAGGTTAATTCTACACAACTCTGTACATGGGGCATGAACTGCAGCATGCACCCAAATGCTATGCTGTAAGTGACTCATGAAGATCCTGCTAGCATGAACTAAAAAGGACCTAAGTCTCCCTTAAAATAGTCCCGCTTCAAACAGAACTATGTTAATATGAACTATGTACCTTCTAGCTCATGCTAGAGCATCTACATTGGGAAGTTACAGAGCAACACTTTAGTCAGTGCTGCAATTCACACCTGCATTGTCCAAACAGGGCTGTGTAGACAAGCAGTAAGACAGTAGGTGGCTCCAGCAGCAATTGAGCTTGTGATCTCAATGAACCTAGATAAAAGAATTCAATTTAGACACAGTGGACACCTCCAGACCTACCAAACCATTGTATTGCATGTACTGGCAAAGAAAAATTACAGGAACTTTTGAGCCTAAATCAACCTGATGCTTCAAATCACTATTCAACTCATTTTCTGGAACTATAGTTAGATTCATATATGTTGCATGGACTATTTATAGAGCAGATGAGTAGGGATTTTTTTAGAGTAAGAATACAGCCTTTGCAGCTAATTTAATGTGAGATAATCACTTGTGTTTTTAATTCAAGATAGGAACTGCAGCTTGCAGAAAATAAGGAGACATGTTCTTACAACAAAAGCCTCCATAACCAGCTGCCTTCAGGGTAACCTGCTTACTCTGGCAGCAATGTCTCCACATCTGGCTCTTCAAGCCCTCTCAACAATACACATCTTTGGAAAGTGTTTCCCAATGGCTTTAAACAACAAATGTGTTTCCTTTCTGAGAAGTGCTGTAGCGCCATCAAGACTTTACAAAAGTTTGCTGGAGGACCACTTCAGTCATGTTTCCCAGGCAGTCCCTGAATGCAAATCATAATGTCAACACAAAAGCAATTACTAAGTATCTCCTTTCAAACTAGACATTAAAAAGAAATTTGGGATGATCAAATATCTGGGCACAGGTGAGTGTTATATTTCATTGCCTTGTTTTGCAATCTGTTTTAAACAAAAGCATCTTCTATAACCGTTTTCATTGTTTTCCTCTTAAGCAGGTCGAATCCTATTTTCCTCTATTGCCTTATGCATTTAATCCTCTTAAAATGCTCCTTTAAGATGCACAGAGCTCATTTTGAAGATGTCTACAAAACAACATAGTTTACAGGGCCACTGCATGAATGAGAAAGTCTTGGCCAATAGCTTTCAAAATGGGTGAGAGCAGAAGTTTCCACATGTGTAATAAATGTGTTTAATTTATATGTAAATCAAGTTCTTTCCCCATATAATTATTGGCCTCTTCTACACAGACACTAGGGCTGACAAAGCGTATGTGTGTAAACAGTTAATCGATGAACTTGGGCTCATTGGTTATAAGGACGTTAAGAGGCGGGTAATGGACTAATCATGCAGTCGATACAAACAGTTTGTATCGACTACACGATTAGTCAATAAGGCAAGGTCTCTGTCCTGGCAGCCCAGCTCCTACTACAATTTAAACTGCAGAGCTGCAGCAGGGGTAGGTCCCGGACTGGCGCAAGCCAGGACTGAGCTGGGACCACTATGGTTGGGTATTTTAAATGTAGTAAGATCTGCCTGGCTGACTACATTTAAAATGCAGACCTGCAGCAGTCCTAGACAGGTGCAAGCCAGGTCTGAGCAGTCCCAGCTCGCACTGGATCCAAGAGCTACCCCCTGCTGCGGCACTGTGTTAGAGGCAGCAGTGTGGAGGCGCGGGGAAGGGCAGGCAGGAGCTAGTACGCATAGGCCAGCTTGGCTCTCCACACGTACTGGCTCCCACAAAGCCACATCTCCCTCCTGCATGTGGGAGCCGAAACACGCGGGATGCCAGCTTAAAAGCAATCTCCCACCTGCCCCCCCCTTGCTGCTGCCTCTGTTTCCCTCATGTCCTCCCCACCCCCCGTGTGTAAACGTATAACATTTCAGTGGTTACATGTTTACCAAAATAAATATTATGGTTTTAACATTTTATGATTTTAACATCCCTAACAGGCACTAGAGAGGTTAATTTCAATTAATCAGCTAATCGAGTAGTTGATGGAATTTCCATCGACTGCTCGATTAGTTAAAGGGGGGGTGCACTTGCTATCTCCTCTGCACCTCTGCCTTTTAAATATAGCAAGAGCTGACCGCTCTTTAGTACCACCTAAAGGCCACAACTGAAATTAAGCCCTTATTGTGCATGGCACTGTACGTAAGTCAGCGAAGGTGTCCTGTTTCCCGCTTTCCCCCTCTCCCCCCTCCCACAAAGAATACAGCCTAAACAAACATGACAGGTAAAGGCCAGTTAAGGGAGAAGGGATGTAACATACAAGCAGAACGGATAATGCATGATTAGCAAGAGACACAGTCACCTTGACTCTCTTTCCACACAGACCACATCAGTTGCTCTCAAGACATTGCTGAAAGAGAGAGCAGCAAGACAGCTGACAGTCTCTCTGGAAGCCTCCTAACCTATCCAAGACAAACTACCATAGAGGCTTTTGGAGAGCCACAGCAGAACTCCTTCCCATCTCAGCAGCAGCAAAAGAGAATAAGGGAATAGGCTTGCACCTGGGTTTAGCTATAACCAGGGATATCATGCAGAGAACATGACATAACCCGCAGTGGTATGAACCCTCAGTAATTATGGACGTGAAAACTTCATTACACCTGAATGATATATCCCCTTCCTCATTAGTACTGAATGTAATAATCAACCTCAAGGCTTTTGTGAAGGGGCCACATTGAGGGAGGGGAGGAGAGAAAAATAGGTCAAGTGCAATCAAATTTTTTTGTCCTTTGAAAGCTGCACCAGTCTGTGCCAATTGCAACCCATTTATCAAGAGCAGGAATTATACCATAAACCCACTTTACAGAAGCCATCCAAATTGCCAGCAGATCACTTTTAGTTATTGCCAGCCTAAAGTTTATATGAACCAGCATCTTGAGGTGAAAAGGCTCCATTACCTTAGGGCAACTACAGCATTTGCTAACACAATAACTGGAATATTAAATGTAGTCAATGCATTTTTAGCTGCCTTTTAACTAAGTTTAGCAGCTGAAAAGGGAGGATAACCAGTGTTATCTGACCAGTCAGCTTTCCACAGAACTCTAACAAATGCAGTTCACAATCTAGAAATCTCTGCCCAATCGCAAATCATCCCATTTTGCTTACTCCTGCCTGTATTTCACATGGACTCTTCAATCAATCATATTCCCGCCTCACTCTGTCTGTAGGATTTGCTGTTCATTGTATTCAATTATATGCATGATTCCACTATCAAAAATATGTGGTTACCCAAGTGGAAACGACAGTAATTATGTAGAACCTCACAATAATACAGCTACCAAGTGGCATCGCCTCTCTACTTGAAAGAGCAGACTAAGCTGAAATTAGAACCCTGTGAAAGTATTAGTGTCATCTATAAATATCATATATCACTAGCACATTATAATTTAAACACTAACACTGTTTAATGCAGATTATGGACTATCCAATCACCTCAGTGTGGTTTCCCTTCCAATGTAAGGAGGAAAAAAAGGGAAACTAAGAAAAGCAATAAGATGCAAAATTTTGTATAGAACATCCCAAGATTAAAGACTCCAGATTGGTCTTGATTTTCCACTGCTTTGCACTTAGGTCAAATATAGATTGAACAAAGTGAGCTTCACACATTACTATTCTGATCTGGTAGCATTTTCATACAGGTGTAAATGAGAGGTCAGCAAGTGATGAAAAGAGCATGATACTTGTTTATGTTTCAAATGAACACACTAAAGCAGATATACCACACACCTAGGGATAAATATGGCACCACACAGCAAGGGTTCTCCTTTCACAATTTATGAAAGGATGAAAGTTACTATTAACAAGGAGAAACAAACATCTGACAAAAGCAGCGAGGAGTCCTGTGGCACCTTATAGACTAACCGAAGTGTTGGAGCATAAGCTTTCATGCATCTGATGAAGTGGGTCTTTGCCCACGAAAGCTTATGCTCCAACACTTCGGTTAGTCTGTAAGGTGACACAGGACTCCACGCCGCTTTTGCAGATTCAGACTAACACGGCTACCCCTCTGATACTAAACATCTGACAGATAACCTTCATATACGGAATATCATTTTTGAAGCAGCAACAGGAACCATGTTCCTTCCATGTGAACATGGGTGTTGATTACTGATCCACCCTTTGGCTGCTCGCCAGCCAGTCACTAGACAACATGAAGAAAAAATGCCCACAAGAAAGTCTCTCAAAACATTTTTATATGGAGCATGTGTGGGAAACTTCAAGATACAATGATTTATTGTATATCCTCTATCCAAAGACAACACAGAATTATTCATTTTGAAGAAAGGTTTCCCTATATTTAGGCATTTATATATGAACAGTTTACATGAACAATGAATTTCACCAGTTAGAAAAAGTACGGTGCATAATACACCTTGAAATCATGGTCTAACCCATTGAGATTTCTGTGCACCTTGAGGTCTGCTATTCTAAAACAAAACAGGAAGAATTTAAAGATCTGTTTTCAGCTAAAAGTCCCATCCCTAAACTGGACTAGCTGGTAATCTAAAAATATCAACCATTAATCTCTAGAAGTCATGAGCTCATGAACCCCAGAAAGTCCGGAACAAACCACTAACCAAAGGAAATTAGGTCAGACTCCAAATTAGATCACTCTATAGTGGCAATCTTATTTTAGAGTGGTCACATTACAAATATTTTTCATTGTACCCTCTACATGAATTATCAGAAACAAAAGAGGTCTTTGTTTCAGAGACTGAAGGGAAAAAATGAGCGATTTCAACTTAATGTTATAGTTTTAAAATAAAATTGAAAAAATAGTTTAGCTACAGCTGCTGGAGACATATGCCTCTAAATGCAGCACTGCTGCCAAGAAAAAAGTGTCTGCCATCCTGCTCCAGGGGTTCTACAAGCAGTAATAATACAGTATTCTGAAACTTAATAAAAATGGTTTATTTAACAACTTTGTGACATATCCCATCTTCCAATAACTAGATTAATCTGCTGCATGTTGACTCATAAGGGTCCTGAATCTGAAAGCATCCATGCACATTAACAATCCCACTGAAGTCTAACCAAAAAAGTTAATTTTAGACATTTTATATATTCAGTGTATTGAATCTGTTCCGAAAAATGACAAATCTGGAGAAACTATATTCAGTCTAATACTAAAAATGAGTCTGCTCTTTTTCAAATTAAACAACACTGCAAAGCCTACGGTCTCATTTAAATTTAATTTGAACTTTATAAGTCTTATGGTATGGTCCTGCTCTCGTCCTATAACATAATTTCCTAAAGGGAGAAAGAAGATGAGAAATGGTGCTTATAGGCAGAATGATTTTTAAACAAATAGGAAGAACACTCAAAGCAAACTATACCACTGCGTAGGAAAGATAGAAAGTATGATAAGAGACCACCGTGGCTTATCCAGGAGATCTTACATGATCTAAAAATCAAAAGAGTGTCGTATAAAAGTGAGAACTAGGTCAAATTACAAAGGATGAATATAAGCAAACAACTCAAGTATTCAGGGACAATATTAGAAAGGCAAAGACACAAAACAAACTCAATCCAGCTAACGACATAAAGGGTAACAAAAAGACACTCTACAAATATATTAGAAGCAAGAGGAAGACGAAGAATAGGGTAGGCCCATTGATCAGTAAAGAGGGAGAAACAACAACAGGAAACTTGGAAATGGCAGAGGTGCTTAACAACTTCTTTGTTTCATTTTTTGTCTAGCCTAGAAGATTGATGGTGATAGGATGCCTAACACAGAGAATGCTAGTGGAAATAGGGTAGGTTTAGAAGTTAAAATTTAAAAAGAAGTTAAAAAATTACTTAGAAAAGTCAGATGTCTTCAAGTCACCAGGGCCTAATGAAATGCATCCTAGAATACTCAAGGAGCTGACAGAGAAGGTAAATGGGCCTTTAGCTATCACCTTTGAAAAATCATGGAAGTTGGGATAGATTCCAGAAGACTGGAAAAGGGCAAACACAGTGCCTTTTTATGAAAAGGGAAACAAGAACAACCCAGGAAACTACAGAACAGTCAATTTAACTTCTGTGCCAGGGAACATAATGGAGCAAGTAATTAAGGAATTCATCTGCAAACACCTGGAAGAAAATAAGGTGATAGATAACAGCCAGCATGGATTTGTAAAGAGCAAATCATGTCAAACCAATCTAATGGCCTTAACAGACTATCAAGCCTTGTGGATAAGGGGGAAGCAGTAGCTGTAATATAGACTTTAGTAAAGCATTCAATACCATCTTGCATGACCTTCTTATCAATAAACTAGGGAAATACAACCTAGATGGGGCTACTATAAGGTGGGTGCATAACTGGGCTGGATAATAACTACACTCTGAGAATGGTTAACTACTTAAAAGCTGGCTTCCCCCAGAACCGTCTCTATGGGAAGGATGGGCACAGCAGGGAAACGGCATGAGTGGGGACTGAAGCAGGGGGGCTCCTGTACATTTCAAAAGCAGAAGCGCCACAGGAAGCACGCTGGCCCTGTTCTCCTTGTGATGCATCCTTTTGCTCTATGAGGGGCAGCAAGGGTGGAAGGAAACACGAGCCAGTTCTGGGTGGAGCTGGCTTAAAAGCCAGTTCCCCCCACAGCACCATCTCTGGAGTGCTCCTGCCCGCTGCCTCTATCAGAAAGACTGCTCTGTCCCAGCTTGAGCCAGCTCCTGGACCTAACCGCACTGTGGCTCTGCATAACAGTCCTATCAACTAATCGATTAGCCTGATAACCACATTTTAACATCCTTAAAGGGAGGGTTAGGCTGGACATTAGGAAAAACATTCTAACTGTCAGGGTGGTTAAACACCAGAATAAAC
Organism: Rafetus swinhoei; assembly: GCA_019425775.1. Lineage (NCBI taxonomy): Eukaryota > Metazoa > Chordata > Testudines > Trionychidae > Rafetus > Rafetus swinhoei. The sequence goes on along the minus strand of CM033439.1, from coordinate 18,104,176 downwards.
TGCCTAGGGAGGTTGTGGAATCTCCATCACTGGAGATTTTTAAGAGTAGATTGGATAGACATCTATCAGGGATGATCTAGATGGTGTTTGGTCCTGCTGTGAGGGCAAGGAACTGAACTTGAGAATGTCTCGAGGTCCCTTCAAGTTCTATTATCTATAATTCTATGACTCAGTTATACCTTGCATCTGTAAGGAAACAGTCAACTTTAGAAAACAGGATTTATCTGACTAAAAGGGTCGTAATTCAATTATCCTGAGCCATGACAGCTTGGGGGATTATTTCTTTATTGACAAATTTGTCACTAAAATGAAACATGTAATGTAACAAATTATAGAAAAGCTCACCAAACACATCTCTTCCATTTGTAAACCCATCATCATCATAAAACAAGTTTTTAGAATTATTTTGCAGTGACATATATGGGTATGAGTGACTTAAGTTTATTTAAAACAAAATTAGAGGAAAAGGAAATGAATGTAGTTTCACTGACAAGTACTCATACAATAACTTGGTCAACTCTTTTGCAACATTAAATCTCCCGTATTAGTAATTATCACTGACTCAGTGCATACCCTGCTCTGCAGTCTGTTTTTCCACTTTCAGATATGCCCATCACTAAGGTCATGTCTACATTACCTGGAAGCCTGATGATTTGGCTGTCAATCTTCTGGCATTCAATTTGGTCTAGTGTGGACACTATGATTTGGACTCTGAGGGTGCCTCTGTCGACATAAGGATGTTAATTTGCATTTAATCATCTAATCAAGTAGTTGATGGAATTTCCATCGACTACTTGATAAGTGGATAAAGGGGGGAACTGCACAGCTACAGCAGGGCCAGGAGCTAACCCTGCTGTGGCTCTGCCTTTTAACCCCACTGGCTCCTGCTCCCCACCCTGCTGCCTCTGGTAGAGAAAGCACAGGGAGGGGGAAGAGAAGCGACTAATCAACAAGTGATTTAACTATCTGATAAGCCTAGACTGGAATTGTGTACCTTAAGCTGACCTTCCCCGGGAGTGAAGAAGTGCCATAATTTATACTTAGGTTAACCACAGTAAATCAGAGCTTTAGAGGCTGGCAGTTTCCTGTCTCTCAGGATGTTCCATTCTGCTAACTCTTAATCCAATGTGCAAGCCAGTTCTACTCACAGGGAATGTGTTTCACAAATTTGAAGGATAATTTTAAACATTATGAAGAGACAGCCACAAATCTTGATGCTAAAAATGAATTCACTACTACTTCCCCAAAGAACATGGTTCCACCACCATTTGGAGAACATGGTAATTGGAGGAGGGACAGGTAAGCAAGCTGAAGGAGGTAGAGCTATATTGAAAGAAGTGGCAAAGTATTCAGGGTCACTCCTCCTTCCCTCCCTACCCCCCGGCAACATCTCCTGGGACCCAGATCTGTGTTCACAGCAGCTTCCTCCTACGTCCTCCCTCACTCTAGGCAACCTGGACCTCACTCAGTTTGTCTCCATGTTCTCTCCTTTCACCTTACCTCCTCCCTTTAATATGCTCTCGTTTCCTATGCCAGAAGATAACAAAAGATATACCAGAAGATAACAAAAACAAAAACCCCTGTAACATTAGTATGCTTGCAAATTGCCACATTGCTCACTTTCATTGCATGTTATATCTGCTCTCAACATCTGTGCAACGGATTAAAATGTTTACAACTCTACATTACTTAGGACCCATATATTGTGTTCCCTCAATTCCAAGCTTACCAGGCTCCCTCTGCCCCATACTGGGAGAATACTCAATAAAATAAATTTTATTAAACATGGGTGTCATTGAAAATGGACAACAGATAATGCATCCAAAAGGATTTATCCGTTGGGTGGTAGAAATTACAGATGTCAGCAGTGAGGACTATGAACACTGAGACACTAATTTAAAGAACCAAGTTAAAATATTTTAGATTAAGTAGTCAGTCAACTTTCTTAAAAATCTTAAAACAATTTTAATGTATTTTATTATATATATATATACTATCCAGAAGCTCAAGATGATATATTACTATTCCCGCATCATCTTAGTTACTGCTTAGGGTTTGACAGACTGTGAATGGGTAGTAATGTGACTATGTACTGGCTCTGTGCATTGCTATTCATCCATCTCAGGGTGAGATGTTATTGATTGGAATATGCTTCTCTCCCAACAACATACGAAAGGTAGGTGTCTTTTCATGCTTGTACCTTGCCCTGTCAGTTCAAAACAGAATAGCCACCATTAAAGAGGTTTTTCATGTTTCAGAACAGCAGACCAGAAAACTGTTTGCTTCTTGCAAAATCCTAAAATGCATTTCTTTAAAGAAGTTAAATAGCCATAGCACCTGCATGGGCAAACATTTCAATGTCTCTAGGGAGTTTCTGAAGTAGCGCTAGGTTATTCACTATGATCAAACCCCATCAATTATTAGTACATTTGAAGTTAGAATAATCTTTTGGCAGACCATAAAAGGTTCCACAAAAAGATCTTTGTTCCAACAACTCTGAAGCACTAATTAAAGTTTTTGCCACTCTAAATCCTTTTCCAACTGACAACCTTAAAACACAGATAAGCTATTTTATAAAATAGAAATGTTCTTTAACACCAGGTGAAACCAGCCAAGTAACAAATCATTTACCCGAGTACATACTAATGGCTTCCAGGGGCTTCACCTTGAAAACAAACATTTGTGGTTGGGTGTTAAAGTTGTTTTGGAGAAAACCACCTGCCTAGAACCAGTTTAGTAATCATATAAGTCTGTGGCCTCAACATCTTGTGATCCATGCTCTCTCTTTCAGATCCACCCCAAAAGAACAACTCCCGCCAGAAAGGAATTAATTTTATTATTTTCTGCTGGGAGAAATGCATCAAAATTTTTACTAGGAGTGGGGATTCCTAACATTAGGAAGGAGAATGGTGTTCCAAGATTCACACCGTTAACATATCAGGTAAGAGGAAGGTGAGGAAGGAAATAAAAGGGATGTGACCACTATGATGATAAGTGTAGTATAAAATAGTAGAGTCTATAGCTGTGTTTCTCAAAGTGGTCTACGAAACCACTTTGAGAAACTTGCTAACTGGCCCTCCAGTGTGTTTACTTACCAGTGCCACAGGCATGGAGCCTCATGGCTCCCATTAGTTCCAGTTAGCCGTTTGCAGCCAAGGGGGAGCTGCAGGAAGCAGCGTGGGTCGTTGCCCCATTTCCCACAGCTCCCCTTGGCTGCAAACAGTGAACCAGAGTCAATGCAAGCCGAAAGGCTCCGTGGTTGCAGCGCCAGTAAGTAAACACACCGGAGCGGCCAGTAAGCTTCGTCTACACAATGTGCAACGCTCTATGTGCTGTACAATAACTCCTCGTGTGTGGACACTGCTGCCATGAACTAAGATGTACCTAGTTTACATTAATACAGTCCTCTTCCAAATAGGAAAACGTTAACACAGTCTAGGTACCTCTTGGTTCACACCAGCAGTGCATTCATGAGTGTTACTGCGGAGCATGTGTGCTGCAATTCATACCCCCGTAGTCCAAACTGAAGAGGCATGTAGACAAGCCCTTAGTTGCATGAGGTGGAGTATGGTCATATTTCAATACTTAGTATGTGTTTTAAAACAAGGTTATGGTGTCACTTTTGACGTAATTATGGCTACATTTCAGTAACCAAGCTTATCTTTAGCAGCTGAAACAAAGACTGTAGTAACAGTTTGTTATAGTTATAATTATATTTGGAAGGATATCAATTTCACCAAACACATGGAAACATGAAAAAACTGAAAAAAAACTGAAAATTGGTAACTGAAATTTAGAGGGAAGCAAAGTATGAAAAATACTGCTTGAGAACTTAAGAGTTTGATTTAAGGATATTTACTTTATATGTTTTGACATACGAGGTTGACAATGCGTGTTCAACAGTTATAAAGCTTTAATTTTTTTGAATCTCTATGTCTAGTGTTAAATAATTGTCTAACACCTCCATAATTCCTACAAATTATATTTTAACATTAATAAAAATTGAAAAAATGCTTAAAATAAATACTAATATTACCCATCGAAATGACAAAAAAAATCAAATTCTGTCACACCTAATTATATTACTGTTCTTTTCTCTATGCAGGATTATTCCTTTGAAGCCAATCATACTGCATTCATTACAAAGGAACACAGAACTATCTATTTTAGCATTTGGTAGCCGGTAAAGAGAACACATCTGCTTCCTTAAACTTTCGTATATACAAGTATACATTCATCATCCAGCTCCCAGTAACAACATAAATTAGAACCACATTTCTATGATCTGCTTTTAGTAATATTTACTGATTCGATAATAATTGATCCTCCCAGGAAATGTAATCTAGCCTCCTGATGCTCAAAGGTCACATCACTATAAACTGGATGGCTGAAGCCATTTATTAAACAATAATCATAAAGGCTTGCTTATTCCATGGCAATAAACAAAATGTTTTACATAACTATGTCATACCATTAAACCTCATCCACAGTCAAGGCAAATTAATTTGATACCTGCTGAGAGAGATCCTGCTGGATTGCACAGCATTATTTTCCTTCTTTTTGATTAATTTCACACTTTTAACTTAATGGACATGAATTATTTCTGAATTATAATATCTAGAGCATAACACCAAATGTCTATAATAGACTAAATCAACCTCACCCTGCATCAGGGACACAGAACCCACACATCATATGCAATGCAAGGGAACAGCTAGTAATATAGTTGAACTACAGCAGTGCTGGAGGAGAGTGACTGGCTGTTCTTGGTCAGGAAAAAAAAAAACATGTCTCTGGAGAATGGCCTGATAGCAGAAATGCTGCATATTTGTATGTCTGTAAGTAATATTTGGAAAAGCTTTAAATACACTTAAAGCTTGTCTCTGAATACTTAAACATTTCAACTTCACTATTTCAATCTCTAAAGATATCCCAAACACGCTTCTTGTAATAGCATAGAATCACTTGAGTCTACCAGAAGGAAAACATCACTTAAAAAATTCAAAAGAGATTTTGCCTTTGAAAGCCAACTGATGTTCTCATTATGAAACTGATATTTTCATTAGGAAAAGTTAATGGCAACATTGGTCATTTATCTCAATGTTTAGAAAACTGAGAATTTGGCTATTTTTACCATAAGCCACCTGTTATGGTTTACAGGAGCAACAGACCATAAAAATATGGCAACTGTACAATCTACCAGTAAATATTCTACTTAAATCAGGTACTACATACTCTACTTCCAACTGGAAATCTGGCATATCATCTATATTGTAGCTAAAATTCTTTCAGATAATTATTGTGTTCATAAAAAATACAGCTATAAATTGTAGTTCAAAATACAGCTATGAACTATTCCTTCTTGACAATGTTCTCAATTCTGGTCTTTGCTTTCAACTAATAAAGAGAAACTGCAATATGAAAGGAGATATTTTAAACTATCTAAATAGAAGGAAGAATAATTATTTTTCAAACACTATCTGTAGGATGCTGTTATACTGGCAAAGTATGATATAGAATAGGGCACAGAAAATGCAGCTCAGAATGCATTTCTAAACAAGAAAATTTCTATAGCACAAAACTAACTGTTGATTACCATGCTGACCAGTGTTTTCTCATTGCTACCACATCCTCCCCTCCATCAGTTATCATTTCTACACCTACTGTATCTAGGGATGTAAAATTCCATTTAATCAGTTAACCAGTTAAACGGCCCCCAACCCTGTCATCCTCTGCCCACAGAGGGCAGTGCTCTCCGGCTGGGCTGGAGCAGCCCCCTGCCCATGGCAGGCCCTGCTGGTTAACTGTTACTGGTAAGCAGCACCTGGGTAAAGGTGATACTTTGTGGTTAAGCAATTAACCGTTCACATCCCTACGGTCCACCTCTAGTCCTACCCTTAGAATATAAACTCTACAGGGTAGGGATGTAAGCAACTAGTTGGGTAGTCAAGTCAATATTTGACTAGTTGCTTCCTCCCCCCCATCAGAGGCAGCAAGAGGGGGGAGCAGGAGCCAGTGCAGGGGGGAGCTGGCTTAAAAGCTGTTTTCCCCCAGTACCATCTTCCAGGCTGGGGTAGGGGGACGGTAAGAGATGCAGAAGAGCATTGGGGAGCTGCTGCCTGGCTCCTACCACATTTAAACTGCAGAGCCACAGCAGGGTTAACTCCCCGGTGCATCTGTGTGTCTGTGCATCTGTTTGCCCATTTGTTCAAGACCGACACTTATACCATAAGAGCCAGAACCACCATATTTGGTATGCAGCTTCCTCTTACTCTAACAAACCAAGGTCAGGGTTTGGTTGTGGCTGGAAAACAGGAAGTGCCAGGATTGGGACTGTTTTTGATAACATGGAAAGGGAGGGGGCAGAGAATGGAGGGATGTGAATGGGCGGAGCACATAGAAGATGGACGCAAAGAAAAAATCTTCAGTTAAAAACCCGAGCAACACCAGGTACATCTGCTAATACTGAAAACAGGAGAAATGGAAAACACAAGAAGTTACAGAATAAAGACTTATTTGGAAAGAGTGCAAAGAATACACATTACATACAACAGGTTATGCAGGCCTCCAAAGTTCAGGGCAATAAAGCATTTATATTTTACTTATTCCACATTTTAACAGAGATAAGCGTGTGGCACTCCCCAGACAATATACAGATTTGTGAGGCACCTGTCCTAGTATGAGGGAGCCTTGTCTGAGCCTGCCACAGGGTGGCTCCTCAACTCTGCTGGCAACAGGCAACACAAGCCCTCGCCTCTAGACCTACAGAGTCTCCACTAACTTTCTCCAGGTTAGCAATAGACACCCTCCAACCCCTGAACCCTACAAGCATCTAAGTTCCACTGGACACTCTCAGTATTCACAGATTTACTGCTTCCAAAGAAACAGTACACCCTAATTCACTGTTTACACTTCCAACACACACTTCAACATGCATACAGTAGAACCTCACAAGTTATGAACTGGCCAACCAACCACCCATCTCATCTGGAATGGGAAGTAGGCAATCAGGCAACAGCTGAGACAATAAAATCAAGTACAGTACTATTTTAAACATAAGCTACTAAAAAATAAAGGGACAGCAGCATTTTTCTTGTGCATAATACAACTTTGAAACTTTACTAAGTCAATGTTCAATTGTAAACTTTTGAAAAAAACCATAACATTTTGTTCAGTCATGAACACTTCCCCATTCCCAAGATGCAACTCTGAGGTTCTACCATACAGTGAAAAAAGAAAAAGTTCATATAATATGCACTCTAGAACCTATATTTACTTAATTAGATGTTTTCGTGTCTTATTAAGCCACATGCACCCCAAAGTCCTTTTAGCATTTTGCAGCTAGGTTTGGTTGTGATCTTCTGTTCGTGACACAAAGCATGCTGTCAGCTTAACTTTCCCGTGAAGGATCCAGATTTTCTATTTGCACCCCACAGATATAGCAGAACAATCCATTGTGCTTATTCATAAACAAGTTGCCTCCACTGGCTGTTTTTCCTGCATACTCCTGTCTTACAGATTTTGCATCAGCATCAGGCTCAATATGCAAACCATGTTTATGTTATGAGATGCACAATACACAGTGAACAGACTAAGGAAGTTAAATATCAGTTAACTGAATAGTCGGTTAATCTCATGAATTCTTACTGGTCAGTCAACTCTTCTATTGTCCCCAGGCAGCCCCTAACCAGGAGAAAAGGGTCCGGCACAAGACGGAACTGAGCCAGGCTGCCTGCCCATATGGCTCCTAATACACTTTAAATGCAGAGCTGCAGTGGAGGTAGGTCCAGGACCCAGTGCAAGCTGGAACTGAGCTGGGCTGCTGGCCAGCCTGCTAAAAAATTTACTGGCAAAGGGTAGGGGGGAAATGTGTGCCTAGGGTTGCCAGATGGTTTCCCAAAAAATACTGAACACACGTGCTAAAAATTTGTTGAGCAGCAAAAACAAACAGACACACACACACACACCACAACTATGCTTAACAATGACAATCAACAGTCTACATCATATATTTTGACTACATGAACCTCCCAGCACCGAACGCTGGAGGGGGTTGGGGAGGCAGAACCTCCCAGCGCCTCCCCAGCCAGTCCCCCGGCCCCTGCCAGTGACTGGCGCTGGGAGCCCTCAGCTCAGCTGGTTGCATGTGGAAGCCTGGCGGGGGCGGGGGGAGTGGCTGGGGAGGTGGGGCCGCGATCGGCACTGGGAGCCTCCCAGCACCAATCGTGGCCCTGCCTCCCAAGCCACTCCCCCTGCCCCCGCCAGGCTTCCGCATGCAACCAGCTGAGCTGAAGGCTCCCAGCACTGATCGCAGCCCCAGCTTCCCAGCTGCTCCCCCCACCCTTGCCAGGCTTCCATCGGGCACCCAGCCGGAAAAGCAGAAAATACGGGACACTCCACATGTTCGGTATTTTCTGAATTTTTTTTACTGAACAGAGGGCACAAAAAACAGACGGTCCGGTTGAATACCAGACACCTGGCAACCCTATGCGTGCCGTCTACAGCATTAACCTATAAGCTTTTGCTTATCAGTTAATCAACTATACTATTACATCCCTAGAACAGACCAGGAGATAAGTGTCTGTTGCATCTTATCTGGAAAGAACTTAATCAGGGCAGGATAAGTCTCGGATAAGAGCCTTAAAAACATTATTTTCAGGGTAAACACACACATACACACACACACACACACACACACACTTTTTTTTTGCAATGATAATGAGTACCAGTGGGCTATCAGCTCTCAGACACCTTACAGATCACTCTTTAGTGGAAAATTATGCATATATGCAACACAGGAGATCCCTATAAAACTTCACCCACCCCTGAACCTTCTGTTAGTTGGGACCAAATTGGTTCCTACATCACCATGACCTTTCAGAAGTGTTAAGAGCCCTGTAATTTATCAAGGCTATTTTTCTTATCCTCTTGCATGTAAAGCCAGATGACAAAGTCATGTGTAGTGTCCTTTGAGGGGAGGAAAAGTAACTATTAAATGTTAAAATTATCTAAAAGTTTCTTCAGAAGACAATATTAAGGACCAATCTCTCATAACCAGCTAAAGCTAGAACGAAGTGCTATGTACTATTTGAAATAGGAAGATACCCAACTCTACAAATGCACCATCTCCATGCGGGGGGAGGGAGAAGGCAGAGGCGATGTCAGAACCCGGTGAGAGCAGGGACTACTTGAGCTCTACATTTCAAGGCAGAGGCACAGCCAGGGTAGCAAGCACCCTACCCCTCCTTATCGACTAATCAAACTGAAACAGTTTGCAACACTGACTTTTGACACCACAATATGGCTTCTCATTAAAAAATGTGAAGGGAAAACATTTCAATGCTCTCTCTTACACCATCCAACATCGAGTATGCCAAGATTTTCAGAAGAGTCTAGAGATCTGAGATCCACCATGTGACATATCTTACATGAAAACAATTTTCATGAAGTATCAATCATCCTGCCCTCTGAAACTCAGGCCTTGTTAAGATGACTCAGATAAGAGGCCCAAAATTTGAGGCACCTAAAATCATTAGCCACATGTGGAAATCAATCTCCCAACATCTCTTAAAAATAAATGAATCATGTTTTTAGAGAAGAGGAAAAGTTAAGTATATTGCACTTCTCTACACATTATATGGAAATGCAGGAAACAGAAGTCTTCAATTCCAGCAAGATACTTAAAGTACTGAAACTTTATCTGTACTTAGAACAATTTAGACAAAAATTTCCTATTATTGAATAAATAAATGCTCAAAGTGCTATAAAATTAAAAGCATTTTACACACTGCTATTATTAAACTATGATTAACATTTTAATGTTAAATATGTGAAAACACAGAATGCATCATATGCAAAAGCAATTTTTAAAAACAAGTGTCAGACAAGGGAATACAACTCAAGCATCACAAGACAAATAAAATGAACAAGTGATATATTTAGCTTCATTTCATCATCCTGTCTCTAGAGAGAGTTCCTGCATGTGTGAAAGTTAAGCATGTGTGATTTTTTTAAAAAATCATTTTGCCAGGAAACAAGGGCACAATCTTCTCCCTCCACACTGATTACCTGCTTTAAATCATCTTCTATAACTATAAATGAGGTCAGATTTGCCTTATCAGTGATTTGCACTTACATTTTTCAGTGTGCCACTACATCACAAGTGCCAAATTTCCCCTGAACTTGTTCAGCTGAAATGATTAACAAGCAGGGTGGGTCAAAATCATTTATACTGAGCATGGCAAAGCCAGTGAGTAAAGCGAGACTAGAAACATTTTTAAATGAAACTTATTTGTCCCTTTAAGTTTCATGGCTAATGCTCTTTTACTATAGTATTTTCCTCTGTACAAAGAGAAGAGCAGTTGTTCTCTCCCAGAGAGAGAAATCAAGCCATCTCTGAGGCAATATCAACAATCTAACAGAGCATTTTCCTCAAACTAGGTGGTATCCCAGCAACAGGCAGAAGTGGCTGACATTTCTCTTGACTACCTCTATAAGGGCACTGAAAGGCTTAATTAATGTTTGAAAAGCTCTTCGTTATTGTTATTGAAAGCCCTAAACACTTTGCACTTTTACAATAGATGGGGGAGGCTGTAGTACATAGTAAGGTGGAGTAATGCAAGAGCGTGGAGCAGGAGAAACGCCCACCTCCCCTTCCTAAGTGTTTCTAGAAGCATCAGCAGCAGACTGCCCTAAAGAACGAGGACCATTATTAAGAAAAAACAGTCGGTCTTCCATGTGTGAGATGTAAACTAAACAGAAAGATCAAGTATCAACAAACAGCAGCAGCAGGAAGTTTCCCAAAACCTCCCTTTGGCACACATTAGCCATCTCCTCTAGGTCTTTATCTACACAAAAAACTTTGTAGCCATGTTACAACAACTACCAACAATAGTAGTGTAGCTGTGGTAGTAGCAGCAAGAATATACAAGTTAAGGCCTTTACTACTGTGTCATAAAAACCTCTCTGTAAATTACCATACAATAATTACTGTTCCTACCTATATTAGTAGATTAGCTGCTGTTGCTGAAACGTGGATACTAATTTTTCCAGAGCAGATGCGTTGGAAATGGATGAGACCAAGTGCAAACTGATCCTCTGGCAGCCCAACACCAAAAAAAGCCCTCATGAATACAAAAAGAAATTTAGTGGAGAATAAGGATTTGCTTCCATTTCCTAACAAGGTTAAATTAAGGTACATTAATAAAACCTAAATCTAAACAAACTAAGCTCTTTAGAACTATAAAAAGAACTTAACGAGAATAATCTGAGTTGACTTGTGAATAAAGTTAAACAGCAGCTACCAGAAGCATTATATAAATTAAACTTCATGAATGGCTTTAAAACAAAGGTGTTCTAATTTTCCTTACTAGTCAAGGCAGCCTTCTCTGTGCAAAAAGAAATACGAGGTATAAAAAGACAATGCTTAGACACTTCAATCAATAGCCAGAAATAAATTTAGCGACACAGTGCAGCATATTTGCCCCAGCTTCAGGCTTAATTAGTTGGACAGGTATGAGAGAAATCTGCTAAAGGCGTTAAACCAACATAACTTTAATTCATTCCTGAGCTTTCATGGGGTTTTTCCTTTGTTCATCTGACGAAGTGGGTTTTGCCCATGATAGGGATGTTTGATATAGCAGGTATTCGAATAGTCGAGTATCCGGAGTGAATTCTTAGTGGTTAGTCGACTATTCTATAGTCCCCAGGGCCGAGGCCAGGGTTGGCAGCCAGTGTGCTCCCGGCCCCACTCCAGGGGAACCCCCTGCCACCCTGCGCTGCTGCCTCTGGCACAGAGGCAGTAGCGGGGGGTGCCAGGCAGGAGCCAATCCGCAATGGGAGCCAGTTTAAAAGTGTAACTGCCACCAGGCGGATTTGAACCTGGGACCTCTGGAGCTTAGTATAGGAGCCTCTTACCCTTTGAGCTAAAAGCCAGCTGGCTCTCAGCCCATGCTGTAGAGGTCTCTTGTTCTTATCTGTTGCTGTGGTCTACATGCCACTGCACGGGACAGTGAACCTTAGTAAGTGTGTGGGTTACACTGGCACAGGGTGAAAGCAACCCCTGTCCATAGGGGGTCCGAGTTCCCCCCGGACAGAGGCTGCTCTGCCTGCCACAGAGCAGGTCCTGTCCATGGGAGGTCTGAGAACCCCATGGACAGAGGCTGTGAACCCTGCTCCACCAGACCGCCATGGGCTGGTGAGCCCAAGCCCACTGGGTACAGAGGCTGCTCCTTGGGATGCGGAGGAGCCTTTGTCCATGGGGAGCTTGGAGGCTGTGGGAAGCCTGGGCCTCCTGCAAGCAGAGGCTGCTTTGCGGCAGTGTCCCCTGCCCGCTCTCCCCCCCACGCTGCTGCTTCTGAAATTAGCAGCAGCATGGGGGGGGGGGGGAGGGGGAGGCGAAAGAGAGGCAGGTGGCACCACAGAGCCAGTGCTGGAGGGAACAGGCTTTTAAGAATACTGCACAGAGTATTCCGTAGTTGGTTCAGATTTCTTCCAGGTTTACAATTCAGAGGGGAGTATCACTTATATTGAGCTCTCTCATTAGCCATGCCTAAAATGTGGCAAAGATTCACTCATCTGCGCCTGCTAGAGAAGATGCACTGGCACCCTGAAGACTAACAATGTTATTATTGCATTCGCTTCATGAGTTGCAACTCACTGTCAGATACATGAAAGGAAAAAGCTTTTGACATAGTAACAGACTTGAAAGTTGCCATTCTGTAGAGAGAGAAAAAAAAATCCAAACACAGACTACAACATGTGAAACTGCTGAGCTGGAATTCATATACAAATTTGACACTATCAGAACGGGTCTGAATAGGGACCGAGAATGGCTCTCTCATTAGAATAAAAGTAACAGAGAGGTAGCCGTGTTAGTCTGATCTTGGTAAAAAAAAAAGCAGTCATGTAGCACTTTAAAGATTAACAAGATGATTTATTAGTGATGAGCTTTCGTGGGGCAGACCCACTTCTTCAAATCATATGATCTGAAGAAGTGGGTCTGTCCCACAAAAGCTCATCACCTAATAAACCATTTTGTTAGTCTTTAAAGTGGTACATGGCTGCTTTCTTTTTTTGTTTGTTTCATTAGAATAATTGTCCCTTTAAAGTAGTCTCACCTTTTTATCCACATCCACCCTGATTGAATTAGCTCTGATGTTACACTCCATCTCTCTATCCCTAACATCTGTTCCTTTTTCTTTCCCTTCATGCATCTGACAAAGTGAGCTGCAACTCATGAAAGCATATGCAATAACAACATTAGTCTTTAAGGTGCCAACAGACACCTTGTTTTTTGCTGAAACTGAACAACACGGCTACCTTTCCGAAACCTGACACAGTGCAGTAGATGAAACCAGCCCATATGCAGGCAGTAGTTTAATAGTAGGCTGGTGAAGAAGTTCATTAACTTTACAGCAGTGGTGAACTTAAAACCTCTTGGATAAAAATTTTAGCCTTTATTCTTTCACACAAGTTAATCCATGATCCTGAAGAGTATAGTCTTTGGGAAGCTCCACAGCATCAGTCTCTGTTTAGACTGTTATCCTGATCAAAACTCCGACTAAGACACAATGTAATTTACACACGTAAACCATACCACCCACCCCCCAAGTTTCAAACTGAAATGATATTCCTTCCTTTTCGCCTTAAGCCACTGTAAAGTGTTGCTGCATACCCCTTAACAGGTGATACATTTTACTCCAAATCGGGATGTATTTCAGTGGAGGGTGAAAGTGACCCTTATGCATATAGTTTGGACCTTAGTTAAGTCTATAAAGTGCTTTCAGAATACATCTCTACCTGTACCATATATATGAAGCAAATATAAAGCAAAGTTCATACTTGAAGCAAAGTTCATATGGCAGAAGCAAAGTTCTACCATACCTAATATGAAGCAAAGTTCTTTTAATCATATGACTTAGCAGCTTCAATCTCATTCAAAACTTAGAATCATCTGCTTTTCAGTGAAGTCGTTTGTGGGATTTAAGTTCACGTTTCTACCCTGAACTCCAACATCTGTACTGCTACTGACCTTGTACTTTCTCCCATGTTCTGATCATCACTTCTAGTAAACAATGTTGCTTACAAGTTTCAAACTCTGCTTAAGTTTCTGAAAAAGCTACTGCAGATACATGACAAAATCTGGATGAATTTTCCCTTCAGTTGTGCAAAATCTCTATTAATGAAAGTTTTTTCTGCACTAGGTAGTTCTCTTGGGGCAACTACTTTAAAATCCTTTTGAGTCACAAGTGCAAATGAATTCAGTGGCCTACTGCCAAGTACATACAAATTCACATCACACTTCCACTACAGTACGGCAATTGGACCGAGCACTGTAAAGTATCCTTTCAAGAGGCTTAGGACTAGAATAGCACCAGTAGTTGAGTAAAAGAGAAGCCACTGGTTAAGTCAGGAGTTAGATGCATTGTTAAAATTTAAAAGTCAGCACAGCTCATTTCTATATAGCTTGTTCCCAACAAATGTTAATTATGCTCTATATTGGGATCTACAAATCTCATACTGAACATAGGCAAGAGGAGAAGAGTTTCTCTGTTTGCAAGCAAACAGCTTGATCGCATCCCCATGCAACTGCTAGAGCTGATCAAGGGGGCAGACACGCATAGCTGCAATCAATAAAGGGGAGAGTAAAGAAAAGGTCAGGCAAGCAAAAAGACCTGGGATAGCAAGGTGGCAACAGCCCTGCACAAGACTACCTCCAAGAAAACAGCTAGACAACAGAGACCACAAACAGCTGACAGACTTAATTGAAGGTTAAAGGATCCAAGAGTTGACCTGACAACCAGCTAAAAAGGTTCAGATGGAAGATGCGAGGTGAGGTCCCCCGCCCCAAGAGACCACCCCAGGAGGTGTTGACATGCAAGGAGAAAATAAAAATTTAGGGCTGTTTAGCTTAGAAAAGAAGTGACTAAGTGAGGATATGATAGAGGTCTATAAAATCATGACTGGTATGGAAAAAATGAATAGAAAAACATTATTTCTTCTTTCCACAATATCAAAACCAGGAATCAACCAATGAAATGAATAGGTGGCAGGCTGAATAGAAACAAGAGGAAGTACTTTTTTCACAGTATACATAACTAGAGTCTTACACAGGTACAAAAATGTGGATCCATGTCTGATCTGCATCCAATCTAGATTTTACTTTCATCTGAATTCACACAGCAAGCCACTGGGAGGGGACTGGAGAGGGAGTGGTGCGGAGACTTGCATGGAAGAGGCAGACTGAATGGCTGTGTCTATACTGGCGCGATCTTGCGCCAGAGCTATGCAAATGAGGCTCAGCATGGAATATCACCGAGCCTCATTTGCATAACTAATGAGCCGCCATTTTTGCGGAAGAGGCTCTTGCGCAAGACGGAGCTGTCTACACTGCCCCTTCTTGCAAGAAAAACCCTCTTGCGCCAAAGCCATTATGCCTGAAAATAATCAGCATAACGGCTTTGTGCAAGTTTTTTTTTCTTGCAAGAAGGGGCAGTGTAGACAGCTCCGTCTTGCGCAAGAGCCTCTTCCGCAAAAATGGCGGCTCATTAGTTATGCAAATGAGGCTCGGTGATATTCCATGCTGAGCCTCATTTGCATAGCTCTGGCGCAAGATCGCGCCAGTATAGACACAGCCCATAAGATCAGGGACTGGGGGTTAGGGGCAGCATGGGGGCAAGGTAAGGGTTTCCAGAGGGGGTGGCAGGTGGGTGGTGGTGGTGAAGGGAATGAATCTTACATTGTTAGTTGATGCTGCCCAAGGCTTGTGAGTGATGGCAACCAGCAGCAGCAGTTTGTGTCAGATCACAGCAGGGAAATGGGGTACTGCCTTGGGGCCTTGCCTGCTCCATTATCCGTGGCTGGGGGTTGCTGCCCAGAAGCCAGCTGGAGCCCAGGGTGCTCCACCGGCAGCATCAGTGCCAGCCCCAACCCCACAGCACCAGGCCCTCTCCCCTCAGCACAGGCTGCTTGCTACTGTGCTGGTAGCTTTCCTCCCCATTCCTGCAAAAATGATCCAGAGATATGAAGTGGACGTTAGGGATGTGAATGGGGATGGAGAAGCTCCCAGATGGGCCATGGTCTGACCCAGTATAGCAGCTCTTTTGTACTAGGCTCTTAGGCTCTTTATTCATTCCAGAATGTAGAGGGGATGTCTGAACCTGGCTTTGAATTTATCGGCGAGCACACAGCTGGAGATATAAGTAACGGAACCTGTGCCCAGGAGCCAAGGTAGTTCTTTGACAGGAATCTCAGAACCTCCTCACTTTCCAGCACCAGAGGGAGTAGGGGTAGGTGTGTAAAACAGAGAGCCCAAGAAAAAAGAGCAGTTGGTGATTTCTTAACTGGGCTTTAGCATAGCAGCAAGGCCCACGTTTGTTCTTATGAAGGATATCAAGCTAACAGGCCAGCTCATTGGTCTCCAACCTTTTTATGCTCAATATCACTTTCTGAATTTAAGGGCAACCATAAGATCTACCCTGACCCTTCAACTCTCTCGCTCCCTTTCACAAGGCTGGGGCAGGGGGTGCAGGCTCTGGACTAGGGCTTCGCAGTGTGAGAGGGGTGTCCAGGCTGAGCCAGGGGCAGAAGGTTGGGGTATGCGAGAGGACTTTGGTCTAGGGCAGAGGATTAAGGTGAAGGAGGGGGCACATGGCTTGGGCAGTGGGGTCAGGGGAGCTCTGGGAGTGGAGTCAAGCTGGGGCAGAGGCCTGGGGCTCAGGAGGAGGTATGGGGTTCCGGCTCTGGGAAGGGGCCCAAGGCTGGCACTTGGGGTGGAAGAGAGGGTTGGGGGCTGCCTCTTGCCAGGCGGCACTTACTGCCAGCAGTTCTTGGTTGGCAGTGTAGCGAAGCTAAAGCAAGCTCCCTATCCACCTCGGGCCCATACTGCTTCCAGAAGAGGCCAATGCGCCCCTTTGATGGAGGGCACATGGTTCTGCACACTGCCATTCTCTGCCAGCACCCCCCTTCCCCTTTGGCTCCCACTAGCCACAGTTCCCTTTTCCCAACCAATGGGAGTTTGGGGGGGGGCACTTGCAGGAAGGTGCAACACACAGACTCTTGCCCACTCAACCCTCTGCTTTACACACATGGGCCCATGCTGACCACTTCCGGGAACAGGCTGGCATAGTGGGGCCTTGGCAAACAAGGACCCTGCCTTAGTGGCAGCCCCGCTCCACCACGGGAGATCTCGATCAACTGGGAGACTCCCAATGATCGACAAGTTAATCACAATTGACTGGTTGGTGACCACTGGGATAATGAGTGAAATTTCCAAGTTCTATACAGGTTCATGGATAAACGTAAGTGGATGGCTGTTTGGACACCAGGCAGGCACAAGAAACAGAGATGAGAAATAAGTGTGAAGAGAAAATTGGGGGGGGGGAAATTAAGACATTTCAGAGGGGGGGAGGTAGAAAGAAAAACATCTGTCTAGAACTCAGGACATCTGGATTTGATACTGAGGTCTGCCACAGACTGTGTGTGATCTCAGGTCATCAGAACCTTGTGCCTCAATCCTTAATTTATAGTGCCAGAACAATACTTATTTTCTCCCATAATTTCTCTGTCTCGTCTATTTTGACTTGTAAGCTCTTTGAGGACAGGAACTGTTTCTTAGTAGGTATACATACATTTACCAGAGTAAGAAACCATTGGTGATTAGAAGGGAAAACAATACTGAAAACAATTCTGGAAATAATACTCTATGAGCTAGTCTAGGAGAAAAGAAAATATGGAACAAAGCCAGAAAGTGAAAGGAAGTATGCCCCAAAGCACATAGCAAGTATAGCTGCTGGAATAGAATCCAACTACTGTATTACTGGAAGAACTTCAATGTCATTTTTCAATAACACTTTTTTGCATTATTCAAGCTTGATAGCATATCTATGACAACTGTATTTGATGAATCCTGGTAAATTTCTAATAATGTATTTGATAAATATTTGTTCTGCTGTGTCAATATCCAGTAGAAAACTAAGTATAGTAGACTTCCGATAATCAGGCACCTTTGGGACCTAGGTGGTGCTGGATTATCGGATATGCCGTAGTATCAGGAGATACTGCATACTCCCAACCCAATCCTCCTCCACCCCCAAATCAGCTGGCCGGGATGCCATGAGTAACCCAATACCCCTCCCCCTTCCTCTCCCCTTTCCCTTAGCCAAACACTTCTGCTCCCTGCTGTAACCCGATCCCTTCCCCCCACCCCAACCTTATGCTTGGGTCCCGGTACAGTCAGCACGTGCGCTGAACGGCCGGCTTTTCAAGCAGCTGGCCGGGACGCCGTGAGTAACCCAATCCCCCTCCCCTACCCCGGAGCCAAACGCTTCTGCTCCCTGCTGTAACCCACATGACAGCAGCTTACCTGAGCAGTTCCGGGTTCAGTCCTGGTTCCGTCAGGAGCACTTGCCATTTTGATGCCGGACTATCGGGAGTGCTGGACAATTGGGTGCCAGACTATTGGAATTTTACTGTAACAATTTTATGCACAGTACATTATAAAAATTGAACTCCTTTATTTTGCATAGTGTTTGGCCACACAAATTACATCCTGGCTAACTGACTTAGTTCTCAGGAGTCAGTTTTTCAGTCCTGTAAGTTTTCAATGCTAGAAGGGCTTACCAGAATAATTTCCACCTACTTAACATGCTGCATTTTAAGTTGCATCAATCTTTTTAATCAAGTGCCAAATCTGAAGTTATTCAAAGAACAGGGTGGGTGGTAGCTTTAAAAATATCCTGTAGCCTGTGAAAGGGCAATAACATGCCTATCGTAAGAGTATCTTCCTTTTGTAATGCATTTCACTTCACTGATTTTAACAATTGGTATTATTCATACAGCATCAAACATACACTAGACACACAGGACAAGAGAAGGATATGAAGTAGTTTTAAAGATGCACGGAAAAACAAGAACCCTAAAATCTGTATTCAGTCACACCAGTCTTTTCCCATAAAAGCCCATAAACAATTATATAAATAGGGATCACATCCTCACCAATAAAAGGAAATCACCTGTCAGATAAAACATGAACTCTGTTTAACAACATGCAGCAACACTACCCCACAATTATGCACAGTAAGTGCAGAAGAATGCTGCATCAAACTGAACCAAAACAATGAGTACAGATTCTAATTACCGAAATTGGAATTTGGCTAGGATCACAGGAGCATCATGAGGAAAAATGCCATGAGACCAGAGTTTTAGTTTTCAGCTGATCAGTGCATCACACAGAAAAATATAAACATTACACAGTAAAATTAGGAGACAAAAAGGAGTGGTAAGCCCATTTACTAATCTGCATTTTGCACTAGCATGAGAAATGTTGATTGAAGTTGTAGCTTCTGACTTTTGGAACAGCTGATTATAGGTCATAGGGCACAGGCACTGCACATGCAGCTACCAGCTGCAAGGCAATGCAGGCTGCACCCATGCTTGTCACTGAGGTGTGTAGCTACACATGGCAGTGAAAGACTTCAGCAGCAGGGAAAGGTTCTCACAGCTCCCCACTGCTAAAGCCTTTCAATGAAGTGGGACAAGATTCTGGCAGGGAAGAGAAAACAGGACACTACACTGCTAAGCATAGTGTAGACATGAGAGGTATGGCGTGGACAGTCAAAAAGTGGTGTGGGATAGACATCTGAGGGCAGGGATGGGGAAACTGGGGTTACATCAGGGGTGGGCAAAAGAGCCTCCGTGGGTTGATCTGGCCAATGGACGTCCTGCCCTGCTCCTGCCCCCAGGCCAATAAAGGCCTAGGGATGGGAGGAGCATGTGGCGCTTAGAGTCAACCAGTGTTTCCTCTAAGCTGTGCGCCTGAACACTAACAATTTTAGGTTCACCCACATCATTTTAAGAGCTGCATAGCAGCACTCACCACTCACCTTCCTGCTGGAACCAGGACTACGGTACTAAAAATAGCACCGTGGCGGCCTCTGCTCCAGTCCCAGCACTCGGTCCCGCCCCAGGAGCAGCTGGGACTAGGGCTGCAGGAGCTTCTGGGGCCAGGACTGTGGTACTAAAAATAGTACCATGGCCCTGGCTCCAGCCCTAGCAAACTGCTTTCCATGTCGAAGGCAGAAGATGAGGGAAGGGGCCGGGGGAGAACTAAGGGGAATGTGGGGGTGAGGAGACGAAGGGGCTTGTGCTGATGGGAGAGGAGGGGCCAGGTCAGGAGAAGAAAGGGTACGGCACTAAGAGGCACAATGGAAGAGAGACAAATGCCAGGGGATCATGAGGAGACAATGAGAGAAAAGGGCAGGAGTGGGGGAGGAGGGGAGGGGCGAGAAAGAAAGGGGAAGGACAATGGGGGCAAGAGGGAGGAAGAGGAGAGGGGAGGAGTGGGTGGTGGGAGAAGAGGGGTTGAAAGGAGGGATGGGCATGGAAGGCAGGGGATGGAGTAAGTCAAGTGTAAGGGCACAGAGGAGTATGAGGAGAACTGGGGCAGAGGTTGGTGAGGGGTGGGCACCAGGGAGAAAGAGGGCAAGTAGGGCAGGGCAGTGAGGGAAGGGAGAGATGCCAGGAAGGTGCAGTGGGTAAGGGAAGGTGCAGGTGTGGGGGTGAAGCAGAAGGGCAGACACAGGGAGGGCAGTAGAGGGAAGGGACGGGCACCGGAGGACAGAGGCAGGCAGGTGGGTAGAGGGAAGTGTCAGAAGAGAGGATGGGGGCTAAGGAGGAGTGGGCACAGGGGGAAGAGAAGGGGTGAAGGAGGATGGGGGGGGCAGGTCCGCAAAGGGCTGAAGGGAGTGAGAAGAGCAGGAGCCAGGACAGCAGAGGATGGTGAGGGGTGGGAGGGCAGCAGCAAGCACCAGGGGAGCAGATGGGCGAAGGAAGGGTGGGAGACATGGCAGCAGAGGGAAAAGGGTGAGGTTTATAAGATATTTATAACTTGGGTGCCACAGTGGCACACATCTGAACAAGCGCACATGAACTCAATAGTGGTGCACAAGACAAAAAACTCACTCCACTCATGGGTGGAAAATCTTAGAGGGAACACTGGAGTCAACTCTGGCAGCTGATTAAGTCTTGCGCTCCGGAGGGCAGGAAGCGAGAGACTTTGCGCTCCTCCTGCCCCCAGGCACATTGGGTCTGGGGGCAGAGGAAAGTGCATAAAGTCTCCTCCCGCCCTGCAAGCGGCTCAGCACTTAAAGGGTGACTGTAAGCACAGTGCTCCCTTGCAGGGCAGGGACAGACTTCACATGCTTCCCCTATCCCCAGGGCCTGATTGACCTGGGGGTGGGGGAGAGGGAACACAAAATCTCCTCCCACCACCAGGAGTGCGGGTGCCTAGAGGGAACTGCCAGCTGTTCAGAAAAGCTGGTGGTTCTCTCTGGGAGTTGGGGTAAAGACTTCATTCACTCCCCCACCCACAGACCAATCAGGATCTGTGGATAGGGAAGCACAGACGTACGTGTTCTGGTCCCACCCCTTCCACCTGAGGCTCCTTCTGGGGTGGCTGGGGCCACTTCAAAAATTTTTGAAGTCAAAAAATTTTGGCCACCCCTAGGCTACAGCATCCCATTACTAAATTCCTTCCAACACATGGCATCTTCTCCCCAGCAGGGCTAGAGCAGTGAGCACCAGCCCCACCTTTCATGGGGGGAAGTCCCAAGCCTCTGCACAGAGGTCTGGAAACTAAGGATGCGGCTGGAGGTGAAAGTAAACCGGTACATCCCAGTATAGCACACTGGCAAGGAAATGGCCGGCAAGGTCTGGTACCCATACCAGCTATTTGTAGCCAGTACAGGGTGATTGGAAAGACACTGTATTGCCCCACTCCTCCATGGAGCTGCCTCTCAGAACAGGGTTGTGGGGAGGAGGGAGAGAAGCTGGGGAGCAGCATGGCAGCCAGAGGAGCTGCAGGTGTTCTGCTCCTTTTCCCATGTACTACTGCCCCTCCTGGGGGAGGGAGAAGGAAGGAGCAGACCCCCAGCCCCACTTCCCCAGCCCTGTCCTCCAGCAGGGCAGCTGCTGTATGGAGAAAGGCAACTTCATATAAGGGCAGGGCTGGGGCTTCTGTTCCTTTCCCCAATGGTAGGGGCAGAGCAGGGAAAACAGCTCAATTGCTGGCAGCTCCTCCAGCTGTTGTACCCCTTCCCCTCCCCCTCAGTCTCCCCTTATGTGGGATATTACAGTGTGGGGAGGGGAAGAGTGTGGAAGCCCTGGATCAGAGGCAGGGCAGATTCATGTGGAAGTCATGTGGGGAGATCATGTCTTCCCCGTACCAGGAAGAAATTAATTTTACTTTTACCCCTGCATGCAGGCGGCGCTGTGGCACCCCCAGTTTTGCATGGGATCACAGCTGCCAGCCCCACATCCAGAGTCCTGGTGCTGCTGGACTGCTGCCTGGGCCTCTGTTTCCACCCCCAGCTGCGGTCCCAGTCTCAGTGACCTTGCCCTTGTTAGCCCCCCCGCACCCTACCCTGCCTCCAGAGCCACATCCCAGACTTGGTCTCAGCTCTGGGGAGACTCTATGGACTCTATGCTAGGGATTTCACTAATATATATGCTATAGCACAAAGGAGCAACAAAAAAGCCCCAAACCAAGCTTCATTCTCAAGCGACCCAATTAGCCAACCCAGGAACAGGCATGAGTCTGAAGAGATTTATTACCAACAATCCTGGTTCAAAACAACAGTGGCCATGAGCTTAAAGTTGAGGGAGGAAGGGATAAAACTTATAACTTCTTTAAGGTTGAGTCGATTGCAGAAACCCCACACCCTGCATGTGGGAAAGAAAAATACACTCATGCTTCATTTTCAGCTATAAAAAGAATTAATTCTCTGGGTAACTTTCCTTTAAGACATGCAAAACACAAGTTTTATGTAGACTAACTGCCCTGTATATTTTAATTATAGTGATTTTTTTCCCCAAGTAAAGCTCTTTATACAAGGATCACTTGTTTTGTCCATTCAAAAGGCTCTCTGTTTTCTCTATTCTAGACATCTACCACATATGCCAATATCTTGGTATGTAAGAAGATACTCTTGGAAACTTTTAAAGTCGTTTAATCAATACTAGCGTTTTGCTGTAACATTACACTGCGTGCAAACTACCTAAGCAGCGGAGCAGCTATGATGTTAGGAAATTAATCAAGCTACAGGACTTGAGCAGAAATTCTCACTCACAGATTCTAAGGCCTTTTCTCTCCCAGTCACTTACTGCCCTCAATAAAAGCCTAAAAATACTTGGGGACTCATTGTGCTAAATGCTGCACACAAAAGGCAAAGATAGTTATGGTCCAAGCCCAGTGGTTAATTCATAATGAAAGACTTTCCAGGGCTCAAACAATTTTTTTTTACATTCATAACTGATTCAGTAAGCCCAGAGGTGCCAAGGCTCAGCTCTAGCAAACCGACACACAAATTACGTACTGTTCAAGCCTCAAAGAGCATAAGTAAATGGGTGTACAGTTATTTACATCATCATGGAACTTAACCCATTACATTGGAATGCTTGTTACATTACCTTATATTCTGCAATGGGGCTTTTCCTTTTCAGAGTTTGAATTCAGACCACTGCTTTGAATTCAGTCAGCGTGTGTCTACACAGCACTCATTTCGAAACAGAGCACTCTTCCTCCAACTTCCCTTACTCCTCGTACAATGAGGGTTTCAGGAGTGGGAGTAAGAAGTCCTCCAGCTTGACAGCATTTCAACATTATTTCAAAATAACTGCCTGCTGTGTACACACAGACTAGGTTATTTCGAAATAACCCTCAGATGGCTGTCCAATGTTCTCTTAACGAGTTAGTGATTTCATCCCAGTTCCTGTTGTACTTGTGGAAATTTCCCAGACTCTCCACCTCAGCTGGTACAAACTAACTAGCATTTTGCAAAGATATCAAGGACTAAATGGACTGTGTCTCAGCCAATTTCACATCACCTTAAGCAGTACCCCAAGTCTGGGTTATAACACAAGATGTGCGGGGGGGAGGGGGGAAGCATGAACTGCAGTTGTCTAACTTTCCCCATATCAAGTCTGGTAAAGTCTATGGGATATCAATCCAGAAAACACTCTCTCGCTACAAATATTTATATTTTTGAAGATTCAAACAAAAAAGGAACTGCCAGGAAACAATTATTACTTTTGAGCTGAAATCAATACAATTTTCTCTAGCAGAGAGATTAGAATATTTACAGTCTATTTAACTGTCTCCTTCCCCATTTTATACAGTGAGCTCTGATCAAACCCTTTGCCATGAATATGTACCACTAATTTAGATTTGTTTCCTGCAGTATTAAACACAGATTTCTGAAGCTCTTGGTTTTTAATATGTTTAGTTATTTCATCTCCCTGCCAAGCCAGTGCAGAAGTCAGAGGAAATTTTTCAATAGCATTAGCTGTAGGAAGCATTTCCTTACTAACATAAAATACATCATCAAAACTGAAAAGGAAGAAAGGTTATTACATACGAGTGACAAGAGCAAGGATATTCACTGAAACATTCGCTGAGACTATACAGCTTAAATATTAAGATGTTGAGCATGCACATGTCAATAGATTACAAGAATGAAATATTAAAGCAACTAGTGAGCTTTGAAAAGCTAATGGCCTGCAAAATCGGTTATTCAAAACTAAAGCTATTTGTGAATTAGATGAGCCCCCAAAATATTTTAAAACAAGCATGCTTAGGCAAAATAAGGATGAGAGAAACCAGTAACCCAAATCCCAACCATGTTATAACCTTCCATACCAGTACTGACTCTGGAGAGAATTTTTCCTCCTAAACAGCTCATAACTTCTTAACTATAGGACTTACAATGAAAATCCTAATTGATCTATAACTACAGTGGCATAGCAAATTTTGTGATAATTTACCCACTCATTCCCACAAGACAAAAATAACTTGTCATGAGCTCTGAAGGTGTTATTTTATTTAAATTCTATCGTTATTAAACTGTAACATATTATGAATATTATCCAGGTACACAAGAAATATTCTGCCGGTAATGCATAACTGTGTATAAAGACTGTTTCTAGAACTGATTTATAGAAATAAACTCAGCTGGTATTTGGCAGAGAACAATGGCTATTATTTAAACCCAAGAAGAGTACATTGAATAAAAATTTATATTAAAAATGCATCAGTATAACAAAATTACAAGCTCATACTTCAAATAAGTCAATCAAAAATCTTACCTATCATCATATAAAATTAGCCAGATATTTGAGATGCAGAATACACTATAAATCAATGGTTAGAAATGCTGTTTAGCATTTTTGTCCTGTACATATTATGCTTTCAAACTGTTAACAGCAGTGGTGTTTACATGATTTAGATAGTTTAGTAAAACCTAAAAGAAAGCAAATACATTGATCCGCTTTTTTATGACAATGTCAGTTAAGTGGGATTCCATAAGTACAGGAAGAGACGCTAGGACTGGAATGTCTATTTTTTGCAGTTACTTTCTATAAGAAATCACAAGGCATCTCTCTCATAGCCAGATTGGAATAAACTGGCTCTAAGCATTTGGAAAGATGTGTATTCTATTGCATGCAGCATAAAGTATAAATTGTACAGTTTAACTTCCAAGTTACATGAAGGTTTCCTGTAGCAGATGCTCCACACCCTTTCCTGCACTACTGGATCAAAGGAAACATCCATCTCTTTCACAACATTTTGGCATAATTTCCAGTCCTATGATTTCTACCTCGAGAGGGCATCTAATAAAGTCCACTGCGCTCATGGCAGAACTAAATATTATCTCTGCTCTTAAAAATCTCCAATGATGGAGATTCCACAACGTCCCTAATTAATTTATTCCAGAATTTAACTACCAGGACAATTAGGAAGTTTTTCCTAACCTCCAATCTGTATTGAGCCTGCTGAGTTCTTCTTGTCCTCAGGTCACATCTCCATTTGCCATGTTGGTCTAATTAAGACCGGCTAAATTGAATGCTAAGGGTGGCTCCGGTCAGCGCTGGTACTCCTCGCACTCAGGAGAAACAAGGGAAGCTGACAGGAATGTTTGTTCCTGTCAGCCTCCCACTGTGAAGACTGCGCCAAGTTCAGCTTAAGATAAATCAACTCCACCTACATGTTTTACATAGCTGGAGTTGCATACCTTAAGCCGACCTTCTGGGTCTAGTGTAGTCCTGGCCCTAGTCTCAGAGGTTAAAGAGAATAATTTTTGTCCCTCTTCCTTTCAAGTACCTTTTATGTACTTTACTGTTCTCATGTCCTCTTCTCAATCTTTTCTTCTCCCAATAAGGAGGAAGAGTGTAAAAATTTGCAACAAAATTCTTACTCTCAGATTCTAAGGTCAGAAAGGACCATCAAACCATCTATTCTGACCTTCTGCACAACAGAGGCCTGAGAATTTCACTAATTATCCTAGCACTGAGCCCAGGAACTAGTGTTTGGTTAAAACATCTTCTAGCAAGGCATGCAATCTCAACCGAAAACATCAAGAGATGGAGAACCTACCACTTCTCTTGGTGGTTTGTTCCAATAGTTAATCGTCCTCACTGTTAAAATTGTGCCATAATTCTAACTAGAAATTGGTTGGTTTTAACTAAGGATGTTAAGGATTAGTCAACTATCCGATAAGCAAAAGCTTAAAGTAAATACTTTAAAATGCAAATGCTTATCAGATAGTCGAGATGACTAGTCAATTCCCTCCCTCCTTGCAGCCTCTATCAGATAGAGGCAGCAAGGGGGAGAGGGGAAAGAGAAAAGAGGGTACTTCAAAGCGGCTGATCCTGTGCTCTGTGTGGCGCTGCCCCTTTGAAACGAGCAGCGCTGCACGGAATTGACCCCAGGCTCCATGTAGCGCCTCCCCTTTGAAACACCAGCTGACCCTGGGTTCTGCAGAAATGCCGTGCGGAGTCCAGGACCAGATGGGGACTCCCCAGCTGACCCTGGACTCCGCATGGCATTTCCAAGCAGCAGCGCAGCATGGAGCCCAGGGTCAGCAGGGGACTCTGAGTCTCCCAAGCACCCCATGCTCCATGAGGGCTCTTCCGCTTTGAAATGCACCAGAGCCCCTGCTGGGGACTCTTGTACAATCCAAAGTGGGCACACTGCATGCAGCCCGGGGCCAGCGGGAAGTCCCGCTGACTCCGGGTTCCACCCGAGCACTTCTACTTTAAAATGCGCAAGAGCCACCAAGGGACGTCCTCATGGAGCTCGGAGCACAGCTGGCCCCGGGCTGCACATGGCATTTCAAAGCGGCAATGCTGCGTGGAACCCAGGGTCAGCTTGGGACTCCCCCACTGTCCGCGGGCTCCACGTGGCGCTGCCACTTTGAAATGCTGCAGGGAGTACGGGGCTGGAAGAGTCACCCTTATCGATTAATCAAATAGTCAATGCAAATTGCATCAACTATTCGATTAGCCAATTAATCAAAATTTTACATCCCTAGTATTCTGTAATTAGACCTTTAACCTTGCATTTGTCTTTATTAAACTACAGCTTGTCCAAATGGGCCCAGCTAACCAAGTTTCCAAATTTCTCTGATTGAATGCTCTGTCCTCATTTTTTAAAACTCTAGCAATTGTCATTCCCATCCGCAAACTTTATCAGCAGAGATTTTACATTTATGTCTAAGATCATTGATAAGTGTATTGAACACCGTATAAGAATAATAATATTCAGCTCAATTGTTACTGAAGCATTCTTTCTAGGGTTCCTACATTTTGTAATAAAAGATGGAAATCTGATCTATTATGACATTTATTTTCTTCCATAGCTAGACTGAGCATAATCTTTTGCCTGCAGGGACTCAAATAAAACAGTGCTTCACGAATGAGAAATGTATACTAGAACACTGTCATTTAAATTATATTAATTCTGTAACTTGTTCAACTCAAAGATTGTAGAAACATTTTGTTTTATATGTCCACAACAGGGAACACCACAATGACTTATAGTATTAAATTCACCTTATATTGTAAGTGCAACTTCCAATATTAACGAAGGTAGCAAAGGTAAAAAAGAATAAAAGCCATTCCAAATAAAACAGTGACAAAAAAGTTCAACATAAACAAGGAACCAAAAGAAGGCCTGACCTACTCTAAAATATTAAGGAAACCCAGCGATGTACCCCAAGGTGTAAAAAAATCCACACTCGAGTGATGTAGTCGAGCCAACCTAACTCCTGGTATAGACAGAAGTAGGT
Source organism: Rafetus swinhoei (assembly GCA_019425775.1). Taxonomy (NCBI): domain Eukaryota; kingdom Metazoa; phylum Chordata; order Testudines; family Trionychidae; genus Rafetus; species Rafetus swinhoei. The sequence continues at coordinate 18,076,055 of CM033439.1, read as the reverse complement.
CAACAGAAGAATTCTTCCATCAATTTAGTTACCATCTCTTTGGGAGATGGATTATCTACACAGATGGGGAAAACCCCTCTCATTAGGGTAGGTAAAGTCTATACTAAAGCACTGCAGCATCACTGCTGCACTAGTCACCGTACACAAGTGTATTCAAGCCCTCAGGCTTCTAAATCCTCTTTGCCTTTCAGTGATACTTGTCATTTTTGAAAACGTGTAGGCTATGTCACTTAGGATCCTATGAAACTGTTACTCCATAACCATCTATCCAACTACAGTTACTCACTTAATGTTGCCCCGTTAATGTTGTTTCGTTGTTACGTTGCTTATCCATTAGTGCACATGCTCCTTTAAAGTCGTGCACTGCTCCCTTATAACGTCTTTGACTGCCTGCTTTGTCCAGTACTTGCAGGGATTTTCTGGAAAAGCAGCCTGTCCTTGCCAGGGCTTGGAACCAAGGTGGGCTGGCAGCCCCCCAAGAGCTCCCCTACATTCCCTGAGGTATGCAGCTGTAGTTCCAGCTGCACCTCCCCTTCCTGTCCTGCTGCACCTGCCCTCTGCCTTAGAGCTGCTCCTGGCACAGGACTGGGAGCTGCATGTAACCGTTTGGGTAAACCGGCTTATCAATTAGCCGATTAAATGGCTACACTCTTACATCTCCACTTACAAAGGCAGAGTATTCCAAGTGGGTAATGCATGTCTCTGCCCCTCACTCAAAAACCCACGGCACTGTGCAACCGTGCATGCACTGCCCGGAGGAGAGAGTAGTAAACTGCAGCAGGATAGTGTAGGTCCATCATTATGTTCATTTTCTGCAGGGAAGTGCCTGCAGCCACTGCTGCATGTCTATTGTGTTTCCTCCCTCCTGCCTCAGCCTATACTGCCTTGTAGAGAGGCTACATTAACAGACACATGTTAACCCTTGAGGGCGCAGCCCAGTGCTAGTTCAGCATTTAGTAGCAAGAGATTCCCTGGGAAATATTTCACCCTTGGACTCCACCACCTCAACCAAGCTTCACAATCATCCTTGTTGCATATAGTATTACACTGTTTAAACCTATTTAAAACTTATACTGTGTATATGTATGTACGGCTTTTTGTCTGCTGGAAAAAAAAATTCCCAAATATAAACCCCTCCTACTATTTTCATTAATTCTTATGCAGAAATTCGATTTGCTTAAAGTAGTTTTGCTTAAAGTAGCATTTTTCAGGAACGTGAGTACAACAATAAATGAGGGGTTACTATATGTTTTCAGGTGCGTAGTTTGGCAAGTCCAGTTTTGGGTCACCTATTATTACACAAAACGCATTTAAAGTTAGAGTATTTTGAGGGCATGATGTAAAGGGAAAATGAACAGAGAGCAAGAAGCTTAAAGGAATACATCCCCCTTATATTGATAGTTCCTAGGGACAGAGTTTCAGTACGTGTGCCACATCAAAACATGTTCTACAAAATTACTGAAAGAGTAAGTGTGATCTATTATGAGTTATTTGACTCCATTAGAAGGCTGACATAAGAAATACCTTTAAAAAAAAGGGACAAGGACACCTGCGGTTAAGAGGAAACAGTTAAGATTTTTTTCTGTTTTTCTAACTTTTTCTAACGGAAACTGCAATAAAATAAATGTTAAGCATTAAAAACTGCTTTAAGTTAGGAGCTAACAGTGTTGTCAGCACACAGAACTTTACACATACTGGACAGGCAACCCATTAATTGCTGTGCTGTTTCATGAAACTATTGCTAAGGGCTATTAATATATGTGAAAGGAGGACATTTAGTAATACTTTACTGAAGGGTCAGTATACAGTAATTAAGTTTGACTAGTTTAGGTCCAAAAACTAAACCACTGTAAAGCAGCCAAAAGAGCCCAAAAGAAAAGAAAAGCTTTTTTCCCACATCAAGCAAAATCAATGTCACAGGGGAAGATAAGTTCAAAATTAAGTTATGCAAGGTTCTTACTTTTAGAGCTACAGTATATTTGTCTTTTAGAGAGCCATACTTCATTGTTAAAAGATGTGAAGGAGAATGCTTGCTAACAGAAGGGCAAAACGTTAGCAAAAGAAACCTCTAAAGTCACTTTAAGGAAGCTGCACTTGTTGCTACTTACTCAAATGAGTCTGTGTCAAATTTACTTGTCAATTATCACAGGTTCAGAGAGGGTAGACAGGTGGGAGAGGGGTAGTTTGTTTCACCTGTCTATTTAAAATACAGAGAGCATTGTTCTTGAAACATTTCAGCTTTGGGACAGAAGGGCTTACTATATAGATCTGAATTTTTCCACAGTTAAGCCACAAGGTGCCTTGCCAGATCTGAGGGAAAAAACACACACACACACACACACACACACACACGTCTGTTTGTTTCCCTTTTTCAGGAAAGGGATTAATTCACCTAGTAGTTCATCAAGGATTTTGGAATTCAGTAATTCTTCTCAGCTACTTAACTTATTCTTTCCTCCTCTGCCCATCCCTAAGCCCCCAAAAAGGGACTGTTTTAACAGATATCCCATAAGGGATTGTGGAATTAAATGAGAAAGGAAAGGTCTTTTTTTTTTTTTTAACATCAAACAACAAAAGAAAGTGTCAAGAATGGCAAAATCCACATACTGAATAAGTATGGGGGGGGGCCGGAGAAGAGGGGAGATCAGTACTCTTAGATTCTGATTTTTTGGCTTTCAAGTAAATCGCTCAACGACTTGGCAATTCCAGATACAGTAACAGCGTGATTCACCAAGGGCAAGTCATGACTGATCAACCTGACTGCCTTCTATGACAAGGTAAGAAGTTCAGAGGATATGGGGAAGGCAGTGGACATGATATACCTTGACTTTAACAAAGCTTTTAATACCATCTCCCACGATATTCTTGCCAGCAAGCTAAGGTAGTATGGATTGGATAAATGGACTTTAAGGTAGATTGTTGGGCTCAGTGAGTAGTGATCAATGGTTTGATGTCTGGTTGGCAGTTGTTATCAAGTGGTGCGCCCTAAGGGTTAGTTCTTAGGCCAGTTTAATTCTACATCTTTATTAATGACCTGGATGAAGGGATGGATTGCACCCAAGTTTGCAGATGACACTAAGCTAGGGAAAGAGGTGGATACGCTGGAGGGCAGGGATAGGGTCCAGAGTGACTTAGACAAATTGGAGGATTGGGCCAAAAGAAACCTGAGGAGGTGCAACAAGGACAAGTGCAGTGTCCTGCACTTGAGATGGAAGAATCCCAAGTACTGCTACAAGCTGGGGAACGACTGGCTAAGCAGCAGTTCTGCAGAAAGAGCTCTGGGGATTACAGTGGATGAGATCACTTGATATGAGTCAGTGTGCCCTTGTAGCCAAGAAGGCTAACAGCATATTAGGCTGCATTAGTAGCACTGCCAGCAGATCTAGGGAAATGATTTTTCCCATTTATTCTGCACTATTGAGCCCACCTCTGGAAAACTGCATCCAACTCTGGGCCCACCATTACAGAAAAGATGGGGTCACACTGAAGAAAGTCCATTGGAGGGCAACAAAACTGATTAGGGGCACATGATTTACAAGGAGAGGCTGAGGGATTTGGTCTTATGTAGTCTACAGAAGAGAAGAGTGGGGAGGGTGGGATTTGATAGCAGCCTTCTGATACTCGGATTTAAACCGCAACAGTTCCATTGAGACTTCTCCATCTCCTGTCTGATCGTGCTGGGGGCTCTGCTCTGCTTGTCTCCTGCCCTCTGGACCCCCAGCTCCCATCATCATCTGGGAACCCAGAGTGGTGAGGTCTGTCTCTCTCTCTCTTCCCCCCATCCCCAAGGATAGCCTCCTGACTCTGCCCTATGTAAACTGTTATATGGTTAGCTAGCCATACTGATTCATTTGTAATCAGTACAAACTGATTCATTTGTAATCAGTTTCAATTTAGATTTAATATTGTAACTGTTTTGTGTGTTTGGCTCCCTATATATATAGATATATATATTAAATAACTTTCATTGTTAAGCTGGTTGCTTCTCTCTCTTTCTTTCTCTTTCGCTCACTCTTCCTCAAGGGGTGTTGGTTTGGCTTCCCCCATTCGCTCTGCAACAACACTTCTTGTGCCCAAGCTAAAGATCCCTGTAGTGCCCAAAATCCTGTGGGGTTTGCTCATCATGTGGTTTACCAGAGAATGACTGTGGTGTGAAAGTGGGGATAGGAAAGTGCTGAACCTGGGGGCATACGAGTCCAAAGGCTCATGAGGGTGCAGTTGTCAAACCCAGCCTGCTGAGTCCAGGGACATATGAGAGGTCAGCTTGCAAGTGCTGATTAGCGTGTCTTCTGGCGTACTCTGTTAGTAGGTGTGAGTGTCTGTGTGTGTTGAAAAGGTGGGAAGAACCCCATCCTGAGGAACCTAGATCCTGCAGGAGAGCTCCAGTGGGAGGGAGAATTGGCAGCAGGGAGAATTCAGCTCCATATGAGAGCACAAGTAAGCACAAGCAGCACACCGACAGAACTGTTAACCTCCCCCCAGTCCCATAAGAGTAACCCTAATAAATGAGCATACCCCAAAGTATTGGGCAAATCTGGTAACACTGACTTGACAAAGCCCTGGCTGGGATGATTTAGTTGGGATTGGTCCTGCTTTTAGCAAGGGGTTGGACTCGACCTCCTGAGGTCTCTTCCAACCCTATGATTCTATGAAGCTATTTCATAGTTAATATTTCCACCATTAACTCACCCACAAACAGAAAATTCACGTTAAGCAGCTTCTTTTTAAACTAGAAATTCAATTTTTACACTACAATGCACTGAATCAATGTGGGAATTTCATGTCTCACACCAAATTCACTACCAATGAGCTTAAATGTAGTGTGTGTGAGAGCAAAAGACTGTTTCAAGACTTGGCAACCATCAAATCAGAGTCATTTTATTTCCAATGTTTACACTTAGCTGTTAGATATCCTTATACTGCAACTTTTGAAACTTCCCATATGGCACGAAGTTAAATCAAATGTGTTTGAAAGAAGAAATTCTAATGATTTATTCGAACATCCATTAGTAACACAATTCAGGCAGCAGCTAATAAGTTTCACACTTAGTAAACAAATTAGGGCAAATTTATATTGTGTATCGGGATGGGGAACCTTTTTTTGAGTTGGGGGCCACTGACCTACAATAAAATCAGTCAGGGGCCACACACAAAACCTTTCACTGGTGTGGCACCCGACTGAGGAGGAGAAAGACACTCCCCACATTCTCCTTGCACACCAGAGCCTTGGGGGGGAGGGGGGGTAACCTAGTAGACTTTGTGTGCTCTAGCTTTGTGGTGGAGCAGCTGGGGGTTGAGCCTCGGGAGCCGGATCCAGACAAGCTGGGGGCCACATCCAGCCCCCCAAGCCTGAGGTTCCCCACCCCCTGTTGTATATGAAGAGGGACCAACTGAGAAACTCTTGTAAGTTAATGAAAGCCTGTTTAGGAATAAGAAAATGATAGCTTTTAGCCAATGAAATGTGAGAATCAGACTTTTTTTTGTTCTGGGAAGTAGGCACTAGTTGTCAGATTGCCCTGAGCCCTTACAGGTTTTGCATAATCAAATGTATTTCATTAGTTAAGGACAGTATCTAAAATGGAATCTAGCACAGCATATAAAAGCATCTCTTATAATGGGGAATACCACCACAAAAAGCATCTTTCCTAATAGTGGAGACATACCACAGAAATGTAAGCGTGTGGAATCTCTGATATCCAAGACACTCTCCCAGATGCATCATGAGAGAGGAGAATAAAGATAGCTCTGAAATCCCTACTTTTATTCTGGCAAGAGACTCTTGCTCAGATAAGGAGTGCCCTTGAAGTTGGAGGGACTGCATGAGAGAGGGTTGTTGCATAGATTGGGTCCAAATATTTAAGAGTAGTAAGATGCCTAAGTGGAAGCAGAGGAGTGGAGAGAAATATATCCAAAAAGTCAACCTACAGAAACCACTGAACTTCTTCAGAGTCACAAAATATCACAGAATTTACCTTAAGCAACAAAGGACAGAGACAAAAGCTGGTTAAATAACAGATTTTCAAACTGAGTTGTCAAATGTATTTAATGACACTTCAGGATGATCTCAGCTAGGACTATAAAATCCCATTCAACTAATTAAACTATTAAACATTAAGTTTAACCAGTTAACTGATTGAACAGGGTGGGTCAGCCCAGCAACCACCAGAGCCAGGCTTGAGCAGCCCCTGCGCTATGCGCAGGGGGCAGCTCCTGGCCCCCGGCTGTCGGCTCACAGCCCACGCAGGCTGGGAATCAGCAGCCTTGCACTGGGTCAGAAGTTGGAACACCTGCCCTCCCCCCCCTGCCGCTTCTGGCCCTGTGTGAGGCCCACATCACCCAGTACTTACCAGGTAACCAGGTCCCTAATCTCAACATAGGAGGTCATCTACAGAGATCATCTCTTATACAGGTCTCACTGTATGTTCACTTGTTCCCATCTTAACTGGGCCATTTAACATCCTACAAAATAAGTCAACAGACAAAATATGAAAAAAGAGAAATCATTTAGAAAACAACTGCAGACACACAGAAGAGAGAGGAACAACATTAGGCTACCACAAATGTAGAAAAGTAATTAGTCTAAAAGTGAACAGTCTACAATCATACATAAGTATGCAGAGTCATCCAGATAGGTAGAGTGTAAAAGTTCCCCATGCCCATTTTTTAGACAGAAATTAGGCAGTAATAAACAACTAAAACAGATACTGAGCTTGATTCCCTGACAGAAGGAACAAGTAGAGGTCATGGTACATCTCCATTATAAAGATACACCAGTGAAGTGTCAGTGAGAACATAAATACACACACACACACACACACAGCATCAACAAATGAAATGTGGTAAACTAAGTTACGAAGATGCACAAGGCAACTTGGGAGTTCATAACATTAAAAAATCCCTGGGGTTCCCCATCTGGAATACAGAAGGAGAGTAATGAAATCAATAGATGAAATAAAGCTCCCTCTTTTTCATAAAAAGGCCTGATCCTCCTGAAATAAAAGTTAAGTTTTGTCACTGGCTTTAATGACAACAGGCTTTGTCCAGGAAGTGGGAAATGTAAAAAGATAATGTGATTGGAAGGTTAGAGCAACAGCCATCAAATAACAGGAAATCGAAAATTAAAGTTGGACTAAAGCCATTTTAGTGGTGATATGAATAGCATATACTGTGGAGAAGAGATCTAAGAATATGTTCACTGATTAGAAGTTCCAAAAGAATCAACAAACAGTCTTAAGGCTTAAAACAGCAGACATCACGGGGTTTTAACATGCAAAAGGAAGAGATAGTAAATCAAAACTTATCAGTTCATCCTGTCGACTACATGCAGAGGCAGTGGGCAGGCAGGAGCCAGTGTTGGGGGGAGCCAGCTTAAAAGCCCGCCATGGACAGAGGCTGCTGTCACCCTGCGCTGCCGCCTCTGTATTGGGGCGGCAGGCAGGAGCCAGTCTGCATGGGAAGCCGGTTTTTAAACCGGTTCCCCTTGTGGACCAGCTCCCGCCTGCCACCCCACACTGCTGCCTCTAATAGGCAGCAGCACAGGGTGGCAGGGACTCCCTGGGAGTGGGGCTGGGAGCGCACTGGCTGACACCCCCATCTCCGGAGACTATCAAATAGCCATGTAACCACTAAAAGTTGATGCAGTTACATGATTATTCAATTAGACACTATGTAACATTTCTAGAGTTTGTACTATTATACAAGGTATTGGCGTAACCTCATCTAAAATACTATGTGTAATTCTGGTCTCTTATGTTTAGGAAAGATGAAGACAATCTGCAACAGGTACAGACAAGGGCTACCAGGATGATCTGAGGAATGAAAAATCTACCTCACAAGAGGAGACTCAAAGAGCTTGACTTGTTAAGTCTAACCAAAAGAAGGCTATAGGGAAGATACAACTGCCTCTATGAGTAGATCAGAGAGGGAGACGTACCAGGGAGAGAGAAGAATTATTTAAGTCAAGTGCCCAAGGGGACACAAAAACAAATGGTTATAAATTGGCCATCAACAGGTTTAGGCTCAAAATTAGATGAAGGTTTCTAACCATCAGAAGAGTTAAGTTCTATAATAGCCTTCCAAGGGGAGCAGTGGAAGCAAAACACCTACGTGTCTTGAAGACTGAGCTTGGTAAGTTTATGGAAGGTATGGCATGATGGGACTGCCTATAATGGCATGTGGCCTATCAGTGACTGCCAATAACAAAAATCCCCAACTGTTGGACACAGGACACTAGACGGTGAGGGCTCCAAGTTGCTATAGAGAATTCTTTCCCACATATGTGCCTGGTGGGTTCTGCCTACACACACACACAGTGTCTAACTGCCCCCCCATCTGAAATCAGGAAGGAATTTTCGGCACGGGTCACTTGCAGGTTTAAACTAATGTAAATTGTGAATTCTCTCTAACAAAGTCTTTAAATGATGGTTTGAGGACTTGAGTAAGTCAGCCGGGAGCTAGTGGTCTATTTCAGAGGGAGTGGTTGAGTTCTGTGGCCTACAATGTATAGGAGAGGTCAAACTAGATGATCAGAATGGTCCCTTCTCACCAGTGTTCCCTCGAAGCTGCATGGCAGCACAGCTTCATACGGAGCCCTGAGCCTCTGACTGGGCGGGGTTGATGAATCACCTGTGAAGCTGTGTTGCTGCACAGCTTAAAGGGAACATTGCTTTTGACCTTAAAAATGTATCACAGATTCAGACTTTAATATACTTACCTATGATAAGTTTAACGCACATAAGGTTGCCAGGATATGTTTTTTGTTAAAAGCCTGGTTAACAGTGAAGTGGGGCTAAGGCAGGCTCCCTGCCTTTCCTGGCTCTGCATGAGTCCCATAAGTCACCAGCATGTCCCTGTGACCCCTAGGCCAGGGAAGCTCCTCACACTGCCCCCGCTCTGAGCACCGGCTCTGCAGCAGTGGCACCCATGGACAACGGCAGCAATATGAGAGCCCCCGGCCACCCTGCACCTAGGAGCCACATGGAAATACCGGCAGCTTCCAGAAGCTGCCTGAGGTAAACACCATCCAGAGCCTGTACTCCAACTACCTCCCACACACCTGCCCCAAGCTCCCTCCTATATCCTACCTCCTTGCCCCAACCTAGAGCCCTCTCCCAGAGCCCGCACTTCAATCCCCACCCCAGCCCTGAGCCCCACCCACTCCTGCTCCCAGACTAGCACCCAATAGCCTACACTCCCTTCCTGCACTCCAAACCCCTCAGTGACAGCCCTGAGCCCCCTCCTGCACCCCAGAGCCCACAGCACATACACCCCAATCCTCTGCCCCAGCCCAGAGCTCCCTCATGCACCTGAAACCCATAATTTCTTGCCCCACCCTAGAGCCCCACACCCACAATCAGAGTCCTCCCACACCCCAACACCTTTCCCAGCCCCCCTCATACTCCAAAGGCCTTGGCCCCAGGCCCCCAACCCAAAGCCTCCTTCCCAATCCTGAACCCCTCATTTCTGTCCACATCCTGCAGCCTGCACCCCCAGCCAGAGTTCTCATCCCCACCCTCTGCCCCAGTCTGATGAAAATAAGTTAGTGAAGGTAGGAGAGAACAAGCAATGGAGGGAGAGTGGAAAGAATGAGTGGGGCCTCAGAGAAGGTGTAAAGCAGGGATGGGGCAAGACAGGGCAGGACAGGGGGGGAGGAGAGGTGATCCTCAAAGCAACAACTGTCTTCATTATATATTCATTCACAAATGCAGGTCACATGAATATCTATTTTGGCTGCTATGAGTTCCTTAGTCTCCTAAAATGTGCCTCTGAAGATTTGACTATCTAAAATCCTTAATCTTCTTTGTAATCTATTCTCAATGCTGCTAGTTCTTAAATCAGATTGATTGGACTTTCTGAAATTGAACAAAATCACATTAAGCGTTCAATCAGCGTCTTTACTTTCACTATTCTTTCAATCAAGGGAGAACTGGCTCCCCCCCCCTCAGGCAGCAAACAGAATTTATCTTCTAGGGATGAAGGAATGTGTTTTACTTATTTAACACTATTCTGTCAGATGGAAGGGGGGGAAGGGGTGTGCCCTGGAATGGGTGCATGTGCGCACGCGCGCACACACACACACACCCCCCCTCCAGAAGGAAGTCTTCTGAAACTGACTGAAGCCCTGAAAACTGCTTCATTTTTTCCAGAAAAGTATAACAGAGGAAGTGGCAATGCACGTTTCCTCACATACAGTGGAAATTCCAAGCAAGATTTGAGACAGTTCCCATGGCCTTTCTGCTGAGAATGCCAATAATGGTGTTGCTTTTTTGAGATTAATATAGTTGTTCATAAGGAACCAGAATACCAAACTCACAAGCCACAAAAGTCACCAACCCAAGAGACAGTAACATTTCATTATCAGCCTAGATTGGATTCATAACAATAGTAAATGATTCAATATACAATTACAAATACCAAGAACCATCTAGTCCTACCCTATTCTCACAGTAATGTTCACTGGCTTTTTGAAACTGAGCAGCTATTATAAAAGTGATAAAGGCAACAGTGCTTGCTGTGAAATGAGTTACTCTCAGTAGATTTGCTAGCAAACAGGTGCCCACGCACCCCAAACCCACAACTACTGCTCTTCTCAGACTCAGCAGAGACCACAAATTGAAAGTATACAGAAAATGAAATATCCTCCCACCACAAGAAAAAATCCCTAACAGTCTAGTCTCAGGAACATTTTTGGGCAGGAAACAGAGCTGCCACTGCCTGTAGCATACCTCTTCTGTGGATTGGTAATTTCAGCTCCCCCAGGCTATCAAATCAGCACCTTCCCAATGTCCTAACTCCATATGTAAAACAAGTGAAAAAAATGAATAAATGAGAAAGGGAAGATGGGGGTAAATAGAAGCAACAAAATCCATCTTCAAGCCATGGGTCCAAGTCTTTTCTTTTCACTTACTTGGTGAACATCCTTTTTTCTGTATTTAGGAACACAAAGCACCCGCTGCAACTATCTACAACACTGTAAGTATACAAGTGACAGAGCTTTCCCTGAAGTGATCAGTATTGTATGACATATCCTTAGCTATGCCAGCTCCTCCGTCTTCCGAAAACAACCCCAAAATGCTATTTCAGATGTTTTCAGTAATTTTCTCTTGGGATGACCATCCCCTTTAAATCATATTACAGTGGCTTTTGCGCAATTTCAAGTGTGTTTTTTGCATTTTAATTTTCTGTGCAGCAACTTTGTACTGCATCAATGTATGTTTGTTCCTGAACAGGAGAGAAGGTATTTTATCAAGAAACACATGCAATAGTTTTACTAAAGAAGTCCATATTATACTAAATGTATATGCACACACATTATACTAAATATTATACAGAAAAAAACTTCTTCAAAAAGAATGTTGTGGCTGCACCATGAAACACTAAAAAACTGGTGAGTGCCAGATTTAAGGCTGGTTGTGTAACCTTAATTCAGCCCCTTTTATAGTCTTTAGCAGTATTTCTCAACCATTTTTTTTTATAAAGTACCCCTTTTCGAAAAAAAAGTTATAAGTACCCCCAGTACCTACAGTTTTCAGACACACAATTTTTTTTTCTACCATTGCAACATTTATTTAAACAATTTAATAGTAGCCGGGTGGGTGATGACATTTTTGGGTGTAAAAAGTACAAAAATTAAAAAGTGCTATAAAACTTAAAATAAAAATTCAGTTTTCTCCAAATTTCAGTTGTGTTGACATACCCTCCAGACTTCTCTCAAGTACCCCTAAGGGTACTTGTACCACTGGTTGAGAAACACTGGTCTTTAGTACAGAGTCATTTACTATTGCTTAAACACAGGACACCACCATTTCTTTCAGTGGACAGGATGGAACTGTGAGGATGAATCAGTCGCATAGTCAATGAGGCTGTTGTCAGTAAGACTCCTACATCAGAGATGGGCAACATGAGTGGCGTCTGTCTCTGTGGCTGCAGGGGCTATTGCACGTGATCATGCAATGAAGACTATATCCTAATGTACATGCACAAGGAAGCCGAATTAAAGTTGCATAGGCAGCCTTAACTCTCATACGTCTTAACTTCTGAGTAGCTGACTTAGCAACCCTGAAATTCTTTCAGCATAGTTTGTTGGACATAATATACACTTGAACGACTTCGGCCTCAGGAATAAATCCCTATCTAAAGGGATTCCTGACACAATAAACCATAATGATTGAGTTGTCAAGGATACTGAGAAGATTTGTACTTTGAAGATCATTGACCATAATTGCTACCATCAGCCTACAAGGGAAAAACATGGGCACTAAAAGAACTGTATTCAATACTTGCAAGACAGTGCCTGGAATCTACATATTAACACTGAGAATTTTTATTCAAAGAAAAAGGGAAGTAAATGACCTTCTGAAAAGTGCCTTATTTTCTAAAATGAAAACTAAAATTTCCCCTAAAATGTATTTCCTCATCTTACTGAAGATTACACGTTTATACATAAAGTACCTATGAAAAAGTTAGTTGGAAAAAGTCAGGTGTGCAGAAAAATAACCTTATTTGATCTGTATCTGAAAGGTACAAATGCTCGTGTAAGGCCTAATGTTGCATTCCCTCCATAGTGAGCATTTCCATGCGTTTTAGTGGGAGATTTGGATGCACAAGGACTATAGAGACAGGAAAACAAAGGATACTGTAATTTCCACTCTGCATTAGGGATACAAGAGTTTAACAGGTATTGGTTCCAGTTAACGGTTAAACTCCCAGGGGCCGGCAGCCCGTGGGGGGCCAGAAACACCACCAGCCCAGTGGGCCAGGAGCCCACAGAGGTCATTTAACCATGTAACCAATTTCAATTTTAATCTGTAACATAGTAAATCTTTTTTAGGATTTTTTACATCCCGAATCTGCACAAAATTAATTGCATCCATAGCACGCGCGCGCACACACAAAAAAACAACCAAAAAACCCCACAAAAACCAAAATACTAAACAGACCAAGGGAAAAGAAAACGTAGCTGGTATGGATCACATAAGTTTGAATGAACCTTTTAACAGTTTCACATACTGATATTCATTCTCCTTCAAACTAGAAGAATATGTGAAAGTAGTGCAAGACATAACCTGAACCTCTCCCGAAACCACAGGGCAGCTGCCAGTTAGTTAATCTAAAAGACACAACACAGTAAGTCTCGTATCAAACCTGGTCTCTGTAACATAAGCATTTCTCAGCTTTCACTACTGGAACACTTGTCCTCCCCGTATTGTTAATCTGTCATCTTTTGCAGTTTTAGCTCTGAATTACACTATTAAACACCTTGTGGGAAGGACCGGTGTTTTCACATTTTCCATAAATCAACAATCCATGCCTATGGCTCTATTCAAAATAATTATTTGGGTTTGTAACAAAATCCCAGTGAACTCTACCAAGCTTGGAGTTCCAAGATTTTCCACACAGCTCCATTAAATAATCTGTCCCCATCAGATTTGGCATGAAACATTTCCATACTTTGCTCAACTCCACACCTGCCCTCAGTAGCATGCTATAATCAGGTCACCTGTCACCCAGGAGCACTGGACAATTACAGAGCATTATATAGGTTATTGTGATAGGGACAGCTTGAACAAGAAAGAGTTCGCAGCATTGACAGCCACAAAAAACACCTTAAAATCATTGTCTGGAAATGCAAGAAGGGAGCCAGGGGTATTGCCAGAAGCACCTCTGGAGAGTCCCCTAGATAATCAGGATGGCAGCATGAATCCACTAGCCCAACAGTGATAGGCTGTCCCTAACACAAAGGCAGAGAAAGGAGCTGAACAGCAGAGGCAGTGGTTAGAAGAGAGAGCAGCTGTCCCCTGGCATAGAGAAAGGGCTAGAGAAGAGAGTCTGCAGTTCCCCCCGCCACGCCCCACACACACAAGAGGTGACTGCCCATCTAGGCAGAGAGGCAGGAGGTTGTGCATCAGCTGCACCACCCACACCCTTGGGTAGCTTGTACGCTCCCACACACCTCACCCCAGTGCAGAGCTGTATGTGTGTCCTAGTATGGGAGCAGGGGCTGCGTATATACCTCCAACTCCTCCCAAACACAGAAGCTGTGTGCATCATCCTCCCTCCCAGGGCACTGTGTGAGAGTCCCTGTCCCACACAGGGACTATATGTGTGGCCTTATTCCTTATCCCACCCTGGCTGGGAACAGCAGCAACGACCGTGTGTCTGTCTGCCCCGCCAGACTCAGAGGCTGTTTGTCTGCCCACTGCTGCCTTCCACACCAGGCACTGGGCTGTATGTGTCTGCCTGCCACTACCCTCATCTCATACCCGCTGGGCTCTGTTTGCGTATGCGCGTTCTGTTCTCCCTCTTCCCCTGTATATGGGTTGTATGCATTGACGTATGTCCCAAACAGGAACAGGAGCTATCTCCCACACACACCTGGGCTTTGTGAAGTGTTTCCTGTAAGCTGAGCACCTGGGCAGCCACTCAGGAGAGAATCACATACTGTCCAGTCAATCAGCACAGCGCCCATACCCGGCAGTATGTGTTTACGTTGATGGTGCACATCCACACGTGCCTCAGTGCATATAACAAATTTTATTCCACAAATGGATGGAAAAAATTAGAGGGAACATTGGCTCTGCATGCATCCACGTCATAGAATCATAGAGCTGGAAAAGACCTCAGAAGGTCATCAAGTCCAGTCCCCTGCTCTAGGCAGGACCAATCCCAACTAAATCAACCCAGCCAGGGCTTTGTCAAGCCGAGACTTAAACACCTCTAGGGATGGAAACTCCACTACTTCCCTAGGTAACCCATTCCAGTGCTTCACCACTCTCCTAGTGAAATAGTTTTTCCTAATATCCAACCTGGACCTCTCCCACCCCAACTTGAGACCATTGCTCCTTGTTCTGCCATCTGTCTCCACTGAGAACAGCCTTTCTCCATCCTCTTTGGAACCTCCCTTCAGGAAGTTGAAGGCTGCTATCAAATCTCCCTTCACTCTTCGCTTCTGCAGACTAAACAGACCCAACTCCCTCAGCCTCTCCTCATAGGTCATATGCTCCAGCCCCCTAATCATTTTGGTTGCCCTCCGCTGGACCCTCTCCAATGCATCCTCCCCTCCAGGGTTCTGCGTGTGTGTCCATGTCTCCCTCACCACAGGGGCTGTGTGTATGTGCATGTCTTCCCCCACTACTGACACATGGGGGGAGGAGGGGAGAAGGATACGTGTCTGTCTCCACCCCTGGAACAGAGGATCTTAGTGCATGTAAATGTGGGGGTGTGTCTCCCTAACCTGGGCACAGAGGCTCAGTGAATGCACGTTTCTCCGTGTTATCCACCACCAAAACCACACAAGGGCTCAGGGCGTGTGTGCATCTCGGTTCGGCCTCCGGCCCCCCCAACAGAGGATCTCTGGGTGTGTGCACATCTCCGTGTCCTCCCTGCCCCCTCTCGCACAGGGGCTCTGTGTGCACACCTCAGTGCCACCCCTTTCACCTCCAGTGTGTAGGTTCTGTGTTTCACTCTGTCTCCTGTGTGTATGTCTGCGTCTGTCTCGTGTTTCCACTCCCCCGCGAGGCTCTGTGTGTGTGCCCCTGCCCCAGGCTGCGTGTGTGTTTGTGTCCCAGGCTGCATGTGCTGTGTCCCAGCAAGGACTCTGTGTGTGTTGTGTATGTTGTGTCCCCTGGTGTTCGTTCTCCCCGAAAGCACCGGGGCTGTGTGTGTGCGTGTTGCATTCCCGCCCCAGCACCGGGGCTCTGTGTGTGCGTGTTGCGTTCCCCCCCCAGCACCGTGTGTGTGTTGCATCCCCCCCAGCACTGGGGCTCTGTGTGCGTGTTGCGTTCCCACCCCACCCCCAGCACCGGGGCTCTGTGTGTGTGCGTGTTGCGTCCCCCCCCCACCACCGTGTGTGTGTTGCGTCCCCCCCAGCACTGGGGCTCTGTGTGCGTGTTGCGTTGCGTCCCCCCCAGCACTGGGGCTCTGTGTGCGTGTTGCATTCCCGCCCCCAGCACCGGGGCTCTGTGTGTGTGCGTGTTGCGTCCCCGTCGTCCCCCCCAGCACCGGGGCTGTGTGTGTGTTGCGTCCGCGTCCCCCCCCAGCACCGGGGCTGTGTGTGTGTGTGTGTGTGTGTGTTGCGTCCCCGTCCCCCCCCAGCACCGGGGCTGTGTGTGTGTGTGTGTGTGTGCGTCCCCGTCCCCCAGCACCGGGCTGTGTGTGTGTGTGTGTGTGTGTGTTATGCCCTGTCCCCCAGCACCGGGGCTGTGTGTGTCCCAGCACCGGGGCTGTGTGTGTGTGTGTGTGTGTGTGCCCGTCCCCCAGCACCGGGCTGCGTGTGTGTGTGTGTGTGTTGTGTCCCGTCCCCCAGCACCGGGGCTGTGTGTGTGTGTGTGTGTGTTGTGTCCCGTCCCCCAGCACCGGGGCTGTGTGTGTGTGTGTGTGTGTGTTGTGTCCCGTCCCCCCCAGCACCGGGGCTGTGTGTGTGTGTGTGTGTGTGTGTGTGTGTGTGTGTGTGTGTTGTGTCCCCCCCAGCACCGGGCTGTGTGTGTGTGTGTGTGTGTTGTGTCCCGTCCCCCAGCACCGGGCTGTGTGTGTGTGTGTGTGTTGTGTCCCCCAGCACCGGGGCTGTGTGTGTGTGTGTGTGTGTGTCCCCCAGCACGGGTGTGTGTGTGTGTGTGTTGTGTCCCCAGCACCGGGGCTGTGTGTGTGTGTGTGTTGTGTCCCCCAGCACCGGGCTGTGTGTGTGTGTGTGTGTGTGTGTGTTGTGTCCCCAGCACCGGGGCTGTGTGTGTGTGTGTGTCCCCCCAGCACCGGGGCTGTGTGTGTGTGTGTGTGTGTGTGTGTGTGTGTGTGTTGTGTGTGGTGTCCCACCCCAGCACCGTGGCTGTGTGTGTGTGTTGTAATCCCCACCAGGGCCGTGTGTGTGTGTGTGTGTGTGTGTGTGTGTTGTGTCCTCCAGCACGGGGCTGTGTGTGTGTGTGTGTGTGTGTGTGTCCCCCAGCACGGGGCTGTGTGTGTGTGTGTGTGTGTGCCCCAGCACCGGGGCTGTGTGTGTGTGTGTGTGTGTGCCCCAGCATCCGGGGGCTGTGTGTGTGTGTGTGTGTGTGTTGTGCCCCTCAGCACGGGGGCTGTGTGTGTGTGTGTGTGTGTCCTCCCCACCAGGGCCGCGTGTGTGTTGTGTCCCCCCCTCCCCGCACGGGGCTGTGTGTGTGTGTGTCCTCCCCGCACGGAGGCTGTGTGCATGTGCGTGTGTTGTCCCCCACGCACGGGGCTGTGTGCGCGTGTGTTGTGTCCCCTCCCCGCACGGGGCTGTGTGTGTGTGTGTGTTGTGTCTCTCACGCACGGGGCTGTGTGTTGTGTCCCCCCCCTTCCCGCACGGGGGCTGTGTGTGTGTGTGTTGTGTCCCCCCCCTCCCCGCACGGGGGCTGTGTGTGTGTGTGTTGTGTCCCGTCCCCCCCGCACGGGGGCTGTGTGTGTGTCCTCTCACTGCACGGGGCTGTGTGTGTGTGTGTGTGTGTCCCCCCCTTCCCGCACGGGGGCTGTGTGTGTGTGTGTTGTGTCCCGTCCCCCCCGCACGGGGGCTGTGTGCGCGCGTGTGTTGTGCCCCCCCACTCAGTTGCCCGCAGGGAGCCCCGAGCTCGCCGCTCCCGCCCGGCCGGGGCTGGCAGGGACCCGCGCGCCGCTCACCTCCTTCCACGCCGGGCCGAGCCCATCGCCCATCCCCGCCGGGGCCAGCCGGGAGCTGCTGGGGCCGGGCACCTGGACCGGCGGCAGGGTCAGGGAGACTGGCCGAGCAGGGAGCGTCTGCAAAGCGCACGTCCGGCCGGGAGCGTGCACCGCCAGGGAGCGTCTGCAAACTGCATGCCCGGGCGGGAGCGTGCACCGCAAGGGAGCGTCTGCAAAGTGCAAGTCCGTCCGGGAGCGTGCACAGTAAGGGAGCGTCTGCAAGCTGCACGCGCGGGAGCATAGACGACAAAGGACCATCTGCAAATTACACACACCCACGGGGGCCATGCACAGACAGCCCCCAAGGTCAAAGGAGCGAATTTCATGCAAGCCTCTCAAAAGATCTCAGCTGATCTAGCGAGACAAGTGCGATGAGATAAGATTTTATGGGGCCAACTTCTGTTACTGCCAGAGACAAACTTCCGAGCTACAAAGGGGTGAAGAAGAGCTCTGTGTAGCTCGAAAGTTTGTCTCTTGCACCACCAACACAACTTGGTGCCGTAAAATATCTCATTGTATCCACCTTCTCTAATATCCTGGACCCAGCAGGGCTACACCAGTCCTTGTACCTGCTCAGGCAAGGAGAAATATCAAATTCCCAATGTGCATGTGTGTGTGCATGCATACATGCGCCCATCACCAGCAGAGAACATCAACATGTTACCAACGAGACTAAAGACTGCTTGCAATCTGCTAGTTTAAGTACTGTCAGGAGCATGCACAAGCCCATGAAAGGAACATCTGCAAAGCATCGGGAGATCTGGTACAATAATCTAGTCTAATTAGCCATCATCCACCAACTGCCAGATCAATAAAGAACTTTGTACCATAAGGGTGCAGCTAGGAGCCATTTATAAATTCACCTCCCCACTACAGATTGCACAAAAGCTAAATCTGATCAGGGACTGTCTGCGAGCTTCTCACCTTACCTTGCCAAAACCACTCCTCAGGACACATGCTGGCTCTGGGGATGCATAAGTGAGTAGGTTTGGCCCTCAGTAATAATAGGAGGTCTGCACGGCTCCTTTTTGTGCAAAAACCCTCTTGCACAAGAGCCGTTCTTCCTGAAAAAAAGCAGCAGAACGGCTCTTGCGCAAGAGGGGGTTTTTGCGCAAAAGCCCCTTGAGCAAAAACAGCGACTCATTAAGTACGCAAAAGAGGCACAGCGATATTCACCGCTTTGCCTCATTTGCATATTTTCATGTGCAAGAGAGGGCAATGTAGACATAGCGGAGTCTCGGCTATGTCTACACAGCAGCCTTATTTCAAAATATCTTCAGTTATTCTGAAATAACCTAGTTCATGTCTACACAGCAAGCCTGTTATTTCGAAATAAATTTAAAATAATGGGCTTCTTACTCTGACTCCTGTAACCCTCACTGTATGAGGAGTAAGGGAAGTTGGGGGAAGAGTGCTCTATTTCAAAATAACTGTAGACAGAGCCAAAAGTGGAAATAAATTATTTCGATTTAAGCTACACAATTAACGTAGCTTATGTTGCGTAGCTTATTTTGGGTTTAGCCCTGCTGTGTAGATGTGCCCTCACTGTCTCCCTTTTCGTCTTCCATTGCCAGTCTCTCCACTCTTTTTTATTTTCTCGCCACTTTTATTTTTCTTTGGCCAGACCTTGATCCTTTCTGCCTGAAGTTTTCAAGGGTCCTGCCTTCTTCTTATGTTCCAGTCTCCTCCCTCAATCCTTTTCCTCCTTTGCATTCCTTTGTCACCTGACTGGTCCTATTTTCCTTTATCATGTCCTGTTCCCACCTCAATATTTTGCATCTGTATCATGTCTCATCTTCTCTTTTCACACATACCCACAACCACTTCCAGGGTTGACAAGGGCTGCTTCAGCTGTTGCTCAGAGCCTGACAGGATGAGCATAAAGCTATAAGTTTGGCTTCTTCCTCTACCCCATTTTCTGTCTCTCCCCTTTGCTGCCTGAGCCACTCTCCATACCGCACTGACAGTTACCAAGAAAGAAGCCAGGAAGTGGAATGATAAAGACAGGATGGGAGGCAGTAGCCCCTAGTGTTTGGTAGAAGGACCTGCATGGGAACCTTAGTCCCCTGATACACACATGAGTTGTGAATTAAATATATTTCAACTAGGATGCATGATAGCGGGGCAAATCTTGTCACAATAGGGGGTGATGTTTGGCAGGTAGAGACCTGCTATCACTATGGTTAGACAAGGAGATGTCTCCCAAAATGAGTGTGATAGTGATTTGAACAAGATTTTTCCTGTGATATTAATCATGCCTTTTGCAGGATGTGGATTAATTACATCAGCTAACTTTTTTCTAAACATTGCATAGTGAAGAAATATTTACAGTACCATATATTTTTCTAATTTTCCATTTAGAAAGTTGTTTATAAAATATAATTTAAAAATTACTAAACTGCCTAATCTAGTATGCAGTGTTTGATGCAAAATGGCGCAGCATTTTATAAGGGAGGAAATGAATAAATTGTGAGTGGTTCTATTTAATGCAGCTCTTTGAGAAGTGTATGTTTCCCCAATCTTCATGAACATAAGAACATACTGGGTCAGACCAAAGGTCTATCTAACCCAGTATCCAGTCTTCCAACGGTGGCCAATATCAAGTGCCCCAGAGGGAATGAACAGAACAGGTAATCATCAAATGATCCCTTCCCTGTCACCCATTCCCAGCCTCTGACAAACAGAGGCTAGGGACACTATTCCTGCCTATCTTGGCTAATAAGCATTGATGAACCTATCCTTCATGAATTTATCTAGTTCTTTTTTTGAATCCCATTTAAGTACTGGCCTTCACAACATCCTCTGGCAAGGAGTTCTACAGGTTGACTGTGCGCTGTGTGAAGAAATAATTCCTTTTGTTTGTTTAAAACCTGCTACTTATTAATTTCATTTGGTGACCCCTGGTTCTCATGTTATGGAAACAAGTAAGTAATTTTTCTTTATTCACTTTCTTCACACCACTCATGATTTTATAGACCTCTATCATTTCCCTCCTTAGTCTCCTCTTTTCTAAACTGAAAAGTCCCAGTCTTTTTAATGCATATATCTTAAGAGAAAGCAAATAGAAAATGGGTGACATCTGGTGGCCAATATCACTCAAGTGGTTGATATGAATAATGCCCTTTAATGAGGATTCTAAAGTAAAGTTTCTAATTTTGGATAAAAACTGTACAAGCTAACCTAAGACTTGAAGAAGAATTTGTACAGTTTATAGTAAGCTCTGCAAACGTAAAGTTCATAATCCTGTATAGAGGTCTTCATGTATTGTGAACTATCAGAAACTGATTACAGAAATTAATCAAAATTGTATCACATGTAATTGGATGTCTTTTTTATTACAATACACAAAGTATTAGCATTTAATACTATCCAACAAATTTTTGTTCACACAATGCATGCTGAAGGACATTTGTTTGTAACCACAACATCAGAGCTATCCTCAACAATGATGTTGTGCAAAATGGAGTTTTACATTTCATCAAGTATTATTCTGTGACCATGTGTTGCCATTTGGAAAATCTCACTGAGATTTAATGAGAGGTTTGGGATTTGAAATTTTCCTAGGCATCCAGTGATCAAAGCCCTGGACTTCTTCCTATGCAAAAGATGAGTAGGCTTCTGAAAAGTTCCACTATCATTTGCACTGAGGCTCTTGTGATAATGAAACAAAACAGGTGAAATAATTATGCCTGTAAAACTCTTCCATTTGTCATGGTTGTAAATTAGTGAGCTCACATCCACTGGCTGACCCCAAATTAGACATTTTGTGTCAGAATGCTCAGATATTAAAATATCGTTTCATCAAACAGCCTGTAGCTGCTAAAACAAAACTCCCAACAAACCAGTCATAGAACGAAAGGGAAGATCCAATGTTTATACCATACAACTTATGATCTAGCTTTTTCATCCACCAGTAGAAAATACATTACAAAACAACTTCCTACTACCTAGTGTGTATATCTTAAAATGTTTTACAAAGCTAAATAAAAGAGTGAAGGAATAATAGAGAATTAACCAGACAGATCTAAGGGAAACCAGGACACTCCCGAGAGACTTAACTACTTTCTCATTTATTACAAGCTTTAAGCAGTTAATATAGTTATTTAAGTTTTACAAGCCTTAAAAACAATTACTAAAGCAATTAATACAGCACAAAGCAATGCAAAGCAATTAATAGAAGATCTACTATAATACAATAATTAAGCCTAGTACACTTACACTTCACCATATGCTACCTACAGTACCAGGCAGGAGCAGAAGTGGCCCCAGACGAGCTGCCGGCAACTGGCGCCCTAGGCGAAACGTGCGATCGGCGCGCGATGAGCGCCCCCGCCTCCAAAGCCCTCAATGTCGGTTTATCTTGCCCCCCTTGGCGACCGCCTAGTTCACCTGTATTGACGGGCTGCCACTGGGCAGGAGGTCATGGCTCCTTTTCTTTCCACCCATCAGAACACCATGCACTGATGTAGCCGGTGTAAAGGGCCTATTTACTTCTACTTACAACAAATGGGACATGTGGGTAAATCCTGCTCACTCACTCCCATCGATTCTTCATACTAAGCCCATTTTATAGCAAAGTGAGACTCGGTTGTTCTAATAATATTTACTAATTAATTACATATTATGTAAGATACTTAAAATGCTCAGTGCCCCTATTTAGGGTACATCCTGCTACTCAGGATGTTGGAAAAACTACGTGTGTAGTTAACAATTTTATGGCTGTATCTGTAATTTTTGCTTATCAGAAACAGAAGTACCAGTACAAGGTTGCTTATCGTGTGTTCTTGAAGTTGTCTCTCAGTACCACTTAATCTGCATTGTTATGCAAAACATTCCTGCCTCTCAAAGCTTCTCTCTGGGCCTTGCCTGCCTGCTTATGTGCACCAGACTTGAGACAGGCCTGGGTTTTGCTTTTTAGAGATCCACACTGTGGTCAAGGCAGACATCACTATTTACTGTCAAGGGAGGGCCGTCCAGGCTCCCCTAACAAAGGGGAAGGTAGAAAAAGGCAAAGGGGGAGTTAAAGCATGGGGATAGTTAGGGTATGTCTAGACTACATGGCTCCGTTGACGGAGCCATGTAGATGAGTTTACTAGACATAGGAAAATGAAGCGGCGATTTAAATAATCGCTGCTTCATTTACATCAAAATGGCCGCCACGCTGTGACGATCAGCTGTTTGGCGGCACAGTGGGGCAGTCTGGACGCGCCACAGTCAACAAGGGAAGCCTTTGTCGACCGCTCCGGTATGCCGTTGACGGAGCCATGTAGTCTAGACATACCCTTAAGGATCAATATGTTGCATGGCAAGATTGCCTTTTTATTTTCTTATTTTTATTTGTATGTATAACAAACATTCGGCTAGAGCTTTTTCATGGAGCTATGTGCAGTAATAGCCAAGGATTTTTTTAAAGTTTATTCTCTTGTTCCCCTGAGTTTCTTTGGCATGTTCTTTCCTATTCTATAGCGAGGAGCTTTCTGAAATTTAAATTACCCCTATTTACACCAGCAGAGGAACTGAACCAGTGAATTCAGGCAAGAACAATCTCATATAGTAAGAAAGTCACACTTTAAAAGATTCCATAAATTGCTTCTGTTTTTTCCGGTTGATAATTTTTCTGTTCCCCTGAAGTTGCAGACACAATCTTGTCATTGATGAATCACAAGAACTCCTCTGTGTCATATCATCATGGGATGACATTTCCTTGCCAAGGTCAGCCTCAGGTTCATGGAAGACACAGGCAGAGTTGGCTTTCCTGCCAGGGTCAGGCGCAGATTAGCGGTGAAGACAAGCAGACTGGGTAACATTGTCACATCCTCATTAACCTGCATGGGCTTATGATGATGAAGATCTGGCTTATTTAGCAGACAGGACTGAAGCATTGTTTAAAAGGCCTTGAACCTCTGTGAGCCAATTATAGATGTTGAAGGGGATATGGACTCTACACTAGGGGATAAGGTTGAATTAAGATACACAACTTCAGCTATGTCAATTGCATAGCTGAAGTTGAAGTATCTTAACTCGACTTTTGGCACTGTCCACACTGCAGGAAGTTGAAGGGAGAACATTCGCCCTTGGACTTCCCTTACTCCTCATGGAAGCAGGACTAATGGCATTGACCGACGTGCCCTTCGCAGTTTGAATTAGCTGTCTTAACTAGACTCGCTAATTTGAACCTTGGAAGATTGACAGCGGCAGCTTCGATCTTCTCTGTAGTATTGATGTACCTTCTATGGTGTTGTTAAATAGAACGGGCCTTCATCTGCTTTTCAAATCAAATGGGCTTGATTCTTCATTGCATCTCTTGTAACCATCCACTAATTAGAATAGTCAAGTTTTACACCCACTTCACACAGCTGTGCACATGCTACAAAGGCACACAGTATTTTTAAATTTGCGTACACACTAAAATGGCATTTTTGTCACTAAACAAGATAACACTCGCAGCAGATTCACTTCAGCTGAAGCCATGGCAGGTTTTAGTCCAGGAGCACAACACAGAACCTAGTAGAAAAGAAGTTAGGGACCCAAAGCAATGAGCAGACAATGACCAATACTTGCTGGGTTCATTTATAGCTGGCATGGGCAGTCTCTCGTGAGCTGTGACCAAGAGAGGATAAACTATTGTCATTTAATCACAAGCCCTGCACAGGCTGCATGAATTCTCTACAGCTCATGTTGTTTTGTTTGGGCTTCTTTTTCTAAAATATCTCTTTGGCCCAGGAGGAATTAGGCCTCACTGAAATCTTTACTCAGCTCACAGTGAAGACAATGGAAAGACTCCCTTTTACTACAGTGAGAGCTGGAGATGAGGCCCTGTGATGTTCCAGATCGGAGTCTAAGAGCAGGTAAGCAGGGAAGCTGCCTTGGGTAACCACTTGAGATGTTAGGGTGTAAATGACTAACTACTTAACTGATAAGCAGATGCTTATCGGTTAATGGTATTGGTTACACGCAGCCTCCCGGAGTGACAGTTTTGCTGCAGCAAGGCAGGGAAGCCTCCTTCCCAAGAATCGGGTGGGCAAGAGTTGCCTGCTCCATTCCTGGGGAGGAGGCCTTCTCTCCAGGAGCTGGGTCAGCTGGGGCTGGCAGCCTCGATTCTGGGGAAACTTCGCTGCGGGCCCTGCAGTGCAGCATGTGTAATCCTGTAACCACTGAGCTTTTCTGTGGTTACACGGGTTACCCTATTACACAATTTTTAACATCCCCAATAACAACATCCCAGAGGTGCTGATCTGTTTTGCTGGTCCCTTTTGGGGGTGTTTTTATTTTTCTCTGATCCTCAGTGGCTAGACTTTTTTTTCAGCCTCCTCAGTAGTGGGAAGGGAGCAGGAAGAGAGGGGGAATGGAACACATTTTCCACTCTGGCTGGCAAAAGGGTGAAGGTCATGCCTGGGTTCTACCCTTTTCATTCTTTCGAAACCTCCTGTGCAGCTCAGAGTTTAACTCAGCAGCTCTTGAGGTTCTCAATGGTTCAACCATTCTGGAACTCATCTGCTGATTTAAACACAAAGGATGTGAGCTGCTACTCACCTTGAGCACTCATCTGGCTGTACATGAGTGAAAAAGCCTCTGCACACGGACTTCTAAAACGTTCTATGAATATGCTAGGATTTTATCTCAGCATCTGAGGGGCATGTCCCCTTATGTCATAACTTTCTTGTTTTCTGTTGTTTTGTCCTTCTCAGGTTTGTTGTCCATTTCTCCTGTTGGTCTAAATTTAGATTGTAAGCTCCAAGTGGAAGACCTTATCTTTCTCTTTTTCAGTGGAGTTCCATGAATCGCTATGGGTATGTCTACACTGCAAAGTTAATTCAAAATAACAGCCGTTATTTCGAATTAACTTTAATAGCGTCTATACATGCAAACCACTGTTTCGAAATTAATTCGAAATAGCGGAGCGCTTAATTCGAATTTGGTAAACCTCATTCTACGAGGAATAACACCAAATTTGAAATAGCTATTTTGAATTAAGTGCTGTGTAGACACTTAATTCGCAATAGGGGGCCTACAGCCCTTCCCAGGGAGCCCTGGTGGCCACTCAGGCACAACCAGGAAAACTTACTCTCCTCTCCCCCAGCCCCAGAGCCATTAAAGGGGTAGACCCTGGCCACAGTGCCTGTGCCAGCTCCAAGCCTGCCAGCCCAGAGCCAGCAGTGGCCACCGGGGCCCCTGACCCAGTGGCCCCAAACCATGAGCCAGCAAGCCACTGGCAGCCAGCCCTCCACCGCTCCCAAGGAGCAGTCTGCCAGCTCCCAGGAGCCTGACAGGGGCTGGAGAAGGCGGGCGCCTTCCTGGTCCAGGGTGGAGATCATGGACCTTATTCAGGTTTGGGGGGGATGCCCCCAACGTCCATGATCTCCGCACTAAATGGAGGAACGCGGCTGTCTATGGCAGGATAGCTGCCAGCCTGGCCACCAAAGGCCACATGTGAACCCAGGAGTAGGTTAGCATGAAAGTCAAATTGGTCTGGCGAGATCCCCAACCCTGAGCCCTGAGCTTCCCCTCCCTCTTCTTCCTCTTGCTTCCCCCTTCCAGCTCCCTCCTCCCAGGTTTCCCCCTCCCCTCTCCCACCCTCTCTCTTCTCCTCTCCCACCTCCTTTTCCCAGTCTCCCCAGAGGTTCATCCCCCCCATCCCCAGTTTTGTTCAATAAACCCAGTTTCTATTTTTGAACATACGTGTCTTTTCTTTGACATCAGGAAGGGGAGCTAGGGAGGGGTAAGTGGAAGGACATGAGGGAGGAATGGGGCATGAGCCCCCGGTGAGGAGGACTAGGGAGGCTCTGAGGGCTCCTCGGGGTGGACGCTCTCCCTCAGGGCCTCCTGGATCCTGACAGCCCCCCGATGGACCCCCCAGATGGCAGCCTGCAGCAAGAGCAGCCGGGCTGATGGCAACGATCCCACGAGATGCACAGGGCCGGCCCGAGGTATTCCGGCGCCCCGGGCACGGGCGCACGGCACCACCCCCCGGGTGCATGGCGCATGAGGCCCGCCCATGGGGAGCGGGCCTGCCCCCTTAGGGGGGCAGGCCCGCCCCTGGGGTGCACGGCGCATGCGCAGCCCAGCTACAGCTGCTGGCGCGCAGCCTGGGCCCGCCCCTAGGGCGCACGGCGCAAACGTGGCCCAGTCCGGCCCGGCCGTCGCACGCTCCGGGCCATGTAGAGCCCCCCGGCCGTGGGGGAAAGGGCGCTGCTGGCCGGTGCCGCGGGGATGCGGGTGGGCTGGCGCTGCAGGAGCCGGGCGCGCGGCTCCTGATGGCAGCTGTAAGGGATGCCACGCGCCCCTTACAGCTGCCATCAGGTGCCCCCCAGCAGTTGGCGCCCTGGGCAGCTGCCCGGATCGCCCATGCCTCTGTCCGGCCCTGGAGATGCACCAGCGTGCCCGGGGTAGCTCTGGCTCCATGTGGCCGAGTGCTGTGGTGTCCCGAGTGCGGGCACTCAGGGCACTCCAAGACAGGACTGCTTTGCTGTCCCTTATGGAGGTAGACAAGCAAGCGGAGAACCCTGAGAACTGTCTGTCCGGGGTGCCGGTAGGGTCCCTTTAAGCATGGAGCTCAGTTAGCCTTAGGCAGCAGCCCCACACACTAAGTCCTAACCTGATTCCCTGCCGGCACTGGTTCCGGCCAGCCTTAACTTCGGTTCAGGGTCCACTCAGTGTGGACGTGCTATTTTGAAATAGCAAAACGCTATTTCGAAATAGGTTTTGTGTGTAGACGCGTTAATTCGAATTAGCTTAATTCGAATTAACTATTTCGAATTAAGTTAACTCGAATTAACGCTGTAGTGTAGACGTACCCTATGATGCTATATAGAAAAGAACAATAAATGATGTTAAGCTTATGAAATGGTATTAAATACTCGTTTACCCTCCATGAAAATCACAGCAGTAATTGTAGCATATCTCATAGATATGCAAGAAAAGCCTGACTCAGGGGAATCAAATTCTACTCTTATTTACTACTGTGCAACCTCACTGATATTAATGGCGTTGTACCAGTGTATGACAGAGAAGAATTTTTTAGCCAATGGTGTCTACTTAAATCTCAGTGGCAATATTACCAGTACATCAAAGATCTCTAGCCTGATACTTTAATCAACATCATGCTCTTTTCCAAAGCAAGTGTGGGGAATAAAAAGGCAAGTTTGAGTACTGTGTTCTATCCAGGGAGTCTCTGCATGCCTAATGTTCTTTGAGAGCCACAAAATCCAGAACACTGGAGTGAGTGCTGGATTCTGAATTTGGGTGCAGATCCAACTTTTAGGGCCGGTCAGTACTTATGGCTATAATAAGTCAAACCAAAATCCAAGCACCCATTAATCCCCTAAACTTTGACAGGGTTCAAAATCTGCATGTGAAAATTGTCCCCATCTATAATTATTTATTAAGCTTCTTTTAAAAATATTGTTAAGAACATAAGACTGGCCATACTGGGTCAGACCAACAGTCCATCTAGCCCAGTATCCTGTCTGCCGACAGTGGCCAATACCAGATGCCCCATAGGGAGAGAACACAACAGGTAATCCTCACGTGATCCCTCCCATGTCACCCATTTCCAGACATTCATCTTTGATGAATTAGACAATTTACAGTGTAGGCTCCAAGAAGTATAAGATAGGTAAGAGCAACCTTCATTTATGCTAAAAAGCACTGCCAGCACCAAAAGGTTAAGAAAACATCACATGTCAAATAATTGCAATTGACATCTTCTCTTCCTCAGTGTAGCCAAATGACATTTGACTTGTAGCAGGCATTAGGCTGTGGGGTTTAAAACGATGTGTTTTACTTCAAGCCTCCTTTAAAAGGAACTGCTGTTACTATTTTGGTGATTAAGTTTTAAAATGGAGGCGAACACCAGAGATTGTTTTTACACTAAAAAGGACTGCTCATAAGGGAATTGATGTGTTAAATTGTAATCAGTGGCAAAACAGGAGCTTCCCTGAGGGCAGGAGTGGGTTCCTGTTACAGCTAGAGATGAGCAGAAGTTGGAAGTTTTGGATCAGGGGATCTTAACAGCTCCACAAGAAGGACATGTCACTCTGAGTATGTCTACACTACAGCACTAATTCGAACTAACGTAATTCAAATTAGTTAATTCGAAATAAGCTAATTCGAATTAGTGCATCTAGACCTAAAAACTAATTCAAATTAGTGTTTTGCTAATTCGAAATAGTATGTCCACATTGAGTGGACCCTGAACCGAAGTTAAGGCTGGCCGGAACCAGTGCCGGCAGGGCATCAGGTTAGGACTTAGAGTGTGGAGCTGCTGCCTCAGGCTAGCCGAGGGCTGTACTTAAAGGGACCCGACCCCCACTCCAGACAGACAGTTCTCAGGGTTCCCCACTTGCTCGTCTAACTTGATGAGGGACAGCAAAGCAGTCCTGTCTTGGAGTGCCCTGAGTGCCCACACTCGGCACATCACAGCACTTGGCCATCAGCCTGGCTGCACTTGCCGCAGGCTGCCATCCGGGGGTCAATCGGGGCTGTCAGGATCCAGGAGGCCCTTCAGGAGAGCTTCCACCCTGAGGAGCAGAGCCACCCCAGTCCTCCCCATCGGGGCTCGTGCCCATTCCTCCTCACCTCCTTCCACTTACCCCTCTTTAGCCCCCCTTCCTGATGTAAAAAATAAAGGACACGTGTTCAAAAATAGAAACTCTCTTTATTTAACAAAACTGGGGATGGGAGGGGATGAACCTCTGGGGAGACTGGGAAAAGGAGGTGGGAGAGGGGAAGAGAGAGGGTGGGAGAGGGGAGGGGGAAACCTGGGAGGAGGGAGCTGGAAGGGGGAAGCCAGGGGAAGAAGGAGAAGGGGAAGTATAAAACTATGGTATGCCATATCTTCATTACTGTGTACAGATGTGGTCTCCTCACCTCAAAAAAGATATTTTGGCCTTGGAAAGGGTTCAGAAAAGGGCAACTAAAATGATTAGGGGTTTGGAACAGGTCCCATATGAAGAGAGGCTAAAGAGATTGGGACTTTTCAGCTTAGAAAAGAGGAGACTGAGGGGGGGTATGGTAGAGGTATATAAAATCATGAGTGGTGTGGAGAGGGTGAATAAAGAAAAGTTCTTCATTAGTTCCCATAATATAAGGACCAGAGGACACCAAATGAAATTAATGGGCAGCAGGTTTAAAACTAATAAGCGAAAGTTCTTCTTCACACAGCACATAGTCAACCTGTGGAACTCCTTGCCACAAGAGGCTGTGAAGGCTAGAACTATAACAGAATTTAAAGAGAAGTTAGATAAATTCATGGAGGTTGGGTCCATGGAGTGCTATTAGCCAGGGGGTAGGAATGGTGTCCCTGGCCTCTGTTTGTGGAAGGCTGGAGATGGATGGCACGAGACAAATCGCTTGATCATTGTCTTCGGTCCATCCCCTCCGGGGTACCTGGTGCTGGCCGCTGTTGGCAGACAGGCTACTGGGCTAGATGGACCTTTGGTCTGACCCAGTACGGCCATTCTTATGTTCTTATGTTCTAAGCTCAGGGCTCAGGGTCGGGGGTCTCACTGGACCAACTTGATTTTCATGCAAACCTGCTCCTGGGTTCGCATGTGGCCTTTGGTGGCCAGGCTGGCAGCTATCCTGCCCTAGACGGCCGCATTCCTGTGCCTAGTGCGGAGATCGTGGACGTTGGAGACCTCCCCCCAAACCTCGATGAGGTCCACAATCTCCGCACTAGATCAGGCGGGTGCCCGCCTCTTGCGGCCCCGGGCAGGCTCCTGGGAGCCGCCAGCCTGGTCCTGGGAAGAGGCGGAGGGCTGGGTGGCAGCGGGTGGCTGGCTCGTGCCGTGCCAGGTGCAGGGTCTGCTGGCTGGGTGCTGGCAGGCTTGCAACTGGCACGAGCACTGTAGCCAGACCATGCCCCTTTAAGGGCTCCGGGGCTGGGAGGGGGGCAGAAAAGTTTCCCTGGTTTGGCCCAGAGTGACCACCAGGGCAACCTGGGAAGGGCTAGCCGCCAACTAGTTGGAATTAAGTGGCTACACAGCCCTTAATTTGAACTACTTAATTCAAACTAGGCGTTACTCCTCGTAGAATGAGGTTTACCTAGTTCGAATTAAGCACTCCGCTAGTTCGATTTAAATTCGAACTAGCGGTTTGCATGTGTAGCCCCTATTAAAGTTAATTTGAACTAACGGCTGTTAGTTCGAATTAACTTCGTAGTGTAGACATACCCTCTGAGATTATGCTTTAGGCCATATGTTCAAGCATGGGAGATTCCTTATAATATATCTTTGTATGTTGATTGTAGGATGGTACACGATAACAAGGTACCTGGCTCAAGGACCATGCATAGAAATGCAGAGCTGTTCATTTGACTCACTCTGGCAAGCAGACCTGTTTGGTCCCATTAGCTCCAAGCCAGAAGTAGACAAGATTGAGAATCCCTAAAAGGAAAGTTAATCTCAAAATGAGGAATAAATTTGTTGTTATTTGATGTAATAATAAAACGCCAAGATGGGAATAGATTTGAACAATATCTGGTGTAAGTTTGCACTAGGGATATAAAATCCCATTTAATTGGTTAACTGGTTAACCATATTATTTAACTGATTAACCAATTAAAGGAGAGGGTGGGCAGGGGGGTTGTGCCAGCTGGGCTGGAGCAACAACCCCCTGCCACTGTGCTGGAGCAGTCCCCCTGCCACAGGCAAGGACTCCACCGGCATCCCGGTCAAAGCAGCCACTGCCTACAGGGTGCTTGGGCCTGTTGCAGATAGAGATTATCAGAAGTGCTGCGCTCCCTTCCCTCCCTTCCCCGCCCATGGGCTGGTGCAGCCCCCTGCCTGCAACAGATGGGGAGCTGCTCCAGCCCCAAGCAGTTAACTATTAAGGATTAGGCTTATCAGTTAAACATTCACATCCCTAGTTTGCACTGTTGAGTGTTGGTTGGAAATGATACCAACACACAGGCAACTGTGGAGTTTTATGCTTTACAATTATCTTTCTAGTTTACCCTGACTGACATCTCAGATATAAGAGCGAGAAGGTGGGTAAAATAATAACTTTGATTGGACCAGCTTCTGTAGGTGAAAGTGATAAGCATCTGAGTTTTCAGAGAGCTTTTTTCAGGTCTGGGAAAAGTATGCGGAGTGTCACAGCTAAATACAGGTCAATAGTCAAGGCAACCTAAAACAATAAGCTACACACTACTAAGACAGTAACTTTTGTTACCCAATAAAGCAGCTATTGTGCATTCAACAAAACACTTGACCTTATGCATTGGTACTTACCTGCCAACCCCAAACAGAGGCACAAAGAAAGACACCCAGAGCAAACGGATTTATCGCTAATGACAAGACTGCTATGTATTGCAATGGCTGCTCAGACAAAACAAAATCAAACAGCAACAAAAATAAACCACCACTGGCATTGCATGAGCTTCCTCTTATTAAAGGGAAATGTTTTATCATATATGATAATCCCTCTGTAGATAGATGTAATTCTAACTGGAGCCCTGACTGACATTTTATTTACTTAGAAATGCTATCACTTAAAATATTCAAAAAACTAAAACAATTGCCATCAAATGGACAGTCAGATGACCTGCCTTTGCTAGCATGCAACCCCACTCTTCCTCATAGACAGTAAATACTCTACTAGACATAGAACTTAAAGGCAAAAGCAACATTCATTATATTAATCTTGCAATGCATCCTTAGGGCTGCTAAACTCTTAATATGCCGACTTACAAGAGGGAGTTACTTGCATATCTGAAGACCGTTTGGAGAGAATCACCCTCTCCACCTTTTGAAAAAAAAAAATCAGCGCTGTGGACAGATACATTCAATTCAATTGGGCATGTCTATACTAGGAACTTATTTCGAAATAACTAACTTTGAAATAATAGCTCCCGAAATAACTATTTTGAAACAAGCTTTTTCCCTGTGGAAAGCAGGAGTACAGATTTTGAAATAACCATGGAAATGGACGCTTTGCTTATAATTTCAAAATAACTCCCTAGTGTAGGCCAGGGCAATGACAGTTTCTTTAACACAGCTCACAGGGCAAGGATTAGCTCTAAGATAACTAGATCCCAGGCTATTCAAGACTTGATAAATAACCACCTTGAACCGAATCTAGAAGGGAACCAGTAGCCAGTGCAAGTCATATTATGTGCTCAAGGCAGTCTGCTCAGTTTAATGGACATTGTTTCACACACACACAAGAAAAGGCTAGTAGGAGACTGAGCATATATTTGTGTGTGAAATCCACATACCAGTCTATGGATTGTAGAAAACAGAGGGCAGGGTAAGAGGTTTTTTAAAAGGCTATAACTTTATTTTATCTTGCTTTTTGCTATTGTCATATGATGGATCAGCAATGACTGACATAGCACAGTCCTATGTCTAGATTTCAGAGTTTTTCTGGGATACCTCCAGTATCTGCCATATCCAGGGAACGCGTCCACTTTTTCTGAACAGTTTTCAAAAAAGCGGGCATGTTCTTTCAGCATCACTGTATTCCTCATTTTAAGAGGAATAAGGGATCTTCTGAAAGAGGAGGTTTTTCCAACATTTGGCCTCTGATGGGCCAAGTGTCAGAAAAGCCTCTTCCAAAAAAACAAGTGGAAAAAGATATACAAATTGCGGTTCACAATTTGAATATCTTTTTCAGAAAAAAAAATTGCAGTGTAGACATAGCCATGTTATCTCTAAATCCAGACCCAATGGGGCAGTATCTCTCATTTATAGTGAAAGATGAGAGCTTTTGAGTAGGACTTGCTTATCTTTCAGCTAGCACTGTTTCCCCCATTCTGGACATCCAGGCTGCTTCCCTTCTCTCTGCATCTCAAGCAACTGGATCAAAGTTTTGGCACTATACACTGTGGCCACACTTCCTCTGTTCTCACTTACTGTCAGATGATTTATTCCAAAGCTGTAAAACTTCTATAGCAATATTCATAACATACTACAGGCCACTTATGTATGGTGAACACCCTCCCATGCTCCCAGAAAATCATGCGGTAAAGATCCCACTCATCATCTGATCCTTGGGCTCCTAAGACATTCAGGGTGGGTACAGCTCTGGAAGATACTGCTAGCAGGAAGGAAATTAGTGATAAGAAATTTTCTGTTCTGCTGCCAGTGTCGCTCACTTCTGGGTGTCTGGGATGTAACAAGCAGTGAACAGATGTAGGCAGGGTTATAGTAAAGGTCAGAAAGAAGAGAGGGAAAAAAAGATGTTGTCCCGCCCCTTTTATAGAACTTGCGCAAAAGGCAAAATTATTTTGGGGCAAGCAACTTGCTGTGAACAAAAGCCTGACAGGGAGGTCATCTGTGAAGGACGAGACTATAACAGCCTCTTCCCCTGCACCAAATAAAAAACAACCCCTAGATAAATTCAGGAAGGATAGGTCCATCAATGGCCACTAGCCAGGGTGGGCAGGGATGGTTTCCCTCACATCTGCTTACCAGAATCTGGGAGTGGGTAATCACTTGATGATTACCTGTTCTGTCCATTCCCTCTCAGGGCTGGCAATAGACACTGCCAGGCGCGGAGCAAGGTGTGTATGTGAAGGTTTGACTCAGTGCTGCTCACAAGGGGCTGGCCATGGGCAGAAGGGGCACGGCCAGGGGCCAGTCCTCAGCACTGCCTGGAGCATACCACATGGGGTTCTGGTGGTGCTTTAAAGGGCCTGGAGCTCTGGCTGCTGCTGCCCCTGTAGCAGTGGCCCAGAGCCCCAGGCCCCTGGAGCAGCTGCCTCTCCTCCCCGCATTGGCAGCCCTGTTTCCTCTGGTGTTGCCCACTGTAGGAAAACAGGGTTCTGGGCTAGATGGCCCTTTGGTCTGACCCAGTATGGCCGTTCTGATGTGCTGATAGTGCGTGAAAAAAAGTAGTTTACAATGTGAAAGCGTTTGCTTTTTTGTGCCCAAGACTTTTCTAGGGTTCGTGTGCTATATCGGGTGACTTTCTCTGGGACTGGAACCTCTGATGCCTTCACAATACACAACCTAATCCATCTAACAGTGGAAGACTTGGAAGCTTTGAATGCTTGGCGTTTTGAGTGTAAAGATAGGCGAAGTGGGTGGATCACAGAGTCTGAATGTCTACACCATAATTAAACAGCCCCTTATCCTGAGCCTCATGAGCCCTAGTCAGCTGGCATGGACCAGCTGTGGGCAGGCCCCCCAATGGCAGGGCAAAGGGGGCAGTTGTCCCAGGGTTCAGTGATTCAAAGGAGCCTGAGATGTCCGACAGTAGCAGAAGCAATGGCGGATGGAGACCTGGGCCTTTAAATCATTGTTGGAGTTCTGTGCTGCGCGCTCTGGGTAGCACTAAGGGCGGGGGGGAGGGGGAAATTCCATGCTCTGGGCAACGCTTTGGACTGGCTGCCCCAGCCCTGCCCCTTCTGACTGAGGCCCTTCCCCCCTTCTGGGGTGCACAGAGCTGCCCACCCACCTTGCCCACCAGCCCACAGATGATGTCTGTGCCGCTGGCTGTGGGTGTTTAATTGCAGAGGTGAAAGCAAGCTGAAACAGGTCGGTAAGACATACGGGTAAGAAAGTGGCCAAAGTAGCTTTTTGTCCAGCTAGTGGCAGTGCTTTAACATGGCTGTGTAGTTGTGGCTTCAGCACTGAGGGAGAGCTCTCCCAGTGCTGTAATAAAACCACCTCCATGAGAGGAACAGCTCCCAGCGCTGTAGCACTGTTTAAACTGCCACTTTACAGCACAGAAACTTGCATTGCTCAGGGCAGGTGTTTTTCACTCACCCTGAGTGAGGAAAGTTTCAGTGCTGTACGTGGCAGTGTAGATGGACCATATCAGTATGAAATTTAAGTTACTTTCAGCCCTGGTATAGATATACCTCATCCAATGCTACACAGAACAGAAGGACCCACGGCTGCAATGCACAACCCCTTTACTGATCTGAGTGAACCCCCACACTTTGAATGTACAAGTAGCAAATTGGTTAATGGACCAAGTAGATTGCTAAAGATGGAAGGCCAGATTCTGCAATAGATCACTATTAACTTAGTCATGGCTTGTCATAACATTAAAGAGTCTTCCTCCAGACCGACTATGTAATTCAGCACTGTAGCAGGTGATGCAGCATTAAAGCAGAAGTTTAAATAGGCCAAGTGCTTTTTTGTTAAATAGGATGTAGATTTGTGGCTTACTGAGTTGGTTCTTTACAGTGTCATTGGGGACCAGAATCAATGACATGCAGAAAGGGCAAACTTTCTTTTGGAAGAGTCAGAGCTTAGAGAATTGTGATAATTCTTTTGTCAGCAGAGGTAGAATAGGGAGTTAGATCAAACCAACATTGGGGAGGGTGCTAGAAAAGAGACTATTGTGCATATGATTTAACATTAGTCATTGCCCTAAAAGCAGTGCGCACTGCATTACACAGATACATCAAATCACACAGTAAGATAAAATGTCAGCAACCTGATTTCAGCACGTCTAATTGTGCTCTTCCCTGTTGAAGCTGGAGATAGAGAAAAAGAGCAGTGTCAATGCTGCAGTCATTTCCAGACTGCATCAGGAAATCAGGACGAGGTTTGTCATCAGGACGAGGTTTACAATGGCACTGTGGTGATGGACCCATGCTGGGAAGGCGTCCACTATGGACCTGTCTAATCCATCCCCCAACTGGGTCTGGCCTCTTGCCTGGGGCAGTCCAGGACCCAAGCCTTGGTGTGTGAGTGGTTCTAAGCTAGCAAGTCCTGCTAGACTCTGCCAAATGGTCCGGGGAAGGCTGCTGGCTGTGTGGCTGGTGGGCATGGCCTGGACAGGTGGGCTTTTGAGAATCACATCCCAGGGATTTGCTCTGCTCCTCAGCACAGTTCTGATTCTGAGCAATCTGCTGCCCAGCACCTGTGAGGCCCTGCTCACCTCTCCCGGGCTGAACTGCCTAGGACCGTGCAGAAGCCAGCCAAATCTCAGCCAGTGGAAGAGAAGAAGAGGGGGCAGGGATAGGCCCCATCAAACAAGTGGGTCCTGAGAGAGCCCAGCCCAGGAAGGCCCCGCTCCCATTCTGACCTGGCTAATTGTGCCACTCCTGAGAGTCCAGAGTGATACCTGCTGCAGGACCAGCCTGGAGCACCCTGCTGGCTCAGCCTGGTAGACATAGTCACCTTCCAGTGGGGCCAGTGAGTGTGTGCTAGGGGCAGGGCATGGAGCAGTGGGTCTGCGGGAAGGGATCTGTGGGGGGAAGCTAGGCAACAGGGTGTGGGGAGATCTGAGTGTGTTTGGGGTGCTGGGACACTTAGGTAGTCCACCTGGTTACAGGGCACTGTCTGTGATGCACGCTGCAAATTATCACCATGTTTTAAAATTTGTATTCTGCAATTTGCCAGAAGCACTTGATGAAGGTATTTCCTGTCTGAATTGACAGCTTGCTATTCCCTTTCACATTTTAGCTGACTCAGTCATGACTTCATGTCAAATTGCTCATGCCATACCATGACGTGTTGTCTGATCACATGAGCTCATATGTTGTCATGAGTGCAGCATAAGATGCCTGTTTTGGGAAAGAATACATCTGAAAATCCTGGGGAAAGGTAGGATTTGATTTGAACTTGTTCAGGCAGATATTTGACTTCAATATGAAAAAAAATCCATAGCATATTAGTGCATTATGGAATATGATTGTAATGAATTTAGATATAAATGTGTTCAGAACAATAATAAATGTGGCATCTTTTACAATATTTATTTGAAAATGAATGGTATGGCATTTTTAAATAGGTTAGATATGTGAAAAATATATCACATTATCACAAATGTATCATGTAACCTGATGTGATTTGTATTATTCTTTCTAGTATGTTTTATTTCTTCGTCACATTTGCACAAAATATACAAAACTAGATGTTGTTTATAATTCTATTACCAATTCACTCAAATAGAAATAAAAAATATTTTTCATAGCACCACAAATATCCAGGATGCATTATTATGTGGATTTGTGATGCCAAGAATGATCATTTTTGGCTAAATTCTGGAAAAGATGGACTGTGTTTAAGGCATTCTCTTAGGTTTTAGAAGATTTGGGGGTTAATTTATGGCTCTGCCACAGACTTCCTGAATGACTCTGGGTAAGTCACTTTGCTCCTGATTCAGCAAGGTACATAAGTAGGTGTTTAACATTTAAGCTAATGGCACTACTCATGTGCTTACACTTATGGATGTGCTTACATACCTTCCTGAGTCAGGGTTTTATTCTCTCAGTGTCTTAGTTCCCCTTTCTCTTACCCTTTGAGCATGGAAGACCTTTCTGTATGTTTGAACAGCGTCGAGCACAATGGAGTCTTGATCTCAGATGATTACTATAAATTGCTACTATAATACTAATTAGACCCCATAACAAATCCTCCTCATCATACTCAGATTAATGACAATAGGACCACTTCCCCAAGTAGAGTGACCTTAGAAACGCTTATGGGGAAATGGTAGTGTTCAAGGAAACATGGATTGGCGCAACAAGAAAGACATACTAGGTTTGTTCCTGAATGTGGTTTCTTGTTCCTTGGCTTTATCATGAAAAAATGTTCATTTTTTCAAATGTCTCATGCCCCCTACTACAATGAGAGAGAGTAAAATAAAGAGACTAAGAGATATTAGACACTGCAAAAATAATTCAGAGAGATGTTCATTGCTTTAAGCAATTGTATGAGTAGAATAATTTGTCACCAGGCTTTTAATGACTTCCTTTACAAGTAAAATCAGTTACAGTAATGATTTCTTTTGTTTGTTTTTGCTGCCTCATTATCTGAACCACTAAAATGTCCACCAAGTGAGAGGAGAGTATTTTAGTGCATTTTGTGTTATTGATATACACATACTCTAGAGCCCACAGAGCTTGCAGAATCAAAGCATCATCAGCAAATGAATGAGCATGCAGCATTTTGAGCATGTACTACAGAGCATGATGTACATGGTAAGTCTTAGCAGTATTAATGCAAAAGCAGATGCAAAATCAGGAGTTACAGAGCAATTTCAGGCTAAAATTAGAGACTGTTTGAATCCTAAATCTTATGGTGTATTTGAAATCTGAGTCCAGACACATATCTGGATTCTATGTACAGTCTCTATCTTTCTTATCATCCAGCCAGAATCTCTATATAGGAACTCTCCCCTAATTTTGGAGAGGTCAGCATCTGTAGCTCAAGTCCATCCTGATGAAAGCACCCATCATTAGAAACTCTTTGCACATCTGTCTGTTAGGGATGTTAGCATGTAATTGAATGGTCATATAACTGCATGAATTTTTAGTGGCTACATGACTATTAGGTAGTTCCTGCGGTGGGACCAGTGCGCTCCCAACCCCACTCCCAGGAAGGCCCCTGTCACTGCATGCTGCTGTCTCTCTATCAGAGGCAGGAATGCCCCACCCTCATAGAAGCAGCACTGTGGGGAAAGGGGAGTAGGTAGAACCATGGAGCTGGTGCTGGGGGGAACCAGCTTTTAAGCTGGCTTCCCCCAGCACCGGCTCCTGCCCCCTGCTACCTCTGTAGGAGGCAGCGAAGGCAGGCAGGCGGGTCTTCGGAGCCAGCACACACAGGGAGCCTGCTTGAAAATCCAGCTCCCCACGTGTATTGGCCTCTCACCCTCCGTGCTGCTGCCTCTCTATCAGGGTACATCTAGATTGCGGTGCTATTTTGGGATGCTGGAGGTATCCCAAAATACCTATTCTGCGTCTTTTGAACCATCCCTTTATTTCAAAATAGATTTTGAAATAATGGACTCGATATTCTGACATCCCTGTAACCCTTGTTCCATGAGGGTTACGGGACGTTTCAGAATAGCGGTTTATTTCAAAATTAAATCAAAATAAGATACAATTGAACTACGCAAATTATGTATCTTATTTCGACCTACAGGTGCAGTGTAGATGCACCCTCAGAAGCAGAGGTGCAGGGGGCGGCAGGAGGATCTGATGCTTGTGGGGTGCCGGCTTTGAAGTCGGCTCCTGCTCCTCCCCACCCTTGCTGCCTCTGATACAGAGGCAGCAAGGTGGGTGAGTGCATGTAGTCAACAAGATTAACCGATAAGCCCAGGCTTATCGGTTAATCATGTAATTGACTACACGCTCACATCACTACTGTCTATCCATTTAATTGAATAAATATTGGTTGTGCCCTTGAGACTAATAGTGGATGGAACCTAAAGAAATTCTCTTTATATTCTCTGGTTAGGAGAAAGGCACCCATCCTTCCTACCTCAGCAGGTGATTTGTCTTTGTCAAGTGACACTTCACCTCTAGCTTTTTCTCCTCCCTTGGTCCCCTTTTTTTTAACAATCATTCTGTAACTAACTGGGGTACTTGCTTGAATCACTCCACTCAGCTATTTGGTATGGATTTTGCCGGGAAAGTTTAAATAGAATCTTCCCACTCTCAGAATGCGGATACTGGAGGTAGGAGTGGTTCTCTAGGGTGAGCAAAAGTATTCAGGAGGACTGTAGTGGTGTCCAAAATGGGGAGATTTGAGCTGATGAAGACAAATCCTAGAAAAAGAGATCCAGCAGGGCTGGATTGAGTGGTTCCATAGGGTCTGCAGCTCAGGGTTCCAGGCTAAGAGGGGCCCCACAAAAAGATCTCTGGGCTTCCCAAAGCTTAGAAGTTTTGTTAGGCCCCTTAGCATGGGCCCTGGGCTGCAGGCACTAAAGCGCCTGTGCATTATCCGGCCCTGTGTGGCTGGGGGTGGGCGGGAAGAGAGGTGATTCTGCACGTTGCTACCTTTCCCTGCCAGGCTGGAGCTGCATTTCGACTAGTGCTGGGTGAAGCACCATCTCCACTCTCCTTTTGCCTGCAGGCTCTGCCCCCTTGCAGATGAGCCAGGGCAGTGCCCGCAGTGCTGAGCCAGCCCTGAGCCTCCTCCTGCACCTAATTTCCTAATTCCCTCCCAGATGGTCTGACCCAAACCCCACACCTCAGCCCTGAGCTCCCTCCTACACCCTAACTCCTGCCTAGACCCTGGACCCCCACCTCAACCTCCTGACCTAAGTCCTCTCCCACACTCCAAGCCCATTGACCCCAGTCTGGAGCCCTCTTATGCACCCCAAACGCCTTCTCTACGGCCCCACCATAAAACCCATCACTCCCAGTCAGAGCCATCACCCTGACCCAGACCAACCCTTCTGCCTCAACCCACAGGCTCTCCACCTCACACTGAACCCTGGAGACCCACAAAATCTAATCGTCCCAGGCCCCTCAGAAGAGTTAATCCAACTCTAGAATCAAGTACAGACTTTACATACTGTGTTTGTAAAGCAGTGTGAAACATGACTGTTTATAAATTCTTTGTGGAGATATAACTAGCTTTATTGCCTTTCATACATCTTGGCTTTTAAAAGAAACAAAAGTACAGCAAGTCCTGGTTCCACAAGAACATCTATTGAATTTACTAAAGTTGTGTGTCAAGGACATGCAGGACGATGATCATGTATGCAAAAACATAACAGTACCAAAAGCTTTAAAGCTTACAGAATATTTTTACTTTTCAAACAGAAAATTCTTGCCCTTCTCTTTTGTGGGTTATTCATACATTGAGCAGCCTTGAAAGATCAGACTCTTCAGGCTTCAATACAAAAACATTTCTAACTGGGATATTTCATTTATCAAAGGTCCCGTGGTTTAATCTTGTGACAATGTATTTATTGTTATAAGTGCCTGAACTGCACAGTAGATTAAAAAGAAGGAATTGAATTCAGACTTAGAAACACAGAGGAACTGAAAAAAAAATTAGAGGCGTTTTTTGACATTCTCCTGACACTGTAGCAACGTGTGCAGTACATTTTTACTACTAGTGTGGCTGACTGAGGTAACTATCAGTCTGTGGCTATGTCTACACTCGTGGTTTCTTGTGCGAGAAATATGCAAATGAGGCTAAGCATGGAATATCGCCAAGCCTCATTTGCATACCTAATGAAGCTGCCATTTTTGCAGAAGAGGCTTTTGTGCCAGAAGGAGCAGTCTACACTGTCCCTTCTTGCGCAAGGAAAACCCTCTTGCGCAATGCCGTTATTCCTGAAAATAATCGGCGTAGCGGCATTGCGCAAGAGGGTTTTTCTTGCGCAAGAAGGGGCAGTGTAGACTGCTCCTTCTGGCACAAGAGCCTCTTCTGCAAAAATGGCGGCTCATTAGGTATGCAAATCAGGCTCGGCGATATTCCACGCTTAGCCTCATTTGCTTATTTCTCGCACAAGAAGCCGCGAGTGTAGACATAGCCTGTGTGTCCTTATAGGTCCTGAATATAATCATGAGCATACCAGGGATATGTTCAGTCATGCAGTTTTTATCTAGAAAATTTAATCCATTAACATTAGGAATTCTTTCTGCCAGTAGATCATAAGTACTTGTTCATACCAGGGCTGGATACTAATATTTCAATCTTGTTTGGTGGATCATACCCATAGCTCCCTTCATTTTTATTTGTTGCTCTCCCATTTACAAGTATAATCCCAGTTGTTGGGCTTCCTTGAATACAAGGAATACTCCCAAGTACATAAGAACAGCCATACTAGGTTGGACCAAAGGTCTATCTATCCCAGCATCATGTCTTCCAACTGTGGCCAATGCCAGGTGCCCCAGAGGAAATGAACAAAACAGGTAATCAT
Organism: Rafetus swinhoei; assembly: GCA_019425775.1. Lineage (NCBI taxonomy): Eukaryota > Metazoa > Chordata > Testudines > Trionychidae > Rafetus > Rafetus swinhoei. The sequence continues at coordinate 18,033,830 of CM033439.1, read as the reverse complement.
CAAATGATCCCTCCCCTGTCACCCATTCCCAGTCTCTGACAAACAGAGGTTAGGGACACCATTTTTACCTATCCTGGCTAATAGCCATTGTTGGACCTAACGTCCATGAATTTATCTAGTGGGGGTTTTTTCACCGTTAGTCCTGTTCTTCACAGCAGCTTCTTGAGTTCCACAGGTTGTGCATTGTGTGAAGAAATAGTTCCTGTTTGTTTTAAACCTGCTGCCTATTAATTTCATTTGGGGTGTGTCTACACAGCACAGTTATTTCGAAATAACTGACATTATTTAAAAAAAAACAATGTGAGTTTCTACACAGCAATTCTGCTATTTTGAAATAAATTCAAAATAACAGATGGCTTATTCCAACCTCTGTAAACCTCATTCCATGAGGAATAATGCCTATTCTGAAATAGCTCCTCCTGAGAGCCATTCAAAGTAATTGCTCCCCAGTGCCTCCTGGGGCTCTAAATCGAGGTAGCATGTCCACATTAGGGAAGCCTGCCACAGACTAATTTTGAGGCTTCCCTGCAGCATCGATGTGCTGTTTTGAAATAAGCTATTTAGGAGTATTTCTTTCGGAATAGCTTATTTCAAAATAAGTGTGCAATGTAAATGTACCCTTGGTGACCCTAGTTCTTATGTTCTGGGAACAAGTAAATAACTTTTCCTTATTCCCTTTCTCCATACCTGTCATGATTTTACAAACCTCTATCATAGTCTCCCTTAGTCTCCTTTTATCTAAACTGAAGTGTACCCATCTTTTTAATCTCTCTTCATATGATGCCCATTCCAACCCCTAATAATTTTCGTTGCCCTTCTCTGAACTTTTCCAAAGCCAAGCAGCACTGTTCAGCACTAGCTTCTCTGTAGATATATGGCGATAACCCAGGCCTGTTTCACGCCACCTCGCTCCATGAGGGAATGGATCCTGCACTCAGTGAAAGGGTGTCGAAGAAGCTGCACTCTTCTGGGCTCCTGGGGCCAAAATGCCTCTAGGAGGTCCTACTGGAGTGGAAAAACTTAACACTCCCTCTACTGCAGTCTGCAGCTTTAAGACACAATCAAGCCCGCAGCCTACTGTGCCATAAACGTGGCCCTAAATTAAGCACTGTTTCTTTCAAATATGAAGATAAATTTTACGTGGCCAGGGCTGGACAATGCACAAGGGTTTTAGTGCCTGTAGTCCCAGGCTAAGGGAGCATCACAAAAAAATCTGCACTTTTGTTAGCCCAGAGATATTTTTTGACACCCCCTACCCACCTTAGCCCAGGGATCTGAGCAGCAGCCCCTAAAGCCCCTTTCTTAATCCAGCCTTGCTCAACTCCTTTTTCTGGGATGTGGCTTTATCAGCTCAAATCCAGCCCTTTTCCTTCCCATGCTATGCTGGTACTGTTAACCCTAATCATTGTGACTCTTTCAGAATGTAGTTTTGATGGCTACAGATCCCTTAATTAATTACAATTTAATTCTCTCCTGAGCATATTGGCAGCATTAGAGAAGTCCTCCTGCTGTCCTTGAAAGCATCATGAACGACATATAAATGAGAACCTTCTCCTTTCTGAAATGCCAGTTGTTAGGTGACTCAATATAGATTTGGTTGCTTACCTGTTTGCCTAGCTTCTGTCTGGCATGTGCTCACTTTTTTAAAAGTTTCATTTACGGAGTAAAGTTCTACACAGGATATCTGGTCAGCTGATTTACTGTAGGAAAGCTTCAGGCATTTCTGATGGAAGGACTGTTGTAGTCACAAAAAGGGCTTTATTATGGCATGTGGCAGACTTTCAATGTTTATAAGGGGAAGCTTCCTGGAGCAGTCTTACCCTTTTCTTAGAAAAAACAGAAACTACGGGTCAGGATACATGTTGGGGGAGGAAGTAATCTCCAGAAATCAGTCTGGTAGATGCAAAGTACTGTTGATTCTGGTTTTAGGAACCAAGATTGAAGCTTCAAGAGCAGGATGGGTTGGAATTTTCTGTTTCTCCTCACAACTGTGGGAAAAGTCCTGTCTCAGGTTGGCTTGTAGCCATTCTTTTTTAGACTCTCAGGGGAGCAGCACTGCTAGGAATTATTCTCTCTCTCTGGAACCATTTTTACAGTCCTGGGTTTCAGTAAAGCCTACTGGAAAATAGGGGAGTAGTGCTATGTTTTGACACTACCAGGCAATGCATAAATCTGCTAGTAGAATGGCAATAGTAAATACGCATACAGAGAGCTGTCCTACTACTTGCATTACCCCTAGATGATACTGTTCAGTACAGTAGCAGGTTTTAAAATGGCAACTGTAACTTTAAATCTGGTCAGAATGCAATTGTAAATTTTTCCCAGTTGAGAAGCATCTTCAGAGTTTTTAAAATTTGCGCCTCTGCCACATTGTTCCCAATTTCTTCTGGCAGCCTGTGAAGTAGCCTCAATGAAGATATTTTTCATTGCCATCTATGTCTCAGTCAAGGACATGCAGGGTATGTACATGCATGATAAAAAGGCTGCTTTTTCTTGCAATTTTCTATTCAGGATTTTTTCTTTCCCAAGTATCTTGGAAGGTGCAACTATGCCTTAGCTATGCCTAGAAATACAAAATAAGTATCAAATGAGTGAAGAACCTGACTTTTATGTCTGTCTGTCTCTAAGGCTATGTCAACACAGCAGTGTTATTTTGGAATAACTGACCTTATTCTGAAATAACATAGTCTGTATCTATGCAGCATTTATTTTGACAGAACGTCAAAATAATGTTGAGCTGGAGGACTTCTTACTCTGAGTCCTGTAACCCTCATTTTATGAGTAAGGGAAGCTGGAGAAAGAGTGCTCTAACTGCTTTGTAGACAGCGCCAAAACCCGAAATAAGCTATTTCAACTTAAGCTATGTAATTGACGTAACTCAAGTTGTATAGCTTATTTTCGGCTTTAGCACTGCTGTGTAGACATGCCCTAATACAGGGCTACTCAACTTGGAAGCCCCGGAGGCCACAATGATACTCAAGCACATGCTGAGGGCCACAATTTAGGTGTGGTTGCATGTACATACAAATATATATACAAATATCATCTTTCACACTGATGGGCGTGAATACTAAGATTAAGGCAAGACTACACAACACGCAGGCCCCGTTTAAGTCAGTTCTGCTGATATTAATAAAATGCAATATTTACTCGTTTTCCACCCACATGATAGCACATTTAATGAGCAATGACAGTCCAGGAATTTAACTACTAAAACACATATCAACAGAAGACCATTATATTGACTTGCCATTATGGAGCATGTTCCCAATGAAGGCCATGTTCAAAAGATCCCACCCACGGGCCATGTGTTGAGCCCCACATAAATCCAAACTGTACCACAGGCCGTAAACAGGCTGCAGGCTGCATGTGGCCCACGGGCCGCGTGTTGAGTAGTCCTGCCCTAATATATCAGTGCTCTTCATATCATCAGATACTACTGTACCTAGTACCATTGTCGTCTTAACACTACATATATGGGTATTAATACTTTAAAAATATTTAAGAGCTAAGATGGATACAGACCAATGCTTACAGTGCTGTATCTATAGGTCACTGTCTCCTAGGTCACTTCTGTTGTGTCTTGTAGAAAATAGCTATTATGGACATCTTTAATTTGAAAGAAAATTCCAACACAGCCATTGATAAATTCTAGATCAAGTGGAACATGGAGTATCTTTAAATATTGTCATCTGTTATGCTGATAGATCTAGAACCATACCTGTGAAGGATAAAGGGAAAAGTGCACATTTTTATGGCTGTGCAATGTAGTTGGGAGAGACGATATTGTAGAGGATAATACAACTTTAGCCAGATCCGAAGAAGAGTTGTGTGTAAGCTTGTCTCTCTCACCAGCAGAAAACTGAATCTCTGAGTTGAAGACAAGTGAAGGTCAACAAAGGCTTCAGGAGGGTGGTCAGGAGAACAGAGGAAAACCGAAGGCTATCTCTGGGGTTTCATGGCATGATAGGCTCCCAACATTTTTCTAATGGACTACTCTCAGGCACAAAAGCATATTCTTTCACATCATTAATTTAAAAGGAAAAAATATGTAGCACTTTGAGGACTAACAAGATAGTTTATTAGGTGATGAGCTTTCATGGGCCAGACCCACTTCTGATGGCCCATGAAAGCTCATCACCTAATAAACTATCTTGTTAGCCTTTAAAGTGCTACATATTTTTTCCTTTTGTTTTACCAAGATCAGACTAACACGGCTACCTCTCTATTACTATTCACCATTAATTTAAGTGAAACTTGAGGATGTCAAAGATACAGCATTGCCCCATGAATGTAACTTTGCTTGATTTAAATGTAAAACAAAAACTTTTAAAATAAGGGAGGGAGAGGAAGGATAGTCTAGTGATTAGGGTACTAGCTTAGGACTTGGGAGTTCAAATTCCGGTGTGCAACGAGGCAAGCCACTTACCCTCTGCCTTAGCTCCCATCTGCAAAATGGAAGTAATAGCAATGAGGTGTTGTGAGGATAAATACACCAATGTTTTCAAAATATTTTGGGATAAAAAGAACTATGTACAGGTTGGACTATGTACAGGTTGGACCAGAGGAAGTCAATTCTGGCCCACCCCTACCCGTTCGATTCTGCTCCCAGTTGCCATCCCCTCATCGACACATGGATTGGCAGTTGCAGGGCTAGCTGTCTGAGCAGGCCAGCAGCCAGGAGCCCAGCAAGGCACTGGCACCAGCCAAGCTGCCGGTTGGATCTGAACTGCAGCTGCCCAACCCAGGGCTGCCCCACATTGCCACCAGACCTGGCCAGTCTACCACTGGACCCAGGGCTGCCCCATGGCTACCACTACCAGCTCCGCTGCCTTGCAGCAGGGCTCCCGGGCACTCCTTCCTGCTGCCCAAGTCCCCATCATCGGGGCTGTCTGGCCTGGGAATATCCTGGTCCTGCCAGAGCATGGATGTTGCTGGACCAGAAAGTCCTAGTTTTCAGAGGCCTCTACCTGTATCATAATTTAGATAAGGGCTGACAGATGAGATTATAAAAACAAAAGATATTATGGAGGTCAGCAAATGTTAAGATGAGAGAAAACAAATGGGTATAACAAAGAAACAAATGGAGTAACAATAAGTCTCAAGTTTACAGATTTTGAATTTTAAAGAGAAGATTATTCATCTTTGAACATTTACAGTTCCAGAGCCTTAAAATTCCACTTGTCCTGATGGTGGAATGTGTCTTTGCTTTACAGGAATTCAATGCAATTCAATGGAATATTTCCTGAAGCACTAGTTGTCTCATGCAAGATGTGAGTTTTAAGGTGCAGGCCTTCATGGAACTTTTCCATTGTTCTGTGGTCTGATTTACTACACGATAAAACTTTGTTTCTATCTGCTTCATTTAGGATGTTTACTAGGAACCTTGTGTCCTGATCTCTTAGTAGAGTGCATGTATATTCTCTTAAGAATTGCCACATAGGTCTGGCATATCATTTATTTTGTGGCTTGTTGACTGTTGAAAGGACAGGGGGGAAACAACATGAAAGGAGACAAAAGCTCCGTTTGTTTTTTATTTGTTTCAGCTGCTGTTGTAAATACCTAAATATCCACAGAGCTTCAAGGTGGAATTCAGAAATCTCTCCTTTTCAGCAGACATATAGGGTGGATGGAAAGATAGAGAATGCAAATGATAAATGTAGTGCATCATCTAATCTTGTCACGTAATCATTCATCACCAGAAAAAATACAAAGAACTTAATTCTGCTGTCTCTGTTTTCCCTGGATTTTTCACAGCCTAGACAAGACAAAAAATCTCTCAACTCATCGTCTCATTCTAGAATGGACTTTAATAGATAGCAATTTTAGCATGATTTGAAATGATTAAAGCTAACAAAGCACAGAAACAATGCTATCTCCTTCACCAGGCACCATCTGCACAAACAGTTCAGGTGGGAAACCAAAGTGAGTCTTGCATTGTTATAGATTAATGGGATATACTTGAATAGGTAAAGAGATTAAGAACAGAAATAGGCTCCCTCCTTTGTGAAAGAAAATATACGATGGACAGATACAATGTGGCATTAATGTTCCTGCCATTGAAAGGCCCAGAATGCATGGATTACCTAGATAGGAAAACAAAATCCCCATGTACCATTGCACTTAGTGTCTCTCTTGGACCTTTTTAACACTAGAAAATATTAATTAGAATCCTGAAAATATACAGACATGGGCAAATCTCTAAAGACTTATTTATAAAGTTGTTGTGGATGGTACAGTCTTTTATTAAATGGAGGGTGAGGAGGGAAAGACTAAGTGAAATATTGGATGGCTATTCACTAAGCCTATCTCTTCCTTATCTATGCCAAGACCACAATTGTTAGGAATTGCTGTGCATGGCTGAATTGGCAACTGTCAGAAGGACTATTCAAGCATGTGACTAGTGTAGCAAGTAGTGTTTAATGCTGATCACTTAAGTAGCAGCTGTTTGTTGGTGTTGATGATATGTGGAAATTGGGAAAACAAAGACAAAGTTAGTTTTTCAGTACAGAGCTGAAGGATAATTAACACATGTTTGAGAGCCACTGTCTAAATCCAAAATATTTACTGCATTACAGCTGTACACATTTGTATAGAAGAGCTCTGGATAATCCAGATCTTACTTGAATTCAAAATAGCAGATCACTAATATTGGTACCATACTGTGTTCTGAAGCTGGATCCTAACAGCTAATACTTCGCTGAAGCCTGGAAATGGTATAATGGCAAGGGAGCCACACTGGTATAGTCTAGGACAATGATTTTCAACCTCCCCTCCCCCCCGCATTTGTGGACCCCTAAAATTTCAAATGGATGCATGGATTCCTTTGGAAATCTTAGACATAGTCTGCAGACCCCCAGGAGTCCGAAGACACAGGTTGAAATTCACTGGTGTAGACCAGTGATCCACATAGCTAGGTAATCTGCCTCTGAGTGACCATTGAAAAGTGCTTAGGAAGACCTGAAAACCCTTTAATGCTACACTATATATCATGGAGGGAAATGTCTTCCTGTCCTAACTTGGTGTTCATCATTTCATGTCCTAATGCATGAGGTTTAATAGTCCTAGTAACTTTATCCTAGCAGAACTACAGATGCTATTCTTCAATGTAACAGGATTTACTCTTGGTACACTTCACTTCAGACCTGGGAAGACGCATGGTATCGAGCTCATGAACCTGTGTTTTCCTCCAAGTTCTCAAACTTTTTATTTTCAGCTATTCTGAGCCAAGTTTGCTGAGCAGCTACCACTAGACTACTTCACTGAATTTACTGCCTTGGTGGAGGAAGGCAAACTCATTGCTAGGGGCTCCTTGCAAGCAACTCTTGATGGTGTAGATGCAGATGCCTGAATCATGGCTATGGGGTAGCCAGGGGAAAGAGCTCTTGACTCCAGGTCTCTGGACTACCTCTCAAAGTCCAACAGACCATTTAAGAATGTCTTGCCCTGTTGTCTGAAAAGATGGACAGGAGACTGCACAATTTAAAAGATTCAAGGGCCACCTTCAAGTCCCTCAGCATACACACCCCTGCCGCATAGTGCAAGCCTGTCACACATCCAACAACCAGTCCTGGCCTGGGACCTTAATCTGGTTCTTTCCAAACTGCTGGGTCCACCCTTTGAACCACTGGCAACTTGCTCCCTGCTCTCTCTCATGCAAGGTGGTGTTTCTGGTAGCAATAACGTCAGTTAGGAGGATGTCTGAGCACAAGGCTCTAATATCAAAGCTCCCTTAGGTGGTGTTCTGTAAGGACAAGGTTCAGCTCAGGCTATAAACAGCATTTCTCTGGAAGGTTGTCTCCCAGTTTCACATCAACTAGGCATCTTCCTCCTTGTGTTCTATCCAAGGCAGCTCTCAAGTGGCAGGGACTTCACAGATCACTAGCCTTCTACCTTGAGAGAATAAAGCCATTCCAAAAATCCACCCAAATTGTTGGTGGTTGTGGCAGATTGAACGCAGGGCCTTTCTGTCACTTCTCAATGGATTTCACCATGGATTGGGTCCTGCAATTGATAGTGCTGCCACCTGGCATGGGTGCCTGCCCCTCTGATCACTGAGCACTCCACCAGGGCACAGGCCTCTTCCATGGTGCTCCTGGTTCAGGTTTCTACCCAGGAAATATGCAGAACAGTGACGTGATCCTCCATACACCCTTTCACCATGCACTATGTAATTACCTACCAGGCCAGAGACAATGCGGCCTTGGGTAGAGCAGTACTCTAGTCAGTGGACAACTCCAACCCCACCTCTTGAACTGGGGCTTGAGAGTCACCTGTTTGAATTGGACATCAACAAGCTTGACTCAAAGAAATAAAAACTGGTTACTCACCTTCTCGTAACTGTTCTTCAGGATGTGTTGGTCATGTCCATTCCAATACCTTCCCTCCTACCCCTCTCAGAGCATCTGGCAAGAAGGAGCTGAGGGGGCATTGGGTTGGCTGAGCCCTATATTATATGCCATGAAGGCATGACTGTGGGGGGCACACAGGCTGACCCTACGGATACAGCTAGGGGAAATATCTTCCAGCTGTCGTGCATGTGGCGCGCACACACAAGATATGAACTAGGGAGGTGAAAAATCATGTAATAGGGTAACTGTGTAACTGTTGGAAAGCTCAGAGCTCCATGGTTACATGTGCTGTAAGCCCTTGCCTGCCTGGCTCCTGGGGAAGAGGCACCCATTTATTGGTTAAATGGTTAGTTATTTACTCCCTAATATCCCTACTACGAACACCACATTTCTAAGAACAGTTATGAGAGGGTAACTTTTTTTTTATGGTGCCTGCCAATATGTATTAGCCCACAACACACGCTTACACTTTAGGTGTCTACCCAATTAGCTATCACTGGTAGAAAGGGCAAATACTGACCTTACCACAGTATGACAATACCGAGCACACTACCAAGCATTTATGCAATAAAGGTCCATGGTAATTTGTAAAACAAAGCCCTGCTTTGTGATATTCATGGTTTCACAATGCTGACAAGACAAATTACAATATTATAGACAGGTAAGTAAGGGAATAAAAAACCATGAAGGAGGACATTAATAGAGGAAAGAGCCTTGACAAAAATGGGTTTGAAGGAGCAGTCTTAAGTGGATATTAAGGAGAGGAAAGTTCACATGGAAGAAAAGAAGTGTGAGATTGTTGAGGGTGGAGGGCTGTGGGGTGGAGGAGTGACACATAAGAACGCACAAAGGCAAGCGTAGGAGACAGACCAGGATAAAATGAGCAGTAAGAGGAGAGGGCTAGGAGGAACACAGAAGGGGAGTGCAAAAGGAAAATACGTTATAGGGCGTGGAAGGAAAGGGCAGAAGGGATTCCAGAAAGCAGTTGATGTGCTTGAAGGGATGGGAAAGAAAGGTGACTTTTGTAGTACTAGTTGGTCCTCCCTGGTTTGGCGCCCTTAAATTTGTTAGACCTGGAGGGGTCTGCTGCCACCCGCCTAGCTTGCTGCCCCTCACCGCCACTGGCTCTGCTTCTGGCCCCTCTCATCCTGCTACAAGCCAGATGTGCATCCAGCCCTGACTGAACTTGCTGGACACTGACCACCCTCTCTTGCTGTGTGGCTCCCAGCTGCGCTACTGCCCCTGCCCCGGTACACCTGCCAGCACTGTCAACTCCCACCTGCTGCAGGGCTCTCCGCTTGTGCTGAAGGGCTCCTGGCCATGCCACCTCTCAGTCTCCATCACTCCTTGGCTCTCTGGACTAGAGAGTTCCAGCTTAGGGAGCTACAACTTGTAATCTTTTCCATAAATTGTACTGGAAAAAAGTGAGAAATGAGAAATCTTAGAAGAGTATCAGGTAAACATTTCAAACACTGCCCCTCCCCCTGTACTTGAAACAGTTTTGAAAATGGAACATAGGCACATTTGAAAACTATACCCTGTATGCATACATTGATTGAAATTGTTTTTACTAAATGTATTGATTTTATAAGCATATTGCACATTTGAGTTGGCAATTTCTCCTGCAGGTGCCTTCCAAAATCCAAGCCTAAATTCTTGGCATGTTCATACTTAATGCAGTGCACTGTGCAGAAATGTGTTTTTTGTGTCAAATGAAGTGTGTAATCACTCTTCACATTGTTTGCTTTGTACTGTTGCACTATAAACCTTTTTCCAGTTGCATCATGAAACAGTGCAACTTTGTGTGTGTGTTACAGGTCATGTGTTTTCCCCTTCAGTCTGAGCAGCAGACGTAGGCACATGTCTTGAAGTATTCTAGTCCCTAATGTAAATGGTTCGCACAATGCTGTGAGTTGTTTGACTTAACAAAGAATCTCTGACCTTTGTGTGTGTTGGCAGTTATATCTGATTGGCTAGGTGAAAGGCAGTGAATTGACAGGTTCAGATTTTCTTGGATTATTTCTCATTTGGAGACAGAGCTTGCTTATGCCTGCAGAAGTTGTTTTCAGTTGTGTAAGAAGAATTCTGGTTTTATTGGGATCTGAAACAGCCCTTTGAACCCAATCTTTATAAAAATGAATTCCAATTAAACAAATCAACCCTAAAAAACTTTCCATGTTTTGTTCTATAACTATAGCAAAGCCATCTGTTGCTTTCAGAAATGCACTTAGTGTGTTAACAGATGTTGTACCATTACTAATTCCTGTTAGGATAGAGTGTAAACATCCCTCCTTTCTCTTTGGCATTTTAGAAGGTTATAATAACTGTCTTTTTGGCTTTAAGTATATGTGATAAGTCACAGCTGATAAGTCATTTTAGTTTTGTCCAGAGGAGGACACAGGAATGAGACCAATTAAAAGAAAAGCAGTGTTACATAATAGTTATTCTATTGCATAGTAGCTATTCTGGTCTCTTAATCTCCACTCAATGGATATTTCTTGCCTGTTATACTCATAGCAAATGTCACTTTCCAAATCCTCTGTCCTTTGAAAGCAGAGTAGTTTATTTAGAGTTAATGGGTTGGTGTAAGTTGAAACTGTGCAACATGATTAAAGAAGACTTTTCTTCACAGAAGCATCAGTTATTCACAACATACTCACACCTTGGACTCATGGACTCATTTGATAGAAAGCTAGTGTACATAATCACCAGGAACAAGGAGGGGAAGGAAAACACACACAATCTATATGTGTAAAAATGTGTGTTACTGTATGTGTACTATAATAACTACAGTATAACACAGAAATCATTTGCAACACTTGGCAGATAAACCTTTGAGAACAATTTTAAATTCGGTGGGCCAGAGGCCAGAGAATACTGTTAAGAGACCTGAAACAATTATAGGGCATCCCTGCTGTAAGTTGCCCCAGTATACATCCTTTCCGTAATAACGTTGTTGATGCTTGTAGGAACTGATTCATTGTAAGTCCTCCCATTCCCTGCTCTTAAGTAGCACAACTCCCCTCCCCAATTTGTGCAAATGGAAGTCAGCTGCAGGAAAAAAATTCCTCACTTTAAGTTGTTTTGCTATAAGTCCAAGTTTTTTGGAATGTATCTTGGACTTATAGAGAGGACTGCCTGTATATAATCCTGTAGGACTAAAAAGCAGTAATGAGAACTATGATAATATCACAGTACAGTACTATAACATACAGTGTAGTGGGGGAAGGAAAAATTCTTCCCTTCAAAACGCATAGGATCTATCACTGTGAAGACGCAGGACATGCATTTGCAGAACACAGACCAGAAAAGGAATCAAAGAGAGTTCTACGACTCCTTCAGTAATTCACTACTAGCTTTTTAAAGCATTGAACAGATTTATTCACTCTTCAAAGATGATGGCACTACAGTCAGAGCAGCAGTGTATGTTAGCAAGCCTAAACAACTAATTACTAGAAAGCTACAGTCCAAAATGCAGTCAGTTTTTCAATGCTCACATACAAGGACGTGAAAGTGAGTGAGCACTATTAGCTTCCATTGAAGTAAATGTGACTTCAGAGTGCTCAGCGCCTGTCATGGTTTTATACTGCTGTCTATCACAACAGTATCTGAACGCCTTTTATGGAAATCAGATAGCAATACTGAAGTCCTAAGTAGTAGATGTCAGAGTCACAGGCATTTCTCCTTTGTCAGGGTCAAAGCTCTGCTTGGTTTGGGGGTTAGTGGTTTTGTTCGCATGTTTTAGTTTATTTACTTTAATATGTTTCAAGGTTTTGGTAATTTGTTTTTTTTTCTCCTTCTTGGTTGGCATTTGCTGTATAGAAGGAGAGTCAGAATTAGAGGTGTACCACTGTTGTGAGTATCATTCTTGTGGTGGAAAGGTATTTTTGTTGTTGTTGGTGGTGGTGGTATAGAAAACAAAGGTTTTACCATGGCTTTAAGGATGGCAAGATTTTACATTCACCTAGAATCATAGAATCATAGAGCTGGAAGAGACCTCAGGAGGTAATCAAGTCCAGCCCCCTGCCCAAGGCAGGATCAATCCCAACTAAATCAACACAGCTAGGGCCCTGTCAAGCCCAGACTTAAAAATCTCCAGGGATGGAGATTCCACCGCCTCCCTAGGTAACCCATTCCAGTACTTCACAACCCTCCTAGTGAAATAGTTTTTCCTAATGTCCAATCTAGACCCCTCCCACCACAACTTGAGACCATTGCTCCTTGTTCTGCCATCCATCACTACTGAGAACAGCCTCTCTCCATCCTCTTTGGAACCTCTCTTCAGGAAGCTGAAGGCTGCTATCAAATCCCCCCTCACAATTCTCTTCTGCAGACTAAACAAACCCAAATCCCTCAGTCTCTCCTCATGCACTCCAGCCCCCTAATCATTTTGGTTGCCCTCTGTTGGACCCTCTCCAATGCATCCACATCCTTTCTATAGTGCGGGGCCCAGAACTGGACAAAGTACTCCAGGTGTGGCCTCACGAGAGCCGAATAAAGGGGAATAATCACTTCTTTAGATCTGCTCTTCCTCTAGATCTCCTCCTCCTAATGCAACCTAATATGCCATTAGCCTTCTTGGCTACAAGGGCACACTGTTGACTCATATCCAGTTTCTCATCTACTGTAATCCCCAGGTCCTTTTCTGCAGAACTGCTACTTAGCCAGTCAGTCCCTGGCCTGTAACAATGCTTGGGATTCTTCCGTCCCAAGTGCAGGACTCTACACTTAGCCTTGTTGAACCTCATCAGATTTTTTTTGGCCCAATCCTCTAATCTGTCTAGGTCACTCTGGACCCTATCCCTGCCCTCCAGCATATCTACCTCTCCCCCTAGTTTAGTGTCATCTGCAAACTTGCTGAGGGTGCAATCCATCCCCTTATCTAGGTCATTAATAAAAATGTTGAACAAAACCGGCCCTAGAACCCACCCTTGGGGCACTCAGTTAGAAACCGACAACCAACCTGACATCGAGCCGTTGAGCACTACCCATTGGGCCTGACAGTCTAGCCAGCTTTCTATCCTCTGACAGTCCATGTATCCAATCCATACTCCCTTATTCTTGCTGGCAAGAATATTGTGGGAGACTTTATCAAAAGCACCTGATCTGCTTTAAAAATTTTTTCCATAGTTGGAACCCCTTAACTAGAATGCTTCATCTCCAGTTCTCATGAACTTTCTTTTGGTTTTATGATATGCAGTGTCCCAGAGAAGCACAGATGTCTGGTGCATACAATAAGAGCTGGGCTTGATCCATTTAATATGATGAAGGTTAGTTAAGCTAACATTTGAAAAACTGGGGTGCTTATTGAAATGCACTACAGGTTGGATCACCCTGGTCCAGCACCCCCGGGACCTGACCAGTCTGAGAATGGTGATCTGCAGCCAATGGGAGCTGGAAGCAGCCATACCTGTGGACATGCAGGTAAATAAAGTGCTGGTGGCCAACCAGGGGCTAACCCAAGTGAACTGCATCAGGCCCATGGGCCTTTTGCCCACCCCTAATCAAATGCTAAGAGTGATCTGTCAATTCAAAGTGTCTTTCAGGGTGGATCCAGTAGGCAGCCCCTGGGAAACTCTGGCTTCAGTTTAGAGGCTCTGGCCCTGCAGAATTGAAATAACCAAAGAGATGGAAAATTTTCCTGTGGCTTGGTTTTGTTTTCCTTCATTCAGCCTGCAAGCCCACAGGATGAGCTTGATTGTGTATTGAATTTCCCAGGTGTGATAGGTCTGTGAACCAATCTTTTGTTTTGTGATGATCAGTGATTTCCATGCCCAAGTTCAGAGCAAACATTTTCAAAGTTATAAAACAAATCTTACCTATTTTCTTATGGCCTGGAATACAAGACATTGCAGTGAATGTAGCAACTTAAAATCATTTCATAGTCTAAATGCTTAAATATATTCTTATAAGACTAATGCCTATTTTGACCAAAAAATAACATACAGGTGAATTGGTCTGGTCTCCAGCTGTGAGTTTATAGTTCTTAGCTTATGCCTGCAGTTCGGACAAAAGCTGGCATCTGATCTATCAAAGTCATAAGGTAGAATTAGGAATTAAGTTGAGGAAATATTTGATAATGGGATATTCAATTTAACACAGAAAGGTATAACATGATCCAGTAGCTGGAGGTTGAAGCCAAATACATAAGGGCTACGTCTAGACTACATGGCTCCGTCGACGGAGTCATGTAAAATAGTTTATTCGGCATAGTCATTTCACAAGGCATATCGGAGCGGTCAACAAAGAACAAAGACTTCCCTTGTCGACCACGCCACGTCTAGACTGCCGCGCTGTGCTGGATCAGCTGATCGTCGGCACAGCGCGGCAGCCATTTTTTTTAATGAAGCGGGGATTATTTAAATCCCCTCTTCTTTGACTATGCCGAATAAACTATTTTACATGGCTCCGTCGACGGAGCCATGTAGTCTAGACATAGCCTCAGACTGGAAATAAGATGTAAATGTATAACAATGAGAGTAATTACCTGATGAAGCAATTTGACAAGAACTGTGATAGGTTCTCCATCACTGGCCATTTTTAAATCAAGCTAGGATGTTCTTCTAAAAGATATGCTCTACAGTTTTTTTTCAGATAAGTTCTATGGGCTGTTTATATAGAAGATCTGAGCAGATGAACACAAAGGTCCCTTCTGACCTTAGAGCAAAGGTGGGCAAGATGCCTCAAGCCATCAGATCTGGCCCATGGACACCCTACCAGGACCCTTAGGCATGCAGCAGCTGCTGTTTCAAGCACAGAGCTGCTCTTTTTGCCTCTCTGCTCTAGAGGAAGGAGGAGGCTTCATGTAATCTCCTGGCCCCCAGCCCAATCCTTAGCTCCTATTGGCCGGAAACAACTGGCCATAAGGAACTGACCCCAGACAATCTCTCAGCTCCTATTGGCCAGAAACAACTAGCCAATAGGAGGAGATATATTGTCCTGGAGGACAGGAGCAGCACAAGTCTCTTCCCCCTTCCTGAGCTGAGACCCAGAAGTAGGGAACAGCCTGCAATTTCAAGCGATCTGAGGCTGCAGCTGGCAGGGAGCCCAGCCTGCCTTGGGTGTGCTGCAGGGCTGCTGGCCGGAAGATGCTTAGGTAAGCACCTCCCAGCCAAAGCATGCCTCTGGCATCTGTACCCCTTCTGCACCAGGTCATAACTCCCCTCTCACACACACCCTGTACCTCCTCCTACACTCCCCCAAGTCAGTATCCTCTCCTGCACCCATACCCCCTCACTGACCCTACAGCCCAATCCCCTGACCCAGGTCACAACCCCCTCCTTCATCCAAACTCCCTCTCAGACCTCACACCATCTCCTGCACCCTAGTCACTTGCCCCGTGCACCTTTCTGCACTATCCTAGACCCCACACTCACTCCACAGAAAAGTGTGGCCCTTGACCGCTTTCAAAAAAAAAGTGACCCCCCCCCAAAAAAATTATTACCCACCCCTGCCTTAGAATGTATGGGAAAAGTGTTTATGTATAATGATATTCCTATGGGAATTCTACACCACTGCACAAGTGCAGAATTCATATTCCACACAGAATTCTTCTTTCCCCAGTACCTCTCAGCACTAAATTGTAAAGATGCAGGAAAGCCTTCGTTACTACTGGCCTGCTGTTTCTTGATTGGTTAGTAAGTCCTTCTGGCCCTTTTAGACCACTGGCAAACTGTTTTGCTGGTTACCTCGTCCAAATGGATTTTCATTAACTGGTCATGTCAAGGCCCAACCCTCTTAGTTTTCTGTGCTCTTGAAATCACAACTTGGGGAGAAAGGCTTGAATTAACTTAAATTTGATTTCATGGGGCCTATTCTCAGAGTAAAATGAAGAAAGGCATCAGAGTCTGTCCCTATGTAAGTAACACATGTGACGTCAACAGGAGTGATTTTCACCACACGATCAACTTCATATGCCAATTTGGTTTATTTACCATGGATGACCAGGGAGAATTGGCTGTTCAAATAGCATGTGTGAAGGAGAGTCCACAAGAAATATGAAATTTTCTCTACTTTTATACCTCCCCATGCCTTTGGGATTTTTTTATTTTTATTTTCCATTCTGCTACAGTTGCTTAATGATAGCCTATTACTGCAACTAGAGGCATTTATGCTGAGGAGAAAGCCTGACGATTCATTGTGAATTTTCTAAGAGAATATGAGGAAAACCACGAACTGATCCTGAGACAATGGATTAAGGTAAATAATGTAGTATAATATTTTTTAGCAAATGTTATTGCAAACCAGTATCAACAGAGAAGGAGAACATACATTCCCTGCTTGGAAAGTTAAAATTACTGAACAGGACATTTTCTCCCCTCCCCACCCCCGCTTTATAAATAAATTAGTACCACACAATTAATACTCTTTTTTGCTACACATTTACCAACCAGATATGTCAGTCTCCCTTCTACTTTGATCAAAATACATTATGAGCAGGGTGCTACCAAATTCATGATTCATTTTCATAAATTTCACAGTGAAAGCATTTTAAAAATCTTTAGTTTTATCATTTCAGATATTTTAAAATCTCAGATTTCACAGTGTTGTAACAAGCCATGAATATGTATGTTAAAAACAGCAAAACTTGCACGTGTAAAATCCTTGACTCAGCATTTCTCAAACTGGGGATCCCAACCAAAAAAGGGGGTGCAAAGATATTGTAGGGGGTGTTGTGGTGTTGCCACAATTACTTGTACACTGCTTTCGGAGTTGGGCACCTAGCCAGCTGCGGCCCCTTTCCAGCCATCCAGATGTGAAGGAGAGCATAAAAATGCACAAAAGACCCGATTTCATGGTCTGTGATGCATTTTTCATGGCCATGAATTGGATAGGGCCTTAACTGAGAAACAGGGCTATGTCCAAAGCTGTGCATCTGGGCACCTGCCAGTTTTGGGTGTAGTCAGCTCGAGAGCTGCAAAGTAGAGACCTCTGTCTGCTTTCATTTGACACAGCCACCTATTCCTGTTGGTGTAAGTGGCTAGTTTATTGATTTAAGTATCAAGTCAAATCAGTACACTTTAGTCTGAGCAGGAATGAACCACGATGCTGTGTGTTATAGCAGGGGTGGGGAACCTTTTTTGGGTCGGGGTCTCTGACCCACAGAAAAATCAGTCGGGGGCTACACACAAGTGAGAAGCCCAACCTCCCCACAAGATCCTTCACTGAAGTGGCCCCTGATGGAGAAGGAGAAAGACACTCCCCACATTCCCCTCACACACCAGAGCCCAATGGGGCCCAAGCTAGTAGATTTTGTGTGCTTCAGTCCCACCATAGGTGCAGGCTCCGCATTGTTGGTGGGTGGAGCCCTGAGCCTTGGGGGCTGGATACAGGTATGCCGGGGGCCGGCCTGAGGTTCCTCACCACTACTATATAGTAACTGTGCTATGCTTTTATGGCTCCATGCATTTATAAAGATCTGAAAGGATTGATCTTTCAAGCAACATGGCTTGGAATTAAAATACTCTTTTCAGTATATACCTTTCTCCTCCTCCCCACTACCACTCAAGATTCAAATCCATAATGGAGTTCAAAATATCAGTACTCTTTGGCCTCAGATCTCCCTGCTTTACAAATCAGGACAACACAAGCCCATAAAAGTCAGGAACAAAGTACCCAAGTCTGGAAAAACAAAGCTATAAATTGATGATTAATTATAATGAGAGAGCTTAAAGGAGAAAAAAAATGAAAGTTTTTTGTCTGCACATTTTAAACTAGTATACAGAGCACATCAAAATCCTTAGGGGTAATTAAAACGATTGTTTTACAGTTTAATGCTTTAGTTTAACATTTGAACCTCTCCCCTCCTCCAACTGAAGACAATGGGACTTGGCAAACTTTGGATTGTTTGCTTTGCAGGGTGTTTTTGTCTGAACTGAAACTGCTAGGGAGTCTTGATTACTTCATGATCATTCTTATACGGCAGAATTTTTCTCTTATTCCTGACGACTCAATCCTGTCTTTCATTGGCTCCACTGAAAAGGCTGTGAAAGGACTGCAGAATCAGCCCCTACCTATGTTAAATATTTTTAATGCAGTAATAGATTGCACTATTGAGTTTTATGCAATTTAACAATAAATTTCTGTTTATAAATGAAACAAAAGCAATTGCCTTTTGCTTACAGCGACCCCCTTCAAAATTGCTTCTGAGAGAAGTGTTTCTTAAAAGCTTATCTGCGTTGTGCATTTAAAACAAGGAAATGGGTCTTGGGTCTTTTACTCAGAACTAATCTCTTCATATGACAGCACTAAAAGCTTTTTTTCTAACAGTTCACAAGAATCATTGTATAATAGCAATGCGATTTTAAAGGGAGAGCGCTTCTTTAAATGGGAGACCAATTTCATGAGTTTTGCATCAAAATCAATAATGAGTGTGTTGAGGGATATATTGATTCCTCCCCCACACTGAAGATACTCTAGAGCATGTCACATTGATTTTGAGCTGTTCAAATTCTGTCTGTCTCCTTTGTCAGATCCCAGGTGACAGTCTTCACTCCTTCTAGCAGCCACTCTCATCCTCCCTCCCCGTCCCCCCTACCTCATACCTTCCTGGTCCTCTGTTCTTGAGCTGGGAAATAATGCTCAGCTTCAATTCTGAGACATGAGGAAATTCTTCTCCCTCCAGTGGGAACTATTTTTGGGGTTGGGGTGCAGAGGTGCAATTCCCCATTTAGACCTGTTGATATTGGGTTGCTAACTCTCCCGAACCAGATGGACCAGACTCTACTGCTGCAAATGGCGTCTTGTCTCTCCAGTTCGGGAGTGTTGGCAACTCTCACTGCCCCAGGCTGTGGCCACAGCTGGGGGCAGCTCAGAGCCCTGGGCTGGCAGTAGGATCCCAGGGCAGGTGGGGATGGTGGGCTGTGAAGCCTGTGGCAGGGCTGGTGGGACCCCAGGAGTCAACGGAGCCCATGGCATGGCCAGCAGATGGGAAGATCCTGAGGGCTGATAGAGCCCAGGGAGCCAGTGGGTAGCAGGACCCCAAGGGCCAGTGGAGTCTGTGAGGCCAGTGGGACCCAGAGGGGCTGAGAAAGTTAATTGGGCCAACAAATGGCAGGACCCTGTGGGGCCAGCAAAGCATGTGGGACCAGCAGGACCCTGTGGGGGTTACCCATAGGCCAAAACACAGGGCTGGAGAAGCCAGTAGCAGGGTCTTGGCCCCTCATTGTGGGGTAGTCATTTGCAAAACCTGGGGGTGCTACAGCGCCCCCCGTACCCTTACTTCCCACACCTATGTGGCTGGTTGCTAGGTGTCAGTGTCCTGGTGACTGGATTTGCTATTGTCGTCTTGGATTCTCAAGTGATACTGGGTTCACTTCCACCAGTCTTTTTCTAATGACCCCTGCAGGTTCAGACAGTTAGATGACATTCATACTCATATTTCTTAGCTGCCTTGAGAGAAAACAGACCTTTCCTGCCCACTGGGTAACCATGCAAGACGTAGGAAACTGAGGCACACATAAGAGTAATAAAAATATTGCAGAAAATGTCCACTTTGTGACACAATTTAAAAGGTTTCTCTAATACTACAAGTCCTGTAAACTCAATCTAGGATCTGATGTGTGACTCAGATATCATCAATATTCTGTGACTGAAACTTTGTGAATAATTCTACTGACAATATGCAAACTAGAAGAGAATCTAGCTATCTATCCCAGAGCTGTACTGGGTGTGATGGGGTGGTCACCACCCACACTTGCTGTGAAAAGGTTAATTAACTAGACAGGCCACATCTGAGAGGAATCAGGCAGTGAAGCTATTTCCTGATTGAGGGAGGGCTTCCAGCTGGGGAGGAGGGAAGCTGGGTTTGACATCCCATTTCCAGCATTTGTAATCCAAAGGGGCTGCTGGGTGTCAGTCACTGAGAAAGAAGGAACCTTGGAGGCTACAGGGATAGTTAGTCTCCAATTACTCCTTCAGTAAGCCAGGGGGTAGGAGTGTTACACCCAAGCCCAGATTGGGGGGCGGGGGGGAGAGTATTATATGGTAAGGGAAAGGCAGTTAGGGTCTAACAGGAAACAGAACTTGACAGCAGATTAGATGGTCCCTCAGTTGGAATCTGGTGGGGGGCAGGTTCCTCTGGTAGCTACTAAGTGAATAACACCTTGAGATGGTGAATAGGAAGAATGCCTAGAGTTACTGGAGAAACTCCTTTGTCCATTGGAATGGTAAAATGTGTGGTGTGACCTAGATGGGCGACTGAGTCATGAAGAGGCAGCAGTCCTACTTGAAGAACAAGGTGGAGGTGGGGGCTATGGACTTACATAAAGAGGTGAGAAGTTAACAGACAGCAATGGGAAGGGGTGTTGACTTCCCAAGCCATTCCCCAGAGTGACCAGGAGAAGTCACTGTCCTGGCAGTGAGTGAAGTACCCCTCACAGGCCCCGAAGGACTGATGGGGTAAAAAATACAAAGACAGGCCTCTTTCTGAAAGCCTTCTATCAGAGTTCTGCATATGAAGGGTGTTGTATCATGAAAGCAAGGTACTAACAAACTTCAAAAGGACTTTATTTACCAAAAGTGAAACCTCTTTATAAAGCTGCTGCATCCCTCTGTAGCTCTCACTGGGCCCCCAGCTAATCTTCTCCCCCCTCCTTCCTATTTCCTGTGCTTCCAGACTCCCAACAGCCAGTGCTCTCAGTTCTAATTATTACAAGCAGCATCTAAAACACCACATTCCCTCCTCTCTTAAGAAGCGCTCTCAATTATAAAATAAACATTGTTGTTCTAACCTCAGCAATAAATATGGAACAAACCACTATACTGTTGGCAGTAATATTACACTGAAAACACTGTAAATACTATATAACATAGTCTCTAGTCCAGACAGGTGGTCGTCTGGGTCTGACAGACCGTCTCTCAAACCCCGTTTCTAGTGCAATGTCTTGTTGTGTTGGTACTACAGTGAATTCATCCAACATGGACTGGGTGTTGACATCATCTCCTCTTGGTACATAGGCAGGTGCAAGATAAGAAGCATTCCATACACGCCCATCAGAAAGTCGATAGGTGCAAGGTCCTCTCTTCTCAATGATTTTAAGAGATGTGAATTTATGGTCCCCTTTGCGTAGAATTCCAGGTTTTCTTACTCTAACGAAGGAACCACACTCAAACTTCGGTTCCTTAGCACCCTGCCATTTGTCTGTGAAAGCCTTATACTTTTCTTGGTTCTGTCCAACGGTTTTTCTCACCTCATCCTCTTTTGGTGCATCAGGTCTTGACTTTAACAATCCAGCAATGTTCAGTTTGGTATTCATCTGTTTTCCATGCAGTAACTCTGCGGGTGATCTTTGCGTTGTGGCATATCGTGTAGCCCTATATGCTTGCAAGTAATCAGTAGTGAAGGTTATCCACAATCGCCCTTCCAGTTGAGTCATTTGCAAACTCTCTTTCAAGCTTCTGTTAAACTTTTCGATTTCCCCATTGGCTTGAGGGTAATACAGGGATGATCTTCTATGTAAAATGTTGCTTTCTGCTAGAAAAGTTTCAAATTCCAGGGAAGTAAATTGACTACCATTATCCGAAACCAGTTCTTTGGGGTTACCTTCCCTGCTAAAAACTGTAGAGAGGAACTTAATTACTGTAGCAGAAGAGATTTGTGATGTAAACGCTACTTCGGGCCATTTGCTGAAATAGTCTATTAAAGTGATGGCATAACGACAGTCAATTGGAGCAGCATTAAAGGGTCCTATGATGTCAATCATAACTTTTTCCCATGCAGAATCAGGAAGAGGAACAGGCTGTAATGGTGGGGTACATATCACTGCTGTCTTATCATGCATTTAGCAAGTGACACAGGATTTTATGATTGCTTCAGTTTGATAGTCCATCCCTGGCCACCTGTTATGCTTAAATGAAGCACACAAAATCTTTTATAGGGGAAAAGGCAGTATGCCGCATTTATTGAGAATACAACAGTTGCATATGCTTTTCAGTCATTCACACACAACACCATACACACACACAGTCCCACCAGATGATGTTATAGTTACCAGTCCAGAGTCTGTATCAATCTAGTGGCCAGCTAGATCGAACGCAGAGGGAGAGCAGGGCCTTTCGTCGGTCGCGATCCGATGCTCATCTGGAGTTGGTGGCAAGATGAACCCAAAGTTCCATAGTAAGGCACCCTGCTTTTATAATCCTCTGTCCCTGTTGAAGTCTATGGATTTCGCTGTGTCAGTCTGTGACCAGTTACTGTTATCTTGTTGATGTTAATCATTCCCAAAACATCTCCAAGAGGCTCATCCTGTCCTGGATTGTTAATCCATTGTTTTTAGGGATGCCTTCACCTTAGAGCCATCAATCTGCCAATGTGATTAATTCTTGACCATGGGTATGCACTGATGGTTCCTCTGACGCCGATATGTCTGTTCGCAGTCTGTCTTTTACAGTTTTCTTCACCCGCATTGCCCCCCTTCTCTCTTGACCATCTGGCTCTAATGATGACCTTCACACGTTATCTCATTCACACAAACAATCTTTCACAGAGTCCTTCAAAGGTAAACAGTACCGTTTTATATTAAGCAAAATCAAAATTAAAACAATTCACTTCGAAGGCCTGGGCCTTCAATATTCCTAATCTCATTAGCATAGACACAATACCAAAATCCTGTCTCTTTACTTACTAAACTCACTAAACTTTAAAACAAAGGAATATATAACTAAAGGGCTTAATTTAATAAATGTGATAATGTGTTACCTTACATTGCTACATTATTAATCCTAAAATACAAATATAAAAAGAATAAAACTTTCAATTCCAACACACCAATACAGATCCCGTAGTCGTTGTTTGGTTCTGACAATTCCTTGATGAGTATTGTGTGCCAGGTGTATGAGTTTTGACTGTAATTCTTCTGGCACAAGTAGCCGGTGTGTACGTGATAGCACACTCAGCACAGTAACATCTGGTATTGTAACTGCATGCACCTGTTGATTGGACTGGTTACTGCGGCATACTTTAGCAAAATGCCCAATCTTATTGCAGTGATTGCACTGAGCTACTTTTGCAGGACTTGTGTAGCTTGCAAAGTGTTGTGGGGATCCACAGAGAAAGCATGCTTTTGCTGTGCTTTGAATTTGCTGATTCTGTAATTTTTCATGAGCTTTCTCCTTGTAATTGTTTGTCTGCAGTGATAGTGGACTTTTCTGCAAAGGAGTCACAGCCTGGACTAGGCTTTCTGTATCCATGCTCATTATTTTGGCTTCTGCTATAGCTGACTCAATCTGGGTAGCAATGGTTATTGCTTTTTCCAGTGTAAGTTGTTGGTTGTTTTCTCAGTGAGCTGGTCTCTAATCATCTCATCTGCCATATTCCCAAAGCCACAAGTTACAATCAGACTCCTCAGAGAAGCAATATACTGCATTATAGTCTCCCTTGGTTTCTGCTCACGCTGGCAAAATCTGTAGTGATTAGCGATTACACTTTTGGCACAAAAAAGTTCTTTAATGCAGTGAGTGCAGTCTCATATTTACCATCTGCATGGGGAAAAGTGTAAAATATATGCTGCCCTTCTGCTCCAAGGCAGTGGGTTAGCAGAGCACATTTTCTTACTTCAGAATTCTCTGTAGCACTGATTGCAAGCAGATAAGTCTCAAACATATGAATCCAGGCAGTAAAAGCAATTGGAGGCTCACCTGGGCTTTGCAGAAAGGGTGCAGGTGGGTTCAGAGGCAGAAGAGCCATCCTCATGGCCAAAATGTTGTATCATGCAAGTAAGGTACTAACAAACTTCAAAAGGACTTTATTTACCAAAAGTGAAATCTCTTTACAAAGCTGCTGCATCCCTCTGTAGCTCTCACTCAGCCCTGGCTAATTTTCTCCCCCCTGTTTCCTGTGCTTCCAGACTCCCAACAGCTAGTGCTCCCAGTTCTAATTATTACAAGCAGCATCTAAAACACCACAAAGGGTTCAGTCCTTTGTCACTCAAGAAGCAGATGTATATGGGAATAAACACAAATCTGCACAGATTAAGAAGGTGTATTTCTAGTGAGTCAAAATGTATAGCTGCTTGATGGGTCTTATCCAATGCTCAATGAAGTCAGTGGGATTTTTCCCATTGATTTCAATAGGTTTTGGATCAGGGCTGATAGTACTCATATTTTTAAGTCAACTAAAACATTTAGAGCCAGATAGTGATTTTTTACGCATACACCCATGTTGGGAGCTCTGCAGGAGCATCTCACCCCAGCTGAAGATCTGGCAGCCATCATGACTAACTGGAGCATGATGCTTCCAAGAAGGTTGAGGGATCATGCCCTCCCTTGCATCCATCCTTTTAGAGGCTATGGTAGGGTGGGACTGGGGTTGGGAACATAATGTCTATCCTTTGGAGAGGGCAGTGCTGCTGTAGGTGCTCGCCTGGCATAATCTCTGTGTTTAGGGGAACATAAGATCAACTGCTGTATACAGGCATCCCTTTCTGGGTCCTTTCCTTCTCTCAGAGCCTGCTGTTATACAGATGCACACAAATCTGGTCTGCCTTTTGTAGGCCCTACAATATTGAAGTTGTTCTCCAGTGATAGGCCCAAGACCATCCTTTCTAAAACAGTGGCCTCAGACTCAACAGAAATATTCCCAGTGACTCTCTGTAAGAACTTGGGTAAATCACCGAGGCCTATTTTTAAAAGGTGTTTAAGCATTGCTACACTCAATTTTGCAACGCTCAAACAATTTAGGATCCTGTCTGCAAACAGGATTTAGGTTCCTAAACCCCCTATGAAAATGAAATTTAGGCTGTAAGTCATTAAGTGTTGTGACACAGCACAGCAATGTCTAGCTGCGTTTGAAATCTGGGCCTTAATCTCTGAGCCTCCATTCCTCACCTGTGAAATGGGGTTTAAAACATTTATGCACCTCATATGCATGTTCTGAGAATAGATTCATTTAAGGTTTGTGATCTGCTCAGATACCATGCTAATGAGTGCCACAGATGACTATAAATGACTGTTGCATGCATGATCCCCTTTTTAGTGGGAAATTAGAACCCAGTGTTTTAAAATGCTGTAAATGTGAAATGAAAACTTAGGGTATTTCCAATTTTTTTCTTTTTGTGGGTCTAATCCTGAAGCCCTTACAGCAAAACTCACATCAACTTCTAATGGGACTGAGAATTTTCAGGGCTATTTAAATTTGTCATGGCTATATGGGAATATCAGCTCATTTTAAGATAGTTTTAGAAGGAAAGTGGAAAGGAGAAGGCATTCATGTTTGGTGCTGATTGCAATCCTGTGGGAGCTTACCGACACTTTGAAGTGATTGTTCAAGGAAAGATTAGGGGAAAAAAAGGAACATAAAAAATGCCTGGAGAGATTCATGTTCTCTCTTCATTGGAATAAGGGGAGCCAGTGTGGTTTGTGTGACCTTGGTAAGACCTGCCAGAAGTGTTAATAAAGGATTTCTGTGAGCAGGAGACTGTAGCTGGAATCACAAGACGACTTGTTTAAATCCAGTATGATTCAGCAGATAAATCACAACTGATTAATAGTGTCCCTTGAATTAATTTATATCAGATAGTTGGTTTCCTAATCTTTCCAACTTTAGAATTCTTCTACTGTAGAGTAAGATTGATGACACCTAGAAACTGATGATCTGCTTCTCTTGCCATACCAGTAAAATGACATTGGGTGAAATCCTAGCCTGGTTGTAGTCAATGGATATTTTGCACTTTACTTCAATGGGGCTATGATTTCATTCATTGATTCAAATGTATTAACTCCTGATGTTCCTCTCACAGCGGTGAAAATCAGGCTGTTAGTGTTTTGAAGGGTGGTGAGGACAAGCCACAAGAGTGAAATGCCTGCAAGCTGCATGGATTTTTTTAAACACCATCACAGAGACTCAAATAAATGTTTACCTCCAAATTAAAAAAAAAGTAAGCAAATGGGGAAAAAAAGCCACCATGGATAAACAGAGTAGAAAAGGCACCTCTTAAAAGTTGGAAGTCCAGTCTCACAGAGGAAATAGAAAGGATTATAAATTCTGGCAAGTCAACTGTAAAAGTGTAATTAGGCAGGTAAAAGAGCAACTAGCAGGAGACACAAAGTAACAGCAAAATTAGGTAAATCAGAAGCAGGAAGCCTGCCAATCCATCAGGGGAATCTCTGGATGATTGAGGTGCTAAAGTAGCACCCAAGGAAGACAAAGCCATTGCCATGGGCAGCTGGTAATGCAGGCAAGGGAAGGCATTGCCTACATTGCCCAGCCACTCGGGAGGGCCTGGGGCCACACGGCACGGCTCCCTGGCAGCTGGGGAAGGCTGGTGCCACACCATATGGCAGCCCTGGTCCTCAGTTGGGGTTTGGCGGGGCTTGGCTGAAAGATGGGGGGAAAGGTTGGGGTGACGGGGCATAGTCTTGGGGGAAAGGATGTGGCTTCGGGCAGAAGGGGCAGGGCTTTGGCTGCCTTCCCAAGCTGGACCTTCACCCACTGCCCACAGCCATTGCAGAAAAGCTAAATTAATTCTTTGCACTGGTCTTTCCCATACCTAAGCTATTCTTTTTAGGTGGCAAATCTGAGGAGTTGTCCAAGACAGGTGTCAATAAATGAAGCTTTGGAACAAATTGATAAATTAAATTGTAACAAGTCACCAGGACCAGATGGTGTTCACCCGAGAGTCCTGAAAGAACTCAAATATGAAATTGCAAAATTATTAACTCTGGTACGTAACCTATAATTTAAATGAGGTTCTGTACAAGGTGACTGAACGATGCCAATGTGACACTGATTTTTTTTTAAAGGTTCTGGAAATGATCCTGGAAATTACAGGCCAGTAATCCTAATTTCAGTACTAGGCAAACCAGCTGAAACTATAATGAAGAAGAATTATCAAACACTTAGATGAACACAGTTAGTTGGGGAAGAATCCTGCTTGTACCCTTACCAGTAGCAGGGACCCCATTTAAGCAGAAAGAACTGGACCTTGTGGGTCTACTAGAAAGGAGTGGTACAGGATGAAAGAATATCTTAGTTGTAGTGGACTATGCCACGCGGTATCCTGAAGTGGTATCCCCTGTGAATGGCCATGGCCCACACAACTGCTGAGGAGCTCCTGAAAATATTCTCAAGGGTGGGACTGCCTAGATAAATACTTATGTACCAAGGGAGAATGTGACCTCAAAACTCATGGCAGAGTTGTGCTGTTTATGCTCTCAGAACCTTGGTCTACCACCCTCAAATAGATGGGTTGGTGGAGCAATTTAACAAGACGTTGAAGCCCATGCTACACAGGTTCATGGAAGACAACCCCCATCACTGGAGTAAGATGCTGCCTGCCTTGATGTTTACAGTGAAGGAAGTACCAGTCTTCCATGGGTTTCTCACCCTTCAGACTCCTCTATGGAAAACAGCCCCAGGGGATTTTGGACCTCATGTGGGAGGCCTGGGAGGAACAAGAGACCCATGCTCAAGGGTCAGTGCAGTACCTTTTACAATTTAGGGAAGGGCTGCATGAATTAAGCCGTATGGCCTGGGAGAATCTGGAGCAAGCCCAGAATGCCCAAGCTGCCCAGTACAACTGCAGGGCAAAGACTTGGATCTTCCAGCTGGGATATAAAGTGTTGCTACTGCTGCCCTAATCAGAGTCGAAACTGCTAGTGAAGTGGCAAGGACCATTTGAGGTAACTCGACATGTGAGGCCAGTTGACTATCAAGTGTAGCTGCCTTGACAGAGGATGGGGACACAAATGTGAGTCTCCTCAAGGCCTGAAAGGAGTGAGAGATGCTGCTGATCACGCAATATCCCACTGAGCCAGAATTGGGACCATTAGCAGAGGGAAGCCCCGCGCTCCAACCTGTTAACGTCAGACGAGAACTCAACCCTGAACAGCAAGAACAGCTGTCAGCTAATGAATGACTTTTCACATGTCCTGTCAACTAAGTGGGGAAGATGAGCCTGATGAGCCACCATATTGCCACCCCCTCAGGCCAGAAGATGAGACAACCATTGCCCGCTCCCCAGAAAGATGTGGGACACAGTATGGGAGGAACTGAACCAGATGCTAACCCTGGGCATAGTGGAGGAGTCTAGGAGTGAATGGAGGAGCCCAGTAGTACTGGTGCCCAAACCAGGTGGAGCGGTCAGGTTCTGTGTAGACTTCAGGAAGGTGAATGCCATCTCATTTGATGCATACCCGATGCCTCATGTAGATGAGCTGCTGGAGTGGTTAGGCCATGCAAGGTTCATATCTACCCTTGATCCAACCAAAGGGTACTGGCAGATCACTTTAACGCCAGCATCAAAGGAGAAGACAGCATTCCCAACACTTTTTTGGGTTGTTTCAGTTTACCACCATGCCCTTTGGCTTGCATGGGGCAGCAGCCACCTTTCAGCGGCTTATGAACAAAGTCCTGGGTGCCCACAATGTCTATGAAATTGCCTACATTGATGACATCGTTGTCTATAGTAACAGTTGGGCAGAACACCTGCAGCACCTAACCCAAGTTCTGCCAGCCTTGGCAGAAGTGGGCCTTAGCGCAAATCCGGCCAAGTGCCACTGGGGCCAACACGAGGTAAGCTATCTGGGCTACACCATTGGCAGAGGACAACTCCAGCCGCTGATAGATAAAGTGCAAGAGCTGCAAGACTACCCCACTCCGACTACAAAGAGGCAAGTATGGCAGTTCTTAGGGCTAGCAGGATACTACCAGTGCTTTATACTGAACTTTGTCACCCTAGCTACCCCTCTTATGCACCTCACAAAGAACCCCCGGTCTCAGCACATTGAGTGGTCAGAAGACTGCAAAGTTACCTTACAGACCTTACATGAGCAGCTGACCCAGGAATTAGTGCTCATCAGCCAGACTTCAACAGTCCATTTATTCTATATATGCCTCGGGGGCAGGTCTAGGAACAGTATTATCATAAGGGGTAAGATGGGAAGAACACCCCATTTTGTATCTGAGCTGTAAGCTGTTCCCATGAGACATGTGGTACTCCATAATAGAAAAGGAGGCTCTCATGGTGAAATGGGCTGTGGAGACCCTGAGGTATTACCTGTTAGGGATCCGATTCACCCTGGTTACAGGCCACACACAGTTAAAATGGCTCCATACCATTAAAAACACCAATGTGCGAATCCTGTGCTGAAACCTGTAACTCCAGACTTATGAGTTTCTGGTGGCGCACCGGCCAGGGAAGATCCATGCTAACACTGACTTCTTTCCACAGGCTGGGGAGATCGGTGAAGGGGCATCCCTCCAGGAGCCCTTCTTAAGGGGGAGGGTGTGTGATGGGGTGTGCCAGCCCCACACTGGGAAAGCTGGGGTTAATCAGGCTCACCTGGAAGAAGAAGCCCTGCCCCCTCAGCCCTGCCAGGCATGCTCAGACTGCAGCCCAGGTATAAAAGCCTGGAGAGAGGCTGAGTCAGGGCTGGCTGAGACACCAGTGCTGCAGCAGAGGATGTGTAGGAAGGACTCTGGAAGGAGGCCAGCAGAGAGGGGTAGAAAGTAGCCCAGGGTGGGATATTGTAGCCCATGGCTCTCAGCGTATTGTGGTGGGATTCCCTGCTGAGAGAGCAGTGAAACATGCCACTGCTAATAGGGCCCTGGGGTGGGGCCTAGTGGAGAAGGGAGGGCCCGGGTCCCCCTACCACCTCCTCAGTCCCTGAACTGGCGGGGAGCTAGCACCTGTTTATGACTAGCAACTCTGGCTGCTAGGCTGCATTGCCCTAGTGAGAGGGGTGTTTTCTATAGACGCTGGCCATTGGGCCACATTGCCCTGGTGAGAGGGGCATTTATGGGAGACTCCAGCTGCCAGGACACATGGTCCCGATGGGAGGGGCATGGATATATAACCACAGTTTCATTGCTGAATATGCTGGGTTGGTCGTGGTCCCAAGAAGCACAAGGACAGCAGCTCCCCCTGGGAGAGGAGTGAGTGAATCACCCCCAACAGTGTTTCACTATAGTCCTCTTTTCTCTGTCCTTACTTTTGTCTTACTCTGGTACCAAGTATTGTGGTGTGGATTTATAGGAAGGACGCATAGTCTTGACCCTGAGAAGTTAGACTTTTTATTAGAACTATATAAGACAAAGGAAAAGCCATGCTCTCCTAGCTGTGCATCAAATAAAGCTGACTTTAGACTGTTTCCACACAACTCTTCCTAGCATGTACTTTGCTCTTATACTCCTGACAGAGTTTACTTTGTACTGTACCTTTGTTTGGGGGCAAATAAGCT
Source organism: Rafetus swinhoei (assembly GCA_019425775.1). Classification (NCBI taxonomy): domain Eukaryota; kingdom Metazoa; phylum Chordata; order Testudines; family Trionychidae; genus Rafetus; species Rafetus swinhoei. The sequence goes on along the minus strand of CM033439.1, from coordinate 18,003,303 downwards.
CAAAAATAAAGTCTCTTCATTCTTCCTGCTCCTCTTTGAGCTGTCACTCCAGCACTTCAGCACCCCAGTCCTGAGTTGTGGCTCAATTCAATCTCTATTTGTATTCCCCCACATCCTCTTTCTCCAGCCAGCTGCAGTTCCCCAGGTTTTTGTCATTTCTTGGAGTTTCACCCTCTTACGGGAGCTCTTTTGAGGAATACATCTTCTTAGCTCCTTGCTCTAATATGTTTCCTGGCTTTAGGCTCTTCCCTGCCCCTTCCCATATGAGTGCTGGCAAATCTTTATCAGGCTCCTTAGATAATTGCCTGCCACTAGCCATCTAGGAATTTAATTTCTTCCAGGTTAGTCTGAGTTGACTCATTCTTCCTTAGGTAGGCTGGTCCCAGACAGCCCCTGGGATAGAGTTAAAATTGGTATCTGGAGAGAAAAGTAGGGTCCTTTCTTGTTTCTGAGTGATGTATAAACAAGGCCTTGTAGATTTTGTTATACGTTGTTTTTCATCTTTGGGCTTACCTTAGATTTATCCAGAATATCTAGCTTTGTGTTCTCTGCTTTTGCTGGAGGTCTTCTTGAAAATGAAAGTGGGAGTATTCGGGGCCCTCAATTTAAGAGGTACGTAGGTAGGTGTATGTATAACTCTTACAAAGAAAATTTATCCCAAGCATGTGGTGGGAGTGTAAGCTGCATATATGTTTAAAACAACAGCAGCCCTGGAGTTTTGGACAGTGAGTCAAAATTGTTTCCAGAACCTGCTGGAAAAATTCCCATTGACTTGAATGGGCTCTCAGGGCATATCTATGCTAGGAAATTATTTCAAAATAGCTAAAATTGAAATAACTCTCAAAATAACTATTTTGAAATAAGCTTATTGCCCGAGAAAAGCAGGAGTGCAGATTTCAAAATAACCAGTCTGTTATTTCAAAATAACAGGCTTGGTAGTGTGAATGCTCTGCTTATTATTTCAAAATAAAGGGAGTTTTTTCGAAATAACTCCCTAGTGTAGACCAGGGCTCAGTGGCTCACATATCTGTCTCTCATGAAGTCTTAGGCTGTGTCTAGACTACATCCCTCTTTCGATAGAGGGATGTAAATTAGACGCTTCGAAATTGCAAATGAAGCGGGGATTTAAATATCCTGTGCTTCATTTGCATAATCGCGTCATAGCGCTCTTTCGAACAAGCGCCATTTTGAAAGTAAAACCACGGTCTAGACGTGGTTCTTTCGAAAACAGCAGGCTTTTTCAAAGATCCTGTACTCCTCAAAGTCAGGAGTACAGGATCTTTCGAAAAAGCCTGCTGTTTTCAAAAGAACCATGTCTAAACTGTGGTTTTACTTTCAAAATGGCGCTTGTTCGAAAGAGCGCCATGACACGGTTATGCAAATGAAGCATGGGATATTTAAATCCCCGCTTCATTTGCAATTTTGAAGTGTCTAATTTACATCCCTCCCTCGAAAGAGGGATGTAGTTTAGACACAGCCTCTGTCAAACCTTTCTGGCAAGAAATCTTCCAGAAAAACATGGAAGCTATGTCCTTTTTATTTCTAATGTAAAAATAAATACATTTAAAGGGTAGAAAAATAAACGGATTTGATTAAAATTAAACAACATTTTATTGTATTTTGTCAATAACCTTCAAGTTCAGCAAAAAGTGTGTGTCAGGGCAACAACGACAAAACCCAGATGTTAGATTGGATATATTGATAGAGGAGGGAATGGTATTTTCCAGCTTCTCAGAAGAGGTTAAAAATGTATAGTAACATAAACGTTAAACTAGTCCAAATGCATCACAATAAAATATTCTCTGCATCCTGATTCCTTATATCTCAGGAATCCCCTCTACAAACTGTTTGAAAGAATTTTTCACTCACAACAAAACAAAAACATTTTGTCCCCTGAGATGAAAAATATTTAATAACTCCATGATATGCAATTATGGTAATTACAGTACATGTACAGCTAAAACTACATATTCTTACTAAGAGGCAGATTAATCATTTAAGAATTCCCAGTTTCAACAAAGGCTTTTAAAAGCAGATGGTAAGGAAAGAGCTCTATGGTATGCTGTTGGTAATAAAGCTGTGATCAATATTTCTTTTGGCCCCTAGCAGCAATATTACAGCAGTGTTTGTGCCTCTTATTCATGATGTTTGGCACCCACACTTTTAAAACATTGGCTAGTTTGCTATTTGTATTCAACATGTAGGAGTTTGATTAGCAAGTTTTTTAAGAGGTTGGTTTTAAATTTTTTTATCCTAATGTACAAGACTTGAAATTTCTCAATACTTGGTATAAAATGCTTTATAGCTTATAGTTTGGAGCGCCTGAGTGGGTGGATATCTTGTGTCCATATTTATTGGCAAATAAATGCTCTTTTCAGTTTTTGTATGGCACATTTTACAGTTTAAGAGGGGTAGCCAAGTTATTCTGTAACTGGAAAAACTTAAAAAACAACAAATAGTCTAGCAGCACCTTAGAGACTAACGAACCATGGAGATGGTATCATGAGCTTTCGTGGGCACAAGCCACTTCTTCAGATGAATGGAGTTATTAAAAGTCCAGTTTCTAAATAGGGGATGGTGGGGAAGAGAAGGAAAAGGGGGGGGAGGGGAAGAAATAATCAATTAGGCTACATCTTCACTGCAGGCTTCTTGCGCAAAAAGGCTTATTCCTCATAGAAAGAGGAATAACTCTTGCACAAAAAGCCCTCTCTTCTTATGATTTACTGTAAATTTTCTTGTGCAAAAAAGCGCTTGTAGCATGGATGCTCCATGAGTTTTTGCATAAAAACAGCCATTTTTGCACAAAAACTCTGTAGTGTAGATGTAGCCCTAGCGTCCATGCTGCATGAAGCTGATAGAGAACGTACCAAATGTTCTTAAGTACCCATAGGTTTTTATGTCATTAAGATGTGGAATGTATCAGGCCATCTAGCCAATGTCTTTGTTTAGACTTCTGGGCTGTGTGTAGACTGGCATGATTTTCCGCAAATGCTTTTAACGGAAAAGTTTTCCGTTAAAAGCATTTGCGGAAAAGAGCGTCTAGATTGTACGGATGCTTTTGCGCAAAAGCACTTTTTGCGGAAAAGCGTCCGTGCCAATCTAGGCAGCTTTCAAAAAAGCCCTGATCGCCATTTTTGCAATCGGGCTTTTTGAAAACAAATCTCAGCTGTCTACACTGGCCCTTTTGCGCAAAAGTTTTGCGCAAAGGGATTTTTGCCCTAACGGGAGCAGCATAGTATTTCCAAAAGCACTGATTTCTTACAGTAGGAAGTCAGTGCTTTTGCAGAAATTCAAGCGGCCAGTGTAGACAGCTGGCCAGTTTTTCCAGAAAAGCGGCTGATTTTCCAGAAAAACTGGCTAGTCTAGACACAGCCCTGTTGTAGGAATCAAACTTGTAAATGAAATTAAATTCTGTAGTTTCCATGTTGAACTGGCTTTTGAAATTGGTTTGAAATAATATGGTGACTTGGAGATCCATTAGTGAGTGCCCAGGCAAGTTAAAATGTTCCCCAACAGGTTTCTGTGTGTTGTTGCCTTTTCAGATACCATTAATTATTTATCGCAGAGACTGTCCAATTTGGCCAATATACATGGCAGAGGGCATTGCTGGCATTTGATGGCATAGATCACATTAGTGGATGTGCAGTTAAATGAGCCTCTGATGTGGTGGTTTATGTGTCTATGTCCTATGATGATATCACTTGTGTAGCTGTGGGGATAGAGTTGGCACCCAGGCTGATTACAGGGGTGTGTTCCTGGATGAGTATGATGGAGGTGTGTTGCGTGGTTACTGGAAAGGAATTTGTTTGAGGTTAAGGGGTTGTCGGTAGATGAGGACTGGCATGTCCCTCAAGGCCTGTGAGAGTGAGGGGTCATTTTCCAGGATAGGTCGTAGATTGTTGATAATGCATTGTAGGGCTTTAAGTTGGGGGGCTGTCAGTGATGACAAGTGGTGTCCTGTTTTCTTTTCTGGGTCTGTCTTAAAGTGGCTGATGTCTGGGTACTCTTCTGGCTCTGTCGATCTGTTTTTTCACTTTTCTGGGTGGGTATTTCAGTTTTAAGAATGCTCTATATAGATCCTGTAGGTGTTTGTCTGTGGGATTGGAGCAAATTCGGTTGTATCTTCAGGCTTGGCTATAAACAATAGATTGAGAAATGTGTCTTGGATGGAAGCTAGAGGCATGAAGGTAAGTGTAACAGTCAGGAGGTTTTCGTTATAAGGTGGTGGAAATGTGTCCGTCATGTAAATTGTACTGTAGTGTCAAGGAAGTGGATCTCTCGTGAAATTGTTGAAATTCTTGTGAAATTCTTCAAGGGTCTCTTTCTCATGGGTCCATATGATGAAGATGTTATCAATGTAGCGTAAGCAGAGTAAGGGTTTTAGAGGGCGAGAGCTGAGGAAATGTTCAAGGTCAGACATAAAAATGTTGGCATACTGTGGGCCATGTGGCAGCCCATAGCTGTGCAGCTGACTTGAAGATATAAATTGTCCTCCAATCAGAAATAGTTGTGGGTGAGGACAAAGTCGCAGAGTTTTGTAATGAGGTGTGCAGTAGTGTCATCAGGGATTGTGTTCCTGACAGCCTGTAATCCATCTTGATGTGGAATTTTGTTGTAAAGAGTTTCTACATCCATGGTGGGCAGGATGGTGTTTTCAGGAAGATTACTGATGTTCTGTAGTTTCCTCAGGAAGTCAGTGGTGTCTTGAAGATAGCTAAGTATGCTGGCAGCATAGGGTCTGAGGACAGAGTCAATATTGCCAGATAATCGTGTTGTAAGTGTGCCAATGCTTGAGATGATGGGTTGTCCAGAATTTCCAGGTTTGTGTTTCTTGGGTGGCAGATAGAAGACTTGTAGTCGAGGATTAGGGGGTGTATTTGTGTAGATTTGGTCCTGAGTTGTATCAGGGAGTTTCATGAGCAGTAGTTTTAGGGTTGTGGGGTTTTTTTGGTATTCTTTAGTGGGATCAGAGGAGAGAAGTCTGTAGAATCTGGTATTGGTGAGTTGTCTGGCAGCCTCCTGTTCATAATCTGTTCTGTTCATGATGACTACAGCGCCCCCTTTGTCAGTCTCTTTGATTATCATGTTAGAATTTTTTGGAGGCCGTGTATAGCATTGTGTTCTGCATGACTGAGGTTATGTTACATGTTGTTTGCTAACAATGTCAGCCTGTGCACGTGACATTTTACAGTGACATCTAGTGGCTAGTTGGGTTAATCACAAACATGTATTGGAAATCTATTCCCTTCTGTCATACCTCCATTTCTGTCACTCACTTGGACTTGTTTCCTCTGTCGCATGAAGAACAACTTACTGTTATAAATACACACCGAACAATTTGTTATAAATTCTGTACCTCACATATAGACTGAGGAAACAAGAAACTGAAGTCAACACTTTCAAAATTGGGTCCATATCTAAATCTATATCTAGGAACCCAAGTTAGAAAACTGGGAACCCAAGTTAGAAAACTTAACTTGATAGGAATTGTCATAAGTGCTTAAGAAATCTACCCCTTATCACATTAACATGGTTTCTGTGGTATTCTTTATTTTGGGACCAAGAATAATCTTGGTACAAAAGAGACTAAAATAATTAATAGATTTCAAATTGTACTTTTCATTTTCTATAATATTTCTTCAGACTACAGCAGTTTCCTCTGGCACTTCTGTATCATTTTAGCAAGCAAAGTCTTTTTTATTTTCCTTGACTTTTCAGTGAAGCTGATTTCACTTCTTTTATAGAAAATGGTTCTTTAACTTGTGTATAGTTAGAGGAGACTATAATGAAATCATGTGTTGCAGAAAACAAACATGGTTTGTAGATAAATCACATCTGTAGCTGCAAAGGAGCAAACTTAAAAAAGGCAAAACACAAATTCAAAGAGTAGATTATTAGCATTTAGGTACCCATTTCTGCAGAGACTTGCAGGTGGTTAAATCAGTGGGATATTCACAAGTTAAGCATGAGTAAGTCAGACTGGATGCCCTAGCAATACCTTAGAGACATTAGATTGATGTTCTTCCTATGAGTCTTTCTGTTGTATTATAAATCACATCTTTAAAATGTTCAGATTCTATGTAGGTGTGCAGAAAATTTTGCTGATTCATATGGTTAGTTACAACAATCTCCTTTTTTATTTACTTTGTTATGGTTACCTACTGCTTGCACTGTGCAAAGCTGGATTTTTGTGAATATGGAATCCTGTTCAATTTAACTTGCAGTGTGTTTGAAATATATAGGATTTTTATTTTTGGTTTGCAAAATTTAATAAGCATGCTAGTTTGGCTACAGGATAAGGTAAAATGGCTGTCATAGAGAAAACAATTAGGTCTGAAAAAATCCAGTTTCATACTTCTTTTACATTAACAAAGTTGAAGCTGATTCCAATTAATTTCTATGGCAAAAGAATGGGTTGCCATAAAATAAAAGATTTTCTGGGTCAAGCTTTTCTTAGAGCTGCTAGAAAAAATTCTGATGGAACATCTTCCCTTTGAAAATACTGTTTTGCTGAAAATAGAAATGTTTCATAGGAATGTGTCAATGGAAAAATTTTGACAAAATTAGACATTGAAATGGAATATTTATTTTTGAATGTATTGTTTTGTTCCAACTTTCTCATTTCATTTAAACATTTTATATTATACACTGATATTTGATATTCTGTGTTTTGACATCATAGAAACAAAACATTCCCATGATGTCAAAACAGAACACTTTCAAAAGGTTGTTTTGACATATCTGAATGAAAACTTTTCAAAAATTCTGTCTGCAAAATATTTTGAAATTACTTTCTCTCCCAGTAGACCATGAGAACAAATTTCAAAATATCAGAATTTCTCATGGTTTAGAAATTGCATTTCCCTGACAATCTGTAGTTTATGTTGACTAAAACCCATCAAGTTGAGAGCCAAGATAAAGCCCTGTTTTGTCTCTTCAGTTCAAGACATCTGAAAACAGGAGGGCTCTCCTGAAAATCTGGCTACTTATCTCAATGTCTAACTTAGCATTTAGGAGCCTAATTGGCATAGCCTACTATATATCTTCAATGATCCTTTCACAGTTCCTTACATAGCAAAATGTGTTTTGTTACATAATTACAAGTCTCACTAATGAATCAGGATTCTTTTGTATGATCTTAATTATAATCTAATGTACTGTGTCAACTTTCAGAAAATATCTAATAACAATCTGGTAGCAAATAATGATGTTTCTACCTTAATACTTCAGCAACTTTCGAATGCGACATACCAACTGTTGTGTTGCTGCCCTCTACTGCTGGCTTAGCAGAATGCTGTCTTTAGCTTTTAGGGTACATACAGAACTGCATTTTTTTTTAGAGACCACCATGATAGCATTGATTCTATTCCTTCTATGTGATTTGTGGACAGCTGTGGTGTCCATGAGTGTATGACTATGTAACTTTATATTACTGTTTCATAAAATATTTGCTGATAGTAATGTACTAGATGCAGTTTGGACTCGATAACCTCTTGAGGTCTCTTTCAACCCTCTGATTCTATGATTGGCCATATGGTCAGTTATAGTACGGTATTTGTAATGTATCTGCAGGTTAATTGTTTGAAGATACGTTGATCTCCGTTGCTGATTTTTATTGTAGCATGGAAAATGCAGGATTCAGGGTTGCATGCAAAAGAAATGACTGCCTTTACAAGATCCCTATTGCCAGGGCAGGAAGGATCCTAAAACATCCATATGAAACATAAGAAAATCGAAAACTACTGATGAAATTTCAGCCAGAATGTGCATCCCTGTCTAGACAGGGCAGCACATAATATCCAGGAGCAGGAGGGATGTTCAGTCAGAACTTTAAGTGTGGTTATGTTTTGTCTTTCAGTTAACTGTTTTGATAGTGGTTTGCTGTTTTAGAGCAGCTGTTTTCTAGTGACTGAGAAATAGGACTCCAGGTTTCTGTACAAAGTCTCTAGCTAGTTTGTTTGATCTTTAAAAATCATTTAACTGCGCTGCACTGAGTATCGCCGCCCGTATGAGACACTTAGTGATCCATCAATGAAATGTTCTGTATAAATGCAAAATAATTATCTTACTGCAGTGTCTTCCCCTGAGGGTAAATCTAGACTGCAGAGTTTTTCCAGGATACTGCCAGTATCCCAGAAAAACTCTGCCACATCCAAGGAACGTGTCTGCTCTTCCAAAAATTTTTGAAAGAGCAGATGTGTTTTTTCAGCATCTCTGTAAACCTCGTTTTACGAAAAAGAAGGGATATTCCAAAAGGTGTTTCTTCCCCACATTTGGCCCAGTGTAGACAAGCCAAATTTCGGAAAAGCCTATTCCAAAAAAAAAAAGCAGAAAAAGCTATGCAAATTGTGGTTCGCAATTTGCGTATCTTTTTCTGGAAGAACTGTGTAGTCTAGACTCAGCCTGAGCTCTGAATGGAAGTGTATCGGGAAAGCCCTGTTTTAGAGTCAATGTAAAAGATCTTTTCTGTGAAGTTATAAACTCTTCAATTAGAAGTTCCTAATGGGGGGTGGGTGGGCTGGAGGATTCAATAACCGTAGCGACACTATCAAATGCCTTTTCATTGCCAAACTAGAAGAGATTTGTACTCCTCCTTCTCTCTGCTTTTAAAAGTAGACAGCCAATTTTTTGTGGGGGACTGTTAGGGGGGAGTTTGGGGAGTGTTTTTTGTCTGCTTCTTTTGAAGCACCAGGGATGGTCATAGCTGGAGAAGAAATGCTTGACAGGATAGCCCAGTCCTCTGAGATGGTATCAGATATTCTCTCTCCCAGGTGCTTGGCTGCAATGGATTTGGTGCCTGAAGCTGGGAAGGAACCCTCCCCCCCCCAGTCAGATTAGCAGTGATACTGGGTTTTTTGATCTTTCTCTGAGGTGTGTGTGTGGGTCCCTTGCTATGATTATCTGGGCATATCTCATTTAATCATTTCCCTGCCATTACAGGAGCATCTGGTAGTGATGCATCTTAGTCCTTCCTATTGTCTACTTGTGACACGAAGTCTAGTCTCCTAGACTGCACATTGTAATACTTTGGTCGCTAGCTTTAGTGTGCGGGTGCAGAGTGGTGTTGTCAGCCTGGGATATAAAGGAAATCAGACTAAATGATCTAATGGTCCCTTCTGACCTTAAGTACAATGATTCTATGAAGGTGCCACTCTTCTGGTAGTTGAAAGTACTGCCTGCTTGAACTAGATTTCATCTGAAGAAGTGGGTTGTGCCCACGAAAGCTCTTGATACCATCTACATGTTTTGTTAGTCTTTAAAGTGCTACTAGACTATTTGTTCTTTTTTAAGTTTTTCCTGTTACAGACTAACTCAGCTACCCCTCTGTAGATTTCAGATGATCCATCAAGAGCTCTGTGACTGGGTTGCCTGCTAAGGGCACCATGTATGGGGGCTATGTTTCCAGTAGCCCCCCTCCCAAGTTTGTTATAAAAAGAGGGAGGCTGGGTGATTAAGAATAGCAAAAGGCTGGGCATTCCAGCAATTGAAGGGTTGTTAGATCATCATGAAAACATTGCTGGGTACTCCACTTAAAAAAGAGGGGAGAAAAAGAGTAGGAATGAGTGTTGTGCTGCAGAGATCTGCATTTGGACCACAGCTGTTAAACTTCTCATATATGTTCTTGAAAAAGGGATAAACAGTGACTAATCCAAAGCTTCTGCCCCTTGTTCATGTGCCTTATCAGGGCAGGGCAGTTTGCATGTTCTTATGATCCCAGGAGCTATGATAGTGGGAGCTTAGTGATCCTGATAGATTCAATGAATCCAGAAAGGTTAAGGGGAGAGGAGCCAGACGAAGCATGCACACCGGTCCTCCAGGATTGGGGGTTTGGCTCAGGGCTAACAACCCTGACTTAGGAAAAGCTTTTGTTACAGAAACAGCAACAAAGAATTCCTTCTCAACATTGTGTGATGGCCTTCCAGAGTAACTTAGTGACTTGTATGACTGCCCTATTGAGAGTCTGGCCAGAGACAGACAGAAGTGGAGGACCTTTGTTGCTGCCCTATACGCCAGCGGGCATGAAGGATGATGATGAATCCAAAGCTGACTGCAAAGAGTTAAAGGGATCTCACAAAACTGGGTGACTGGGCAGATGACATTCAGTGTTGATAAATGCAAAGTAATGCACATGAAAAAATATAATCCCAACTATAGATACCAAAATGATGGGGTCTAAAATAGCTGTTACCACTTAAGAAAGATCTTGGATAATGGATAGTTCCCTGAAAACATCTGTTCAATGCGCAATGGCAGTCTAAAAACTAAAAAGCTAACTGAATATTGGGAATCAGTAGGAAAGGAATAGATAATAAGACAAAATACCATATTGCCTCTATATAGTCATTGTATGCCCACATCTTGAATACTGTACACAGATCTGGTCACCCCATTTAAAAAAGATATATTGTATTTGGAAAAGGTACAGAAAGGGCAACAGAAATGTTTAGGGGATAAGGAACAACTTCCATATGAAGAAAGATTAACAAGACTGGGACTTTTCAGCTTGGGGAAAGAAATGACTGAAGGGTGAGGGGATATGTTAGAGGTGTAGAAAATCATGAATGGTGTGGAAAAATAGAATAAGGCACTGCTCTTCATTCTTTCACCAACATAACACAAGAAGCTGACCCAATAAAAGTTATAGGCAGCAGATTTAAAACAAAATAGGCAATAGGATGGATCATGAAGATTGCCTCTTCTGTTTATTCCTTCTGAAGCACCTGGCATTGGCCACTTTTGGAAGACAGGATACAGGGCTAGAAGGACCATTGGTTTGACCTAGTATGCCCATTCTGATGCTCTTGTATAGAGCTGGAATATATCTGCCCTCTGCAGTAACCCTCTAGACCCCATTCCTCTTCCAGAGCTGAGAGCCCAGGAATCCTGGCAGGATCTCTCTCCCTCCACAGAGTTAGTAACAAAGTAAGAATATATATTAATTTTTTTAAGGCTAGCCAGTGTCCCTTAAGTGACTTGCCACAAGATGTCAGAATATGGTAGTGTTAGAGCTGAGTGGGTTTAATTTTTTTAAAATTTTCTTTCTTTTACATAGGAATTAGAGACAGTGCTCCAGTCAACTAACTACTAAGTTGTCTGGCAAAAAAGTAGAGTTTTTCAGTGCCTTAGTGGCCCCTGGATAGAGATGATGTGGGGGAGTGGGGAGGTGGTGGTGGTAGATGAGGTTGGTTTCCTCCTGCCCCAACCCCTGCATTTGTTGCTTGGCTTTTACTGTGCATGCTCAGTAACATTACTGAAGCCTCTCTCCTCAGTTCACCCCCTCATGCTCTCACTCTCTTCCTCAATTCCCACCCATCACAGCATGCTCAGGTCGCCCCCCATTTGAAATGGCACCCTTTTGTCTATCCTTCAAAGATAGTGGTGCCTAGCATTATTTGGGAGGAAATGCCATCACTGTTTCTTTAAAGGCCCAGGGCTAGAAGCCTTGCAGAATGGGTGGGGCAAACCAATTCTCACCCAGCCAATTGGAGTGAGCATTGGGAAGGGGGCCAGCATATATGCCGCCTTCTCCTTTTTGAGAAAAAAAACCCTATCAGGAAAAGGACTATCTGTTGCTCCTTAGCTGGTAGCTGAAAGGACTAATGGCGGGGGAGGAGGCACTGTTGAAGGGGAAGCTGGCTGATGTTCTGCTTTGGGCTTAAATTACAATTCCAGCTCCATGGAGGAGAGCTGGAGACTCCTGTTGTAAGAAGAGATTAAAGGAATGTGGGAAGTACAATCCAGCTCTTAGAGGAGTGCTGGTCCCCCTGAACAGGGGCAAGGAAAAGCCACTAGCAGGACTTTGTCTTGAGGGGGAAGTGACAGAGGCATCATTTCAGATTTTGTTGGGGTGGGACAACTTTAACCATGATTTCAGAGCAGGGGTTGGCAATAAGATGGTGATGGTTCACCAGGGTTAGCCCCTGGCAGGCTGCCATTGCTATATTTACCTGCATCACTGCAGGTACAGCTTTTGCAGCTCCTGTTGGCCATGAATTGCCGTTCTGGCCAATAGGAGCTGCAGGAAGTGGTGTACACTGGGACATTGCTTCCTGCAGCTATTATTGGCCAGAAAGGGTGATCCATGACCAATGGGAGGTGTAAATAAATAAAGTGGTGGCAGCTTGCCAGGGGCTAATCCTGCTGAGTGGATTGGAATTTGCCCACCACTCTTCTGGGGCTACTTCGGGACTTCAAAAGCCTAGTTTTCTGGCAGATAATTTAGAAGTTATTGGGCAGGATTTCTATATTAAAAAAAGACAAATATTGGATCCACTCAGCTCTAATAATAGCATATTTAGTTTAGAAGAGAAGACTGAGAGGGGATATGATAGCAGTTTTCAAGTATCTAAAAGTGTGATAAGGAGGAGGGAGAAAATGTGTTCTCCTTGGCCTCTGATGACAGGACAAGAAGCAATGGGCTTAAATTGCAGCAAGGAAGGTTTAGGTTGAACATTAAGAAAAACTTCTTAATATCAGAGTGGTTAAACACTGGAATAAATTGCCTAGGGAGGTTGTGGAATCTCCATCACAGGAGATATTTAAGAGCAGGTTAGACAGATATCTATCAGAGATGATCTAGACAGTGCTTGGTCCTGCCATGAGGGCAGGGGACTGGAGTTGATAACCTGTCAAGGTCCCTTCCAGTTCTAGTATTCTAGGATCTAGGGGTCATAATGGACCACAGGCTAAATATGAGTCAACAGTGTGACGCTATGGCAAAAAAAGCAAACATGATTCTGGGATGCATTAACAGGAGTGTTGTGAGCAAGACATGAGAAGTCATTCTTCCACTCTACTCTGCACTGATTAGGCCTCAATTGGAGTATTGTGTCAGTTCTGGGTACCACATTTCAAGAAAGATGTGGAGAAATTGGAGAAGGTCCAAAGAAGAGCAATAAAAATGATTAAACGTCTAGAAAACATGAGCTATGAAGGGAGGCTGAAGGAATTGGGCTTGTTTACTTTGGAAAAGAGAAGACTGAGAGGGGACATAACAATTTTCAGGTATCTAAACGGGCGTCACATGGAGGAGGGGAGAAAATTGTTCTCCTTGGCCTCTGATAGGACAAGAAGCAATGGGCTTAAACTGCAGTAAGTGAGATTTAGGTTAGATATTAAGAAAAACTTCCTAACTGTCAAGGTGGTTAAACACCTAAATAAATTGCCTAGAGGAGGTTGTGGAATCTCCAGCGCTGGAGATATTTAAGAGCAGGTTAGAGACACATCTACCTGGGATGATCTAGACAGTGCGTGGCCCTGCCATGAGGCCAGGGTACTGGACTTGATGATCTCTTGAGGTCCTTTCCAGTTCTATGATTCTGATGTCTTGTGGCAAGTCACTTACGGGACACTGTTAGGTTTAAAATTTTTATATTGCTACATTGTTACTAACTCTGTGGCGAGAGAGACCCCTTCAGAACTCCTGGGTTGTATTTTGGCTCTGGGAGGGGTGTGAGATCTACTGGATTACAGCTGTGGGCAGATACATCTGGGTTCTGTGTAAGACCATCAGAATAGTAATAGTGGGTCAGACTAACGTCCATCTAGCCCAGTATCCTATCTTCTGACAGTGGCCAATGGCAAGTGCTTCAGCGGGAATAAACATAACAGGCAATAATTGAGTGATTCATCCCATCACCCATTCCAAGCTTCTAGCAAACGGAGTTGAGGGATATACTGAACAAGGTATTGGATTTTTGCCCACACTGGCTAACAGCCATTGAGAGATCTATTCTCCATTAATGTAGCTAGTTCTTTTTGGAACCCCATTAAATCTTGCCTTCATAACATTCTCTGGCAAAGAGTTCTCCTCCTTAATCATATATTTTTTTCAAACTGAAAAGTCCCAGTGAATGGATAATATAAAATTTGCATTTGTACAATCTATGTATAACCCACACACCTACAGGGATGTGTCTAGACTACAGGGTTTTTTCGAAAAAAGTGGCCTTTTTAAAAAAAAACTTCCCCTGCATCTAGACTGCTGCCGCGTTCTTTTGAAATTAAATTGAAAGAACGCAGTGGTTTTTTCAACCGTGGTAAACCTCATTTTACGAGAAATAATGCGTTTTTTCGAAAGTGCTCTTTCGGAAAAAGGCGTTATTGAATGCAAACAGGGCTTTTTCGAAAGAGAGCATCCAGACTGCCTGGGTGCTCTCTTTCAAAAAAGCAGCTCGCTTTTTTGAAAGAAGTGGTTGCAGTCTAGATGCTCTCTTTCAAAAGAGGCTTTTTTGAAAGATTCTTTAGAAAAAGCCTCTTTCGAAAGAGGCTTGCAGTCTAGATGTAGCCCTTGCATGGGTCAGTGACTCACGTAGGGGCCCTTAGACCACATACAACAAGAGATAAGAACAAGTGAGCTCTATAGCCTAAACTGAGAGCCAGTTGGCTTTATACCTCAAGTTGTAGCAACTCCTACTCAAAGGTCCCAGGTTTGAATCTGCTTGGTAACAGTTACATATGTGCTCTCTTAAATTGCAGGTAAAGTGATGTCAGTGAGGGGTGTGAATGTGGTAATCTTTTCCCAGTATACTCACTGGAAGTGGGGATTTCAGCTTCAGTCATGTGTGTATTCTCACTTTGCATCAGCCATAATTGCTGAGAGCTATATGGCTACCACTAGAGCTGGTAGAAAAATTTCTGATGGAATGTTGTTCTGCTGGCAAATGCTGATCTGATAAAATCAAAACATTTCAATGAGGTTTGAAGCACAATAAAGTCTAATGTAAGACAATGTTTTGACCTTGTTGAAATGAAATATATCAATAAGGCCAAAATGAAATTTCATCCTGCTTTCGGAGGACACCAAATTTCAGCCTCAGAATTTCCCATAGGATGGAAATACACATTTTTTCAACCTGCTCTTTCGCTGTTACCTGTTTGCTGAAACAATTCAGTCAGCTGGAATTGCTGCTACAGAGAAGCTTGGCTCCTCCCTTCTTCCCCAGCCATATCTCTGCTCTGTATAAAGATCAATCCCTGTAAAGCTGTTGTGGTAAAAGAATGCTGAGACATTTTTGTGACATCTGTAATTTTCATGGAAGTAGGTTGTCAAGTTTGTTTTGCAACAAAATACTAAAATTTCACCTTTTGAACCCTAAGGGGACTATTTAATGACTTGCTAAGTTCAGGCCAAATCCTTTATTTATATGTCTCAGTGTGATGTGTGCTCTGGCCCCGCACTGGAGTGGGGGAAGAACCTGTGAGGCGGGGCGGGCGAGCCCCTCCCACCTGGTGCTGCTGTGTATGCTCCTGCCGTGCACTGGGAGATTTAAATGCCAGCGGCGCTGTAAGGAAGGGGAGGAAGTGGGGGCAGATCAGCGGCGGCAAAGGAGATGCTGCCACTGGCTGCAAGGGAGGGAGATTTCTCACCCTCGCTGTGGCTCCACCCTCCAGAGCCGGCCGTGATCCCCAACTGCCGGGACCAGGAGAGACCGGAATCGCCCCCTCCAGGGACTTTGCCTGCAGAGCGCTTAAGGCTGCCCCCACGGCTGGGGAAGACGGATGTTGGAAGGCCCGAGGAAGGCCCCCCCCCACCTGACATCGTGAGGTAGGCACAGTGCCGGAAGGAAGTGGCCCAGGGTGGGGAGGACCTGAGAGGTTGACGGGTTTTGGAGTTCTGCCCCCACCAACCAGGTTGTGGTGATTGTCCCTACCCTTAGGGCCCTGGGCCAGGAGCTGGTGGAGAGGGAGGGCCTGGGTCCCTCTACCTCTGCCTGGGGGAAGGTAGGAGAGCTCTCTGTCGGCCTCAAGGCCTCCGGAGTGTAGCCTAGCAGTGAACCCTGGAGCTGAGGATTATAGCTAGACGTATTTAAGGGCCGAACTGTGGACCCCAGGGTATGAGCCCCTATTAGATCGGATATAGAAAGGGCAAACTGTGGACCCTTGCTGGAAGTCAGCATCTCCCCTTCCCCACCCCTGTTAGGCGAACCTTGAGGCCCTTGGAGGGAGGGGTGAGATGGGAACGCTGGTCCGCGGACTGTACCTTTACTCCTGAGGGAGAAGGGGCCGCCCGAGGGGACATTGGTCACCACATTGCAGGCACAGCCCCCCTGCAGGGAGAGAGTAAAAGTAGGAGGGGTCCCAAGGGTCAGCGGCCCCAAAAGCTGGGGCTCAGCCCTGGCGACTCCTCCTCCCCCAACACTCAAGCTGACACTGTTCCAGCAAAGTAGCTAAAAATACTGTTCTGTTCAATTGATTCCGACTCTCATATTCCCTCCATCCAGTCACCAAGAGATTTCAACTTTACCATGAATTTTGATTCAGCTCCTTCTCATATCAAACTTAGTAAGTAATTTTAGCAGGAGACTTTAGCTTCACTATTACTTTTAAGTGCATGGAATCCAATCTCTCTGAGTTAATGTCTTTGCTGGTGTTGTCATTCTCTGAGATGTACCAGTCTATTTAATTATCTGTTTACACCTATGTCAGTGCCTCGCTAGCTGTCTAGTGTCAGGACACATTAGAAAAACACAATCATGCAGTCACCTGTCAGCTGCATTGGTTGATGGAGTAACATGCATTTTGTATATATCATGAGCAAGGTTGTGTCCAGTTCTTTTGTGCAGGTGCTTGCAAATGTCCATGGAGGTAAAAGCAAGGCACAGTCAGTCCCTTTGTTTAAGAAAGCACAAGGACAGCTGCCTCCATCTGAAAGGGAGCAGGAAAGTGGTACTGTCCCTGCACACAGGCTGGGTGCAGAAACGGAGCATGTAGGATAGAGCTTCTGGTTTTGGAGCTTAGCTTCCTGAACCACAGGGACATGTAGCAAGTGCACAGTCTAGGAATCTACTCTCCAAAAAATCATGAATGTGCTGGTGAATATTACAAACCTAGAACCCTTGCTAGAGCCAGACACCCAGCACCTCAGTTCTAGGTGTTTTCCAGAGAGGTTTTGAATTGTATTACATTGAGAGCTGAAGTCCTGTAGGTTGTGTCTACACAACACCCTAAACAAGATACACAATTTATGCTATGCAAATTGCGTATCTTATTTCGATTGAATTTTGAAATAACGCGCTATTTCTAGACATCCCTTAGCCACCATGGAACAAGGGTTACTGGGATGCTGAAATAGCGCGCCCTGTCAACAAGTCCCTTGTTGCATACTGTAGAGGATGATACCCTGGAAATTATGATTTTGTAATCAGAGGACACCTCCTTTACCCTTCTATCACTAACTTGCAATGAGATTTTTACCACATGGTTCTCTCAGTAGTAACACAGATCCCTGCAACCAATAGTCTCTGGCCACACAAGTATTTCCAGGTGTCTGCAGACCTCACTGTCCCTCTGCAGGCTACTGATATACGCACAACAACCTCTGGATCCTCGGGCCACTCCCTGAGTGTCTAGCTCTCAACTGCTGGGCACACTCTGAATTTACCAGGTAAGCTGCTCCCAAAGGAAGAGTGCATGATTGATTTAACATAGGATCAACTCCAATATGGCATTGCAGCACTGAGATGTATTTATAAGTTTATTATCCAAGGCTAAGATTTAAGAGATACCAAGTAAGGATAATGATGGAAATAGAAAGGGTTGCATATAAAACAAGAAGTATAACACATCTCAGAATCTAAACTGAAACAGACTTTGTCCAAACCCGCTTATC
The DNA here is from genome assembly GCA_019425775.1 of Rafetus swinhoei. NCBI lineage: Eukaryota > Metazoa > Chordata > Testudines > Trionychidae > Rafetus > Rafetus swinhoei. Next base: position 17,985,692 of record CM033439.1, on the reverse strand, counting down.
TCATCCAGAGCAATATTCTAGCGTTTCCAGCCAATATGGCTGTGGTTGTCCTTTCATGAATACAGAGAGCACTGGCCTTTTTATTTCTTCAGTGAAGGATAAAATGTGCACTTTTTGCCTTATTATATTCCCGCCCCACCCCCCCAGCTCATTCTTTTGTCCCCAGAGCCAGGAATCCCTCTGGGGTTCTGGTGTCATTTCTCCTGCTGACATCCCAACCTCTGGTTGACTCAATGCTGGGGCTTGTGAGGGCTGAGCCCTGGCACTTCTAGGCTTGGCTCATCAGTTATAAAAAGGAAAAAAATTGCGTGAGCCCTGGCATCTCTCATTCATTACAAATGAAGCATTGTGTTGAATTGTATGCAAACCAGGAGAGATAAGTGAATCAACATCATCTGCCTGTCCCATAGGTGAATGGTGCACAAACATGAACAAAAGAGTCCAGGCACAAACAGTACAACTCCTGCTTCTATGAGTTTGGGGAATCTGTGGTGAAAGTTATGGAAAAGCTTTTTTGGTGGAAGAGAAACTAGAAAAATCTGGAAAACAGTTATGAAGAATGATCTGAATAAAGAAATGTAATTTATTTGGTTCATCAGAAGGAAACTGTATTCCCAGTTGTAAAGGGCAATGTGGAAGGTGACACCAAAATGAGAGTAGAACTGGAGCAAGCAAGAGTGTGCTCATTCTATTTAGTGAGGATAAAAAAATACCTGACCAAGTGGTAAGTCTAAACATCCCACCTCTTATTTTGAAATATCTTCTTCTGTCAGCTTGGCTTGGCTGAAATCTAATTGTTCCTCTTATTTTATATTTCAGAAATGACATCTTAGTAATGTATTCTGACATATGTGGTGGAAAATAGAGCAATTCCATTTTTTGTACGGCATCCACAGTGAGAGTTACATATCCTGGAATGAAATAATGCAAAAAAGCAGGAAGTGAAACCGCATTCATCTGCTGCCAAGACACAAATGTGTAATACAGACCCAAAAAGAAGATCACAACATTGTAATGCAGGAAACTTAAAATGCTGTGGGATGCATCCTTTCACTGAAACTCTTTCTGGCACCTCCATTTCTTCATTTAATTTCTGAGGTAAATAATGTTCGACAGTAAAAAGGAGGGGCACCAAATTCATGTTCAGGATAGGTAAAAAGAAAGGCACGAGCAGCTTAACTAGCTATATATATTTGGCTGGACTTTGGAAATGCAGAACCAGAGTGCAAACAGACTTTTACAACCGGACTCTCTCTACCACCTTTACTTTTTCATTCCTTTGGCTAAAATAATTAAAGCTCAGGAAAAGACAGCTGTTCCCTCTCAGTCGGTAATCTCAGTGAAGGCATATCTATAGTCTCTTGCGTGTAATGATATGGTGCCAGCTTCCCAGGTGGTTGGACATTTACCCTAGAGCAGAAATGCCAAAAAGTAATGGGTTTGGACAGGATACTTATATAACATTGTAGGTGCCATTTCTTCTACAGTGATCCTGACTTTGTTCCAACATTCCCATGTTGAACCTACTTGAATCCATGCACATGATTTCAAAATATATCCATCAAGAACAACTGAAGATAGAGCTTGTCTAACATGTTCAGTCAAAACGTTTTTAAATGGAAATGTCCTTTTTTCAAAATAAAGAATATGGAATTTTTTTGTTTAAAATGAAATGCTCTTCCTTTAAGCAAGAAAGGAAAACTTCAGGTTTTTTAAATCACCTAAAAGTCTTGAAGAATAAATAGGTGGTGTTTTTTGACTAGCTTTCCCTTAAGCATTTTGATTAAGGAGGTCTATTAACAAAGCCAGTTGTTTTGCAATAGATATCTTAGAAAATCATGGCTAATGAGGGGATACAGGAAACCCTGGGGCTGATTGTGGTTCCTCGTGACAAACCATACCATGGAATGAAAGAAACAGATCTCAGCACACAAATTGAATATTTGGGGATTGAATGGCTTAAGGGACTAACAGTGAGACATGCAGCCTTTTGTTTCTGGATAACTGGAATATTTCTGGCATATATTAGTCATTAAAGTGATACAGTATTTGGTGGCCACTATAAAATGGGTTTTGTGGTTTCAGGCCAGTTCCTACTGGACACATGACCACATTACAAAATCACCTTCATAAGTGGCCCCATCACCAGCAGTCTCAAAGTGAGAACAAAGAACGGTAAGATCTCGATGAGAAATACCATCTCCATTTTTACTAGCCTATACACTAATTCCAGGAGACGGGGTAACAAAGAGGTGGAATTTGAATTTATGCTCATAAGTGAACAATTCCATCTAACTGGCATTCCTGAAACCTGATGGAATGATTCACTCAATTGGAATGTTACAATCAACCTATGTAGGAACTAAAAGTTATCCTTTGCTTAGGTACAAATGATCATGTCTTAATATAATTTATAATGTGCGAATGGAGCAAAGTTAAAACCAATAATATATTCACTTGGTTCGTTAAAAGGAAAAATTGCACAGACCTGAAAACAGTTATGAGCCAGATCAGTTGGGAGGAAGAATTTAACCAAAAAAATATGAATAATAACTGAATTGTTTAGATCACTTTACTAGATGCCCAAAAAGCCATAAATGATGAGGGCAGCTGTAGGGATTTAAAAATTTCCCTTATTTAGAAGGGAAATGAAGGAAGCTATACAAATGGATATGGCAACAGGAAGAAAGGAGAAGTTGTTGATGAATATAAACTAGATGTTTGGAACTGTAGAAAATTGACAAGTGATGCAAGGAGAAATCTGGACAGCAGAATTAAGGACAATCAGGAGATTTTAAATTATTTTAGAAGAAAGCGTACTGACAGTGGTATTGGTTCATTACTAGGTGGAAAAGGTGGAATTATCAATTCAGAAAAGGCAGAAGTTTTCAATTAACATTTCTGATCTGTATTAAAACAGATAACATAGTCTCATCATATGATGATGATATTTCCATTCCATTAGTCTTTGTCTAGGATGTTTAACAGCAGTTACTGAAGCCAGAATTTTAAAATCAGGAGGTCCAAATAATTTGCATCTGTGAATTTTAAAGTTGCTGGTTGAAGATCTCACTGTACCATTTAATGTTGATTTCAATAAGTTTTGAACCTTTGGAGAAGTTCCAGAAGACGAGCAGAAAGTTAATATTGTGCCAATATTTAAAAAGGGTAAATGGGATGACCTGGTACTTATAGGACTGTCAGTCAGATCCTGGACAAGGTAATGGAGCAGCTGATACGGAACTCGATTAATAAAGAATTAAAGAAGGGTAAAATAATTAATGCCAACCAACATAAATTTATGGAAAATAGTTTGACAAGATCTAATGTGCTATCTTTTCTGATGATATTGCAAGATAGTTTAATAAAGGTAATAGTGTTGATCTAATAAACTTAGATGTCTGTAAGGCATTTGACTTAGTAACACCTGACATTTTGATTAAGAAACAAGAAAAATATAAATGAACATGGCACACATTAAATGGGTTAAAAGCTGGTTAACTGATAGGTCCCAAAATGTAATTATAAATGGGGAATCATAACTGAATATGTATGTTTTTAGTGGAATTTCACATAGATTGGTTCTTGGCAGTATGCTATTTTACACTTTTATCAATGACCTGAAACATCATTGATAAAAGTGTTTGCAGGTGATTGAAATTGGGAGTGTTAAATAATCAAGAGGGATTTGTCATTGATATACAGAATGATCTATATTGCTGGTAAACTGGGTTCAAGAAAACAGACTGACTTTTTAATACAACATCTAAGAATAGAACTGGGGACTATTTTCAAGGAAGCAGTGACTGACAAAGATTTGGGGGTTATGTTGGAGGATCAAATTAACATGAGCTCCCAGTCTGAAACTGTGGCCTTAAAGGTCATAGATCCATAGATCAGGGAGTCACAAGAAGGAGGAGAGTGCTTACAATACCTCTGTTTTGAGCACTGCTGTGATCACTACTGGAATACTGTGTCCTGATTGACTGTCTACCATCTAAGAAGGATGTTGATACATTAGAGAGGATTTCGAGAAAACCTGCCTTATAGTGATAGACTCAAGGAGCTCTTTGTTTAGTTTAACAAAGAGAAGGATAAGGGGCGATGTGATTATAGCATAAAAGTAACTACAGGTTGAACCTCTCTAGTCCAGCAACCTTGGGGCCTGACCGATGCCGAACCAGAGAATTTGCAAGACCATGGAGTGTCAATATTGCCTATCAGCTTTACCAACCAGGGCTCTTAGAAGACATTTAGGGTTAAATTTGAGCTAAATAACAGCACAGAACACTGAGAGCCAGGACTGGGGGCTGTAAATAAATTTTATGGGACTGTGGGAAACTTGGCCACACCCATAGTAAGTGGATATCTGGCTAACTGAAATCATGCTGGACCATGAATGTTGCCAGAGAAGAGTGTGCCGGACTAGAGAGGTTTAACCTGTATATAAGGAATAAATATTTGATAATGGGCTCTTCAAAACAGCAGAAAAAAGTATAAAACCATCAAATGGCTTGCAGTTAAAGATAGACAAGTTCAGATGGAAATAATATATTATTTTTAAATGAGAATAATTAACCATCGAAAGTACTTACCAAGGGTCATGATGGATTCTCTATCCTGGGCAATTTTTATATCAAGATGAGATTTTTTTTTTTTGAAAGAGCTGCTCTAAGAATTATTTTTGGGAAGCTCTTTGGCCTATGTCGTACGGAGGTCAGACTAGATGATCATGATGATCCCTTCTGGCCTTGGAATCTATGAACTTGTAAAGGGGTTGGACCCTGCAAGATAGAGTGCTCTTGGCCCTGAATCAGCAGAATACTCAAGTATGTGCTTAACAATAGGCATCTATCTGAGTAGTCCCATTGATTTCAATTAGACTACTTGTGTGTAGAGCTGAGTAGAAATTGGAATTAGAATATCTGTCCTATGGGAAATTCCAACATTTTAACATTTGTTTTTGCCTTGAACAGGGATGAAAAGTTGGTATTTCAAAATACCATTGAATGGGAATTCTTAAAAAAAGAAGTCCCATTTGGAAAGGTCAGAACGTCTTGTTTCAACACTTTTAAAGATAGACATTCTTGAAACAAACAAAGGAACAAAAACAAAAAAGTTGTTGAAACTGCATTTTCTTCTCACTCACTGCAATATGAATGCAATGCCTTGCATGTTCAAAAGTTTCAGAGTAACTGTGTTTGTCTGTAAGGGTATGTCTACACTACAGCATTATTTGGAAATATCTTATTTTGAAATAGCTTATTTCAAAATAACGCGTCTACACACAAAATGCATTTTGAAATAGCTTTTTGCTATTTCAAAATAGTGCATCCACACTGAGTGGACGCTGAATCACATTTAAGGCTGGCCGGAATGAGATCCGGCAGGGCATCAAGTCAGGAGTTACTTTGTGTGGCTGCTGCCTGAGGCTATCTGAGGCCTGTGCTTCAAGGGACCCACCCCCACCCCGGACAGCCAGTTCTCAGGTTTCCCTGCTTGCTTGCCTACCTCGATGAGGGACAGCAAAGCATTTTGTCTCTGTGTGCTCTGGTTGCCCTCATTCGGGACATCACAGCACTCTGCAACATGGAGCCAGAGCTGCCTCTGGGCGCTCTGGTGCTTCTCGTGGACGCGTTGCTCCGAGCCTGGCTGCACTTTCTGCAGGCTGCCATCTGGGAGGTCCATTGGGGGGCTGTCAGTATCCAGGAGGCCCTACGGGAGAGCTCCCACCCTGAGGAGCACTAAGAGCCTCTCTGGTCTGCCCCACTGGGGGCTTGTGCCTCATTCCTCCCTCACGTCCTTCCACTTACCGCTCCTTAATCCCCCTTCCTGATGTCAAATAAAATACATGTATTTTCATGAACACAAACTCTCTTTATTTAACAAAACTGGGGAATGAAACTCTGGTGAGACTGGGGAAAGGAGGCGGGAGAGGGGAAGAGAGAGGGTGGGAGAGGAGGGGAAACCTGGGAGGAGGGAGCTGGAAGTGGGAAGCAAGGGGAAGAAGGGGGAGGGGAAGCTCAGGGTTGGGGGTCTCGCTGGACCACCTTGATTTTCATGCAAACCTGCTCCTGGGTTTGCATGTGGCCTTTGGGGGCCAGGCTGGTGGCTATCCTGCCATGGACGGCTGTGTTCCTCCATCTAGTGCAGAGATCATGGACGTTGGGGGCATCCCCCCCCAAACCTGAATAAGGTCCATGATCTCCACCCTGGAGCAGGAAGGCGCCCACCTTCTCCAGGCCCTGGCAGGCTCCTGGGAGCTGGCAGACTGCACCTGGGGAGCGGTGTAGGGCTGGCTGCCAGTGGCTTGCTGGCCCATGTTTTGGGGCCACTTGGTCAGGGGCAGTGACTGCTGGCTCTGGGCTGGCAGGCTTGGAGCTGGCACCGGCACTGTGGCCAGAGTCAACCCCTTTAAGGGCTCCGGGGAAGGGGGATGGAGAGGAGTGTTCTCAGTTGAGGCTGGAGTGACCACCAGGGCACCCTGGGAAAGCTGGAGGCTCCCTATTTCGATATAAGTGTCTACACAGCACTTATTTCGAAATAGCTATTTTGAATTTGGCGTTATTCCTCGTGGAATGAGGTTTACCAAATTTGAAATAAGCACTCTGCTATTCTGAATTAATTTCAAAAGAGCGGTTTGGCTGTGTAGATGCTAGTAAAGTTATTTCGAAATAACGGCTGTTATTTCGAAATAACTTTGCTGTATAGACATACCCTAACTGAAAAAAAACTTAAACAGCAAATAGTCCTGTAGTACCTTAGAGACTAACAAAAAATGTAGATGGTACCATGAGCTTTCAGTGGGCAGGTTAGGTTAGAGGGGCTGACTGCGACCCCTCCCCTCCCCCCCGCTCTGGGACTGCCACAGTCTTGAGTCCTCCCCACCCTGCTGCCATTTTAGGCTTTTAAAGAAATCTTATTAAAGGCACAGGAAGAAACCATCCTGATGCGCAGCAAGAAAAGCAAATATGGTAGGTGACCAGATTGGCTTACCGGGGACATCTTTGGTGAGCTTAAACACAAAAAGGAAGCTTACAAGAAGTGGAAACTTGGACAGATGATTAGGGAGGAGTATAAATATATTGCTTGAAAATGCAGGGGAGTTATCAGGAAGGCGAAAGCGCAATTGGAATTGCAGCTAGCAAGGAATTTGAAGGATAACAAGAAAGGTTTCTACAGGCATGTTAGCAATTAGGGTGTGATCAGAGAGGGTGTGGGGTCCTTACTGGATGAGGGAGGTAACCTAGTGACAGATGATGTGGGAAAAGCGGAAGTACTCAATGCTTTCTTTGCCTCTGTCTTCATGGACAAGGTCAGCTCCCAGACAAATGCACTAGGCAACGTAGTATGGGAAGGAGGTGGACAGACCTTGGTGGGGAAAGAACAAGTCAGGAACTATTTAGAAAAGCTAAACATACACAAATTCACGGGCCCAGATTTAATGCATCCGAGGGTACTGAGGGAGTTGGCAAATGTTATTGCGGAGCCTTTGGCCATTATCTTTGAAAACTCGTGGAGCTCGGGAGAGATCCCGGATGATTGGAAAAGGGCAAATGTAGTGCCCATCTTTAAAAAAGGGAAGAAGGACAATCCAAGGAACTATAGACCAGTCAGCTTTACCTCAGTCCCTGGAAAAATCATGGAAGGGATCCTCAAGGAATCCATTTTGAAGTACTTGGAATAGGGGTAAGTGATCAGGAATAGTCAGCATAGATTTACGAAGGGCAAGTCGTGCCTGACCAATCTGATTAGCTTCTATGATGAGGTAACTGGCTCTGTGGATATGGGAAAGGAAGTGGATGTGATATACCTTGACTTTAGCAAAGCTTTTGATACGGTCTCCCACAATATTCTTGCCAGCAAGTTAAGGAAGTATGGATTGGATAAATGGACTGTAAGATGGATAAAAAGCTGGCTAGACTGTCGGGCCCAACAGGCAGTGATCAATGGCTCGATGTCAGGTTGGCGGTCGGTTTCTAGTGGAGTGCCTCGAGGGTCTGTTCTTGGACCAGTTTTGTTCAGATCTTTATTAATGACCTGGATGAGGGGATGGATTGCACCCTCAGCAAGATTGCAGATGACACTAAGCTAGTGGGAGAGGTAGATACGCTGGAGGGCAGGGATAGGGTCTAGAGTGACCTGGACAGATTAGAGGATTGGGCCAAAAGAAATCTGATGAGGTTCAACAAGGCTAAGTGTAGAGTCCTGCACTTGGGACAGAAGAATCCCAAGCATTGTTACAAATTGGGGACTGAATGGCTAAGTAGCAGTTCTGCAGAAAAGGACCTGGGGGTTACAGTGGATGAGAAGCTGGATAAGAGTCAACAGTGTGCCCTTGTAGCCAAGAAGGCTAATGGCATATTAGGGTGCATTAGGAGGAGCATTGCCAGCAGATGCAGAGATGTGATTATTCCCCTTTATTCGGCTCTGGTGAGGCCACATCTGGAATATTGTGTCCAGTTCTGGTCCCCCCACTATATAAAGGATGTGGACTCATTGGAGAGGGTCCAGCGGAGGGTGACCAAAATGATTAGGGGGATGGAGCGTATGACCTATGAGGAGAGACTGAGGGATTTGGGTTTGTTTAATCTGCAGAAGAGAAGAGTGAGGGGAGAGTTGATAGCAGCCTTCAGCTTCCTGAAGGGAGGTGCCAAAGAGGATGGAGAAAGGCTCTTCACAGTAGTGATGGATGGCAGAACAAGGAGCAATGGTCTCAAGTTACGGTGGGGGAGATCTAGGTTAGATATTAGGAAAAACTATTTCACTAGGAGGGTGGTGAAGTACTGGAATGGGTTACGTAGGGAGGTGGTGGAATCTCCATCCCTGGAGATTTTTAAGTCTGGGCTTGACAGGGCCCTAGCTGGGTTGATTTAGTTGGGATTGGTCCTGCCTTGGGCAGGGGGCTGGACTTGATGACCTCCTGAGGTCTCTTCCAGCTCTATGATTTTATGAGGCAGGGGGGACTGCAGCCTCACAGAGCAGGTTGCTGTTGCTTTTCCTGCTTCCTCTGACTAGGGAGCGAGGGAAAGTGGAGAGCATGTGCATTGCTCCTCTGCCCCTACTCTGGGCAGCTGGGAGTGAGAGGGTTGCAGCAGGCTGGGCACTTCCCCTTTCTCCCCTAGTTAGAGGAAGCAGGAAATGCAAAAGGGACCTGTTATGTATGGCTGCAGCCCCTGCCTTCACTTGTGCACATATCCAGCCCCTGCTTTGAATCCCACATCCCCATTTGCCCCCCTGCCCTGAGCCCCTCCTCATACCCCCCCAACCCTGATTTCTGCACCTTCTCCGGCCCCTGAGCCCCACACTTAAATTTTTTAAAGGTACTGTTCGAAGTGCAAATCCCCCACCTATAGGAAATTTAAGTTACTTTCACCCCCTGAACAGAACACAGAACTTCTCCTCATCATTCTGCTCTCACTTATGAGTGTAATTCCCTCTACTTTGTCAGCTCTACTCCTGATTTACCCAGGGTTAATGAGAGCACAGTCAAGCCCCTCTGACTGCAAGTCAGTCAGATGGTAGTTAGTTACTCACTGGGCCAATTTGCGCCTACGTGAAGCAATTATGGTGAACATGTAAAAGGATTCTTAATAAACTCCTGGCATTTTTCATTTAGGATCAGAAAAGAAAGTGGATTCTTGTATTTATTTACCATACATACAAGAAAAGAAAATGTAAAAGGGAGAGACCCATACAATAGCAAGAGGAGAGTGGTGTGACAATTATAGACTATAGAAATTGTTATTGCTGCCTTGAAATGAAAAAATTGTATAATTCTATTCTTGCCAGTTTGCATGCAAGAAAAGAAGGGTTTTGTTAGTGGAAAATAGATAATAGCTACGGTCTATTATTTAATCCAACACGTACAAGAACCATAAGATCTAATTAAAGACTCCTAGCTAAATTGATTTTAATGTAATTCTACTCGAATGACTTCTGTGGAATTACATGCAGGGGGGCATTAAGCCCCTTGTTCTCTGCTTCCACACTTTGTTCTGTCTCTGACAACCCACAGTTTGATGGCACTTTCTCTTTCAGTAAAGGATCTGGTATCAGTAAGATGCACCACCCAATAGTAGTGTGGCTTTGTACTAGCAGGGTAGGGGATTTCTCAGCCTTGCTCAGTAACATAGGAGTGGTCCAAGGATACTGAATAAACAATTAAGATTAAACTTAATGCCAGCTACATGTATAAAAATCTTGTATAATCTTGCTTGCCTAAACTCTGGAAGTCTAATTCTATCACAATTTACTAAGAGGTCTCATTAACATGGGGGTATTTCCAACATTGTATTATAAATTATTTAAAAACTTAAACAACAAATAGTCTAGTAGCACCTTAAAGACTAACAAAACATGTTTTAACTAAATTATTTAGTTAGGGTTCTGTGTTACTCTCTCTTCTGTGCACATGTGTAGCTTTTATTGATGGAAGTGTAGTCCCCTTACTAAAGGGGCCTCTGTTTTATTATGAAAAGACCCTGTGTGCTACAATCCAGACTACAATTCCCATGAGCCCTTGGAAAAAAAACAGGAAGGGAGGACTCTGGGGGGAGAGAGGACTGCTCTCTCCATGTGCTTGAAGAAAGAGGCCTAGCAGTCTGGGACTCTGCCTTGGAGTTTGGAACCAGAGGGGAGCCAGGCTGCTGCCAAGGACACCCAGTGGAGGGGCTGTTGGAGTGCAGCTACTGGATGCCTGTTGGAACTGGGAGTTAGCAGGCTGCCTCCTATAGGCACAGCATAAGGCAGTAAATTTGGGCCTTGTTGGAAAAGTGCTGCCTGGGACAGAGCTGCTGTTTAGCCTGGACCAAATCCTCACTACAGCTGCAACATCAGCGCGCCAACGCAAGCAAGTGCCTGGGACTGAGTCTAAGGGTGTGCACACTCTGGGGTGGGGTCACTGTTGTCTAGCTATATAAGCTTCAATTATTGATATGTGTTTGTTAATGCTATTCATTGCTAATCTGTTAATCCCTGTTTATTCAAATTAAGTAAAGATTGTTTATTTTAAAGTGTTCTATTAGATATAAATGATTTGTAGTTGTTCTGGAATTAGATCCAGATTTATAGTGGAATGAGTATATTCCTGGAGGCTCTCAAGGCACACCAGTGTGTGTTCAAGGCCAGCCAGGTGGAGGCACTGCCATTTTACATTCATTGCCAGCAAGGGACTGCAGTAAGGGGTGGATAGGTTTTTCCCCAACTAAACACCATCACCACTGGGGTGCTCAGGATCTTTTTTGGGTTAAAACATCAGGCGCCCAGGCACACCTGTGAGTGTGACCTGCTCCCCAGTAACCCGGGGAGGGAAAAGGGGGTTACATTTTGGAGGCACCGCTGGGATGCCCTTTACCACCTCTAATTTTGCTGCAAGAAAAATTGTCCCTGCTTTCTTTAATGTTGTTGGAGTTATGATTGTTTTCTGAGATCTGCTGGTATTTAAAACCTTTGTTTATGTTACTAAATCTCTTATTGGGTACAACATGGAACCACTTAAGTTACTGTCCTGGTGTAGAGATGTAGGAGTGCCACCCAGCCGGCGCTTATGCTGGGTAAAGTGCCTATAGACACTGAGGATGCTATTATCTACCAGGCATTAGGAACTGTAAAAATTTTGGGAAAACCACCATCTGTGGTCGCCGAGGTGACTCTAACACCCAGACTGTGTCAGTACTGGTGAAAGTGGCTGCTGACCTTGACCCACGGTGTGTACCCCCGGAAGTTGGTATTGTGGGTGAAGTTGGCCCCTGGCCTGTGTTTCTGCCTGGGAATGTCCCAGAAGAGGAGACCACTGAAGCTGTGAGCTCTGACTTTGCAGCTAAATTGAATGTGTTTCTGCAAAAGAGGAAAGTCAGTGGAAGATGTGAGGACCATTGTTACTCCAGCATCTATGTCCTCAGCTGTCACAAATGAAGGTCTGATAGCTGCTTTAGGAAAAATGATGGAGCGATATACCCCTCCCTCCTATGAAGGAGTTGGATATCGGAAGCTGAAATTTTTCTCTGGGAGTCAACCTACCCCTGTTGGAGAAGATGACTTTGAATCTTGGATGGACCAAGCTGTCCAGATGATGGAGGAATGGCAATGCTCAGATACTATGAAAGCAGCGACTAGCTGAAAGTCTGGGGACCAGCCTCTGATGTCATTAGATCCTTACGGATGAGTAAACCCTCTGCTGGTGCTATGGAGTATCTCCATGCTTTGGATGATATATATGGGACTACGAGAGTGGAGAAGAATTGTATCTGCGTTTTGCACCACCTATCAAGAAGAGGGTGAGAAACTGTCACAGTACGTATGCCGTCTAGAGAAGCTCCTACATAAGGTACTGGTAAAGAAGGGGATACTTGCCAGCCACTTGGATCAGGTGAGAATGGAACAAATACTGAAGGGTGCTTGTTCTGGCAATCTAATAGCCCTGAAGCTGCAGCTTTCTGACTCACGCCAGAATCCTCCCTCCTTCTCCAAACTGGTACGGGATATCAGGGAAGAGGAAGATCGACTGGCTGCTCGTGAAGCTCGTCACATTCCCAGGGTTTCAGCATGCACTGTCACCTCTGTTGCTCCTTCTAGCGAAATAGCTGACCTCAAGGAAGATCTGCGAGTCTGACTGAGCAAGTTAATCAGCTACTTCAGCTGAATACTAGAGTGGAAAAGCCTGAAAGACCGTCTCATGTCCAAAGGGAGTGCCCTGTGAGAAGCAATGACGCAGTGTCTGGTGGTACTACTCACAAATCAAGAGTTTCTGTTGAAACAAAGGGTAGGAGTGACATAATCTGCTACAAGTGTGGGGAGAATGGTCACAAGAAACGAGACTGTGTTGCAGAAGAGGATGTACGGAAAGTTAACATAAGCTCATCCAAGCAAGAAAGAATTTGGGAAAACTTCAGAGAAGCCCAGTGAAAGGAGCGAACTGGTGTTTGAGGAAGATACGCTCCACTAAGTGCTACCAACAGGGTGCAAATAGCTGGAATGATTTGCCCCATGGGCTGGTAGGCCCAGCTCTGGTTGTGCCTGTTCAAATAGAAGGCATTTATACTCATGCTCTCTTGGACAGTGGTTCACAAGTCACCATTTTGTACAAGACATTTTACAATACCTACCTTCGCCATTTGCCTATTCAACCCTTGGACAATTTGGAAATCTGGGGTTTGAGTAATCAAAAATACCCATATGAGGGTACTTATCCCTTCAAATTGAGTTCCGCCATCCATCATGGGAGTTCCTGAGAAGCTGGATACTTTAGTTCTAGTGTGCCCGGACCCTTGTGTCAAAAGTAATGTTGCAGTATTGGTCGGCACCAATAGTAGTCTGGTCCAGCGATTTTTAAACTATGCAAAGACACTGTTGGGGAAGGATGCATCAGTACCTTGCCTATTCACCTAAGATCCGTGAGGCCTATACAGGCTTCCACAGAAGGTCTCTCTCAGTTTCTGATAAAGATTCTACCAGGTATGGCAATGTATGGTACACACAGAAAGAACATTACACATACCACCTGGCAGTGCCTGTCAAGTCACTGGTATCCCAAAGTTTTCTGTTCAGCCTACAGATAAGTTGTTGTTAGTGGATACACCGGAAGAAATGACTACACCTGGAGGATTTATGGTACGACCTGAAGTACAAGCCACTACAGTTGTGTCTTCTAGAAGAGTCACAGTTACTGTTAGAAATGTATCTGCTCACGAGGTGATCATTCGACGTGGGACAAGAATTGCTCAATTGTTCCCAGTTGATGTAGAACCTCGGATGCATGCAGTAGCTCAAGAACAATACTAAGGACTTGACATCAGATTGCTTTGATTTTGGAGATTCCCTATCCCTGAGGAATGGAAACAGCGTCTCTGCAAGAAAATGTTAGAGCATGCTGATGTCTTCTCCCAACATGAATGGGATGTGGGCTGTGCAAAAGTACTCAGCATGAGATCAATCTAAATGACTCTCGACCTTTTAGAAACGATCTCGTCGCCTGGCTCCAGCTGATATGGAAGATGTTCGCGCCACATACATGATTTGATGGCTGCTGGAATAATTTCTGAGTCACGAAGCCCATATGCCTCTCCAATTGTCGTGGTGAGGAAGAAAAATGGGTCTGTTAGAATGTGTGGACTATAGAACTCTCAATAGCGCACTGTACCTGACCAATATACAATGCAGCGGATTGAGGATGTCATAACTGCTTACATGGGAGTAAGTGGTTTACTGTATTAGACCTTCGTAGTGGTTATTACCAAATACCCATGAATAAGGCGGATAAAGAAAACTGCTTTTATCTGCCCACTTGGATTTTATCAGTTTGAGAGAATGCCCCAAGGCATTTGTGGAGCTCCTGCCACCTTTCAAAGATTAATGGAGCGAACAGTTGGGGACATGAATCTCATGGAAGTTCTCGTTTACTTGGATGACCTAATTGTTTTTGGGCGAACTCTTGAAGAGCATGAAGAGCGGCTGCTTAAAGTCCTTAATCGTTTGAAAGAAGAAGGCTTGAAACTATCCTTGGATAAGTGTAAATTCTGCCGCCCTTCAGTCTCTTATGTGGGACACATAGTGTCAGAGCAAGGTATTGCCACGGACCCATCAAAAATTGAGGCTGTTTCCAGTTGGCCCAGGCCTCAGAATTTAACTGCCCTACGTTCATTTTTGGGATTCTGTGGCTATTATAGGCGTTTTGTGAAGGGATACTCCAGATTGATAAGACCACTGAATGAGTTGTTGCAAGGCTACCAGCCACCACCTCACAAAAATGGTTCAAGACCTAAAGATATTCCAACAGATAAAACCTATTTCCAACCTTCTGAGCCCTTTGGGGACCGATGGAATGAACACTGTGAAGAGGCTTTTCAGAATATTAAGGAATGCTTCTCCAAAGCTCCTGTATTAGCATTTGCTGATCCTCAAAAGCCGTATGTTCTGCATGTGGATGCCAGTATGGATGGCTTAGGAGGGTATTATATCAAGAATACCCTGAGGATTGAGGCCAGTAGCTTTTATCAGTCGAAGTTTGTCACCCTCTGAAAAAAACTACCCTGTGCACAAACTTGAATTTCTGGCTTTAAAATGGGCTGTAGTAGATAAGTTGCATGATTATCTGTATGGAGCACGATTTGAGGTTCGGATAACAATCCATTAACATATATTTTGACATCAGCCAAATTGGATGCTACTGGTCACGGTGGTTAGCAGCATTGTCCGCATACAACTTCAGCCTAAAGTACCGCCCAGGAAGCAAGAACATAGATGCTGATGCATTATCTAGACGACCACATAGTATCTCAGCTCCTGAAGATGAGTGGGAAGAGGTATCTGCCCCTGGGGTTCGAGCTTTGTGTCATGTTTCTACAGTTTATGGGAAGCCGACTAACATGCCACCTGCTCGCTTTATAGATCTTGTGGGAGTGTCAGCCCATGCTATTCCTCAAGCGTACTGCAATGTTGCTTCTTTGGATACTTCCCATCTTCCCCATTTGACTCGTTCTGAACTTCAGGCTGCACAACAGAATGATGCCTTTATTGGAGAGATCTGGTTGGCAGTTGATAAGGGAATCCAGCTGCCGTGAATAGAAGCAGACACCCTAATATTCCACTCCTAATGAGGGAATGGGATCGACTTACTCTGGACGATGGCCTTTTGTATAGAAACACTAAACAGCCCAGGCAATACACAAAGAAACAACTGGTTTTACCTAAACGATTTCACAAAACTGTACTACAGTCCTTACATGATGACCATGGACACCTCGGGTTTGATAAAACCTATGGACTTGTACGAGACCGATTCTACTGGCCTCGAATGAAGGCTGATGTTGAGCAGTATTGTAAGACCTGCGCCCGGTGTATACAACAGGAAGACTCTACCCACCAGAGCTGCTCCACTGTTTCATCTTAAGAGTGAAGGCCCTATGGATTTGGTCTGCATGGATTTTCTCACAATTGAACCCGATAGTCGGAATACTTGTAATGTGCTAGTCATCACTGATCATTTCACAAGGTATGCCCAGGCCTTCCCCACTAAGGATCAAACAGCTGCTACTGTTGCTAAAACCCTATGGGAAAAGTATTTTGTGCATTATGGGTTGCCCAAGCGAATGCACTCAGATCAAGGACGGGACTTTGAGAGCCGCTAATTCAGGAACTTCTGACTATGCTGGGCATAAAGAAATCTAGGACAACCCCTTATCATCCTCAAGGGGACCCTCAGCCTGAACGTTTTAATAGGACCCTGCTTAATATGTTGGGAACTTTGACTACCAAACAGAAATCTAAATGGAGCCAGCATGTTAGCCACCTGGTGCATGCTTACAACTGTACCCAAAATGAGGCCACTGGGTATTCTCCATATTTCCTGATGTTCGGTCGTGAAGCCCGACTACCAGTGGACCTCTGCTTTGGGGTCTCCGTGAGATGGGTCATCTCGCCAGTCTTACCTTCAGTATGTGGCTATTTAAAAAGGATTTGTGTGCTGCTTATCAACTTGCTCAGGCTGCATCTAATAAAATGAACCGGGCAACAAGGAACATTATGATCAGAAAGTGCGATACCGTGATCTGCAACCTGGTGATCGTGTCCTTATCCGAACCTGGGTCTCCTGGGAAACACAAACTTGCAGACCGATGGAATTCACAGCCCTATATTGTGGAGACTAAAATGCCTGGGCTACCAGTATACCAACTAAAGCCTGAGAAGAATGATGGTCCATTAAAGACTTTACATAGAAACCATTTACTTCCTCTGGAGCAACGTGTCAGAATGGATGCTTCATCAGATACTGAGCGTACACTACCCAGATCATCTAATCAGAGGAAAGCCCTGACATCTGTGGGTTCCTCACCTAACACTGCAGGTGCCTCTAATTCTGTGCCAGACCCGACTACCAGGATAGATATAATGGGTCCCCATCAGAAGCTGATTCAGAGGAAGTTTACCTGACTATGTATCTATGTATCATGAACTGTTTGATGTGTCTCCTGGGTCTGCAGTAATGTCACTTGAGTCAAGTCAACCCAACAGTGCAACTAGAATGCCATCCTTAAATCCTGATGCTCTTCCATTCTTTCCTGGGGAGATATTGCTGGAGAGGGCGTAGATATGTCCCATAATCCTCTGGGGTCTTCCAGTGAGGGGAAGAGGTTACTACAGATGTTGATCCTTCTGTAATGGGTACTTCTGCAGTGGATGCCGAATCTGAAGGGGTTGTATTGACACCTCCTGTAGAGGAGGAAGAAGGGATAGCACTGACCTTAAGGAGGTCCCAGAGAGAAATCAGGCCTCCTCAGAGGTTAACATATGATATGGTTGGAGTCAGCAGTGAGGTGTCCATTCCCACAGTACACCGTGGAGTGGTTGTGTTAAAGGATGTTAAAGCACCGGAGACATCCAACCTAGATGATGTATCCTCTAAGCATGAACTCAGGTGTTCAACATGGTGGTGCTCACCTCATGCTAGATGCATAAATTGTATGTATTCTAATGGGCCTATACTTTACCCTCCATTGGCTGTTAGCACAACCAACAGTAGGAAATAGTGTACATATTGTATTGTAATCTGTTTTTCTTAATACTGGTTCCTTAATGGGGACATTAAGGATTTTTCTGGTGGGGAGAATGTAGTCCCCTTACTAAAGGGGCCTCTGTTATGAAAAGACCCTGTGTGCTACAATCCAGACTACAATTCCCATGAGCCCTTGGAAAAAAACAGGAAGGGAGGACTCTGGGGGGAGAGAGGACTGCTCTCTCCATGTGCTTGAAGAAAGAGGCCTAGCAGTCTGGGACTCTGCCTTGGAGTTTGGAACCAGAGGGGGAGCCAGGCTGCTGCCAAGGACATTGGCCCAGTGGAGGGGCTGTTGGAGTGCAGCTACTGGATGCCTGTTGGAACTGGGAGTTAGCAGGCTGCCTCCTATAGGCACAGCATAAGGCAGTAAATTTGGGCCTTGTTGGAAAAGTGCTGCCTGGGACAGAGCTGCTGTTTAGCCTGGACCAAATCCTCACTACAGCTGCAACATCAGCGCCAACGCAAGCAAGTGCCTGGGACTGAGTCTAAGGGTGTGCACACTCTGGGGTGGGGTCACTGTTGTCTAGCTATATAAGCTTCAATTATTGATATGTGTTTGTTAATGCTATTCATTGCTAATCTGTTAATCCCTGTTTATTCAAATTAAGTAAAGATTGTTTATTTTAAAGTGTTCTATTAGATATAAATGATTTGTAGTTGTTCTGGAATTAGATCCAGATTTATAGTGGAATGAGTATATTCCTGGAGGCTCTCAAGGCACACCAGTGTGTGTTCAAGGCCAGCCAGGTGGAGGCACTGCCATTTTACATTCATTGCCAGCAAGGGACTGCAGTAAGGGGTGGATAGGTTTTTCCCCAACTAAACACCATCACCACTGGGGTGCTCAGGATCTTTTTTGGGTTAAAACATCAGGCGCCCAGGCACACCTGTGAGTGTGACCTGCTCCCCAGTAACCCGGGGAGGGAAAAGGGGGTTACAGAAGTAAAACATACTTATCAAGAGGGCAACAGGCCCTCCTGAACAGCGGAACATGCAGTGTTTAAGGAAATTATCAAAATTGGGTCATGATCATTCTTTTCCAGAAGATGGCAGTGCATGGCCTTTGAACAGCAGCAGGTAGAAACCGATTCACAGTAAGACACAGAACAAAATAAATCAGATGGAGATGATTCTAGTCTTATTAAAACACAAATTCCAAAGTTTGTATCATATGTTGCTCCTTTTAAAATATATGAATATCTTTATGTGCATTAAATGATATGTTAACTTCTGCTTTAAATGCAAGTGGAATATAATAAGACTTGTGGGCTTTTGGAACAAAGACATTAGGGTGCCCTGTATTTTACATGGCCATCTAGACAGGTACTTTATTCCACAGTAATCCAAATAGGTTCTTGAAAAGGAGAGGAAGGAATTGTATCAGCTGGTACTGAATAATTGCAATGGAATAAAGAACATTTAATAACTTACCAACACAGCTGTAATGAGTTAAACCGATGGAATGACTTCACCATTACTTTAGGGCTCCTCTGTTCAAGTCATAAAAGACAAGCCACATGGTGATCTTTAAAATCTGCCTAGTATCCTTAATGCTATTTCAAATAGAGGAAGCTGTTATTTAAAAGGTTACAAGGTGGCTTTTTATTCCCCCCTCATTGCCTTATCATATTTAATGAAATGCAGGTCCCTTCTCTTAGTATTAAAACAATATTGAGATTTGTTGTGGCTCAAAGCAAGAAAAGGTAGAATGGTAAATGCTCAGCTTGTGCCAATAACTCACTTGGTTGTAACACTCATGGTACAACTGTGCAAAGGAGGGCTGTAACCTCACCTTTGCTGTGAGATTCCTAGCTTTTGTCATCCTCTGTCCAAGCCGTAATGCTAGTGGATTTATATATTTAACTTGCACATTAAAGAGGAAATCTCTTAATGGAAAATTAGAAACTGCTCACTGTTTACCCAAGGGAGTAAATCTGCTCTCCCACAGCTGTTCCAGTCCATATGTAAATTTATACTTAATCTTTTTAAAAAATTACATTGCTAGCTAGCAATACAGTCTGTCAAAGTGATAGGTGCTGCTCCAGTTCCTCTAGAGCCATTCTGAGTATACTTGTGCTTTCAAGCTGGAATGCAGTTGAGAAATGGCCTTGTAAGAGCTGTTCTAGCCTACAGGGTGAGCGTATATCTACAAATGTTGTTAATGGATACAATTTTTTAATCAACAGGCCACAGTGACTTTCAGAAATAAGTAATAAAAATAATCAAAAACTTGTTACTCTGCAATTAGCATCTTAAAAGTTTTCCCAGCATTCACAACGTATAGTCATATTAATAGACATGAGTGATAGCTAAGATCCAATACATATCCATTTATGTACTGTAGCAACCTTCACTAAAGAATCTCAAAGCACTTTACAAACATACATTAATTAAGAATCATACTCGTAGGAAGTTATATCCATTTTACAGATGGGTAAGAAAAGACAAATGACTTATGCCAGTGAAAAGAGCTGTTAATAGAATACAGAATACCAACTCCCAATCCTCTGCTCTAGACACAAGTATTTAGACACTAATCCTGTCCCTGTTGAAATAAATAGTTGTCACTTCTATTCAAATTTTTCCAAAAAAAAAAAAAAAAAAAAAAAAAGGAAAGAGATCCAACAAACCCTCAAAAGAAACATTTTGTTTGACCCAAAATGAATGGTTTTCAATTTTTTCAGTTTGTCTAAAATATATTTTAAAAATTGATTTCAGTTGAAATCATTAGGAAAAAATAATTTATTTTAAAGTTTATCCACTTAACTAAAAAATCAGTCAGTCATATAGATCTGCTTGGGGCTGTTGATGGCTTTGGTCTGGAGTTATGTGTATGAATCAAGCATTGTAGATATGCCTTGGAATCCAATTTTGCTCCTTTCATGATCTGTACAATTGTCTCACTTAATGAGGGTCTTTCCTGTTGGGGAAATTTTCAAGAGTAATAAGAAGATCGGGCGGTGATCTAGTGATTTTTTCATTCATAAATCTCTAATTTCTTTGTTAAAGGAAGATCAATATCACACCATTTTGCAGATGGGGGAACAAAGCACAGAGCAGGAAGTGAGTTTCCCAATGGCACCCAGAAAAGAAAGGAATAGAACCTGTCTCCCAAGTGCCAGTCTAGTAGTCTAGTCACTAGACTTCAGGCATGAACCCACTTACCTCAATCATATTTTTCATGTTTTTTATTGGCTTTGCTAATCACTGGAGATATTTATATTGAAACAGGAATTTCATGCTTCAATGGATCCTGTAACTGATCTTTTCCAAAAGAGTTTTTTTTATAATAAAGAAGAATGAATAGGGTCACAACTTAAATTTTCTTTGGTTTCAATTGTAAACCACTAATAGCTTTGAGGCCTTGGGGAGAAGGTTGATTGCAACAGGATTGTAGGAGTCATGCCCCTTGTCACAGCCTTAGTTTACATTTAATCTGCATAATACATGTTAGTCAAGATGGTCTCTTGACGTGTATGTTTAGAAGGGACATTATGCAAACAGACAAGTTCTTCTTAGTTTCCCCATAATCTCTCTTCCTCTTGTTTCTATTTTTAACCTTTGGATGGACCTCATGAAGATTCCCATGTGCAAACTTCCATGTAATGGTAGAATTCATTCCAGTTACAATTTGTGAGAGGGCCATTCAAATGGTCACCTTGCTTAAGGCCCTTATGGTACGAAGTGCCAAGCAATCTTAACACTATCTTATGATACAAGGAGCCCAGGCAGGCATATGTAGCTTCTGCAGGGGCAAGTGCTTTATTAAGGCTCAGTTGTGAGTAAGGGCAACCCCCCCCTTACCTCTCTATTGTTCCTTATTTGTATTACCATAGCCAGGCCTGCTGGCGGGAGGTGGGTGGAGGTGGGTGGACAAAAGGGTCTGGGACTTCTGTGTGTGGCAGCAGTGACGGATGGAGCCCCAAGGCCCTTTAAATCACCATTGGTGCCTTATGAAGTGCACTCTGGGCAGTGCTTCAGGCTGCCTGGGGTATGCACAGCATGCACTGGGAGGCACTTCAGGCTACTTGGCCAGGCTAGGTCCAGCTCCACCTCTTCTGCCCAAGACCCCACCTCTTCCCCACTGAGCCACCCTCGCCTTGCCTAGGGCCCTGTAGAGTGTTAGCACCTCTGACCATAATGCTTATGAACTCTGGCCATGGACCAGGATCCCATTGTGCTAGGCATGGTACAAATGCAGACCAAAAAGATGGTCCCTGCCCCAAAGAGCTTACAGTTTGTAATCCTTTGTGAATTGTCCACAGCGGTCTAGGTGAGGGACACCAATGGTCTGCTGCTGCTCTTCCTCTGAAAATGAGTGGCCAGTGCGTGGAGACTTAGCTAGGACATGACAGAAAGGCAACCAACCCAGGGCTGGGTAATTGGTATTGTTACATAGAGCTTACCATTTCCCCTGCTTTTACAATAATCACCAAACTATCAGAAGGCTCTCCACAATCATCCAAAAAAAGTCCAGCATTCCTCTCGCCCCCCCCTCCAGGTTGAGAACCTCTGTTCTGGAAGAAGGGAGGGGACATGCTGAAGTTTTGCCTCATGATAATTTTCTTGCACATCACATGCTATGTCTAGTTCTAGGGAGGTGTAGTCCTCCATAATTTCTATATTGCAGAGGGTACCAATATTCTTTAATCAGGGACTGGTCCATGGGCGTCCGGTAGCATAGGCAGGGGAAGGTTTTGCCTTCCCAAACCTCCAGGCATGGCTCTGCCCACACCCCCAAAAAAAAACATTCTGGGGGTGTAGTGTTGCCGCCCCCAGCACCCACCATCCTCGTGCTCTGGGACCTGGGAGGTGGAACTGCATGGTCTCTTCCCTCTCTGGTGCGCCAGGGCTGGGGCCACGCTGCGTGCCCTCCTACCTCCCTGATGCTCCAGGACTGGGGCCGGGCCGTGCATCCTTCTTCCTCCCTGGTGCTTCTGGGGTGGGGAGGCTGGGGCTTCCTACCCTCCCCCTTCCACTAGTGGTCAAGGGTTGGAGTGGCTGGGGCCATACTGCGCACCCTCCTACCTCTCCCAGTGCTCCGGGGCTGGGGCGAGCTCGCACCCACCCACTCCCTTCCCGCTCCCCTCTCTGTGGTTGGTGGTGTGTGTGCAGTGCACTGCCCTGACTCTTCGTGGGGGGCAGGGCCTCAGCAGAAGGGGCGGGGCTAGAGGTGGGGGTGGGGGCTTGCCTCCTCCAGCCCTCCCTTCACCAACCACCCAGGCCACTGTTCTCTCTAATGCCAAGTAGAGATTTAAGGTGCCCAACATTTCATAAGATTGGCCCTATAATCAAGAGACAGATTTGTCCTAGCCATTCAGTTGAGGAATAAAGTAAATTCTACCTGCCCATCTCTGACAAGGATCAGTGGAAAATTGTATACAGAATTGCTATGTTCATGCCATAATGTTGAAATTTGTGGGAAATTGCAGGGAACTCTGTAGATTATTTTATTTTACAATTTTGCAACTTACTGTAATGGTTACTAACTACTAAATCTGTGGCTTTAAATTGATATTAAATTGTGTTCTCAGGCAAATAAAGACTAGATGAAGTAGCAGCTAGGGGTCTCTGTGTAGCTATACCAGGCAGCAGCATAGGAGGTCCAGATGTATATCAGATTCGGCATTTTACTCTGGAAATGTGTAGATGCCCTACATTGCAAAGGTATTTGCTGCAAGTCCAGGCTTTGCGATTCCACAGCACCTCCTGCTTCTGCTCTCCCATTGACTCTTTTTTCTTTTGTGTTTCCCACTCTCACATCTCCTAGAAAATGCACATCAATTATAGGAATGTGATACCTTTTACTTTTTCCATTGGGGTGTAAAATGCTGCTGCACAGATTGCTTGGTAAAGTGGGTCAGGGTCCTGCTATATATTTGTCTCCTATTTTGCTGCTTGCTACAGCTACTCAGAGACCCCTAGATCTATTTTACCTGCCAGCACTGCTTAAAACTCCATGAAGACTCAGAATTTGGCCCTATGTCATTTTTTGCAGTTCTCCAGTGCCTTCTGGTGTTTTCAAATAATGTGAAATAGATCACAGCACTCTGAAAGATAGATAAACAATTATTAATCCCATTTCACAAGTGAAAGCCTTGTGATGGGGGGACCATCCCACACAGAGTTGACAGGGGTTCCGATGGCCAGATAGGCCAATTAGCTCCACAGTCTGCACCTGGAGGAGGAGCTAGGTAGCAGGGAGATAATTGAAAGCAAACTCAGCTGGGCAGGAGGGAGAGGCGTGCTGCTAGAAAAGTCTGCAGTTACGCCTGGGAAAGACTGTTTGGTGGCTACAGAGACAAGTTGCCTGAAGAAGAGACTGGCTTGCCCAGAGGAGCGGGGAAGGCCAAGTGGTATGGAAATATCTCAGGAAAAAGCAACAGGATGCAGGGAATGGACTCTGGCTGTTGTACAGAGGTCTATGAGCCAGAACCTTGTGTTGGAGCTAGATCTGGGTTCCCTGCCAGCCCCTGCAGCAGTGGTACTGTCTGAGACTACTGCAGAGTAGGAATCCTGAGGCCTTTCCCCATAATGGGGACCTGGTTGGAGGGCTGAGTCATGCAGTGGACTGCTGAGGCCCCTGAGAGCAAGAGAGGGGGGCTGCAGAAGGGAAAGTCAGGGGAATAGGCACTGGCCTGAGAGAGCTAAACCCAGAACAGCCAGGAGGGCAGCGCTGTCCTAGAGATGAGTAGAGTGATGGGTGACAAACTCAGAGAGGTTAAAGGATGGCTTGCTTATGCCATGAAGCAGCACCATAGTCCTTTAGTAATCTCACTTACTTCAGTGGGACTGTTTGTGGAGTAAAGTACAACTCTTTCTGTATTGTGGTGGAATTGTCTGGTCTTGTGCAACATGAACGTGGTCATACAATATTTCTGTGGCAGAACCACAATCAGAACACAGTTTTCCAAAGTCCTAGTTCTGACCTTTGAATGCCACACTGTGGCTCCTTTCCTTTAATGGAGACTCTGTAATAGTTGGTTACAGTTTCCTAACTTTAAATACATTGCAGAAGAAAAGGTGACTAACCAACAGTAAGGGTAGAGGAATTGTGCCAGAAGTGGGCAATGGGACCATATAAACCTGATGGACTGGTTCAGTTCCCTATGCCTTGACTTTTTTAGATCAAAGAAGTGGCATAGGTTATAGCATTAGAAACATGAGACCTCTCCGAATGCAATTCTTCTAACTTTATTCCTTTACAGGGTAGCTGACTCACAAGGGAGTGGATGATGTGGGGGTTTCTCTATTTGTAGATCAGAAGATCCCACAGTTTCTGTTTGAAGAGTTTGCTTTAGTTTAGCTTGATAAGTGGTAGGTGGCTTATGGATGTTAATATATTTAATTTGTTAGGGTACTTTTTGCCAGCTTACACAGGTGGGGAGTGTGATGGGTTGGATCACAGAGATCCCCTTGAGATTACTTGGTGTGTTGACCATTCCACTGAGCCTGCCTGCCTCTGGGGCACCCCACTACCCTGTCCTGCTGGGATGAGGGTCTTGGGTGGAGGAAAGTACTAAGTGCTGATGGCAGGTGGGCAGGCGGGAGGGAAACTCAAGGTGTGGCAGGGGGTTGGAGCTTGGACTTACTAGGTGATTCTCTGCTGGGGACATGGAGGAAGGGCCACTTCCCCTGGCTGTGGCAGCTCAGTGCTCAGGCTGGTGGCGAGGGGCTCCCCTGCACTGACTGTGGTTGTTTTAGGACTTGGGGAGAGATCTCTTCCCTGCTGCAGCCCTGCACAGGGCTTAATAGCCCCAGTGTGGGTCTTAATGGGAAGCTGCACAGCCATGCAGCTTTGGTGGAATTCAGGCTGGCTCCTGTTCAATCTTGGTGCCCCTTGGGTTAGGGGTATAAAGAGAGCTGCTGTATTTGCTGCTTAATGTCGTCCTGGATGTGTATGATGCTGTACACTCCCAGAGGTAAGGTCCCCACTGCATAGAGCTTGCAATCCAAAAGCTCCCCTCCACCCCGGTTTGTGCTGCTCTGACACCTAGGGTGCCATTAATCTGCTTCTGCAATGTCCATCCTCCCCCTTCTTTCCCCTCTACTACTTAGGGTCCTACCCAAAAGCAAACTGGTGCAAACTTGACTTTCCCAATCCTTTGTATGCTGAAGGACAGTGGCTGTCCCTGCATTAGCAGCTGCGATCGTGATCCTTCTGATGTATAAGTTGCCTCCACAGAGGAGAGACAGGGCCCATTTCCTTTTCTCAGGTGGAAGTGACCCAGGACACAGTGTGCTGGGACATTTTCTTCTAACCCACAGTCAGTGGCAATTGCAGCTTCTACGTTCACCTGGAAATAACAGCAAGAACAGGGGAAACAAGGTTAAAATGAACCAATTATTTGAACCCTTTCTCTGAGATTTGAAAATGAATTCAGAACCGATCATCTGTGGGTAATTTAAAGGACCTTACCATCACCCAGGGTGCAAGACAGCTGGTTTCATTAATAACACCAGAAGCAATGGAAAGCAGCAAGGCACACCAAAGTAAATGTGTTTTTCGTACTTAGTACTTATCATAGTAGATTTCGCAGTATGTGTTTAGAACAGAGAGGGTCAGATTAAATCCATTGACAGGTGGTATATCAGGGATGGATTTGGCTTGTGGTATCACTCCTTTTTGATGCACCAGGTAAACTGTATCCACTCCATGTTCATTTCAATATGATTACAAAAATGAGTGCTGCAGCGTGTATTGAATTCTGCCTGCTTGGGATTCACGTTGGGCACAATGAATATATCACTGCATCCGTGGAGCAGAGAATGCGGTTGGTAACATAGACTGCTCGATTGTGCTAGGTGCCCTGTAAAAAAAAAAAATAAAATAAAATAAAAATATATATTTATATTTATATTTATCATTGTCTCAATCTTCACAATCTACCCGTCACGTTCTTAAGGTTAAAGTGGAGATCAGCTTGTGAATGTTGACTCCATAGCACATAGGCATCCAGCATTAATTCTTCTAGAATAAATACACAGTGAATTGTGAGATTTAAGAAGCAAGAGATTAGAGAAGTCACATGCAGAGAGTGACAGGGAAATAGATACATCTACACAGTGTCTGAAATGGATTAGACTGTATTAATAAAGAGAGACATGCATACAGTGCTAACTGCTAGCAAGTGAGGCAGCCCTGTGGAGGGGATGCAAGTTTCCCATGGAATTAAATTAAATTATGTTTAATCCCATTTATTATTAAATTAAATGGTAGAGTAGCGGGAAGCCTGCATCATCTCCATAGGAGCCCTTCACTCTTTAGTGTCTGGCCCTATATCATAGGGTGTGAGCTAGGCAGAGAGAATCCCCACAAACAATATCCTCTGTTTCAGGGCACAATTGCACCACTGTATATTTATTCCTTGTAAGAAAGCACACTATTGCCTATTGTTGCTTCATTAGTTCTGCTCAAGAGAGGAAAGGAGAGAAGGCAGACAAAGGACTCTTAGACAAGATGGACAGACAGTACTAGCAAGAATTTCATCAGTATTGGAGAGCCACTTTTAAAGATCTCTGATCTTAGAGATGGAGGTTAGCAACATACAAAGCCCTCCTTTTCTAGCCTTACATAAAGGCAGGAACTAAACGCTGCTGCAGATCTGGCCATGCTCTAGAATCTTCTCAGAATGCGTTTAAATGATGTGATAAAGACAACATTAGGCGCTTGTTAGGGTGTCTACCTCATGCATGGCCTGAAAGGTTAATTGCCTAATTCAGCCTATAGGCTGCACCTGGAGGAAAGCCATGGAGAGCTAAGGCCTAATTTGCTGATGAAAGCCTTCTGGAGCAGTTGTCCTGGTTTGATCAGCCAGGACAATTGGTATGAGGGAGGAGCAGCAAGGAAGCAAACAAGGATCACGCCCTGGGAGTTGTGTTTTGAGGCTACAGGGTTCTGTCTTTTAAGTTATGCCCCGTGAGGAAGGTGTTTGAGTTGGTTCGTGTGGGGTGGAATGGGAAGCTGTAAGAAGGAGTCAGAGAGGAAGCGCCAGGGTTTGAGGAAGAGCCACAACTGCCAAGTGTGTGTCCCTGACTGAAAAGCTGAGAGTGGGTGGACCTGGGTTCTCCACCTGGCCACATGGATGGTCTCTGGTGTCCCAGCAGGGACATACATGGTGAGTGACTGGCTGGAAGGCTGAGTCACAAAGAGGAGGCAGCAGCTTGTGGAGCGAGAGAGGGAAGTAGAGAAATGGCTTGCAATTGTGGGCAGAAGTGTTGAGCTATTCCCCTGATGACCAGCAGGAGGCACCATCCTAGAGGTGAATAGAGCAGTGTCACATGCTGAACATCAGGTCTTAGTGACAATCCTGTAAGCCCAAAGTAATTCTTTTTGACTTAAATGAAGTTATTCAGGGTTTACAATGACTGAGAGCAGAAACTGGCCCTACATCCTGTCACTAGAGATAAGAGTACAGTACATCAATACTGCACTGTGTGAAGGTAGGGAGGCAACTTGCTTGTATTTATTCCTATGAGCTCACTCCCTCCACACTAAGCAAGGGACTAAAATAAGCTTTCATTTTAAATCAGGGAGTCTTTAGAAGGTCTAGTGACTAACTCAGACCCTGTTTATCTTTTTATGCAGGTTGTCTATAAAGTTTGTGACATCACACTAAACACCTTTGTACAGCAGTCTTTGGATGAATTGTTCAGGTGTTTCAACTGGGGCGGTTGCATTAGAGTTCTCCTCTGTTCCTCCTTCAATGTGCAGGCCAGCTGTGTGGGACAGTGATCTACTTTCCCTGGAGTGGGGCTGTGGCAGTGTGTAGTGCCCAGCAAAATCAAGCCCCAGTTCCTGATTGGGGGCTTTTAAGTGGTATTGCAAATAGCAACAATAGGCCATTGGGGCTAGTGAAATGCCTGGGCTACAGTCCTTTTGGGGGAGGGTGTGTGTGTGTGTGTGTGTGGTGGGGAGACATTCAGCTCTGCCTTTCCTTTTAATTAGATTGACCAGTGTGATATCTATTTTCTCAGTACTTGGCAAATTGTCTGGCAATTCATATGGCCAGCATTTTAGATGATTATGGCTGTGTTTAGAGTGGAGGTGCTTCTACTTCCTCCTTGCCCCTGTCTGTGCCCTCCTCCTGTCCCCTATAGCCATGGGGCCAGGCACTTGCATAAAATCTGGAACCCACAGTCCCTGCCCCAAGGATGCTGGTGGGTCAAAATTAGCATCTGGATGAAGTGGTGGCCATGATGTCTGCTCTTTCTCCTGAGGAAGTGTTTTACCCTCTATTAGACTGTAAACCTCACTAGGGCAGTGGTTCCAAATCTGTGGGGTGCACACTCTTAAGAAGTTGTGGATAAATGTTTGGAGGGGGATGCACACCTGGGGAAGAGTGGGAAGGGAGCACCATTCTGCTCTGCTGCTTGCCCCAGACCTGGCTGCTGGTCCTCGCCAAGACTCTGCTCCCATTACGAGCTACGGCCCCAACCTCAGGCCCCTTACATCATCCATGTTTCTCCCCGCCCTCCACACTATAGCCCTTCTCCTGCTCTGGAGGGAGTTAGGGCGCAGAAAAGCGTAAGGGAGTTGTGAGGTATAAAGTTTGGGACCACTGATCTGGTGGGACCTTTTTGTCCTTGGTTGTTCCTGGTTTACCAGTTAGCAGTACTTAGCATTGCTGTTTTCAGCCTATGTCTGGTTAGGAAGTAGCACGCTTTGGAATATGTGTAATGCCACGGTAACTTTTTTTTTTACCTCAACATTGGAGCTAATCCTGAAGATAATTTTGTGTGGTACATTCTGTGCTGTGTGTATTGCACTAGCTTTCTTTTTGGTTCCAAGTACAATTCTAAGTACTGAATTTGTAAAGCCTGTAGTATGAGGATTCTGGCAACTTTAGTGGATGTATGTCTCCTCTTACTGTCTTAGCAGAATTATCATTGAGAACATCCTGCTCCCTTTGAAAGGCCTGTTGGCAGAGAAGTCAGATTTCTAACTCCCTGATGGATTGACCAACCAAAATTGATGATCGACCTTTATTTTCAAGGGGTCAATGGGTATTATACCCCTTGTCCACATACTTAGGAAGCCAGTGAATCTAGTATCCTTTGCCTTTTCAGAAAGCCTTTGACAAGGTCCCTCACCAAAGGCTCTTAAGCAAAGTAAGCAGTCAAGGGTAACAGGGTCAGCTTGTGGATCAGTAACTAGTTAAGATAGGAAATAAAGGGCAAGAATAAGTGGTCCATTTTCAGAATGGAAAGAGGTAAATGGTGGTTTCAGGTCTGTTCAATATATGTTGCTATTCAACATTCATACATAGTCTGAAAAAAGGGGAAACAGTGAAATGAGAATTTTTTGCAGATGATACAAATTACTCTAATAGTTAAGTCCAGAGAAGACTGTGGATAACAGAGGGCGGATCTCTCAACAATTGCCTGTTGTGTTCATTTGCTCTGAAGCAGCTGGCATTGGCCACTGTCAGAAGACTGGGTACCCAGTACAGCCATTTTTATGTTCTTAACGAGTGTCTGTAGTCAGGACAGAGAGGAGACTGTGGTCATTCATGTTTGCACTGGGAAATATTCATGCTTTTGCTCACTCAAATGGAGAGGAGGTTTATGCTTATTGTCCTACATGGATAGTACAAGAACAAATCGCCTATATTGCCATAGCTGCTGCATTGCCATGGGAACAGATATGGTGTGTTGCCTCAATTAAGTGACTTAATGGATAAATGGCACCTTGAGTCCATTTTAAACAACACTCTTGACATATCTGTAAGTCTATTTATACTCCTTTACAGTTGGTACTCAGTTGCCATTTTCCGATATAAAGATCACACTATGCTTTTTTTGTTCATTCTGAGACGGATCTCTGGGCATAGAATGGTAAATCAGACTTTGCTGTAACACTACAGTTCAACTGCAGTTCTACTTGTAATGACTGTTTGTTATGCACAAAATGAAGACATTCTTTGCCCTGAAGAACTTAATCTACATGCTCAGTTTTCTCTCTTTAGTTTAAGAACTAATTAATTTGTTAGTTGAATAAATATTAGCATAATAATGATCAAAACTTCCAGTGCATTGAGCCACTTTTGCATTCTATTGCTTTGTTCTTCTAAAGTCTGCTCACTTTGAGAGAAATGGGGGTATTCTTGATATCTTTTTGGCAATGGCTCCTATGTAGAAGGAGCTATATTCTGAAGGATGTTAAGTTTCCATCTCACTTGTAGGCAGGTGTTTTGTGGGAGTTAGTTTGTCAAAAAGACATGACAAAGGCTGAGATCTAAGTTGACTCATGATTCTGAAAGTCTAAATAGGTCAAAATGAACATCTTGTTCATGAAGTCAATGCTGCTTAGAATCCTGGAAGCATCATATTCTCTCCCGTTTTCCTAGTGTTCCTTTCTAATGCCCTTCTTTTTTTTTACCTATAAGCTTCTCTCTAACATCCATCTTGTTACCCAGTCCTTTTTTGGGGGGGGAGGGGGAAGAGGAGGGCTTGGTTCTGCCAAGTTCACATTGCATGAAGATAAATGGGTCTCTGCTACTGAGCCAATTTCCTGTGCTACCATTGCAATGTGGTGGGGTCAGGGGGCTATTCTTTCAATAGCAGAAGAGATATAACTGGCTAGTCCTGTAAGTCAATCATTGGGTAATAAAACAGACTACAAAATGCTATCCTTACTCTCTACATTGGAGAGGTTCCAGACACTCTTTATAAATGTTCACATGCAGTATGTGTAACTTGAGGAAATCTGTAGCAATTCCTTGTCTCTTCTTTCTCCTCCCCCCCACCCCCATGCAACTGTACTAGGCCTCTCTCAAACAATGCTCTGAAGAGGTCTGCACAGCATAAGATGTGGCTTTTATTTTATAAATTGGGCTTATGATTCATATCTGTAATATTCAGGCACTACCTAATGTAAATTTATGTACGTAAAGTAAAAAAAACCCACAACCTTGAAGGTGTTTAGTTTGTGCATATTAGACTCATTTACCTTTAGGCTAGGTAGACTTAATGTTATCTGAAATGTTGCCATGGCAATAGTTTTATGCTGTCCTTCCTTTTCCACACTATTTCTCCTATATGTTAAAAAGACAGATACTATCATGGCATTGGTGAAATAGAAGTAAAGCCTTAATTATTAAATACTGATGGCTTTTATCCTGTAAAAAGTAGCTTTGGTGAAGTCAAGGGCCTTGAGCTAGTTTGCAGCAGGATCCAACCCTGAATTTTCACCTTTTTTCCTACCCCCAACAATAAATAATACTCCTTCAAGTTCAAAACTGCATTTGTGATGCACAAGTTTCCTTAACAATGGACTCTGCTCAGTCACGACAGATGACTGAATCATCTCACATCTTTTTCACCTTATTACTGTCTCTGGATAAGGTGATTGGTTTGTGAAGACAAAGACCTGGCAGGAGGGATTAATGTTTTAATTTACCAAGAGTCTGTCTTTTTTCTTTGAAGATTCCATCAAAAGTTCTAGCCTGTGCAGTAGTGAAGTGCCTGTAAGTGTACACCCTCTCCATCATAGCACTGAAGTATGAAGGTCACTCACTGAATATATCAGAAACATGGTTATATAATTTGAAGACATCAAAGCAATAATAGATGGTAAAACTCATTGAAGGGGAAGCAGCCTGTCACACTGTTATAGCTCAGATTTCAATGAGGAAATAGGCTGCAGCTAAAATGAAAGAATCAAGAATGATTGTGTTCATATGATCCTTTATTTTGTAGGTGAACTTTCATCGATGTCTGAGAGCTGTACAGTGACATATCAGGAAAAGGTAGGGATTATATGCTAGCAAAGTGAACTGCTAACTTTTAAGACTATTTGACAGAAAGGAGCTGTAGTCAAGGTAACAGAACAGAAAATGACTGCTATCAGTTCAATCTTCGATCCTCTCAGAAGGCGCAATATCGTCTTGTATTGACTGCTCAGGCAGCGTACTTGTGGTAGGTAGTGCAACCACTGTATTCTAAAAGCTATTTGTTTGATATTGATCCAGTACTGACTTGCTATATCAACATAACTTTCTAATAATGCCACATGATAAATGCATGATTTGAGGGGATGTGTGTTACGTTGCCTCTCCTTCATTGAATTGAATTCAGTTTCACACTTAGAGGTCTGCTCCACCATAGTGATGTGGTTTAGTGGTTGGAGCACTGAACTGGGAGTCAGGACACCTGAATTCTAACACTGGCTTTGCCACTGATCCACTATGCAAGTTGTTCAACCTCGGTCTACTTTTGTTATCTGTAAAATGGAGATAACAGGGTGTTACAAAAGCCACACTTCTAAAAGCACACTTCAAGTGCTATAATCATGTGGTTAAAGTTTTATACCCGGAGGGACAGATTTGTCCTTCTTGTTGGAAAGGGCTTAGGCCTTGTAGAGTATGTCTACATAGCAACATTATTTTGAAGTAACTTAATCCGTGTCTACACATCAGGCAGTTATTATGAAATGTCAATATACTGTCAAGCTGGAGGACTACTTATTCCGACTCCTGTAATTCTCATTGTACGAGGAGTAATGGAAGTTGGAGGAAGAGTGCTCTATTTCGAAATACGTGCTGTGTAGATGCTCCCAATTTTGAAATGAGCTACATCAATTGCGTAGCTAACTTGCATAGCTTCTCAAGTTAAGCTCTGCTGTGTAGATGCACCCTTACTGACAAAACAGTTAATGACCTTAGCCTGCAAATGGAATTCATGACTTTTTAAATTCATGCTTAAGACTTGGAACCCCCAGAGTACATAGTCCACCATGTTTGAAGGCAAAAACTATTTTTAACTATGTAAACGGCACCCTTTTTGCTTCAATACCTTTATAAAAGCATATAATAGTTACAAATTAATTGAATCCTGTGCATTAGGATGAAAAGAGAAACTAAATGGGATGCTAGATGTGACTGGGTATATTGGCCCCATCGCAAGACTGTCTTGGAAGCCATAGATCCATAATCTCCTGTTTTCTTAAAAAGATTGGAAAGAAAAGCCAGCCCGACTAAAAGCCCTATGTCTTCTTGTAAACAAACACATCTCTCACAGCCTCACATGTGGGCCAGATTCTGTGGCGCTTCCTCAAGTAAGTCAATAGGGGCTGAAATAACAGCCACATTTGGCCCATATTGTTCAGGGATCTCTCCTAAAGCTTCCTTTCCTTGTGTGTTTCAAGAAACGAAACTGGGTCAAATTCTGCTTTCAGCTATATATTTATTTTATTTACTAATCCTTTCTGCAAGAAAAATGGGATTCTTATGCACCAGAGGGTCCAGTGTCACCTGAAATCTACTGAGGATCATTCTCTCTCATACTAACACCTTAAGCAAATCTACTCTGTTTATTTAGCCTTATAGCAAGAGCTGACATGTAATGTTAAAAAAAATTGTACTACAACACCATGTCTATTGTAAAGAACAAAAGGAAAAACTATATAGCACTTTAAAGACTAACAAAATGGTTTAATAGGTGATGAGCTTTCGTGGTCCAGACCCACTTCCTCAGATCATAATCTGGAAGAGAATTGGCATGACCATATATACCAAAGGAATACAATGAAAAAAGTGAACATGTTGCTAAACTGACAAATCAGATTTAGTGCAGAAGGTGGGGTGAGGAAAAGGGAGGGAGGGAATAGCTATTTGAGTCAATGAATGGCTAATCAAGGGTGATAAGTAGGGAAGCTATCTTTGTAATGGTTAAGGTAATTAGCATCTTTGCTAAAGCCCATTCGTAAAGTGTCAAATTTAAGCATGAAAGAAAGTTCTGAGGTTTCCCTCTGTAATCTGGTGTTAAAGTCTCTTTGAGGTAAGATGCATGTAGTAAGGTCGTTAAGACTATGTCCAGGTAGGCTGTAATGAAAAGCAACTAGTTTTTCCTTGTGAAAATGTCTGAGGTCTGATTTGTGGGCATTAATTCTTTGGGCGAAGTGTCTGAGAAGTCTGTCCAATATACATAGCAGAAGGACACTGTTGGCACATGATGGCATAAATTCTATTTCTGGATGAACCGGAATATGTGTTCTTGATCATATAACTGACATGGTTAGGTTTCAGTGATGGTGTCACCAGAGTAAATATGTAGACAAAGTTGGCAACGGGGTTTGTTGCAAGGGAAAGTTCCAGGGTTGGTATTAATGTGGTATGTCCTGTGGTTGTTGGTAAGAATCTTCCTGAGGTTAGGTGGTTGTCTATAGGAGACTATGGGTCTGTCCCCCCCGAACCTCTCGGAGTGTAGTATCCTGTTCCAGTATAGGTTGTAGGTTATTGATAATGCGATGGAGGGGTTTAAGTTGGGGGCTATAGGTGATGACAAGTGGTGTTCTATTATTGGTTTTCTTGGACCTATCTTGAAGTAGATGGTTTCTGGGTATTCATCTGGCTCTTTCAATTTGTGTTTTTAAATTTCCCCCCGGTGGGTAATTGAGACTTACAAATGCTTAGTAGAGATCTTGATGTTTCTGGTCTCTGTCAGTGGGATTAGAGCAGATGCGGTTGTACCCAAGGGCTTGACTATAGACATAGATCGTATGGTGGGACCTGGATGAAAGCTGGAGGCATGTAGGTAAGTGTAGCAGTCAGTGGGTTTTCTGTGGAGTGGTATTTAATTTTCCATTAGTGATTTCCTGTGATGTCCAGGAAATGGATCTCTCGTGTTGAATGGTCCAGGCTGAGATTGATGGTAGGGTGTAGGTTGTTAAAGTCTCTGTGGAATGCGTCCAGTGTTGCTTGGCCATGTGTCCAGATCATAAAGATGTCATCCATGTAGCGTAAGTAAAGGAGGAGTAAAAGGGGACGGGATCTGAGGAAACGTTGTTCTAAGTCCGCCATAAAGATGTTAGCGTACTGTGGGGCCATGTGGGTACCCATGGCTGTGCCGCTGATCTGGAGGTATAAGTTGTCCCCAGATTGGTAGAAGACCTTTGTTACTTTGTTCTCCCCCACAATTATTTCCAAAGTGGCTGTGGTATCCTCTGGGATAGTGTTTCCAATCACTTGTAATCTATCTTCATGTGGAATATTGGTGCAGAGAGCTTCTACATCCATGGTGGCAAGGATGGTGTTATCAGGGAGGTTATCAATGTTTTGTAGTTTTCTCAGGAAGTCAGTGGTAACTCAGAGATAGCTGGAAGTGTTGGTTACATAGAGTTTGAGGAGAGAGTCTACATAGCTGGATAATCCGGTAGTGAGTGTGCCAATACCTGAAATGATGGGACGTCTGGGGTGTCAAGGCTTATGGATTTTGGGAAGCAAATAGAACAATCCTGGTCAGGGTTCAGTAGGTATTTCTGTGTAAACTTGGTCCGGAGTAGAGGCAGGGAGTTCCTTAAGGAGAGAGTGTAGTTTCTTTTAGTATTCTGAAATGGGATCAGAGGAGAGAGGTCTATAAAATGTGGTGTTGGAGAGTTGTCTAGTTGCCTCCTGGTCATAGTATGACTTATTCATAATGACCACAGCGCCCCCTTTGTCAGCTGGTTTGATTATAATGGCAGGCTTGTTTTTGAGACTCTGGATAGCATAGTGTTCAGAGTGGCTGAGATTGTATGTCACTTGTTTGTGCATAATGTCCGTCTGTGCATTGTTGTGGAAGCATTGTATATAGAAATCCAGATTGTAATTACGACCGTCAGGGGGAGTCCACATAGAATTTTTTTTCTTTACAACTCATTATGAATAAGCTCATCACCTATTAAACCATCTTGTTAGTCTTTAAAGTGCTACATAGTTTTTTCCTTTTGTTTTAGCAAGATCAGACTAACACTGCTACCTCTCTATTACTATTGCAAAGAAGTTATCTTTTACTCTTCTTCTGTCTGTAGAAATATATTAAACTTGTGATATGATGGAATCCTAATGGAAATATAAATATTCTTTGTGTGCCAATTTTAAGGCAATGCTTTCTCTCTTTTTAAGAGCATTTACTCATGAGTAAATGCTAACTAAAGTTAGATGATTGTGTAGGAATATTTCCACTCGGACAATATTAAATAACAAGAATAAGAAATCAGCAAATTCAAGAATTGAAAAAATACTCTAACAATTCAGCAAGGCAGTCGTTATGAAAGAATCTTTCCATATTTCTGTCACTCTGCCTATTCATTTAAGCTCCTATCATATAATACAAACTTCTTTGTATGGTTCAGTATGCCTCAATTAAGACTTTACTGGCTCATCACCAAGTTCTGTACAAGCTGTCTGTTGGCACATTATACTTAGATCATAATGAATGTTTCTAAATTTCCCAAAGTTTTCAGAGATTTTACAACCTCCGCTATTTTTTAAAATCCTAACATACAGTTTTTTCAGTTAGATATTGTTGCTGTGCACTGAATCCTCATTGGACCTTGGATAGCCAAAGAGAGAAGTACATCTGACTGTTGCTTAGCATAATATTTCTGGTACCTATCAGGTAATAGAAATACCTAGAACCAGAGACTTTTACCATTAACAGCTTGATTGCACAGATCATAGCTGTCATCCCTCCCACAACCCAGGTCAAGTTTTTACTTTTAAAATACACACGTTATTAACGACTGAATGGATAGGGCCTGAATCATTGCTGCCAGCCATATATCTAGCGAATGTGATACACAGGAGTGCTAGTTAAGTGCAAGGCTGAATTAACTCTTCTGAGTGCTGGGACTATTAGAGGGTTCCACAAATTCTAGGTTCTGGGATGGGGCCCAAGTGAGGGGCTGAGAGTGCAGAAGGGGGCTGTGGGTTGAGGCAAGAAGGTAGGTATAGGAACAGATCAATTCTAGCTGGGGGTGTAGGCTCTGGGGTGGAGCTGGAGATGAAGTGCAGAAGGGAGTTCCCAGGCTGGGGCCAAGGGGTTTGGAGTGTGGGAGTGGGCTTAGGGCTGGGGGGAGGGGGAGAGAGGTTGGGGTGTGGGAGAGGGCTTAGGGCTGGAGCAAAGGATTGGGGTGTAGGGTGCTTACCTGGGGTACCTCCCCTTTTGTGGGGGGGCAGGTGGCTCTGAACATGACATGCGCTTACCTGCAGGCCCAGCCCTCCATAGTTTCCATTGGCCATGTTTCCTGGCCAATGGGATCTGAGGGGGTGGAACCTGCAGGCAAGGAAAATGCACAGACAGAACTTCCTGGCGCTCACAGCTCAAGCCCAGTGTGAGAGTGGTGGTGGGGAGGGGTGTAATGTAGCATGTTGTCACCCCACTCCAGCTAGACAGAACTGGAATGCAAGTGATCTAGTGACTGCAGACCAGGGCCCTTGCCAAGGGGGCTCTGCACTTTAGGGGATGCAACCCATGGCCCTATGCCACCAAAAGTCCTTTTCTGAATCCAGCCCTGGTTCAGTGCGGCTGAACTCTATTTCTTGGCCTCAGTGACTTGTATGTGAGTGT
The DNA here is from genome assembly GCA_019425775.1 of Rafetus swinhoei. Classification (NCBI taxonomy): domain Eukaryota; kingdom Metazoa; phylum Chordata; order Testudines; family Trionychidae; genus Rafetus; species Rafetus swinhoei. The sequence goes on along the minus strand of CM033439.1, from coordinate 17,947,810 downwards.
AAACCACACACCTAGTGGGTATGGTTCACTGGCCCATGCAGTGGCACTTAGACCACTTACAGCAAGTGATAAGAACAGGAAAGCTCTCAGCCTAAACTGAGAACCAGCTGATTTTATAGCTCAAGCTGTAGAGGCTCCTACACTAAGCTCCCAGAGGTCCCAGGTTCAAATCTGCTCCATGGCAGTTACATGAGCATGTTAAAAGGTTAATACGTCTGTCATATGATGCTAATCAGCATCAGTTGTGTGTGACTGTGAACCGAAATAAAGGACATGCAAATATTCTTGCAGGAAATTTAAAATGATGTGGGATTATCTCCTTTAACGAATGGTCTGTGATCTGAGTTTCATGATTAATTATTGAGAATTCTTTACAGCTGAGAGAGAGGGCAACTCCAAATTTGTGAGGCTCCAAATTTGTGAACTGTATGATGTCCCCAAACAAGGGTGGCTGTTGAGAGTTACACATGGAGCACTTTCAGGATCTAGAACTTGTTGATTTAAATGTCTGCTGTTACATCTGCCCATGGAGCTAGCTGTGTGACTAGTGGCTCCCATAATTCACTGAGCTAATTTAGTTAAAAATAGTGGTGGTGCCATGGTAGTGGGGGCAGCAGCAGTAACGGCCCAGGCTAGCCACCCTGAATGTATACCCATGTGGTCCAAGGAGTAGGAGGGTGGGGAGGCTTTCACTGTTGCCCACGTGACTGTGGCTATTAGAGGTTGCATCTCTAAAATCTGGGATTCTCTGGTCCGGCAATATCCGTGGTCCGGCATAACCACGGATGTTCCAGGATCAGTGTCCCCCAGCATGCTGCAGGGGGATGGGGACCCGGGAGCCACTGTGTGGCACAGTTGTGGGGGCATGATGCTTGGCTCAGCTGGGTTTGTGGGGGCAGGAGCTGGTGCACAGTTTAGCTGGGCTGGGGGTGGGGCGGAATCAGTGCATGACTCATCTGGGCTGTTGGGGGAGGGCAGAGAGCCAGTGTGCAGCTCAACTGAGCTCAGGAGGGGCTGTGAGCTGGAGCACGGCTCAGCTGGGCTGTGGGGGGAGCCAGGAAATCGTGGGGGTGGTGGTAGTGGGGGCTGGCAGCAGAGGGCCTGAAATGACCTCCTCTGATCTGGATGAAGGATTTTTCCAGGACCGCCGGACCAGGGTGGTCCACCCTGTATTTTTAGTATGCTAGCTTGAGAAGCGCTATCACAAGGGTGTCCTTTCAAGCGGGGAATCATAGGCTCCTTCTATGCTTGGAGACAGGACTAACATTAGAGGGGAGGTTTTCAAATGCCCGAAGGACAGTGAGGTACTTATGTCCTATTCCTACCTCTGGAAATCTCTGCCTGGCTGGTTGTTGGCTTGTGTGGTGTGTGTGGTGTTTTTTGTTTTTTTTTTTTAAAACCCAACAGAGTTCAGATTACAATAACAGTATATGCTTATGCTCAGGAATCATTCTAGGAGAAATAACTCTTTTGTGTCCAAGAATCAGAAAATGAAGAATAAAATTATTTCTGCTTCTTAGGAGGAAGAATGGGGTCTGCATTAATTCTTCTGATGAAGTGACTTTATTCTGAAATATGATCTTGCTATATGGACAAACGATGTCTGAACTCAATGTTGGGGTATGTGTATGTGCACTAATAGATATTATCAACCAAATGACATGGGATTAATTTAATATCTATGTTGAACTAAATTAAGCAATTGAAATTCTTATCTTAAATGCTTGTACTCCGAGTGGAGCATAGGTCATCTACAAATCTCCTCCACTTCACTCTGTCTCGAGACAAATTGAAAATACTTTTCCATTATTTTGTTTTTGTCTGCAGTAAGCCTAGTCACACAGAATGCTTCGTTTTGGAATACATTGTGTTGTTCATACTCTTAGAAGCCTCTATAGTATCAGTGTCTTGCCTGGATTGGTTATTTTGATTGATTCATCTTCTGTGTGTTTGAGATGCTCCAGGTGAAAACGACCTTCATTTTAAATACAAGTTTTAGTTATCTAACTTTTTGTTTGGCTTAAGGTCAACATCTAAAGGAGAATGAGAGAATGGCTCTATTGATGTCAAATGGGAGTTCTTGCCACTGACTTCAGTGGAAAAGATTTCTCCCACAATGTGTTACAACTTTTTTTTACTAGTCTTGTCAGTCTTTAAATGAGTCAAATTCAGGTCTGGAGTAAGAAGATGTAGCTCTATTGGAATCTACTGATATGATTTTCAAACAGAAATGGAAAGAACACTTCAATCACGAGACCTACTAACTATCCTCTTTCTATACAGAAAAAGGCACTGCTATGCATATATATCTATGTATGTACACAAATATATTTTACCTGTTTTTTATAGATTGCTCTTCAGGTGCTCTGGGACCTTGATTATACCTTGGTCTTTGAGAGTGTTTAAAAAAAAAATACTGCTCCTTTTTGCCATGGCCTTCTTGCGCATCTGCATGAAGATATATCTTAACATGTTGTTTACCAAGTGTCAGAAGACACAGATGTGACAATAATGAGTGATGAAATCCTCATTGCAAATTTTCTCTCAAATCATCCTATCAGGCTATAATCCCTGATCTCACTAACATCCACACTTAGATAAAAGAGTCCACTAAAATTCATACAGTAGGTTTTGTATCTCATAATCACATTGAACAAATATTCTAGACATCAGTTGCCCAGTTAAAAAGAAAGTGGACAATGGTAACATTCACACTTTCCTCCAAAACCAAGCCATTTCCCCATTAAACTGCCTCCATCTTTTAAGTCTTCATTCTGTTCTGTCTCTGGGCCTGGAATGTAGATAACATCAGAATGATAAATTATGGCCCTGATCAGTCCTCTTTATTTTTCATGTGGGAAATAAGACAATGGTGCCTTATGAAAAACAGCTTGACATTTACATGAGGAAATCACTCTGAGGAAAAAAATCACGCTAAGAAAATTATACCTGGCTTTAAGCATCTTTTAAGTCCTGTACTGAGTTGTATGTGGGCAGTGAAGCAGGGCTTGCTTGGAACCCTTCACAGCCTATGTGAAACAATGAGGGGATATCTCCAGGATGGATGTTCCTGTGTAGGTAGAGCCCTGCAGGTTTGCAGATATCTGCTTTATATCCATGGCTTGTTTCTCGTGGATATAGATACGGATATGAAATTTTGTAGGGCTCTCTGTGTAGGTCAGGGAAAAGGGGGGGGGGCAATTTTGGTGGGTGGGCTAAAGGTGATCCTGGAAAAGAACCGAAGGAGCTATAATTAAGTATATCAATATTCCTGTACTCTGAGCAAGTGTCATGGAGGGACAGTGGCTGGTATTCTTAGTTGCAAAGTGTGATAGTAGCTGTTAATGAGTTAAATGGCAACCCTGCAACATTGCCACGGGGTGTGTGTGTGCATTCTTCTTTCCCAGCTCCCACATCCTCCTTCCAATTTACTAGGGTTTTATATGCTGCAGTGAATCCCACCCTTAATGCAGTTAGGTCACAAGGCTAAGAAAAGAGAGCTTTACCCTTGTTTTAAAACATGACATCGTGCATAAAGTCTCAGTGCATTTCCATTCACACACTGGGAGGTAGAGCTGAGTTAAAACTTTTCAACTTGGGGTGGGGAGAGTTTTCATTGAAACATTTATTAAAAACAAGTATTTTGGTGAAAAATTGCCGTGTTATTTTGCAAAAAAGTCTTACTTTTCAAGACAAATTTAAAAACTTTATTGAAAATGTTACATAAATATTTGGCTATTAAAATGTTTTTGTTTTTTGATGTTTTTATAGCTTTTAATGTTGGAAAAATCTGCCACAAACTGAAAAAACATACACTTCAAAACTAAAAGCAATTTTGAAATGTCAGTGTTCTTCAGGAAAATTTTAAATTTTTGTTAACCAGTTCTTATGCTAGCAAATCTGATTTTTATTAGACCCGATCATATCCTAATATAACTCCATGGTAGGTGGGGATGGGTTTCTTATGCCTTTACCGACTTGATTTATTAGTCCAAATGCAGTCCTAAATGTGTCTACATCTCTGTAACACCAACAATAGATCATCCCAGCAATTTGGAGCATGTAATGGAGGATAAAGAATCTGTGCTGCTGGTATGAGATGAATATCCTTGATTGGACAATTTCTGTCTATATTTTTTTACTCCTTTATGTGCATTAGGATTCAAGTTTGCCTTTGACAACTTGAGGAATGCAGTATTTTTATATTAAGTATAAAAATATCTGAGGATTTTAGATGCTGTCTTTAAAGATTAATGTGAATAGGTTTTTAATGTGTAGTGCTATATTTTAAAAACTTTGAGATGTGAAAGTAAACGCATCTTATTTGGGTTAGAGAACATCTTGTGCAGTTAGAAATGCTATGTGACTAGAGTGCATAAATCATATTTCCTTTTGCCAATAATTTTTATGCATTGTCTGATTCACACTGTAAAACAGATGCCAAGATATTAGTAACATAAATCATGAAAATGGAATAGCTGCATATGTGATAAGTAGTTACAAAATTCATATTTAACTATGGAAGAATATAAGTGAATAACAAAGTGCCAACATTCAGAAGGTGATAGATGGAGTTAATCCATTAGTCTTCTTCAGTCTACATGGACTTCTACTTAATAACTTAGGGTTAATTAATAACTTAAGTGAAACACAGTTTGATCACATTTCTGTCTGTGGATAGTCCACTAGTGAGAGAGAATACTATCGTCACATCCAAAGATCATTGGATTCAACCTCATTAGAATCTTACAGCAACACTAGGGGACTAAACTAAGGCAGAGCTGTATGCAGAAGTTTTCATAAGACTTGCCCCGACTATGTATATAATCTAGGAAGTTTTAACAAGACCTAACCTTAAGTCTCCTTATTGCACACAATGAGCAGAAATAGGGAGAAGGAAAATATGAAGTGCAAAGAACCCGAGTGCTAATGAGACTTGGTGGTTAACTCTTGCCTTCATTATCATAAAGTCAGAGATGACTATAGAATGCTAATCATACTATAGCCATAGCACTTTGCATCCCATGCCTGTCACACAAAGCATTGGGCTAATTACTGACCCTGTCAAAGGAGTTGTTTGAATTATGTAGCTTTAAGATGGAATTTCCTTCTTTTAAGCAAACATTCCTGTCATTATGACCTTGCTCTGCTTTGTTTAATATTATATGTTGATGAACCAGACCAGAAACCATCTCGCACTTTATAAATGTTTGAAAAATATTTTTAGGATCACAGTTTGGTTTAAGCTTATTATTTCAAGAATGGTTTGAATGAGCCAAGACCGCTTGCTGAGTATATCAGCTGTGAATCAGTATGGTGGTGGGGAATGTGTTAATTCACCTAGTGTAATACAAATGTGTAATTTTCCCATTTATTTAAGTAACACCACAAACCACCTGGCTATTTAAAAATAAATGTTACTAAAATTTAGATCCTGTAACAGTAAAGTAAATTAGAACCAATGGAAAGAAGGTGCAAACTTTTTCAGTGAGGATAATTAACCACTGGAACAATTTACCAAAGAATGTGGGAGATTCTCCATCCCATGACTGCATTAAATCAAGATTGGATGTCTTGCTAAAAGATAAACTGGACCACAAACAATTGGGCATGATGCTGGAATGGGAGTGAAATTAAACAGTCTGGCTGCATCTACACTGGCAAGTTTTTCCGCAAAAGCACCTGCTTTTGCGGAAAAACTTGCCAGCTGTCTACACCGGCCGCTTGAATTTGCGCAAGAACACTGACGATCTAATGTATGATTGTCAGTGTTCTTGCGCAAATACTATGCTGCTCCGTTCAGAAAAGCCCTCTTGTGCAAATGTATTTGCGCAAGAGGGCCAGTGTAAACAGTGTTTAGCGCAAAAAGCCCGATGGCAAAAATGGCGATCACAAAACAGTCTAGATTAGCACGGACGCTTTTCCACAAAAAGTGCTTTTGCAAAGCGCCCGTGCCAATCTAGATGCTCTTTTCCGCAAATGCTTTTAATGGAAAAACTTTTCCGTTAAAAGCATTTGAGGAAAATCATGCCAGTCTAGACATAGCCTCTTTGTTAGGACAACAGACTAGATGATCATGATGGTCCCTTATGTCTTTAATGTCTGTAGGTAAAATCCTAGTTTCACGGATGCTAATAGGAGCTTTGCCAATGACTTCAGTGGATCAAGGATTTTACCTTAGATAACACTCCCTTCTCAGTAAACTGTTTGCTTGAGTTTGTTCCCTTTTGGGGGGCTTAATCTAATGAATATATGAATAAGACCCAAGAATTCAATGTATTTAATTTGACTTCAGTGGAACTACTTGCAATAACAAGAATTCTGATCTATGCTAGTGGAATTCCAGAGTAACTCTAGTACTTCAATGCCTCTACTCTGGATTTAAAACAGGATCAGAATCTTGTCCAACTGAACTACTTGTTAGGAGTAAGGCAAAAAGTATTTGGGCCTAAATTGTAAAGAGAGAATGTATATATGATAGGCAAGTTTTATAAATAACTAGAAGCAGGCCCATCAATGGAAGAGGGAGGCTAAATAAGACAATTGACCAGGTGCCTGGGCATTTTCAAAGGGCCCAGGGATCTGTGGCTGCATCAGTGGCAGTGCAGTGGAGCTAAGGCAGGCTTCCTGCCTGCCCTCACTTCTCACCACTCCTGGAAGTGGCCAGCAAGTGGGGAAGGGGTTCTCTGTGGGCTGCCCCCACCCTCAGTGCTGACTCTACAGCTCCAATTGGCTGGGAATTGTGGCCACTGGGAACTGCAGGGATGGTGCCTGTGGGCAGTGGCACAAATTGATTTCCCAACCCCATCCTAGGATCTGCTGCCAGAGGGGTCTGCTGGTTGCTTTTGACAGGCACCTGAGGTAAGAGCTTCCCCAAACCCCCTTTCATTCCCCTACACCAACCACTCCCAGACTACATCCAAACTCTTTCCCAGAACCTGCAGCCTCATCCTGCATCCAAACTCCCTCTCAGAACTGGCCAAATGTCAGGCAGTCCATGTCTGTGCAGGCATGGCTTGTGCATGTGTGGGCCCCACTGACTGTTCTGCCCTGGTGCCTGGAATTGCTTTTGGGCCTGACTAGATGTAAACAGGCAGGGTCTACAGCCCCTCTGCCTGCCTTTGTTTTTTAGGAAGCTAGACGAAGATCATGTTTAATGGTGAGCTGGGGATGTGGTGTTTGTTCTTTTCCCTGCTACCCTTTCCTCGTTGGTATGTTGGCATTTTTCTTTTTGGAGCAAGAAGCCCTCATTATCAGGTTGCAGATGTCCTGGCTCAGTCTCTCTCTATTCATAACTCAATTTTCTTTTCCTCAAGGACATCAATTCTGATTGCGGTTCCTATAAACACATTTTAATATTCTGTGAGTTGCTAGTAAAATTTCAAAGTATGCAGCAGAACAAAAACAGAACTATTAAACCATGACTCTCCCACATACGCTCTCTGCAGTGCACAGGAGTCTTGCTTGAAAAAACTATTAAAAGGATGATTGCATGTGTTGTGAAGTTAAATGCATGTCATAGAAGGTGTATTAACAGCACCTGTTATGGTCTTGTATGACCATTTATTAGTGTTAAACATTAGTCGGTAGGTAAGTATTGGAGATTGGTAACTGTATCCATAAATGCACAAAACGTTTGACTTCTCTAATATCTGGGAATTTTGGCCTCTGCTATGAGAATTTTTGTCAAGTAGTTCACTGGTGAATAGCAAGGATCTTTATATTCCTCTTTTCCCAGAGATTTCTTGATCTCTGTGTTTGGCCCAATGGCTGCAGAGATGTGTCTGAACTGAGTTACGTGCTGTTAAGCAGGTGTAATGAGGCATAAAAGAAAAATGTTGGCATAGTTTGCATGCTGAGGGACTGCAAGAAGGCATAGTCTCTCTTAGACTCTGTATGACATGTTCAGAGGTGAGTTTGAGTGAGATGCCAAAAAATGAATATTGACAAAGAAAATGATTAAATTGTATAGTGCACAAAACACTTGTATCCACCCCACTTACTATATGTAATGACTGGCGATGAGCTTTAATATATCCTGACTCTGACCTGACAGTGACTGGAGCTATCCAAGATCTATGCATTCATCATGAACAATGAATCTGTGAGGTTTCCCAAACTACCTGATAACAGCTGGGTTATGGCCTATGCAGCTACTAACTTGGCTGATTAGATTTAACAGGTACTTTAAATCTAAAGGAGAATGGATAAATATTAAAAAGTGCCTAACTGCCATTAAATATTTCAGCTCATGTTGATTTCAGTTATAATTGGGTACCTAAATATCTTTAAAAATCAATTGAAGATTTGTTTAAATGCCTGCTGAAATACCTTAGGGATTTCTGGCTCCTAAATCTTACCTGCTTTTGAGAATTTTAACCAGTTTATTTCTTGAAAATGTTTTCAGTCTTTTCCTGTGAAAAATGTTTTCAAAAATGCAAATTTATGCAAATAGATCTAATTGAAAGGAACGTGCTTACTGTCTAAACCCTTTGCCTTTCTTTTTTTGTATAGAGGTGGCACTGGGGGAACAAAAATGTCTATTCATGGAAAGAGGGTAACAAAAATAGTTTTCCACATCTGCCCAAAATGGTAGAGTTGTGACTGACAGGTTCCCTCTGTGTACTGAATGGAGACTTGCTTTCATTCACTGGCTGATCCAAGATGCTTAAAAAGAAGCATGTGAAACACAAATGTTTGCTAATAGAGCAGAGAGTGTTATATGAAATCACCCGCTGTATCTGGTTTCAGGAATATTTTTCTAAAGGGATAATTTACCCTCCAACATTGTCATTCTCTAATAAAACTACACTTACATGGCAGCTTTCAGTCCAAAGGATATAAAAGCTTAAACTGTATAAGCTTCATCTACTATGGAGCAACAGCTGCTAACGATCTCATATCCCTTTTCATAATAGGAGTGTCCTTCACATAGCATCACAGACAGGACTTGAATGTTTAAAAGCTGGGCCTGGAAGCCCTAATACATTATATTCCCATTAATAAGGCTGTCCAAATTCCATACTGGACAAATTGCACCTTTTGGAAGTGCTCCCTGCTCTTGTCATATTTCTACTCTTCAGATTTTTTTACCTCATTGTATTGAGGGCCTAATCAGAAAACTTAATAGCAACTCAAATCACACTGGACACAGAGTGCAGGCGTGAGGGAGAAGAAATATTTCCTTCTAATGTAATCTCAAATGGCTAGGTGTGGGAAAGGTTTGCTGTTCTGTTCTGTAAATAACCATTCCGTGAACTCCTCTCCAGCTTTACAGAGCCAATTGTGGAGTAGAGCTTCCCGACTCGGACACTTATTTTGCATAAACCATTTCAAATGTCTTGGCTACCCAATGAATGAAACATCACTGAATATTACTTCTGAGCAACTAGAGGGATGTTAGCTGGATGTATGTGTGTATATGTGGTTCTTTCTGGCTGACCTTGCTAATAGGGGCCTGTTAGTCAGCTGGGGAGCCATTCAGTTGAGCAAGGGACAAATATATAGACCATGGAGTTTAATCTTAAGGGTAGGCAAGATTCTAGAGACATTAATGAGAGATGAGATCACAAAACATCTGGAGAAATACAAGCTTACAAAAACTAGCCATCTTGGATTTATAAAGTGTAGCTCTTGTTTGACAAAGCTGACAATTTTTTTTCAAAGAGATAATGCAGAAAGCAGAGAGGAATGAAGCAGTGGACAGAAATCTAATGCTCTCCAAAAGTCATTTGATTTTAATAGTGTACAGGAAACTTATGAATAAGGTTAGCAAGCGCAGCACTAGAAACAATTTCACAGCCCTGTTCAAAGAACTGGACAGGTACATGAACTGGTGGTTTATTAATGTGCACAGTCATTAGCTATCTGCTTTGGACCAAGTGGGCCCCTAAGATTTCTTGGACTCTTTTATCGTTCTGTCGTATTGTAACTTCCTAGGATGCTTCTACAGAAGAAAATAAATAGTGAGGTCATGAGAATTGGCCCTGGATTACTCAGGTGCATGAAGGAAAAAATACATCGGAAGAGAACTTTGTGGTGGTGGTTTCATTTTTGATTTAGGGCTGTTTCCCCATGTATGATGCTATTTTAAGATTAACCCAAACAGTGCACCCACACAACCTGTTGTACATGGCCATGTTGCAGAGTTAAAGAGAATGACATGACACGACACCAGTCTAAAGATCATTTCTGTTCCCCTCCAATGCAATGCACTGCGAGACCCTGCTGATTGCTAGGAGGGCTCTGGTAACATCACACTTATCCTCTGCATGGTTCCCTATCAAATTCAATTTGAAGTCTTACTCCTTATCTTCAAAGTGTTCCATGGTCTCAGGACATCTCAAAGATCATCTGAAGCTCTAGGGTGACTATGGCTGACTGACAATTGTGCAGATCTTGCACAGTGGTTCTCTCTCCAAGAGCAGTAAAGCTTATCTGTGCAAGAAATAGAACTTTCTCCAGGGGATGGTTTGAGACTGTGGTATGAACTAAGGACCATCACAAATCTCAGCACTTTCTGCTCTAAGCACCAGTAAATGTCTTGCACTGTGTTAGAGAATGCCAGGTTATGATTGCATATGTACAAATATGTATTTTTATTAAAAAATAAACCCCTATATCCTACCAACACAATATGCTCAATTGCTTGTGCTCTCCTACTAGAGATTGCATGATTGAACAAACCACACCTGACCGATGTGTAGTTGAATTCCTTAAAGAGCTGCTGGGAGATGTTCGGACACTACAGGGGTGAGCATGGAATAAGAAATGACAGACTATATTAACAATATTTCCATCTTGCAGATGCTCTCTATGGAAGGCACAGAGCCTTGAATTATTGTCTGTGTAAAACAATAGCTAAGGAACGGACCTTTAGAATTAGCATCTCACAATAGCTTTTCACAGGTGGCATGAATATTTTTGTTCCCTAACCTTAAAGTATTCACCTGTTTTCTTCCTGGCTGCACAGTGATGCTGATGGGTCCATGGCAACGTTGGAAACTGGTATCCCCTGCCCTTTCCAAAAAAATCACCACTGAGAGGAGGCAGGGGAAAGCGGGTGGGCAGGGGTAGGAGGGAGGGGGAAGAGAGTGTTGGAAAGCAAATCTGCACTATGCGCCTTACACAGTGGTTCCTCAGCTCCTATTCCATAAGACTGTCTCCAGAACTCTGTTACAGCCATTATGACCTGGTAGGTGTGGTCACCATGCCACTCAGGTATAGCCTGCAGCTGGTTCTTTGTCAGGACAAAGGAGTTGCAGGGGTAAATTTAAATGACAGGATCACAGCAGCACTTGATTTAGGGATGCCTCTCAAAAGGGGACTTGGGCAAACTGCCCTCATCTTCCTTAGGCAGCCCTACAAAAAGAACTAGACTTCCCAGGCCCAGAAGAACCGGACTAGGGTCTGCCTGCTGTGTATGTTCCTGATCCTTGAGACTGGATTGGCCCTTGGATAGACCAGTCTCATGCCAGAGGAATTTTTAGCAGTTCAGTAAAGCCCTTGCGTGTATTCACATGTCTTTCTAAATAGCTTTTCTGAATGAGGGCTTCAGGACAGTTTAATGGGCCTGCAGGGTGAGGTTTTGCCCCATTGTATTCACTTGGAATTATTGGACAAGACTGGACTCTGTCCTTGCTGGAGATGCACCTTTTTTTATCTAACAGCTGAAGAACACTTCACAGTGAGAGAGTGCCTGAAAACACACTTGCAGATTTTTTTTCTAATTATGCAGTAGTCTAACTCCAATGAAAACACAAGCCACTTCTATAAGAGATAGTAAGTAAAACATCATGTCAGTTAAAACCAGCCTAATGTAGTGCCTTGCAAAACCTTCAAATGTAGTCTGTGATGATGCTGGGTACTGTTGAAAAGCACCTCTTGTAGGGAGAGAAACCGTTATTGCATGCAAAACACCTTGTGCCATCTTGGATCCCCTCAAACAACAGGAATCCATTTTGATTGTTTTTCTGCTCCAGCCCCATTACACTTTTTGCTCCAAGATGGGAAACTGCTAGGTCACCTGAGCTGTAGACTGCCAAGCATCACCTCCTTAGATAAAGGCCAGAACGTTGCTGAGATGGGGCTGCTGTGGCTCTCACCTTCAGAAGGGTAGGCCACCTAGCAACACAGGGTTATAGAGGTTTTCTACCTGCAGGAGAGAACAGCCAACAGCCTGTTGTTCTGATACAGTCTCAGACTGTCCACCTATGACATGGCAGGGAAGAAGAGCTGTGTCTGCATCGAGACTGAGCTACCCTCAGCCTGTTTCTGAGGTCCTGCCTTCCACCTATTGTACCAGCTGGATGGAGTCGGGAGCCAGTCCTGTTCTGACGAGGCCTGGGACAGATATGCAGGGCATGGTAGAAATATAATCAATCCTCCATCTTACCTACTTGGGGCCAGTCTTGGAGAGGGAGCAAAACCCTTAGACTGTGTCTAGACTACATCTCTCTTTTGACAGATGTAAATTAGACACTTCCAAATTGCAAATGAAGCGGGGATTTAAATATCTTGCACTTCATTTGCATAATCGCATAATGGCGCTCTTTCGAAAAAGTGCCATTTCGAAAGTAAAACTGCAGTCTAGACACGGTTCTGTCAAAAACGGCAGAGGAGTACAGGATCTTTCAAAAAAGCCTGCCATTTTCGAAAGAACTGCGTCTAGACCGCGGTTTTTCTTACGAAATGGTGCTTTTTTGAAAGAGAGCCATTATGCGATGATGCAAATGAAGCATGGGACATTTAAATCCCCACTTCATTTGCAATTTCAGTGTTTAATTTACATCTGTCAAAAGAGGGTTGTAGTCTAGACCCAGCCTTACTGTCACAGCCTGCTCTCATCTGTGTTTCAGCCCTGTGTTTTAGCAGTTAGTTGGGAGTTCTTATAGTGGTACTTAATACTTACCTGTGTTCTGTTCTTACCCTTGTTTACTGTTAGCCTAATACACTTATTTTTATTTACACCTTACCTATTCTCTTTTGCTGAGGGGAAAATAGAAACCCCATTAAAAGATGTGATACAAGAGAGATGATCCATAGGACTGATTTCCTGGTCAACTAGAGAAAATTCAGTTAAAACGATGTTTCTCCTCAGAAAAGCATGCATACAGTAATAATGGAAGAACAATCTCTGTATATTTTTTTTACCTGCCTCCAAAGGGTGTTTTAAGCCTGAATTTATTTGCTCATGTTATTAAGAGTCAATGACTACAAAGTGTTTTGATATACTTGGGTGGACAGTGCAATAGGTGGTCAAAATACAAGCTATGTACACAAGCAGCATGATATCATTATGTCACCCCTATTCTTCAGGTAGCGATGCAATTGCACAATTTATTCTGGGGCTCTTGTACTCTTTCTGGCAGGAACAATTACAATAGATACAATATGATATTCTGTGTCACAGATAGGTAAGTAATTTCAATACTTACAATGAAGCGTAGTGAGATTTCTGTGAGAACTAATCCCAATTAATAGAAAGGTCCTCCATACTGCTTACAATAAGGACACAAACTTAAAAAGGTCAGATTGTGCTCCATTGAAGTCAGTGGCAAAACTCTCAGAAGCTATTGGGACAGGATCAGGCTATAACTGAGCATTGACTTTAATTCTGAGACTAACTGGGAACATTTAGAAAATGGGTCCAAGTATAAACACCATGTCCCTGAATAGTGGAGGAATTTGGAATATGGATCCAAAGCTTCATGGTTTAAGCCCATCTCTGATTTAACTTGTTGCTCATCTTGTTTACTTTGGCTGAATCCATTTTTCACTAAATATGGGAATGGGTGTAATTCCTTGTCATTATTAAACGTTTTTCTTGGAGAGGAAAAAACTTGAGCATTCTAAATTGTCCTCTTATTTATACTACAGGAAACCAACATAGTTACGCAAACCATAGCCAAAATAATCATGTGCTGATGTATAGAGTTCTAAACTACCTCATGGACAAATAACTCCAATCTGGAATTCTTCCCAAGTGTGGGATTCTTAATGCTTCAGCAACAGAGGGTAGACAAAAATCATGTCATAAGATATAAATGTGAACTGCTGGTAAACCCTTTGGTAATGTAATATAATGTAAAATATGTAAGACATTAACATAAATGCTTTTAAAAAAAATATTGTCTTTGTCACAACTGTTGAGTAGATAATCAATTCTTGTTTTAATTTATACATATTTAAATGTTCTGTAATTTGATCAATAAAACATAGCCAAAATGGTTTTTTAACCTTTTTCTCCCTTGCATTTGAAAACATTATTCTCAGTGCATTAGAATAATCTCACTCAAAGATGCCATGTATTTTGTGTGTACCAAAATTTATAGAGCATAAATTCTGCACAGACTGACATATTAACAGTCTAGAATGGGAATCAAGATCCAAAACTTAACTGAAACCATGTAAACTGATAATTTGGTGTAAAATAATGTAGGTCACTGAAGGAGGATTTGGCCCCTGATTTGACTTTTAATCACGTGGTAGGGTGTGATATGAACACCCATTTGTGGTTAGTTGCTCTGAGTCAGCAACTTTCTTCAGGCCTGACATTCTCCTAACACACTGTCATATCAAGAGGTAGCATGTAATGTATCACTGGAAAACTAATAGCTCACTGATCATTAATATTATTGCATGATGTACGTGTAGGGTGAGTACAAAGAGCTATGGATATGTTCTAGAATTATGTTTTTAAAATATATTTGGCAACCAATGCATAACTTGAGATAGATTTTTCCTCTAGCAGGAGGGAAGGGAGCCCTTACCTTTCTTTCTTCCATGACATTAAACAAAGTGTGGAAAAAGGAAGCCACATTTACATACAAATCGGTGGGGGAGGGAGGAGTTGGGACGTCCATAAGAAAGGAAGAACAGCATGAGGTCAACCTGAGTCTGGAGGGGGGGAAAAAAACAATGAGTCTTGAAAGATATAAAGGGAGAGAGAAGCCATCTTAGCATTTGTCACTGGACAAACACAAAGTACCAGAGCTTTTGCAAGCTAAGAAGGATGGATTCTTCATTTAAGGTGGCTGCCATCTCTAGGAACTGGATATAAGTGAAAAATCTGCTTAGGCAAAGATCTTTTATCCAGGAAGACAATGGAAACCAGCACGTACCTCTGTGGAAGGTCCTGACTAAGAGAAAGTTGGCCATGTTTGGGGGAAAAAAAGATTGGTAAGCAATCCACCTTAAACCAAGACAGTAGTTTGTAAGCCTTTGGCACTAGAAAGCGTCTTTTACTTTTATTTGGTTGTAGCCATTTGATCTTTATCACTTGTACTTGAACTTGCATAATAAACTTGTTTTACTTTTAATGAAAAACAGCCCAGCATTGTATTTGAATTGAAGTGATTTGTTAACTTCAGTTAAAGCAACTTGCTCCTGTGTCATTAAAGCGACTTGCTGTTGTCTCTTAAAAGGAACAATGGACTTCATTGCACCTCTGAATGCTTCAGGAAGAGACTGGACATTTTGGGACAGGCTGAAATTCAGGAGTGGGAGTTTGTTGGGATCACTTGGCTAGTAGTCACTGGAGTGTGACTATGACTATGGATGTTAACGGTTACCTAGATAACCGGTTAATTGATAAGTGACTGCTTAATCGGTTAATAGTTCCAGTTAACCACAACAACCCCCTCCCCCTCCTCAGCATGTTCTGCATTGTAAACTCAAACTGGCAGGCTGGTTCCGTCCCAGCCCACATGTCTGAGTTGTAAATGAAGAGCACGTGGGGGAGCTGTCTGCCATGCTGCGCTGCTGCCTCTGCTACAGGGACTGTCTGGGAATGGAGCCAGGAGTGCACTGGCTGCTGGCCCTGCCCCTTGGGCGGCACCAAGTAACTATGGAACCACTAAGAATTTTAGCAATTACACGGTTTTAAAAATAAACTATGACATAATAAGCAGGCTGCTAGCATCAACGCTGTGGAAATAGGCCTGGGTGTGATCTGGGAGCATTCACACGGAGCTCCAAGAGCAGAGCATTTTAAGGCACTTGGGCTGTGTCTACATTGCATGCTTCTTGTGCAAGAACAGCCGTTCTTGCGCAAAAACTTGCCGATGTCTAAACTGCATGTGTGTTCTTGAGCAAGTAAATTTACAGTACAGCGTTGGAAAACAGGGCTTCTTCCAGAAGAGTTATTCCTCTCCCCATGAGGAATAAGCCCTCTTGTGCAAGAGCTCTTCCAAAAGAGGGCAGTGTAGACAGGCAACAATCAAGGACGCGCAATCAAGGACGATAAAGCCATTGTGGAGAAACTAAATGATTTCTTTGCTTCAGTATTCATGGCTGAGGACGTTGGGGAGATTCCCAAATCTGCACCGTCCTTTGTGGGTAATGAATCTGAGGCACTGTCCCGGATTGAAGTGTCATTAGAGGAGGTTTTGGAACAAATAGAAAAACTTAATGTTAACAAATCTCCGGGACCGGATGGCATTCATCCAAGGGTTCTAAAAGAACTCAAATGGGAAATTGCTGAACTATTATCTGTGGTTTGTAACCTATCCCTTAAATCGGCTTCCGTACTAATGACTGGAAGGTAGCCAACGTGACACCAATATTTAAAAAGGGCTCTAGAGGCGATCCGGCAATTACAGACCGGTAAGTCTAACTTCAGTACCTGGCAAATTAGTCAAACAATAGTAAAGAATAAAATTGTGAAGCATGTAGAAGAACATAATTTGTTGACAAAAGTCAACATGGTTTCTGTAAAGGGAAATCCTGTCTTACTAATCTATTAGAGTTCTTTGAAGGGGTTAACAAACATGGACAAGGGGGATCCAGTAGATATAGTATACTTAGATTTCCAGAAAGCCTTTGACAAGGTCCTCACCAAAGGCTCTTGTGTAAATTACATGGCCATGGGATAAGAGGGAAGGTCCTTTCTTGGATTGAGAACTGGTTAAAAGACAGGAAACAAAGGGTAGGAATAAATGGTAAATTTTCAGAATGGAGAGGGGTAACTAGTGGTGTCCCCAAGGGTCAGTCCTAGGACCAATCCTGTTCAACTTATTCATAAATGATCTGGAGAAAGGGGTAAGCAGTGAGGTGGTAAAGTTTCATGGATGATACCAAACTGTTTAGGATAGTCAAGACAGAAGCAGACTGTAAGGGACTCCAAGAAGATCTCACCAAACTGAGTGATTGGGCAACAAAATGGCAAATGAAATTTAATGTGGATAAGTGTAAAGTAATGCACATCGGGAAAAATAACCCCAACTATATGTACAGTATGATGGGGGGCTAATTTGGCTACGACAAAATCAGGAAAGAGATCTTGGAGTTATCGTGACAGTTCTCTGAAAACTTCCACACAGCATGCAGCAAGGTCAAAAAGGCAAATAGGATGCTAGGTATTATTAAGAAAGGGATAGAAAATAAGACCCAGAATATCTTACTGCCCCCTGTATAAAACTATGGTACGCCCACATCTTGAATACTGTGTACAGATGTGGTCTCTCACCTCAAAAAGATATTTTGGCCTTGGAAAGGGTTCAGAAAAGGGCAACTAAAATGATTAGGGGTTTGGAACGGGTACCGTATGAGGAGAGGTTAAAGCGACTGGGACTTTTCAGTTTAGAAAAGAGGAGACTGAGGGGATATGATAGAGGTGTATAAAATCATGAGTGGTGTGGAGAGGGCCGATAAAGAAAAGTTATTTATTAGTTCCTAAATAGAAGAACTAGAGGACACCAAATGAAATTAATGGGTAGCAGGTTTAAAACTAATAAAAGAAAGTTCTTCTTCACACAGCGTGTAGTCAGCATGTGGAACTCCTTGCCAGAGGAGGCTGTGAAGGCTAGGAATATAACAGAGTTTAAAGAGAAGCTAGATAATTTCATGGAGGTTAGGTCCATAAAAGGCTATTGCCAGGGGATAAAATGGTGTCCTTGGCCTCTGTTTGACAGAGGCTGGAGAGGGATGGCAGGAGACAAATCGCTTGATCATTGTCTTCGGTCCACCTCTCTGGGGCACCTGGTGCTGGCCACTGTCGGCAGACAGGATACTGGGCTAGATGGACCTTTGGTCTGACCCGGTATGGCTTATGTTCTTATGTTATGTTCTTATGAATTTCTTGCGCAAGAAGCCCCTATGGTTAAAATGGCCATCAGAGCTTTCTTGCGCAAGAGAGCGTCCACACTGCCATGGACGCTCTTGCGCAAAAGCACATCTCTTGAGCAAAAGCACATGGCAGTGTGGAAGCGCTCTTGTGGAAGACCTTTTGCACAAGAACTCTTCCGCAAAACAGTTCTTGCACAAGAAGCCTGCAGTGTAGACGTAGCCTTGGGGGTTAAAGGATGAGCAATGACACAACCTCTCTCTAGTCTGAATTGCACCCCAAAATGTGACCGGGTGACATCATATCTAATTACAAATTAAACACAAAATATGGCACTTTATTTTGAAGCTGTTCCTTTGTGACTTTACAAAACAGACTTTCACACTTTGAAAGAAACTAGTGGAAGACCAACCACTGACATAACCCAATACACTAGAATCAGATTCTCAGCTGTATACTATGGAACTATTACAATTTATAGCAGCTAAGGATCTGCCATCCCTGACACATAAATTGCAAACACATTCTACTCATGGCAAACCATCCCAAGTGAGGCAGAGGTGCTGTGACAGTACAAAAAAGCAGACTTATTAGCACTAGACTATGGATTGGTGTTTCAGAGTTGTCTTTCTTGTGCTCTACAACACAATATTTCTTCACAGATAAAAGGCAATGGTATATTCTCCATCTCTTGATGTCTTCAAATCAAGAATGAGTGCCTTTCTGGAACATATGTTTTAGTCAAACACAAGTTATTGAGCTCTGCAGAGGGATAACTGGGTGAAATTCTATGACATGTACAGGCAGGCAGTCAACATGAGCTAGTGGTTCCTTCTGGTCTTGAACACTATGAAATATTTTTCTGTGGAAGTAGGCTTAAGATTTAAAACAACTTGTGTTTGTCAGCTTTCATGGATCTCTCTAAGACCTATTCTTTAAACCAGGCCTTTGGTAAGATTGATAGGGTAGAGCAAATGCCATACATAATTTTTGATATTGGCATTTGAAACTTTTTTGGGGCTGAACCATCTTTTTAAAATTTTGTGACTTGTACTGATGCCATATGGCAACTTCCATGTACATTTTGTGTATTATATGTGAACATAAATAACTATTTTTCCACAGCTGGGGAAGAAGGAATGCTTGTATTGCTGAGGTCACCGTTGACTTTATATTTGCATGTCTTATGAAAAGATACCAGGGAGATGGAACTAACATCTGTCTTATGTCACCTTCCTTGGAACTGATGATTTCCAGCTAGTTTGATTTCATCCACCTCTTCAGCAGACTTTCACACAAGGAGGAAGTCAAAGTTGCACGTTTCACAGCTCTGGTTCAGATGGGAGGCTTGAAGACTGTTCACTTTTGGAGATCATCACCCTTATTAAGAACAGGCCTAGAAACATTTATAAAAGTAGCACAGCATAATGGTGTGATTTGTAACCATGGATAAGTCATCAATTATATGCTTGCCAGATAACAAGTATTACCGTACATTGTATATGCTTGGCAGAGGAGCCAGCTGGCCTTGTATCTGCAAAGCAATCTGGAAAATGTAGGACAGCTTGTGGGTAACAGCACTGACATGCAGAAGGTTTGCAAACCTCCTACTCAGTTTTAACCATTTATTATTTATAGTTGATAACAGCTTTCTGGAAAATACTTTGCTTATGAGCTAGCCTGCTAATTATGATACCTCAGGCTTGCGTGAGATAGTACAGGGTGGCATGCTGTATCATGCTATCTATCACAGGGCTATAGGAATAGTCTTCTTTTTGTCCTCGTTATCGGTTGTATGATCAGGTCTCCAATGTACAGGTGCTGCTGAAAGACATTGTCCTGCTTAGAGACAGATGCCATTAAAAAATGATAGACAGCATGTGCTATGGCTTGTTGTGATTACAACTGCAGCAACATTCAAAGGCAGTGTATAGTGATCTCATTAGTCTCTAGACTGCCTCCTGAACAGTCTGTTGGAAATCTTTACAAGGGCAGCCTCAAAAGGAAAAGTAATGTGTCATGTTTTGATACTACACCAGTCTTGAACAGCAAGCAGGAGCCCTGCTGCCTGGGGGAGCTACCAATTTAAAAGAATAGGGCATGTCTCATATTGCAGGTTTGCAAAATGGCTTATCCTCACAGTGTAGACTTAGTATAATCTTCTCAAAGGTCCACAGCATCCAGAAAGGAAGTGAAGACATCCAGAATCCTCTGGATTTTTTAAAGCTGAGATGTTTATCTCCTTGCTTTGCAGTCAGCCCCCACCATATGTTCATCTTCTGTAAGGAATCCAAATGGGACATCTGCAGAGTTGTTAGAACTTTCAGTTCAGCTTATAGCTGTGAAGGAAAACACATGACATGGGTGACCTTCTGTTGTACTCAGTCCAGCTCTATGGCCCCTGTTTTGGTTGATGTTTGCAAATATTATTAGCAGAGTGACATTCTTATTTTGACTGAACCAGGCAGATTTTCTAATGAGGATCAGTTTTGGGGAAACCTTTTAATCACTGCATCCAAGTGACCACTACACTGAGTGTCCAGACACCTACCTGCAAGTAACATCCTCATTTTTTCACAAGCATAGAATGAAAAATAGTTTTAATAGTTTTCTGAAGCCTTGATAGAGTTTGAAGCCTGGCATTTTAATTACTAATGTCCAGTCTATGTTACAAAGTTAAGGCAACACAGTGTGAGTGTAGACCCTGCATTACCTTGGGCAACTCTAACTGTCCTCCAGAAAGTGTCCCACAATGCCTCATACTGATCACTCTGGTCATCATTGTGAATTCCACTGCTCAGCTCCCAGAGACTAGACTCTCCTCCCCCCAATCAAAGCCCTCCGAATTTTTGAAATTCCTTTTCCTTTGCTCAACTTGGTGAGCACTCTTAGCAGCTCTTGATTGTTGAATGCAACTGCTCAGCTGACCATGCCAGACCTGTTTCTTCTAGGCATAGATAAGAGATTCTGAATCTCCTGGACCAGTAGGCAGAAGCGGCTTTGCAAACACAGCTCCGAATCAGCTGTAGAAACATCCACACCTATGAGCAGATTGCTCAGGAGATGCAGGGCTCCAATGGGGACCAGCGGAAGTGCTGCTTGTGAAAAGCTAAGGAGCTGTGGTTGGCATACCAGAAAGCCAACAATCAATCTGGTGCTAAGTGGCAGACCTGCTGGATGGGGCTCCAGTGGCGATTTAGAAGACCCAGGACCCCAGATGCTGCTGCTGCAGCTTCACTTTGCCCACATCCTCCCCCCCCATCAGCAGGCCTGGTGAGTACACACTTTGCTGACACAGGGAGCCAAGAATGCATGCACAGAAACCGTGTCCAAACTGCGGCAGCTTTATGATGATATTACTTGAGTAGACATAAGGGTGTAGGATAGGCATGGCCGAACACTAGGGGTACGTCTAGACTACAGGCTTTTGTCAACAGAGGCTTTGCCGACAGATACTGTCAACAAAGCTTCTGTCGACAAAGAGCGTCTAGACTACATTCAGTTCTGTCGACAAAGCAAGCTGCTTTGTCAACATGAGAGTGTAGACACAAAGGACAGTGTAGATGCAATAATGCCTTCTGTCGACAGAACTCTGTCGACAAAAGGCGTTATTCCTCGTAGAATGAGGTTTACCGCCATCGACAAAACTGCCGAGTTCTGTCGACATTATGTCAACAGAACTCAGCGGTAGTGTAGACACAGGTATAGTTTTGTCGACAAAAGTCCACTTTTTGTCGACAAAACCCTGTAGTCTAGACACACCCTAACATGTGAAGCTGGGTAGCACTCAAACTGTGCAGAGCAAAATTGTCCCCTGCCTGTGAAAAATCCAGTCAGCAATTAAATAAATTTAATCTAAGTGCTGCAGAATACATGAGGAGCAAACATTTGGGCATCAATGAAAACTGGTGTAGGAAAATTAGATTAGATACACATCGTTTCCAGATAACTACAGATGAAAATCAGTAGAACCAAACACCGCTATATAGGAAATCCCTCCTGTATATTTCCATTATCTTACTCTGTCTTGCTGCTTTAGAAAGGGACTTTCCTACTTGCTTTAAGATTCTGTTTGCAAACCATGTGAAGGGCAGAAAACTTACCCCCTTCCTTGGGATTTGAATTTCTTAATGAACAAATAAGGAAACATATTATGTAGTTCAAATATTCGCCTTCAGTTTGGCTGATTCCAGGGTTTCCATTTCAGCCCTCATGCAAAGTCTTTTCTATTAAAAAAAAAAAAAGATCTCTCTATCAGGGCAGCATAGCTGGGAGCTGTTTCTCCTTTTACATTTTCTTCAGCCAAAAGGCCTTCTTTCCAGGCTTCTTAATGCTGGTGAATGCAAATTTAGCACCTCTCCAGGGCAAATCATTAATTTTCAGCCCCTGTTTCAGGGTAGGATTTCTATTTTCTCTGTTCCTGAACTCACAGGTAGTGTTCCCTGTAAGCTGTGCACATGCCTCTTGGGAGAAATGTAAATGCCACTCAGCTGATTAGCAGAGCACCCACAGCTAGATTTTGTGTATCTACTGGTGGTCCACATTTGCATGTGCCTTGATGCACATAAAAATTCATTCCACAAAGGGATGGAAAAAAATTCACACATGGATGGGAAAGAGTAGAGGGAACATTGCTCATGGGTTCTCAAGCTGGGAGTTGTGAGGTTATTACATACATAGGGGGTGCGTCTAGACTGGCAAGATTTTGCCCAAAAACTTGCCGCCTGTCTACACTGGTCACAGAATTTGCAGAAGAACACTGACTTTGTAATGTACAAAATCAGTGCTTTTAAAATACTTTGATGCTCCCGCTCAGGCATAAGCCCTCTTGCGCAAGAATACTTGCGCAAGAGGGCCAGTGTAGACAGGAACGTTATTTTCTTGCGCAAGAAAGCCCAATGGCTAAAATGGCCATTAGAGCTTTCTTGTGCAAGAGAGCGTCTACACTGGCACGGATGCTTTTGCGCAAAAGCAAATCTTTTGCGCAAAGGCACAGGCCAGTCTAGACGCTCTGCAAATACTTTTAACGGAAAAACTTTTCCGTTAAAAGTATTTGTGCGAAATCATGCCAGTCTAGACGCAGCCCGGGAGTTGTGAGCTGCCAGGTTCCATCTACAAACCCTGCTTTGCCTCCAGCATTTATAATAGCATTAAACATTTTTAAAAGTATTTTTAATTGAAAAGTGGGGTTGCATTTAGAGGCTTGCTATGTGAAAGGGGGGGTCACCAATCTAAAAGTTTGAGAACCACTGAAAACTTCTCAACAGAGTGAACTTAGGCATTCAGAACTGGAAGAGGGCATGGATATGCACCTGGAAGTGTTAGTGCCACCCACATGAGTGAAGCACCAATGTGGATTTAGTAATTAGAGTTCTTTGCACTCAATTTAG
The DNA here is from genome assembly GCA_019425775.1 of Rafetus swinhoei. NCBI lineage: Eukaryota > Metazoa > Chordata > Testudines > Trionychidae > Rafetus > Rafetus swinhoei. The sequence goes on along the minus strand of CM033439.1, from coordinate 17,924,356 downwards.
GTTGATGCTGAGAAGTAGCTAGAACGTAGATAACCGAGGTTAACTGCAGTGAAGACCCAACCTTCCGAATGCATCCTGCACACCCAGTTCCGCTGGCTTAGCTCCTCTGGCCTGTTCAGTAATAGAACAATTCCTGAAGTCTAGAATCACTGCATATTCTAGCTGTAGGCTGTTGTTAGTATTTTATATTACTTCAGTATTTCTTTATTAGGACAAAATACTATAAATTCCATTGTAATAAGGAACTAGGCAAAAAATGTAAAAATTGCCACAGTGACTGCATGCTAGTTTTTACACGTTTAAAAAATGTTTGGCTAGGGAAAAACTAGTTACCTGCTCCTGCTCCTATTGAAAGTCAATGGAAAGATTCCCACTGAAGGACAATGAGAGTAGAATTGGGTATTAAGATTGAATAAGACCCGCCATTAATGTCTATAACTCTCAGTATTATTCACTGTAAAGATTTAAAAATAAACTGTATGAAAAGTAAACTGATTTGTTTCCTCTTTAATAATTGTTTGTATGGGCTTGACATTCATAGAAAAGGCCATTTATGGTAAACGGTTGTTGTACTGCCCACCCCGGATTATAAAGAAGCAATCTAGCAAGATTTAAACAACTTCTTTTAACCAAATGAATATGATCTACACTATGGTGGCTTCATGTTTCAGGTCTCTTAAATTACTGCTGAATCTTTTTATGAGGCCTGGGGGAAAGTCGAAGGTTGTGTTCTTTGCCTTCTTTTGTAAATATGTTACAGTCCATTTCATCCAGAGTCTTGCTCTTTTCACAGCTGGTTGTAGAGTCAGATCTATAGCCTTTATTATGGTTTAAATTACTTAACATCATACTTTGTTTTGCTTTCTGAAATGTGAAGAACTCAGGCCCGTAACAAAAGTACCGGTGGTTGTTGGACTGAACACCTAAATCTTTGTCGTTTTTCCTTTTTGGAACTTACCTGTGTAAATAGCAAATATTTTGTTCAGATCTATATATTTTAAAAGATTATATTAAGTTTTTAATAATGGCTTAATGAAATAATTCCATGACTGTATCAGCATATACTTCTTAATTGCATAGGCTGTCTTTTTGCCTGATGGATGCAGAATTATGAGAAGTGAAGTATGACAGGCTATGCTGATTTCAGGGGAATGAATGTCAGAGACCACTTTTTCTGTCCTGTGGTATTCAAGCTATTATTAGATTATTCAGATCATGTAGTGTCCCTCAATGGAATCTAGGAGACCCGTACCATCACTTGGTTATTAGACCACTTTGTAGAGACCCATAAAATAACAGCAGAGAGTGAGTGACCTTGACAACATCTCCCTGTACTGCTGCAAACTTTATTATTTAAGCTGGTTGGGAATTTTGTCAAAATATTTTTAGTGGAAAATGTGGTTTCCACTGAATAAAAATTGTCCATGGGAAAACTTAAGGCTTTGTCTACAAGAAGTGTCAAGTGCAGCCTCGGCAGCATTGCCACATGGCAGTGTGGCCACGGCAGGAGTGCGGGGAGAGAGATCTCTCAGCACTCACTTTGGTAAATCACCTCCACATGTTCCCAGCACTGTAGCACAGTTTACACTGGTGCTTTGCCGGACTGACTTGCTGCACTCTAGGGGGATGTGTGTGTGTGTGGGGGTGGAGGGCAGGGCAGGGCAGGAATGGGCTGTGGGTGATGGTGGTTGTTGTTGTTTTTTTTCACCCGAACCAGAAGGTTGCAGCTTAGTATAGTGGCAATGTAGACTTAGGCTAAGTTTTGCAACATGTTTTTGCTTTTCTATTAGGAAAATCAAAATGAAATGTTTTGTTTTTGGTCAGATCAACTTGCAGTTCAGCTAACCAAACAGTTTCAATTAATTAAATGTGGTTTTGTTTCAGATCTTTCTGACACTAATCAGCGTCTGCCTGAGCTGCCACAATGTCTCAGGGAAGTGTAGTTCAGATACCTGCAAGGCTCTATGCAGCAATTTAACTTTGACCCCATTCTGTGCCCTCCCTGGCTCCAGAAGGAGCTCACTCTTCCTGCCCTACCCTGGCCCAGCAGGCACTTCCTACCACCTCCTGCTCCTCATGATCTCCAGGCTGGGAGGAGCTTGTTCTCTGCCCATCCCCACTGCCACTGTGGTCCTGGGGCCAGAGGAGTTCTGTGCCCCCTGCTTGAACCCTTCGTCCACACCTGGGATGCCTCATTCCCCCAAAGGTTGGACTCCATATTTAGACTAAAACCCCTTCATACAGCAGCCTCCCTTGTTTTTGATCCACTGTGGTGCATGATGGAGGTTCTATGACTCCAGAGCTGTCAAGCGTCCTACACCAACCTCTGGACTGTCAAGGAGCAGGGCACAGGCTTCACATCGGCTGTGTCTATACTTAGATTTTACCAACCAATCATCAATAGCCTTAACATGGAGTCCCTATGGATAGTCAGATCTATCTTGACACCTAGGTAAGTTAACCTTTATGATAAATGGTCTCTCTCTAATGCCAAAGATCACAGCAATAACCCTGAAGGACCAGTCACTTACCCCAGGGCAATTCTACCTTTAGATCTCACGCCACAGACATCACTTGTAGCCAATCCTATAATCTATCTAAAGATTTATTAACTAGGGGAAATAAGGGTTATTTACAAGTTTAAGGCAGGCACACAAGTATACATGCAAATAAGTTCCAGTCTTAAGTTTCAAAAAGTAATAGAAGTTTCTATAATAAGAAGGCTCTTCAGTCCTTTAGGGCTAAATCAAGTCAAGTACTGGGAATGTTTTGCTTATACTTTGTAATTCTTTCCCCCTCAGCGTTCAAGCAGCATACAAGATACAGTTCCATCTTGTTATGGCTTTATGTTCCTGCACCCCTTCTCCTTTGAGTTGCAAATTCAGCTGAGGGGAGGAATTCGCGTATCTCCTCTTCATGACCAGAGCAGAATTGCAGGGCTGAGTCTTTTGTCCCCCTGATGTTCTACAATATTTTGTATGGTGTTAAGGAGCCTTCTTTGTTGGGCATGACATAACACTTCCTGTTGGAAATTAGTGATGTTTCTGCCCTCTTATGAAACACTGAAAAACACCCAACCCAACCCAACCAATAAAATAAAATAAAAACAAAACAAAAAAAAAACCCCCAACCCCCACAATCCCCTCCTCACACACACACAGAAAAAAACACCATCCTGGCTTTGCTTGTGAAATTTCATACAGGTTTTGGAACAAACACCCAAAGTGGGAGGAAAAAAGATAAAAGCTGTTGGGTTTGGCCCCTTTCTCGCAGTTTTTCTGAACCTAAAAATGCAGCTTATGCCCTTCCCCTCTAATAGTTCAAGTTCATTCTTGATTTTTTACTTCTTTCATTTTCTTGCCTGTGGGGTAGGTGGATCTGCTGCAGTGAGGAAAGATGAGTAAACTTGACCTGAAACTTAACAGATGGTAAATTCACTGGTTGGAATTGCATACTTACACTTCAGTACTAATTATTTAACCATACCTGTCAACAAATCTGCAGTGACCCATACAAACTTCATGGTCTGCATTAAGAAGTGAGTGAGAATGGAACAGAATATGAAGCCAGTCATTTCATCATGAAGTCATTTTTAAAGAGCTTATGTTCCTTCCCAACGTTTTGATCAATGGTGAGTTTCTTCTGAGACAACAGCTTACCCCATTTGGTTGGTGAATGTCAAGTGGGCCACTCATCTCTGATGGCACCTCCTTCTGGTCGCCTTGGTGATAAGCTCCAGACAGACATTGACATTGTCTCTGACAGAGTCTCTCTTTGTCCTCTCAGCCTACCGACTCCTTTTGTTCTAGGAACTGCAGCCTCCTTTTTGTGACTCTTCCCAGAGGTGCGGGTGGGTAGGTGTGGGAACAAAGCCCCACTGGAACAAGAAGTCCTAGGAAATCCACTATCCTTTGCCTGGTCTATGCCATTTCCTCAGTGACTTGTAGAGGAACCCAGGTGCACCCTCTACTCCAGGTTCCAGCTCAGGGGCCCTCCAATCAGCAGCCAAAGCCTGCATTATCTTATCTGCTTCTTTCCCCCTGAGCCTTTCCTACCTTCCTGACTCCCCCACCTCTATAGGTCCAGAGCATCCCAATCCCTGCTCCCAGGGAACATCTGTGGACTATTCTGTATAGTCCCATAAGTCCTTCCCTTCTCCCAGGGAGTGACTGCCTTCTACAGCCCCTTCTGTTGCCAGTTACCTGGTTTATCCAGGTTCCTTCTGTTCCTGTCCAGCTGATCCTCATTTAATCAACCTCTGGCTTCTCCGCCATGTGCTGCCTGGCAAGTTAATTGGCCCACCTGCCACCTTAACCCCTTTAAGCCTCTTGTGGGGTGACACCCAAACACAGTAGGACACTGCTTAAAAGACAAAATTAATGGAAGTGCAGAGTCTAGGAATCCAAGGTACTGCAGCAGCTAATAGCAATAAAATGGAGTCAATACAGTTATTCTTGGGAATAACCTGCCTTTCACTGATATATTAATAGTACGTCTGAATGGAGAGCCAGCAGGCTCCAAAGTTCTGCCATTGTCACCATGTTTATTGTATGAATCTTGCTTTTTTAAAACTCACATTTCTGATTTCTAAATTGGGAACAGATTTTCTGCATCTTGTTCTATAAAACCATAATTTCATGAGTTTCATGTCATGAATAAGCACTTTGGGGGAAATTCACTTCCTTTCCTTCCATTCTGCACAGTCTAAATACACAGATACCATGTAGAAAAGTAGATGGTGGATGGAATCTGTTTCTCAGACATGTGAGAAGCACAAAAGCAGCCCATAGCTCTCCCTTGGCCCATATTCCACTCCTGCACTAGAACAGAGTTGCACTGCACACATGGTGGTTTGTAGCTGCTGGATCTCTGCAATCATGGATCCAGAGGTGACAGCCCATTTCCAAACCATCTTTGTCCTACTGAGCTGATATGGAGTTTCATTTCTCCATGCCCTAGGGTTGCTGAATCCTCTGCATTCACACTGTGCAGCTGCTCAGAGCTCTGCTGTACTGGGAACCTTCTGCAACCCCTTTCCCACTCTAGGAGAAGCCTATCTGCCTCTTGCAATCTGCCGTGCTGACATTACCAAAGTGTATTCCCTCTACATTTTAATAGAGCTTGCCCTTTGGACTTCAGAAGGTTGAACCAGGATTTCCTTTCAGTGCCCATGTGGAGATTTTTAACTGGGGAAACATCTTTTTTATTATTTCATTGACAAGTCACAGCATGCCACTAAAATCACAATAGGATCCTAAATATTGCAAATCTGCTAGGAGCCTTCAGGCTGGTAGCCAAGAGCTTTGTTTCCATTAATCCTCTGTGAGACAAAATGTGGTGAGTTTTTTGTTTAGTTTTGCATTTTTTTTTAAATTTTTTTGCTATTCCTTGCAAAAAAATAGCATCAGAGAATTAATCAAATGTTGGGAAGTTCAGAAATTAATCATCCATTTTTAACAGATAAGCATCCACCTTTCAGCAACATCTTCAACACTGTGCACACTGCATACAGGTGCACATGGAGTATAGGTCAAAAGAAAAGAGGCAGCCGCAAAAGAACAATGACATGCCCCCTATCTGCTTCTGTGGCATTAGATGAGTCAATCCATCAAGAACAATCAGTCTAGCATCAGGGAGACCCAAAGGGGACATGTTGTAGCTTTCCTGTATCAGCAGTAGCGTCTCTATTGATGCTTTTTTAAAGTTACCTTCTAGTGAGGCCTCATGCATGATTGAAATGCTGGTTATTGCAATTGCTGTGGAGCAATCAATTGTCATGAGTGATTCAAGGCCAGCCTGATTCTGGGCTCTTTTGACGTTTTCCTTTGTCTGATAGTGATTTTAGGATTCTACTCAGTGTTTTAAGAGCAAACAGGATGATTGTTCACTATTTCTTAATGAGAACTGTGAACTGTATAGTAAAGAAATTTCACTGTGATTATAACTGCTCCGTGTGGAAATGTTTGTTGTTAACCAACTAATTCCCAGGCGTTCCTCCATCGTCTTTAGCTTGCCGTCAATTCTGTTCCAAATATATATTCTTATGGATTATTTTTCAATGGCATCATTCAAGCATCTTTGTAAAGTCACCACACAGGTATCACCATCATTGTGATAAATCATCATTCCCATTTAAAGTTTTACAGCAAGACTTTAGGCTAAACAAGAGTTGGGCAGTTGCTTTGCCTCAAATATGCAGTTCATTTGAATTTTAATAACACCTAGTAGGACAGTGCATTTCAAATGCTAAAGGACGGTGACAATGCAATAGTCTATCAAAATATATGGGCCATATTAACCACGAGTCTGTGTCAGCATAAGGTTTCTTCCCTAGAAAGTCTGCTGAAGTAACAGTTTGCAGCAGCACAGAGTGCTCTCAAACTATTGCAATGGGGGAAGGGATTCAAATGGCTATCCCTGTCCAAAAAATGGGTGGTCCTGATAGGGAAGGGGTCCTGGAGGATGCACTTGTTCAGAATATCCCTATACCATTTTCTGCTAGTGGGACTCCTTTGGAAATCCAAGCTATAAATTAAAGCCCTACCCATTGCTACAGAAACCCAGCTCCTTTTCTCATTGTGCATCTCTGAGAGAGCCTTAGGTAACTGGCCCATACATATTAATTCATGCATATGCTTAAAATTGCTGAGTCTCCAAGCCCTGGTCTTCAAGCCCAGCCCTTATTTCGAAATCACAAGTGGAGCATCCATACTACCAAGCCCATTATTTCAAAATAAGGGGCTGGTTATTTTGAAATAATAATGCCTGCTTTCCACGAGGAATAATGTTAATTTTGAAATAGTTGTTTTGAAATAGCGGTAGTGTGGATGCACTGGTGCCACTATTTCAAAATAACTACTCTCCAGAGTCATTCAAACTAATTACTCCGCAGTGCTTCCTGGGGCTCTAAGTGGAATTAGCACATCCACATTAATGGAGCCTGCCTTGGACTAATTTTGAGGTTTCCCCTTAGTGTGGACATACTACTTCAAAATTATTATTTTGGGAGTTGTTATTTTGAAATAAGTTATTCTTCTTCGGGTAGTGTCCCCATGGGTGCGCCACTGTGAGTGTCAGGCTTGTCCCGGCGCCACAGATCGGAGATCTTTTAGCCGTTGTCTGCCGGACCACGCATGCGCGGCAGCCATCTTGCGGCTTTTCGCACCATTTCTGGTCGCACAGTCCGGCTCCCGCCAGTTCCTCCTAACCGTCTTTGGGTGCAGACGGAGAAACAGCTCCCTCTTGCATTAGTCCTGTCAGAAGTTGAGAGAGGAGAAAATTGTATATAGTTAGTTGTTATAGTAGTTTAGCACTTTATAGTTCATAGTTTAGTTAGAGCTTTTAAAAAAAGGAAAAATTCCACATGCCGGGATCATCAGGTTTTAAAAAATGCCTGACATGCCGAGACTAAGTGCCCGCATCGGACGGGCACTCGTCATTTATCAGATGCCTCAGGGAGGGACACATTCCCCAAAAGTGCCCACATTGCTCAAAGCTGACAGCCAGGGCACGGCGTGACCGGGAAATGCAGCTCAAGATGCTTCTATTCGATAAAGCTCTTCAGCTGCAGGAGGAATCTTCAACCCAACCGCCCTCTTTCCCGACAACGGCTCATCGACCTTCTCTGAAGGCGATGCATACTGAGAAAAGCCGGTCACCATCTCGCTCCTTACCAGTGCTTAGATCGAGCATGGGAGACAAGCCGGGCACCTCTGGAATGACGGTAGCCTGCAGGCCGCATAAGGAAAAACCAGTGCGCAGTACATTGGCACCGAGCCCAGCAGTGCATTCCTCACCGAGACCAAAGTCGGCACCGATGCCGGCACCTGCCACGGCACTGACACCATCGGCACCTGCTCCCTCATCAGCCTCCAGCCTACTGGCACCAAGAATGCCAACCCCACTGGCACCGGGGACCATATCGGAGCAGCCTGCACCACATACCTCGACACCGACCCCACCGGCACCAAGCCGATCAACACTTACGCACATAGAACCTGCCCCATCGGCACTGAGGCCATCGGCACCGACGCACATGGCACCGGGACTCTGTGCACTGGTGCATCATTCTCCGACACCTCCATACTCGCGTCGAATAACAACCCCTAGCGCGACACCACCCATGCCTTCCATGCGCCATTCTCCCCCTTCCACTGGCAGAAGAGGGACACCAAGCCCGGAACAGGAGACCTTTTCCCCCGAACCTCTTTCTCCATCTCCACCTCATCACGCATCCAGGCGATTTCCACCCAGTATCTCTCCTTGACCGAGATACCATCACCGTCACTATTATTGCTCACCTTCTCCAACCTGCTCACGAGGCAGATCTAGATCTCTAAGGTCTCCCTCATACTCCAGGAGCTCTAGATACAGGGATGACCATAGATGTAGATACCATCAACCTTACTACGATGACCATTGGCATAGACATCATAGTTACCGAGAGCGATACTCCCATTCAACATGCACCTCACCTTCACCTGCTCCTTCAGTCACGGTCCGCGACAGGAGCAAATCCCCCACTTTAGCTACAGCCAGACCACCTACCCCAACAGGTGATCAGCCAATCGCAGTCCAGCAATCTACTGAGGAGATAGCGCATACTTCAGACACAGAGGGATCGCACCACAGATCTCCTACACACATAGCGTCTTCTTCACCCGATGATGCCATCTTCACTGGAGAGGCTTCACCTTCAGATTATCTGAAGGATTTTCAAGAGCTATTCAAGCGTGTTGCCGACAGCCAAAACGTACAGTTGGCGGAGGTTCAGCAGAAACAACATCATCTGCTGAGAAATTTACATCCCTCCCATTCATCCAAGGTTGCTCTCCCACTGGATGAGGTGATACTTGAGATAGCCAATGATATATGGCAAACTCCTGCCACAACGCCTCTGACCAATAAAAGGGCCGACAAAAAGTATTTTATGCCGGCCAAGGGGATGGAATTTTTATTCAACCATCCTCAGCCTAACTCCTTGGTTGTTGACACAGCACAACAGAGGGCCAAAGCGCCCCAATATAAAACCACCACCAGAGATAAGGACAGTAAACGCCTAGATCTCTTAGGCAGAAAGGTGTATTCCTCTGCCACGCTAACACTCCGAATGGCTAACTACGTGGCACTATTAGCAAATCATAATTTTGACAACTACATGAAATTAATTCCTCTACTCGAATACCTCCCAGAGACTAAGCGTCAGGTGCTCAAAAAGATCATCCAGGAGGGATACACTGCCTCCAGTTTGGCACTTCACATCGCACTAGACACAGCAGCAGCCGGACGACAGCTACATCCGTCGCAATGCGCAGGGCCTCATGGCTCCATATGGCAGTGGTGCCAAAGGAACTCCAATCAAAAGTCGAGGACTTGCCCTTTGACAGGCAAGCCCTCTTTGCAGACAAAACAGATCAGGTGCTTCACTAGGCCAAAGATTCACGCACAACACTCAGGACCTTAGGCATGTATATGCCCCCCATACTGATAAAGAAAATATACGCCTTATCAGAGACAAAGATCCTTCTCGTCCGTGGCACCGCAACCACGACAATATGAACACCAACGACTCAGACAACGGCCTCAGAGATGATGGCCACAAACCACCAGACCAACAAACCAATAGGCAACGAAGCAGTAAGTTTGACGCGTGGATCGAGGGATTGCAAACCATTCAAATATCACCTGCTCCAAATGCCAATACTGCACTTTTCCACCACCACTTAAGGCCCTTTCAACACCGTTGGGCCACAATAACAACAGACCGATGAGTCATGCAGCTAATAACATCAGGCTATGTAATCCCGTTTCTCTCTCTCCCCAACCACCCCTCCCCTCCCCTTCAGTCCGTCTTCAGGGACCTATCTCACAAACTCCTCCTCAAGCAGGAGGTAACTCACTTACTCGATATTGGAGCAATAGAGAGGGTACCAAAGCCCTTCGAAGAGAGAGGGTTCTACTCCCGCTATTTTCTAACACAGAAAAAATCTGGGGGTTGGAGGCCCGTACTAGACCTTCGCCATCTCAACCAATACCTATGCAAGCAACATTTCAAGATGGTGACCCTAATGACCATCATACCGGCACTCAAGCAAAAAGACTGGTTTGCATCCCTCGATTTACAGGATGCCTATTTCCATGTGACAGTTCATCCAGTCCACAGGCGATTCCTTCGATTTCTGGTAGATTCCGATCACTACCAGTACAAAGTCCTGCCATTTGGCCTTTCGTCAGCCCCCAAAGTTTTCTCCAAAACACTGGTGGGATGGTTGCGACCTTCCTATGTCAACGAGGCATCATCATTTTTCCCTATCTGGACGACTGCCCCCTCAGAGCTCAATCGTTCGATGAAGCATTAAGTGCTGTCAACACAACAAGAACTCTCTTTGACACCTTGGGACTTATAATCAATGCCCCGAAGTCGTCCCTCATACCACATCAATCCATAGAGTTTATAAGTGCTCGCTTCGACTCTGTTACAGCATGCGTCTACCTACCCAGCTCCAGACTTCACGCTATCCAGGATCTTGTACAGATTCTTACTACCAGTCCCACAGTTTCCATACTTACCTGCCTACAGCTTATGGGACACATGGTAGAGACAATATATGTCGTAGCAAACACACGACTACATTTCCAATGCCTTCAGCATTGGATATCTACAATATACGCACCTCACCGACACGACGTACACAGAATGGTTACCGTACCAAGCACGGTCAAGCAATTCCTGAAGTGGTGGACCATTCCCCACAACATGTTGGCAGGTATACCGTTCCACCGACCCCAGCCAACCATCCAGATTACAACAGATGCATCCCTACTCGGCGGGGGGGCCCATATGCAGGACAAACAAGTTCAAGGTTGTTGGTCGGCCCAAGAATCTCTCTACCACATAAACCTACTCGAATTACGAGCTGTATACAATGCCTGCAACCACTTTCTTCCCTGGATCCACGACCAGGGAGTGCGAATACTTACAGACAACATGACAACAGTCTATTATATAAACAGGCAGGGAGGAGCCCATTCCTGTTCCCTGTGCAAGGAAGCTGTATGCTTGTGGAACTGGTGCAACCGACACAATGTGATACTTATGGCAGCATACCTCCCTGGAGAAGACAACACTACAGCAGACTCCTAACTAGTTCCAACAAAAAGAAATGAGCTGTTCCAAAGCTGTTAAGCACGTTCTCTTACATAGTAGAAAAGCTTCAACTCGTAATACTTACCTTCATAAATGGAGACGGTTCTGTGAATGGTGCTCACACACGGACCTGGACCCTGATGAAACACCCTTACATTTCATTTTGGAATATATTTTGCACCTCAAAAATCTCAGACTCTCTTTGCTATCACAGCTTTCCGCCAACCAATCGATGGCTATACCGTCTTCTCGCTTCCCACTACGAGAAGATTTATCGAAGGGCTGACCAACCTCTTTCCTGAGCACAAGCAACCTCCGGACCTGTGGAACCTAGAATTGGTCCTAGACACTCTGATATGACCACCGTTCGAACCTTTGGCCACATGTAACTTCAACACTCTCACCATGAAGGTGGTGTTCCTCTTAGCAATCACTTCAGCACGCAGGGTAGAACTGGCAGCCCTTTCGGCTTCACCTCCCTATACCATTTTCACAGCACAGGGAGTCATCCTACGCCCCCAGCCATCGTTTTTACCCAAGGTTAATTCCAGTTTCCATATAAACTAACCCATTATCCTGCCCGTGTTTTATCCAAAATGTCATGGAAGACTTCACTCCCTCGACATCCGCAGGGCTTTGGTATTTTATATTGAGAGAACTCGCAATCTATGGAAGTCCCAATGCCTACCAATCTCTCTAGCCAACCACTCCAAAGGTCTCCCACTTTCAGCACAGTGAATATCAAAAATAATAGTATCCTGTATTGCAAGATGCTATGAATTAAGAAACATTGTGTTGCCACATACCATTAGAGCCCACTCTACCAGAGCAGTGGTGTCCTCAACAGTCTTTCTCAAAGGAGTTTCCATCAAGGACATTTGCCGAGAGGTGACTTGGTCCTCCAATCTCACTTTTGCGAACCATTACGCTCTCCCAAAGACCATCATGTCTGACATGGCAGTAGCCACTGCAGTCCTTTCCTCAGCGGCAATGCACTAACTCTGCACCCACTGCCTTATTTCAGCTACTGCTGTAGAATCACCCACAGTGGAGCACCCATGGGGACACTACCCGAAGAAGAAGAAGTAACGATGGTTCTTCGAGGTGTGTGTCCCTGTGGGTGCTCCACGACCCGTCCTCCTCCCCTCTTCTGAGTCTGTGATTGTGTCTTTCAGGCCTCGACGATCAGGAGGAACTGGCGGGAGCGGGAAGCACGACCAGAAACGGCGCGAAAAGCCACAAGGTGGCTGCTGTGTGTGGACGGTCCGGCAGACAACAGCTAAAAGATCTCCGATCTGTGGTGCCATGACGAGCCTGACACCCACAGTGGAGCAACCATGGGGACACACACCTCGAAGAACCATCGTTACTGCACAAGGTGAGTAACTTCTTTTGAAATAATTTCCTAGTGTAGACATGCCACAAGAGATGTTCTAAGTAATCCACTGCACTGTTTTGAACTGAATTGAAACCCATATGTGAAATTTTACTTGTGGGCTGTTTCCTTGAGTGCCACAAGGTGATGTCGCTTTCTGATCCACTGGTAAACTTCGTTGCAAAAATTCACCTGAGCTGCCAAGCTCCTATTACCATTGTTGAAATACAGAATTCTGGGGCTGTATTTTATGCTTTGTTGTATCAGTTAAGGGATCCATAAAACACAGAAAGGTGCTAAGAAATAAAATATCCCTCTGAACCTGGGGATTACCATACTTCAGTCACTCCACTTGAGTTTGCAGTGTTGAAACACAGACCTCCCCCCAAACCCAAACTTTTCTTCTTGATTGTAACATCCTCTTCTCCCTTGTTCTGTTCTAAGGTGACCAAAAATTCCCTTATTCTAGGAGGCTTGCCCTACTTTTTCCAAGCCCTAATCCATACACGTGTTCATTACTGCTTGCTTGGGTAACTGTAACTACTTCTGTTCTGCTGTGTCCTAGCTATGCTCTCAGCTTGTACAAAATTCAGCTACATAATTACTCACTTGATGCAGGATAATTGACCATATCACTGTCTTCTGACTGAAAGAGCTTTACAGTCTTCTGGTAAAGGAGCAGATCAGTTGGAAGATCCTGCAGCTTATGTCTTGCTGTGCCCTGTTTTATCTTCATGACCTTAGAGCAACTCTAACTTGCTTTACTATTTATGGTATAACCCCATATCCCTCTCATATCTCCACATACATTACAAACAAAGACAATACAGTCAAAACATTACTTAAGTTCAAAAAAATGCAGAATATTTAGTGTTCTTTGTACAGGTTTTTGTAATGACATTTAATATAGTAATGCAGGTATTTATTTCTATAGTGTGATCCATCACCAGCTTTCAAAGCTCATTATTAATATGATTAAGCTTCACTACTATGTACGTTAGGTGGCATGATCACCGTTTTACTCACTGTGAAACAAATGCATATGTGGGAGTAAGTGGTTTCCCCAAAAATCATATGCTAAATCTGTGGCCAAGAACAGAGCCCATGCCTTCCAGTGTCCAGTCCTTTTGCTTTAATCAGTAGGGCACTGTCTTTCAGAGACTTGTGTCTTCAGACTAGGGATGCTAAATCCCATTTAATCAGTTAAACTAATGTCCCGGGAGAGCCAGCAGTCCCGTGTGGGGATCCTGCAAGGCTGGAGCAGCCCTCCTCCTACAGCAGGCTGCAGGCAGGGGGCTGTTCCCAGCACCAGTTATCTGTAACTAGGTAAGCATCACCCAGTAAGGCATTTTGATTCTTGTTTGGCAAGTTTCACCTTCTAGACAGAGTTACAGAATGCATAACAATGTGTCTTTTGCATTGACTATTATTATTAATATGATATCATTTTAAATATGCCCGCACATTAACAACCGGCTCTTTTTTAGAAGCTTTTATTAAAAGATCTTAAGCCAGTTTACAAACATGAGCCAAGTAATTTTCCCCACTGTGCTTTGAGTTCAGTAAGCACTATTGAATGCTGCAGATGGGCAACAGAGATAGAAGGAGTCAGCATAACTTACGCAAGGCTACACACACAGTGATTGCCAGAGCTGGTGAAGGAAACCAGGAGTTTTCTTGCCTTGTTTCCTCCTAGACCATGCTCTCTCCCACAAGTGTTCAGGCAGACATTAAATACAATGCAAACGAATGTTTAGATACCACTAGTGAGACTTGTAGTGAATATGGATACATAATTAAACGAGAGAAATGTATATGTAGGAAAAATAAGTCATTAAGAGATTGCACATAATGAATATTAACTACTTATAGCATTGTCAGCATAGATGGTGCTGTGCAGTAAGTAAAACGGGTCAAACGAATAGCAGCTCCTTGCTCTGAAGAGCTTAGTTATGGACACATGCCTGTGAGGAGTTGGCCCTGGCCCTGCAACTGACTGCAAAGAAGGTGTCTGCATATTTGCAGGGCCCTCATCCTCTCAGTCCACTGAAGTTGTTCATACCGCACAGACACAGTGGGCGCAATCTGAAACAGACGAAACACTGAGTAACACATTTCAAATGTGCAGCACCAAACCCTGTCAAGCACCACCTGTACTTTCAATATAGAGGGTTAGATTTCATTACAGCCTTTAGCTTTGGACTTGTGGTTAGTTCAGTTTAAGAGGAATTTACAAGGATTCTGATGCTAATGCAAAATCCCCAGCTATGATATTTGCCTGTTGTCTGGTTCTATCCCTATGGGAGAAGGCCTGGCTGAGCTCATTTTTAGGTGACAGCTTTAATTCAGGTTCAACAAGCAAGTCAGCTGCTTTTCTGCAGCTTCACACTGCTGAGGAATGAAGTTCTGCTTACATGTTCTTCCAGAGCAGTATTCCTGGAGAAACATTAGATCTAGCTGTGATCTGAGCTTGGAAATGTAACCCTTAAAACAAGAGCTTTCTGGGACAATCAGCTCATTCTTCAATCTACCTCTGGTAGCAGAGCTCTGTGTTGTAGTAAAACTGGGACAGGGAATGTTATGACCAAAAGGGGGACCTTTCTAACTGCTGCAGCTGTTCATCTCCTCGGAGGTAAGTTTGAGATTCTGAATAGCAAGGCTGTGCTTTTTTTCCCTTAACAATTTGGCTATCTATCTATTATTGACTTACTACAGTGCTGAAAACACTAGTCTGTAGCACCTGTCCCCAAACCCTTTATTTTTAGTTGACATTCGAAAAACCTAAGTACGGGGTTGTTTTCTTCTCCCTCCTGTAAGTTGGCGTATAAGTGTACAAAACACAAGGTCAGACACATTCTGACTTCAAGAGCCCATGTTCTAAATCTTAGGCTATATCTACACTGCAATGCTATTTCAGGATACTGGAGATATCCCAAAATACTATTGTGCGTCTTTCGAGCGCGCCCGTTATTTCAAAATATAAGGGGCTTTCTATTCCGATGTCCTGTAAACCTCATTCCACGAGGAGTAAGGGACATTTATTAGTGATTTATTTCAAAATAAGTGCTGAGTAGACAGTGCCAAATTTTGAAATAAGCTATTTCCAAATAAGCCACACAATTTGCATAGCTCAAATTGAGTATCGTATTTCGAGCTATGGGTGCAGTGGAGACACACCCTTACAGACATTAGGTAGTGGGTGTTACTTTGCTCTTTTTGCAAGTAAGCAGACTGTCAGAGAAATGAAGGGACTTGGCCACGGTCACATGATCCTATTATTGGTACTGTGCAGATGGATCTCTGTGCCTATGCAAAGTCGCATTATAGTCAGCATAGATCTGCAAGGGCTCATGAAACTGGCCATACTAATCTGATTGTGGCATTACTGCCTGAATAAATAGAAGAGTTCTTGACTCCCAGTCCTGTGACCTAACCAACTGGCCAAATTTTGCGCTCTCTTACACCAGAATAAATCCTGACTAACTTGGTTCAAATGAATGAACATAGATGGATTGGCAGTGGCTTACATGCAGAATTTGGCCCCAGATGTGCTCATGGAAATGTACCCTTTCTAGTTAGATTAATAATAGACATTAATCTTTTGAAAGACCTTACTAAAAGTATTTTCCTTTCTCTTGTCTGCCATATAGTGACATTAAGTTGTGTAATCTTGAAGTTAAGACAATTTTAGACTCCTTTGTACTCAGGCTTAAGTGTATAGTAAGTTATATTTTACTTGTCTGTCTTTGTGGAAGAAAAGCTTTAATTTACATCTTAATTTAATTATGTCCCGGCATTCTGTGCCTAAAAATGCATGATGAGATGATGATAACATTTCCTACTTATCATGCTTACCTGCCTTTTGGGAGGGGTTAGAGGCTGAATTCACAGCCTGCATAGCAAAATGTCTGTATGGTATTTTGAATACCATTATTAAAATAATATGTGAAACAAAATGTTTAATAAATAGATTGTAATAGGAATTGCTGAGCAATTATAGTTAAAGGAAGCATAATGCACACAGAGAAATTTAAGGCCTTATCCTGCAAATCAAACCCCTGTGTCCATATAAAATTCCATTGATGTGAGGGGGGCTCTGGTCAGAATTTGGCCAGATGTACCAACACGTGGCAAAAATCAAACTTTAATCTGCATTGTCTCATGGGTAATGTTGTTATATATCACAGTACAGTGAAAATCTAAAAGGTTACCGAAAATCAAGTATTGGTGAGTTGTTTCATTAAACTAATGAAGATCGTACAGTTACACATTATAATTGGTAATGCTGTCCTTGCAGTGACTTCCCAGATGGGTTTTCTTACAGGTCTTGGCTGCCAAATTGATTGAATGGAGTCTGAGTAAACAAAATACTTAGTTTTACCACAGACCCCAAGGTTCTGGCTGTGTTGGGATCCCCAGTTTGCTTGCTTGGTCCAGTCCTTGTAACCCATGCACACACAGCCAAAAGCATAGCAGCTACAGCAGGATAAGAAATGAAGCTATAGAATCTGCAGAGTTCACCGTGAGTTGCCTTAAAAGATTAGTTATTTACTTCCACCCTCTCCCAGGTGAACAACACTGTATGAGTGGTATGGAAATGGCTACATAAAGATGCCACACCTTATAGCTGCATGTTCTGGAGAAGACTGGCACAACCATACCTTTTTCATCTTTTGTTTTTCTTTAATGAATGCATGCCTAAAAGTTGTTAGTGCACAACACCCAAACCACGTTCTGTCTAGTTACATGTCATCTCATCAGGCTGGCCAGAAGCATGAAGTAAATGAAAATGATACATTTGACATGGTGCATCCAAGTGCTCATTTGAAGCTGAAAACATTACCTGAGGGTAGCAAGTCCTGAGTCACATGAGGGGTGATTTTCAGGTAGATGATTTTAGACTAGTTTGGTTCCACCCTAGACTTCCTGTTTTTATGTTGTCTGGATGGATTGCCTAGTCAATTTCATTTACATGTAATCTTTAGTGCCCTCTGCATACTTACTAATCCTTCATCTTATGCTCTGAGAACTTAATCCCTCATTTATGTAAATTCCTACCCACTTCATTTGTTAGCTCAGCAAAACAATCAGTAAACTATTTTCTTCTATCTTGGTGGACACTGTCAGCCTGATGCAGTTATTCCAGCAGAGCATGGCTGAAGTGAGTCTCTCTCTGCAAATTATATATCATCAGGGTCGTTAATGTAAAAAGTATCAGGAGTAGCACTTGTGCATTCATGGATGTGTGGAGCCTGATGGGCATTATTTGGCCACACACAAGGTACTTCTAAGGACCATTCCTCAAGCTTGGCCGGGAATTACTATACAGCTGTGCAAGGATAATGTTGCTGATAATAAGTACAAAAAGGAATGTTTTCAAACATTTATGTTAAAGTATTTGTTGTATTTATTAAAGACTCGGTCCTTTTATTTGTATTAACCTGTGACAAAATTCCCATCGATTTCAGTAGTGCATGATCCTACCTTAAAAATAGCTGTTGACTTCTGGAAGTGGCTCTCGGGCCCTGATTCTGCTGGGAGCTGGGCAGAGAGTGTGAACCATTCTTTTAGCACATACCGCATGTGTCCTGGCCGTTCCACTTCTCAGGCAGATTAGCGACAGAAAGAAGACAGCAGTAGGTGTTGCAGCCAGTCTGAATGCAGATCCATATTTAAAACAGCTTTTCCCCTTTTTGATCTGATTTGAGGAAAAGGAATGCCAGTACAAATTTATGAACGTGATATCTGATAAGAAGAATTGCAAACGGATGTTAAGTCTGAGGGCATTGTACTCCAGTGAACTTGCAAATTGATGTTAATGTACATTAATGTGCTCTGGTGCTTGAGCTAAATCTGTGCAGGGCATGAATTTGGCCTTAAGCTCAGTCTATGCGCATTCATTTTTTTAAAAAGGTTTCTCCTCCATATAGATGTGTTGCATGACCTACGCATAAAGACTTATATGTCATTGCAAATACCAGAAGATCAGGAAGGTATGTGATAGGTCATGGTACAAGATGTCAAAGCACGTCTATCAGATGCAAACTCTGGAGTTTCAGCAACGTGCCTTGAAGTCAAGAGACATTGCCCCTTGAAAGAAGGTCAAGGAAAGTGACACTTCAGGGAGTGATATTTGAACTCTCAGTTGGAATTGGAGATGTATTTGTTGGGGTGCGGTTTCTTGTGAAAGAGTATGGTGCTTCTAGAAGGGTGCAACAGGCAATAATAGATAAAATGGTGCATTTGGGGAACACTTTTCAGGTCCAGCTCTGGTGTCTGAGGAAGGCTGGTGTCTTCATTAGCAATCTCACCATTGTTCAGAGTTTCAGAAGGGTAGCCAAGTTAGTCTGTAACAGGAAAAACTTAAAAAACAACAAATAGTAGTAGCACCTTAAAGGCTAACAAGGGTTGGAATTTAAATTCATTCACAAGTTTAATTCTTATGCAAATGGTATGAACCAGGATATGGGCTGGCTCACACATTATCTTCCACATCCTAATGACTTAACCAACCAACCTAACAATGGAGGTGCTAATTGTTCTTATCAGCCTCTTGTAACTATTTGAACTATCTACTCACTGTCTCTCTTTTTTCCTCTCCTCCTTTTCTCTCTCTTTTTTTTTCCCTCCCCCCTACCCTTCCCTTATTTATTCTTGGATCTGGACTTCTAATACTCCTGTCATCTGAAGAAGTGGGTTGTGCCTATGAAAACTCATGATACCATCTACATGTTCTATTAGTCTTTAAGGTACTATTATTATTTGTTGTTTTTTTAAGTTTTTCATTGTGCAGAGCATTCGGCATACTGTAACAGTAAGTTCTCAATCATCGTTAGACTCAGACATCTCATTTCTGCATATTATTGCCTGCAAGCCCTTGTGCTTCCCATCAGTACTTATCTAATGACAGCTATCATGCTTGGCAACCTTACTTTTTTATAAAAAACAGGACTATGTAGCACTTTAAAGACTAACAAGATGGTTTATTAGGTGATGAGCTTTCGTGGGCCAGACCCACTTCCTCCGATCAAATAGTGGAAGAAAATTGGCACAACCATATATACCAAATATATGTATATATACATGTATATTATATGTGTGTATGTGTGTATATATATATACACACACATATAAATATACATATATATATACCAAAGGATATATGGTTGTGGGTTTTTTTTGTTTTTTTATTGTATCCTTCGGTATATATGGTTGTTGTGCCAATTTTCTTCCACTATTTGATCGGAGGAAGTGGGTCTGGCCCACGAAAGCTCATCACCTAATAAACCATCTTGTTAGTCTTTAAAGTGCTACATAGTGCTGTTTTCGTTTCAGCTACACCAGACTAACACGGCTACATTTCTATCACTATTACTTTTTTATATCTTTTGTTGACTTGTGGGTAGATTGCTGTGTGCAGCCACAGCCCTAAGCAGGGAGGAGTGCAGAGATAGGCTTCTGAGGAATCTGGAAGTGGCATTGCACCTCCATAAAGCACAATCCCATCCCAGCCTTCCCACTATTCAGGGATAATGTGCTACACCAGTGGTTTCCAAACTTTTTTCCTCGTGACTCAGTTGAAAAAAATTGTTGGTGCTCACAATCCAACATAATTATATCTTTTGCTTAGAGTGTAGGCTGGGAGGGAGGGAGTAACAGGAATGAGAGGTCTGAGATACAGGAGGGACCTCCAGATTTCAGAAGGGCCTCCAGGCTGGGGTAGTGTGTTGGTGCTCATGGTTGTTTACAGGCTTATCTCCAACGGCTCCTGGTCAGCGGTGCAGCAGGGGTGCTAAGGCAGGCTTCCTGCCTCTCCTGGCACCATGGACCATGCTGTGCCCCTGAAGTGGCCAGCAGCAGGTCTGGATCATAGGCTGGAGGTACGCAAGCAGCTCTGCCCGCTGCCCTCACCCCAGGTACAGATCTTCCCCCATCTGGAAATTGACCAGTGGGAGTGTGGAGCCAGTGTTCAGGGTGGGAGCAGTGCACAGAACCCTGTGGTCCTCCCTCACCGCCTAGGAGCCAGACCTGTTGCTGGCTCTTTCTGGGATGTGTTACCAGATTTGCCCAATACTCTGGGGTATGCTCATTTATCAGGGTTACTCTTATGGGACGGGGGAAGGTTAACAATTCTATCAGTGTGCTGTTTGTGCTTACTTGTGCTCTCATATGGAGCTGAATTCTCCCTGCTGCCAATTCCCCCTCCCACTGGAGCTCTCCTGCAGGAACTAGGTTCCTCAGGATGGGGTTACCACCTTAGCAACACACAGACACTCACACCCACTAACAGAGCACGTCTGAGAGGACTGGGTAATCAGCACTCACAAGCTGACCCCCTCATATGTCCCTGGACTCAGCTGGCTGGGTTTCACAGCAATGCCACACTGCACCCTCATGTGCCTTTGGACTCAGTGGGCTGGATTAAACAGCACTTTAAGCTGCCATCCTCATAAGCCCCCAGGTTCATCACTTCCCTATCCCCACTTTCACCCCACAATCATTCACTGGCAAACCACACGATGAGCAAACCCCACAGGATTTTGGGCACTACAGGGATCTTTAGCTTGGGTACAAGAAGCGTTGTTGCAGAGCAAATGGGGAAGCCAAAACAACACCCCTTAAGGAAGAGTGAGCAAAAGAGAAAGAAAGAGAGAGAAGCAACCAGCTTAACAATGAAAGTTATTTATTTCTGAGTAGTGCATAGATATCAAAAAGTTACAATATTAAATCTAAATTGAAACTGATTACAAATGTTAGGTAACCATATAACAGTTTACATAGGGCAGGGTCAGGAGGCTATGCTTAGAGAGGTAGTTGATGGGAGGGAGAGAGAGAGAGAGAGACCTCACCACTCCACGGAGCTTGCACTGATCGGGGTTCCCAATTGATGATGGTAGCCGGGGGTCCAGAGGGCAGGAGACAAGCAGAGCAGAGCCCCCAGCACGATCAGACAGGAGATGAAGAAGTCTCAATGGAACTGATGCAGTTTAAATCCAGGTATCAGAACAGTTTTTCTTGGTGCAAGGATAGGAGTTTTATAGAGATAGTTCAAAGAGAAAGAGGAGAGACAATAGAGCTTGATCACCCCTGGTTATGGGTGATGTTCCTTGAAAGAGCTCACAATGCAACTAGGCAGTTTCAGTATTTTAGATGTCAATAGGATCGTTACTAGAATTGGTCTGATAATGACTAATTTGGGTGTGAGCAGGCCTGGGTTCATTAGCATCTGGAGCAGGGATTTCCCATCAGGCAGTGCTTCTCTGCTTTCGGTATCCCATAGTTCACTGCAGTTCCTGCCTTGGAAGAGCTGCTCTCCATTCTGTATGCTAATGAGATGTCCCTCTGTTCCATCTTTAATGCAAATGAGGCTGGGGTGTTTCCTTAATTGTATCACCCTTGTCTGAAGCAGTTTAGGTGTGTCTTCCCTGGCCTTTTCATTGCTTTGTCTTTGATTCTAGCAGAAGCCTGAGGGAGGGGGATGGTTTTCCATGAATGTCACTCCCTGGCTCCCCAAGAGCACAAGGCTGACAGGTGACCATGTTCTGGTTCCCCAAGAATCACAGAGCTGGTGGGTAACAGATGCAGTGTGGATTGCAGTGCCAGGACAGGCACTATTCACCAGCCTTAGCACCCTGACTAGTCATGGATCACTCCACAACAAGGTGACCCAGTGCCTGACAATGTGTGACCCAGTGCTGGGTCATGGCCCATAGTTTGAAAACCACTGTGATACATCATCCCTTAGGATACTTCTCCAAGTGCATGCAGCCAGCTCCTTGGGCCACTGTGGAAGGGGGGGACCTTGGTTCTGCTGCATCCTACTTCCCTCTGCCTATCTCTAGAGGGTTCTTGCGCCCCCTTCCCCTAAAGCACTCCTCTCTAGTCTGCAGGAGCCTAATGAAGGGAAATCTCCTTCTGTCCCTCCCTCCCCCTGCACACCTGAACTCTTGTGTGGGACGTTCTGGCCTAGCATGCAATCGGCACTGGAGCTAGTTGAAATCTTTTAATAATGCTCTTTTGGGGAGGTGTTGAAATCAAGATGTTTTATAGAAATATATCTGTTGTAACAATCATTTTGTTAGGACATTTGAGACCAACTCATCCACCCCAGACTAGCTCAGGACGTACTTGAACCCAGTTCTCCCATATGTTGGGTCAGTGCCTTAATTACTAGGTTATCAGCTATTTTATGTGTCTGTCTCCTGCTAGCAGCAAGAAGGTAGTGAAGAAGTCCCATTAGGGACGGGGGAAGTATTCTTTGCTTGTTGATGCTGTTGCTTTTGAAGGCTTGATAATCTTTTCTTTGATAGTGCCTGTATGTCTCTCTCTCTGTTTTTGAAGTAATACTTTGCCTTCTCACTTTGCTTGGGGCTATTAACTGGCTTCATAGTAAGCATTTCAAATGCTTACATTTTGTCAGTGTAAAGGTTCTTCTTGTGTAACGGCTACCAGAAAATCAGTTAGCATAGAGCTTTTTTGAGGCTTACTGTGGCGGTGGCTTGTATCTGCCATCAGGCTTGTGAATCAACTAGATTCTTCTGTGAAAGTTTGGTCTAGCTGTTCCTTTGGAAATTTTAGCCAGCTCCTTAAATGGAATTAATTTTCAAGGTAGCTATTGAACATAAATAAAAGCTGATTGTCTTCAACGTCCTGTAACACATGAAAGGTTGCTTCAGATTTCTGGCTCGCATTCATGATGCTGTGCATCGTGATCCTAGCAACAGCAGAAATAGAACATTGGTCTTCCGTCTTCTAAAACACAGGCTTTACCACTTCAGAGAGGAGCAAGGATGAACTGGTCTGTTCTGTAATCCTGTCTCTTCATGCATCCCGCCTCCCCTCCCCTCCGTCAGGGCTGTTCCCCACTCTAACACTTTGAGTGCAGAAGGTGGGGGGGAGGGCACAAAAGACCTTAAATAGTTTGCCTTTATAGGTCCTGCTTACAAAAAGAAAAAAAAAAAAAGAAAAAAAAGAAATCCTTCCCAGTGTCACAGATGCACTGGCTCTGGAAAATAGGCTGCCACCATCAAGTGATTTAAACCCTAAAAAAACCAGGAAGGAATATTTGAATTTCTTCCCTAGGGGTACCTCAAGTTCTTTTGCCATAAGAGAGCTTGAAAAAAGAAACAAAAAAGCACAGAAAACAAACTATCTCTGATAGCTGACCTCTCAGGCTAGGGAGACACTGAGGGTGTGTCTAGACTACATGGCTCCGTTGACAGAGCCATGTAGATGAGTTTACTAGACATAGCAAAATGAAGCGGCGATTTAAATAATCACCGCTTCATTTACATCAAAATGGCCGGCGCGCTGTGCCGATCAGCTGTTTGTCGGCACAGCGGTAGTGTAGATGGGGATCAACCGACCCCAGATCCCTTTGGCATAAGGGATCTGTCGACAAAGGGATCTGGGATCGGTTGATCCCCATCTACACTACCGCTCTGTGCCGACAAACAGCTGATCGGCACAGCGCGGCGGCCATTTTGATGTAAATGAAGCGGCGATTATTTAAATCGCCGCTTCATTTTGCTATGTCTAGTAAACTCATCTACATGTCTCCATCGACGGAGCCATGTAGTCTAGACACACCCTCTCTGTCTCCCAACTCCTGGCTTAAACTCACACACAAAGAGAGCAGGCAAGGTATCTATATACAATTAAAATTTCAGCACTGTATACCGTTGGTTCTTTTGGCCCCCTGCCAACACCTTTAGTTACCTGAATTTAATCCTTTAGTCACTGAGTGCTGGCCAGCACTATTCCTATCCATCACACCCCCATTCTTTATATTTAGCTGATAGGACTAGTGTTCTTCTAGTAGAAGGCTACAGTCCAACAGTTCCACCAGAAATATGCAAATAAAGCATTTTCTGTTTGCCAAAATACACTCGTCCCCTCATATACTCCAACCCTGACTCCTGTGGCCCCCATTATTTTATTCAGCCCCAGCAGACAGAGCAGCTGCCCACTGGACTCAGCAGATCCCAACCTCCTGTCATGCACCAAGTTCCACTCCCCTCCTCTCCACAGCAGGCCCCAGCCCCCCTCCCCTCTCCTGAGGAGGCCCCAGACTCCATTGCTGGAGCAGGACCCAGCCACCAACCCCGCGGCCTCCAGAACAGGCCCCCTGCCGCTCACCATGCGGCTGTGGCCTCACCCCCCACCCCCAGTACCGCAGCCACTCTCTACACAGCCCCACCAGCTGGGCCGTGTAGCAGCTATTGGAGCTGGAACTGAGGCCACGGTGAGGCTTCCCCAGTAGGGACAGCCTCACCACTGCCCCGGCTCTGGCTCCAGCTCCAGCCCTGCCTGCCTCTCCACTCACCCTGATGCTGCATGGTGAAGTGGGTGGAACGGAATTCTCTTAAAGGGAACCCCAGTGGGAGGAGCTAGTCAAAATCTGGGGGCATGGCCGGGCGATGTGCCACGGCCTGGCAGGCCAGGAATGGCAGCCCGCTGCTGGTCCGCGGGCTGGTAGTTGGGAACCACTGGTTTAGGGTATTGAGGACTGGCAGGTCAAGGGTCTGTATCCTTATAGATTTAGGGAACATAGATGCAAATTTCCAAAATGTTGCACAGAATCAAATGATAAAGCCATATGACTCAAGGTTAGTATAATTAAGTCCTTCTCCTTTTCAGATAGAGCTCTTGAAATGCTATTTTTGTTCTTTGCAGGTGACAAGTATTGTCATAATTTCTCTGAGAACTGTTCACCGTTAAAAGTAAAAAGCAGTCTTCATTGTACTCCTGCTTGAGCATAAACCCCTTTTCTTTTGCTCCTTCATTCTACCCAATACATCAATGATAAGTGAACTCGCTAGCAGTTACAATTTCATAGAAGCCTTCCTGGGTTGCAGAATATTGGGTTTCTCAGATGCCACGTGCTCAGTCAGGCACAGTTTGGAAGTGTCTCAGTGCTTTTAAACCTGACTTGTTAATGTTTCTACATCAATTCTCAATATTGCAATTTACTGTCTGAATTCTTCTGGGTTTTTTTTAAATGTCTTCCCATATTTTCCATGCTGTTGTGAGCCCTTAAATCACTCTATATTGCAGAATTTAAAAATACACACTGCACAATCAGAAATGGGATGAATTTACTAATTTAAATAGGACAGAGAAGTCCACTTATTATGTACATACTTAATCTCTCAGGCAGCAAAACATAAAGAAAAGGAGAATATGAGCAAATGTTAACAATTCTAATGTAGATTCAAACTTCTCTTGTTTTGTTTTTTACTATTGACTTGTATTCTATAATATCTCCAGTGCCCAGTGTGTATTTCCTACAAACATTTAAATTGATAAGCCTTGTTGGACTATAAATGTGTCCACAATTGTGCACGAGACTCGCAAAAGAACTTATAGCACTTCTTGAAATCTTCAAAAATATAATTGTCTTTGAATAGAAAAACTGTAAAGCTGTAGCCCTTTCAGTACATTTGTTTCTAGACCAGGATTTTTTTTCTTCCAGATTAATTAAGACCTTTAACAGAAAATTATTAATTACATCATCACAGCTATATAATAGAGTTCACTGTAGTTATGTAGGAGTCAATGGTATTCAAACTACATCTTTGATGAAGTAATCAGACAGCTTCTGGGTCCTGTTTCAGCTGCTATGGGCGTGCTTCACATGTAAATTACTGCCAAATGGATTCTTTCTAAATTCCAGCCAATTAAAATACATTTAAAGTGCAGCTGGTGGAAAGCAAAAGACGTACAATTGTGCAAGAAAGTTTAGGGCAATAAGACAAAATTCCCAAGTTTGGCTAACAAGATTATTAACTAATGCATTTTTGTAGAAGTGGGGAAACCAAACAAAGAGCTCCCCTAAACTCCAGTCAGAAGCAAAGATGACACTTTTAACACTATCTTAAAAGAGACAAAGCAGGGAGTGTGTTTGTTAGGGTGTCAGTTTTCTACCCGTGGCTCTTTAAACCATGTAAGTTTGGCAGCTTGCCCTATGTGGTGCTGCATACAAATATTGACAGAACACAGTGGTATTTGTTAAACCCGTTCTTGAGAAGCAAGTGATTAAAACTCTGAAGGAAGATCTGAGAACCTCAGACATTTCCCCCCCTCAATAACATTTACAGAATGAAAGCGAAAATACTGAGTTTGGTAAAATGAAAATATTGACCTTCTATTTCTGCTTTGCCTTGGAGGTAAGGACAGATTTTTGTTTGTTTTAAATCTTATTATTAAAAAAGAGCTTACATTTAGCACACTGAAAGGTGCTGTTAGCACTTTTGATTTAATCCTGTGATTTGGGAGGAAGCTGTGAGACAGTATGTGTAAATAGACAGAAGATGTTACCCAGTAACTTTGTACCATCAGCATTAATATTCTAGTGCCCAATATGTGCTTGAATCTTTACAGACATCTTTAATACCCATTTGTAGTTTAATGTCTGGTACTTTCCTGACAAGTTCTAAGCTGCATTCTGTCTAGTTGTATCAATAGCAGGATTTCAAAATTTGCTGCATGTACCATACTTGTGAAAAGTTGTTTTCTCTGCTATCTAATGGATCCATTGTCATTTTAGTTTTTCAGTGCAAACCAAGGACTTTTAAAAATGTGTCACCTGCTCTTTCTTTCATGTTTAATGAGTTGTTTTATCTGAAAATATCAGCTTCACATTTTCTGGTATTTAAAAAACCCCACTGAAGTCGCATTAATGAAAAGTGTGTATTATCCCATTTAAAATAGTCCTTTGTAAATCATATCTGATTTCATTTATTCAATTCTGATATACTCTAAATATAAATGTTTGAAGGTACCTCAAGACAGTATTGGTTAATAGCCATCATTTCATCTCAGCACTCTAAATCATCAAAGATTCCAGATTGATAATTCCTATTTCCACACACTATGGTCAGTACTTTCTGACTTCACTTTTGCTAACCATGAGCAAAGAATCTTGCACATTTCATGGTATGGGGTCATATTTCAGTAACAGGGATTCAGTTAAATGTGCCTTGTTAATCGTTAATGTGCAAGTAGCACTCAGCATATGCCAAGCTGAGACTTAGAAAAGGTTCATGTGCCTACTGACAAAATAAATGCTGGTTAATCTATGTAATGAGAGTTTAAATGTATGAGTTCACACATCATATGAAAATAAGTCTCCTGTAGTAAAAGCAAGTAAATTCAAGAAATACATATAAAATTTCCCTATATTAAGGGCCTTGGTATTGCAAATTTTGCTCATTAACTTAGTCCCAATGAAGTGGATGGCACTATTTGTTTGGCTAGATACAACACACAGTATTATTAACTAGTATAGAATTAGGATCCACAGAATGTATGTGAATAATATTTGTAATATTTACTGTGGGCAATGGTGAGATACAGAAATCTATACATATAAAAAGCTCCACATGCTCCCAGGTCCCCCTCAAAGACTAGAGCACATGTTTAACTTTAGACAAGTTTTTGCAGGATTGAATGAAAGTCTGTTTGAATATATAATGCAATTGAAAAGCCTAGAGAAAAATGGAAGGATAAGTGGAGGAAGCGTTCAGCACCACATTAAAAAACAAAAACATAAAACCCTCTGCTAGTATCAACATACCGGGAGCTAATGCTGCAGCAAAAGCTGCTTTTATGTTACCATCTTCTATATTTACCCACTTTCCTAGAGTTCACTGAGATGCTAAATATGATTATGATTATTGTTAAAGGGCACACTGAAAAAGTAACTTTTTAAGGGATTATGAAGCATAGAGGAAAAGATGCCAGAAGCTAATACACGGATGCCAGAAAAATGGATTAATTCCTCTGACACTTGGATTATCCCTATTCTCTTTATTAGGAGTTTCAGAAAAGGCTTGTTTCAAACTGAGAATTTTTCTCAAAGAGGCTTGATCCAGTTAGTGTAAACCAAAAACTGAATTTAGCCTTTTTCTAGTCCAGGACTTTTCTGTAAGCTTCATTACAAACATGAATGATTGGTCTCTCTGGCTCTGTTTCTATAAGACAGATCTATTGCTCCTTCTAAATTCCATGCTCTATCTTCATATCATATAGTAGCCATTGGCCATAGTATTACTATCAGATATCAGAACCCATTGTACTATATACTGCTCAAAGCGAGAGCCAGCCACTGCCCTGAAGAGCTTACAGTCATACTGAAGTCCGAGTGCATGTTGTAATTTTGTAGGGGATGCAGTGTATCATTGTGCATAACTAAAGAGCTGCTTCACATGCAAAACACAGCTCATCCTTAACTATGGAGTCATGATAGGACAGACACAGAGCAGGAGGAGAAGCAGAGGCATGAAGAAGTGAAGCAGACGTTGGTAGATGTTAGTGTTGATCCTGTACCTCAAACGTGGTTTGACTCCAATAGGAGTTTTGTCTGAATTTGGACTGTGGAATCTGGTCTCATGTTCAGAATAGCAAGCAAATGTAATCTTACTCTTTTCTGGAGCTTATGTTCCCTGCCTTTTGCAGTATTATATCCATTACTCTGCTGCTGCTACAGCAGCCGCTACTATTTTCATGTCTTTGATGGACCAAATATGAAAGCCCTCATGTGTGAACATATCTTCCTTTCCTTGATCAGAAGGCTAGATCAATGAAAAAATAGTCATGCTATAGCAGGACAGATGCACTGCTTTTCATAGGAATGACCAGGGAAACATTATTTGGTTTCAGAATCAAGGGTAATTATAATTTTCTCATCTCTTATATAAAACATGGCACTGTGGGCATTATATCCCTTTCTAATGACTGGTCCATGTTAGAGGATAAGGATGACAGCATGACCCAGCTGAAGCTAATGGTAAAACACCCATTAACTTTGGTGAAGCAGGATTTCACTTTAACTGCTAGCAGTTAATGGAATTGCTCCTTTACCCCTAGTGATTGAGGCCTAAAGTGTTAGTGTTAAATATCCCAAGTTCAAAGCCGTGACTCATAGGAAAGGTCCATACAATTACAAACTCAAAGACAGAAACAAAGATGAGATGAAATGGGAGTCCCAGAAGATGGTATTAACTTGGAGTAAAATTTGAGATTTTTAAAACTGATTTTTGTTTACTTTCTTTAGTCACTTAGATTCTGTCTTTTACCAGGAAAGAGAATGGAGTTCAGAGCAGAAAAGCTATTGTTAAAGTAAAATTTCTCACCAAAACTGTCAAGGTTTTGCTATATATTTTTTTTCTAACGTAAATCTGTGAAAAACTGTGATGTTTGGTGAAAGATGGCAAAATTATAATTTGTAAGAAAGGTTTGCTCCGTGAGAATTTGATACTTATGTAAACTCAGAATTGAAACAAAGTAAAACTGTTGACTTGTATATTCTAGAGCATAGGTTCCTAAACTGGAGGGCGCACCCCTCTGAGGGGGCGTGAAGAAATTCCAGAGGGGACGCAAGACGACCCAGCCCCCCGTTCCCCATCAATCCCCACCCTCCCCAAGAAAGAGCCTGGTCCGTCCAGTAAAAAAATTCAGAAGATACCATGTGAAATGTCCAGTATTTTCTGTTTTTCCTGGCTCGGGCGTCTGCTGGAACATGCGCAGATCGGGCTGGCTGGGGCGGGAGGAGGATGGAGCGTCCTGGGCAGACTTCAAAATGGCCTCCTTAAAGGGCAATGCTCTTAAACAACTTTTCCCCTGGAGTACCGGCACCTTTTTTTTTTTTTATACTGGTTCCGGGAATTAAAAAGGCCACGACTGTTTTTCAGCCCTGGTCAGTTCTGGGTTTTTTTTTTGCTCAACAAGTTTTGCTGCAAAGAAGGGGGAGTGGGGGTGTGAGACTTTCTCAAAAATCGAAAAGGGGGCATGATGCCGAAAACTTTGGGAACCACTGCTCTAGAGTGATAGACCTCTAGAAAAAGCTTTTGGATATGAATTTCACTTATAGCATGACTAAGCTAGAACATCTCATAAAAGATACATTTAATCTTGGCACGGGAAAAAATGTTCAGAAAAGTGAACATAAGAATGGCCATACTGGGTCAATGATCCATTTAGCTGAGGATCCTGTCTTCCAACAGTGGCCCATGCTAGGTGCCCCCAGAGGGAATGAACAGAACAGGTAATCATCAAATAATCCCACCCCTGTTGCCCATTCCCAGCTTCTGACAAACAGAGGCTAGGGATACCATTCCTACCCATCCTGGCTAATAGCCAATGATGGACCTATCCTCCATGAATGTATCTAGTTCTTTTTTTGAACCCTGTTAAAGTCCTGGCCCTCACAACATCCTCTGGCAAGGAGTTCCACAGGATGACTGTGCGTTGTGTGAAGAAATGCTTCCTATTGTTTGTTTTAATAGTGCTCTCTATTAATTTCATTTGGTGATGCCTATTTCTTGTGTTATGGGAACTATAACACTTTTTGTTTATTCACTTTCTCCACACCAGTCATGATTTTATAGACCTGTGTCATATCCCCTCTTGGCCATCTCTTTTTCAAGCTGAAAAGTCCCAGTCTTATTAATCTGTCTCTGTATGTCAGCCATATGTACAGTATGTCTCTGTACCCATAATCATTTATGTTGCCAGAGGATGTTGCGAAGGCCAGGACTTTAACAGGGTTCAAAAAAGAACTAGATAAATTCATGGAGGCTATGTTCACCAATGGCTGTTAGCTAGGATAGGATGGAATGGTGTCCCTAGCCTCTGTTTGTCAGAGGCTGGGAATGGGCGACAGGGGTGAGATCTCCTGATGATTACCTGTTCTGCTCATTCCAGTGAGGGTAAATAAAAGACACAACAAAGAAGAGCAACTGCATACTTACCTATTTTTCTAGGCTACAAAAATAAAGGGAAGGAGCATGTTTATACATCAGGAAGGATACTACCTGTTTTCGCCGGACTCTTAATCTGTCTTTCCAGACTGCAGAAATAAAGGGAAAAAATATGTTCAAGGGTAATGCCAACTGAGGCTGAACTCCTTAACCACCAGACCATAGCCATCCCAGGCCGCTATTAATTTTTACATATCCCAACACCTTTGCAACTAGTAGTTCTGAGGAACAAGGAAAGAACCTGGCTTACTTTTCATATTCAGGATGATTTTTCCAGAAGTTAGGAAAAAACATTTTTACTTTTAAACGGAGCAAATAGTGTATGGAATCACAATGAGGCTACGTCTAGACAACAAGCTTCTTTAGAAAGAGAGTGTCTAGACTACAAGCAGATTTTTCGAAAAAGCGAGCCACTTTTTCGAAAGAGAGTCTAGACGCTCTCTTTCAAAAAAGCACAGTTTGCATTCAATAGCAAGTACTCTTTCGAAAAAGTACTCTTTTGAAAAAAGGCATTATTCCTTGTAAAATGAGGTTTACCGTGAGTGAAAAAACTGCCCCGTTCTTTCGATTTACTTTCGAAAGAACATGGCTGCAGTCTAGATGCAGGTGAACTTTTTTTGGAAAAACCCTGTAGTCTAGACACACCCTGAGATACAAAGGGCTTGTCTACACAAGAAAATCTTGTGGTTTAAACTATATAGGTGTTCAGGTATACAATATGATTGTCTCAAATTTCATTATTTTTCCAGCAACTAACAATGATAAATGAAAGGGCATATCAATTGAATGTGAAAGGCTTTGGCAATCAGCACACATTACTGTGGTTTGCTAAATGGTACTCATGCTTTAATGGAATTACTGATTTTACACTCTGTGTCTTGCCCACACTACCATAGTGATTTTCCTATCCAAAGCCAAAGGGCTTTTCTCTGATCTGTGGTGGAAACCACTAAGTAGGGATACAGAATCCTTTAAAAATTGCTACTTCTGTGGTAACCCACATGAATGTTGTCTTTGTCACTTTATCACAAGTGAATCCACCCTAGATCCTTCGACTGGACACATTGCTGGGAGCTTTGTTTTCCTCAGGCTAGGCAGTGTTTGTAGACACAGTTTAATACGTCAAGTGTGGCCAAACTGCAGCTCATGAGCCTCATGTGGCCCTTTTACAGTTAAAGTGAGGTTCACAGAGCTCGCTCTCCTCTCCTTGCCCCGTTCTCTGCCTACCACTCTGGGCAGGTATTAGCCTGGGGCTTCTGTCCTGTGGTGAAGGGATGGTACATGCGGCTTCTACCCAATGGGGAGGAAAGTCAAGAGGGTTTCACCCTGTGCCCCAGCAGGCAGTGCCCCACAGGGTAGGTTATGCGTGTTTTGTGGTTCTTGAACTTCTGAAGAGTATTGTATGCAGTGGAGATGGTCAATAAATTTGGCCACTCCAGATATAACTCAAGACTTTAGCTGCACTGCCTCAGCAAAGACCCCAACAAAGAACTGGTACCCTCTTCTCCATGTTCTCAGTGAGGAAATAATCTGTTATTGACCCCACCAGATTACTTTCTCTCCCATTCTCTCACTCATGCTGGCTCAGTTATGCTAGGGGGGAAAGGCAAAGATAACACCTGCTTGTAGCTCAGGGTATGTCTACACTAGCCCCCTAGTTCGAACTAGGGAGACTAATGTAGGCATTCGAAGTTGCAAATGAAGCCCGGGATTTAAATATCCCGGGCTTTATTTATCTTCCGTCGAGCGCCATTTTTAAATCCCTAGTCGAACTAACTGCCCGCGGCTCACACGGCAGTCAAATGTTAACTCGAACTAAGTCCTTAGTTCGAGTTAACTGTTACACCTCATTCCACGAGGTGTAACGGTTAACTCGAACTAAGGACTTAGTTCAAGTTAACGCTGACTACAGCGTGCAGCCGGGCAGTTAGTTCGACTAGGATTTAAAAATGGCGCACTCCAGACGGAAGATGCAAATAAAGCCCGGGATATTTAAATCCCGGGCTTCATTTGCAACTTCAAATGCCTACATTAGCCTCCCTAGTTCGAACTAGGGGGCTAGTGTAGACATACCCTCAGAGTGGTTGGTTTTTTGAAGCACTTAGGTGCACACAGGTATTTTTCTATACAGTAGGTCAGTGGTTCCCAACCTTTTTGAACATACAGACCCCTTTTCAATCTATTAAAATGTTATGGACCCCTAGCCCAACTAAACCCTTTCTGCCACCCTAATAGCTTTTGAACAGTTAGAGCAGGGTCTTGTATTCATGTAACATGATCACGGGACTAAATATGTAATACATTTATAATTACACAATACATGAATATTTTTATTACTTAAAATACATTCATAAATTTTTGTATATAGTGTACAATCATTTTAATTTATATTTTAAACTTTCTGCAGACCCCGTACAGAAAGTACCATCGTGGACCACCCCGGGTTCGCAGACCACAGGTTGGGAATCACTGCAGTAGGTTATCTTACGACACTACATATCATTATGGATAGTGAATGGTTACACCAAGATCACTAAAAATATACTTAACACTAAAACTATACTGACATAATTTAATCTTCCTTTGATTCAGAAGGCACTTCAGGATCTTGCAGTGCCTAAGGCTCATCATTATTACCATTATCATCATTATCACCATCAATTATTATTGTAGAAGCAGAGGTGTAGAAGATGAGGCAGAATCTGTAAAGACCTATGACACACCATGGAAGTTGCCCTTTTTGAATAAATCCCTGACATCAGCTTGCAGACTTGTCTTCTGCCTTTTTTGCGTAAAAGTAGAGTGCAGAATGTGTAATTGCATAACATGCTGGTCCCAGTTACTAGACTGAAGACTTGTATTGGGTGATATAAAAAAATCTGGTTAATTGAGATTTCTGGTTAAGTGCTGGATAATAGAGCAATTACTATACATGGTTGTTGGAACAAGGAACAAAATGGGTTGTCAACATTGTGAGCTCTTCCAATAATAATGCTGTTAACCTTTATATCATGGCAAAATATAAAGAGGAGTAGAGTTAACCTTGGGCTGCATCTACACTAGAAGCTGAGAGTCTGATCCCCAGCTTAAGTAGGTGTACTTGAGCTAAAATAATAGTGTAGCCACCATAGCTTGTATAGTGGCAAGCAGCTAATTGTTCCGAGTACATATCCGCTGGGACTGGACAGGGAGTGGAACTGACAGCCACTGTGGGCCCCTGGACAAGGCATTTCTGTGTGTGTGGGGGGGGTGGCTCTGTGCTCCCGGAAGGGCCGGGGCCTGAGGCAGAAGGGGCAGTGCCAGGGGCAGCCAGTCCTCAGCACCTCCTGGACTGTGGTGCGTCTCCCCACCCCAAGCCACATGGAACATCTGGTGCAGTGCTCTGGCAGCGATTTAAAGGACCTGGGGCTCTGACAGCCAAAGCTGCTGTAGTAGCAGTGGTGGTGGCCAGAGCCCTGGTCCCCTTTGAACTGCCAGGTCCTTGGGCAACTGCATGGCCTAATCACCTGCCGACAAACTGCCTCCCTTTGTCGGCGGGCCTGTGGGCAGGTGATTAGGTCATGACGCCGCTTGCCACTGCTTGTGATTCCATGGCTACACAACTATTTTTTAGTCCGTTAGCTCAAAGAGAGCTACTGTTATGTCTGCACAAGCTGTGAATCTCACCCCAGGCACAAGTATAGATGGAGGCTTGGTTTATATAGACTAGATTTTAAGTGTTACTCACTTGTTAGTGTTGTGGTGAAATGAGCCAGTATTGTTTAGTCTCTTCTTGTGTTCTGCTAATTTTATCATTTATATATAGAAAACAATGTGTAATGGCTTTGAAATAAGGGGTGGGTTCTAGTTTTTGAATGTATTTCTGCATCTTAGGTATTTTTAAGTACACTCCTCCTCCCCGATCTTACAAACTAAATTGGGGTGAGTGTGATCTGTAATGGGAGTTTTCAAGGATTACCTAGGATGCTATGAGTAAATGGTGTTTGTGATTCAAGGTGAGATTTCCCTCCAAGTCAGTGTAGTATATGGGGCATGTATGTACAGCTGTATATAAAATATGTATTTTAAAGTACTGTGTGATCTCCTGGCAAGAAATGTGCAATATAGACACTATTAATAATAACAACTGAGTTGATATTTTATTGGCTGTAGTTCTGAACCATAGAACTATAAGACAGCAAAAAGCAGCAAATCATCCTGCACCCTACTTGGCTGCTCAGAAAAACGTGAACCAGAGCCAAATATGAGTAATTTTGAAACTAAGTGACTGTAAATGGATTCTTTGTTTATTAAAAGGAGACAGAAGGGAAAATCTGTAGGCTACATCTGACAAATATCATGGTATTGTATAACACAAGGACTGTGCATGGATCTCATATACTACAAAAGGATGTTGGTAGAAGAACCTGCCATTACAGGTATCCACTAGGAGCTCTCCAAGAGCACACCAAATTGAGGGGCTATAATCTCATTGCAGCCTCACTGTTCAAGATACTCTTTTCTTCTGCGTATAAGAAATTTTTAATGAGAGGCAACCCTTTTGGCTGCTTCCTGAGAATTTTACCTAGTTGTACCCTGAGTGAAGAAACAGGTACAACTAGGTAAATCTGAGAATGATGCTTGCTCTATCCGTCATCAGAAGACTAGTCTGTTTAACGTGATATTCCACTTGTGATTGTATAAAACAGCCTCCTTATGCAGCAATTAGAAAAATCACATAGAACAAATGTGAGTCTCAATAATATTTGCCATTTGCATACTCTAATTTATTCACCTTACTTACTTGGGCACCTAAGGCTATATCTACACTGCAACTCCCGTGTCTTAACAGCAACCTGTTATTTCAGTCTCACTATTCTGATGTCCCTGTAAACCTCATTCCAAGAGGAGTAAGGGACATTTTGGAATAGCAGGTTATTTTGAAATTTGGCACTGTGTAGACAGTGCCAAATTATGAAATAAGCTATTTCAAAATAAGATTGAAATAAGATACGCAATTTGCATAGCTCAAATTGTGTATTTTATTTCGACCTATGTTGCAGTGTAGACTCATACTTAGAGACTAATGAATGTTGTCACAGGACTGCTCTTTGTTTTTAAAGTTACAGACTAACATAACTACCCCTCTGAGACTTACTTATTTTGAATAGTACTTTCATCTTCAAGTAGACTCACAGGGGGAAGATCCTCAGGTGGTGTAAATTGTCATCACCCTGTCAAAATCAATTATTGAACTTCAGTGGAAGTATGAGTCAACAGCATGCCCTTGTAACCAAAAAGGCTAATGGTATGTTAGTGTGCATTAGTAGGAGTACTGCCAGCAGATCTAGGTAAGTGATTATTCCCCTTTATTCAGCACTGGTGAGACCACATCTGGAGTATTATGTCTAATTCTGCCCCCTGCCCATTACAGAAAGGATGTGGATGCATTGGAGAAAGTCCAGCAGAGGGCAACAAAAATGATTGGAGGCTGGAGCATGTGACTCATGAGGAGAGGCTGAGGGATTTGGGCTTATTTAGTCTACAAAAGAGAAGAGTGAGGGGGGATTTGATAGCAGCCTTCAACTACCTGAAGTGGGGTTCCAAAGAGGATTGAGAGAGGCTGTTCTCAGTGGTGACAGAAGACAGAGTGAGGAGCAATGGTCTTAAGTTGCAGTGGGAGAGGTCTAGTTTGGATATTAGGAAAAACTATTTCACTAGAGGGTCGTGAAGCACTGAAATGGGTTACCTAGGGAGGTGGTCAAATCTCAATCCCTAGTGGTTTTTAAGTCCCAGCTTGACAAAGTCCTGGCTGGGAAGATTTAGCTGGGATTGGACTCTATGACCTCCTGAGGTCTCTTCCTATGATTCGATGAGAATTTTCATCATCTGAGGATCTGCCTCATTGGTTTTAATGGGACTATGTAAGGAATAAGGCAGTGTTTGATTAATGTTAGGGTGTCTGATTCAAGCTACAGAGATTGGCAACAAATTTTTTATACTATTATGACTGAGCATTTAGATAATGTTTAAAAGTAAGGGCTAGATCTTCAGTTACTACAAGTTGCAATCACTCCATCAAAGTACATATGGAGCAGTGTTGATTTTTTTTGTAATATTCTTTATTATAAAATGGATGCCTATTTTGTAAAAAAAAAAAAAAGAGTCACTCTTTTGGATTAGATTTGTAATATTATGTTAGTTTTTAAAGCAAGTCTTTTCATTCAAAAATACTGGAGGAATCTTTTGTGTTAGTATTTCTTATTCATTTAAAATGTGATTTCTTTTAGCTTGGTCATACTGTCTGAGAATTATGTACAGAGCATATTAGGACTTCCTGAGCTGTAAAGTGTAATGATCTTGAAGCAATTATTGTTTTGGAATGATAAAAACAGATGTTTTGCAGGACTGGGTCCTTAGCCACAGAAGTAGATCCAGTGAAGTCAATGAAGAAGGTTTTTATAGAGTGGGCTCAAATCATAGCTTTTCTGATCCATGTCACTTCTGTAGTACGTTACTGACAATGTGATATTGATTTGTATTAGCTCACCAGCTTTGTTCCTGTACCTTTTGAAATTAATGCTAAACTCCCTGGATACCCACTTTTGATTCACATAGGCTGATTAAGAAAATGCCAAACTGACAAACCACTGTACACAAAATCCAGACTGTGGCATGAGGTTTTATCTGTATCAATTCAGTTGGAATTAGTAAGACCTGAATATAAATTCGTGTTACTGAGTGAAGAGTATTTTTCTGAATATTGGTCATAGATGTTCTGGGGCACTGAAGCTAACAGTGAAGCCCAATGTTGACCTTCTTTAATAAGATGGAAGATGAGAACCTATGGAGTCTCCTACAGGATCCAAAATAGAATATTCCATCTTGGTCCAAGTAGATTGGCTTTTGGATTAAGGATTCTATACACTTTGTATTCTGCAAACCACTCTATTAAACAGAGTATCATAGATGATTCCAATGCCCTGATACTTAAAAAAAGACAGTTCTGTTGGCCACCAAGAAGGACTCTTTCGATTATTTTTGTGCTACAGTCTGAGAACTGCTGAGACAGATTATTGCATATTTTGACTTGTCTCCACAGGCTACTTTATGTGTAGTTTAGGTGCAACCTTTAAGTCCTTTGCAAATGCTGACAACAGGGCTCAGTTGGATAGTTTGTGTACCTTGCTTTAGAGAGAAAACAGTTCAATAATTATTCAGGAAAAATATTTAATGTTTGACACTTTTTTCATATATATGAAATTTAAATATAGTTATCAGTCATACAACTAGCTAAACAATAAGCAACGGAAAAGATTGTCTCAATAACCAAACCAACCAAAATGGAAAAAGCTGGAATTCTTTCAACAAAATAAATTCTGTTCTTCTCAGATGTCATGAAAACTGATGTCACTTCTAATTCTTCTGCAAAAATTGCTGCAGTTTGCAGCTAGTCAATGCACTCATTTTCTCCCTGACCAATCTATACAAAGACATTGTGTATACATTTCTGTTTTCTGTGCCAGAAATGCATTCCTGGAATATAATGGAGGCCTTTTTGTTTTGTTTTTTATTTAGAAATGGAGAGAATACTTTCTCCATGAACTTTAATAACATTTGTTTATTATTATAAATTATTAGACCAAGTTCTTTTGGCAAACCAAAGTGGAATCCCCCAGCAGTAAACTTCTCATTACATTATTTATTTTGTAAATATTATGCAAAAAATAGCTTTGTATGACAGGTTTACATGAGTAACATAAAGCTTCATATCTATAAAGGGAGGGAGGCTTTTAATGGACTGAACAAGAACCTTTTCTAGCTTCAGATGGCAATCTAGCCTTTATAAGTGTGTGTTGTTCAGACTGCTTATGATTGCAGTGGTTTGGACCATACCAGAAGTTAGTCTTTGTTGATGAGATCAGCTTTATTGTTGTAGTATCTTGGGAATATCTGCTTCCCTGGAGATTATATCCAAGATTCTGGAGTGGAAACCTCTTTCAGACTACGTGAAGCAACTAAAGTACTGGAATGGGCTGCTTAGGGAGGTGGTGGAATCTCCATCCCCAGAGGTTTTTAAGTCCCGGCTTGACAAAGCCCTGGCTGGGATGATTTAGTTAGGGTTGGTCCTGCTTTGGGTAGGAGGTTAGACTCAATGACCTCTTGAGGCCTCTTCCAGCCCTAGGATTCTATGATTCTATGATTCCAAGTCATCTCAGAGATGACTATAAAGGAGAAGTGGTGTACAATGTAAGTATTAAACTTACCCGACAAAATAAAAAGATTAGAAGTGTTGGCTTATGAGTGACAGAACTGGATCAGATGGATTCTACCCTTGCACAGCCATTCAACCTTCTGGTGAAACACACTCATTTTTGGTTTGTGTGTGTCTGCTCTACTAATTGCCTCTGATAGACCTGTTTGCAGTCTGCTGTGCCGGTCCTTGTTTGTTAACCCAATGATAGGTGGGTGGCTTGGCAAGTAATGCTCTACTCTCTTGACTTCAACCATACCTACATATAATCAGAGGCATGACAGGCAGATTGATCACAGTGCAATATATCCCCTAATTTCTCTCTCCCTCTCCCAAGAAAAAGTGCACATATGTATCTTTGTTCAGTTGGATTTTTTTTTCTTTCCTTTTTTTGATGTATTTTGTTCCCCTGGTGTCTTGTCTTGACTGTCTGACTGTGGATTGTATTCTTGTTACTGGCAGCAAGTAATACATGTTGAAGGTGATCAATGCAATTCAAGCTTTGTGATTTATTTTTAATTATCTCTTCTGCCGTACAATGGAGATGTATAGCACTGTGTTAAAATCAATGGGAAGTGGAAAGAGGCAGCATAGAAGGACCACCAGTGTGATATGCCCATGAAGAAGACAAATGTGGATCTAGCATGTTTTGGATGAGATATTTCCAGTAGGTAGAAAGCAGTATTAGTATCATTGTACAAGGCACTTGTAAAACCTCATTTGGATTACTGAGTACAATTCTGGTCACCCATGTTCAAGAAAGATCAATTTAAACTGGAATAGGTGCAGAGAAGAGGTACTAAGATGATTAGGGGAAGGAAGGGTCTGTCATGGAAGGAGACTGAAAGGGTTTGGCTTGTTTAGTCTGGCAAAAAGAAGGTGGAGAAGGGAGGTAATTGCTCTCTATAAATATAAGAAAGGGGGTAAATACCAGGGAGGGCAAAGAGCTAAGTAAGCTAAGGGACAGTTGGCACAAGAACAAATGGCTATAAACTGGCTATGAACAAAATGAGGCTGGAAGTTAGAAGACGGTTTCTAACCGTCAGTGGGGGAAGGTTCTGGAACAGCCTCACAAGGGGTCTTGTATGGGGCAAATAACTTAATTAGATTTTAGAGAGCTAGTCAATTGTTCTGTGTGCAAGTGTCTGACAGGATTGTTTGTGATGCCAGACTGCAGGCCTCAACAGCCCTGGGGCTTACTTCAGCTTTATGTCCCATGTTCCTAAAGCTCATGCTTCAAGGTTTCAGCTGCCACTGGCAGATCTCAGGGTGGGATTTCCCAATCCCCCTCCACACACTATATTCTGGAAAGGTGTGGGGCGTGTGTGTGTGTGTGTGTGTGTGTGTGTGTTTTAAATCCTGCCTCTGAAACATCAGAGATTGTGGTGTCTGGAGCTGGTACATTATGGGGTGGGCCAGTGCTCTGTGGTGGCACAGAACATTGTGTCTCTGGTGGTTGGCTAGTTGGTTCCTGCCCACATTCTCAGGGTCTTATTGATCTCCAGGGATCAGGAAGGAATCCCTCCCCCACCCAAGGTCAGATTGGCAGTGACCTGGGGGAGGAGGGTTGCCTTCCTTTGCAGCATTTGGATTTGAGTCACTTGCCAGGATCAACTGGGTAGATCTCAATCATTTCACTGGCACTGAAGGAGCCTCTAACTTTGGTGCATCTTGGTCCTGTGGCACATAATAGTCTAGTCCCCCATGGGCTGTGGTTGTTATTTGGTTGTTGGGTTTAGAGTGCCGGTGCTGGCTGGTGTTGATGGCCTGTGTGATACAGAAGGCCAGACTCAACACAAATCTACACTTAAAATACTGCATCAGCACAACTGCACCAATGCAGCTGTAGCATTTGAATGAAGATGATCTGTGGTGAAGGGAGAGACCTCTCCCATCGGTGTAGTTAATCCAACTGTCTGAAAGGTGGTTGGTGTATCTGGTGGGAGAAACTGTCCCTGAGCGACATAGTTTAAACCACTAGGCTATGTCTACACTGCAGGCTTTTTGCGCAAGAACTGTTTTGCACAAGAGTTCTTGTGCAAAAGTTCTTGCGTAAGAGTGCATCCACACTGCCATGTGCTTTTGCGCAAGAGATGTGCTTTTGTGCAAGAGCGTCCATGGCAGTATGGATGCTCTCCTGCGCAAGAAAGCTCTGATGGCCATTTTAGCCATAGGGGTTTCTTGTACAAGAAATCCATGTTGCCCATCCACACTGCCTTCTTGTGCAACAACTCTTGTGCAAAAAGGCTTATTCCTCGTGGGGAGAGGAATAACTCTTCCTCAAGAAGCCCTCTTTTCCAACGCTGTACTGTAAATTTACTTGCGTAAGAAGGCGCATGCAGTGTAGATGCTCTGCAAGTTTTTGTGCAAGAACAGCTGTTCTTGCGCAAAAAGCCTGCAATGTAGACGTAGCCTTATAGTATAGACAAATGAGTCTGTGGTTCCTTCTGGCCTTAAAGTTTATGACATAAAGTGATCAGCAAGTACTGAGCTTACAGAGAGTTGTGTAGTACCGACAGGTGGAACCAAACCTGGGACCTCTGGAGCTTCGTGCATCAGCCTCTACCGCTACAACTCTCAGCTAAGGTCCTAGAGCATGCTCGTTCTTGCTCTCTGTAAGTGGTCTAAGTGCCACTATATGGGACAGGACATCACTAGTAGTTTTAGAAGGTAAAATAAAAAAAGAACAAGTCAAAAATCACCTAGAAAAGTTAGATGCCTGCAAGTCACCAGGGCCTGATGAAATGCATCATACTCAAGGAGCTGATAGAGGAGGTATCTGAGCCTCTAGCTATCATCTTTGGAAAATCATGGGAGACAGGAGAGATTCCAGAAGACTGGAAAAGGGCAAATATAGTGCCCATTTATAAAAAGGGAAATAAGAACAACCCAGGAAACTACAGACCAGTTAGTTTAACTTCTGTGCCAGGGAAGATAATGGAGCAAGTAATTAAGGAAATCATCTGTAAATACTTGGAAGGTGGCAAGGTGATAGGAACAGCCAGCATGGATTTGTAAAGAACAAATCATGTCAAACCAATCTGATAGCTTTCTTTAATAGGATACTTGAGTCTTGTGGATAAGGGAGAAGCAGTGGATGTGGTATACCTAGACTTTAGTAAGGCGTTTGATACGGTCTCGCATGATATTCTTATCAATAAACTAGGTAAATACAACTTAGATGGGGCTACTATAAGGTGGGTGCATAACTGGCTGGATAACCGTACTCAGAGTAGTTATTAATGGTTCACAATCCTGCTGGAAAGGCATAACAAATGGGGTTCCGCAGGGTCTGTTTTGGGACCGGCTCTGTTCAATATCTTCATCAACGATTTAGATATTGTTATAGAAAGCACGCTTATTAAGTTTGCAGATGATACCAAGCTGGGAGGGTTGCGACTAATCTGGAGGATAGGGTCATAATTCAAAATGACCTGGACAAATTGGAGAAATGGTCTGAGGTAAATAGGATGAAGTTTAATAAAGACAAATGCAAAGTGTTCCACTTAGGAAGGAACAATCAGTTTCATACATACAGAATGGGAAGCAACTGTCTGGGAAGGAGTATGGCAGAAAGGGATCTAGGGGTTATAGTGGACCACAAGTTGAATATGAGTCAGCAGTGTGATGCTGTTGCAAAGAAAGCAAACATGATTCTGGGATGCATTAACAGGTGTGTTGTGAGCAAGACACGAGTCATTCTTCTGCTCTACTCTGCGCTGGTTAGGCCTCAGTTGGAGTATTGTGTCCAGTTCTGGGCACATTTCAAGAAAGATGTGGAGAAATTGGAGAGGGTCAGAGAAGAGCAACGAGAATGATTAAAGGTCTAGAGAACATGACCTATGAGGGAAGACTGAAGGAATTGGGTTTGTTTAGTTTAGAAAAGAGAAGACTGAGGGGACATGATAGCAGTTTTATATATCTAAAAGGGTGTCATAAGGAGGAGGAGAAAACTTGTTCATCTTGGCCTCTGAGGATAGAACAAGAAGCAATGGGCTTAAACTGCAGCAAGGGAGGTTCAGGTTGGACATTAGGAAAAAGTTCCTAACTGTCAGGGTAGTCAGACACTGGAATAAATTGCCCAGGGAGGTTGTGGAATCTCCATCTCTGGAGACATTTAAGAGTAGGTTAGATAAATGTCTATCAGGGTTGGTCTAGGCAGTATTTGGTCCTGCCATTAGGGCAGGGGACTGGACTCGATGACCTCTCAAGGTCCCTTCCAGTCCTAGTATTCTATGATTCTATGATCACATCCAGAAGGTATGTGGGTGACAGTTGCACATATTAAGGTGGTG
Source organism: Rafetus swinhoei (assembly GCA_019425775.1). Lineage (NCBI taxonomy): Eukaryota > Metazoa > Chordata > Testudines > Trionychidae > Rafetus > Rafetus swinhoei. Next base: position 17,880,546 of record CM033439.1, on the reverse strand, counting down.
ATTTTAAAACAAATTGTATACATGCCAAGAACATCCAATGTAAGACTTGGGAAGAAATTAGGAGTTAAGGAAAAAAATGGTTTAAAACCTGTTATACTGATAAGAATCATGTGAGGCTTTAAGTATGATTAAAATATTGATTCAGAGATCTTGGGACTTGGAACTTCACTGCAATTCCACAAGGGCTATGTAATTAAAGTTCAAATGGCTAAGAGTAAACCAGTTTTCTGAGTTAGCTTAATTCTTATTTTTCCAAATGCCTCATATAGTCTCTAGCTAGAAATATCATGAGTATTATCACATATCTCTCACGCTTACAGTACTTTTGGCTGGAAGCATGACTTTAGTTTTTGCTTTATCTATTAGTTCTGTAGCACTGTAATATGGTTTCCCAAAGAACTGGCTTTTTCTCTTCTAGGCTCAAATCCTGATTTGATTTAATTTACATTTTCCATTTACTTCAACATAACATGCAGTCCTTAGGGTTTGATCCAAAGCCCACTGAAATCAATTGCTTTCCATTGACATCAGTAAGCAATGGATCAGGCCCATCAAGCTAAATTATCTGTCTCTGCTCTGAAAGTACATTACAGAAGGTTGGGATCTTCAAAAGTGCCTAAGGGAGTTAAATGTCCAAATCACAACAAATTCTTATTTTAGTATATAACTCCTCTAGAATCTAGTAGAAGCAAAACAACAGGTAATTCCAGTAAATGTCAGAATGTCAGGCTGAACCCTCACTAGATATAGAAGATGTTCCATTATTCTCCAATGGACATCTAATTCTTCTCACTTTACCACTCTCAGACTATTAGGAAATCAACAAGAAGGGTTATTGTCCACAGAGGAAATCACAACTAAACCAGCTAGGAGCTCACTCTAATAACCTGCATGGAAAACATCACGTACTGTAACTTCTCATGACATTGAGGGGAAGAAGAATGTCCTACAATACTTCTCACAGCATGGGAACAGGCATGAGTTTGTCCTGCTAAAATCCGTGAAGCTTATTAGCAGCCAGTGGTGGAAGACCTTGGAAAAACAGGAAGGTGCATTGTTTTCATTCAGTGCTATTGTATGTAATGAGAGATTTGACTTTTCAGCTTAAAAGAGACAACTATCTTCAAAAAAACAAAAAAACAAAACAAACAAACAAAAAACCAAAGAAAGATACCCCAGTGAATATTTGAGGACTTACATTCAGTTCTTCCCCTCAGGAAATTTTATTCACTTCCCCCAGAGTTCAAGCTTATGAGAAAAGTCTCCATTAAGGTCTCCTCTTCGTGGGTGTGAGGAAGCAATCAACACAATCTTTTGTCCTCCGATGTTCCACAACGGTTTGTCCGGTGTCTATCAGGCTTCTTTTTCTGGGAAAGAGGTAACACCTCCTGTGGTAAATTAGTATTTCACAAGTTCTCAATACTTGGGGCGGGGGAAGAGAGGAGTTACAGTTTCAAAGGAAACATTTTTCTAGTGCAAAAACTTAAATATTACCTTATAATATGGGATACAGATATAGTGAAATTCGTGCAGGTAGCTACTTTCAAAAGCATTTCAGAAAGCCAAAACACATTTTAATAAACCTAATACCTATTTGAACAATGTGAACACATAGGTGAGCCAGACTGGTTTGCAGCTATGCATTTGTCAGTGTTCAGTTAAGACCTACAGGCATTGGCATGAGTTGTTCCCTGGTCTGCTACCATTAAAATATATATTTGCTGAATAATATCTGATTAGTTTAGAATTGGTTGGCTATCCAGTAAGTGTTAATACACCAGCAATCTCTAATGAATACTGGAGATAAGAGATTCTGTTTGCTGAGTAGTAAGTACCATCTAACCAAAAAGGGGTTGTCAGGATATTCTCAAGAGTAGCTGCTGAGTGATCAAATGTTTTTGAAAAATCTGGTTCTTCATGTCCTATCTAATCTCTTGTATGCCATAAGCGCTAGGTAACATGAATGTTCTCCAGTTCCTTTATAACTGGATGTCACAGCAGCTGGGAAAGTTAAATGGCAACTTAATTTTCATGTCTAGAGGCTTCTCATTAGCACAGCTTCCCATAATATCAGTTTATTCTGTGTATTGTTCCATTGCATTATGGAAAATCATAGAAGTACATATCTGCTAAAGCTAGGTATGCAAGTTTTTTGTAATCTGGCCCTGACAGCATCTGTCAAAACAATACAGGAAAATCCTCAGGCTTGGTATGTTATTAGGGAATGGGACTGTTTGTTTATTCACTAGAAGGAATAAAACACATTGAGAAGAAGCCAGCGGAGAGAGATTGACTCAGTTATAAAGACTTCCAACTTGCAGCTACAGGATATTTCAGTTCCAGCGTTTCACATCAATAATAAACAATCTTTATGGGAATCATCAAAAGAGAAAAAGAAACGAGGGCTAGAATATATATATATATATTTTTTTTTAAATTTGGTGCCTGCTGTAGCGACATGAGGTTCGATTTGAAGATTGGAAAGAAGCATGTTCCGTATCACAAGAGCTTGAATTTCAAATAAATGTTTGTCAGCTATATGAGGCATTATCAATAATGTATCATCCTAATTCTTTTGAGATGATCTGTTGATGCAAGCCATTGGAGCACATGGTACTAATAGGAGCATTTATTTGATTTACAGAGCTACAAAATAGCAAATAACTAGAATTTTCTTTAAGCAACAGCCTGCATAGCCTCTTGAACACAGTGCAGTATAAATCATGCTTGTCTTTCTTAAGTGGTCTCCAGTGGTCTCAGGGTATAAGTAAATGCACTTAGACTGGCATCTTCGTAGTCCATTTCCAATACCTGATTGACAGGTCATATTTTGTTGTATTATGCATTTTCTTTTAGATCTTTAGTAACTCCTTCATCCCCTGATATTTGATGCTCACAGCAGGACATCTTGGAAAGGGGTGTTTATGTATCTCTATAAATGTGTGTCCTCACACATGTGTGTCTCTATAAACATGTGCCCTCACACTGTGTATTGGGCCTGTCTTTTCTTAGAAAGATGTACCTCTGGAAGCATGCTGAGGAGATAATGTGAAATCTTTTCCAGCCCTCTGTTGGGTATTAAATTTAAACATACTGAACCCTAAAGCTGCAGTGGTGGTTTTGCCCTCATGTTTTGCAAATTCAGGTGACAGTCGTTGTTTGATCAACATAGATTTATTTTAACTCCTTGTCCAGTATCTGACAGCACTTATGTGTGTAATGCATGCATGCTTGCCCCCACATTCTCATACAACATATACTCCTATTAAAGCATGTTTTTAAAAATGTATTCACCTCAAAATTGATGGGATTTGTAGATGTTGGGGTGTCTGTGTGTACTGTCAGTGTTATGTGCTCTCATTCATAGTTTGAGAGTCAAACTTAGAGCTGGTTGTGTTTCATATAATTGTCCGACAGTCCCTCTGGTAGAGGAGCAATCTTACTGTGTGCTAGAAGTCCCTTCCTCTGCTGGCGGGTTGTTTGCCATGATGTACAGCTTTGAGGGGATGAAAAAAAGAAGAAAAATGAAGGGTTAAGCAGCAGAATTTGGTTGACTTGAGAAGAAGGATAGATGGGATTAAATACAAGGTTTCCTGCTTGTATTTGCAGTTCTTTCTGTAAATCAATGAATGCACTCAGGAGTCTTTTGAGTGATTTAAGAGCACTGGAGAGTAGTAAAGGGAGGCTGGTTGGATTTGGATGGTAGATGTAAGAAGTGTCCTAGCCTGAATGTGCAAAATACATGTCTAATGTAACCCTCTTGACTTCAGAGGAGTTCAAGCAGGGATGAATTTGATTCAGTGTACTAAAATATAAATGCATACAATTATTTTGGAGGCAAAAAGAAGATAATTATATTTCTTTCTTAGCTTACAGTGTGGAAGAGGAATTAAAATTCCATATTGGTTCCTATTCACAGATGTATCCCTGTCCCTTCTAAGAGAATGATGTGAACTGAAATTTCATTTTGCATCATTTTATGGGTAATGGTTGACATCCCCTAGCTGAAGTGACCTAGAATTTGAATAAGTACTGCCATTGTACATTGTTTGTGTGGTTTTGTGCTGAGATAACATGGGTGCATTTTGCAATGTGCCATGAACAAAAATGTTTGTCTGTTTATCGGTGGAGGCTGAGAGGATTGCTGTCTGAGAGACAGCTGCGTGCAGTGGAGCAGCCACAAGCAGGGTACAGCAGGTCACTGTGGTTTTTGGTCTTGGATTTGGAATGCTTGATAGAATGGAACTTTCTCTTGGAAACATTCAGCACAATGGACCCCACTTCTGGCCTGATCCAAAGACTACTGAAGTCATTAGAACAATTCTCATTGATGGTAATTAATGATCTTTAAATTAGGCCCTAAATCTGGACCTGTTTGCTTTCTTGCTGTTGGAAAGGGAACCAGCTCCGCAAATGCAGCTGGGTTGATTTGCATTAGAATCCCCATAATGCATAGTTTAGCCCAAGGGAGAAGAAACCTTTGAGGAACATTATAGCCCCACCAGAAAGCCTGGGACAGAAACACGGATTCCAAATTTGCATTCATTTTATGGCCTGTCATAGGAGATGCAATACTAGTCCCAATGGAAATAAACTCATGTATGTGCATGCTGCAGGAGCCTTATTTTGTATAATTTTAAAAATGCATTGAAAAGCTTTATAACACACATAGCTCCCTTATGTGATGGTCTTTGCTGGATGGTAATCACACAATCATATCCCTGCATACCTATGTACAATACAAATAACATAATGTGAGTCTGTTGACTGACTCAGCAGACAAGAATAATGACCAGTCAGATTCAGTTCCTTGTTGGGCCTTGCTTAAAACCAAACCAAGATATAGGAGTCTGCTTCACTGGAACAGGCAGCTTTTCCCAGGTCTTTGGAATGGTAATTATAAAAATTTGCATGCCTTTCCATAAGGTCTTACTCATCTGACTTTAGTGAAAGTATGGTCGGGTCAAGACTGTAAGGAAGGGCCAGTGGATATTAATGTATGTAACCTTTAAGTGGCTCAGTAAGTACCATTGTCTGTGGCATTGTCTTACTCCCAAAATAAGGCTGCTGTTGCTACAAGGGAAATAATGAAGGAATGAGAATATTTTCGCTAATTGTAGATTAGAGGGACATTTTGGAAGAAAGAGCAGTTTGCCTGTAACACCTCAGTGTACTTGCATGCAATCACATTTAGCTTTGATTTTATAGCATTTACAGCCTTTGGTGTCTATTCTACCCCATTAATGCAATGGCAATTCTTTATGTGCTGAGGGAAGTGCAGACTCTAAGGCAAACTGTTAGGAGTGAATACATTCTTGGAGTCATCTGTCATTCCAAAAAAGAAAATTCGAATTCTCTCCCTCTCTTATTTAATTACTTTTACTTTAAAAAAGTTACAATATTTAACTGTAAACAAACATCTGGCACAATATATACCATTTCTGCTTTCTGTATAAATAAATTCACATTATAATTACTGTTTATCTTTCCAGCTACTGTGAACCATTGAATCTTTAAAGAAAGAAAATATGGAGCTTGCTTGCTTACAATTCACCAGTGTTGTCTTTATCATACTTTAATAGCTTCTAACTCAGTTATTTCTGCTTGGAAAATATTTTTATTCTGTTATCTGTGTTTGGACAGGTGCTTATAAGAAATACAAGTAGTGAAACTCGGGGCCTGATCTGAAGTCAGTTACACCAGTGTAGAATTAAATATTTATTCATAATGTAAAAATGTTGTAGATTGGTCCCCAAGTCTTTACTGCTTTCAGCACAGTATTCAGGTCCTGGAATTACCTCTGTCCATGTATACATCTCCCATCTTTTATTTCTTTAAGCATTTGAAAAAAAAAAACTATTAAAGAAACCTCTACAACCTTTCCTGCCCTGCTATTGTCATTAAATCACAAACAGAATATATAGGTAGCCTTAACATTAATATATTTTTATGTAAATTAAAATATATTTTGTAAGTCTCCAAAGATCTGATTTCAAGATTTTATCATTCTCTTGCAAATTACTGTTTGTGGTTTGTAGGTGTACTGATAATAAAATTAAGGAGTGGGTCCCCTTGTGCTAGGCACTGTACAGAAAAGTCACAGAGGATGATTCCTGCTCCAGTCTGCCGCAGACAGACTGGTTGCTATAGATAAACATGTTGCAGATCTTGGTGGAAGTCTCAGGTCACCAACTGCTCACTCAATCATTTGAATTTAACATATAAGATATTCTCTACAAACATTTCATGAACAAGTCACAACACAAGTATTATCTTGAATACTGTATATAGATGTGGTCGCTTCATCTCAAAAAATATATATTGGCATTGGAAAAGGTTAAAAAAAGGGCAACACAAATGATTAGGGGTTTGGAACAGGTCCCATATGAAGAGAGATTAAAAGACTGGGACTTTTCAGCTTAGAAAAGAGGAGACTGAGGGGGGATATGATAGAGGTACATAAAATCATGACTGGCATGGAAAAAGTGAATAAGGAAAAGTTACTTATTCTCACAATACAAGAACTAGGGGTCACTAAATGAAATTAATAGGCAGCAGGTTTAAAACGAACAAAAGGAAGTTTTTCTTCTTGCAGCACACAGTCAACCTGCGGAACTCCTTGCCAGAGGATGTGGTGAAGGCTATGACTTTAACAGGGTTCAAAAAAGAGTTAGTTAGATTCATGGAGGTTAGGTCCATCAATGGCTATTAGCCAGGATGGGTAGGAATGGTGTCCCTATCCTCTATTTGTCTGGAAATGGGTGACAGGAGAGGGATCACATGAGGATTACCTGTTAGGTCCCCTTCCTTTGGGGCAACTGGTATTGGCCACTGTCAGCAGACAGGATACTGGGCTAGATGGACCTTTGGTCTGGCCCAGTATAGCCATTCTTATTATCACAAACACATAAGCACTTAATAGAGTGCACCTGCTTTCGGTGTTTTGATGTTATTTCCAAGAGTAGCCATATTGAATTAGTGGGACCTTTGAGTAGGTTAAGCTTGACTGATATTGCTTCATAAAAAAAATGTTATTCTAAAATAAAAGTCATCTTCAATGAATGAGGCAAATCATGGGTCTTCGTGTTGTGCCAGAATGGGTAAAGTGAGAGAGGCTATCGGAATACATAAGATTTTTTTTCATAATATACTACAAAAAATAGAGAACCTTATTCAATACACCAGAGTGATTCATTTAATGTGTTTTTTTTTATAAATGGTTACATTCAGTATACAGTTATATTTAGATTAGGTTGTAAATGAGTAAATCAGCACCACGTTTCTAGCTCTGGTCCCAATATTTTGAAACCCTTCAAGAAAATCTCTGGCATTAATTGGACCTCATTGCAGAAAACAAGGGCTCTCAATTTATTTAGATATCCTATGGCTATAAAAACAGTAAATTGCATTTGTTTTATTACACATGCCAAAAGCAGGGACACTGGAGAAATAAACTACCTTCAAATTATTGAGAGGGTTGGAGCAGGTGATAGGGGCTTAATACCTTGCACCTCTAGAGATATGAATTCATATAGTACTACTCTAAGCAACAAACAAAATGTGTATGGCCTCACTCGGTTCCCTAGAGGACATTCTTTCACCTATGGCACTATATAAATATAACATGAATTAATAATTCACATCATACACAATATGAAACAATTCAGCATTCTCTTCTCTGAAGAATCATAATGCTAGCAAAGCAGAAAAGGTGCAATGAAGAAATGAGGGGCCGCTGTGTGTTGCAGCATGCTTTGGTTATCTTAGTCACCTAGGGAGTTCCAGAGCTAGAAGCATCAACTTGAGTTAAAGAACGAGGCTCTCTGAATCTGGCACCTGTAATACACTTACCTTCTCTGTGGATCAGGATGTTTAAAAAACGTTGACCAGTAGATTCTACTTGGTTCTAGCCCATGATATCTAATCCCTACTTTTATAAGCATTTCCATACAATACAAAGGAGATTCTGTTTTGGGTGTTTAAAGAGCGTGAAGAAGAAGAAAAAAATCCCATTGTTTGAACTAAGATGGAAATAGCACAGTGAGCAGTCACGTGACTTTTTAATAACAAGGGAAGAGGGAGTGGTTGGCACTGCTTAGTACATACTGAAAAACTTTTGGGTTTGTAGCAGATATAGCAACATTGGTTAACTACTCTGAGACGTAAACCCTCAGTTGATCGAAAAGCATGTTATCATTGAATGTTTCAAACACAGTCAGTGATGATAAATGGAGATATTGAGTAATATAACATCTTGTTATTCTTAATGTGAGTTAAGGATTTTGTTTCACTTGAATGGACTGAGTTATATTAGGCTTTCACCCATATGACTGCAAGCCTGTCCTGGTTTTCCTTCATATTATAAAGATAAAGCATTCTCTTCCTTCCTCTCTCTCTCCAAGCAATGCACTCAGAGTAGTCAATTAAACCTGTGTAAAGTGGGTGTGCGGACAGTGCAGAATCAGGGCCACAGGATATATTTCTGGTCTCTGTTACTCTGCTGTCCATCTAAAATATGTCAATTAAGTTACATTATATTTGCACTAGAATAACCAAGCCAAACTGGTATCATGGTCTCAAACTGGGCTCTGAAAGATATGCACACAACTGTCATTGGCTTCAATAGAAGCATTTCAGGGAGAACTTGGATGGAAAATATGTGCATCCGTGAGAACAAAAGTTTGGCTAGTAACTTTTATTTTGATGTAATAAATTATTGAGGAGCCAGCTACATCTAAATGTATCTTTCTCTTTTATTTTTCGCTTTAAATGCCTACTCATGGATTGAAGAAACAAATCAATACAAAAACCTCCCAAACAACCCCCAAAACATTCTGGTAACAATTGTTCCGTGGTGTTTTTTATAATGTATGACTTTATTATGTGAGTGGGGTGGCAAATTGTCCTCTCAAGCAGATTGACTCACTTTACCTGTGGGGAAGAGACAGCTGAACAGCCAGGAGGGAAATCTGCCAATTCAGAAAATGTATTGTAATAAATCTAAACTGAGACCACATTGTTTGTTTTGAATGTTAGTTTGTGTTTGATGGTTCTAATCTAACTGAAGTCTTTATCATAATGTTTGAAATTGTACCTTAGGGCTGAGATTATCACTGAAACTTGCAGAGGCATTTGATGTTTATTCCATGTTGCTCAGTGCATTTATATTGCTGCACAAAGAGTTTCTCTCTTTGTCCTGTTCAGTAAAAGAAATACAGCAGAGAACAGTGTGATAAGCCAGAACAGACACTCTCTTCACTGGATACACCTGCCTTTTTCTATCCAGCCAGGAGGAGAGAGATTCTTTGAACCCTTTAAAATAGGATGACTAGACTTCTCACAAAACTAATAATTTCAGAGCTGTTTTAACATTGTTTCAAAGGTCCAGGTCAATCTGATGATAAATCTCTAACCAGCTGCTTTGAGAAGTTTTATATAAATATATATATATAAATACACATATCAAATACAAAATAATTAAAGCTGTGGTTGAAATTCTGCTGTGTGTGCATAGGCACTGAGAGGGGGCTGAAGCACTCAGGGGGAAAAAAATAGTGGGTGATCAGCACACTGCACCCCACTGGTCAGCTCCTCTCTCCCCCTTCCACCTATCAGAAGCCCCGCTGATCAGGGCTCCCCTCTGGCACGATGCTGAACAGCTGATTGCAGTGGGTGGGAGGTGCTGGGAGGGAGAGATAAGAGGTTGGGGCATGCATAGGAGAGGGGCAAAATGGGGGTGGGAAGAGGTGGGGTGGGAGTGGGGACTTGAGGGAGTGGAGTGGGGCAGGGCCTGAGGCAGAAAGGGTGTCAAGCACCCTTCAGTGAAGGGGAATGTTGGCACATACGGTTGAGTGCACAATTTATCACTGCATTCCCATGACACTTTCAAAGAGGACAGCAAGATGTGTACTTGGAGACTTGCTCTGAAGTGCCTGGGTTTTTTTAAAAGCATTTGAGAAAATAGTGTTGCCCAGTTGATGAGACTGGTAGTAGGAATTCCTGGGTTTTAAATGACCACTGATTCCTTCTCTGGCCCTTGGACAGGTAACTTAAACTCTGCATCTTAGATTTGTAGCATTAGGGCTGTTATGAGAACAACATACTGATGTCTGGAAAATACTTTGAGAGGCTCTCAAAAGTGCTATAGGTTTGTATAAGTGGTCATGAAATAATATGGGAAGCTTTGACAGCAACAAGAATACATCACAGGAGAGTGGCTCTAGATATTCCTAAAGCAGTCAATATTATTATTTGTGATCACTTAAATAGTGCCAGCACTCTGGTAGATGCTTCACAGGTATTGGCTCGTCACTAATCTTGGTGAAGATAGCAGAACACTGGGAGATTCGAGGTGGAACATGAGTCTCTGTGAATGGCTCTAGGGTTGTTCAACATGCTTTATTTGTAGTGCCATGGGAAAGGATGGTCTGATGTTTGATCACTGATGAAATCATTTACTTTTGCTGGTGTATATGAAATCTGAATCAAGCTCAATGTTTCATGACTGCTGCAGGAATGAGCAGCTGTAGTGACGGTTTCCAGTGGATGCAGTGGTTCTTCTCTAGGACAATTGCAGGCAGCAGCCACAGTGCCATAGCTGCTGCTGTATTTTGATGCTGTGTGTGTGTGTGTGTGTGTGTGTGTGTGTGTGTGTGTGTGTGTGTGTGTGCGCACGCTCTCTCTCTCTGCATGTGCACTTGCATTAATGAGACTGCTTGTCCAATGTGACTGGTCACTTACTTGATTGTACATACACTAAAGCGAACGAGAACAGGTACTGCAGCAGGTTGTCCTTGGTCAGGATCATAGCGGAGTGATTGTATTAAGCACTTTACTTTCTGGCAGGAGCAAGAGTGGGCAGAACAGGGATCCCTGAACAAATGGGCTTGGAGGTGTGAAAGTCACTGGCTCCTCCTGTAGGAAAGATGCCACATAGTGAGATAGATAGGCAATGAGGTTTGGGAAGGAACCAAATGGAGTACAAATCCAGAAAAGGAGAAATTGAAAGTGCAGAGATAACAACACCTGTTTTTCCATCCTGCACAGAGAGAGAGAGACGTCCTCCCCTTCTGACGGATGGGAAAAGAGAGAGGGAGGAAGAGAATAGATACTTTTCTTCCTCCCAGCAGTGAAAGGATGAATAAAGAGAGGGGTTCAGAGGTAGATAGAGAAAGGAGATTAGCAATGTTGCTGGCTTTCTCTGTTCTTTAGTCTTCAATGAGAGATTCATTCTTCCACTGTGCTCCACCCTTGTGTGTATGTGTATGTGTGTGGTTTGGGGAAGGAATCAATGCTTTTAAATATTATGTAAATACATACATATAATACACCAATTTAAACAAAATTAATTCTTATTAGCATAATCCACTTTCCTCTGGAGAAATATTTTTAATGAGTTGATATGGAATTATGTCTCTGAAACACATTGAAAGGCTGCTTTTTCCATCCTGATGCTTATCTCCATCTGGTGTGTGCATGTGGAGGACACTGCATAAAACTGTCTGAATAAAATAAATTCCTTGTTTTGCCATGAGCGGCTCTAATCATTGTCTCTTTTAATAATGGATGGACGCTGAAAGATGTTATAGCAAATGTTCCCTGTTTGGGTGGGTGGCCCTTCCCACCACCACAGGCGATTATCTGTATCTATGAGCTTTGCCTGCATAAGAGTGTCAGGTTTGGGCTGAGCATGTTAAACAATGAGACTGATGCAGCTGGATGTTGGGCAGGAGGACCATGTGAAAGAATCTGCTCTGAGACACTCCATTTCAATGTCCAGTTCATTGAGTAAAGGATCAAATAGGCTCTCACCCAGGACTAGAAGGTAGTCTGGACTGGAAAACCTGATCAGCAAAACCAATTGCCTGAAAAACCAGAAAGCCATCCGTTACAACCTGGTGGCCATGAAACCAGATGCCTGCATTGGAAGAATGTGCGTTTCATACACTAACACCTATGCTTTTTGACAGAAAGCGATTATATCCAGAAGGAAGGAGTAGTGTGAGCTCAAATGAATCAGTATTTTCATTAGAGCCGCCATCATGCTGTCACATACTCATGCTTAGCTGTAGGATCTTGGCACTCCCATTGGAAACAGACCGGTGTGGGGATACCATTCTGAACTACTCCTATGTGTGACGGACATTAAGCTCTGCCTAATTCATTTCAGGACTGGAGTCAGGGTCTTAAACCTTCAAAAGGTTTATACATGTGTTTAACTTTGAGCATGTCCATAAATCTTCGCAGGATTTGGGCCCTTGGGATTGCGTTGTTTCTTTGGGTCAGACCCAAAGCTCAATGAAGTCATTGCCATTGATTTGAATGAGCTTGGTGCTTGTTTTTAATTATAATACTTCCAGAGACAATGGGAGTAGGGGATGCAGAAGAAGAGTGAATTACCCTAAACCAGTTTTGTATGCTACCTGCATTTAATTAAGCATTTAACATGCAAAACAAAGTTTTTGATTCCCTGTTGGACAGGGAGTGGGAATTTAAACTTCCACTCACCACCGCTATCACAGTGACACAAATCAAACTTTGCTTAAAATATGTGTGTTCTTATTGTCAATTTACAAAGAGGCTGCTTCTCAAAAACTCTTATTGTGAAAGCAAATGTTCTTTAAGGATAATGGGCAGGATTTTGGAATCAGATGATCCCTGTCATAATAGGATGGCATTGTAGCAGTGGCGAGGGAGCTTCATACTGGTTGCATATCACTGTTGTAGCTGGCAGAACAGGTATGTTCATTTTAGGTTACCGAACGGCTGTTGGAGGAAATCTTTCATATTAGTCCTTTAAGTTTTACACTTCCATATGTGTTCTCAGGATTTCTTTGTTATAATTAAGGATAAGATTTTGGATGGTGCCATCATTGAGTTGGAGGAGATATTCTTGCACAAATGCACTTTTGCATGATGCACTATTTGCTGAATCACCTAGTTAGGTACTCGAGAGGTTCATAAAGATCTGGGGAATGCACATGCCATCCCATAAAGCTGTCAATCAAGTATTGGAAAGACTGTGGAGATGCCATTCTAAGTGCATGTACTTATCCCCTGAGTTTACTTTGAGATCACTTACAATACACAAGCTAGATTTATACTGCACAATGACTCCCTTAGATTGTGGAATAACCAATCAGAGGACTGTTTATTATGAAATATTGTTAGCTGCTTTCTCTGAAATCTGAATTCATAAATTTTAAGAGGGAGAAATTTCTTGTTTGTTACAGCAAGAAAGCCTTGTCTTGCCAAAGACTTCTCTTACCTCTTCATTTCCCTTGGCATGCAGGGGAGGGAAGAGTGAGCTTTGGAAAATCACCTAGCTGGGAAAACAACAAAACCGTCTTGTGTGATCAAAAGCTTCCCAGGCTGATCAAACTGTTTCAAGTGAAGATCCTGTGTTGACAATGAGAATCTGAGGAGATGGATCCCATACTCCCACATACTCTTTTCATTGAGCTCATTTGTTTATCCTGTCTGCTTGCTACACTTGAGCTAACAGGCTTCGGAAATGTTTACTGTGTGAATGTGCTAGGAACCAAGATATGTTTAGGGCATTTTATTGTCCTACTGTTCAGGACTTATTTATGTAGGCTAAAGTGGATGTTCAAAAAGTGTAGGACTGCATTAATCTGGGGGAAGTTCTTTGATTTCTAGGAGGCACTCCAGATTTTCTCTGGTGTATGAGCTAGTAGAATTTGCCTAGTCAAGACAATCAGTTTGTCAATTAAGAAAGGAGCACCGTCCGTTCAGTGGTCTGTGTGAATGTACATTTTGCATATTCCTAACTGACTATTTTTAATGTCTAGCATCTTAGCCCTCCAAAACCTAATGGCTGCTACTGCATCCACTGATCTCACCCCTTTCTCACCCCCAGGAATAACCTAAGGGTTTGTCTTTACCACCACACTAAATCAGCACCGCTTCCAGATTACAGATGGGCTCGTTCCTGTTAATCTAGGTCTTGGATTGTTCTAACAGACCCATGAAGCCATACAGAGGCCCATTACCATTTCCTTGCATGCAATTCTCTACTACACCACCTGCCTGCAAGACTGGGGGGTAAAGCAGTCTTAGGAGCTGAAAGCCTTGTGCTTGAATTATGTGGTAGGGTAACATGCCTCACTGAAGCACATTCATCTTCAAGGTTCTTTGCAAATGCTATGGGTCAGATTGTGGGCTTCCCTTTGGCAAGCACTCGTGAATTGTGCCATTGCCTTGAGTAGTCCCGCTGATGTAACTGCCCACTATTCTATATTGGGGCCCACCCTACTTCCATTAAAGTTAATGGGAATTTTGCTTCCTGATTTTAACGGAAGCAGACTTGCAATGACTCCATTGTGAGACAGCCAGTAAGTAATAGTATAATAGTAGAACTACTGGTGCCCTAAATTGGTTAGGAGGAGCTGTACAGACACACATGGAGAAATTCTAGAGAGACTTTATAGCAATCACCTCCATCTTCAAGAGGAGACCACCCTGTGGTCTTGTCCCAGATCTTGTGTCCTGAACAAAATGGTGCATTACACCAGACTACGGACATTACCAGGGGTAGTCCTTACTGCTGTGAGCAGCCCCTTTGACTTCTACTCAAGACAGTAAGATACACTGCTGTTACATAATCACTAAAACCAGGGATACATACCGACAAGAGAGAGCCTTTTCATAATGAAGGCAAGACGGGGCCAGATCTTTAGCTGGCATAGACTGGTATTGGTGACATAACTACTACTTGAATTTGGTACTTAACTGTTCTTCAGTTTTTCACTCTGGTGTTGAATCTTCATTTTTGTTTTCAGAAGATAAATGAAGGTCTATTTCCCAATACTGAAGTTCCTGCCTTGATGATGAAACACAAGCAGATTACATATATAGAGAAGGCAATTGCAGCTCTTATGCAGTGCCCTTCCTGTGTGAAAAATTCTGACATAAAAAAATCAGCTTCTGAGAAACAGGAGCCAACATCCAGAATTCATGCCAGTCCCACTCTAGACTTCATTAGCAGAAATCCCCAAGACAAAGTGTTTGGCCAAATCAGTGGCAGAGCTAATTTTGTGATGTGTGTTCTACAGACTCGTGGGGACTAGAACAGAGTCTGTTATACTCATTTCACTTTTAAAACACCATTTTTTCCAAACCACAGTCCCTGGAAGAAAAGTCACTAATTTATATTTTCACCTTTTAAAAGTGAGAAAATTAATTAGGATTTTATTGTCTTTAAAAATGTTGATGAAATTAAAAGTGAAACTATTTTGTAAGTCATGATCGAATCAAAATCAGTGATAAATAAAGCAAAACATCAGGGCTGAATACAAAAGTTAGAAAGTCTCAGAGGAGTAGCCGTAACTTTAGACGGGGAGTCTGTCACTTTAAAAACAATGAGTAGCCCTATGGCACCTTAGCGATTAACAATATATATATATATATAGTATCATGAGCTTTTGTGGGCAAAACCCACTTAATTAGATGATGAGCTGGAGAGGAATAACAGAAACCAAGTTGTTATAACAGGAAAAAAAAAAGGTACCTGTGGTTTCTATAATGAGAATTTAGCTGAATATTTAATTTCAGCACAATACTGGCATCTTTTTGAGGTTTCCCTTTCTATATACGCTTGTATATAGTTATACATGCATACATATACTAAAAGTATATGTGAATAAATACTGAAAAGTCTGCTGCTGTCATTTAAATCTCTCCCTTTCCATTTTCTAAGTTGATTAGGATGTACTTAGTTCTTTTTTCTGTTTTTGTGACTACTGATCATAAGAAAACATAATTTGGATATTAGAAATATTTACTTATGTAGAACTGAAGCTCCTACTAAGATGCAAATTGTGCTTCAGGAAAGATAGTTGGGCTTTTCCTCCTCCCCTTCTCTTTTCCTTTTTGACAGTCAGTTAATAAAGACTCAACAATAAGCAGCTGCCAGTGATGTCATTTGGGACTTTGTTCACGGAGCTTGTATTTACAAGTACCAAGCAACTACATAACAGCAGAAAAGCCAGCTACCAGCAAACTTCAAGTCTGCAGTTACTGCAGGACTTGGTGGATGGTCTAGAAAGCTAACCCTGTTCTTCTGACCACAGAGTTTTAAAGTTTGATAAATAAACACTGGATAAACTCAGGAGAATTTCTGGACTGCAAAGATTTCTTATGGTTGTGATTTCTCTAGGACTGTGGCGTGTTTTAATTGAACAACTACAAGTAAGGCTTTTGCTGTTTTAGTACTTTATCATATTTGCAAAGCGTCTTTTAAAATATGGTATTTATTTTTTAGTATTTCTACTGGTGGTTTTGTTTTATTATAACAGCATTAAGTATGCAGTTGCTAGCAGTAATTACAGTCAGACATCCGAATGTTTCAAGTGTGGCTAGCAGTCCCATCTTGCAAGGGCAATAGAAAAATCACAGCTATGATTCTCAATTGTATGTTTGCATGTGATGGTGTGCTAACCTGCCTTTTTTCAATATAACTGTAAAATTACACTGATTATAAAACAAAAAAAAATACGTATTTTTTATAAGTTGTTTGATGATATTTATGGTGGTTCCTGAGTTAGTGTCATATTAGGACAATCAAAATTCATTCAAATACTTAACATAGTTTCCCTATGAAGTTGTACTTCCTGCTCGTCTATACTTAGATGGAAGGCACAATTAATATGGTTCTACTTTTAATCTCTGTATTGGTTCTGGAAGCACAGAAAGTTTTTAAAGTTAGTAAATCATCCAGTGAAAGCATTCAGATAAAATGAGATGTATGCTACAGGTCAAACCTTCTTGTCTGGCACCCTCGGGAACTGAGTGGTCCCGAACCACGGAGTTTGCTGGACCACTGCAGGTCAAGGCTTCCTACCCGGCTGTAGGCTCTGCTTCTGGCTGGGGCTGCACTCCCCTGCTGTCTGCCCCACTGCCTTCAGCCCCCACCGTGCCAGCCCTGGCCAACGTTGTGTTCTCACCGTACCAGTTCGAGACAGGAGCTGGCCCTGCTGCCTCCAGCCCTGGCTGCGGCTGCGCTGCCCACTGCCAGTCCTGCCCAGGCTATGCTTCTGAACCTGGCCAGCCAGGGCTTTCTTGTTTAGCAATATCTGTGGTCCTGCTGGACCATGGATGTAGCCAGACCAGAGAGTCCTGGATTTTAGAGGTTCAATCTGTAGTACAACAGGAGCAGTAGCCATTTTTATTTTATTTCTGTTTGCTTCAAACAATGAATGATAAATAACAAAGCTGAGACACTACTGAAAGGGCCTGCCCTGATAAGCACTGTTAATAATATTTTGTATTTCTTTAGTGCCTTCAATCCACAGATCATAATGTTCTTTGCAACCACTAATGAACTCAGCTTTACAACAAAGCTGTAAAGTTGGCAACTGTATTATTCCCGTTTCACAGGGGAAGGACTGAGGCACAGAAGTGACCTACCAAAGGTCGCCCTCCACACTCTGTTGAAAGGCTTGGAGCAAATCCCAGATCTTTCAATTCCCCATCCCATGCCTGAGCCAGAAGGCCATCCTATTTAGTATATTGTCTATTCCCCAGATCACAATTCTGGGTATAAGGAGCTCTCGACCTTTTTGATTACTGCTTTCCTTGACTTAGTGATGTATTTTTGTTGGGGAAACAAAACACTGTTCCTAAAGGAGGAGGCAAAAGGAAGCTTCTGCTGTCATATGTGTGAGGGTTAGTCAGCATATATTACATCTGACCCCAGTTGAAATTCAGTATAAATAGGCAAGATCCCTTCTTAATTCTAATCCTACCACATTGCTTGCCACCCATTTTGGCCTCATTACAAAGGCCCCACAATCCTGCAAAATGTCTGTAAGGATCTGTCTGGGTGGATCCATGCTCTGGGACTGGTGCCCTGGGGCTAGAATCACAATGAGGCTTTAGGCATTGCAAAACTAAACACTTGCAGCGCCCAATTTTTTTTGGAGCCTTGCCACCTACTTGAAGGAACAGCCCCGAGTTAAACATCCAGGCTTCCTGTTCCATCGAGGTAGTTAGATGGCTAAGAATCCACAGAAGCTGTCACACTTAGAGGGCAGTTGCCTAAATTTGCCACTAGAAAATGTGGAGGAGAGGTGGTGTGGCCTGTGCCTCCTTACGTCACCCCCTCAAAAAGAGTTTGGTGCTTCCCTCCGACTCTGACGTAGATGCCTATCTCTGCTCATGATTCACAGCCACAGATCCTCTCCTGCAGATAAGCATCTAAGCACTTCCTAATGTTTATTAAAAACAAACGCATTTCATGAAAAAGCAGTGATAACTCCCTCTCCCCTTTATCTTTTAGCCCAGTAGGTACAGCGCTCACTCAGGTTGTGGAAGAACCAGATTAAATTCCACCCTCTGCCCAATGTGGAGAAGAGATTTGAATTTGGGTTCCCTATTTGGCTGGAGAGTGCCCTAATAGTTCTGTTTTGGGGCATTCTAGGGCAGGTCTCTTGCTCACTCTTGTTGTATCTGTGTATATAGACAAATATGCACAGGAATGGGGGATTGGAACCTAGCTTTCCCATCTCTTACATAAGTGCTAAGTCATTCTTAGTTACTCCGGTCGAATGCATACTTAAGTATTTTATGCATAGTAGAAAGCTTCTATAGCAGATTCTGAGGCCAGGTCGGCACTACAGGAGAAAGTCAACCTAAGATCTGTAACTCCACCTATGAGAATAGTATAGCTGGGGTCAATGTACCTTAGGCTGAATTTCTGTGGCATCCCCACTGTGAGAGGTCTTTCCTTACTCCTTGTGACCTGGCTGAGTACTGCGATTGATGGGGGGTACTGTCATTGGTTGATTTAGTGGGTTCTTACTAGACCCACTAAATAGAATTCAGGCAGATTGATCTCTGGATTGTCGATCTCAGGGTAAGTGAAGACAAGCCCCGTGAGAGCCCTGTCCCAGAATAACTCATAGTCAAGTGATTAGGGCCCCGTCCTGTGAGGAAATGGAGAGCTAAATTCAAATCCATTGTTCATTTCAGGCTAACAGATTTCAATAGGAGCAGGAACAGACCCTAAAAGCCTTTGAAAGTTTGGGCCAATTTTTCTTACATATTCCTTTCCTTATGATGGCAACATAATATGTTACAGGCCTATTTTATATTTCACTAACCCAAATTAGGATACTCAAGAGAGTCCCAACCTGTAGATACGTTAGTTGGACTTTTGCCTTGCTAAGGACTGCAGGAGTGGGCCCGGAAAATGTGCCTGAGGATGACATTATATATCTATATCTATATAAAATAATCCTCTATCATTTAACTATAGTGTTAAAGTGGAAAATTGCCAGCAACACTTCTATTCTTCTGAATAAATGGAATTAGTGTGTACTTTAGCCAGTCAAACTGACAGGTGGGATTAACTTTTGGACAAAACACCTGCAATTGTGCAAAAGGAAAAGCAGGACTAAGGACTTAAGCACTATTGTTACAGGGACTGATGCTGCAAAGTACTCTACAACTCCCACTGATTTCAGTGAAAGTTCAGGGAGTTCTGCACCTGGCTGGATCTAGACCATGGTAAAACAGAAATACTAATCTGGCTATGGAAGTGTCTCGTTTCTAAAATGCAGTTCTATTACCTACAATAAGATTAATGTACAGTAGAAATAGCATGTTATCCATAATGCTTTCAATACCTTCATCCATTCCACGCATGCCTAATGATGTGTGGTTATGCTAAAACATTGATTACCTCAGATATTTCTGGATGGTTGCCAAATTAATCAAGGTGTTTTCAGAGTGAGGAATGGGATTGCTATAATCTGAACATTACCTGGAAATCTCGCTGAGATTTCTTTGACTGGCTAATGTGGTGTATCGTGTCGCAGAAGGTACTAAACGCTGTCCTTAAATTGCCTTTAGGCAATTATGGTTAATGTGAACTCTGTGAAAAGCAGCTTGGACACTAAAACTGTGGATAAAAATGTCACTGAAAGATGCACAATTTACTTTGAGAGAACAAATACTGTTGTTGAACTGCATGTTTGATAGGCTTGTCGCGAAATGATAGTTTGTTTTCCAGAGCCAGACTAGTTTTAGATGGTGTGCATATACAATAAGTCTATGCAGCATCGAATATATCACAAATTCTTTTATTAGAATGCTAATTGATTATAATAATTCATCCTTATCTAAACTGTTAAATCAAACAGTTCACCATGCCCTTTTATTTTGTTTTTTTTTTTTGTCACTCACAAATAATACAAATAGGAAAAGTTAGTTAAAGCATGCAACAGTGGAGACACATGTAATTGCTTGCCTTATTTTAATTGCAGCAGCACTGAGGTGAGTGTGTGGATATTTGGGATAGGAGAATGGCAGAAACAACTCTGCCTAGTTAAGTATTGTTAGTAATTACCATTCATACTTTGCCCTTTTCCTGCTATGACAGGTTATGATAACTCTACCCATGCTAAGTAGTACTGGACTCTGCAAATAGTCACATTGAAATCAATGGGACTACTTGTGGAGGAAGGTACTTCTCAAAACCCTGGTCTACACTAGGACTTTATTTCAAAATAACCGGCCCCGAAGGTCAAAATTATAAGTGGCGTGTCCACACTACCAAGCCTGTTGTTATGAAATAATGGGCCACAGAATTCGAAATCTGATAGAGATGCAGCCGTGTTAGTCTGGTCTAGCTGAAACAAAAGACAGAACTATGTAGCACTTTAAAGACTAACAAGATGGTTTATTAGGTGATGAGCTTTCGTGGGCCAGACCCACTTCCTCAGATCAACATGTGGAAGAAAATCGGCACAACCATATATACCAAAGTGATACAATCAAAAAATGAACGCATGTGAAATTGACAAATCAAATTTTAGAACAGAGTAGGGGTGAGGGGGGAAGGTAAGTGTCTGTGAGGTAATGACATAGGGGTGATAATAGGGGAAGTTTCTGTGAGGTAATGACATTAGGGGTGATAATTGGGGAAGCTATCTTTGTAATGGGTGAGATAATTAGAGTCTTTGTTTAAACCCATACATTCATGCTTAAATTTGACACTTTATGTATGGGTTTAAACAAAGACTCTAATTATCTCACCCATTACAAAGATAGCTTCCCCAATTATCACCCCTAATGTCATTACCTCACAGAAACTTCCCCTATTATCACCCCTATGTCATTACCTCACAGACACTTACCTTCCCCCCTCACCCCGACTCTGTTCTAAAATTTGATTTGTCAATTTCACATGCATTCATTTTTTTGATTGTATCACTTTGGTATATATGGTTGTGCCGATTTTCTTCCACATATTGATCTGAAGAAGTGGGTCTGGCCCACGAAAGCTCATCCCCTAATAAACCATCTTGTTAGTCTTTAAAGTGCTACATAGTTCTGTCTTTTTTGTTTCAATTCCAAATCTGTACTCCTGCTTTTCATCAGAAGTAACGCTAATTCTGAAATAGTTATTTTGAAATAACAGCAGTGTGGACGCTATTTCAAAATAATTACTTCCCAGAGTAATTCAAACTTATTACTCGCCAGTGCTTCCTGGGGCTCTAAGTCTGTGGTAGCACATCTACATTGATGGAGTCTACCTTGGACTAATTTTGATGCTTCCCCATAGTGAGGACACACTAGTTCTAATTTGTTAAATTGGGAGTTAAGTCAAATTTAGTAATTTTGAAAGTGTTTCCTAGTGTAGGCATGGCCAAAATGAATAAGGGTCTCACTATTTGACCTTCAATTAATTGTTCTGTTCAGTTAGTCTTTATCTTCAGTGCAGTGCTGATATCCAGAGTTGCAATTGTAGAGTAAAGGCAGTATGTAGTATTCCTGGCAAAGCAACTTTTGGGTGGGATAAAATAATGACTGAATTTCCTCTCTTTCATTATTTTCTTTTTGCTAGTTTCCAAAGCACCCAGGTGTATCTTCTTAAGATATGAAATAACTTGGCTAAAATACTCATTTTACTTGGCTAAATATCTGGAATCTTACACAATGGTTCACACTGATACATTTTTGGGGGTGATTTTGTCCGTAGAGGGCTATGTTAAACTGAATAACATAATTCCTTGCTGGACTGACATTTTCACTAATGCCGCTTAAAACATATAGATATGTTCAAGGACAAAATTTGGGGTTTATTTTGGAAGCTACTGAAAGATTAGCTTTTTAAAATAAGAATCACTTCACTATAACAGTAGTGCATCTATATGTGGACCTAATTAGACTGAAATTCTTCCCTGGTTTTTAAAATAAACACATGGATAAGATGTATTTGATACTGTTCTACATTTATAGATCCAGCTCCAGTAAGTCATTAAGCTGCCATTACATACAGCAATAGCACGTGCTTTCAAGACAATGATATAAATGAGAAAAAGATTATTTTTTCAGAGTATATGCATTTGATTTGGGGTCCAAAACCTGCAGTCATTGTGTAGGCAAAACTCCAGTATGCCTCAGTGGGAATTTTGCCTGAGTCAGTGCCTTAGGAATTGACTCTTGGCAAAATACTTTGTCCTCAATCTTTTATATGCAGCTTGTGTGAACTCTGCACAGCTCATGTTTCTCTGATTGCATTTAGAGGGTCATTTATTGTGCAATGTTGTCTGTCCTTATAACAGATGTTAAAGGATCCCCCTTTAAAGGCTACTCCTCCACAGCATCTAATTATAACCTACACAAAAGCGTAACAGATGTTATAATTGTCTTTACTCTTTGATTAAATAGTTTCTGCATGATTTGCTTTCTTGTCCCCTCCTTTCTTCCCCTTCCTCAGTTTCTAAGGTCTTTCTGGACAATTCACATGTGTCTTCAGTTTGTTGGCAGTGGCTGGGGTTGGTTTTTTTCCCCAAATGTGCGATCTTTTTTTGTTTTCATTGTTAATATTTAACAGATTGTTATGTACTGTTGGACCAAGAAAAAGTAACACAAACATTGTGATTAGAAAATGTACACTTGAATGAATTTTCCTCTTTCTTCAGCTTGTAATGCACAATAACTGAGGAATAGGCATTCAAATGTGTGGGTTATTTAACAGCATGTGTATTACCACATATCATGTGCCATGAGTGCAAAATAAATAACAAGTTGAGAAAAACAGTGAAGCTAAAGTCCTATCTGGGAGTTCCAGGAGGGATTATATCTTGGAAAGGACACATTTTTACCCAGGGTGTGTCTAGACTACAGGATTTTGTCAAAAAAAGTGGCCTTTTTCCTAAAAAACGTCCCCTGCATCTAGACTGCTGCCGCATTCTTTCGAAAGTAAATCGAAAGAACATGGCAGTTTTTTCGACTGCAGAAAACCTCGTTTTATGACGAATAGCGCCTTTTTTCGAAAGTGCTCTTTCGAAAAAAGGCGCTATGTAATGCAAACTGTGCTTTTTTGACTGCCTGGATGCTCTCTTTCCAAAAAGCGGCTTGCTTTTTCAAAAGTACTGGTTGTAGTCTAGATGCTCTTTTTCAAAAGAGGCTTTATCGAAAGTATCTTTCGAAAAAGTCTCTTTCGAAAGAGGCTTGCAGTCTAGACGTAGCCCCAGATCACCTGCCTGTAGAAGAGTACATTTGGTAATCCATGAGATGCAGGACCTGTCATTCCTTCATGGTATGCACAGCCAGTGTGGGCTAATGTTCGGGGGGAGTGGTCATGTTCCCACCTTTTCTCACCCCTTGTGGAAAGAATTGTGCTCATGAGGGGCACTGAGTGGGCAATCCCTGTGCACTCCAAGCCCATTGCCCTTGCAAGAGGGGGTATGGAATGTGGGGAGAGAAGAAGGATCCTTGTGCTTCTCAGCTCCCTGTGCTATGCTCATAATGCCCAAAGGATATCTCACCTGTATGCCGTTTAAGACCTTTATTTTCATATGCTGTTTGAAAACCCAGCTTGTTCCTGTGCACCCTGAGGTTAAAGTGTTAGTGTTTGGTTGCAAAAATTTGGAGTAGTGGATGGCTAAGAGATAGGGGATGCCTCCTCCTGCTTTAATAGATTAAATATGATCCAGGTCTGGAATGACCAAAAGGAACTACCATCTGATGGTTCTTTGATGATCATGAAATACATTTACACTCATGATGCATTTTGTGTGTATGTGTTTTGCAGTAGGTATGGAGGGGGTGGAATTTATTCACCAGCCAGCAGTTGTGGAGGCATCTGTAGTTGGGCATTGGGCCAGTGGATGCTGTAATTGCAAACCCTCTGATCTCTCCTCCAGTCTATCCCTTCCCTTCCTTCTTGTTGCTGTTCTACTTTTGACACAGAGGGGCTGCCAAGCCTTTCTTGCTCCCTCACCTTGTGAGCTGTCTCTCTAGCCTCCTCCCACCCCAACACACATGGTACCCATGTTTCCAGCCTACACGTGGACTTTCTTAGAAGGGTTTCCGGGCTAACATACATTTTGAAAACAGATCTTAAATGAGATAATGAGAGAAAAAAAGTTTTGTTCCCCCTTCCACCCACTTTTATGAAACCAACATACAACCCCATATAGGGTCTGATTAAGTCCATAAGTAGTGTGCAGGAAGCCAAGACAATGGAAATCTGTGTTGTCACATTGTCTTGAGTACTGCAAATTGAGACAGAAAGGGTGAAAATCAACAAGGTTTTACTTACCTAACCATCAGGCAGCTACCGAAGCAGTTGCAGCAGAAGTCCCTAACTCAAGTCACTGTATGTACCGTACTCACACACTTCCACTTGCTTCTTATTAAGAAAACATTAACTCAAAGACTACAACTCCCAGCATACAATACTGGAACTAGCACTACCACATTTCCTCCATCTTAAGAACCAACCTGTCTTGCAAAAACAACAATAATAATACAATAGCTTGCTAAACTATCTTAATAAATACCAATTAAATAACTAGCAAATAAATAATAATTAAGAATAAATGGTTGTTTAATTACAGTTACACTTCTAATTATAACTGAGAACTAATCTCCTTTTTCATTAATAATTACCTAACATAGTCTCAAATTCATGTAGGTAGCTGTCTGACTCTGCTAACACATCTGTCAGGCACAATGTTCTGTCAGTTATCCTGTACTGTCATCAGTGGCAAAGTAAAATCATTAGCACTAGTTAGATGGTCTAAAAAGAAACCTCTTTGCTTTGTTTTTGGTAAGCAGGTGCTAGATAAATAAACAACATTTCGTACCTGACCATCTGACAGCTTGTAAGTATAAGGTCCTTTTCTTTTTGCACCCCCTCCTCCAACAATTTTCAATGACAATGTGATTCCGAGTTATCCTTTTCATACGCTGACAAATCAGCCAAATGCAGCTTTCAGTTCTATGGCCCCACAATATTTCTGTCTATATTTGTGTGCTGTTTCTGTTGAACTTTTGGGGGTTTTTTTATTCAGCTACACTGATATATCAGATATAGGTCCTGTAATCCATGCAATAATTCAGAAGGTGACCTTTGAATTGTGGCATGATGCATAGCTCTTGTAGATTTGTAAGAAAACTGTAGTGAAGGTCATCCGTGCTTCAATTTCCAACAGAGCTGTTTGCAGACTGTGTTTCAAATATCTGTTGAATTGTTCAGTTTCTCTGTTTGCTTGAGGGTAATAAATGGATGATCTTCTATGTTTAATATTCCTTTCTGCTAGAAAAGTTTGATATTTCAGTGAGGTATATTGCATTTTATGATCCACTTCAGGTTCCCTTTCTTGCTAAAGACTGACAAGAACTTGATCTCTGTGGCAGAGATGAGTTGTGACCTAAACACAACTTTAGGCCATTTGCTAAAGTAACATAGTGACAGTCACTTGGCACATTGTCTGATGGCAGCCTTTTCCTTCACTGCATCTGGAAGAAAAACAGATTATAATGGTGGTACATGTGTCATCACTATCTGGTCACGTAATTTGCAAGCAGGGCTGGCCTTACCATGAGGCGAACTGAGGCGGTCGCCTCAGGTGCCAGACCATGGGGGGGCGTCACTAGGACCCAGAGTGTAGAAAATTGTGTCTGCTGCTGGTGCATATGTATTCTCTTTGCAGTACCATGAGAGGAGTAGAACAGGAAGAAGGCAGAATTGAGACCTTTCAAAGTTTTGGCCCAAGCGAGGGAGTATGGGGGTGTCATTTGAGCTCCCCACCTCAGCTGCCAAAATGTTGTGGGCTGGCCCTGTTTGCAAGTAATGCATGTTTTTATACCTGCTACAGCTGGAGCATCCATTCCCATCCACCAGTTTAGGCAATGTGGATGTTTCATTCTTACAATCCTTTGGTGTGTGTTGTGTGCCAGCTGCATGAGTTTTTTGGCTGCAGTTCATCTGGCACAATGAACTTGGTATCTTCTTGTGGAGAAAGTCCGTTGTATACTCTAAAGCAAGATAGCTTGGAGTTGTGTGACCATTTTGTCATTAACAGTCCCTGAAAATGTTTTTAACTGGGCATGCAAAGGAAGTAGATTTGAATTGTTCTTGTGTAACTGCTGTGAAAGTACCTGTTTTAGGTACAACTATTTCATCATCATCCTTGATTGGTGTGTCAGATGAAGGCAAGGGCATGTGGCAGAAACAATTAGCCATCACATTTTTAATCCCCAGGCAATCTGTGTCATATGTGAAAGACAATAGACTCGCTGACCATCTAGCAATTCATCTTCCTACTCATTTGCATCCTTTAGATATTACTAGTGTTGTCAAAGGGCTGTGATCTGAATGCAGTTTTTGAAAATATGGCTCCAAAGGTAACTTCTCCATTTTTCTGCAGCCCAAATGGAAGCAAGTGCCTCTTTTGCAATGGCTGAATAATTTCTCTCCACTTCTGTAAGTGTTCTCAAAGGAAATACAACCATCTTCTTGATACTGTCATCATGGATTTGCATAAGAATTGTCCCTAATCCATAGTCTGAGGCATCCACTCTCACAGGTATAGGTAACCATGCAAGTCCAAGGTTATTTAATCAAATCTTCACTGCTTTGTGCTTGTGACAGTTCTATGACTGAAGCATAATTTGGAATGGGGGACTGACAGAATTGCTGTACCTCTGCTCAAGGTGGGGGTGCCTCTGTGCTCTCAGAAGAGGCAGGGTCTCAGGTGGAAGGGCCGGAGCTGGGTCTAACCTCCCCCCACCAGCCCTTCAGTGCCACTCAGAGTGCACTGTGTGGGGTTCCAGTGGCAATTTAAAGGGCTCGGGGCTTTGGCTGCAGCAGTAGCAGTGGCAGCGGCTAGGAGCTCCAGGACCTTTTGAATCACCAAGCCCTGGGGTACTTGCTCCCTTGGCCACCCCCACTCCCCGTGGGTGGGCCTGGTTTGGAATAAATTTGGCATACCATGTCATAAGACCTAGGAGAGCCCATGAGATCTGTGAGTCTCTCAGAGATGATGCTTTTGTAATTGCTAAGACATGTTTCACATCAGGTTTCAGTCCCATCTGCAAAATTGCATGCCCCAGAAATATCTATTATGTCTCTCCAAAGTGGCATCTGGCCAAACTCTGTTTCAGCCCTGTTGATGTGGAAGATATTTTTTGGTTCCTCAGGAATCTTCCTGACTACAATAACACCATCCAAATAACTGCGGACTCTTGGCTGGTTCTTTAGAGTCACTGGCATCGCTCTCTGGAAAGTGCTGGGTGCTGATATAAGTCTGTATGATACACGTTTAAAGCAGAATAGTCCAGCATATGGAATAAATGTTGTGAGATCTCTGCTGTCTTCCTGAGGTGTAACTTGGTGATAAGTTCTCCGTAGATCCAGAGTAGAAAACATCTTTGTGTCTTGAATCTCCACGAACACTGCTATGTATGTGAGTGGATGGCTGACAGTCACAATGACATTGTTAGAATCCTTTACAGTTACACAAAGATGAATAACTCCCTCCTCCTCCTTTGTCACCACTTACACACCCATTCAGAGGCTGTAGTGTCTCCGGTGATACTGCTCTGTACTATTTTTTTTAAGTTCTAGCAATACAGCATCCCTGACTGAGAAAGTTAGCAGGTACAGCTTCTGTTGCAGGGGTGTCACATTAGGTCCAAGTTTAATTTTGTGAACAAATCCAAATGTACAGCCCCAAGCACCTCCACTCCACTATCCTCGTTAAGTGTAGAGACTGGAGTTTGTGGTGGTGTCAGCCGGGTGAGACAGAAGCAATGCCATTGACTACTCAGGGTGTCTAGTGTGGCAAAGAAATCTGCCCACAATAGGAGTACCCCGGGTATGATAGAGCATTCCATTGGTACACAACATGGATCAAAAGTCAAAGTTACAAGTAAGGAGCCAAGCACAGGAACATACCACATTAAGCCCAAGCTTGGTTCAGCATGTGGCACACAAACACATCCAACGTATTGTAAATAAATTGATTTAAAGTATTATTGAAACTGCTGAGCCAGTGTCCAGCATTAATTCCACCCTCTGGGGCTTCCATCATGCTAGAGCAGAGTACATGCTACTTTATGCGTAGTGTATGTCTAACTGCTTTCATCTACACTCAGAACAGTAAAACCAGATCCAGTGCTATTATGTACTTGTTGAATAGGCTGTTTGCTTCAGCACAGTTTAGCAAACTATCTGGTCTTTTCACAGTGATTGTCCTGAATTCCCTTTGCAGAGCACCCTGTGTAATTCCTAATATGTTGTGTAGATCCACAATAGTAATATACTTTTTTTTGTGAGTTTTGCAGTCACTGGATCTGTGACTTTCCATTTGCATTGCCCTTGTCATTTTTTGACTGCTTTGTTGTAGTACATCTTCGGTGTCTGGACTAACTGTTTTTGCCTCCACTGTAGCTGGCTCAGTGAGATGAACAAAGCTTATATTTTTCCGTAGGGTCAGATCTCATTCAAGTTAGAGGCACAACTAATATGAGGCACAAGTGTCTTTCTCCACAAGCTGACTTCAAATCATCTGCCATGTGGCCAAAGTCACATTGTTCCCTTAAAGCAGCAATATCCTGATCTGTCAATTTCCCCAAGTTTCCGTTCATGCTAGGAGAATTTGTAGTGTTCAGCTACCACATTTACCTTAGGCACAAAAAATATCTTCAGTGCACCAAGTGTAGTCTTATATTTATCACCCAGAAAGGGAAGATTGTAAAATATATGCTGCCCTTCTGCTGCAAGATAGCGAATAAGCGGTGCATGGGTTGTTTTGTTTCATAAAATTCTGTCAAGGATAGAGTTTTCAAGCACTCTTATCCAAACATTAAAAAGTACCTGACTGGTCAAATAGCTTTAGGGATGGGAAGGGCACCCTTGTGGCCACTTTGTTGAGACCAAAAGGGTGAAAGCCACAAAGGTATTTTGTTTTGTTTGTTTAGATAAACCACCATGCAGCTCCAGAAGCAGATGCCCCGACTTCAGCCATGACTGATACACACGCTTCCTGCTTTTTGGTCATTTTTCTAATTCAAAGACTACGACTTCCAGCATGTAATACTGAACATACCACCACCACACTGTTCGTTTAGCAGTTTCTGATTGAGCTCTCACACTCACACTGTTAAAGAAGCAAACTGTGCCTGGCTAAGCTGGTTTCTGAGTTGTTGTTTGGTTGTTCAAAATCCATGTAGTACTGTGGTTTTCTTCTCTTTCCTCTCAAAACACCAGCATGGCTTGAAACGATTTCCATTACTTTTATTTAAGAAACCCAGCCTGCTTTGAGACTGAACCTGTTTGCTACTGTCTAAGGCCAGGTCTACACTGGATCTGGAAGGTTGGGTTAAGGGACACAGCTCTAGCTAAGTAAAATACATAGCTGGAGTTGGCTTACCTTAAGCCTAGGGAGACCGATGGAAGCAGCTTCCCTTACTTCTTGTGACTGCCAGGAGTACCAGTACCAACTAGAGCGCTCCACAGCATGTGATTTAGTGGGTCTTAATTAGACCCATTACACGAAACACCAGAAGATTGATCTCTGGTGCAGCAAGTGAAGACGTGGCCTAACTTATAACTTTCTCTTTCTGTTTTTGGATGACCAAACGTGGTCATTACTCATAGCCCATCTGGAAATTTAGACTTTATAATACCAGATATGTACTGTTCCTGAAACTTTACTCTGGTGAGACACCTGCTAGGATTCTGGAATATCTTAACAGTATCCATAGAGCCTAATTGATAACATTTGCTGCAATGTTGACAATAAACCCTCCTAACGTAGCACACATCAGTGTAGGTTTTATCAAACACTGCTCTGAAATATTTGTATTGGTCTGCACTAAAATACTTGTGCCTTAGCAATATACAACCCCATTTGTCTGGGAACCTCAATGTGCTTTACAAACTGTGCTGTTCATGGATCTACAAAGAGTACAATATCTTTCCATTGCTTATATCCAAAATCTCATTAATTGTGAACCCTTCCTATTTATAAATGAGAGGAATAGATGAAATAAGAAAAAAAGTCTAGAGCGCCAGCTGTGCTTGTGCAGAGTATTTTAATTATCCAGACACCTGTCCACTACCAACTTATAGTGTTTCATATAGGTCACTGAACAGCCAGATGATGGTAATGACTTTCATTCACTATCGTGCTGGTGTGAATTTGAAACAGTGATCCATAGGTGAAAGGCTAAAATTTCAATTACCATACTCCAACCCTTTCAATTCCCTGTATTTCACTGGTGCTAGACATCCCATATTTCACATCTGTGGAACATTTGATAAATTATGACATATTAACAGATCATCTTAAATCACTAAGAATTTTAACATCTGTTAATAATTGCTACTGAACAAGACTATTAAAGGATAAACTGGCAAAGAGTGTCTCTAATAAACACACCTCTCCCTTATGTCACCGTTTTGAATGTTAGGAATCATTCTGTTCCAAGATTTTCCTTACTACAACCTAAATCTGCACAAGCAGAGGAAAATGCAAAATGGGCCGGAAAAGGAAAAACAATACAACACCATGGAAAGTCTGAGGTTTGCTATTCTACTTCCCTCTCTACTCAAGAACTAATACAAGTCTTAAACTAATACAAGACTCATATTCTGCCATGTTTTAATTGGCTGTATATCTAACATAATGAGGTTTATGAGAAACATCAGTCTTTAATCAAGTGAATTGCATTTCTTCTCCATTCTGTCTGTCTGTCTGTCTGTCTGTGTCTCTCTCACACATATAGACCTTTAACAAGCCATTATTGAAAATTTAGGGGCTAGATTCTGACTTTAGGCACATCTCTTGGCCAGGTATAGTGCATACGCTGCATTGCCCCAGGGGTGCACCTTTGAGTCACAATTCCTCCCTGGCTTCCTCCTTGCTATGCTGGGGTGGGTGGGAGTGTGGGAGGGGATGAGGGATTTTACAGCTGGTTTATATTACCAGTAAGTTACTACAGTCTCTCTGTCTCCTACTAGTTCAGCTACTCTGGCCAGCAAATAGTGCGGAGCCAAGGTATGGCCCCATACTCCACACACCTGCTTTGGGAAGGGTGTTAGTGGGTAAGTAGCTCTACTTATTCTTGTTTGCTCAGACTGAGTTACCTAAATATGGGATGAGGGAAGGGGATATTTTGCTCTTTCACAAAGCTGTGTTGTCCAAGTCACGATCTAACCCTTTCATTGTATCTTTTGTTACCGAGAGATCATATAACCAGCCATTTTAAACAACAATGAGCAAGTGCTCTTTCTTGTGCCACATTTTTTGCATGCGACATTTTCCTTTAGTGGAAAATCAAGGAAGATCTTTTGGCCCAAACATCATGTATTGGGCCAAATTCTGTTCCTGGTTATATTCACGCAACCTTGTCTATGACAGTGAAATGGCACTGATATACATTAGGGTGGAGTTTGGCCTGCTGTCCACTATGTATGAAATCCTGGAGGCAGAATCATACCTCAATCTGGGGGAAAAGAGAGAAGGGAAGCCATATGGTCACTAAATCAGAATAACAATACCTTGGCAATTCTATGGCCTGTGTCACACAGGAGGTCAGAATGCATGATCACAACAGCCCTTTCTGGCCTTGGACTCTCTAATGCAGCAATAGTACTTGCATGGTATTTTTCATCATTAAAGCTGCTGGAAAAAAATGAACTAATCCTTAGACTGCCTTAGATGAAATATATTATTATCCTCACAGATGAGGCAGGGAAAATAAATAACGTGCCCCAGACAAAACAGTTTGTCAGAGCTGGGCTCAGAACTTGGGTCTGATCATCTGGTGAAGTGAGTAGCTTCAACAGCTTGTGTGATCGAATCCAAGGAGTTCTTGACTTTCATGCTAATACCACACCTTTCCCTTTTCACCTGTCTAAGAAACATTTCCCTGTGCTCACAGTATGGTGTGTGCATGTTGTTGTTGTTTGTTTTCCTGATCATGTGTAGTGGGGGTGGGTGGAGGGTAGTTTTACCCTGGAAAAATGAGTTTGGAAAACAGTTATATCAGGTTAGAGTCACTGGCAGCCATTACTTCCACAAGAAAGAGAGATTGAATTATTTCATGCTAGTGTTACCACCACAAAACATGCAAATGGGCCTCATACTACAGTGGATGAGGGACCACTGAAATTTAAAATAAATAAGAACTTAACCTCTGTTTCCCTCCAACCCCATCTCCTACTCTCTCTCCATTACCTTAGTGTTGTTGTTAATGGTAGCCTGCCATATAGTCTACGTTTCTCTTTAGTGTCATTTGCAATAACAGAGTGCAGACTCATTAAAGGGATCAGTAGGATGATATAAAAACACAGAAGAGTCGTCAACCTCTAGCTAGGAGTTTCATGAGCATTCTACAATTTACATTTTTATTAAGTTTCTGGCAGATGGCAAGAGTGGACGTGAGTCTGTGGCAGGCAGTGCTTTTTCCAGAGAAGGTGAAGTAAGGTAGTGGCAGCAGCTGACTGCCTGGGGGAAAGTGAGAGGCTGTAATTTATATTTTTCCAACGCTAAGCTCTCACCCTAATATAGATCCGCCACTGCAGTGTAGAAAAAGAGACTCATATAAAAAAGAGATGGAAAAAATACTATTAGGTTCTGTCATCCATCCTGTCAGTGTAACATTGTTCCCTATGGTATATTTTTTGTGCCTTGTCCTATCTTGTTTTTAATATCACAAGAATTTCAAATTCCCTTGGAAGATGATACCAGAGTTTATATTTGATTTCACTATAGGCCAGCTTTCCCCTAACTACTCAGTGTCTTTCTTTCCTCTTTTTTCTCTGTTTAACCTCATTGTACATGCCCTAATCAAGTCTTTGTTGTCTTTGATCTTTGTGTATATCTCTCAGGCATGTGTAGATAGTTGTGCACTCCCATCCCTGCCTCCTCCTGTAATTGTTTAAAACAATGATGTACAGCTTTGTTAACCTTTCTCCACAGAGTGGTGGTGGCTGTAGAAAAACCTTTGTGAAATTACTGAGAAGCCTTGAAAAAAGGAAACTGAGGCAGGGATACTACAAGATAAATCCATGCCATGAGATGGTGCTCAAGAGGCAGTGACCCTGATATAGTTAGGTTTTTGGTTTTGTTTTAATTTTGCAGACTTCAAACTGTTACAAGGAAAATAATTGTTGCAAATTATATTGCATAAGTATGATTTTTTTTAATAACACCTAATACAGGAGCAGAAACAATTCTTACCAATTTCATTTATTGCTAGAAGAGTGGCTAAACAAATCATTATTTTATTATAAAATAAGATGTCTATATTTTCCAGATGTCTGTTTCTTTTCTTTATCTTTTTCATAGTCTAGAAATATCTAGACTTGTGAGACTACCATACAGCGACCAAATCCCTATCTGAGATTATTCATGAGATTTTCCATTATAAAATTATCCCAATCTGTTCTGAACCATAAAGATGAACAGCTCTGTTTTCTAATCTTCCTGCCTTTACTCCTAAGATATTGTCATTTTTTTGCCCCCAGTTTTGAGTGTATTTATGCAAAAACCTTTTTTTGTTTATGGCAGTGTTGATTTTGTTGCAAAACTTAGGATAAAAATGTGCTTATTTAAGCACAGACTAGAGCAGGCATCTTCCTGAAAAGAGGTCAAAGAAGAAATGTGACTCAAAGGCACCTGAGATGCAAGTCTTCCCCTGCTTAGTCTCGGTTGGTAGTGATGCCAGCCGTTAATTACTACATTCCCCAACCTACATTTGATCCCCTGCTGAATGCTGCCTCAGAATATTGGTGAATGGGCACATTTACTTCAAAGAAAGAGGGGATGTTCTTCCTGGCCAACTCCCCTCCCTGTGTGAGTGCATAGTCCAAGACCCCATGTACCCCTTAATTTCTTCACGGTAGTTTTCTTGACCATAAGCTAAATTGAAAACAAATAACCAGTGTGAATAGAATTTTCACCTGTTTTCATTAATTGTCCCCATCATTCTACCTGTAAGCATACATTACAAAAAGTGATACAAATAACTGTGTTCAACACTTCTCCAATATCACACCCCTCGATTTTTAACACTCTTCATTTTTATTGAGGAACCAGGTTGTGCCACGCTTGTTCACACTGGGCCAGATTCTCTAGTAAATTAAATTCAATTTGCATGGTATAAGAAGCACAAAGTGAATTTTTAAAGCAGCTGAAGAATGCCCTTGGAGATTTTTCCCTGTTTAGGGCGAATCCCTTCTGGTGTACAGTTGGCGAAGATTGCCTAGGTGCATCCTATGCTAGCTATCTTCTTACCACCAAAATAAGGGAGAACAAGGTGGATGTCAGAGGTGTGGGTGATGGAGGCAGGTTTTTCCAATCGCTTGGTGATGTACGCTTGGCATATGCAAGATTAGAGCTCTTCTGCTCTACCTTCTTCCACAGCCAAATAGTCCGGAATCTAAGAGTCACTTAGGCTGACACTGTTGGCTATGACTGAGCACATCTTGGAAATAATGGAGTACGGGGTCACTGAGTGATGATTTACTCCTCAAGTGATCCCACTGAAATGAATGAGGGTACTTGTGGTGTAAAGTGCAGAATCCTATAATAGAATGTCTAGTGCCATCTATGGGATGGAATAAGAACTATTCCATTGTGTGTTATGGACCATCTGCTGTAACTGCCCTCAAGTGGTAGGGGCTTCTTGTCCTTTGAAGCTAGAGAAGCTAAGTTCTGTCTTTGGAGCCACTGGATGAGATGACCCCGACCTCTCTCAGCTACTCAGCCCTGCTCGAATTGTGACTTCAGCTATGAGGTTTCAACAGGGGTTATTCACTGAATACTGTGCACTGTGAGAAAGTGGATGGGAAATGGGCAGGGAGGAAGAGAAGCCATGGTTCTGCCTCTTCATACTTGTTAGCCAGGTGCACAGTGGAGAATAAGCTGCTGCACAAATGGGAAGAAGCAGTTTTCATCTTTCCTAGATTCCAGGGATTATGACTCGGAATCAGTTTGTTAAATGCAGTGGGTGGAACAACTTCCTGAGGCCACTTATTGCAATGTTCCAGCTGAGTCCATTGTGAGGGTCCAAATAGCAAAGGAACAGGTGTGCAAAGTGCAGGTAACCATGACACCCTAAGTGGCCGCAGAATTGTTAGAGTAATTTCTGAACAAATTATGCAGTCCATACTCAGGAAAATGCTCATTGAAGTCAGTGGATTGCTACTTTGTCTAAGCAGGAAATGTGAGATTTGTCCCTACAAGTGTTGCTAATAACAGAGGAAAAGAAATTTCAATATTTATGACTTTTACCTTTAAAATTTTCCTTTGGGCCCCATTAGTGCTTTATAACATCCCAGCGTGCTTCATAGAATCGAGTCTGATGTTCAAAAAATATGAATAAATTAAGACTGGGTTATAATTTTTCATGTCCATGAGTTAGAATTCACCAGTAAATAATCATTCGTTCTCCTGGGCTTTGCTGCTATTGATAAAACCAAATCAAGTTGTGCTCTAAGAGGTCATGAAGGTGGCACTTCATCTGGCAAAATCTTGCTTGGATTCACTACATTTTTGTCGTAAAAAAACTCTGCATAGCAACATGTTTCTTTTTGTGCCTCTAGCAAGAAGTGGGCAAAAACTGTGCCTTTAAAATAGCCAAATGTTTGCCAAATTGGTATACGGATAAAAATTTTCAAAATACTGAATTGCTCAGGGGTTTGGCAACGAAATATTTTGGTGTGGGTGATAGTGACCTACAATTATTGTTATAAGACCATCAAGAACTAGACTGAGACCATGTGTTCGGATTGCAAAGCCAACACCGTAACAGGCACTAGCCATTATTCTTGTTAGCAATTGCAGCAGGGCTGGGATGGGTTGAAGATGGGTTCATAGAGAATGACTGTCTTTTGGTGATCTGTCTAGAATGGGAGTGGCAGGGAGGCAGGGGTAAAACACAAGCCTTCTGTCATCAGGATTGGTCTATCTGGTATCTTTCACAACCACTAAATTCATTCTGCAACATTTTAATTGGTACAACAAATTGATGCTCCACTCATAAATATACTCCTGATTTATACTGATGCAAGAGAAAGAGAAGAATCAGGCTCAAAGAGCCAGATTTGGTGGTTATGAAGAACCCATGGTTAGTTTATTGTATGCTTCTTTCTTTTACTGAAACAAGTTTCACATACACTAACCAGTATGAATTACCTCACATACACATAGAATCATAGAGCTGGAAGAGACCTCAGAAGGTCATCAAGTCCAACCCCCTGCTCTAGGCAGGACCAATCCCAACTAAATCAACCCAGCCAGGGCTTGGTCAAGCCGAGACTTAAACACCTCCAGGGATGGAGATTCCACTACTTCCTAGGTAACCCATTCCAGTGCTTCACCACCTCCTAGTGAAATAGTTTTTCCTAATATCCAACCTGACCTCTCCACCACAACTTGAGACCATTGCTCCTTGTTCTGCCATCTGTCACTACTGAGAACAGTCTTTCCATCCTCTTTGGAACCTCCCTTCAGGAAGTTGAAGGCTGCTATCAAATCCCCCTCACTCTTCGCTTCTGCAGACTAAACAGACCCAACTCCTCAGCCTCTCCTCATAAGTCATATGCTCCAGCCCCTAATCATTTTGGTTGCACTGGACCCTCTCCAATGCGTCCACATCCTTTTTGTAGTGGGGGGCCCAAAACTGGACACAATACTCCAGATGTGGCCTCACCAGAGCCGAATAAAGGGGAATAATGACATCTCTGGATCTGCTGGCAATGCTCCTCCTAATGCACCCTAATATGCCATTAGCCTTCTTGGCTACAAGGGCACACTGTTGACTCATATCCAGCTTCTCATCCACTGTAACCCCCAGGTCCTTTTCTGCAGAACTACTACTTAACTGGTTGGTCCCCAGCTTGTAACTGTGCTTGGGATTCTTCCGTCCCAAGTGCAGGACTCTGCACTTGTCCTTGTTGAACATCATCAGATTTCTTGTGGCCCAATCCTCCAATTTGTCTAAGTCACTCTGGACCCTATCTCTGCCCTCAAGCATATCTACCTCTCCCCCTAGCTTAGTGTCATCCGCAAACTTGCTGAGGGTGCAATCCATCCCCTCATCCAGGTCATTAATACAGATATTGAACAAAACTGGTCCTAGAACCGAACCTTGGGGCATTCCGCTAGAAACCGACCGCCAACCTGAAATCGAGCCGTTGATCACTACCCGCTGGGCCCGGCCTTCTAGCCATTTTTCTATCCATCTTACTGTCCATTTATCCAATCCGCATTCCCTTAACTTGCTGGCAAGAATATTGTGGGAGACCGTATCAAAAGCCTTGCTAAAGTCAAGGTATATCACATCCACTGACTTTCCCACGTCCACAGAGCCAGTTGCCCTTTGTGAATCCATGCTGACTATTCCTAATCACTTTCCTCTCTTCCAAGTGCCTCAAAATGGATTCCTTAAGGATCCCTTCCATGATTTTTCCAGGAACCGAGGTAAGACTGACCGGCCTATAGTTCCCTGGATCGTCCTTCTTCCCTTTTTTGAAGATGGGCGCTACATTTGCCTTTTTCCAATCATCCGGGATTTCTCCTGATCTCCACGACTTTTCAAAGATAATGGCCAAAGGCTCCTCGATGACATTTGCCAACTCCCTCAGTACCCTCGGATGCATTAAGTCCGGACCCATGGATTTGTGTACGTTTAGCTTTTCTAAATAGTTCCTAACCTGTTCTTTACCCACCACGGGCTGTCCATCTTCATCCCATCTTGAGTCACTTAGCGCAGAAGTCCAGGAGCCGACCTTGTCTGTGAATACAGAGGCAAAGAAAGCATTGAGTACTTCAGCTTTCCCCACATCATCTGTCACTAGGTTACCTCCTTCATCCAGTAGGGGCCACACACCCTCTCTGATCACCTTCTTCTTGTTAACATGCCTGTAGAAACCTTTCTTGTTATCCTTCACATCCTTAGCCAGTCGCAATTCCATTTGCACTTTCGCCTTCCTGATAACCCCCCGGCATTCTCGAGCTATACATTTAAACCCCTCCTGGTCATTTGTCCAAGTTTCCACTTTTGTAAGCTTCCTTTTTGTGCTTAA
This sequence comes from Rafetus swinhoei, assembly GCA_019425775.1. NCBI lineage: Eukaryota > Metazoa > Chordata > Testudines > Trionychidae > Rafetus > Rafetus swinhoei. Next base: position 17,842,187 of record CM033439.1, on the reverse strand, counting down.
GTTCACCAAGGATTTCCCCGTAAGCCAATCCGGTCTCCTACCATGTTTGCCTCTCTTGCTTCAAGGCCGGGATGGTTTCTTTCTGTGCCTTCAATAAGGCTTCTTTAAAATACTGCCAGCTGTCCTGGACTCCTTTCCCCTTCATGTTAGCATCCCAGGGGATTCTGCCCATCAGATCTCTGAGGGAGTCAAAATCTGCTTTTTTGAAGTCCAAGGTGTGTATTTTACTACTCTCTTTTCTTCCTTTGGTCAGGATCCTGAAATCTACATCTCATGATCACTGCTTCCCAGGTTGTCACCTACCTCCACTTCCCCTATTAGTTCCTCCCTGTTTGTGAGCAGAAGGTCAAGCTGCGCACGGCCCCTGGTCGGATCCTTCAGCACTTGCGTCAAGAAGTTATCCCCAACATTCTCCAAAAACTTCCTGGATTGCCTGTGTACTGCCGTATTGGTTTCCCAACAGATGTCAGGGTGATTAAAGTCCCCCACGAGAACCAGGGCCTGCGATCCGGAAGCTTCTCTCAGTTGTCCGAAGAAAGCCTCATCTACTCATCCACCTGATTCGGTGGCCTGTAGCAGACACCAACCACAACATCACTGCTGTTGTTTGCTCCTTTAAACTTAACCCATAGACTCTCAACAGGTTTTTCTCCCTCTTTATACTGGAGTTCAGAGCAATCATAGTGCTCTCTTACATATAGTGCAACTCCTCCTCCTTTTCTCCCCTGCCTGTTCTTCCTGAACAGTCTATACCCTTCCATGACAGCGCTCCAGTCATGCGAGTCATCCCACCAAGTCTCTGTTATCCCAATTAAATCATATTTCTCGGACTGGGCCAGGGCCTCCAGTTCTTCCTGTTTGTTTCCCAGGCTTCTTGCATTAGTGTACAAACACCTCAGGTAACCAGTTGATTGCCCTATCTTCTCCATTCAAACAGGGTCCTCCTTTCTTGCTCGTTCCTCTCTGCATTTCTTCCCGGTATCCGACTTTCCCACTCCCCTCAGGGTTTTGGTCACCGTCCCCCGAGCGAACCTAGTTTAAAGCCCTCCTCACTAGGTTTGCAAGCCTGCCCGCAAAGATGCTCCTTCCTCTCTTGGTTAGGTGGATCCCATCTCTTCCTAACAATCCTCGTGCCCGGAATAGAGTCCCATGGTCGAAGAAACCAAAGCCCTCTCTGCGACACCACCTGCGCAACCAAGCATTTACGTCCTCAATTCAACGATCCCTGCCCAGTCCTTTCCCTTCAACAGGGAGGATGGACGAGAACACCACTTGCGCTCCGAGTTCTTGGATCCTTCTTCCCAGCGCTACATAATCCGCAGTAACCCGCTCAAGGTCATTCTTGGCCGTATCGTTAGTTCCCATGTGGAGAAGCAGGAAGGGGTAGCGATCCAAAGGTTTGATCAGTTTGGTAAGCCTCTCAGTCACATCCTGAATGCGAGCTCCCGGTAAGCAGCATACCTCTCGAGATTCCAGGTCCGGACGGCAGAGGGATGGCTCAGTCCCTCTTAGGAGGGCGTCCCCGACCACCACCACCCGTCGTTTTCTTTTGGGGGTGGTGGCCGTGGAACCCCATCCCTAGGACTACGCATCCCATGCCTTCCAGTAGATGGTGTTCCCTTCCGGTTTCTTCCTTGTGAGATCCCTTCCAAAGCATTCAGCACCGCAGAGCCTGTGGAGAGAGCCTGAAAGCGATTACCTCTATAGCATTGGGGATTCCAATGCTGCCTTTTCCCTTCTAGAAGTTACATGCTGCCAGTTCTCTTCCTGGTCCCGTACTGCCCTCTCTGGCTCTTCCGCCTGCCGTGCTTGAAGGATTAAATGCTGCCTTCTATTGAGGAAGTCTTCATTCTCTCTGATCGAGCGTAGGGTCGACACTTGGGCCTCCAGCCCTCTAATTTTTTCTTCCAAAATGGCGACCAGCTTGCACTTAGTGCAGATGAAATCTGTTCTTTCTTCCGGGAGTAAGACAAACATGGCACACTCTGTGCAGGTAACAACAGCAGAACCATCACCATCCATCCCTGCTGTCCTGGAGAAGGGATTTAAAAAGAAAGGCAAGAGAACCTCACCCTCTTCCCAACTCCCTCTCTAAACTCCCTGTTAGCACTCACCTGTTCGCAAGCTCCTTGGTCGCTTGCCCAAAGAGCCTTATAAAGCCCTGGACTACCTGAAAGTCCCTCCCCCTACCAAGGCTCAGCCAATCAGCAGAGGCTTCTAGAATTCAAACTTTAATTAGAAGCCAACAGTTTCCACCTGCCAATCACAGCCAATCACAGCACCAGCCAATCACAGCACACACTCCATGAAGGAGGGGAGGGCAAAGGGGAAATGGGAAAAAAAGCCTCACTCACAAACACAGGGGAAAAAAAACAAAAAAAAGAACACACACCAACCCTCACTCACAAACACAAGCTCAGCACACAGCAAGAAAGCCCCAAACGCAACACACTTCCCTCAAGAGACCTTTATCTGCTTCTCCTCTACCTGGAGAACTCCCTCTCTAAAGCGTCACTCAAAAACACAGAAAAAAAAAAACCCACCACCACACACCAACAAACACAAGCTCAGCACACAGTAAGAAAGCCCCAATAACAACACACACTTCCTTCAAGAGTCCTGTATCTGCTTCTCCTCTACCTGGAGAACTCCCTCTCTAAACTCCCTGTTAGCACTCACCTGTTCGAAAGCCTTTTCCGGAAGATCCCTTATTCCTCTTAAAATCAGGAATAAGGGATCTTCCGGAAAAGGCTTTATTTTCCGCAAGAGCCGCGTCTAGACTGGCGCTTTTTTCCATCAAAGCCCCGAGCCGGAAAAAAGCAGCAGCCATGTTCATGCAAATGTCGCGGGGAAAATTTAAATCCCCGCTGCATTTGCAATTCCAACTTGTCTCATTAGCATCCCTTTTCCGGAAAAGGGTGCCAATGTAGACACAGCCTCACTGTCTTAACAACCCATTCATGCTTTGCTGCTTTTTATCTGTTATCATATTTGTCCAAAGAATTTAGTTTCACAGTTTAAATGCTTCATATATTCCATAAAAGAAAACAGTGAAGTGTAATCCTTTGACCTTTTCAGTGTTCTTTGGTGTAATTTACTGACTGTTCACTTTCTCCCTACAGTCTGGCCCTTAGAACCAGGATAAAAACATGCGGACAATCCAAACAGGAACTGCTGGAAAGGTTACAGCAGTTGGTTTATTAACTATTCAGAGTATTTTTGCCAGGAAAGATTTTAACATGTACAGAAAATGGCATCAGATGAATCACAGTTGTTATGGACTAGGGAAATGGTAACCCTTTCTCCTTAACACGTTAACACCATAATCTTGTTGATTCTTATTTTATGTCATTTCAACCCACCCTTTTCTCCTTAAATGCATCCCAGTTATCCATTTAATTTACCTGATAAGATAGTGAGATACAAGTCTTTTAAACTTTTTTCTTGTGTATTTCATCCTGACATCTAAGATTACTCACATCTTTTTTTTTCATGTATTTCATCCTAACATTTAATGCTGTATTCCACGTTTTATGGTTTTTTGAAATTCTTTATGTTATTTTGAGAACATTAGCAGGTTTGCTTGCTTTAATTCTTTATTTGTTTGGCTCCTAGAACAGTTCTTGTAAAGTGGTTTGCTAGATGATTTGTTTGACAAGCAGGGGTAAGAATGCCTTGTGTGAAACAAGCTTAGAGGTAGGTGGCAAAATTGTCATGTAGACAGGGTGAAACTTCAGTAATCGTTCAGATTTGTTTTATTCTATTTCTGGGATATTTGATGTAGGTGTTTGCCTCTCTGAACCAAGCTCTTCAGTGCCTCTAGGGATAATTTTTCCAAGGCAGGCACTGCATAGGGCTGTTCTAGACTCTAAATTGGTCACCTCAAAGCTTGTGGTCTTGCTGGGACAGATGAGGAATGTAGATGGGGATGCTACAGATTGCAGAGCAATTTATAGGCATCCCTTGGGGCTGCTCCACACCCACCACAGCTCCTGTAAGTCCCAGAAACAGCATTAGAGGTTAGTTAGTAGGATCAGAATCTGGTGAAACAAGTTACACTGCTGGAAAACTGGTGTAAGGGAGACTGGACTCAGGTTCCTTATTTGTAGGCATGTAGTTTCTGACTTTCTTGAAATTGGAATTTTTTTGATTTGATGTAACTTTCCAGAGCTAACCAGAAAATTAGATATAGGGGCAGAATGCATGGAGTAGAGTTGTTTGTTTTCTTTTAATTTTCATGGCATTCTACTTAACTAAGTGTTTGGCATTCAAATTTTTCTAATTTAATTAACCCACTAATATTAGCACACAACATAGGCTAAGATTCTTCCCTTTCTCTCTGTAGAAAGGCAGTTTGTTTATCTGAATAATCTCCTAATCCAGTGGGTGGAAGTGAACAATGTGTACATTAGGGCTAGCAAACTGTTAACCAATCTTATCAAATACCTGCGTGTATTGAGTTTTACCTGGCTGAGCTGTGCTCATAGTGTTGCTGTGGAGCATATTGCAGATAAAACAGAAATGTTTAATTTAAAAATGCATAAATGCAGATGCCCATGCAGCTTTCTGTTTTCCTCCTCACTAGTATTGAATAAACTTAAAAACCAGCAAATGGTCTGGTAGCACTTTGTAGACTAACAAAACATATAGATGGTATCATGAGCTTTCGTGGGCGCCCATGAAAGCTCATGATACCATCTACACGTTTCATTTATCTATAAAGTGCTACCAGACCATTTGTTGTTTTTTAAGTTTATCCTGTACAAACTAACTCAGCTACCCCCTGAAACTAGTATTGAAGACAGCTATCAGCTAGGTCTGCCCAGAAGAGAATTCCAGAATGATTTTTGTTTGTCAGTATTTAAATCTTCAACACTAGCCTGCTGAATGCCATTGGAGGGAGGAGAATATGCTAATGAAACCATTTTAATGACCTGCTTTAATCAGTATGGAAAACATTTTCGTGCTTTGCAGAGGTAGGGTTTTGTGGTGATCCGGATCTGAACTGTTTGGAAGGACAGAAAAGTTTCACAGAATCGGTATAAGCTTTTTCGCTGATGCACGTATAGGAATATAACAACACTATTAAAATATAATGAATATTCTTCAGAATATTGAATTACAGCATTATGGCAGTAAAATCTATAATTTTGAATACTTTATTTTTTCTCATGTCTGTTTTGCAAAGGCTCATGCAATTCTTTACAGTACTTCAAAAGTTTGAAATGCTTCTGTGTTCATTTTTCTTAGACACCACATGCAATCCCAACCCATAAACCTCAGTGTCACAAGAACAGTCTGCATAAGCACCCCTACTGTACAGTAACATAATAGTGGGTATGGTAACTTGGAGGATAACGTTTCAGTTAGCAAACTGATTTCAGGAGGATTGAGTGACTTAAGGGATTCACAATGAGATAGACAGACTTTCACCTCTAGGTCATCTGTTTAATTCTAGTCAATGTCTGCACTGACTGAAAGTTTTTATTATCTGATGGCTATTTGGTGTCCTATACTAGCACTTAAAATACTTCTCCCATTTTCAGAGGTATTACTAGTTCCTTCTGCGTTCTCCATTTCAGATATAGAGCTCTCAAATTGGCTGAATTTTTCTAGATGGAAGAAACTTTTAAAATGTGACCAGTGTAAGAGTTTTGGTGGTTTTCTTCTAGTCTTTAGTTGGCTCATGATCATATCGCAAAAGAAAAAGTACCCATAATTAGCACTTCTGTTGACAATCTCAATTGAGGAGTTCAAAGACTGAATGGGCTGTGGAGACTGAATTATCTTATTGCCCCAGGGATGTTTGCCCTGTCAGTACTGAGGTATGTAGAGGAGTGGGGATGTTTCAATTGTACTGGGGGATAAATAGGGAGACTTAAGTGTCACACTGACAATTCTAGAGACTGATCACAATCACAGTTGCTACATTCTTATATCTATATCTAAGCAGAGAGAGAGAGTTTCATGTTTAAAAAAAAAAAAAGATATGATTATGGGCTAAATTTATGGTTAGCATAAATTGGCATTGCTCTATTAAAATCTGACTCTGTTATATTAAACTGTCTTGGAAGTTCATCTTGGTAAGATAAAGTTATACTTTATCAAGCAGCCATGGTCTATACATCAAAGCATAGCTTCCCTCTGAAGAAGACAGCATGAATCAGGAAATGCCATATGTGAATTGCAGATGGAGCTTCTGTAAGGGTATGTCTACACTGCAAAGTTAATTCAAAATAACAGCCGTTATTTCGAATGAACTTTAATAGCGTCTATACATGCAAACAGCTATTTTGAATTTAATTAGAAATAGCGGAGCCCTTAATTTGAATTTGGTAAACCTTATTCTACGAGGAGTAACGCCAAATTCGAAATAGCTATTTCGAATTAAGTGCTGTGTAGACACTTAATTCGAAATAGGGGGCCTCCAGCCCTTCCCAGGGAGCCCTGGTGGCCACTCTGGGCACAAACAGGAAAACTTACTCTCCTCTCCTCCCCCAACCCCAGAGCCATTAAAGGGGTAGACCCTGGCCACAGTGCCTGTGCCAGCTCCAAGCCTGCCAGCCCAGAGCCAGCTGTGGCCACCGGGGCCCCTGACCCAGTGGCCCCAAACCATGAGCCAGCAAGCCACTGGCAGCCAGCCCTCCACCGCTCCCCAGGAGCAGTCTGCCAGCTCCCAGGAGCCTGACAGGGGCTGGAGAAGGCGGGCGCCTTCCTGGTCCAGGATGGAGATCATGGACCTTATTCAGGTTTGGGGGGGATGCCCCCAACGTCCATGATCTCCGCACTAGATGGAGGAACGCGGCCGTCTATGGCAGGATAGCTGACAGCCTGGCCACCAAAGGCCACATGCGAACCCAGGAGCAGGTTAGCATGAAAGTCAAGTTGGTCCAGTGAGACCCCCAAACCTGAGCTTCCCCTCCCTCTTCTTCCCCTTGCTTCCCCCTTCCAGCTCCCTCCTCCCAGGTTTCCCCCACCCCTCTCCCACCCTCTCTCTTCCCCTCTCCCACCTCCTTTTCCCAGTCTCCCCAGAGGTTCATCCCCCTCAGTTTTGTTCAATAAACCCAGTTTCTATTTTTGAACATACGTGTCTTTTCTTTGACATCAGGAAGGGGGGCTAGGAAGGGGTAAGTGGAAGGATGTGAGGGAGGAATGGGGCACGAGCCCCCGGTGGGGAGGACCGGGGAGGCTCTGTGGGCTCCTCAGGGTGGACGCTCTCCCTCAGGGCCTCCTGGATCCTGACAGCCCCCAATGGACCCCCTGGATGGCAGCCTGCAGCAAGTGCAGCTGGGCTGATGGCAATGACCCCACAAGGTGCACCAGCGTGTCCAGGGCCAGCTCTGGCTCCATGTGGCCGAGTGCTGTGGTGTCCCGAGTGCGGGCACTCAGGGCACTCCAAGACAGGACTGCTTTGCTGTCCCTCATCGAGGTAGACAAGCAAGTGGGGAACCCTGAGAACTGTCTGTCTGGGGTGGGAGTAGGGTCCCTTTAAGCACGGAGCTCAGTTAGCCTCAGACAGCAGCCCCACACACTAAGCACTAACCTGATGCCCTGCCGATGCCCTGCCGGCACTGGTTCCGGTGAGCCTTAACTTTGGTTCAGGGTCCACTCAGTGTGGACGTGCTATTTCAAAATAGCAAAATGCTATTTCGAAATAGTTTTTGTGTATAGATGCGTTATTTCAAATTAGCTTAATTCGAATTAACTATTTCGAATTAAGTTAATTCGAAATAGCGCTATAGTGTAGACATACCCTAAGTTAATAACAGTACCCTAGTTCTCCTGGATGTTTATTATAAGGTCCATCTCCCCGTGTACTGAACATTTCTTACCATTATAAAATAAGTGTGTTTTCAGGGTGTGGTGTTAGCCTGAAAGTTCTCAAACCCAAAGGTATGCCTTAATTGCTGAGTTAACCCAGGGTCTTTCACAAATCTTGCACCATACCCACCTCTATGAACATATACAGTTCTTTGATCCAAGTTTAGTCGTACTTTCAGCCAAAGCTAGCTGGCCTGCTTTGGACTGCCTGTGAAAGTACAGGTTTGGTAGTTACTCAGGCTGGTAACCCCCTGACTTTGCAATGAGGAATTAATTGGTAGAGAATCATGGAACATCTCATCTTCTTGCAGCACAGAAGTCCTAGTGTCATTGATAGGTGAGTACAGCACCAGTGAGGACATGTGAAGTTGGGTATGGCTTTGCAATGTGGCTGTCACACTCACACCTGGCCTAGACTAACTTGGGTGCTGGCTGTCTGATTTAACTCTGCAATAAAGAAATCCTCTCAGAAGTATCAGGCAGCTGATGATAAACTGAAAAGAGAAGGCTGATAAATTGTTTTATCCACATATGCAGTTACAGTACTCCTCATGACTTGGACAAACTATTAGTGAGTGGTACAATACTTCAGGTCTATTCCTGCTAGACAGCCATTCATCCAGAAGGTGGAGAGTCAATCATGAGGCATGTGTTTTCCAGTCTGAACTGCTGTAGGACTGTTAGCTGGCCTGTAGGTTGATCACTAGGAGATCTTAGAGGTCTACCAGAGAAATCTCTTTCTTTGGGACAGAAAATATGTTGAACAGAAATACCTGTTCAGAGATAAAAGCTTGCTTTTCGACATTTTAGCAAATGATTTTATCATTCGTTTGAAGAGAGTATCCTGTTTTGAGGCCCAAACTGCCCTTCAGTGTTTGCTCTAATTTTTTCCATCCCTGTGCAGAATAAATTCTGTTATGTCCACTGAGCCACGTGCAGATGTGCACCAGCAGTAGAAACTGCTGGTGCACTCTGCTAATCAGCTGGGCAGGATTTGAATCTCTCTTGGCTGGCCCTCCAAGTGTTCAGCTTACAGGGAACATTGCGGCCCTTTGGCTTATCTGAACTCTGATACTTCTTCAGATGCATGGGTAAGGTTTTCAAAAGTGGCGAGTAACTGTAGGTGCCTCAGCATTTGGGTACCCAGAGTGAGGCCAAATAAAGGGAAGTGATATTCAGAATGTGGCTACTTCCATTTTGGAAATCAGGCTTCTTTAAGATGTCAGGAATTGGACCCACCCAAAAGCAGAGGCACTCACAATTATTAGTTACTTTTCAAAACCTTAGCCCATATCTGATGGGTTATTATGTCTTGATTGGAAATAGGTAGGGTTGGACCTAGATTTGGAACTCCTTGATAAATCTAGACTGTAAACTCTTTGGGAGCCTTGTCTTCACATATATGTATAAAGTGCCCATAGTAGCCCAGTGTTGGTATTGTACAAATAATTGACAGTGAGTCCTCCAGGCACTATTTGTATAGCAGATTTGGGAGTGGTTTCTGGAGATTTACCCTTCCTCTGAGGTAATTGCCTCCAACTTATGACTAGCTCACTCCAAGGAGACCCTACTAGTCAACAGAAATATTCCTTGGGGAATGTTAGGCTCAGCTGGTCTGATGATGAATGGCTAGAGATAGTGTGCAAAGATGATAAAAGTTAACCCTTTCTTTTGCTCATGTCTGGTGTTCTAAAGAGAACAGCACTATACCAAGTTGCCACTATGTCTTTAATAATATCTATTGTGGTGTTACTTATGAACAATGGTAAGTCATCTGGAAAAATGGTAACTACTTGGTAACTCACTGTTGTGTTCCCTCATTATCTCAAATGAATAACACATTTAACATTTAAATTGGCAAAAAACAAAACAAAACAAAAAAAGCAAGCAAACAGAGGTTTACTGTAAACAGCAAACAAAAAGGAAAAAACGTTATTGGAGCAATTATTGAGATTTCTTCTCTGATTAATTGACATAAACCTTTGAGTATTCTCTCACTGGCCTCATTTTTTGGTAATTAATCATTGCTCAGACTAATTTACAAGTATTATATAGACAACTGGCTGAATTTTGATCTCATACCAGAACAAAACCAATGGTGACAGAGATCTGAATATGGGTAGAATGGGAAATCTGACTCTAGATATGTAATTATAAGGACAAATTCTGATACCCCTTCGTCACCTTGCCTAGTTTCTTACAATAGTAATCCCAGCAAAGTCATAGGGCTGCTTGTTCCTCAAGATACTATTCAAATTAAGTAAAAGGAGGTAGAAACCAGTTCTTAAACATTTAGTGGTAGATTCTGCTCTATTTTAGTCTGGTTTTCCATTAAATACAATGGAGTTGGCACTGAGTAAAATTGTGAGGATTGCAGCCTTGCTGAAACCATTTTCTAAATTCTCTTTCTACAACTGGCCTTGACTAAACACTTTGGACCAAATCCTGGAATCTTTCTACAGGGAATACTCCTCTGATCTTGCAGGAAGTTAGCTCAGAGTAAAAGCTGTAGACATTGCCCTTTGAGTACCTCTGTATTATCAATGTTGGTTGCAGTAGAAGTTTCCAATACTTGGCTCCATTTTCATGGGTGTATCTATTTGCCTCTATCTGAGTCAGATTTTGATCAAAACTCCACTATAATAAATCCAGAATAGCTTCATTAACATTGAAGAATTTGTTTCAGATTTACACAAGTGAAGCTGAGAGAAACGTCTGATCTACATTCCCAAAGTACAATAGACAAACTCTTGCATGCACAATATATATCTCTTAGAAGTTTGACTCTTTTAAGATATTTTCTGTTATTTTGGACACTTTAAAATGTTTTTGTTACATGATGCAATTTTTATTGGAATTAATAGAAAATGTCACCAGCAATGGGACCACTAATTTCCTCTACTTCAGAAGTACCAGTATTCTAGGGTCTGTATTATGCAGGAGGTCAGACTACATGAACAGAATGGTACCATCTGTCCGTAAACATCTATGAAAGGTCTTCTGGGTTTTCAACTCCCAGAACCTTGCAGGATTGGGCCCAATATTTGTGCCTCATAAATATAACACAGGGAGTTGAGCCAATAAATGATGTTTAGTGGGGAGTTTGAGCACCATGAACTGTTTGTTTTTTCAGACAGCTTATTAGCTCTGCAAACCCATTCCCCAGTTCTTTTAGTAAAAGACCATAAAAACACAGGGGCCCTGATAAGCCAACCATGGACAGTATCAATATATGGCTGTTAGGTTGTTGGGTTTTTTGGTTTTTAAGATATCACCCCACTATGTTCAGTTCACATTTTTCTCTGAATGGATCACCATTTTTGGCACTGAAGACTCGTTTTTGGAACACAGTCTATTGCATTCACAAAATCATTAGCTGCTGGATTATTAGAAAGCAAATAATGAAAGACAGAAACTGTTAACTAGCATATTGAAATGTGCATTTCATTTTTTCAGTGATGCTGGAAACAACCTGACGTTTTTAGTAGCTCACAAGGAAAACAAACCAGCAAAACCATGGAGAGAAAAAAGCAACTAGAGAAAAGGGAGTTTGGGAAAAGACTATCTCTGGACAGCAGCCTTGTGGTAAGGACTAAAATATTAATTTACTGTTGTACGTTTTGGCATTAAAAGTATTGCTCTTTAATTACTATATCTCGTAATGCTGTACATTTTTTTTCAAGCACATGTTTAAGACATCACAATGGCAAATACTTGTGTGATGATAACTACAGAGCTATAGGACTAAAAGAATTTTACAGCACCCTAACAGGAACACATCATATAGAAACATTCCATTAGGTTTAAGTGAACTACATTGGGGATGAATCTGGCTTACATGCATGAGGATGGCATTTAGAAACTTGTCAGTATTATATAAGATAAATAGTCATGGTGATCTCAGGCCCTGCAGCACTCTGCTGTATTTCCTTATACTTCCTATAGAAGAACTACAGTAAATCCTGACATTCTCTGACTCCCAAACCATCACAGTTAGTTAATATGTGTTACAAAGTAATGTCATCATCTGAAGGGAGCATCAGCTGGTCTTGCTTTGAGCATGGGGTTGGAGTAGATGATCTCCTGAGGTTTCTTCCAACCCTAATTATCTATCATCCGTTGGCACATGCTCTGGATCAATTATTATTGATCTATCCAAGGACCTTATCGTGAATTTAATGAGAGCATGATCTTGGTCCCAAATCTGCATTCAGAAAGTAATGTTGTAGCTGCGGAGTGTAATGAACAAAGAATTCTTTTACATATCTATCATACATGTTCAGATTGGAAATTATTTGAAAAATGTGTTTTATAAGTAGTATGCTGACTGAATAAAACAGAGACATTTCACCCTGCCCATATTCACCTCTGAGAGTTTTGCAGAGGTTGCTCCTTATTTTGTGAAGGGAACTTTGTCCTTGGTAGGAATGGCAGAACTGACACCTTTTCAGAGTAATGAGACTCCTGGGAGCGATGCTAGGAAAGAGGCTGGCATGCTTAGTGAGTCCCCTCCATTGTACAAATGCAGGAGAGAATGGGTCTTTCTTGACTTGTACTGTCACCTGGCCAGAGAACAAATGTAAAAAGAGGACATGACTATGGGAACAGTCACCACTTATCTGGGCTCTGAAACGGAGCTGTCAGTTAGGGAGATGAAATGAATGTGCTGCAAATCACTCCTTGTACCGTATAAAATAAATATGGGAAAGAATACTCCTCTCCTAGCCTTAACAGGCTTCCAGTGGCTTCAGTGAAAGGGTGTCTGTAAGGAGTTATGTATGATGTGAGGTATGGATTTTATCTTCCCCCTTGTGAGCAGCTCCAAAACACCCTGGTGTTGAGTGTGCTTTTGCAGTGTACCATCTTTTCTTCCGGGTAGGTCTGCAAAATTGAGCCTGCTGCAAAGTCTGCATCCTCCCAGGACTTGCCCAATCCAGAAATGTTCTGGTATTTTCAGCTAGATCAGACCCAAAGTAACAATGCTATTAAAACAACTTCCATTATCTTACATCTGAGTGCGCAGAAGAAGGTGCCCAGTTGTATCAACTGACAGACTCTTATGTAAGCAAGATAAAAAAAAGCGTTTGTTGTACATTCATAGAATATGGGTTGTGTTAATTATTTCTAGGCATGTAACTCCACTCAGGCAAACTCTGGTCTAACATATCTAGTTAAAGTTCATTGATGTGTTCCCAAGATTTCAGCCACAGACAAATAATAACCATATACTGAGAATTTAGGGCAAAGTCAGCAATGTTGACGATCGCTGCATGGATTGCTAGAAAAGGTGTTGATCAGTATGGAAAATAAGTGATTTTACTAATGTTTTACTTATCCAAAGAATTTTCCATAGACTAATTTTGGTGCTTACTGGTGTCTAATCAACCCATTAAAATGTAAATGTTGTTTTACTGGGGATGCAGGTGTTGTCTCATGCCTCCAGTCAATGCATGAGATCAGACTACCTCCCCAGTAAATCAAAATGTTGTGTGTCTTCTGCAAAGCTGTGTACCTTCAGTGGCATGGTAGCATTTCATATTGACTGCCTTGTGACTAGACCAAGTTCAGCAAGGCAAAACTGAACACTTTATCTCTCTCTCCCTTCCTGAAAAGTTCTCCTCTGCATCACTATCAATAACAATAACTTTCTTTCTGTCGCCACAACACCATACTCTTCACTTCCCCAGCATCCATTCTGTTGTCGCATTCCTTTGGAACACTACATTTCTAAAATCTATCCACTTGTCTTCATTCTACCTTCAAAGTTCCTATCTCTCCTCTCATTCTCTTATCTTCCCATAAACCCTCCTGCCTAACCACTCCCTTGAAGTCTTGTTAAACTCTCCTGTTGCAGTATTTTACAGGATGGACATTATGCTTGGAAGAGTCAACTGTGATTTGCCACTAAAACAGCATCTCTGCTTTCTGTGGAGCCTTCCAGCAGTAATCCACTATAAAAAAAATATTATGTGCATTTGAACACAACATGTTCATTTTTTTACCCTGGGCCATAAAATACAAGTATAAACAGGAGATAAAGTTAACATGCATAATAGTGTGCTGTGTTATGGATCTGTACCATTTTCTCCATCTTCTTTTCTATGTGATCTCCTTGTGGAAAGGAACACTTCTTCCATGAAGTAATGCACAATGCAAAGCTCTTTTAGCAGATATTAAAACTGACTAAACCTCAGTATTTCTCAGTGATCTTTAATGTCCGTGAATTATCTCTGTGTCTTCCTCTTAAAGTCTGAATATATTGGCTCTTTCAGAGGAGGAAAGGAAATGAGAAAAAAGAGGAAGAAAGCAATTTCTGAAACTAAGATGGGCTCAAACCATTCTGGGTATAAACTTGGCCTTTCCTGAATCTAAATTTTACTAGCTGAATATGAATTTTACCAGCATTTGGTGTATTTTGGATTTAGCTCATTACAGAGAGCAGTTCGAATGCCAAACCTGGAACAGCATTTCAGCTTCCATCTGGGGTTTTGACTCAGGCCAATTGTTGTCTAAATTTGGAACCTTTGAATAATAAAGGCATGAGAAGTGACACAGGCATGTAACATTGTTCCTCGCAGAACAGTACAGAGTTGCTTCTTTTTGGATCCACTAAATAAAGTGGGAAACTGAAAGTACTTAAGGCAAAGTCTTTCAGGCTACATCTAGACTGCAAGCTTCTTTAGGAAGGGTTTTTTCTGGAAGAGATCTTCCGGAAAACTTTTTTCCAAAGAGAGCATCTCCACAGCAAAAGCACAATGAAAAAACGATGTGTTTTTTCCAGAGATAGTGTCCACCTTGATTGCTATCTCGCATTTCAGTTGTGATTACTGTGGATGGCTTGGCCACCAGGGCACCTGTGTTTTTTCCTGGAGGCCTCTTCTTTCGGAAAAACACTCTCTTCCGCGTCCACACACGCCTTTTTCCAGAAAAGCTTTTTCAGAGCTTCTTCCTCGTAGAAAGAGGTTTACCGCTGTCAGAAAAAACCCTCTGTTCTTTCGACTTTCTGTCGAAAGAACGCAATAGCAGTATGGACGTAAGTGTAGTTTTTCTGGAAAAATGGCCATTTTTCTGGAAAAACTCTGCAGTGTAGACATACCCTCAGACAAATAGTTTATTTGACAAAAAAATGCAGTTTCAGGACAACCTGAAACTATGTGTGGATTTGACACCAATAGTTTCGTCCAGTCACAAAGTGGCTTGAGTGCGGGGGAAGGGGTTTGATAATGATGCTGCCTACTATCTACTTCTCTCCTCCACCCCATAACCTTTAGCACAATTGCAAAACTGTAAGGAAAGAGCTTTAAAATGAGGCCACATAAGCTGTTCTCAAAGATGTAGCCACAAAAATATGAGTGTGATTCATGCTGTAAAGCCTCATGGATTTTCTACTAATTAAAAAGTTCTAATGAATATTTCTCTGACTGCTTCAGCTAATATAGTTCAATCCGTTTGTTTCTGGTGAGACTGTGAATCCTCTTGCCCTTAGTAACAGCAAAATATCCACTTTATGCCATATTCCACTCTTGTTAGGTCAAGAGAAATCTTACTGCTGACCTCAAGGGAAATGGATCACTTTGAGGTTAAATGGCCATATGATGACTGCTATTATTATAACCAATAGAGGTCTACACTGCTGCCAACAACTTGGAGAATTTCAATACATAGACCAGTGTTTCTCAAAGTGATCCGTGAAACCACATTGACAAAGCTGCTAACTGGCCATGCCGGTGTGTTTATTTACCAGCACTGTGGCCACGGATCCTCACGGCTCCCATTGGCTCCGATTCACCATTTGCAGTCAAAGGAGCTGTGGGAAGTGGTAGCCCAGCCAATGCTACTTCCCATGTCTCCCCTTGGCTGCAAACGGCAAACTGGAGCCAATGGGAGCCGCGAGACTCCGTAACCGAGGTGCGGTAAATAAACACACTGGTGTGAACAGTTAGCATCTTTGACAAAGTGGTTTCATGGATCACTTTGAGAAACACTGGTATAGATGATTAATTAAGATTTATAGGCAAAGCAGTCAAACTTGTAGAGCAGTGACAACCCAGGGTGGCTGGAACAATTTGTATAGTGGAGGGGCTGAGAGCCATTGAACAAACTGGAAATCTTGTATCTAATGGAAGCCATTTCAAGCCAGGGGTGCAGGAGCTCCCCCAACACTCATTGTTCCAGCCCCTATGTGACACTGATATTTATAGTTCCATGATCAGATGAAAGGAATGACAAAATATTTACTTGGTATAACAACCCTCATAGAAAATCCTTCTATGACTTCAGAATACTACCACCCTTTTGTGTTCTTCCTGATGGTTGACCTTCCCTGCCCACCTTTAATAAAAATATAGTTTTGGCATAGGGATGTAGAGTAATTTCTATCACCCATATTGGTTTCATCCCTGTTAAGCTCTGTGGAAGTTTTCTCTTAGGAAAATCTGTGATTACATGTTACAGACAAGACATGGTTATTATTTAAATCAGAGACTCGTGGGGAGCTAGGATTAGAACTCCTGATTTTCATTTTCCAAAAAGCAACCCTCCATCACTTCAGAGAAAGGAAAGTTCTTAGAGATGATCTTATTAATGGGAATATTAAACAGTTAATTAATAAGCATATCAACAAGCATGAGGCTTACCAATTAACTGGTTTATCGACCTTTGCTGGCAAACTCCAGTGGTGGCCAGCCACAGAAGGCGATGTGGGCCAACTGGCAGGACTCCATGGCTATGGTGGGACCAAGTAGTGGACCAAGTGGCAAGCCGTGAATTAAATCAGTTAACTGCTTCAGCACACTACTTATTAATAGGGTTCCTGTATCCTGTCCATGGGCCAGCCAAAGTCCATCCAGCTAGGTGGAAGTAGAGTCCTACATTTTTCACAGATCCATGATGATTGCAGGGCAGATGGGCCACAGCTGAGTGATATTGCAACCCCAGGGACTGATACTGGAGAAGTAGACTTTGCTTTAGCACCGCTGCACGGGGAGTGAGGGGCAGGCTTATTCTGCAAATCTAATCACATGGAGTCTTCCACACTTTGAGGGCAGGATGCAACCTCTAGTAGCTAAAATAGATAAAATAAAATAACATGAAATTCAAAAGAAATTATACCAAATAAAAATAAATGTACTGGGCTTTTACATTACTCTAGATTGCTCAGTAGGGTCACAGTCACATCAGTGTTATTCTGTGATTATTGAAGGTACTTCAGTTTAGAACTAAAATAAAATGCAAAATATAATAATGTCAATGTAATTGATTATTTGAAAGATATTATTCAGCTATTTTGGTATTTCTCTGTGTTTTACAATGAGTAATCCTGTGACACCTTAAAGACTAACAAATATATATATTTAGTATTATGAGCTTTTGTGGGCAAAACTCACTTCTTCAGATGAGATGATCTACCTGGAAAACTGTGTTGCACAGTTTTCTAGATAGGATGTGATCCCTAGTAAACAAAGGAGACAGAACTGGGACTCAAGTGTTGTAGAAGCCTGTTTGTTTGGTCTAGAGTTTGTAATTATTTTTCACAAGCTTTTATCAAGACTGATCAGTATAAGTAACTTATATTGAAAGTCAAGTAACTTAGACCCTAAACTTAAGTTCTGTTAAGTTTTACAAAATCTAATATTAGAGATGCTTCATGATTTTTAGCTTTTTCAAATAGCTTTTTGCTTGTTTAACTCTCCCCTTAAATAATTTGCATTCAAAACATTGAACTAGTGAATGACAGCCCGCAAATGTAATATACAGATGGTTGAGGAGAAGGAAAACTAGCCGTTCTGTATTTTTTCCAATCTGAAAATGCAAAAGGGAAATGGAGATGTATTAGATTTTTAAAACATCTTTCAGTTTGAGTAAGGGAAAGATATTAGCATCAGTGTACTTTTTTATAGGGTGTTTTTAACCTTGCAAAGTCCCTTTTATCCAATAATAATTTCAACTTATTTCATAGGTGCTTGACCAAGGGGTGATGGGGATGCTGCCACACCCCCCTGTCTTGAAGTGGTTTTCATCCTATACAGGATTTACAGTTGGGTTCAATGGCTCTCACCAACCCCACTATATAAATTGTTCTAGCACCTCTGACTTCTTTGATTTGTGGTGAGGGATGTTGGGCCAGAGTATGCTATTAAAGACCTAATGAAAGGACTGACTGTATTTCAAGCAGCCATAAAAGAAGATCTCTCCAAAGTAAGTAAATAAAACAACTTTTCAAGAAGCATCTGTGGGATTGAGAGGCTTTTAGAATGTGTCATTATCCCGTTGAGCACATCTAGCCATGTATTCACTAAGTCTAATACTCTGTGAAAATAAGAAAAAGGCCCACCAGAAGTCTAGGCCCTTGCCTGATCCAAACTGTTCCGTTGTCCCCAGGACACTTTTTGATCAAAAAAGTCAGTGTTACAAGCTGTGCTCTTTTTTTATGTGAATAATTCCCAAGCTGACTACGTACTTGGTTGGCATTTGCAGCTGTGATGGCATTTAACTGAGCAGGAAGTTTGAGAATAGTTTCTTTTCAAGCAAGCCAGCATTAACAAAATAAGTTTTCACTTAATTATGTGGCTTTTACATTTAAGAGCAAACTGCAGTAAATGGTTTCTTTGGTGGCTCATGAACTGTGCTCTAGTACTTTCAGCCTAGTCATACACTGCTGTGATTTTCAATTGGATTAACTTCAATGACACCACTACGCTGTAATGAGGGTAGCACTATAATATAATAAATTGCACTTTAGTATGGGAATAATGGCTACATCCACGGTCCAGCCCTCCTCGGGTTGTATTACTGTCAGATCTAAAAACACTAGGTAGAGTCCTATCTAGTCAGTAGCTGGATAGGAGTCCTACTGGGAAGGAATGTGGTGTTTTCTAGTGATTAGAGCACAGGACTCAGATATTCTGGGCACAAATCTTGGCTCTGTGAGCTTGATCAAATCTCTTCCTCAGTTTCCTCACAGTAAAATGAAGCTGTTAGTACTTTCCTACCTCACAAAAATATGGTGAGCTTTGACTTTCTAGTGTATGCGCATAAAGTGCTTTGAGATCTTTAGATGAAAGGTGTCATGTACAAAATATTATTAAAAGCTGTGTTGAAAGCAGTGTTGGTGCACACAGAAGAGGATTTTTATTTCTACATGAGAATTCAGCCAATGTCCTGAACTGCTAGAAGCATTGTATTGTTCAAAGTGTTATCTTTTACCTGATATGTACAACTAGTTGAACACTTGTGGACTTTAAGGATTATGTCATTTTTCATAAGAATTGAGCAGATAGGGAGACATCATCCTTTTGCATTGCTTCATTGTGCCACTATGAATCCCCATACTGCAGGTTCAGTTGAATATAATATTCTTTCAAATTTTCTGTCTTGATATGCTGGATAGCATTGCACCTCAGAGCATAGAGACGGATGAAAATTCCATTTTGATTGTGTGTGTGTGTGTGTTCGTGCTAATACACTAGCAAGAAAATATCTGTGGAAAAGTTATATGTAGGCACAGCCAAGTCAAGTCAATCCATTTTATAAATAGTTGGAGATGAAAGAAAAGATTCCTTTAAAGCTGTTCACTTTATTTATTCCAACCTGGATCTCAAAATGAAAGAAGCATACTCTGGCATCACAAACTGTATTTTAGAGCTGGTTAAAAATACAATTTCCATCCTGTGAGGAATTTTGAGCTTTAAAAACTGGAAACATTTTAGCCAACTCTACTGCTCCTACTGTCAACAATCCTGGTCAAAATTATACAACCTACATGGAACATACTTATTGACCAGGACTCATTGATCCAGAGGCCTTTGAGGATAGATCATCTGATTCCAGCCATGTTACTTTAGTAGGTTTCCTTAAAATGCTTGTCAAGGCTCATCTACTCCAAATAACTTGACTCCTTACTTTGTTTAAGTTTCAGAGAGGTAGCCAAGTTAGTCTGTAACAGGAAAAACTTTAAAAACAACGAATAGTAGCACTTTAAAGACTAACAAAACATGTAGATGGTATCATGAGCTTTCGTGGGCACAGCCTACTTCTTCAGATGACTGGTTTGTTTAAGTTGCCTTCTCTCCAACCCTCACAAGATGGCTACCCTCTCTCCTTTTAGTGGTCCATTTGACCCAGATAAGCAATGAATCAGGACAATTGTGAAGCATTCAGATTCCTTAGCAGCAACAGCAACTAATTTTCTGGGCAACTGTCTGTATAAATCCAGGCAGTTTCTATGACACCAATGAATATTTTCCCTGGTGTCAGAGCAGGGTAATTTTGGCCTGAGAATGTTTCCAAGTTGTATTCCAAAGAGCTTCTTTTCACTATCATAATACCTTAGAATTTTTTTTAAATGTGAAAATCTTTGGTAGGCTGAGGGAAAACTGCCTCTTACTGTTTTTGAGCACTCAGTACGTTTTTCCTAATTTGAAACTCTAGTCTGGCACAGGTAACTGACAGTGTGATCACATTTCAGGATTAATGGCTTCTCTGACTGAATCCAGAACCAACTCCTAACTGTTCATTGTACTTCAGTGTATATACCAACAGAAATCCTACCTCTTTGTCTCCCCGGGCAGTGATAATACAATATAATATTGTTTGCATTGAAATAATAAGACAGTCCCAATTTCTTGCAAAGGCTTGCAGCGTGGAAACTTCAGTTCCAGTCGTAATGATTCTCCTCATTTTACAAGGACTAATCTTGCCAGTTTTACTCATTGTAGATTGAATTGGCTTGCGTAAGTAAGTTGAGCAAGACTTGGTCCATAGTGAAGTTGTTCTGTGTGCCGTGTAATCAGAAGATTGAAATGTCCTTGTTAATTAAAGCACTCTAATCAATAAGGGCATGTCTACACAGCAGCATTATTCC
The DNA here is from genome assembly GCA_019425775.1 of Rafetus swinhoei. Taxonomy (NCBI): domain Eukaryota; kingdom Metazoa; phylum Chordata; order Testudines; family Trionychidae; genus Rafetus; species Rafetus swinhoei. The sequence goes on along the minus strand of CM033439.1, from coordinate 17,821,504 downwards.
AAAATAACTTTCTGAGTGTCTACACAGCAAGCCCATTATTTCAAAATAATTTCAAAATAACAGCCGGCTTATTCTGGATCCTGTAACCCTCATTCTACAAGGAGTAATGCCTCTTCCAAATTAGCTATTTCAGAATAGTGCATGTATGTACAAGACGACTGGAGTTATTTTGAAATAATTGTCTTCCAGCCCTTCCCAGAGGTGCTCTGCTGGCCACTGTGTCCACACTCCTCAAAACTCTAGTTCCCCCTTCCCCTGGAGTCCTTAAAGCTGCAGCCACAAGGGGAAGGGCTTGTGGCACGCAGCAGGCCCTGGCGGCCCTGAGCCACTCAGCAGCTGCCATAGCCTCAGATTTGGGCAAAATGAGCGACTCCATTGCTCCCACTAAGCCCTCCACTAGAAGGAGGCTGGGGACATGGAGACACCCACCCACACTCACTCACACACACTCCCCTTGAGATGCCTGAAGGCGCCCTCCACCACAATGCGGGCCCTGCTGAACCTGGCATTGAAGGGTCCCTTGATTTGGTCCAGGTGTCAGTGTAGGGCTTCATTAGCCAGGGGAGCAGTGGGTATGCTGCATCCCCCATAATACAGACCAGCATGTTCACCTACCCGACCCTGATGGTGCAGTTGGGGGGGAAAAAGTGCCAGCGTGCAGCTTCTGGAAGAGGCTGGAGTTGCAGAGCACATGTGCGTTGTGCACCTTGCCCAAATACCCAATTTAGATGTCCATGAACTGCCCATGGTGGTCCACGATGGCCTGCAGGACCATCGAAAAGTACCTCTTGCAGTTGATGTATTCAGCTGCCTGGTGGCTGGGGTCCTGGATGGGGATGTGCATGCTTGTCAATGGCCCCCCCACAGTTGGGGAAGCCCATGACGGCAAAGCAAGATGGTATTTATGGCCCTTCTATTTGTAGAAGAAGACAAACTAACAGAGAATCATAGGCTTGCCAGGGCCCTCAGGCAGTAAACGAGTCAAACCCCCCCCCTTCCACACACCAGGAGCACCCCCCTGCTTACCTCATCCCCCATCAGGGCTTTGTGAAGGCGGGACTGAAAAACCGCCCAAGAAGGGGGCTTCCACCCCCATGGAACTGCATTCCAGCAATTCTCCCCCCCCTCCTGGGAGAATAGCCTGAGAGCATGATGCCTGCATGACCACAGCCCTGACTGTTAGTCTCCCAACCCAGAACTGGTTCCTGACAGATCTGTAGCTGTCTGCCTTGGTGAGCTTCCAGATGAAAATGGCGATCCACTTCTGAGGGGGGGATGGCGGGTCTCATATAGGTGTCCCATTGCATGAGGGCAGGGGTGAGCCACTCACACAGTTCCAGAAAGGTGTCATTCCACATGCAGGAATTTTGGAGCCACTGCTGGTCACCCCAGCACTTCAGGACAATCCGGTCCTACCAGTCGGAACTGGAGTCCAGACACCAGAAGTGGCAGTGCACGGTGTGCAGGGGAGGGCACAGGTGGGGTCGTGCTGCATGAGCAGGGT